>CM039119.1:31566111-32919077 GCA_022036555.1 Microstegium vimineum | reverse complement strand
CCGAAGGGGAGGCCGAGTTCCTAAAGGGGATCGGCCCCCCTCCTAAGACGATCCCAAGACCTCCCAAGCCCCCATGATCCAAGTACACCCTCTACAGTGAATATTCACCCTTGGATCTCCTCTATGCTTCTTCTCAACGGCTCTAGATCAAAGCACGAGGATACATGGCCCCAAAACTATCTCGAAAAAATACCAAACTTTTCTAAGATGCCAATGACATGTGGGCCATGCTCCACAAGAAAGATGGAGGCCAAAGGCCACAACTTGAGGTTGGCCGACCTCATGTGTGGGCCCAGAGGCCACCCACAGACCCCCTGAGTGGTGGGTTAGCTTCTAGAAGGAAGAGGCAGGTCCTACCTGCCATAGGCAGGTTGGCTGACCTCCCCAGGTGCCCAAAAGATTCCCCGAGGCTCCCACCACCTCTCTGCATGCCTCCATACATCAGAAGCAACCCTACCCTTCATTAAAGACGGTTACAATGACGGTTTGATCCTACGGTAGCTGATCAAGGTGGCGTGGATTGCTGACGTGGCACCGGAGTAGCCCCTACTCCACCTTTATCTATAAATACACCCCTAGGCCTTCACTCTCACTCATGCCTCATTGGAGAAACTACTTAGCTTAGCGTAGCTCTGCTGTAGTGCTATGCTCGTTGGAAGAGAGTGAGGAGAGCCTGGAGGAGAGCCGGGCCTGTCTGGCGTCTTCTCCGAGTTGTACCTCAGCGGATGCGATTCTCTTGTAAGTTCAGCACTTATAAGTGATTCCTCCGAGTTCTTTATAGCATTTAATAATCTACTTGTGGCAAAGCTGTTTTGAGCAAGAACCGTGGGCAAAGCCCCCCCCCCGCCCCCCCCCCGGCAACCATATATAAAGAAAAAAGTGTGAAACAACTTATAGGGATCTAACCAGAGGTTAGTGGCTAAGAAAAAAGACCTACCGAATGGGGACTGAGAAAACTGAAAAGGGACAGAGGGGGGGGGGACTACAGAAATTACAAGGTATTATACATCTTTTCACGCTTGTTCGTCACTTTACTTTAAGTAGAGTGCTTTAACCTTAAAGCTTGAGTTAAAGTAGTAAGAATAGTGTAGACGTGGTGTCTAGACTATATCTTGCCTTTGTAAACCACTTATCGCACGGATTGTTTGTGGTAGCTAGTAGGTAGTGACAGCCCTATCTAGTCCTCATATTCCACCACATGTGTAAGATAAGTTCTTAAAAGGTAGGGCCTCAATACATCATGATGGCACGGTCCGGTTAGAGTTTTGCCCTCTTTCTGATCTATCCCATCGCCTCCTGCAAGAGAAGGACTGATAAAGCCAGTATAACTAGCTTTACCTTGTTAGATATTCTTGCTATATCGAACCTCTCAACCCAGTTATCATAGTCTCCCTTGATCCATCATAGGACATATCCATAATCTTAGTTAACTCACTTCTCATTCCCTGTAGAAAATACGATACCTAGAATACTCCCGGTGAAAGCTACACTTGACAACCATACGCTTGCAGTCTTTTATCCGTTTGCCACCTTTGGTGTCAACAACCTTTCTGGCGCCATTGCCACGGAACGGTAGCTGTTTTAACTAGAACCCTTTGGTCCTATTATCTTTTGTTTGATTTAAACCTTTCCTTCCACATATACACTTATGGATCAAACACCTCTCTTTGAGTCTGATGCTCCAACGGGCGCTAGGTTGGAGCCTCCTAGTTTATCTCAGGTCGTATTGGCCGTTCCTTATGAGCTTCGCCCAAGTCTCATAGCGATGGTTCAGAACAAACCTTTTTCAGGGGATGAAGACGAAAATCCCTACACTCATCTACGTGACTTTGAACAATTGTATTCATGTGTCCACATCTATGGGATGAGGCGAGGTACCCTTAAGTGGAAGCTATTTCCGTTTTCTTTGACGGGAATAGCCAAACGATGGTACCTTCGCCACGTAGATGATGCAAACGGAGAATGGGAAAAGTTACAATCCAAATTCTGCCTAGCTTTCTAACCCACCTCTCATGTTGTCCGTCCTCGAATAGAGGTCCTATCCTTTAAACAAAAGGAAAAGGAATCTCTAGGTGCGGCATGGGCCCGTCTTTTAGATCTAGCATCATCTGGCGTTGATCTTGCTATAACCGAGCCAACATTGTTACAACACTTTTATGGTAGTCTTAGCAAAGATTCTGCACAACTTCTTGACATGACTTATAGGGAGCCTTCCTGTGTTTACCCGTTAGTGAAGGGAAGAGTCTTCTCATGAAGATTCTTGAAAACACCCCTACACTAATGTTTATGATGAAGGACCCATAGAAGGAGAAAAACCAGTCCCTAGAAAGGAAATCTCGATAGCTGAATCACACCACTCCCATCCAAAGATTCTACTATACATCTCAAACCACAAATACCACAAATCTCGAAGGAAGAAGAAATCCAACACCTAAACCATTCCTTCGAGTTCGAGGCCAACCTCTCATATGATCTTGCTGATTTTGGGAATGCCCAAAATTATCCTATCCAAGCTTAACACATAGGGTGTTACAACTTTCTTCTAGTCCATGCTCTCTTCCATTACTAGCCCCTCTACCACCATTTCCATGACCTTGCAGTGGGGGTCTTCTTGTATTTATAACCACACGGTCTCTTTGTTGTCTTTGTTGTTCTCTTGCAAGACGATCAATAGCTTGTTCTTCGGTTTCTTCAACTTTGTCTTCATGGTGACTTGCATTTGCATCCTCAGGAGGAGGTTCTTGCAACCGATTCATAAGTGCTTGAAGATTGGCTGTTAGTGTCTCCACGCTTTGCTTCATCTCATTGAATTGTGCCATGGTGACACAATCATCAATCTCAATGCGAGAACCCATCTGCCTGTCAAGTTAGTGATGACTTGCAACAAATATATGTGGAATATATGGAATAGGAAAAATATATGTGGAATCACACAACCTCACCTCTCTTACCAACCAAAGCTCTTATGAATTCCTGCAGATTACAGAGGGCCAATGCGAGGTGGAAACCGAAAGTGATGGTTGGGAGAATACAAGATCAGCGTTCCTATGACAGTGGGTTATTTGTGGAGCTTGGAGGGGATATAATTAATAAGGAATGCAATTTGAATTCTCGATATTGTAAAGTTAAATCGCAGTCCACAATAGATGTTCAGTGCCTAGAGCTGACCACAAGATATGAATGATATAAATGGATCAAATACACACGCAAAGAAAATTTCAGATTTGATGCAAACAAGGAGTATGCCTAGGATGCAAGTGTTGCAATCAAACCCAAGCAAAGTTTTGCACCAAAAGATAGATAATAAACTGATTGTGCAACTTGATATAAAGTTTCAAAACTTGTGCACATAAACAAACTGAACTTTTGACTTCTCTATCTCAACCTTTCTCAACTCTTTTGTTTGCACTTTTCGTTGTTCTCTATTTTTTTGACACACTTTGTTTTATATAACTAAGAACAAGACCAGAGATAACACTTATACAATTTTTTTAGACACAAGACACAACCGTCGACGTTCTAACTTGATAGGATCAAAGTTTACCCGAATGATGATACAGGTTTCTGAATTTTTTTATATAGGGATTTGCAGATATATGAAAGAAGCTCAAAGGACACGCAAAGGATAGATCAGCAACTAAACAAAGACTCTAATGAACCAAAAATTAACCAAACTCACAAGAACAACATATTGAAACAAAGGGTTATAGCAAAATATTTTGTGACTTTTTAGTGGATAGAACGAACACAAATATATGTAGCTAAGGATAAAAATTCCTACCGTGGCAACTGAAGCTTTGATACTAGATGATGAGGGGTCGGTCCCGATCTTCACGACGTAGGATCCCGATCTTGATAACTAGCCAAAGATTGGCCGATAACTTGCTGCAAGCAGCGATAACTAGTGCAACCTGACAACACGCACAAGGAGTCAACTACCATCTCTATAAGGTAGCCTGAACTAAGGATTCGCCCAACCACACTCTCAAAGAACCAACCTACGCAACCTGAACTCAAGGATCAGGAGCACGGATTGGGTGCCAATGACGCGGCCGCTTCTGTAATCTCCGCAAAGGAAAACATAAGTGCAAAGGGGTAGAGAATCTCTCTCTAGGGTTTGTTAGCACGCAACTGAAACAAGGTTCTATATTTCGATTATCAGAAGTCTCCATTTGCTAAGATGCAAAGGGTTATATATACTAGCAACAGTCCTGCTAGATACATGTAAACACGAGATGGAAATGCAAAAACTAAGAATGTGAAAAGGCCTCCACAAAATGGGTTTCTGAAGTGGCTTCACGAGGTTGTTGGTCTTCTGCGCAGTCTTCATTAAATTAGCAATATCTCCAGCTTGGAAGTCCAAATGATGCACCATTAAATGCGTGGGAAAGTAGACTTAACAAGCTTTCCTTCCATGTATACCATGCAGCACGAAACATTATAGAATGATATAGTTTTGTACGGGAACTTAACCATCAGGCTGGTTGTTTACCCTCAGACCAGTATGCACTAAAACAGGTCGGCGCTCTCAATGGTAACTCCAAACAGGTCGACACTTGTGGCATTGGAAACTAGACTTAATAAGCTTTCCAAAATGTGCTCATTCACCTTCATAGCTTTTGGGAATCAAAAGTTATGAATATTTCTTTGTGCGGGTATGTTCGGAGGTCCGAACCTGCTTGTGCTAGTTAGTTCGGAGGTCTGAACCTACCGGTCCGAATTTCTTCAATTCTTTTGGTTTGTAGCTTTTCTTCATGTACAGTAACATCCTCCTCTTAATGTGTATGCCTAAGTACAACAAAATTAAAACACTTAGGTAGTATAACATTCTTAGAATTATCAAGATTAAAATCGATAAGGAATGAATTCACCTGCTCTTGGAGTTTCCTGGACTGACTTCTTGTAAGAGGACCTTGAATTGTATCATTTATGTTTGATGATGGTTGTTTAGTACTTGAAGTAGCATGTATGGTTGGGATGTCCTCAACATTAGGGGACTAATTGTAATCTGTTAGGATATGAAAATTGTAACCCTGCTCCCCGTCTATATAAGGCAAGCAGAGACCCCCTTCAAAAAGATCCATCTACACCTCGTGTAACCTATCTCTCAGATCAATCTAGCCACCACAACATAGGACGTAGGGAATTACGATGATTTGCCGGCCTGAACCTATCTAAATCGCCGTGTCTACGCTCTTTGTGTTACGCTTGACCGCCGTCGCCACATCTCCGCCGTAGGGTACCCCATAGTTAGACCGCGACGCATATTTTGTCGACACTAACAAACTCCACCTATGGGCGGGCGTGGGCATAGGGAGAGCGCGGGGGCAGGATGGGGGAGCATGATTGTTTTTCTTTCCTTTTCTTGACTGCATGATTTATGTCTATCATATTACACGAGCGATGCATGTAAAAACTAATAGGTTCTAGATCGCAGTAAGGCAGAACCATGGTCCCCATGCTAAAATGTCACACCAAAAAATATCCACTCTATTTATGCTTCCCCTTTTGCTAACCCAGGCATGTTTGAATGGCTCTACTTTCTTAATCATTTCTTGAAATAATCTTTTTTATCGAAAAATCCGCACTCTCCAGACTAACACATTTTGAAATAACAACGCCACATAGACAAATATTTCCCCATGCATTGTTCAGACTATGATAGGAATGTAACAATGAATACATGAAAAGTTGTGGTATATTACTAGAAAATAATAAAAGCATATCAGCCCCCATATACTTGATGCTTTGTTCATCTGCCTGCAATTTAATGTCTTTCAATATATTAAGATAAAAAGTTACCTTGAATATTGGAATACTAATATTTTTCACTTTCTACCAAACATAATGTTATGCTTGGACTTATTGTCCATCTGATCCAGGTTGCAGCTTCTATGCAAAAGGACATTGATGCACATGTGCGAAGCTACCCAAATATTCCCTCAAAGTTGGTATGTGTATTCTTCACAGTGTTACTTTGCATGTAATGTACAGTTACTATCCTGTCAAAACACAGAGCTTGCAATCACCAATTCTAAAACCATCTCTCCTTTGTCCTCAGGCTGATTGAAAGCATCTAGGCCCCATAGTTTCGTTGATTAACGAAAATGTGGTGTTATTATGGCTAACGTGTGTTTTGCAGAGGCAATTAGAGTGTTAGGCCATAGTTACAAGGTTGAATGGGCAACATATGGTTATCTAATGCCCTCAATATGGATATCATTTTGGATTTCAAAGGAAGAGGATGAAGACCCTAGAATGGATAGGTCTAAGTGCCACAAAGGAGATGAAGGACACTTAGTGTAGATAGGGTTTTATTTGACCTTTGACCGTACTATCAAGAGGGGTTAGAATGAGTAGCTTGACTTAGGAGATCCTCACGGTATAGGTGTGGTGCACACTTGACATACATAGCCCTAAGTGAGCCCTAATTGTCCCTAAGATAGCCTAGAACAACTTTCATATTCATCGCGATGAAGTTTGGAGTTGAAAGTGACCTTTTATGGGCATCGGACGCTAAAGTCATGGGCGACGTCCGTTGGAGTCTGTCGCTAGGGTTTGGCGATGGACACACGCATCGGACACTGAGTTGGAATATGCAGTGCGTCCAATGGCAGTATATTAAGGTTCCAGAGAGGGTCTCCAACCAATGGATGCGTCCGTTGGCAGGTCGACGGACGCTAGGGTGCGTCCATTGATTATTTAAGTGAATTTCTAGAGAAACCCGAGAGCAAGGAGTTTGCAACGGACGCATCCGGTGCTTCGGCAATGATGCGTCTGGTGCCGAGGGTTTTGAACAGAATCTAGCCGTTGGGCAAGGCATCGGAGCGTCTGGTGCCTAGGCATCGGAGCGTCCGATGCCAACTTAAAACGCGTAGTTTGAGCTGCCCGCGAGCTAGCTGTGTGAGGGGATATTTATAGCCCATGGCTTTCCTCCCTATCCTTCCTTTGCTCATTTCCATTACTGAGAGACACCTTGAGAGGTTGGAAGAGAGAGCAAGAGCCCTAGTGAGAGTGATTTGAGAATCAAACCAAGAAATCCACTCACTAGTGAATCCAAGAGTTCAAGTTGTGCCCATCCATCTCATGAGGCTTAACTGAGTCAAGTGAGAGTTTGAAGCTTGTTACTCTTGGTGATCGACATCACCTAGATGGTCCGGTGGTGATTGAAGGAAGGTGATCACCGGAAGATTGTTGGCGGCCCTTCTCCAACGACTTGTGATCGGTTGAGGGTGGTTCACCGAGCCGGAGCAGCGAAGAACCAGCCCGTAGAGAGCACTCGGTCCTTGCGTGGATCGAAGGGGAGCAATACCTTACAAGGTGGTCCAACGAGGACTAGCGGGGAGTGTTGACTCCTCGATACCTCGGCAAAACGTCGTCGTGTCAACTTTGTTTGTCTCCCTAGCTCTTTGCATTCCTTATTTATATTCCACACTTGTTCTTACTTGTTGAACTAGAATTGTGTAGGGTGTTCTTACTTTCCTTGACTTGCTACCGCTTTCCTAGCTAGGACACATTCTTTGTAGGCATGGGGGAATTAACATTGTTTAGGATTTCATATTTGCTTTAGAAATTTGAAATAAGCCCAATTCACCCCCCCCTCTTAGGCATCTTGATCCTTTCAGTTAGTATCAGAGCCTTATTGCTCTAAATTAGGCTTCACCGCCTAGATCAAGATGACCTAAGGGAATGGACCGCCCCCTTCTTTGATGGGGATGACTTTCCTTATTGGAAAGTGCGGATGGAGGCCTACCTAGAGGCCATGAGTGTAGATGTGCTTAAGGCCACGACCGATGGAACTTCACCCTTCGGTCTTGACCCCGATCATGAGAAGCACAATGCACAAGCCAAGAACATCCTCTTTCGTGGAATAGGCAAGGATGTGTTCAATCGTGTGCATAGTGTTAAGGATGCACATGAGCTTTGGATGGCTATTTATGCTCTTCCTGAGGGCATAAAGAGTGAGAGAGAGGAGTGCTATCATTTGGTTATGGCTAAGATGAACTCTTTCTCCATGCATACTAATGAATGTGCTAATGAAATGTATTTTTGATTGAATGTACTTGTAGAGGAGTTGAATGGTCTTGGACTTACTCAAATGTCACCGACCAATGTTGTGCGCAAGATTCTTTGTGTCTTGCCCATTGAGAAGTATGGCAACATCGTCATGGTTCTTCACCAAGGTGATCTCTCCACATCAACTCCTACACAAGTGTTGGGGAAGATCAATGCCCATGAGATGTACATGAAGATCAATGATGGCTCATCTTTCTCCAACAAGAAGAAAGAGAAGGAAAAGGAGGACTTGGCTCTCAAGGATTCCACCAAGGAGAAGTGCAAATTTCAAGTGGTGGTTAAGAGCTCAAGTGAAGATGATGATGATGAAGATAACATTGCTCTCATGGTGAAGAAGACCACCAAAATGTTGAAGAGGCTAAACAAGAATGGAGTCAAGTTTGACTCTAAGAAGAAGAAGTTCTTCACAAGCTCATCAAGGAAGCCCATCTCTCAAATGGATTGCTACAATTATGGCAAGCTTGGACACTTGGATCATCAATGCACCAAGCCTAAGAAGAAGGACAAGTTCAAGAACAACAAGTTTAAGAACAACAAGGGTGCACAAGATGACTCAAGTCATGATGAGAAGAAGCAAGACAAGCCATACAAGAAGAAGGAAGGCTTCAAGAAGAAGAACTTCAACTTTCACAAGAAGAAGAATGGAAGATCATACATTGTTGGTGATTGGCTCACCGGCATTGAAGACTCATGTGACTCTTCCGATGATGAAAGTGATGAGGAGAAGGTGGCCGCTCTTGTGATTGGGACTTCTCTTCCACCGCCACCTCCTCCACCATCTTCGGGCTCACCCTCTACACACCTATGTCTCATGGCTAAGGATGACCAGAAAGTACAAAGTGAGGATGAGCGGAGTGATAGCTCTAGTGATAGTGATGATGAGTTTGAGGCACCTTCCTATGATGAAATGATAAAATTGCTTAACAAATACACTAAGGTCATTAGGAAGTACAAGGCCAAGAATGAATCACTAGAGGAAGTTAAGGAAAACTTGCATGCTAAACTTGATGCCTTCTCTAGTGCTAATGATGAATTAAAACTTGAGAATAAAACTCTCTCATCTAGTACTAAGGAGCTCAAAGCCTCACTCAATAAATTGAATGAGAAACATGATAAGCTTGAGAGGTCATCCCAAGAGCTCCTCACTAGGTACAATTTGCTAAAAGATGACTACACTAAAGTGAAGCTTGATCATGACACACTTGTGGTTGCTAATGATTTGGTCAATCAAGATCTTGCCACGCATGATGCTACTAACCCACTTGTGAAGCTTGATGAAGCTACTCCTTGTGAGGATTTGATTAATGATATGGCTTGTGAGCAAAGTGTAAGTGAAAGGGCAAGAAGATTATAGAAACCGACAAGTATGATGATTATGTGAAGATGAGGGATGAGAATGCCAAGCTCAAGGAAGAGCTCATCAATCTCAAGTCTAACAAGCCTATTGTCATCAAGCCGGCAAGTGATGAAGAAAAGGATGCTAGTCTCTTGCTTGACATCTTGAGAGAAGAGAGTGCAAGGCTAAAGATTGAATAGAACAAGCTTGCAATTGGAATGGAAAAGTTCACCAAGGGCCACAACCTTCAAAGTGAGCTCTTGATGAACACCGTGATAAAGAATGACAAGATGGACATTGGGTTCAATGAGAACCAAGTAATGAATGCCAAGGTGAAGATTGAAGCAAAGAACTATTTCATGAACAAGGCCATGAATAAGAACAAAGATCAAGCAAAGCCAAAGCCCAAGCAAAAGACATGCTTTGAGTGTGGATAAGTTGGACACTTTGTATATGATTGCATAACTACACCAACCAAGGCCTTGCCCAAGCACACAAGGCCCTTTTCTCATGATGCTCGCTATATCATCAACAAATATAGCAAGGGTAGACCACAAGTTGTATTTCTTGGACCTAAGATGAAGAACAAGCCTAAAGTGTTGTAGATGGCTAAGGAGTTGGTTGACAAGGCTATGGGTACTCGCTAAGTGTGGGTTCCCAAACAACAAGCTTAAGTCCAAGTCGCTTGTGTGTAGATGAACTACAAGACCGGTGGAAGCCATTGGATAATTGATAGTGGTTGCACTCAACATATGACCGGCGAGCCCCAGATGTTCACCACACTTTATGAGGATTGTGCAAGTCAAGACAAGATTACATTTGGGGATAATTCAAAGGGCAAGGTTCAAGGGCTAGGCAAAGTTGCTATCTCCAACGATCAATCAATATCCAATGTCTTGCTAGTACAATCATTGAGCTTCAACTTGCTTTCGGTTGGTCAACTTTACGACCTCGGTTTCCATTGTCTATTCACACCAAGTGAGGTAGTTGTAACCAAGGCTGATGATTCATCATTGATATTCAAAGGATTCCGATACAACAACCTATATCTAGTGGACTTTAATTCAAATGAGGCAAGCTTGCAAACTTGCTTGTTCTCAAAGACTTATATGGTTTGGCTATTGCATAGAAGATTAGCTCATGTGGGCATGTCAACATTGAAGAAGCTTGTCAAGAAGGAGATGGTTAGGGGCTTGAAAGATGTTGTGTTTGAGAAGGACAAGTTTTGTAGTGCATGTCAAGCCGGCAAACAAGTTGCAAACACTCATCCAACCAAGGCATTCATGTCAACAACAAGGGTACTAGAGTTGCTACACGTGGACCTATCTGGACCCACTACCTATGCTAGCCTTGGAGGCAATCTCTTTTGCTTAGTGGTAGTGGATGACTACTCTTGGTACACTTGGGTATTCTTTCTTCAAGACAAGGGAGAGACAACCGACACCTTCAAGAAGTTTGCTACAAGACCACAAAATGAATTTGATGTGTGTTGACGGTAAGAATGACATACTTTTACATACTCAAAATACCGTCAACAGCCTTGGATTCAAGATTAGAATAACACTACATGAACATATTTACTACTTATAAGTTCCACATGTACTTGGAAAGCTTTGTCTTGTAGGGAATAACATTTTAGGCCAACCAGCAATGTTGGAAGTTCCTTTTGCACATCTCCCGATGTGTGATTTGAGCCAAACTCCAGAATGTCCATACCTTCGAGAGTCCAAAATTTGAGAGAGATTAGGCTTAAAGCTCACCTCAAAAGCGTCATCAAGGAGTTGCGAAACCTAGAGAAGGTTAAAATGCAAATTCGCAACCAAAGCAACATCCTTGTGGACAAAAGACGAATTAACTCGGATTGACCCTCGGGAGACAACCTTACCTTTACTCTTATCCCCAAATGTGATGTACTCGGTGTGGTGCACGGTATCAAGGCTGGAGAACCACTTGGCACTTCTGGTCATATGGAGTGAACACCCGGAATCCACAAGCCAAGTCTCCTCCAGTCCTCCTTCCTACATCAATAAAAAGACATAGGGTGAGAAAATGACACAACACTGGGGTTAGTAAACTAAGAAGGATACCAGTGTTGTCCGATTTGCCCAAAGAAATGGTTAGGAGGCATACAAAACATCTCCCTTCCCATAGGGGAATAGCGATCACCACCATAGGAAAAAGGTGGTCTGCTAAAGGTGTGGGGAGTGAAGCCACCGCCACGAGGTCCATAGTCGTATGGGTCACGACCAGTACCCCACCGGGCTCGACCACCGTGTGGTCTCGCCTCCTGAGGCCTAGCACCTTGAGGCATTGCACCTCTAGGCCTAGTAGTGTGCCTCTGAACTTCCGGTTCACGCACCCCAACTGGTGGGTGGTACATGTCCCGGTTGTTCATCTCAACTTGCCTCCGCTCATCTCTCTTCCTCCTATAGAAAAACTTAGCCAAGTGCCCATCCCGCTCACAATACTCACAGTGGTACCTCACCGCACTCTTGGTAGGCACTCTCTTGTTGGGTTGGGTGGCTCTCGCCTTCTTAGGAAGGCGATCACTAGTGATGTCGGGCAAAGTTTCATGTGGGTTCCGAAGGTGGTTCAGTTTGGGAATCCACACTTGCTTATGTAGAGTGGTTTTGGGTGGCTCTTCAAACACACCATCTCTCACAGGTAACTCAGAGGGGTCGGTAGGCTTAGGTGGAGTGAACTTGGTGAACTTGGGGATTGTAGTGGGTTTCTCACTCTCGCTCAACCCACTGCACTCACCGATCTTGCCAAAAGTGTTATCACCCTTCCCACATACAGCAAAGCCTACTCCCGCGTTGCCAGCCCACCTGAATTGGTTGTATAACATCCCCAGCTACGGTTCTCGGCCAGACACCCAAGCTAAGACGGACTGGAGGTGCGTGTTATCCTCATCAGTATGCGCCTTGTCATGCCTACACGCACCGATCTCAAGCTCTAGCGCCTCAATGTGACTCGACTCTCCGGTGCTATCTGAGCTGACCTTCTCTAGCACAACAATCCTACTCTCCTTTTGTGCCAGCTCAGAACACAAGCCTTCACAAGACTTGCACGCACCAAGTAAGCTAGGCCTAGCCTTCAGCTCACTGATCTCCTCAAGTAGAGTGCCATACTTGTCCTGGATAGTGACAAGATCAGACATGTGGATAGCGCAAGCATCACACTCTACCTCCTCGGTAACCACCACCGACGCCTTAGAAAAATCGAGCTCATCTACCATTTTCAGATACTTGGCCTTGAACTTGTTCCTCTCTCTAATCGCACGCTAGAGCACAACATCCTAACTCATGAAGGTAGCATTCAAGGACTCAAGCTCGGAGGAGAGAGACTCGATGGTGGGTGATACATCGGGTGTGTCGGAGTCGGCGTCGGAGTCGTCCTTGTGCTCGCCGACCTCACCAGCTCCAATTGCCATGGTGCAGAAGCCACCGTGATTGGCGTCCGCGTAGAAGCAGAGGTCGTTGAGCTTGTCCTCAACCTTTCCCTTTGACTCATAATCGTCGCTGGAAGAAGAGCCTCCATCAGTGGAGCACTCGATGTCGCTGAGGGAGGAGAGGAAGGCTCGGTGCTTGGCCTTCACCTTGTCAATCACCTTCTTCAAGGATCTCTGGTTGTGGCCACCCTTGGCCTTGTGCTTGTCCTTGAAGCGGTGCTCACGCTTGTCCTTGCGCTTGGTGAAGTCACCAACAACTTTCTTGGGGCAATTTGAGATGAAATGATCCTGCAACGGTAGCACCCCTTGGCCGCGCCGCCACATCGTTGGTTCAAGCGGTTGTTGTGAAACCGTGAGAACCTAGTGATGACCAAAGCCAGATCATCATCTCCAAGAGCCTCCCCTTGTTCCTCTGTCATAGAAACCAAAGAAGATAAAGCAAACAAAGCTTGTGAAGGGTTAAAGGAAGAAGACACACCACCGGGGCCGGAAACCAACGCCATAGATTGGTTCGACGGGTTTTCAAGCTTGGACGGGTTTGGTGGTCAATCTCAGAGGACTTGAGCTTACTGAACAGCTCGTCCACAGATAGGGCATCATAGCCCGGTGACTTCTAGATGGCAGCCACCTTCATCTCCCATACCCTCCGATCAAGAGCATGCAAAAGCTTGATAGCCATCTCATGATCATCATAGGGCAAGTTGGCCCAATTGGCACACATCTTGTTGATGATAGATTGGAAGCGAGTGAACATCGCGTCAACAGATTCGCTAGCCAACTGTATGAAGTTCTCGTACTCTCTATGGTATGTGTCGAAAAGTCTGGACTTGATCTGAGGATTACCCTCATTATATCTCACAAGTGTTTGCCAGATGTCTCGCGCCGTAGTGAGACTTGAGACACCCTCAAACTCAGGAAGAGACAAGCTTGAGAAGAGGATACTACGGGCTCTTGCGTTTGACGCATGTTGCGTAACTTGGAGCTCATTGATCCGAGCACCAAGAACCACATAATCCTCATTCTCACAAATCTCCCAAGCCTTCGAATCAAGCCCTTGAAGGTAAGCGGACATGCGCACCTTCCAATAGGCGAAATTCGTACCATCAAAAAATGGAGGTTTGCCAACACCTCGCTCCATGTCGCCTTCACGGATCAAGAACCGTGTAAGGTGGAATGATCCTTAACCATCTCCGATACCAATTGAACGACTGAGAACGGCGACCAGAGGGGGGTGAATGGGAGCCTCAAATTTCTCCCGAAATATTCGGGCCACTCTTCCCAAAAACCAAACCCAGTAGATGGGTGCTCACCGGACACCCTAAAACCCAAGTTCTCAACCCCTAGAGAAAAGAGGCAAGAATCCAAGCCAAAACACACGAAAACAACAACCTCCGAACCACTCTGTCAAGACCTCCGCACCATGGCACAAGGTCCGGAGCCTTTGGTCTAGTGCTTCCTAGCAGACCGTCGGACTGGTCCGATGCCTAGTCCGCACCATGACACCTGGTCCGATGCTCACCATCGGACTAACCCTTCTGGTCTGATGCGTTCAGCTGCCCTGCTGTCTACCTGGTTGCGACCACCAGACCAATGGATTATGGTCCGGAGCCTTGTGACCTGGTAGTCCGGAGCTGAGTCCGACGCTCTCGGTTGCTTGGCTGGCTTGTTGGTCAGCACCACCGAACCAATGGCAATGGTCCAGAGCCAAGGCCGAGAAGTCCGGAGCTTAGTCCAGAGCTCACGAACAGAAAGCAGAAACCCACGAAAACAGCTTCCTCTCCGCCAAATCTTCCCAAAACTTGACCAAATGATCACCAAATGCAACCAAACTTTTTAGGCATGATCCTAGTGTAGTTGGGGAGCTACCCGAAGAAATCATCACTCAATTTGGTCTGGAATAAAGGGAAGAAAAGAAATTTGGGAAAACTCAAGAACAAAGAGTCCCTCAAAGAAAACGCTCGATCTGTGTACTCAAGAGGTTTGAGGATGGATCCTTCGGTGCAAAGATGCTCCTCTCGAATATGAACAACTTGGTTCAAACGGATTTGCAAGAGCTACTCCCTACAAAGAGATCTCATCTCGGAAACAAAAGGGAGCAAAAAGCAAAATGCGAAGAACACAAGCAAAACGGGGACACGGTCAAGAAATCAAAGGCACCATGGCCTACGGAGGTTACGGCCTCCGATTCCTCGCAACAATCTCAAGTTCTTACACCGGAGACATGGTGGATCTCAAGCAAGAAGAGCTAGGGAAAGCGAAAACCTAGGAAGTGGGAGGTGGAAGATAGATGCAATTGATGGGGTGACGGATACCCCTTCATCCCCTACTTATCGGGCTTTGGCTATTTCCCAAAGACCCCCCTAGATACATGAGTGAACTACCTAGCCTAAGCATTGCAGTCCAAGCTCCGGAAAATATCTTCCTCGATTTGAATGGACGGCCCCGCTTCCTGCCAGTTGTTGACGTCGCCTCGACGCAACCTCCAGTATTCCGCCACGTGCCATCCCCGCTTCCTTGAAAGCTCTGCCCGGGTTTTGAGGCCCAAACCCGTGAAACCCGCCACCAGTAGCTTTGGGCTCAACTACCGAACCCTGAGTTTTGATGCCCAAACCACCAAACCGCTCGACTCGAGCCACCTCGTCCTCGCCCGGTCAGACTCCGAGTCCCATGAGCCTCCGCTCGACCCGCTTGTCCGCCGTCTTGACTTGGTCAACTCAGTCTACCTCCATGTCTTCTCGTGGTCACCGGTGCCAAGTACTAGCCACCACAGCTAGTCCTCCGGCGCCCATGGTCCCTCAGTCTGAGCCCCGCTTCCGCCCTTCACCGCTCTCAGTCCATCAGCATGGCAAGCCTCTACTCGACCTTCTCCACGGCATCGACCACTGTCTCCGGGCATAGCACCTGCACACCACAAGCCGATAGACAGGCACAAACTTGCTTTCCCAAGGATTAGTGTAAAGCCACTCAAACTGAAACACTCAAGTGTTGGCAATCACTCATCATAAAACGGAACAAACATGGGCACATATCAACCATGTGTTCGCATATTCACCCCCCTCTAGCCTTTCCTAGACCTTTCAAGTGGTATTAGAGCTGGTACACCGTTTCATTTGAGGTTTAACATCCCACGGTGTTAAATTGGCTCAAATCAACAACACCAAGAGGCCACCCAAGTTTGATGGCACCAATTATAGCTATTGGAAGGCATTGATGACCACCCATATCAAATCAATCAACCAGAAGATATGGTTGGTGGTTGACAAGAAGTTTGAGGTGATGAATGAGGAGGCACCCACCGCGCCCGAAGAAGAAAAGCTCCAAATAATGACATTGCATTGAGTGCCATCCATAATGCAATCTCCAAAGAAGTCTTTGAGCAAATCAAGAATATAAAGAGTGAACATGAAGCATGGAAGAAACTAGAAGGGTCATATGAAGGGACTCAATCAATGAAGGGGGGCAAGACATATATCTTGAAGGAGAAGTTTGCAAGTTTCAAGATGAAGGAAAATGAAAATGTGCCAGAAATGTTCAATAGGCTTGAGGTGCTTGTCAATGAACTCAAGTCACTTGGAGATAAGGTGGAGGATAGAGATTTCTCATTCAAATTTTTTAGGAACCTTCTCTCAAGATTTGACATCTTGGTCACTCTATTGGTGAGAAGTGGATTGGACACAATGACACCCAACCAAGTTCTTGGTGAGATGATAACCGATGACACCTATAGAGATGACAAGGAGAAGACAAAAGAGAAGAAAGAGAAGAAATATGAGAAGAAGGAAGACAAGAAGAAAAGTGTGGCATTCAAAGCCACATCATCATCAACGGGCAAAGCAAAGATCAAGTGTGATGAGTCAAGCAATAATGATAGCTCAAGTGATGGCAATGAAGATGATGAAGAGATGGCTCTATTTGTTAAGAGATTTGGCAAATTCATGAAGAAGAAGGGCTATAGAGCTAGAAGGAAGAACACGCCTTCAAGTGCAATGAAAAAGATAGAAGATGATTTAAGTGCAATAGCAAGGATCATCTCATTGCGGATTGCCCTCATCATAGTGACAATTAAAATGAGAAGAAGAGCAACAAGAAAGAAAAGAAAGAGAGCAAGATGACCTTCAAGAAGAAGAAGAAGGGAGGCTCATATGTGGTCATTTGGGATAGTGATGCTTTCACAAGTGATGATGACTCTAGTGATGATGAGAAGAGGTCAAGCATGAAGAAAGCTCTTGCAAGTATTGCTATGAAGGACCAGATTTCTCTCTTCAACACTCCATCGGCATGCTTCATGGCTAAGTCCACTAAGGTACAATCCGATGATGAGTGTGATTCTAGTGATGATGATGATGAACCCACTAAAGATGAGCTAAATGAGAGGTTGGAGGATGCTTGGACTCACTTTGACATCAAGATAAAGGAGTGCAAAGCACTATGGAAAGAGCTACAAGCTCTCAAGCAATCCTTTGATGAGCTAAATGGCTCTCATGAGAGGCTAGAGGATGCCCATAAGAAGCTTAGCAAAGCTCACTCTAAGGTTGAAAAAGCTCACTCATCTCTTGTTGAGCAAAGGGAGAAGGAACATGTTCCAACATATGACATGGGATCAACTTGTGACTTAATTAATGAATCATTCTATAAACCCATCATCATCACTCCAACTAACCCTTCTTGTAGCACTTCTACTCCTACCTCTTCTACTAGTGATGGTTTCACTTGTGATACCTCACTAATGGTTGAGAATGAGACCCTCAAGAAGGAGGTTGGTAAGCTCACTCTAGCATTAGGCAATGCCTATGGTGGAGACACCCGCTTGCTTTATTGCTTAAGTAGCCAAAGGTTCTCCCTTTGCAAAGAAGGATTGGCCTATACCCCCAAGAAAGGCAAGGCGGCCTTTGTAACTCCAAAGCCTAGATTTGTGAAGAGCAATGGTCGGTTTTGATCAAGTTGCAAGCAAGTAGGGCATGACGAGCAATGTTGCAAACTAAACCAAAGTGAGATAAAATTTGTAAATGCATTTATGTGGCAGAACCATCTAAATTATAAGAGATCAAGTACCCAAGTAGCTGAATTAACTGTCACTTTAGAGCACTTGAGCCCATATAATCCCGGTAGTCCGGAAATCTTGAAGGATTTCTAACAATCTCATATCCGACCAAGATCGCACAAACTCAGGTATGCACATTCGAACGAACTAACAATTAAAACGAAATACTTGAAGTACAAAATAAAAGTTATTACAACACTTGGTTCCAAATAAAGTAGTAAGTCTTACGCAACAGGCCAAATGAAACATTAATTTCAATTCGGTTTCCAAATTTTTACTCCACACCAACACAAACCTTAATAAATAGAGGTTCCAACGAGATCATGTTCGACAACATCAAAATATGAGCTCGTAGAAGACCTTGCCCAGGGCCTACTCCTCTTCTCCTTCAATAGGATAAAGACAGTGCTTACAATAGTCAAAGTATACTTGGCCATCTACAACAAACGGGATAAACCCTGAGTATGGGAAAGTACTCAGCTAGACTTACCCGTCTAACTGAAAATAAAGACTCCAAGGATATGCAAGGCTATATATAGAGCTGGCTAAGTTTTTCTTTTGCGGAAGCGCTAAACAGGAAGAAATACTTTAAGGATTAAAGAGCAGCCATTTTCCATCCTATCATTTATTTCTAGGTTTTGCACTTGCACTAGAGCACTCACTTGATTTAATCAAACAATTAAGATAATACCATATCCAGTTCCTTTATCAATATTTTAGTAGAAACATTACCGATGTCACATGGACTTGTACCGTGGTGAAGCTCAACATAATCTCCCATTATCCGGTGGGAGAGGGCGACTCGAATTGATATACAACCAACTGGCAAGATTACCTTTAACACACGCCCACACTTTCCCCGTTGGGTCCATGCATTGGGTTACTACTCAACACTGTCCAGGTAGTAACGTCGCGAGCTCAAATTGGTCCACCCAATTGTAGAAATCAGTTGGCCACCACAAGGCAGATCGTATCTACAAACTAGAGGGTGCGGTAGTAGACTGAGAGTCGGCCCGGACAACGTTTACTCGGCTTCGGGTGTCGGGATTCATCACCGGCACCCTATGTGAAAGGGCGCATTCAAAGATGTACGAGGGCCACCAACGTATACAAACCTATATGATCCAACAGACGGACTGGCCCCAATCCTATACCACTTGGTGCCCTAGCCTTCCAGTTGATCGCATTTCATTACTACTTTTGGTTCTTTCCCATGATAGCAAAATATAGCCAACCGTGATTGGTACTACCCCCATGGGATAATACGAATAAATATAAATGTAACCATTTCTTCTAAGTAGGCTAAGCGGTTGCTTTTACTTTCATTTAACATGTTAACAAGGTAGGTAATTGAAATATCAAGGAAGGTAATGCAGCAAGTGGGATTCAATTAACTCCTATCACCTAATGTATCACAGTATAAAATACTCAAGTAGATTAATTTATAAAAATGCTGAGAGGCTTAAAGATGCTCCGGGGCTTGCCTTGAGTGAAGGTGGAAGGCTGATGGCCAGGGCACTCGGGTAGGTTAGTGTCGAGCTCGGGGAACTCCTTGTTTAGCTCCTGCACCTCTTGGACTCCTTCCTATGGTACTAGCACCTGGGGTTCCTCTAGCGATCCTGAATGTTTACAATGCATACAATTAAACCATGGATGCAGGGAGGATGCTTGCACAACAATTCAATACCAAGTCAATTACTTCTAGATTTAAATAAACAAATCACTCTAGTTCCACTTTACACAGCAAGCCTATTATAGCCTACTCAGAAAAATCTACAAAAATTTTAGGAGACAAAATAAGCCTATTGGATGCTACCGCAGAAAATTCACACACAACAAAGCTATCAAACAGCAGCTACAAAAAGATGAACATAAAAGCAGAAAAAGCACTATGAACTATACCTATTGTCTAACAGGGTGAAATATGCTATTTAGTATTTTCATCCGGTTTTTTACTTAGAAACATATTTATCAAGAAAGTTCCATGATCAACACTACCAGATTATTGTCTATAAGATTTTCCAAAGAAAACCCTAGAAAAGGACACTTGAACTGCAACTATCTTTTCTATCACACAACATACCACATGTTATATTTTTCTTAGATAGAACAAGACAAACATAGGCTATACAAAAAGTTCCAAGATTTATCTATGCATAGATTTACCACAGGAAATTATCTAAGCAAACAGCAGAAACACATTTTAACTAATTTTAATTATTTTCTACATAGGAACATGGCATATCATATTTTTCCTAGCCTCTACATAGGAACATGGCATAATACTTCACATTTTTATTTGGTCATTTCATACAGGAACATAATTAACCTTTAATAATTACAGAAAGGAACTATTTAAACACTAGTACTGAAGACATTCTCCAAAATTACTTTTGTATTTTTAACAGAAAGATCTTCATTTATAGAGACTAACACAATTTATTTCATCATTTTTGGATTAGCAAAACTCTAGATATAAAATAAACAAGCATAGATATATTTAATGGAAATTGGATAAAGAAATGCATTTCAGAATTAGGCCCAAGGTGCACAATGCGTGGGCTTGGCCCAGTGAGTGGGAGCGGCTGATAGGCGGGGCCCATGGTCAACTCGGGTCCACATGCCAGCGAGCAGAGGGCAAAGCAACGCGCTGACCGGCGCGTTCTCGCCGGCGGTGAGCTCGTCGGCGGTGGTCTTGGCCGTAGCATGCTCAAGGTAACAACGCAAAGCGACTAGGGGACTTGGTTGAACCAGTGCGGCAGTGTAGCTTGCCGGCGGCGTGCGGTGGCGGCGCAATGCAGCAGTGTGACGCGGCGGGGCGGTCACTGGCGGTGAGCTGCTCGGTGAGCGTGCGCTTGAGTACCATGGTGAGGTGATAAGTGCACCCAGGGGGTTGGTTGGACTGGAGGGGCTCCAAGGAGGTCCGGCCATGTGCGAGCTCTATGACGGCAGCAATGGCGCACGGTGCTTGGTGCGGTGGTGAACCAGGGTGAACGGGTGCGAGCGAGCGGTCGTTCTCACCTTTACTACCTTCGGTGATGCTTCCACGGAGATGGAGGCAGTGGAGGTGGTCGGGAGAAAAGTGAATGCGACGCGGCGTTGGCGGTGGCGACTGAGAGCCGAGGAACGATGGCGGCGTTCCGGCGTGGGTGGAGCACAGCGGACGTAGCTTGGGCGAGCAGGGCGTGTGCAACGTGAAGGCGATGCGATGTGCACAGGTGGATCGAGCAGAGGAACTCGGATGCGGGCGGAATAGAGAAGGGGGCGTTGTGAGGCGCTCGATACTCGGCGCGTGTGGAGAGAGCAAAGGCAGAGCGGGTGAGTGAGTGAGTGTGGGTGAGGGTGAGTGCGGAAGGGAGAGAAGGTGTAGGCGCTCCCTCTGGCGTGGTTGTGGCCGAGCGGCACGGCTGGTGGGGTTGTGATGTGATGGCGACAGTGCAGCAGCGGCGCTGTGCCAGGCAGTGGCGCACGGCGAGAGGGCAAGCACGATTGCGCTGGGGGGCTCTTGGTCCTGGCGCCGTTAGCGCGGATACGTGCTCGAGTGCGAGTGAGACAGGGCGGGGTTTTGGTCGGGGCGCTGGCGTTGCGGCGACCGGCGACGTGACATCGATGCAATGGCATGGCGCTGCGCGGCCTTCGGCGCGGACAGAGGCAACGAGTGGGCCGATGGCCATGGTTGGTGCACGGTGGCAGGATGCGGCACAAGGCGAGTGGAGCACGGCGGCTTTCGGCACCTGCCGGCAGGAATCGGCAGCCACGCGGCATCCCAGCCGGCGTACGGCACGACCGCGGGTCGGGGCGCTACGCGGGAACGCGGGAGTCCGAGCGCATGCGGGTGCGGGTGCGGGTGCGGGCTAGAGCGTGGGTGAAAGGCTGAGTGGGACGATTGGTTGGACGAGGCCCAACTCAGGTTTGCTTTCCTTTTTCTTTTTCTTCTATTTGTTTTAAACCGATTTGATTCAAAACAATTTCAAAAACTTAAAACTAGAGTTTGAGGGTGAAACCAAAGTTGTTCCAAATAATATACTCTACATTTTTCAAGTATGGTATATTACTTGAAAACCTATATTTTAACAGGTTTTAGTTCAAGTCAATTAAATCATTATTAGGGAAAAAGAATTACTCTTATTTTTAAACTCTAAACTAACCTTAACTAGATGAGGTGGTTAACATGAAAAGTACTTCAAACATTATTCTAGATGTAACCAAATTATTATCTAGGTTTATTTAAGGCAAGACATGAAACTCCTATTCAATTATAAATCATTATAAAAGCATACATAAAACATGGTATATGCAAAACATGAATGCAATGCAATGCTTATGCTTAGGGGCTAAGTAATGATCCTAATGCAAGCTTGACATAGGGTGTTACAGCCCTTCCCCCTTAAAGAAATCTCGTCCCGAGATTTTTGAGTTTTGTACCATTTATTATAAAAGATGGGATAGTTCACGCATAGGAAGTCTTTTGTTTCCCAAGTTGCATTATTAGGACCACGATGACTCTAGAGAATCTTAAAGGTCTTTACTTCTCGGTTTCTTGTAACTCTAGTTTTGGTGTCCAAAACTTTTTCTGGTTCCTCATTGTATTCCAAATCTGACCTGATCACGATGTCAGAACTTTGAACTGCCTCTTCTTCCGATACCCGAAGACATTTCTTAAACTGAGATACATGGAACACTGGAAAGATAGCACTCATCTCAGGGGGTAGTTGTACTTGATAAGCCACCTTACCCTTCTTGGCAACAATCCGATAAGGTCCAACATATCGGGGTGCTAACTTTTTCTTGATTCCAAAACGATGGACGCCTCTCATAGGTGATACCTTGAGATACACATAGTCGCCGACCTAAAATTCCAAAGGTCTCCTTGTTTGATCTGCATACCCTTTCTGTTGGGATTGAGCTGCACGGATATGTTGTTGAACTGTTCGAACAATCTCCTTAGCTTCCTGTACGTAATCCGTACCATAGAACCCTCTATCTCCTGATTCGATCCAATTGACATGGGTTCTACACCTTCGTCCATACAAAGCATCAAACGACGCCATCTTAATGCTTTCCTGGTAACTGTTGTTATAGGAGAACTCTGCTAATGGCAACCATTTCTCCCATGATCCTTTTGTTGACACAACACATACTCTCAACATGTCTTCCAACACTTGATTTACTCATTCTGTTTGTCCATCTTCTTGAGGATGGTAAGCGGAACTCCGAATTAGCTTTGTCCCTAGCTCTCTATGCAACTGTTCCCAAAATCGAGCGATAAACTATGGTCCTCTATCCGAGATGATAGTTTTGGGAATACCATGCAATCTTTGGATGTTCTGAACATATAACTCTGCATACTAATGAGGTCGGTAAGTAACCTTGACTAGTACAAAGTGAGCTACCTCGGTTAAGCGATCCACGATAACCCATATTGAGTCATTTCCTTTCGGAGTGGTAGGTAACCCTATGATGAAGTCCATATTGATGTCTTCCCACTTCCACTCGGGTAGAGATAAAGGTTGCAACAAACCCGCAAGTTTCATATGTATTGCCTTAATGCGACAAAAGGTGTCACATTTCGCGACATACTCAGCAAGATCCTGTTTCAACTTAGACCACCAATACCTTCCTGATATATTTTGCTACTACCAGGGTGGATTGATAACTTAGAGTTATGTGCTTTGTTGAGAATTCTCTCTCGCAAGATTTGATTCTTCGGAATTACCAAACGTTGATTGAACCATAGGACTCATTGCTCATCTGTTCTGAAATTGAGAGATTCACTAGGTTCCAACCTTTGTTTGATTTGCACAATCTCTTTGTTAGATTTCTGTCCTTCAATAATATCACTTTCCAAGGTACATTGGATAGTAATATTATTTAGCACAACAGGATGCATTAGATCAAATCCACCTTCTAACAGGGGTTGCAACAAGTTGCAATGAGCTTTGCGGCTCAAAGCATCTGCTACAACATTCGCTTTTCCAGGACGGTAATGCACTTCTAGGTTATAATCCTTGATTAACTCTAGCCATTGTCTTTGTCGCATGTTCAGCTTAGCCTGGGTAAACAAGTACTTCAAACTTTTGTGATCCATAAAGATGTGGCACAAATTACCCATTAGGTAATGTATCCAAATCTTTATGGCATGCACCACTGCTGCTAGTTCCAAATCACGTGTCGGGTAATTCTCCTCATGAGGTCGAAGTTGACGTGATGCATAAGCAATGACCCTTCCATTTTGCATCAACACACATCCCAAGCCGATGGTCGATGCATCACAAAACACATCAAAAGGTTCCTCCAGATTTGGCTGCGCTAAGACTGGTGCAGCGGTCAACAGTGTCCCCAAGGTATGGAACGTTGTTTCACACTTTTGATTCCATTCGAACTTCTTATTCTTCTGAGTTAACCTTGTCATGGGCTTTGCTATTTTAGAAAAGTCCGGAATAAAACGGCGGTAGTATCCGGCCAATCCTAAAAAGTTGCGCACCTCGTGCACGTTAATGGGTGCTTTCCAATCCATGACTTCTTGCACTTTCGAGGGATCCACAGATATACCCTCAGCTAACAAGATATGTCCCAGAAAAGGCACCTTGGTCAACCAAAACTCACACTTGCTAAACTTAGCATATAGCTTATGTTGGGAGTATGCCCTAGAGGTAATCATAGAGATGATTGTATTTTCTTGTATCCATGACATGTTATGAGTTCAATGATAATCCATTAAAGACAACTTGTATCGATTAGCAATTATGTGAATTGTTTGTGAAACTCTTTTACTTGTATGGTTATTCTAAAGTTGTCCCTGATCGGAGTTCATGATAGAATGCACATGAATATTAGATCAGCACATTATTAGTTGATGACTATGTTTCACAAGTCATAGACATAGAGATGTCAAACTAATAATGTGGGCACATGTATGACATGGGGCTGGACAGATCCGACCTAAGATTGTCTCTATTCACATCATGTACGTTATGTCCTTAGACCTGAGATTGTCGTATGTACTCAAGCTGTAAAACGACATACTTAGAGACTACCAAACACTACTCTGTGACTAGGTAGTTATAAAGGTGGCTTTCGGGTTTGTTGGGAAATATGCTGTGAGACATAGTCAATCCCGATGGGATTTGCCACTCTTCATATGAGAGAGATATCACTAGACCACTCAAATGATTAGATCATGAAATGCATGGTTGTGCTTGGGTTAAGTGTTAACCTATGAGTTGGACCAAATATCGTTAGGCAGGGGAATAACATGTATATGGTTTTGTGGTAGTTCGTCTAATATGATCATTGCGTATGCGTAGGAGTTGACATGCCTTGCTAGAGGCCGCTATCAACTATTGGTCGAGTAAGAGTACTTGGGCCATGTCTACGTGTGCGTGAGCCCATAGGGTCGCACGCTTAAGGGGCTAGAAGCCTAATTCGGGTTGGACCCAAATTAGACTAGGTTTAGGGTTTTTAATGGGCCTCTAACGTGGGAGCTTGTTAGGACGCCTATATAAGCAACGGGTGGGCGCAGGGCAAGATCAATCCATGCCTTTCGGCAGCCACCGTCGCCTCCCCACGCTCGCGCCTTCTGCTCCTCACGGACCTAGGAGTCCGGAGGTGCAACGCTTCCTCCCTGCACGTGTGGGATTCCTCGGAGGTGCTGCATCTGGAGCACAAGGACGAACCACACGAAGGGGATGTTGAGACGGATGACCTCGCAACTGCACGACACTGCTACGATGCGCACGACTACATCGAGTTGCATCCGCTGCACCTGCACGTCTAGTGGT
The DNA here is from genome assembly GCA_022036555.1 of Microstegium vimineum. Taxonomy (NCBI): domain Eukaryota; kingdom Viridiplantae; phylum Streptophyta; class Magnoliopsida; order Poales; family Poaceae; genus Microstegium; species Microstegium vimineum. Next base: position 32,893,392 of record CM039119.1, on the reverse strand, counting down.
AATCCCGTGATCTATAACTAGCACTAGTTCCTAGTTTATGAGAAAGAAAATTTTTTGTTTTCCGGCTAGCGTAGCAACCTCATAACCCTACAGTGGTATCGGAGCCGTTAGATGCCTCGTTATAGATTCGGGTATGTGCATATGGAGATATGCACGTTTGTAGATCAATCCCTGGTCATGGTTCGTGATCTTGCCACGTTGGTATTGTAACGGTCTACTCGTACCGGTCAGAATTCCGCCATCCGAGTTAAGTGATACATGTAAACCCAATTACGGTGAGTTGGAGATCAATAAGATTGATTGAATCAAACCTAGGTCAAGTTCCAAGCGCATGCGATGCGGCGGCGGCAGCGGCAGATTGGATCCGCCGTCGGAGTGAAAATTTGCAATAAAAGTGTTGTTCGGTAAAACAGCCATAACTTTTGCATACAAACTCAGATTGACACAAACTTTAAAAGAAAATCATGCGCCAGAAAATTTTGCATCTGTTCGCTAGTAGCTTTGTGCTTTTAGCGAAATCAAATTTGCGAAAAACAGCTTGCAAAATTATGTTTTCGGCATTTTAAAATTAGACGTCGGAATCGGTTAACTCTGTTTTGCAGGTATTCGTGATTGGTATAGCCCTTATGTGTATGTGATGCATGTATGTAATTAATTCATGGCTTGCACGTCGTGATTATGACAATATGGCTGGAGCCACAAATATTGTCTATTCATATGTAATGGCCTGCGTGTCAATCTGTGATGATCCTATCCACGACCATGTAATTTTATTTTACTGTCCTGCGGTAGTGATAGATAGTCTTGGTGGACTCATCACGGAAGGATGACATACATGAATCATGGAGATAGCGATCACCATGAATAGATTGATGGAGATGGAGATCCCCAAAGGAACAATGGGCTATACCAAGTCATATATGTGTTAATGTCGTTCTTACTATGTTCTACTTTCACGTGTGGTAATGTTTTTGTCTACATATGCAATAGTGAAGTAGAACGATCCCTTAGTAATGCTTAAGTTGTAATGCTCCTCCAAACCTTGCACTGTCACGTGTCTTGTACGATCGGTGGTGGGTCTATGAAATTAGGGTGTCACTCATTTTCCTTGACTAGACAGGTTCGTGTCGGACACTTACAAGCAAAAGGTTTGGTTACTTGAATAAGGTCATCCTAACGGTTAGGGACCTTGGAGCATTAGTTGTTGGTAACACAAGCATAGAGATGCCACCCAACAACAAGAGTCATATGTGATATGATTAGCAAGGAGTTACTTACCGATCTACCATGTCTCCTAGCGGTGATGCTAAAGCTCACTAGTAGACTTGTTAGTTGTGGGTCCTGAATCACTATGTTTCAATCGAGGGATATTGATTTTAGTGGGAGTAGATTCTATTAAACATTTCATGTGATTTACTTTGTTTTGGATACATTGTCTTAGTATTTTGCATTACTTTTGTTGTAGATGGCTCCCAGTAATCAACCATTTACTTTGCGTTCAATTCTTGAGAAAGATAAGTTGAATGGAACAAACTATGTGGATTGGATCCGCAACCTGAGAATTGTTCTCAGGGCTAAGAAAAAAAAAGATGTTCTAGACACCCCATTACCAGATGAGCCTGTTGATAATGCACCTGCTGCAGAGAAAACCACTTACAAGAAAGCATGTGATGCTGATCTTGAAGTGGGTTGCCTTATGCTCGCTTGCATGGAGCCAGATCTCCAGATGCAATTGGACAATAATCATGCAGCATACGATATAATCGTGGCGCTTAATGATATATTTCAAACTCAAGCCAGGGCTGAAAGGTTCAATGTTTCCAAGGCTTTTCTCGAAACTAAGTTAGCAGAGGGGCAACAGTTGGCCCACATGTGATCAAGATGGTTGGTCACACTCAGAGATTGGAGAAGCTAGGCTTCCCAATGGGCCCAGAGTTGGCCACTAATTTCATACTTGTGTCTCTTCTGCCTAGCTATGGGAACTTCATATCGAACTACCATATGCATGGGGCAGAGAAGGGCTTGAATGAATTGTGCGGCATGCTTAAGACAACAGAAGTTGATATCAAGAAAGGGGCTGGCAGTAGCCATGTGATGGCGGTCCAAAACAAGCCTAACTTTAAGAAGAGGGCTTGGAAGAAGAAGAAGGCGAAGGCTAAAGATGAGATCTCTAAGCCAAACCCTCCTCCAGTGCCCAAGGCTGCTGGACCAACTGCTCAAGCTAAATGCTTTCATTGTAATGGGAAAGGTCACTGGAAAAGGAACTGCAAGCTATACTTGGAATCCTTGAAGGATGGCGGTAGTAAAGGTACTCCCGCTGCTTGTACACTTGTCGTTTATGTTACAAACATTTTTCTCGCTAATTCTTATATTAATTCTTGGGTATTTGATACCGGATCGGTTGCTCATATTTGCAATATGATGCAGGGAATGATAAGAAGTAGAAGCGTGAAAAGAGGAGAAGTTGATTTCCGCGTGGGCAATAATGCAAGAGTTGCTGCATTGAACGTTGGGACGATGCAACTTCACCTCCCATCAGGATTTATCATGGAGTTGAATAATTGTTATTTTGTTCCTAGTTTAAGTCGAAACATTGTGTCACCTTCATGTTTGATGAAGGATGGTTATTCATTTGCGAGTAAAGACAATGGTTGTGTGATCTCAAAGAATGACATGTTTGTGGCTTTTGCATCCATTGGTAATGATTTGTTTATTTTAAATCTTCATGATGCACCTATCTGTAATGTTAATGCTAAAAGGCCTCAGCTTAATGAGTTAAGTCCTACTTATATGTGGCATTGTCGTTTTGGTCATATAAGTGAGAATCGCATGAAGAGGCTCCATTCTGATGGGCTTCTAACTTTGTTTGATTTTGAATCATACGAGACATGTGAGGCTTGCTTGTTGGGAAAGATGACCAAGTCTCCTTTCACAGATTTTTCTGAGAGAGCGGCAGACTTGTTGGAACTTGTACATATTGATGTATGTGGACCAATGAGTACGACAGCTAGAGGCGGATTCCAATACTTCATAACCTTCACTGATGACTTTAGTAGATATGGATATATCTACTTAATGAAACATAAGTCTGAGACATTTGAAAAGTTCAAAGAATTTTAGAATGAAGTAGAGAATCAACGTGGCAAGAAAATTAAAGCCTTGCGATCTGATTGTGGAGGCGAATATTTGATCCATGAGTTTAGCAATCATCTAAAGAGTTGTGGAATTGTTCCACATCTTACGCCACCTGGAACGCCTCAGACAAATGGCATGTCCGAGCGACGTAATCGGACTTTGTTGGACATGGTTCGGTCTATGATGAGCCAGTCAGACCTACCACTCTCGTTTTGGGGATATGCTCTAGAAACAGCCGCTTTCATATTGAATAGGGTAACATCTAAGTCTGTAGTTAAGACACCATATGAGATGTGGACTGGTAAGAGTCTCAGTTTGTCTTTTCTAAAGATTTAGGGTTGTGAGGTTTATGTCAAATGACTTATGTTAGATAAACTTACACCCAAGTCAGACAAATGCTTTTTCGTGGGATATCCAAAAGAAACTTTAGGGTATTACTTCTACAACCGATCAGAGGGCAAAGTGTTTGTTGCTCGAAACAGTGTTTTCTTTGAGAAAGAGTTTCTCAATAAAGAGAAAAGTGGACAAAAGGTGTATCTTGAAGAAGTTCAAGATGAGCCAATAGGAGAGAACTCTACGAGTGATGCTAATGTAGCAGAACAAGTTGAGATACATGTGGCAAGAGAAACACCACCACAACCATGAAGGTCAGCAAGAAACCGTGAGGCACCTGGGGAAGTGTTATTGTTAGACGATGACGAACCCACGACATACGCGGAAGCAATGATGGACCCAGATTCCGAGAAATGGCAAAGTGTCATGAGATCCGAGATAGATTCCATGGGAGACAATCATGTTTGGAACTTGGTTGACCTGCCTGATGGGGCACTACTACAGAATTTATTTTGCATAGCACTTGTAAAATTTTAACCATGGCGGTCAACACTATAAACCACCATGGTTAAACGAGGCATTAAGTGAGGTGATTATTTTTTTATTAACTGAGGTGGTCATAAATAACCGCCACGGAAAATGAATTTACGGAGGCGGTTGTCTTAATGCATCCGCCTCCAGAAATAAGGGCCCAGCTACAAGCCCAAAGTATCGGGCTCATATATAAGAGAGCATGTTAGGGTTTTCTAACTCATTTCTCTTCCCCTCCCCTCCCTCATGCAGCCGCCGCCGCTACTTCTATCGACCCGAGCATCGTGCCCCTCCCCACACCGGCGCTAGCGTCGCGCCCCTCCTCTTCCCAACGTGCCTCCTTGCCTATCCCTTCCCAGCGCCGTTCCCTCCCCTTGCCGATGCACCTCCTTCCCTCCCCTTCCAGGCGCCCCCTCCTCTGGACTCAGCGCGAGCGGCGCCCCTCCTCCGGACTCAGCGCTAGCGGCGGCGGGGCTGCGCGAGGCTGGTGTGGGCCTGCGCGAGGGCGGTGCGCAGGAGGCCAGGCCGCGCGGGCGGCAGCGTCAGGGCTGCACGACGGCGGCGTCAGGGCTGTGCAAAGCTAGCGCGGGCCCACGTGAGGGCGGCGCAGCTGCGCAGGCTGCGTTGAGGCTGTGCGATGGCGGCGGCGAGCAGGGGCGGCGCGACCGCATGACGCGGGCTAGGGGCACGTCCATGCAGGCCAGCAGCCCAGATCCAGCCCTAACCGGGTCTGGATCTGGGCTTTTTTTGTTTTTTTATTTGATTAACCGTGGTGGTCACTTCCAACTGCCACCATTAATAATCGATTAACCGTGACCTTTGATTCGTGGCGGTTGAAAAAACCGCCACGGTTAATCATTTTTGACTGCCACGGTTAACCATCTTTGTAGTAGTGGGGTTAAACCTATTGAGAGCAAATGGATCTATAAAAAGAAAAAGGATATGGTTGGAAACGTTCACGTCTATAAAGCTCGACTTGTTGCAAAGGGTTTTCAACAAGTTCAAGAAGTTGACTACGATGAGACATTCTTGCCGGTAGCGATGCTTAAATCTATCCGGATCCTTCTAGCAATTGCTGCTTATTTCGATTATGAGATTTGGCAGATGGATGTTAAAACAACCTTTCTAAATGGAAATTTGAAAGAGGACGTGTATATGATACAACCCGAAGGCTTTGTTGATCCTAATAATGCTGGAAAAATATGCAAGCTACAGAAATCCATTTATGGGTTAAAGCAAGCATCTCGGAGTTGAAACATTCATTTTGATGAAGTGGTCAACGGGTTTGGCTTCTGTCAGAATGAAGAAGAACCTTGTGTTTACAAGAAGGAAAGTGGGAGCGTTGTTGTATTTCTAATCTTGTATGTGGATGACATACTATTGATTGGGAATGACATTCCTATGTTGCAATTCGTAAAGACTTCACTGAACAATAGTTTTTCTATGAAGGATTTAGGGGAAGCAACATGCATTTTGAGCATCAAAATCTATAGAGATAGATCAAAAAGGCTAATAGGATTAAGCCAAGATACGTACATTGACAAGGTGTTGAAACGGTTCAACATGGAACAGTCCAAGAAAGGGTTCTTGCCTATGTCACATGGTATGCGTTTTAGCGAGAAGCAGTGTCCTTCGACAACTGATGAGCAGAAGTACATGAGTAAGGTTCCATATGCTTCGGCCGTTGGTTCCATCATGTACTCCATGATATGTACTCGCCCAGATGTCTCATATGCTCTAAGTGTTGCGAGCAGGTACCAAGCCAATCCAGGTGAGAGTCACTGGACGCTTGTTAAAAACATCTTTAAGGACTTGAGAAGGACTACAGATGTGTTCCTAATCTATGGAGGTGAGGAGGAGCTCATTGTAAATGGTTACACCAATGCTAGCTTCCAAACTGACATAGATGATTCACAATCTTAATCAGGTTTTGTGTTCACATTAAATGGTGGTGCTGTAAGTTGGAAAAGTTCCAAGCAGGAGACGGTGACTGATTCTACAACAGAAGCCGAGTACATTGCAGCTTCTGTCGCTGCAAAGGAAGCTGTTTGGATGAGGAGGTTCCTCATTGAGCTTTGGTGTGTTTCCAAATGCGTCCAACCCATTGAATCTACATTGTGACAACAATGGGGCGATTGCGCAGGCTAAGGAGCCTAGGAATCACCAAAAGAACAAATATGTACTACGGAAGTTTCATCTCATTCGAGAGTTCGTCGGTCGTGATGAGATCAAGATGTGCAAGATACATACGTATTTGAATGTTGCAGATCCTTTGACAAAGGCTCTTCCATAGTCTAAGCATGAGGCGCACATAAGAGCTATGGTTATTAGATATCTTCGAGATTAACTCTAGTGCAAGTGGAAGACTGTTGGGAGTATGCCCTAGAGGTAATCATAGAGATGATTGTATTTCCTTGTATCCATGACATGTTATGAGTTCAATGAATATCCATTAAAGACAACTTGTATCGATTAGCAATTATGTGAATTGTTTGTGAAACTCTTTTACTTGTATGGTTATTCTAAAGTTGTCCCTGATCGGAGTTCATGATAGAACGCACATGAATATTAGATCAGCACATTATTTGTTGATGACTATGTTTCACAAGTCATAGACATAGAGATGTTAAACTAATAATGTGGGCACATGTATGACATGGGGCTGGACAGACCCGACCTGATATTGTCTCTATTCACATCATGTGCGTTATGTCCTTAGACCTGAGATTGTCGTATGTACTCAAGATGTAAAATGACCTACTTAGGGACTACCAAACGCTACTCTGTGACTGGGTAGTTATAAAGGTGGCTTTCAGGTTTGTCGAGAAACATGCTGTGAGACATAGTCAATCAAGATGGGATATGCCACTCTTCATATGATAGAGATATCACTAGACCACTCAAATGATTAGATCATGAAATGCATGGCCGTTCTTGGGTTAAGTGGTAACCTATGAGTTGGACCAAATATCATTAGGCAGGGGAATAACATGTATATGGTTTTGTGGTGGTTCGTCTGATATGAACATTGCGTATGCGTAGGAGTTGACATGCCTTGCTAGAGGCCTCTATCAACTATTGGTCGAGTAAGAGTACTTGGGCCATGTCTACGTGTGCGTGAGCCCATAGGGTCGCACGCTTAAGGGGCTAGAAGCCTAATTCAGGTTGGACCTGAATTAGACTAGGTTTAGGGTTTTTAATGGGCCTCCAACGTGGGAGCTCGTTAGGATGCCTATATAAGCAAGGGGTAGGCATGCGGCAAGATCAATCCACGCCTTTTGGCAGCCGCCATCACCTCCCCACACTCGCGCCTTCTGCTCCTCGTGGACCTAGCAGTTTGGAGGCGCAACTCTTCCTCCCTACACGTGTGGGATTCCTCGGAGGTGCTGCATCTGGAGCACAAGGACGAACTGCATGAAGGGGACGTTGAGATGGACGACCTCACAACTGCACGACATTGCTACGACGTGCACGACTACATCGAATCGCATCTGCTGCACCTGCGCATCTAGTGGTAATCCCGTGATCTATAACTAGCACTAGTTCCTGGTTTATGGGGTAGAAAATTTTTTGTTTTCTGGCTAGCTTAGCAACCTCATAACCCTACAGCTTATGCTCTCTTAACCAATTCAACACTATTCTCAGGTGCTCTGTGTGATCTTTCTCATTTTCTGAGTATACCAAGATATTGTCAATGAAAACCACCACAAACTTATCCAGCTCTTGCATGAACACGGAGTTCATCAGATACATGAAATGCGCAGGCGCATTTGTCAACCCAAAAGTGATGAGGACATCACCGGCTTAGATATGACCATGCCAACCACTTCTATACCAAAGGTGAAACCATTCTATATGAGGTTTATCATTGTTACATTTGATGAATGGATGCTGCACTATGAAGTGTGTATGTTTTCATTTTCAAAATTGCTTACATGGATCAAGGAAGGGTTAGATTACATATGGAAAGCATGGATGGTCAATGAAGTTGATTGGGGACCAAATCCAAGTGTTCCTAACGTTCTCCACCAGGCCACCATGTCACTTTGGATCCAAGGAAACAAAGAGTCCAAGTCCAACACGTTTTGGAAGTTCAATTCGGACTACAGAAGAGTCCAAACTTGCGACGGTTGCCACGACTTCATACGGACTCCGATTGGGACGTGTTTTTGGAAAGCTTATCAAGTCTACTTTTCAATGGGTCCGGACTCATACCTATATCTTATCAGATGCGTACGTAGTAGACAATTTAATACCGAGATCTTTTCACAAGTAAATAACTTACAAGAGGATCGCATCCGCCGAGGTATAGCTTGGAGAAGACACCAAACAGGCTCGGCTCTCCTCCAGGCTCTCCTCACTCTCTTCCAACTAGCATAGCACTACAGTAGAGCTTCGCTAAAGCTACTAAAGAGTAGTTTTTCTCCAATGAGTCATGAATGAGAGTGAAGGCCTAGGGGGAATTTATAGCAGGAGGTGGAGTAGGGGCTACTTCGATGCCACATCAGCGATCCACGCCATCTCCATCATGCTCTGTAGGATCAAACCGACCTTTCCACCGCCTTAGATCAATGGTGGAAATGAAGTAGATGCATGGAGGCATGCAGGAAGGCGGTGTTGACTTCGGAGATGCTCAGGAGCACCTATATGGGATCAGTCGATCTGCCCCAGATAGGTGGGACCTCTTCCTTCTTCTAGAAGGTGTCCCCACTAGTCAGGGGACTTAGTGGTGGCCTCTAGGTCTCTTTTTGGTATCGGCCGACCCCCCTATGGGGTCTTGGGCCCACCTAGGCTTTTAGAAGGTGCCCCACTGGTCAGGGACCAAGAGGGGGGTGATAGCCCCTAGTAGGTTATCAACTGACCCCCTCTAGGAGTCTCAGGATGACCACCTTCTTATAGAAGGTGGTCCCACTTGTCATGTGACTTGGTTGATTCTTTTGAGATGTTTGTCATGTTGGTTTTCTTGATGTGGGCATATGTGGAGTGAATATGAGCCGTTGGGAGAAAGCACAGGTTGTTCCAAGGATGGAGGATCACTTGGGAGTGCTTCTCCTGGGTCATGGCCAGAGTGGGAGGCTGGTGGGCTGAAGGTGGGGTCAGCCGACCCTACAATGTGGGCCCCACTAGCTCCACTTGCTCCATTTACTCTAGTTCTGCATCAAATACTTCATGGACATGTGGAACTTGTTTTTCATATAATATGCTCATGATATGCTTATCTTCCTTCTATTCTGAGGCTGTTGACGGTATTTTGATGGTGACAAAATGGGTCATTCTTACTGTCAACAAGATCCCCCATACTTACCTCTTTGCTCATCCTCGAGTAAAGGATAAAAGTAAACATAACTATGCTATTCAAAGTATAAAGCAAGCATAAAGATTTACTCAAGACACTTTGTCATACAAGTGGGATATGTGGTATTGTCTAACATATATCCTTGAGAGATTGATAAATGGAATAGTTCTCAAGGCAAAGTCATCTCCCCAAAATCATATTTTAGTACTTGGAGTTTTTGATAAGTTTTTCAAAAGAAAGCACATAAGTCAACTTACTCCTCATATAGCACTCTAGATCACTCATAATGTATATGATTCCTTACCAATACATACCATGAGATTTCCTTCTTTTGTAACTCCCTACTTCTAAATGGCTTATGTGGAGCTTAGGTATGGATGAACAATGTAGCATACTTGCATTACTTATATTGTAAAGTCAAAACAAGGACCCAAGGAGAAAAATGTCATAATCCTAGATCAAGATGTGCATGTGTATGGAGTATGACAGTGGACTTTGTTGTACTCTTTAACTATTATGGTCTGTCTAGCTTTTGATTATTTGAGACATGGCTATCTTTTTTTTCTCTAAGCTTCTCTTGCTCATTTTTTTCATGAGCTTTTGATTGCTCTCTTTTTTTTATGATAGCCATATCTCTTTTGCAAAGATTTGAGAGAGATCATACATATTTCTAGAGTATTTGTTGGATGAAAATGGAACATGTAAATGAAAGGCATGTTTTGCGTACTTCCAGTGTAGAAGCAGCATATATATGTGGTTTGTGCGTGATCTTGATCTATGAACTATGAAAAAATTCTCAACAAGGGTCAACAAGGTTTGACTAAAATCAAAGCAAACACAAGAAAGCATATGAGGAAGGTTTTTGATCATGTATAAACATATATGGCTTTGGTAGGAATTTTCTCACTATAGAGGAGTAGTGACATTATGGTTTTATGACATTTTCTAAAATTAATCTCCAAGCACTTTAAATAGAAAGGGTATGAATCATGAGCCAAGAACTTATATCTCATTGATCAACAACTTAGTCAATATGATTTCCTATCAAGACACTTTCCCACTAGTATAAGCAAAAGCAAGAAGTCATCTTTATGACGCTTTTACCCTTCGAACGTCATAGATCATGTCACTTTTCAAATTTTAAGTTTAGATGCAATCTTCTTGTTTTTATTCAGTATTAAAAAGGAAACAAACTAAGTAATTAATTTCATGAAGAAATAATATTTTATTTTTATTTTTACTTTTATAAGGGAAATGAGTTAAGCAAATAAAAACATAAAAGAAAAAGGGAGAAAACATGGCAAACCAGACAGGGATGATGTTAACGTTGAGTGGATGCTAGCTGGTGGGCCTGGAGCTCCTTAGTGGTATCGGCTGACACCACTTAGGGGCTTTGGCCTCGTCGGTCCCTGAAAAGATATCCCTTACCTCTAAATGACTCTTTACACTGTCAGTTCTGAATTATAACTCCTAAAGTGTATCGACCGATACTAAAAAGTGGTCGTTGGTGCCCAAATTGTTCATGGAATGTGCCATGGCCATGTACATCATGATGCAGTGGTCATTCTTGTCAAATGGCCTGTTGGGATGTCAACCCACATCCCCCTATACTTGTTTCACTATGTACTGAAGTGCAGAAATAGAGACATCAAGTGCAGGGGTTCTGCTAATGGCAACACACCAGCAGAACCAAGAGTTTCATTTGTCATTGATAGCTTAGGCACATATTCATTGATTCATGAGTGATAACAAGCCTAAGTGTCTTGTTTCTATGAAGGGCTAAGGTGTGTCAAGGAGAAGATGGAGAGATAAGGTTCTATTTTTGACATGGCCTTAGCATAAGGGATGACAAGCATCTTGTCATGATCTCTTCTATTAGAGCCATGATGTAAGTTGTGTTATGGCTCTAGCGGATGACTAAGGAGAGGGAGAGGTGAAGAAGAGAGAGTTCAACGTCCTTCGCCTCTGTTTTCGCTTGGATCGCGACGGAAACAGGAGAGGAACATTGGTCCAATGTTTGGGAGCAACGGGCATGGCTGAAGGGTCAAAACCCATATCGGCTGGCCACTTTTTGGAAGTTTTGGCTCGACCGAGTAAGGGTTGAAGGTGCCACAGGTCAGGTTCTTGTTGGTATTTCTTATGACTATTGGATAAATCCACAAGCGCACAGATTATACTGTTGTAGCACTTCACCTAGGAGTATTCCAAGGTATCGTAATTTATATTTTCCCAAGGGAAAGATGAGCTAGAAATGATATTTGGATAGAGATCCTAGAGAGCACCTCAACTTAGTACCAACTAGTATAGGGGGGTAAACGATATATGTGATAGGAAGGGTTGATGAATGAAAAAGCCAAGGTAAATGATAGTTAGAATGAACTAGATAGTATAGCTAGGTGGGAGGACAACAAGAAAGTATAGGGACTCCTATGTAATTCACTCTACTTCAATATACTTAGCCAATTAATTAGTCTAAACACTATAGTTTGTCTCCTCAATAAAAGTATGGTAGGCGAGGGGATAGATCAATAAGAGGACAAAAATCCTACCTGACCGCGCCCTCTTCTTATGGGGGCCTTACCTTTTAAGAACTTGCCTAACAACATGTGGTGAAATACAAGGACTAGACAAGGTTGTCACTCTCTTGCTAGCTACCACAAACAATCCGTGCATCAAGCGGTAACCAAGGATAAGATGATGTATAAGCACCACACTTACACACAACTTACTACTTTGACTACGATCTATAATCAAAGCACCCTATGACAGGCAATGATCACATACGGGAAAGGCCACAAGGATCACAGACTATTGATGTAAAGGCTAGTAATAAGGAAAAGCATATAACAATACTATAGTAATACTCAAAGTAAATACTAAGTAAAGTAGAGGAAAAGTAATGTATTGAATAAAGTATAGTCTTACAAAGAAGGAAAGATACAAGAGTTATACCAGACTTTCCAGAAGACGACTCCGGAAATCCCGAGCGCAGCTCGACTCAACTCTAACTCCCACTCTAGACTAACTACTAGAACAATCTAAGGAATAGAGCTTGTAGGCTTCTTCACCATGTGTAGAGAGGGGGGGTATGAGCCTCTATTTATAGTGGGAGGTGGAGTAGGGGCTACTCCATCACCATGTCATCGATATAGGAGGCTTCAAATCTCCACCCTTGGATCCAACCGCCTCTAAACCGACTTGGAGTGGATGGTTGTGATCTTGAGCATGTGTTAAACAGGTATGGCGGTTACCAGGGCCTCAACCGACCTAGGGGGAGGTCGGCCGACCCCCCTATGGCCTGTGGGCCATCCTTTGGTCTTCTAGATGCAGCTCCACTAGTCAGGGACCAAGTAGGGGCCAGGAGGGCCACTTGGGAGGTCAGTCGACCCCCTCCTGGGGTCTCTGGCCCACCTCGGCCTTCCAGGTGTTGGTCCCACTTGCCATGTGTGTTGGTTGTTTGTTCTGAGGTAATTGTCACGTTGATCTCCTTGATGTGGGCCCATAGATCCATGTGCTTTGCATGTGAGCCATTGGGAGAAAGCACAGAGTGATCCAAGGGTTGGAATTCACTCTGAGGTGCTTCTCTTGGATCGTGGCCAAGGGGGGAGAGCTGGTGGGCCCATAGAGAGGTCGGCCAACCCCCTATGTGGGTCCCACTGGCTCTCGTTTGCTCCATTTCTTCCATCCTGTAATCACATACTTCATGGACATGTGGAACTAGTTATTTGATAAAGTATGCTCATGATGTGATTGTTTGTCCTTGACCCTGAGGTTGTTGGCAGCATTTTAGTTATATAAAAGTGTATCATTGTTGGTGCCAACAGTTCTACGGCCCGTGTAGCGTCGGGCCCTGAAGCTTCTTAAGGCGATCGGTCGATACCCTTTTCGGGCCAAATAGGCCAAAATTTTGTGTGGGAGAAGTTAAGTCTATGTACATGCTAATTCTAGGGTCAAACACGAAAAATGAACAAAAATTAAAACATGTAGATTTTAGTTCTCAGTTGGATTAAGGACAAAATCTATCATATCAATTTCATGCTCAGCTGATTCATGTTCATGAAAAACTTTGAGACATTGACCATTTACATTTAAAGGTGTTGCAGCCATAATCTTGAAGCGTGACGATTCCATGTTTCACAACATTGATGATGAAGAATGGTCTTTCTCCTATGAATCATTGCTTGTACTCAGACCCTTTCCTCCATTCATTGCTTCTCTCCTGTGAAGGATTAGTGGACAACACATACCTGAAGGAATTCACGAATAATTTTGAAGCAAGGGCATTATTTTCATAGAAATAGAGGGCATCTTCTATGCTATATAAAAGTTGGCTTTAACATTTTAGCACAGAAAGAGATGTTCCCTCATTGTTCACCAATTAAAAATCAAGCAAGGTTAAGTAAAAGATGTGCAAGATTATTTCAAAACTACCTCAAACCTTCATTTGTCTCTTATGAATGATATCATGACTAACCCACCAAAATTTGGAAGTCACCCTACGTGGGTTAGTCCAAAAGTACAACCAAATTCCATAAAAGTTTACTTTTGGTTCATTAATCAAACTTGACACCATGTCTAATTTGATTAAGAAAAGCTATTTAACCTAAGCACCATGCTTAATTTAAAGAGATTTTGGAAGCACGATCTCTACTCCCAAACCAAATCTTACTTATAATAGAACTAGGATTCATGAAAGAATAAAGAGATTCATTTAAGAAGAGACAAGAGCATGGATGGTGAACCAGATGAGCTTTTTTTGTTTTTATTATTTCTATGAATTAGCAAGACGAGCAAGGTATAAAGAGAAAGCAAGGTAGAGACAACCAAACAGAATTAAACATTGAAGCATGAAATGAATTTCTTAGAGAAATCCACCTGCCCCCACACACTTGGATTTTGCAATATTTGATAATGAGCAAATCCAAGTCTAGGATGTGGAATTTTCTTTTGAATGTGCTTCATTATTGAGACATGTTTGGTTGGACATACCTTGTGTTTTGCTCGATCATTCTTTTTTTTCAAACCTGAAATGGTTAGTGACAAAAATACCCAATGGAGCACTTTCACAAATATTCCCTTAATCTCATTTTACACAGTCATTTTATTTATTTCAGAATTTTGGGAAATAAAAAAATATTTTTATTTTTGTTTTATATATTTTTTAACAAGCAAACTTTAATAGAAAATAAAAAGGCTCGGGTTATCTCCCGAAAGTGCTTATTTTTAAGACACAAGCTTGTCTTTGGGAAACCTTCATATGTATCTTATGTTGGTGAAGCGGTTTCCCCTTCAACTCCAACATTTGCAAACCTATCCTCAAGACCAAAACCACTACGATATTTGCAAAATTTATAATAGACAAACACATCTACAACCAACCTTGCAAAGATTTTATAAACAAGAAGCATGAAGGGGTTGTGGATCATGTGTGTAGTGATGGTAGAGGGAAAGATTGATTTGGGAGATTTCTCACTTGAGCATGGATTTGATAGGAAGATTGGGGAATAACTTCCATGCTCATTGATATCATTCTCCCTTTCAATGAGTGGGTGAGCAATTTCTTTCTCATGACATTTCAAGTCATCCTCAAGGCTTAAATGGGTCATGGTTGTTAGCAAGATGGACATAAGCTTACCCCTTGGATCAAGAACAGGTTTGGATTCTATCCCTTTGATGAAAGGTCGGGAAGACCAAACGGGTAGATACTCTTCACTTATTTTTTGACTAAGCTTCTCATTTCCCAACTCCAAGATTCTCATGATTGGCCTTCCAATAAAGGTGAGATAAAAGGAAAGTCTAGGAAGGTCAAAGATATGCAAATCTAGGAAGATCTTGAGATCATCAACCACCACAAGAATATCACGAAGAACTCCTAGACAATTAAGGATTTGACCATTGGGGAGTGTAAGACGCTTTTGTGATTAGGATAGATGATCTTTTGATGATGTTGGAACATGGAAATGAGGAATGATGTTGATCCCGAGGCTAGGATCATAGCAAATTTCGCCATTAATGCCCAAGACTTGATATGATATTCTCCTTACATGTGTTGGCATTTTAGCAACTCCTTTTGAAGATTCAGCCTCATCCAACCATTCTTGGCTTACAACGGTAGATAGATGATCTAACCGTTGACTTTGCTCCTCTTGGTTAGATTTATGGCCCTCATGGATTCCATGCCTCAGGTGTCTTACTGAATTCCTAGAGTCATTAAGTGGGTCATCATAAGACTTGAATGAACACATGGGGTATCATTAGGATCAATGATGGGTTTAGAAATGGGTTCGTAGGATAAGTCAGATGTGGGCATAGAGAAGGAGAGGATAATTTGGCTTCTAAACACTTTAGTTCTCCTTCTATAAGCTCACTTGACATTTCTTTATCAGGTATCCCAGACTTTTCCTGATGTGCCATGTGTGAAGTTGAGGCGCAGAATGATGTTGCTTTGGGTGGTTTTGGAAGAGATCTCTTCATGAGAAGTTTAGAAAGGTGAGGTCTCTTTTGGAAAGGATAATTTTGGGCATTCCCAAAACCAGCAAGATCAGATGAGAGGTTGGCCTCGAACTTGAAGGAATGGTTTAGGTGTTGGATTTCTTGTTCCTTCGAGATTTGTGGTATTTGTGGTTCAGGATCGATGGTAGAATCTTTGGATATGAGTGGTGGTGATTCGGCTATCAAGATTTCTTTTCTAGTGGCTGGTTTTTCTCCTTCTATGGGTCCTTCATTATAAACATTAGTGTAGGGGGTGTTTTCAAGAATCTTCATGAGAAGACTCTTCCCTTTACTAATGGGTAAACATAGGAAGGCTCCCCTAGAAGTCATGTCAAGAAGTTGTGAAGTTGTGCGGAATCTTTGCTAAGACTGCCATAAAAGTGTTGTAACAATGTTGGCTCGGTTATAGCAAGATTAGGGTCTGATGATGCTAGATCTAAAACATAGGCCCATGCCACACCTAGAGATTCCTTTTCCTTTTGTTTAAAGGATAGGACCTCTATTCGAAGACTAACAACATGAGAGATAGGGAAGAAAGCTAGGCAGAATTTGGATTGTAACTCTCTCCCATTCTCCATTTGCACTATCTACGTGGTGATAGTACCATCGTTTGGCTGTTCCCATCAAAGAAAACAAAAATAGCTTTCACTTAAGGGTACCTCGCCTCATCCCATGGATGTGGACACATGAACACAATTGTTCAAAGTCATGTAGGTAAGTGTATGGATTTTCATCTTCGTCCCCAGAAAAAGGTTTTTCCTGAACCATCGCTATGAGACTTGGGCAAAGATCATAACGAATGGCCAATATGGCCTGAGATGAACTAGGTGGCTCCAACCTAGCGCCCATTTGAGCACTATACTCAAAGAGGGGTGTTTGATCCATAAGTGTTTGAAAGAAATAATTAAATTAAACAAGGATAGATAGGACCACTAGGTTCTAGTTAAAACAGTTACCGTTCCCCGGCAACGGTGTCAGAAATCTTGTTGACACCAGAAGTGGCAAACGGGTAAAAGACTGCAAGCGCACGGTTGTCAAGTGTAGCTTGCACTAGGAGTATTCCAAGCATCGTATTTTCCACGGGGAACGAGAAGTGAATTAACTAGTGATTAAGGTTATGTCCTATGATGAGACAAGGGAGACTATGATGTTGGGTTGAGAGGTTCACTATAGCAAAGATATCTAACTAGGCAAAGCTGGTTATACTAGCTTTATCAGCCCTTCTCTTGCAGGAGGCGATGGGATAGATCAGTAGGAGGACAAAACTCCTACCGAACCATGCCATCATGTTGTATTGAGGACCTACCTTTTAAGAACTTATGTTATACATGTGGTGGAATAGAAAGACTAGATAGGGCTGTCACCACCTACTAGATACCACAAACAATCCGTGCCATAAGCGATTTACAAAGACAAGATCTAGTCTAGGCACCACATCTACACTATTCTTACTACTTTAACCCCAGCTAAAGGCTAAAGCACTCTACTTAAAGTAAAGCGATGAACAAGCGCGAAAAGTTGTATAACAGCTATGCAAGATTTAGAATATCAAATACTATAAAGAACTCAGATGTATCACTTACAGGTGTATAACTTACAAGAGGATCGCATCCGCCGAGGTATAGCTCGGAGAAGACGCCCGACAGGCCCGGCTCTCCTCTAGGCTCTCCTCACTCTCTTCCAACTAGCATAGCACTACAGCAAAAGTTCGCTAAAGCTACTAAAGAGTAGTTTTTCTCCAATGAGTCATGAATGAGAGTGAAGGCCTAGGGGGGTATTTATAGCAGGGGGTGGAGTAGGGGCTACTCCGATGCCACATCAGCGATCTGCGCCATCTCCATCATGCTCTATTGGATCAAACCGACCTGTCCACCGCCTTAGATTAATGGTGGAGATGAAGTTGATGCATGGAGGCATGCAGGAAGGCGGTGGGGACTTCGGAGATGCTCAGGAGCACCTATAGAGGATCGGCCGATCTGACCCTGACAGGTTGGACCTCCTCCTTCTTCTAGAAGGTGTCCCCACTAGTCAGGGGACTTAGTGGTGGCCTCTGTATGTCTTTTGGGTATCGACTGACCCCCCTATGGGTTCTTGGGCTCACCTAGGCTTCTAGAAGGTGCCTCACTGGTCAGGGACCAAGTGGGGGTGATAGCCCCTAGTAGGGTATCGGCCGCCCCCCTTAGGGGTCTTAGGCCCACCACCTTCTTCTAGAAGGTGGTCCCACTTGTCATGTGACTTGGTTGATACTTCTGAGATGTTTGTCTTGTTGGTTTTCTTGATGTGGACCCATGGATCCATGTGAAGTGAATATGAGCCATTGGGAGAAAGCACAGGTTGATCCAAGGATGGAGGATCACTTGGGAGTGCTTCTCCTAGATCATGGCCAGAGTGGGAGGCTAGTGGGCCGAAGGTGGGGTCGGCCGACCCTATAATGTGGGCCCCACTAGCTCCTCTTGCTCCATTTACTCTAGTTCTGCATCAAATACTTCATGGACATGTGGAATTTGTTATTTGATATAACATGCACATGATATGCTTATCTTCCTTCTATTCTGAGGTTGTTGACGGTATTTTGATGGTGACAAAATGGGTCATTCTTACCGTCAACACCCTCCATCCAATAAGCAACTCAATGACAATCAAGCTAGTTCATCCTCTCCAACTCAAGATCAACGAGTGGATAGTTCATCATCTCTATCCAATGACCAACCAAGTGAAAGCAATTAACTTCCAACTCTCCAACCTACATCTATTGCAAGGGATCATCCATTAGATCACATTATTGGAGATATCAGAAGAGGTATACAAACAAGATCAAGATTGGCTTCATTTTGTGAACATTACTCATTTGTATCATCCATTGAGCTAACCTAGATTGACGAACCATTGCAAGATATTGATTGGGTAAATGCTATGCATGAAGAGCTCAACAACTTCACTAGAAATCAAGTTTGGGAGAGAGACCAAAGAACCACAATGTTATTGGCACTAGATAGGTCTTTTGCAACAAGCAAGATCAAGATGGAATAGTTGTGAGAAACAAAGCAAGACTAGTTGCACAAGGGTACACTCAAGTAGAGGGTCTTGACTTTGGAGAAACATATGCACCGGTGGCAAGCCTAGAAGCAATTCAGATTCTATTGGCTTATGCTTGTGCTCACAACATCAATCTATATCAAATGGATGTGAAGAGTACATTTCTCAATGGGTACATAAATGAATTAGTATATGTTGAGAAACCACCCGGATTTGAAGATGACAAGAAACCCAACCATGTGTACAAGCTTAGAAAGGCATTGTATGGTTTGAAGCAAGCACCTAGAGCATGGTATGAGAGATTGAGAGACTCTTTCTTCTCTCTAAGGGATTCATAATGGGCAAGGTTGATACTACCCTATTCACCAAGAAGATTGGCAAAGACTTGTTTGTGTTGCAAATTTTATGTTGATAACATTATCTTTGGATCAACCAATCAAGATTTTTGTGAAGAATTTGGCAAAATGATAGCTAATGAATTTGAGATGTCTATTCTTGGATAACTTAGTTACTTCCTTGGTCTTCAAGACAAACAAATGAAGAATGGGACATTTGTAAGTCAAGGCAAGTATATCAAGGACATGCTCAAGAAGTTCAATCTAGATGAAGCTAAGTCTATTAGTACACCAATGGGAACAAATGACAAATTGGATGGTGATGCTAGTGGCAACATGGTAAATCAAAAGCTATATAGATCAATGATTGGTAGCCTACTGTATGTGACCGCATCAAGACCGGATGTCATGTTTAGTGTATGCATGTGTGCAAGGTTTCAAGCATCTCCTAGAGAGAGTCATTTGAAAGTCACAAAGAGGATATTGAGATATTTGAAGCATACACCAAATGTTGGGTTGTGGTATCCTAAAGGATCAAACTTTGAGTTAATTCGATACTTCGACTCGGATTATGCGGGTTGCAAGGAAGAGCACATCGGGCACATGTCAATTGTTTGGAAGATTACTTGTCTCATGGTCATCAAAGAAGCAAAATAGTGTTGCACTATCAACCGCCAAAGCCGAATACATATCCGTAGGTAGTTGTTGTGCACAAATACTTTGGATGAGAGCTACTTTGAATGATTTTGTAGTAAAATTTAAGAAAGTGCCATTGCTACGTGATAATGAAAGTGCAATCAAGCTAACCAACAACCCGGTTCAACACTCAAGAACAAAGCATATTGATGTCCGCCATCATATCATTAGAGATCATCAATTGAAAGGGGACATTTAAATAGAGAGTGTGGGCACCGAAGATCAATTGGCCGATATCTTTACCAAGCCACTATATGAGAAAAGGTTTTGCAAGCTAAGGAATGATTTGAACATCCTTGATTTCTCAAACATGAGTTGATGCACCCCACTTATATGACATGCCTCTACTCCAACAAAGCAAGGTACAAGTTGATTGGAAAGCATTCATGCATACTTTGCTAGGACTTGTGTAGAGCATATAGTCATCTCTCATGCACATTAGGCTCATTCATGCAAAACAAATGAATTTGATGCTTATATGGTACCACTATTGCTTCTATGACTTGTTATGATCTAGTGGTAGCATATGCCATGTTGATGAGCATGCAATCCTAGTGTTGGATTTATGTCTATGAGCTTTAAGTGTTTAATTCAACATGGGCAAGATAACCATCTTAGAATGTTTGAATAAGCTTGTCCATGGTTTAAACCGAATTAAATATCTTGGGCAAGTAGTCTAGTTCAAACCAAAGTTGACATAACTCTTTCAACCTATCTCACACTAAGGGGGAGAAACTAGAATATCTATAATTGGTCCCACCTTTTTTGTCAATTGGATGACCAAGGGGGATAAATTTCAAATATATGGTATGGTAAGGGGGAGAAATAAATATGTTAAGGGAGAAATTGAAAGGTAAATATGACAAAGGATACAAAGAAAATGAACAATCAATTTTGAAATAACACACAAGTAGGGGGGCAAACTCATGAACACTTTTGTTGCATTTGAATGTATGCATCCTCATATGTATTGTTGAATAAGCACTTTAAATTCAAATATTCATGCTTGAATGGTGATTGCTAGTGATACAAATTGAATAATGATTGATCAACTAGCATAAATAGGTGATAGTTAGATATCTTGATTTAAATGTTGGACTAATGTTCTCAAGTGAGAAGTTTCCATGTGACATCCAAGTGGTATCTAACCTATCATGGTGCTAAGGGTGATTACAATTCCCGCACTATGATGGTATCACGCTTCAAAGGTCTACTCTTTAAACCTTAGCATCATTTGGTAGCTATTTACTCTGTCACAACTTCTATCTATCCATATGTGCAATATTTGAACCAAACTCATCTAGCACATTTATAGGGGGAGCTAATAACTACCAAACCGAATTTGTGTGACTTGTCCAAATTTATTTGTTTGAAAAACATGCTTGGACAAGAAACTCAAGTTCAAATTGATTATATTTCATATCTTTGTGAAAGGTTGTCATCAATTACCAAAAAGTGAGAGATTGAAAGCCCATGTGTTTGGTTTTGAGTAATTGATGAAACCTACCAAGTGTACTAACCTTTTCTCTCTAAGTGTATATGATGAGATAGGTTGGTACATACCATGTGATGGAGCTAGATGGATCAAGGTGAAGATTGCAAGAGATCTAGCATGGTGGATGGAATGGAAAATGGATTCAAGGCAAAGGTGATATAGGAATCATTTTTGGTTTGGTGATCAAGACACTATAGAGATTGTGATCACATTTAGGATAGATAGTCGTACTATCAAGGAGGGAGAACTCGTGAATGATTGCGGTTATCATGTGCCACTAGGTCATTGCATTGCATATCTAAAAATGATCTAAGTGAGGAGAACAAACTTAATTCCAAGAAAATGTGAACTAAAATCTAACACACGTGCACAAGTGTTGGAATCACTTAGTGTTATCCCTTGGAAGCTTGGAAAGAAGTTTGGAGGCGTTTTGACCGAAAAAGGAGACTAGATGGTAGGGTCTAGACTGTCCGGACCATTAGCAGTGCGTCTGGAGGCATACCCTAGGTTCACTATGCCAGGCATAGTGCATCCGGACGCTGGAGATAGTCCGGAGCCAAGGTCCCGACATGCGTCCAGAGCTCTTGTGCTCTCTATTGCTTTCGGTGAAAGCTTCGGACGGGTAGTGTTGGTCTGGAGATGAGCTCCGGACGCTGCGTCCGGAGTCTTTGTGCTCTCGAGTGGATTCTATGTTGAGTCTGGACATAGATTGCTATGGTCCGGAGGAGGACTGTTGCATGCGTCCAGAGGCATGTGTCAGCTTGTGAACAGCGCGCCAATAGCTTAATTCAAACTCAGAGGGGTCTAGACGCGTGATCGTTAGTCTAGACAAGTGTTCCTTGTGCATTCGGAGGTGCGTCTGGACGTGTTAACAGAGGAGTTCATTGTACTGGTGAAAGGGGTTCGGATTCTCACAATGGTCCAGACCCTGTGTGAAAAGTGCCTCTGGAGTACGCGCAGAAATTGTGTTTTAGGGGCAAAATGGCTAGTTTTGAGAGTGAGGCTATATATATGTGTTTGGCTAGCCCTTGGGCATCTCCCTTGCACACTCACTTCACTCATACACTTGTGCTAGCTTGTGAGAGCCTCCACCACTCATCTCTTTGATAGAATTGCTCATTTCATGAGAGATTGAGGGAACCAAGTGCTTTGCTCCATTGATGCATACTAGTGGCACTTGGTGATCGTCGTCATCGCAGGAGCTCTTGTTATTCTTGGATTTCGCCAACTCCTAGATGGCTTGGTGCAATGGGGATCGTGGAGCGGAGAAAGGTGATTGTCTCCGGCTCCGATCGGTGGATTGTGAGGGGTTCTTGAGTCTTCCCCGTGGGAGTTTGCGAAAGACATCTCTAGTGGATTGCTCGTAGCTTGTGGAACCCCATCTTGTGTTGGTTGTGCGGCACCCGGTGACAGGTTTGGCTTGTGATGCCAATTAGCGTGTGAATGTCCAAGTGGGTGATTCGCTACAACGAGGAGTAGCTTGTTGGCAAACAAGTGAACCTCAGTAAAAAAATCATTGTGTCAATTGTCTCTCTACTGAGGTTCCTCTTGTGATTGTTTATTGATTGGTTATCTATTGGTGCTACTCTCCACGGTGGTATAACCCTCCTAACTCTAGCTCTTGCATTTCATTATTTACTTTCTTGCAAGGTAGAGTTCTTGTTTATCTTGTTCTTGTGGTTCTAATTAGCTAGCTTGCTTGTGTGAATTAGTTTCATTCTTGCTAGTAACTAGACTAGTGGTAGGTGGCTTTCCTAACCTTAGAGTGCTAGCGCAAACCCGCTTTACGCCGTGTGTTATACTAAACCTTTGCCTAGTGTTGTTGTAGAAAAAATTTAATTAGGCTATTCACCCCCTCTCTAGCCTTTCCTAGACCTTTCACCCCCTCCTCAAGTGGTTGATAGAAGATCAACACCTATCCATCAAGCTCACCCCCATGATCCAATCATAGGGAGTCCATCCAAGGGAGTGATGACTCGATCCTGACTTGCAACTTATGTTGAGCACCATTAATTTGTTTCCTTTGTTGAGCCTAACAACGTAGATGAAGCACTTGCGGATCCAGATTGGGTGAATGCCATGCATGAAGAACTCAACAACTTCACCCGGAACCAAGTGTGGACACTTGAATAAAGGCCAAAAGGTGCAAGAATCATTGGAACCAAGTGTGTGTTCTGGAACAAGCAAGAAGATCAAAGCCAAGTTGTGAGGAACAAGGCAAGATTGGTGGCAAAGGGGTTCTCTCAAGTGGAAGGTCTTGATCTTAGAGAGACCTTTGCCCTAGTTGCAAGGCTAGAGGCCAGTCCTATCCTACTTATGTATGCTTCACATCACAAGATGAAACTCTTTCAAATGGATGTGAAGAGCGCTTTCTTACATGGCTTTATTAATGAACTTATCTATGTCTCACAACCTACCAGGTTTGAAGACCCAAATTGTCCTAATCATGTGTATAGGTTGTCCAAGACGCTATATGGATTGAAGCAAGCACCTCATGCTTGGTATGAGAGGCTTCGGGACTTCCTACTCAAGAAGGGCTTCAAGATCGGGAAAGTGGATATCATACTCTTCACCAAGAAGCTTAATGGAGAGATCTTTGTTTGCCAAGTATATGTTGATGAAATTATATTTGGGTCAACAAACCAAGATCATTGCAAGGAGTTTGGGAACTTGATGTAGAAGGAGTTCAAAATGTCCATGATCGGTGAGCTCACCTTCTTCCTTGGCTTCCATGTGAAGCAATTGAGGGAGGACACCTTCATATCTCAAGAGAAGTGCACTCATGATGTGCTCAAGATATTCAAGATGGAGGATTGCAAGCCGATCAAGACTCCCATGCCTACTAATGGACATCTCGAACTTGATGAGGGAGGTAAACCGGTTGATCAAACTCTTTACCGTTCCATGATTCGTAGTTTGCTTTACCTTACCACATCTAGGCCCAATATCATGTTTAGTGTGTGTATGTGTGCTAGATTTCAAGCTAATCCTAAGGAATCTCACTTAAGTGTGGTAAAATGAATCCTTAGGTACATAAAGCACACCCCTAGTATTGGCCTTTGGTATCCCAAGGGAGCTCTCTTCCAACTTGTGGGCTATTCCGATTCGGATTATGCTGGGTGTAAGGTTGATAGGAAGAGTACCTCCAGAGGGTGCCATTTGCTAGGAAGATCACTTGTCTCTTGGTCCTCCAAGAAGCAAAATAACGTGGCTTTGTCCACTGCCGAGGCGTTGTACATAGCAGCGGGAGCTTGTTGTGCACAAATCTTATACATGAAACAAACACTCCTTGATTATGGTATTGAACTAAAAGATGTTCCACTTTTTTGTGATAATGAAAGTGTCATAAAGCTTGCTAACAACCTGGTTCAACACTCTCGCACCAAGCACATTGATATTCGCCATCACTTTCTTAGAGATCATGTGGCACAAAAGGATATCACACTAGTGGGAGTTAGAAGCGAAGAGCAATTGGCGGATATCTTCACTAAACCACTTGATGAATCAACCTTTTGTAGGTTGAGGAATGAGTTAAATGTGCTTGATCACTCTAACTTCATTAAAAATGAGCTTGTGTTGACCAATCACATTCATTTGTAATATAACATGTTTAATTCAAGTAATGCACATAGGCTTAGCTAACGCGGTTAGGATAACCGCCCTCATAGCGTGTGAAGAAGCTTAATCGCGGTTTAAACATGCAAGCAACCTAGATTCATTTTCTTGTAATGCATTACATATGCATGTGTTGTTTGTCATTTCTATTTCGGTTAAGTTTTAAGCATCCGCTGGGTTCATCCACTTAGGGGGAGCATTCCAAGCTCAAGTTGTTACTATACCTCTCTTGTCGTCCTATGATGTCTCCTTACTCTTAAATTCGACTTATTTTGAGCTAAAACTAAGTCTAAAGCCTATGGCAACCTATATTTGAAATGAGGGTTTGAGAGATGGTTCTTGATCAAGTACAATTAGTGGTTATTTGGTTCTTATCGGGACTGGAACTTGGTTGGGAGAAAGGCGCGAAAAACTATTTTGAAAATTCTATTTCAAAAACCCAACGGACGCAGGCAACAGATGCATGGCCAAAACTGCTCCATCATCCGTCGCGATCGTCCGGTCAAAAACGCGCTCCATTTGAGGGCAACGGACGCACCCCAGCGTCCGTTGATGAGGCATCGGTCGTCTGATGCGTCCGGGAGCTCTCTAGACCCTCTTTGTTAGGGCATCAAACACTCCTGTCCAGCGTCCGTTGCAAATCAACGGCGTGTCCAATGCCAACTAACCAAGCGTATATTGTTTTAAAATCTCATCTCTTCTTCCTTCGGTTCTTTTCCAATCAACTGTACGCCGTGCGCCGCTCTCCACCGCTCCCACACCCTAGCACTTCCAAGCCTCTCACCGGAGTCGCTCACCCCCGGCAGGCCCGCATCTCAGCGCCTCCGCGGCCACCCACTCACACCTGTTTTCCCGCGCGCGTGTTTCAGCCACCGAGATCCCGTGCTGCCGCTTCACCCTGTCGCCACCGTGCTTGCATCCCCTGTCGGAGTTCCTCATTGGAGCTCCCTTCTCTAGAGACGCATCGACATTACTCTCTAGTCACCGTGCCCTGCATCACCTTCTATAGCTGAGCGCACCCAAACCCTAAAAGCCTAGGGTTTGGTCCTTTGTCTTCCCACTTTCATAACCCTCTTCACCACCGCTGCCCTTACCAAATACTCTACCAATTCTTCACCTCCACTTCTCCATTTGCTTCGTGGCGTATGGTTTGATTGGTGAATTGCCGAGGATTGAGGATTTGCTTCTCGATTTCGCGGTTTGAGGTAGTTCTTGAGATCCGATCTATTACTTATCTAATTTCATGCTTTCCATAGATATATCTTATCTCTAGCTAATCTTATACAATATATATATCTCTCTATTCTATTGAGAAATGGGTCTGTGATTTGTGGCAGTGTCAGATTGAATTCGGGGCCAAGCCCATGAGTACGGAACGAGGCCAAGCCTCGAGAGGATCAGTAGATCCAGGACTTAGGGGGGAGTCTTTCTTGTAGTTGTGATTGAGTCAGTGGATTACCATTGTGGTTGATCAGTTGTCAGTGGATTTCACTGGGATTTCTCTGGCTGATAGTTGATTCTTTAGCGGTAGTGTTTCTAGTGTCTTCCAGTGCCCGCCAATGGCACACGTGAAGAACATTGATAGGTCTTCTGGTGGTGGCGAGGACCCTCCACCTCCTCCTCGTCCTACCCCTGCCAGAGCCAAGGGCAAGTCAAAGATGGTTTCCAAGAAGAGGAAGCGGCCACTAGTTGACCCAGTAGCTGCAGCAGCGATAGCAGCAGCCGAGGCCACAGAGATCACCGAGCGGAGTGGACGGTGTGCTGGCTTGAGGATTGGTTCTCCTCCTCGCCGTGGAGCGCGTCTCACGTCCCCTACCTTGTCAGAGCTAGCAGAGACAGCAGCAGCAGCTCCAGAGACTGCATAGACAGAGCCCCTAGTGGCTACAGAGGGAGAGTCAGCCTAGGCAGAGCATTCAGAGGACCTAGAGCCTCCCTCAGTTGAGAGCCTAGTTTCTCGACGGGTCTCAGTCTCGTTACCCGGTGCCACCGCGACCCGATGGTCCAAGACGTGGTGATTGTGCACCTCCTCGTCCTAGGCTACCACGAGTTACTCGATACATGGTTCATGCTCTAACCGCGAAGTAGATTCAGGATATGCGGTTTGTGGACTTTCACACCTAGTTCTCTCAGCGGGACCCCCGTGCCGGTGCAGAGTTGTATACCACATTGCACGAGGATTTCTACCGAGGCTACGTAGACGGAGGAGTGAACATCAGGGCTTAGAGGGTTTGTCCGCTATAGTCCATCATAGATGCCGAAGGAGCAGAGATCAGTCAGTACCTAGAGTACTTGCCAGGATTTACGGGCTTGCTTAGTCGCTCAGGAGCTTACCAGGAGTGGGTCAGACAGTTCTATGCTTCTTTGTGGGTTTCACCAGATCATGCATTCATTCACTTCTCTTTCAGAGGCAGAGACCACAGAGTATTTGCTGAGAGGATCCGGGAGGTATTTCACTTGGAGGCTTCTAACACCCGGATTCACGAGTTGTGCTGTGGACAGCAGGAGGCTCCTCGTCAGCCTCACGAGGGAATGGTGCCCTCGATAGACTTTTTTCGCAGTTGCTTTCTAGAGCTGTTCGGAGACGGGTCCAGTCGACTCCCGTGTGACCTCACGCCGACTGCCCGGATCCTGAACGAGGTGATGAGGTTGACCCTTCTTCCACGGATTGGAGCCCGGGAGGCCCTGACTCACTTGCAGCTCTGGCTTGTTGCTCACCTAGTACGCCGAGAGCGATTTGATACCTGGGATTTGATTGTGAGTGAGATGGAAGATGTGATAGCAGAGGGCTTCTAAGGTCACCGCCAGCTCCCTTTCGCGCACTAGATCTCTTGGCTTATGATTGCACGCGGAGAGTCTCAGGTTCTTTTCACTACACTTTAGCGGTGTGGCACTGTGTTTCCTGAGTATGACATGAGGCAGCTGATTGGTCACAGTGGGAGAGGACGTGGCAGAGGCAGAGGCAGAGGTGGACCTCACACTAGATAGACTGGCGTTGTGCCGGATACTGAGGACCAACTGGATGCTACAGTTAAGGGTATAGCAGAGTCTGAACTTGCAGAGCTTGACACCTAGCCAGAGGGCGATGCTACCCGAGACAACCCTCCGTCTGACAGTACAGACGAAGACTACGATCCTGTGCCTGTGCATCCCCCTCCATGAGCTCATGACCATGAGGCCGGAGGCTCGGGTTCAGCTCTAGCTCCAGCTCCTGGTTCTTGAGATGACACTCTAGTCGCCATCCTTTTGAGGATGCAGGAAGAGTAGCAATTACAAGCTGAGGAGCAGAGGATACAAGCAGAGGAGATGAGGAGGCTAGCAGCTCAGCAGGCCACTGCTCAGGCAGAGTCCCAGGCACATTAGGACTCCTTTCGGCTATAGTTTCTTGCCTTTCAGAGGACACAGACTCAGCTTGTTGAGCGTCTTCTCAGTTCTAGTTCAGGCCCTTCTCTCTCACAGCCACAACTTGGGCTGCCAGGCACTGTGCAGATTCACTCTTCTCAGGCAGGCCCATCTCAGACAGTGGCACCAACAACAGCGGTACAACCTAGTGGGTTTCAGAGTCAGCTACCAGGCTTGCCAGTCTTTCAGACGCCGATGACTCAGGTTTCTTCATGGCTACCTTCTCTGGGTGTGTACCAGACAGGTTTCACACCTTCCCAGGTTGCTTCTATTTAGGAGACTACACATGACTTGACGGCCACATATAGTGAGTTGACTGGTGAGCCTAACCCTACTCGAGCTGAGATTGAGGCACAGATTCTGAAGGTGCTTCCACCGACGACGGGCACTCACCCTTCCTCAGTTGCTTCATTGGAGGTTGCACCAGACAGCTCATCTCCTGTTGTGATGACTCCTCCCTCCACAGCTCCAGTTGTGACTACTCCTCCGCAGCAATCGTGACTGATGCTACGGCTGTAGCAGTTGAGGCAGGAGAGTTAGAGGCAGCTTCATAGCGTCCTAGGAAGTTGGCCAAGCCTGCAGCAGTGACTCCAGTGTTAGAGACAGTTCCTTCTAAGTCTGTAGCTCCCACCACCGGGTCTACTCCTATTGAGCTTACCTAGAGAGCTTCACAGATAGCACCTGCTACAGAGGGTCAGGCAGAAGACGACAGCGACTCCAGCCCCGACTACTCATAGTTTGACTTATGTGCTCACGACCCGTCTGCTCCAGCCCCAGACTCTTAGTTGTTTTTGGTGCTTGGCGCCAAAGCGAGAGAGGGTCGAGTATCAATTTTAGGGGGATTTTGTGAGAGGGACTTGGTTCTTTATGTGTGCTTACTTTCCCGTACTTTCATGCATCATGTTTATTGCTTTCTTGCATTGTATATATGTGTGAGACACTTTGCTTTGTGAGATTCGATCCTTGTATGACATACTCTATGATTTCTACTTATTTATGATGGTGAGATATCTTTCTTGTTCATGATATGCTTTTGGTCTAATGTTTATGCTTCCGTGACATACTCCGATATATCTTTTTACCATATCATGAGGTACTCATGCTTTATTTCATATCTCTTGAGTACATGTTGTGGCTTGGTTAGGATGAGCAAGTATCATTCATTCTTATTCACTAACCCTTGCTCAATCCTATCAAGTAATTTGAAATCCTCACCAAATCTTTTCTTACAAATCTTATACTCGAGGCATATTGTCGTCAATCACCAAAAAGGGAGAGATTGAAAGCATCTAGGCCCCATGGTTTTGGTGATTAACAAAAATACGGTGTTCTTATGGCTAACATGTGTTTTGCAGAGGCAATTAGAGTGTTAGGCCATAGTGACAAGGTTGAATGGGCAACATATGGTTATCTAATGCCCTCAAGATGGATATTATTTTGGATTTCAAAGGAAGATGATGAAGACCCTAGAATGGATAGGTCTAAGTGCCACAAAGGAGATGAAGGGCACTTAGTGTAGATAGGGTTTTGTTTGACCTTTGACCATACTATCAAGAGGGGGTTAGAATTAGTACCTTGACTTAGGAGAGCTTCACAGTATAGGTGTGGTGCACACTTGACATACATATCCCTAAGTGAGCCCTAATTGTCCCTAAGATAGCTTAGAATAACTTCCATATTCATCGCGACGAAGTTTGGAGTTCAAAGAGACCTTTTATGGGCATCAGACGCTGAAGTCATGGGCGACGGACGCGTCCGTTGGAGTTTGTCGCTAGGGTTTGGTGACAGACGCACGCATCGGACACTGAGTTGGAATATGCAATGCATCTGATGGCAGTACAGTAAGGTTCCAGAGAGGGTCTCCAGCCAATGGACGCGTCCGTTGGCAGGTCGATGGACGCTAGGGTGCGTCCGTTGATTATTTGAGTGAATTTTCAAAGAAACCTGAGAGCAACGAGTTTGCAACAGATGCGTCCAGCGCTTCGGCAACTGTGCGTCCGGTGCTGAGGGTTTTGAACATAATATAGCCTTTGGGCAAGGCATCGGAGCGTCTGGTGCCTAGGCATTGGAGCCTCCAATGCCAACTTAAAACGTGTAGTTTGAGCTGCCCACGAGCTAGCTGTGCGAGGGGCTATTTATAGCCCATGGCTTGCCTCCCCAACCTTCTTTTGCTCATTTCCATTGCTGAGAGACACTTTGAGAGGTTGGCAGAGAGAGCAAGAGCCCTAGTGAGAGAGGTTTGAGAATCAAACCAAGAAATCCACTCACTAGTGAATCCAAGAGTTCAAGTGTGCATCCATCCATCTCATGAGGCTTGAGTGAGTCAAGTGAGAGTTCGAAGCTTGTTACTCTTGGTGATCGACATCACCTAGATGGTCCGGTGTTGATCAGAGGAAGGTGATCGTCGGAAGATTGTTGGCGGCCCTTCTGCAACGACTTGTGATCGGTTGTGGGCAATTCACCGAGCCGGAGTGGCGAAGAACCAGCCCGTAGAGAGCACTTGGTCCTTGCGCGGATCCAGGGGGAGCAATGCCTTGAGAGGTGCTCCAACAGGGACTAGGGGGAGTGTCGACTCCTCGATACCTCGGCAAAACGTTGTTGTGTCAACTTTGTTTCTCTCCCTAGCTCTATACATTCCGCACTTATTCTTACTTATTGAACTAGAATTGTGTAGGGTGTTCTTACTTTCCTTGACTTGCTACCGATTTCCTAGCTAGGACACACGTTTTGTAGGCACAGGGGGAATCGACATTGTTTAGGATTTCATATTTGCTTTAGAAATTTGAAATAAGCCCAATTCACCACCCCCTCTTGGACATCTTGATCCTTTCACTAACCCTGACACAGATGAGGTGTATGTAAGGCTGGACAACAAGCCAGTTTGGCTCATTTTGGCTCGTTAGGATAATGAGCTAGATCGGCTCGGCTCGTTATCCTAACGAGCTAGAAAGTCAACTCGGCTCGGCTCGTTAAAAGCTCGAGTCGGCTCGTTAAGCTCGTGAGCTAGGTATAAATAAATCATAAAATATAATATTTGCATTTATCTAAGGCTTGATAATAATAATAATAATAATAATACAAAAGTAAAATATCTAACCATCTTAAATTGAACAAAAAATTAATATGTGTGCTATATATACTATAGTGTACTAATATAAAAAAATTAATACATGATCTGTTACTTTTTTCTTTAAAAGTATGACTCGTTTGGCTCGCGAGCTAGCTCGAGTTGGCTCGTTATAACTAACGAGCTAAAATCTTGGCTCGGCTCGGCTCATTATCTTAACGAGCCGAGTCAAGTCGAGCCGAGGCAGCCACGAGCTTCGAGTTTTTCGGACAGACTTAGGTGTATGCACAGATGACTCTTCAGCCAGTGAACACAGTGAGCTTTTCTAGAACTTGTGGTTCCCCAAAAGTCTCTTGCATGTTCCAAAACCATGACTTTGACTTTGGTTTAGTATGGAAAGGAGGCTTTACAGCTATCAGAGCTTGCACTAAAACATGCAAGGCCACAGATGGAGTTCTTCTGTAAGACACGTACTGCAAGTGATACAAGTACACATGAAGGCTTATCTGTGCCTTGCGGTGCTGCAGAGAAGATATTACCTCCACTACTATCCAGGAATCAAATATCTAACATTGCCGCAACAAAATGATTGTTGTTTATCAACTTCATAGTAGCATTGTAATATTTTTACTCTCCTGGTCTGCTCTATAGGACTTAGTATGCAGCCTCTGGCTCAAGAACTTGAAGCCAAAGATATACATGACCTCTAGGCCTGACCTCTGTGCCTGACATCTGGGCCTGACCTCTGTGCCTTCGGCTGTTCAGCCTAACACAGGCCCACAAGTGTTTGAATTTGAATATGAAACTCCCGCTCAGTCCAACAGTCCCGTGTCAGGCAAGTAGAGGCTCTCCCTCCCTCCACGCTCGACCACCTCTTCCCGCTGCTGGTGGACAACACTGTCCGTCGCAGCACCAGACTGAGAAATGCTAAAGAAGGGTACCACATTCGCACCGTCAGACTTGAGGGTGAGCCCTCAAAGAAAAGGAAGAAGCCAATGACAATGCTGATTGACGAAGCTACTGGGCAGACCGGCCCTATTCCCTTGGATCTGCTCCGCAGCTGGGGAATCAACTGTGGGATAGCTCCTGGCGAGCTGTCGGATGACGCCCTGATGAAGGCGCTAGCTTCATATCTCCCTCTCAATGATTAATCGGCCCTCTTGTTGCCTTGGAGCTATGTCTCCACTTCTCCCTTGTCGAGACCTTTATCTTTCTCGTTTGAACTCGTATAGCTGGCTAGGCTTCATGTACCTGTTAAGATGTGGTAGTCGGTCTACCGTTGGATCTCTTATGGTTGGGCAGTTCATCTATTTAATCTCTGCTTATACCCTGGTTATGTGTTGCTCTTTCCTTTTTCTGTGTTCGCTTGTCGTCATAGTCATAACCTCGCCGCCCATAAGTTTTCATGAACTTTAGAAACTGACAAATTCTCTGTTGGAATATAAGAGGTGTCAATGCAACGTAAAAATGGGATGCAGTGAGGGACAAGATTGAGGAAAGTGCTTGTGTTGTTTTTTGCCTTAAGGAAACGAGAAAAGAACAGTTTGATTAAGTGTTCATGAGAAAAATTGCTCCCAAATGTTTTGATTGTTTTGACTTTATCCCCTCCCGTGGCGCTTTGGATGGTATTCTAATTGGATGGAACAGTGCTATCTTCAAGGTTCTAGTTCTTCAAAAAAGACAGGTTGGCTTAACATTGGAGTTCACTTCAGTCCATAACCTAAACTGTTGGCGTCTAACCATGGTTTATGGTCCTTGTGGTGAACCAGATAGGTCACAGTTCATCATTGGTTCAAAAATCATTTAATTCCAGACATGACCAACTGGCTCTTCCTCGGTGATTTCAATTTTTACAGATCGCTCCAAAATCGTAACAAACCTAGAGGCAACCTGTTGGACACCTTCACTTTCAACGAAGCAATTGCTCATTTGGGGCTCGTTGAACTTCAGCTAAAAGGAAGAGCATACACCTGGAGCAATATGCAGCAAGACCCCCTTCTCCAGCAGCTTGACTGGTTTTTCACCTCGCCGAACTGGACAATTGACTTCCCAAGCATAGAATTAGACCTCTCGCTAAGATCACTTCAGACCATGCCCCATGCAACGTGACAGTGCAAACAAATATCCCTCGTTCCAACATCTTCCGGTTTGAAAACTTCTAGATTGAACACGAGGATTTCCTTGAAACGGTTCAACATGCTTGGAACACCATTGATCAGTCCGCCTTAGCCACCAAATCCATATCAGCTAAGTTCAAGGTGCTCAGACATGATTTGAAGAAATGGAGCCATGGGCTCTCCAATCTATCTCTGTTGATATGAAATTGTAACAAGGTGATACTCTTCAAATCTAGAAGAATCAAAACTCCTGTATAACCTAGAACAAAATTTCAGAGTTATTATCAAGGCTCACCTTGCAAAGTTGCTGCAATACAAGAATATGTACTGGCAGAAAACATACACAGTCAATAGAATCAAGCTCGGGGATGAACCCACCAAGTTCTTCCATGCTATAGCCACGATCTCTCATAGAAGAAATTCCATTCCGCAGATACTCAATGATTCAGGGACCTAGATACAGGATCATGACAGTAAAGCGGCGCTACTTCTAAACTCCTTCAAGAAGCGTATGGGTTTCTCCTCTAACCCCTCTATGGTTTTTTATCTCCATTCTCTCATTCCTATGCATACAGACCTTGAGGGCCTGGTTTTGTCGTTCAATCACTCTGAGATCGACGTCATTGTCAGACACATGCCAAGCAATAAAGCGCCAGGACCAGATGTGTTTAACGGTCGGTTCCTTAAAAACTGTTGACATATAGTGAAGGAGGATTTCTATGCTTTGTGTACTGAGTTCTACAGCGGTCTAGCCAACCTTGAATGAATCAATATCTAGTACATCACGTTAGTACCTGTTCACACCATATTTTGGTGCGACCGGATACATGCATATGGGCCTTCGTGGGCAGGCCTTCAAGAGCGTCAATCAGATGGACCCAAAGAATCGACTAAGGTATGAAATCACGCAAGAAGATTTTTCGGGGGGAGCGTGCACGTCGATTTTGGCACGGAAAAGGATTGAAGCCCAAGTTACCTATGTTTCCTTATTTTTAGGACTTGTGTTGCGGCCGATTAGGTTATGTACTATGGTCTATAAATAGCAAAGCCTAAAGAATGGTAGAAAAAACATCTAATCAATCAATATACAACCTTTTGGCCACCGGCTGAACCCTAGGAGTAGGAGTAGAGTAGATTTCGATGAACCTTCGACGAACAGGGCTGCATCGACCAGATCGACCTCCGGTTTGTTTGTAAGTCTAGCCTCGGTTCATGTCTCGTTTGTACGGTTGTATTGTGTAAATCGTACAAGCTTGATTTGATCTAGTTATTGGTTTGAATCTATGTTCATGGGGCTGCATTGCTTCAATATCACATGAGTCATTATTTCAAGCTAGTTATCGGCTCTATTAGATTGGTGATCTAATAGATTCATTAAGTTATCAATATTGTTTGTTATGCATTGCTTATTTATTGCAACAATATCTTGCCCAATGTCAATCAACGGATTGACCCGCACTTCAATTCCATCTGGATCTATTGTTTTGCATGCTTTCACTCATACACATGTCAAAGCTATAGATTAAAGATCCTATCGGCTAATCTGCTGATCATGATTGTTATATGTTGTGCGTTCGAGACATCCGTTTGGTTATCAGATTGGTTTGAGAGTAGACAGATTTGGCTTAACATACTTGGTACGGCTGCATCTACCGGACCCCACTGCCAAGTGTGTTGGGTTACGTCTGTCTAATCTTAGATCCATTTGTGACTGGGCTTATGGATCTTGTTCACGCTTCATGGACCCCATATCGGCTGAAATAGCCAATTTGGTTGTGCTTTATTCATACGATACATGTGCTTTTACTGTCTCAACATGATTAGATCTATTAAATATACTGGATGTGGCTTAGCTTACTTTTATTGCTGCATGGAAACACCCAATGCTAGTGAGTAAGCTGAGTTATCGGATTAATTGTCATCATGGTTGCATGGGAACACACCTCTGTTGATGGTTAATCTTTATCTGATATGCTTAGTAGATTTGATAGTTTGGGTCAGTAAATGTCAAATGTATCGCATCTTAACTTCTTACATTGATGGGATCGGTTGATTGTATGCTTTAATGACGATATATCTCGAATAGCCGTTTGCATCTTGTTATTATGATTTACACTACTAGGAGTTGACTCTCTAGTCAATGTACTTTGACCATCGGCTATCTGAGAGCCACGCATTCATAGAACTGTCTGGCAACAACCGGCATGTTCCATAATTTGACAGTTTTACCTCCTTGTCAATTGTAGGTCAAATTGACTGGCACGCCTAATATCAATCAACCAAAGTGGCCTTGCCATTCAGAGGCTCAGGAGATCAGGATCCTGCTTCCACATGGTCTCCTCAGGCCTTGCGCGGTGTTGACGTCAGAACCCATTTCTGACGTTAAAAGGATCAAGTTGCCCAAGAGGTGGGGTGAATTGGGCTTGTTTTTTTATTTCTAGAACAAATATAAAAACCTAACAAATGTCAATTCGCCCCCTAGTGCCTAATAGTGTGTCCTAGCTAGGAAAGCGGTAGCAAGTCAAGGAAAGTAAGAACACCCGACACAATTCTAGTTCAAAAGTAAGAACAAGTGTGGGAAGTAAATGCCCAAAAGTAAAGAACTAGGGAGAATAAACAAAGGTAACATGGCGATGTTTTCCCGAGGTATCGAGGAGTCGACTCTGCCCCCTAGTCCTCGTTGGAGCACCTCGCAAGGTATTGCTCCCCCTCAATCCGTGCAAGGACCGAGTGCTCTCTACGGGCTGATTCTTCGTCGCTCCGGCTCGGTGAATCGCCCACAACCGATCACATGAAGTGGAGGAGGGCCACTAACAAGCTCCGGGTGGTCACCATCTCTCTCATCGCCACCAAGCCATCTATGTGTTGTCGATCACCAAGAGTAACAAGCACGAGACCTTCACTTGACCAACTCAAGGCTAGGAAGGTGGATGGATGCACACTTGTCACGGAAAGGTCCTATGTGATGGCTCAAGGGGGGTGAATAGCCTAATTTAAAATCTACAAAGAATCTCAACAACTTGTTAGCAAACTAAATGGCGACGCGAATGTTGCGCTAGCCTAAAAAGGGGTTGCGAAGCCACCTAACCAACAATTCTAGCCTAATAGTGTTCTAGATCACTCAAGAACTACACAAGCTACACAAGACTAGATCAACAAAACAAGACTAACAAAGAAGCTAGCTAAGACAAGAAAAGCTACACAACTAGCACAACCTAATATCTCTACAAGCAAGAAGAACAAGAACACAAACTAGAGAGGGAGATGATAGTTATACCACCGTGTAGAGGATTGATCCAATCAAAGAGATATATCCAATGAAATCCAATCAATCAATGATAAGAGACAAGGGTTGACACTTGATTTTTCTCCGAGGTTCACTAGTTTGCCAACTAGCTAGTCCCCGTTGTGGCGAGTCACTCACTTGGAGGTTCACGCGCTAATTGGCATCACACACCAAACTAGTCATTGGGTGCCGCACAACCAACACAAGATGAGGCTCACACAAGCCACACACAATCCACTAGAGTTGCCTTTGTGATCTCCCGCGGGGAAGGTACAAGAACCCCTCACAAATCAACTCGGTGTCGACAAAGAACAATCACCAATCTTCTCGAAACACCACCGCTGCTCCAAACCGTCTAGCTGATGGCAATCACCAAGAGTAACAATAATATCGTAGCGAGAAACAGCTCCCAAGTGCCACTAGATGAACTCACTTCATGCAATGCACTTGATTCACTCAAATCTCACAAGTGGATGAACAATCAAGTATGAGATGAGTGGGAGTGTATGGCAATAGCTCATAATGTGTATGCAAAGTCCAAGTATGCAAGAGAGTGAGCTAGAGCCGGCCAAACACCTGTGTCTGCCTGAAACGCGAGCATCGGACCAGTCATCGACCATTCTCTCTGGTCCGACGCTTTGGTCCGACGCCTTCACAGCACACCACGTGTCTCTAAACTTTTGAAACTAGTCGTTGCCGCGCAAACTAGCCAAGCGTCGGACACCTTACCATGTTCCAATGCCCTTTGATCCGATGCCTTGCCTTCGAGTCCGATGCACAACAGAGAGCACCAAATCGTTAGACTTTGCGTCGGATCTCGTCCGGAGCTCACCTCCGGACCAAACCCTAAGGTCCGACGCCTTGTCTTCAGCTGAGCATAGTGTGTAGTGAGCAACCGGACCAATGCACTATGGTCCGACGCTGCTGCATACACCTGGTCCGGAGCCTCTAGTGAGGCAGCCAGTAGCAGAGGTTAGCCACCGAGCCACCTCCATTGGTCCGACGCCTTCCTTACAACTAGTCCGACGACCCTTTCTCAGTTAGATTCAACTTCTAACTTCTCCCCTTGTTCACATGTGCTAACACCAAGTGTTCCATTACTTGTGCTCGTGTGTTAGCATATTTTAGCATATTTTTCAAGGGTTGTTCATTAGGTTATATGCACATGCATGATTTTATTCACCTAATGCACTTGACAATTGCAACCACGTACCATATTGCCCTCTTAATAGTATGGTTGCTTATCCTAAATGTGATCACACCCACTAGGTGTCTTGATCACCAAAATAGAAACTCCTAGCAACAATACCTTTGCCTTGATCTACATGGAGTTCCATCCTTTGTCACCTTTGTCCAAGTGTGAGCTTTAGCTTGATCATACATGATCTTGTGAGTTCTTCCTCCTAGCCACCTTGCTTGCTCCTCCACTTGATCACCATTATGTGTACTATACCTACTCATCCACTTAGAGCTAGGTTAGTACTTAGGTTTCATTAATTACCAAAATACTAGAGATCTCTCAGTCACTCCTAATCACCCTAGGGAAGAACTCGAGCTTTGGATCTCACAAATCTCTTCCTCACTAGGATCTTGGTCTCTCAAGAACTCTCCCAAGCTTTCTTTAGCTAAAACAATGGCCAAGAGAGCTAACTTGGATAAGATGGGCAACTATATATAGCCCCCACCTTCCAAACTAGTCGTTGGGTGCTTTTTCTCCTGTCTGCGAACCTCTGGACCGGACCGGAGTCGGGACCATCGGACCATAGCACATGGTCCAGAGCTCACAAATGAAACAGTCAAATCACTGTGTGGGGTACCTCCGGACTACCTCCAATAGTCTGGAGCTTAGCACCGGATGAGGTCCGACGCCAAAATACCCTCTCAAGACCTTACCGTAGTGCGTCGGACTCAGCCGTCGGACTAGTCCGGAGCCTTACCCTAGGCTCAGTCACAAGTCACAAGGCACCGGACCAATCACAATTAGTCCGGAGCCCTCTGGACAGGTGGTTCGAAGCTTCTTTCTCATCATACTGCCAAACCCTGGCCTCTGGACCACTTGCATTGGTCCGAAGCCTCTTTGGCAAAGAGGTCCGGAGCCTCTTAGAGCCCCCTCTTCACCTCCAATCTCCATGACTTGTGAAGGGGATTTGCTCCTACCATCTCTAGGGCTTTTTGTAGGCTATCTAGGACTAGGTTTGACAAGTGTGCATACACCAACATTCACAACCTCTCCTAAGTCAAGCTACTAATCTCATACCCCCCTTAATAGTACGACCAAAGAAAAACAAAGCCCTAGTCTATACTTAGTGCCCTTCTCACACCATAGTGGCACTAAGAACTAGCCTAGTCTTCAACCTTGAACTCCATCCTTTGAAAACCGAAACGAAATCCATCTCGGAGGCATGAATACCATTTAGCCCATTCACTTGCCATCACATATGACCTAACTTACTCACTTTTGCCTCTGCAAAACACACGTTAGTCATAGTGATCTAGCATTGTCGTTAATCACCGGAACCATTGGGGCCTAGATGCTTTCAAACATCAACAGTACCTAAAGTCAGCAGCCTTGAAACAACAAGTGACTTCAGGCCCATCTCGCTCCTTAACACAAGTCTGAAACTCCTGACGAAAATTATAGCCTCTACAAGATGCCATTCTCAGACTCATCCATTGCAACCAGTATGGTTTCATTCATTCAAGGTCCATACAAGACTGTTTGGCCTGGAGTTTTGAATACATCCATCAATGTCACCAATCCAGAAGGGAAGCTATTATCTTAAAGCTTGGTTTCGAAAAAGCATTTGACACTATAGAGAATTCAACCATCATGCTGATGCTCCAACATTTGGGGTTCCCGGACAGATAGATTACTTGGGTCAAGTGTTTGTTGTCGTCAGGTTCCTCAACCGTTCTCTTGAATGGCACCCCAGGAAAGTTCTTCAAGTGCAAACGTGGAGTGAGACATGGGGACCCTCTATCCCCCTTACTTTTGTCATTGTAGTAGAACTCCTCCAGCACTTGGTAAACAAAGCAGTTGCACAACATCTTCTAAAAGCACCTATACCATGTGACAGTGGAGAGTTACCAATAATCCAATATGCGGATGACACATTGCTTGTTCTCCAGGCAGATGCATGCCAATTGCATTTCCTGAAATCCTTGCTGAGCAGCTTCGAGACAGCCTCTGGTCTCAAGGTGAACTATAATAAGTCACAAATCCTTCCAATAAATGTCAGTGAAGAAAGACTAAACCTTCTGGCCAGTACACTGGGATGCCAGGCTGGATCTCTGCCTTTTACTTACGGTTTTCATCCCACCTTTACTGCTCTCACGGTTAAGAACCTACAAGAGTTATTAATGAACGATCGAGGCATATCTAGGAACTGTTTCAACTTAGGCGTTCGCTTTCAGGCAGTTCGAGAATATAGAGCACTAAAACAATATAATAGTATTATGAAGCATCACATGTACCTGACCTACTGTATAAGCATATTTTATAATTATTATCGTGCTATATCACATTGCATTGTTTGTTGTTCTTCTAATTATATAAAATAGCCTTTTATCCTAATCACACCTCTTGATATCCTTCTCTTCTAGCAAATGTGTGATTTAGCAAAAAATACCTGAACATCACAAAAAAATATAGTAAGAAAGAAATGGCTGCTACAATTTGTATATGACAGAATATGGAATACAACTTACAAAAGTGCATATAGTAAGTCGCTTACTCATATTTTTATTACTTATTCCATAATATATTATTCTAGTTGCTACGATGTTTGTAGTTTCTTTTGGTATGGGCCCACATTAGAAAATATATGCTTCATATTTCCGATCAACAAGAGAAGACTCTTGTAACACCCCAAAAATTTGCATTGTTTTGAAAAGTGCTAAATTGATCTAGTTATGCTTTTAGCATATATGCATTTAATCTAAATAAAATATATCTGGTTTGGTGAATTAAAAACTTGTCATGTAGAAACATGAGTGAGCATTCATGCAGGTGCATTTATTGTCTTTGTATGAGTGGTTTTTGAAAAGAATCCAAAACTATATTTGAAAAGGACTTCAAAATTCATTTGCAAAACTGTTTCTAGAAATTGAAAAGCCTACTTTTCTCTCCCTCTACCCTTGTCATTTCTGGCCCAATTCCCTTTCACCCACAGGCCTGGTTCCTCTCCTTCCTCCCCTTTTCTTTTTCTCCGTTGGCCTAGCCCCATCC
The DNA here is from genome assembly GCA_022036555.1 of Microstegium vimineum. Taxonomy (NCBI): domain Eukaryota; kingdom Viridiplantae; phylum Streptophyta; class Magnoliopsida; order Poales; family Poaceae; genus Microstegium; species Microstegium vimineum. The sequence continues at coordinate 32,852,331 of CM039119.1, read as the reverse complement.
TTGAGGCCCAGAGAGCACGGCCGCAGGCCTAGCTCCCTTCCCTTCCTACCTGGGCCGGCTCGGCCAGAGGCCCAAGCGGGACCTCCCACACCCCTGCCTTCCTCCTTCCTTGCACTGCTGACAGCACGGCCCCCCTCGTCAGCTCCCCCTTCCCCACGCCGAACCGAGCAGGGCAGCCGTGCTCAAATCCCACAATCATCCTGATTCCTCGGGATTTCTTGCTCCAGACGACTCGTGCGCCGCTTTAAGCCATGCGCAACCTTCCCTCACCCCGTTGTTTCCATCTACGCAACCCTTGCATTGCCCTAGCAAAGCCGCCGTGCGACCCCGAGCTCGGGAACCGACGCTGCCGCCATTGGTGCCCAGTCGAGCTCCTCTGTCAACCGCCTATTCTCATCCCCTTCGGGGCAAGGTTTGATACCCCGTGAACCTTCTCATCCGATCAATTTCGCTCTGCCTTGCTCACACCGTCATGATGTCATTTGCAGCGTGCGAAGCTCCGCCCCGCCGTGCCATCCACCACCTCTGGTGCTCCTCTGTCCGCGCGAAAGTCTGAGGTGAGCTCGCGACGTTCCCCTCGTTCTCCCAGTATCCTCGGTTCGTGTTTTGGTGGACCGTAGCACCGTATCCAGTCGCGCCGCCGAGCTCCAAACCGGCAGCCATGGAGGACCGCCGCGCCGTCGACTTTTCCCAGACGGCCACCCTCTATTCCCTCCCCCTTCTAATCTCGGCCCTTCAATCCGAGATCGACGATCGTGGATCGCCGATACCCCTTCGATCTGGAATCTTGCTAAAGAGCCCCTGGCAAGATTCAAGTCTCAACCCGCCGTCCATGGCACATTCCTTGAATACGCTTACTGTTCTAGAAAGCGTATTTCCTCTCGGCAGTATTTCAATTTGATTTAAAAGGAAAATCTTTATTTACAGAATTGCCACTCGATTTCAAAACCCTATAACTTGCTCGTTTTAAATCCGTTTTCACCCGTTCAAATTGCGTTAGATTCGTAATAAGTTTATTTACATGTTAGTACCACTGTTAGTTAGATTTGAAAAAGTTTAATTTCGTGATTAGATTTAATTTAATACTTTTGTAAAGGAGAACTTGTTTAATTCATAACTTCGTCGTTTTCGCTCTGTTTTTCGTGCTCGAAGCGTCGATGTGATCGTAGCAATGCGTAGATTAATTTTATAAACTTTTCATCTTGTTTTATTACTGTTGGTGTACTGTTCTAATCATAGTCTTGTTTGCTTCGTGTATGATTGTCCGTTGATTGAATGGTGTTGCTTGTTGATCAATATAGACGTTGAGCAGCCGGTTGAAGAACCAGAGTTTTTCTTTGATCAAGACCAGCAGAATCAGCAAGAGTACTTTGAAGAAGGCAAGTATAACATGGGATTATCCTTGTTGTCCTATTCACAAATAATATAATTCATATGCATGATATTCCTTGTTTACCATAGTTTGATCCTAGAGATTGATATCCTGATTACCTTGACACCTCTGATTTGATCCACCATATATGATTAGTTGCTAGCGCTAATATCAGATGTACATGATCTTAATTGTTAATGACTATATGCAATAATGGTAAAACTCGCTTTTTAGCAACAATGGATTATAGGAGCTTATCTGTCGGCAAAATCTGGGATATACAGTACAACCACGAGGGCTATATGGCTCTGGCTTTAGCTCAGTATGGGGACCTTTTCTAGCTTGTTCAGTGGTTACCTTTATGGCGCAAATAGGAGCGTGCCAAGACGGGTATAGTGTGGTTCCTAATCTATGGGCATAGCCGCGAAGGAGTGTGACCGTAGACAGGTTGACTCTACATCCCCTGCCATGAACCTTGCGGCCCTGACTTGTTAGACGAACCCTTGGAAGGCTTCATAGTGTACCCTGCCCGCTCACCTTGGCAGTGTTTTGGGAGTAATTAACCCGGGCATCTGGGCAACACGACTCGTGGGTAAAGTTGTACACCTCTGATCAGAGTTAAAAACTATCATGATAGTCGTGCTCACGGACACGAGCGGCTCGGAAAACTCACATAATTATTGGGTTCTTATTTCTATGTGGCTTATGCAAGTGTTATTTATTTATTGTATCATTGTCATTTACTTTATGATTATGGATATTTGAGCTTATGCAAATTACCTTGGCAATTGTTGATATTGATATGAATTTGATCTACTTAAAATGCTCACCGCTATGAATCATGCATACTCTTTTGAGCTTCATGAACCTCGTGTTATATTTGTTGAGTACGTATGTGCTCACCCTTGCATTCAAACACCACAGATGAAGATTGGGTTGATGACTACCGCAATGAGTACTAGTCTTGATGTCAACCAGTCAACCAGTCCCTTGGAGCTTCCGCAGATATCTTCGTTTAGTTAAAGTTATTTGTTTCAGACTATGTAATGAATATTTATTTCAATATGTAATAAACGCTGTGATGGTACATTCATGATTTGTCAACTCATGTGTGCGACTATTTCTAGGGTGCACATGAGTTTTTTATGCACTTGCTTTTGTTTTTTAAAACGGGTGTGACAACTCTTATCATGTATGACCCTATAGCTATTGAAGACTGATGTAAAGACATCCCAACGTTGATGTATGCCAGGCAAACTCTTGGATTTAACTATGAGTACATAGATGCAGTGAATACACATGATCCAGGATGGAGAGAGGATGTCTTTAAATGGAAATTTATCCGTGCAAAAAAACATTACAAATGACATAGATGGGTAACTAATTCATAGTCACTATCGCTTGCAATGATAGTACATATGATTTAACTAATTCTATAGGTTGCTGATGGTGAATCTTGCCACAGACACTCAAGTGGATATCTTATTCTACATATATGTTAGCATGGAACAGACCAAAACCACACATATTTATACGGTGACTCGGTGAGTATAACACACTTTGCTTTAATGTTTTGTGAGCTTTTTCAAGATATGTAGTATTACCCATATGATAGACACTAATATTTACATATGTATACTCGAATTTCCATATAGAATGGTATGGACATACAACGAAACTATTTGTGGATTTATTGGTTCTTAAAATAAATGGATATCGGAGATTTCTTTCTGCCGATATCAAACATTATCTTAGCCGCATTACGAAAAAGTCTATACGATAGAGTTTTTGAGCCTTCTACGCCATGCTATCCGTGACTATGTTAATTTCATGAACTTAATTTGCTTTTTAGATTTCTCACTTTAATATTGGTATTTAATTTCACAATATTTTATCTTATCATGTGAACCATGTGTTTTTAGAACAAAAATTTATGTCCCATAGCAACACATGAGTACTGCACTAGCACAATTTGTGAGCATGCAATGTCACTCTCCATGTGTGTGTTAACTTCATAAACTTTGTTTTTTAGATTAAATATTACTTTAACATCATGCAACGTCACTCTCCGTGCATGTGTTAACTTCATAAACTTTGCTTTTTAGATTAAATATTACTTTAACATCAGTATTTAATTTCACAATATTATTTTATTATTGTGTAATCCTTATGTTTTTAGTACAAATCTGATATTATCCTATATTATCCTATAGCAATGTACAAACACAATAATCGTAAAAGTAAAAAGTGCATATAAAAAGGCAGACAAATGATTGAATGTGGAGACCTCGAGAGCATGTGGCAAGTAGCCGCATTAACCATTTAGGCCATGTTTGGAACAAGATGATTCTTTCTGTGTTCCTAAGCTTTTCCTATAAAAAGGAACTGATTCCTATAAAATTTCTGCGTAATTCATGTAAAATTCATGCGTTCAAACATACCCTTATATTTTCATTCTTTCGGAATTATAGCTGTCTCAAATTCTGACTTCTGAGCACGGCAAGTCAACTTAAGAATGGAGCACTGAACTTTTGAACCCAATGCACTACTTCGAATTACATGTAATAAATATTCGGCCTGTTCGCTTGGCAAGATTATACACTGCTAGCTGATTTATTGTGAGAGGGAAACACTGTTCTGCCTGAATTTAAGCCGGCTGAAAAACCAAGCGAACAGACTGATTATTTCTCCGTAAATGCAACATTCAGAGGCAGCCTAATAAGTTCGAGTTACTTAGCAACTTGTAATGTTCTAATGCCTATGCTACATGAAGTGCTCAGTCAAAACAACTTAAGCATTAAGGTCAGGTACAATATCAATACAATTCATGGTTCATCCTAAGAATTATGGGAATTCGGTATTGATGGGTCTGAGGACGGTGGACGTGTAAGTTTCCCTCTCAAGGAACAAATCTGAACATGAAGACTGGACTCTGTAAGTCAACAAACTTGTAGGGTCCTTCAAGTGAGTTCAAATATATTGCCTCTAGGGGCTCTTCGCTTACTCCACTCTGCATGGCGTAGTCTAGTGCCATTTCATAGTCGACCTAGGGAATAAAAAAAATGGATGATTGAAATCGAACATTTGATGGCCTAATTTATCTGCACTCCTGACATTATGCAGCTTTGCAATGAAAAACAATAACCAACATGACGTGATTGTATTCCACATCATAAACGAATTTATTCAATAAATCTATGACTTCTGAAAAGTAATAGACACATCTTGAAACAGAGCACACAAGAAAATGTGTTACTGTTATGGTCGGAACGACATATCGTCGTCGTGGGCAGACCAGTGGCTAGGTGACGCGCCCAGCTGGTGCCACAGGCGCACGCCTTCATGCTAGGAAGTTAGTTTGGATAGTTTGTTAAGATCTATTGGAGTTTGTTAGCTTTTAGATAGTTTGTTAGTTGAGTCGTGTGCCTATATGGCTGAGAACTATTGCTTAATGAGAATTAGCCAGGGATTGAGATACTCTTATCTCCCACCACGCTCGCTGGCGCGCCCACCACCACCACCGCCGCCGCCGCCCTTCCACCCACCACTAACGTCGCCCCAGCCGTCGTGCCCTCTGCCCCGCTATCCTTTCCCCAATCGCAGCCGCAATCCATCTCGCCGGAGAAAGCTTTCACCCACCTCACCGATGTCATCTATGGTATGCAGGACATGCTCAGTAACCTATCCCTCCGTGTCACCGCACTTGAAGGCCACTCCTCCCCGTCCCCGAGCGCAAGTCCGCAGCTCGGACTGCCAGGGTTCGGTGCCCCACTGGTGCTGCCGGTGCCTATGCCGCCACCATCAGCCACTTCCACCCTTCCCCAACCGCCACCTTTCCACTCATCTGCGCTAGCCACCTGGGCCAGTTCGGCCACCACCCTAGGCACCACATCGCCGCCACCAAGGATGGGTGTTCCAATCACCCAGATTTCCTTTCCACCATCGCCATCTCCCATCTCTTTCTTGTCCACGATCATGCAGGGGCGCTCCCAACCACTGCCACACCTGCCTACCGAACTAGCGAGCTCCACTGTGCCCAAGTTTCACAAACTTTCCTTTCCAACCTATGATTGCAAGGACGATCCCTTGGGGTGGCTAAATAAGTGCGAGCAGTTCTTCTACGGCCATCAGACTCACCATGCTGACCGTGTCTGGATAGCGTCCTACCACCTCTCCGGTGTGGCGCAACAATGGTACCTCGTCCTTAAGGCCGATACGGGACGACCGCCATGGGAGGAGTTCCGGACGCTGTGCCAGCAGCGCTTCGGGCCACCACTCAGCACCAACCACTTGGTGGATTTGGCGCGACTGCCATTCAAGTCGACTGTGGATCCTACATGGAGGCGTTCCAGGCTCGCGCGGCCCACGCGGGACGTCTGGCCCCCCTCCAGAAGGCCAGTTGTTCATGGGGGGACTGTTGGACCATATCCGAGTCGACGTCGAGCTCCACAACCCCCAGGACTTGCAGCACGCCATGTACTTGGCTCGTGCGCAAGAACGCCGCAATGCGCCTGCTGTGCCCGCCCTTCCAGCGCCTTCCCAGCGCGCACCACGGCGCAACACGACGGGCGCACCGACACTGCTGGCGCTGTCATCGTCGCCATCTACATCGGCATCTCCTCGCACGTTCAAGCGCCTCACGCCGGATGAAATGGCAGAACATCGCAAGCAAGGGCTCTGCTATAACTGCGATGAGCCTTCCGTGCGCGGCCACAAGTAAGCTAGGCTCTTCTTCCTGGAGGCGGCCGACTATCTGGCCTGACTATTTGATGCTGAAACTTTTAAGGAGCAAACATAATTGTTTGTCAGTATTACATTGAGTTCCAATTATGGGGAATCTTCTTTCCATCCTTTGCTTTTTAACTGACAAGATATTGTTACATGATTCTACTGGGATTAAATTTCTTATATTGTTATCTTTGTTTCATTCAGGGCCTAAATATTTTTAGGTTTGCAAACAGAATACCACTTCTTTTTGAACAAGGTGCTGATGTCATCACAAGAACTGCTGTAAAAAGGATCACGTGAGTTTTTTGTAGCTTGGTTAGTGTATCGTTAGTATCAGATGTCTACCTATTCTATACCTTTTCCCATCCTGCTTTTTAGTTGGAGCAGCTACAAAATTAATCAATATCAAGATAAGATTGGTGTCTTTGTGAGCATTGTAAGTACAAAGATACCTTTCAAAGGAACTGGAAAGGAGTACATTGGGGATGACATAACTGAAATATCATCTGCTGTTAAGGTACATTCCAACTTCCCTGATTAACTGTGTCTGTAAGGCCACATATTAATCATCCTCTTTCACCTTCAGTCAGCCCTGAAGCAGTGCTGTCTTCAACTGAAGTCTAAGATTGTGAAGAAACTTCAGGCTCGTGAGCGGCAAGACAGGAAAAGGAACCTGAACAGGTAATTTCTACTTTCTACTTATAATTAGAATTATGGCAAAGCTCCTATTTTTGAATTTGTACTGAACCACACATTCCATAATACTTGTTGAATCCTGATATTGGTTGATTTATAGTGTCACTACTGGCATTCAGGCTGACAACATAAACTCCTGGGACTAAAACTGGTCTTCCTTAATCCTTATCACTATTTGTAGAAAAAGCTAAATTATGTGAAAATGAATTTGTTATGAATAAAATGACTCACATGCTGCTTCATGCTAACACAAAGTTCTCCCAAATTGTATGAATTTTTATCTTATTTTACTATATTATATTTACAGATATATTCTCGATGTTGCAAGAGCGATTATGGAAACCCTGGTGGACATTGCAGATCAATCTCCCCAAAACGGCCACGCTATGATAAGGAAGATGAGGAACTCCTTGAGAAGGTAAATTCTGACGGAGATGACATTTAGAGACTGCTTGACTCAGCATGTTGAACAGGTAAGAAGAAAACTTATATATAAATAAAATAAAGATAAATCTGAGTCTGTAACTGTTACGTCGCTGGGCCTTGCTGCGGAGGAAGTACGGAGGGGAGACAACGGGATGAGGTCTGCTGTCTCGACGACGAGTAGGAGGCGTTGTGATCAGCGCTGGGGCTTAGTTGCCGGCAACAGGAGGATGGGGAAACAGGGCTGGGCGCCCAAGGGAGACAAGAGTATCTTTATCCCAGGCTAATTTTCATTAAGCAATAGTTCTCAGCCATATAGGCACACGACTTAACTAACAAACTCTCTGGACCCACTAAAAGCTAACAAACTCTAATAGATCTTAACAAACTATCCAAACTAACTTCCTAGCATGAAGGCGTGCGCCTGTGGCGCCAGCTGGGCGCGTCACCTAGCCACTGGTCTGCCCACGACGACGATACGTCCAATGTTTTTAAGGCATCGCTTAAACGCCAAGGCGTTCTTGGCTGGACGTTCTGGCGGACGACTCGCCTTAGAATGCTATGGCGTCCGCTTTACGGCCATGGCGTCCGAAAATCGTCGCTTTAGCGTCTGAGTCGTCCCAGATCGAGCAAGGCGGGCACCATATGGGGTGCGATGTTTTCACGGTGGCGGGAAAACACGGAGAAAGGACGGGGAAAAGAGCGGCGCGCGGGAAAGAACTCGCGCGCGCAGAGATAGAGAGCGCGTGGGGGATATCAGCTTCGATAGAGGAGCGCGGGAAATCAGAGAGTAGAGAGGAGCGCTCGCGGGGAAGGACCTACCTGCTCGCCCGCGCCGCCGGCAGAAGCTACAGCCGCCGAGGCTCCGCCTCTGCCTCCCCTCTTCCCATCCGCGCGAGGAGCAGCTGCCGGTGAGCAGCTGTTTCCCCTCCCTTCTTCCCCATCCGCGCGCGGAGCAGCCACCGGCGGACTGCTGTTTCCCCGCCGCCTCCTGTGGTCCTCCTTCGAGCAGAAGTGCAGAGCACGAGCCGCCGCCTCCAGTCTTCCGCCAGGTAATGGCTCTGCTCTGTATTTTTATACTTGCCTCTCCCATCTTGTGTCCTCTCTCAGCAAGACAGCAGCATGCCAATTTGTTTCTATATTTGCTTTGCTTGGTACTTAGTGCTTAGCCTCTTCTGGACAACAATTTGCTTTTTATATTCCAATCTGAGTCCTATTTAACTATTTGTGTCCACTGTTCAGTTGTCCATTAGTGGCTACTGCTTAGTTTTAATTAATAATTACTTTGCTTGTCGTGTTTCATAGGAGTCCATCTAAATGGCAACCCAAGGCACTGCAAGTCCACAGAGTTTAGGCTCAGGTACTGCTGAGTATGATCCAAGGACAGATCTGAAAAGAAAGGCCAAGTCTAATGATCCTGGGTGGAAGTATGGCTTCTGGCCAGAAATTGGCAACAGAGATTTGGTTGAGTGTAGCCTTTGTGGAACTGGAGTAAAGGCTGGAATCAAGAGATTGAAGGAGCATCTTGTAGGTGGATATGGAGATGTTGTCAAATGTGCTAACACAACAACAGAAATTGCTGCTGAAATGGAAGCAGCACTAGTTATGGGAAGAAGAAGGAGAGCGCTAAACCTAGATGATGACGATGATGGTGTTCAAGTGGTGGAGGTCGACGTTCAAAACAATGTTATTGCTAATGCTTCCTCTCAGTCATCTGGTACAACTGTGCAATGTCCAAGTTCAGGGACAACATCCAAAAGGAAGCAATCTGCTCTCAAATTTGCATCTCTACCACCTAGACCAAAAGAGAAGAAGTCTGTGATTACCATGCTTCGGAAAAAACCTGAAGAAGTGGTTGAGGAAAGGCATTCTAAGAATGGACCTGCACAAAGCAGTGTGGAGGGAAGGATCAGGACCAAGGAAGAAAGAGATGAAGTCAATTTGCATGTGGCCAATTTCTTCTATGAGTGTAGAATACCATTGAATGCTATCAACGCAAGAAGCTTTGAGATTATGTGTGAGGCCATTGGACAGTATGGACCTGGATATAAACCACCTAGCTACCATGAGGTGTGGGTGCCATTGCTTGCAAAGGCTGTGGAACAGACCAACAAACTAAAGGAGAAGCATGAGGCTGCTTGGAAGCAATATGGCTGCACACTCATGTCAGATGGGTGGACAGATAGGCGGGGCCGTCACCTCATTAATTTCCTAGTCAATAGTCCAGAGGAGACTTTCTTCTTGGAGTCTGTTGATGCATCAAGTAAAGTACATGATGCACCAATGTTGGTAGATTTACTACAGCAGAGAATTGATCTCATTGGAAGAGACAAGGTTGTTCAATTGGTCACTGACAATGGTGCTAACTATAAGGCAGCTTGCAAGCTTCTTATGGAAATAATTCCAACGCTATTTTGGACCCCATGTGCTGCACATTGCTTGGATCTTATGGTAGAGGACATTGGCAAAATGAAGGAGTTTAGCAAGCCTATTGCACGTGCAAGACAAGTTACTACCTTTATTTATAGGCATGGGAGGCTTCTTGATGCAATGAGGGAGAAGACAGGAGGTAGAGATCTTGTTAGACCGGGAGTAACTCGTTTTGCTACTGCTTTCCTCACTTTGCGCAGCCTGCACACACATAGGGATGCTATGAAATTCCTATTTGTAAGTGATGATTGGACTAAGTCCAAATTGGCAAAAACAGAAGCTGGAAAGAAAGTGCATGACACCATCCTTTCAACTAAATTTTGGAACTCAGTTGAGGACTGCCTGAGAGCTTCACAGCCCCTTATTGTTTTGTTGAGGATAGTTGATGGGGATGAGAGGCCAGTAATGCCAGAGGTTCATTTTTGTATGGAATATGCAAAGAAAAAGATTAAAGAGAATTTCCCTACTAGGACAAAGGCAGACTTGCTTAAGCATATCTTGGCAATCATTGACAAGCATTGGGAAGATCAAATGGAACAACCATTATACGGGGCAGCACTGTATTTGAACCCAAACAAGTATTTTGACCTGAAAACAGATGATGCTATGGCTGGTAAGCTAAGGTCTGCATTTACTGAGGTTCTTGCAAAAATGGTGCCTGACCAGGATCTTCAAAACAATATTGATGACCAAGCTTTGGATTATGAGGACCTAAGGGGTAGCTTCAGCAACAAAATTGCAATCAACAACATCAAAACCAAGTCTCCTAGTAAGTTATTCACAAACTATACAATCTGATTTTTTTAGTCTTTCCTAATTTGTAACAATCAGATTATTTGGTCACTTGATCTAGTTGAATGGTGGCGTTCATATGGTGGCAAAGCCATAGAGCTCCAAAGATTTGCAAAACGTGTTGTTGGGCTTTGTGCTTCGTCTTCAGGCTGTGAGCGTTGTTGGAGCACATTTGAGTCTGTAAGTAATTTGTCAATTACTCAACTAGCCCAGTTCAAAAGTAAATGAAATCTACTATCTATTAATGCTTGCATTTTTACCATTGCAGATTCATACTAAGAAAAGAAACAGGCTAGAGCATAAAAGGCTTAATGATTTGGTCTATGTTCAGTACAACCGAAAGATGGCAATGAGGTTCCAAAAGCGACATGAGAAAGGAGGGGCCAACTTTGATCCTTTGTGTTTGGAAGACTTTGATTGGAACAATGAATGAGTTGATGTGGATGCTGAACCAGTCCATAATGGCCGTGGACTTGATATTACATGGGAACAAGTTGATGAGGCTGTTGGCGCATCCCAAATGTATCGGGGTCGCAATTTCCCTAGGGCAGCCCACGGCGATGCGACTAATATTGATAGAACTTATACTCGGAGGCGGTCTGCAGCAGCTATTTCCCCAATTAGGACTGATGAACTGCAGGAGGATGAAGACATGGAAGATGTTAACTCTGATGAAGAATATCTGGTTGATGATGTGGAAGTTGATGACTATGGTCAAATTGCACCTATTGTTGCTGATGAAAGTGATCAAGCTGCTGGTGGTGGCGGCAATTCAGATCCTTTTGTGATGGGGATGACTTCTATTGACTTAATGATGTTTGAGAGTTGTGAGAGTATTTGCCCCAGACTATTTAGTATTGTATTGTGGAATGTGCTCACTGAGCACTCCAGTTTATCTTATTTAGTGGACTATCTGGTGAACTACTTGTGTAATGGTTTTATTTGTGGCAAAGTGCTTATATAGTTGTTAATCTTTAGTTCTTTACCTATCCCTCAACTAATTTCTATTTTTGCTGGTGCCATACTCCCTATGAAATACCATACTAACCTGAACTGCCTCTCCATTGCAGTGTGTTGTTGGATGCACACTTGGGACTGCAGGCTGCACAGGAGAAGACAACACCAAGGTATGACATGCTTCTAGTTCTGCACTTCTACGTCAATACTACTGTTGGCTGGCCGTAAGGCGTCGCCTCGCCTTACCCCTTACTCGCTTAAGCGTAAGGCGGTAGTTGATCGCCACGCCTCGCTTTACCGCCTTACCACGGATTGGGAAAACGCGTAATCGAGATGGAAACCAACATGGGAAGACTCTAGAAGGCACAAGAGGACACCAGAAGGCGACGGGAATCAAGGGCTGCTAGGTGGGGCCGGCCGGCCCCACCCCTAGGCTGGCTAGACTCCCCCCGGGGAGTTTGAGTCCCGTTCGGTTATGCTACCCCCTAACCAGCATTAAGATTTCATCTAAGTCATTGCTCAAGGTCAGTTTGATGCGGATCCACGGTGCATCCCACCAGACTATAAATAAAAGGGCGACCCCCTTGAGGAGAAGATCAGAGCAAATCATAACACAAATGATAGATCATATCTCAGATTAGAAGAGAGGATTAGAACTAGGGTTTCTAGAGAGAGATTAGAGCTCTTCAAGTTTAGAATTAGAACTAGCTAGATTCAAGTAGTGTTGGGCATTGCTCAGGATTTCAGATCGCCGTCGAGAGGTCTGGTAATTCCATTGTATCTCGTTATTTGACTTTGTGCTACTTTAATATCATTATGTTTCTCTTTATTATGTTCCTAGTTTATTCTAGTTATATATTTGATATAATTATGATTAGTAATGATTTTATGCACATGTCTGCAAAGCGCTTAGCTCAATCCTTAGGTGAGTTAACTGGTAGAAATAGTGTAGGCGTGGTGCTTACTCCCTCCTTCCCAGAAAGAATGATGTTTTGGGTGTTCGTGCCACAAGTTTGACTCAATTTATTGAAAATACGTGCAATATTTGGATCTTTAAATAAATTTATTAAAAACTAGATTCAAAGATCTTTCTAATGATACTAGTTATATATTATAAATATTAATATTTTTAATATATAATTAATTAAAGATGATTTTTGGGAAGCGAAAACGTTATTCTTTCTTGGACGGAGGGAGTAGGTTATATTATCTGTGATGGTCCTCTATGTTCCGGGTCATCGGTAGATTGTGGGTGTGACATTCCCATTGAGTCCTCTGTAGTCCACTCCCCGAATATAGGACTGTACCAATGTTATAGTTACGGGGAAAGATTGCTCTGTTCTCGGTTTCCCTTAGTAATCATCCTTATGCATAGATGAGATATTAATTATGCTATAGAAGATAATTTATATACTAGAGTAGACAAAAGACTTAATAAATATAAATAACTTAAGAATCTAATCTCTTAATTTATGTCCCATTTCAGCTCTACTTGAAATTATGAAGTCTCTCTGTCTTTGGAATTCTCATTGTTATCTTAATTATATATCATTTATCCTTTGTCTTACCCCTACCAAGATAAGTGAGGTTATTTGTAGTTTTATCATAAGTATGTTTATTTATCAATATATCTAACCATTACTCTTTTATTAATTAACCCTGCTAATCTTCTAATTGTAAAGTATAAATAACGATACCTGAAACATTCCTAGGTAAAATGCTACAACGGGTGTATTTTATCTGTGTGCTTGCGGATGACCTTTATTCTATATCTTTCGAGTAAGTCTTATGATTATAAATACTTCCATGTCTCTAGTGTCATGTTAGAAATGACAACTTAACTTAAGTGATGCTAGTAGATGTGACCCTATAATTCTGAGTTGTTGCTAGGGATCTCTCACTTTAGTGATAACATTAAGAAATGTCAACAAGCAGTTCTGGCGCCATTGCTGGGGAGCTTTAGGAATTTTTAACATGGCTATAGATAAATTGATCAAATAAGTACTTATAGATAAAACTCACAACTAGTATCTCTGTCTTGGCAGACTTACATTAGTTTGTCTTTGTTACATCTTATGCAGGTGTTGACGGTGGATAACGTCAATATTTAATACCACTATAAACATGAGAAATGGACCAAACATGATTAAATATAGAAGTATAGGGCTTTAACTAACGAATTCCGTGAGTTTTTGTGAATTGTTATTTTCTAGGGATTATTCCAGAAAACCACAGAGAAGGACCTAATTATCAAACTAGTCATCAGAATTATCCCACAACGGGGAGTACTCCACACAACTCTAGAACAACCTAGAAGACACAAGAACGAACCGGGGTGTAGGAGGCGGCCAGGTGGGGCCGGCCGGCTCCACCTGTAGGCCGGCCGGCCCCCTATGAGGGGATCCTTCTCCCCCTTCTAGAGTCTTCCATCACCTCCTATGAGGAGTCATCTCAGCCTATGTGAGGTCGGTTTGATCCAAGGTGAAAGGATCTGAATTGGGCTTGTTTTAAATTTCTAATGCGAAAATGTAAAACCTAATCAATTGTCAATTCCTTCGTGCCTACCAAAGTGTGTCCTAGCTAGAAAGTGGTAGCAATTCAATGGAATGGAAGACACCCTAAGAAATTATAGTCAAGCATGTGACAAGTAAAGCAAGAACAAGTATGAAATGCTTGAATGTAAATTGCGGGAAGTAAAGAGGAAGGGAGAAGAAGGATGTTGACACAATGACGTTTTGCTGAGGTATTGAGGAGTCGACAGCCCCTAGTCCTTGTTGGAGCACCTGCGCAAGGGTATCGCTCCCCCTCGATCCGCTCGAGGACCGATTGCTCACTACGGGTTGATTCTTCGCCGCTCCGGCTCGGTGAATCGTCCACAACCGATCACAACTTGTGGAGGAGGGCCACCAACAATCTCCTGGTGGTCACCTCGCCTCCGATCGCCACCGAACCGTCTAGGTGATGTCGATCACCAAGAGTAACAAACTTCGAACTATCACTTGACACACTCAAGTCTCATGAGATGGATGGATGCACACTTGAACTCTTGGAACTCACTAGTGAGGGCTCAACTCAATGGATTCTCAAATCTCTCTCAGTAGGACTTTTACTTTCTCACACGCTCTCAAGGAGTCTCTCAGCTGATGGAATGAGCAAAGGCAAGAGATGAGAGCAAGCCATGCGGTATATATAGCCCCACCACAAAGCCAGCTCGCGGGCCACAGAATCACGCAGAATTATGTTGCATCGGACGCTCCGATGCCTAGCCCGATGGCTAGTTACTGTTCAAAATCATAGGGCATCAGATGCATCGACGCTCCTACATTGGACGTGTCCGACGCAACTCTACCCTCTTGGGTTCTCTCGGGTTCATCTCTGGAAAATCATCGGACTCACCCTAGAGTCCAACGCCATTCCATCAGGGGCATCCGACGGCTCTAGACCCTCTCTAGACCCTCTCTGGACTACCATCAGACGCACTAACTGGATGCACCAAACTTTTGGCCCTAGCGTCCGATGCAAGCGTCCTTTCAACTTTCATCTCTGCAAGGTGCATCGGACGCTCTGATGCCTGCTCTAAGGTGAGTCCGATGCTAAACCCTAGGCACCAACACTACATTGAACGCCTCCGACGCCAGCTGTGCTAGCGTCCGATGCCACTTAAGCACCTCTCTCAACTCTAAAACACTTAGCGATGAATATGAAAGTTGTTCTAGGCTATCTTAGGGTCAACCTAGGCTCACTTAGGGCTATGTATGTCAAGTGTGCACCACACCTATACAATGAAGCTCTCCTAAGTCAAGCTACTCATTTTTAACCCCTCTTAATAGTACGATCAAAGGTAAAACAAAGACCTATTCTATACTAAGTGACATGCATCTCCTTATGGCACTTAGACCTAGTCAATCTATGGTCTTCATCTCCATCCTTTGAAATCCAAAACGATATCCATCTTGAGGGCATTAGATAACCAAGGTTGCCCATTCATTCCATGTCACTATGGCCTAACACCTTAATTGCCTCTACAAAACACACGTTAGCCATAATAACTTCGTATTGCCGTTAATCACTGAAACCAGGGGGCCTAGATGCTTTCAATATCCCCCTTTTTTGTTGATTGACGACAATATACCTCAAGTATATGATATAAAAGAATGGTTCAGTGAGGATTTCAATGACTTGGTAGGAATAAGCATGGGTTAGTGAAATAGAGTGAATAAGACATGCTCATCCTTGCTAAGCCATAACAAGTACTCATATGAATAAGAATAAAACTTGAGTACCACATGGTATGCTCAAAAAGGATATATCGGGTATGTCATGCAAGCACAATCATTAGAGCATAAGCATATCATGAACATTAGTGACATCTCATCATCATATATGAATGAAAAGCATAGAGTATGTCACATAAGCATCAAGTATCTCATAGAGTATCACACATATATACAATGCATGAAAACAGTAAATATGTTGCATGAGGTATGAAAACTAAGAATCATAAGATTCAAACCCCTCCCTGTCGATGGGATGTCATACGGGCTCCCCATTGACCTGGTTACTGAGTGTTGGGCCTCGGTCAAGTGGCCCACGAGGAAAGATAGATGCACAAGATCGGATACTACTCGGATATGGCAGGGGAAGAAGGCTGAAAAGTAGCTTAGGACTCTGAACTTGTACCCGAGTAGGATTAGACCCCACCTTTAACCGGTTCCTAGAGTATAAAGGGCCGGTAAGGGCACCACCCAAAACAGATCGATCTAAGACCCACGATAGGCTTAGAACGACAAAGCACAACACCCGACACGCAGAGCGACATACGATATCTTGTACAACACACCCCAAGAAATAATAATTAACTCGGTTAAGCACCAACTGGACGTAAGTCTATTGCTCGACTACGTTGAGGGACCGAACTAGTATAAATCGTGTGTCCCTTCATGTCAAACCACCAAGTTTCACTATTCGCCGAAGCACGAACAACTGTCCTAGGTAACCTCGTGGCAGGCTATCGGTGGTAAAACATCGACAGCTGGCGCACCAGGTAGGGGCTTTCAGCGAATTGTTTCTCGAAAGCTTGGTGAACCACGACCTTAAGATGACTAATCCGGCGAAACCAACGTTCGTTTTCGGATCATGGATTTGCGAGATGGACAACAATTCAATGTTGACTCCGAGAAGAAGAAGGATTCAACGACGAAATTGAGCAAGACCAGCAAGAGTTAACTCAAAAGATGACAAACCTCTCAAACTCAAACCCAACCCGGAAAAGGGAAGAAAACGGCTACAAAACCGACTCTGAAAAGGAAACGCCATCACATTTTAACCCCAATTCGATCCCAGGAAAGCTAGACCCAAATCAAATCAGATTTGAAAACTATTCGGCGTTAAAAGACGAAGACAACTTGGAGAGCGGAAAGAACTCGGAAATTTATGGATTACACAACTCAGCTTTGATATACCAACACTTTTTCAGAAGGTAATGAATACGACAAGGAGTGTGATCCTAAGAGGAGCACAAGAAGGAATGATTATGACTACGACCTCGAAGGGTTGCATAGTGCACTGGCCAAACTCTCTCTCCACGCAATGGACTTATAACGAAGAACTCCCATATCAGGAAGGAAGAGAACTCGAAACTAGTTGGAAGTCACCAAACAACTCAAGCTCAAAGAGGGGAAGACATCGGGCAAGAAGAATTCGGAGAGGACGCATCATACACATGACAGAGCTAGAACCCTTTCTAGAGCCACCCCAGATACCCGATTTAAAGTCTCCAGATGAGTCAAAAGGCGACATTTCATCCAATGTAAAGAGTGATAGCGACAAAAGCAACGAGCGCAAGGCTACGAGATTGAAAAAAGAACAAGGCAAAGGCCGGAAGAAGGAACTGGGCCAAGCAGAGAAAGCAAATCTGGAACAAATACAAGGCAGAATTAATAGAATACAATAGGAATAAAGCAGAAAGAGAAGCCACAAAGAACATGAAAAGAGAAAGGATCAAAGAACTAACAAAAGAAATAAATGTTCTTACAAAAGAAGAAAGGATAATGGACGACCAAAAAAAAGAAATCAGAGAGCCCGATAAACAACCCGGAGGTGAAGTTCTGCAGGAGCAGCAAGAAGAACAACTCCCTAGAAAATCAATCTTTCACAAGTTAGGAAGGATGGAAAGTGCTCACCCCCATGAAAAACAAGAGCGACACCTCAAACAGATGGAGCAAGGCGGCCAAGATTGGAGCCAACGCTACCCGGAAGGATCTAGAAAGCTTAAGATGGAAGACTACGGAGAGTCCAAATTCAGAGATGACACAAACTATTATAGAAGCGCCTTGTCACCCGACTTCAATAGAGCAGAACAATATGATCGATTCCCTTGCTTCGCGGGAAGGTTACAAACACTAAAGCTACCACATAAGTTCAAACCGGCAAATCACTACAAATACAATGACAAAGTAGAACCCAGGCAATGGATAAGAGTTTAGTCTTAATCCATTGAACTCGTGGGAGGAGATAATGATATCAAGGCCTTATACTTCCCAATGGCACTCGAAGCCATGCCTCTACAATGGTTTGATAAATTGAAACCTCGATCGATCAAGTACTGGGAGGACTTACAAGAAGCATTCTGTAACAACTTTGCTAGAATAATAACACACCCAATGATAGTCGCGAAGTTGAAGAACATGAAACAAAGAAGAGGAGAAACCCTAAGGGAATATTACCGGAGATTTGGAAAGCTCAGAGCCCAGATTCATGATATTATAGACAGGGAGGTGATAGAAACCTTTGCTGACGAAATCCTAGCCATCTAACAATTCAAGGACTACTTCAATGAAAATCTGAGATCAAACAAAGATTTCAAAAAAGACATCGAGAAGATGATATCATCAGAGGAAAAAACTCAACACAGATTCACCCGAGACAATCATGAAGGCAGAAGACTGGACTATAGACCACAAGACAAGAGACCAAGGCAAGACAACATGGTGGCAGTAACAGAAAACAATAGAAGGTACAATGGCAATGGGAACGAAAGAGGGGAGTACAACAACAATTACTACAATAACAATCGAGACACCAACCGGAACAATGGATACCCCAACAATAAATACCAAGGAAACAACTATCCAAGGAAGGCACCAGAAAGAATAGAAAACTTATCCTGCCACATACACCCCCATCTAAAACACAAGCTAGTCGAATGCGACGTCTTCCTAAGTCGATTCACGAAGAAGGAGAATGCACATGACAACAACTCGGACAAGAGAAAAGAAGAACCCAAAAAGAAGAAAAGAAAGCAGAAGGAAACTACCAAGAACCCCAACGACAATTAGCCATAATTTTTTCAGAAGCACCCTATACAAGGAGCAAAAGACAAGAGAAGCTTGCCCACAGAACTATCATGGCAGCCAAGCTAGCTACCCCAAGATACTTGGACTGGTCAGAATACCCAATACAATTCTTAAGGGAAGATCAATGGACTAGCATAGCAAACGTAGGCTACTATCCCCTAGTAATGAGACCAATAATAGCAGGAGTAGCAGTATCCAAGGTACTCATTGATGGAGGCGCTGGGCTCAACATCATTTTCGCACACATCCATAGGAGGATGAATCTGGATTATGAAGGCATGATAACACCAACAAGCATCCCCTTTTATGGGATAGTACCTGGAAGAGCCTCCATGCCTCTTGGGCAAATAATCCGACTAGTAACCTTTAGAATGCCAGACAAATATCGAACAAAATTCATCAAATTCAAAGTAGCCGACTTCGAGTCATGCTACCATGCAATCCTTGGAAGACTAGCACTTACAAAATTCAAGATAGTGCCACACTACCTGTATCTACTGCTCAAAATGCCAACAACAAAGGGAGTACTATCACTAAAATGAGACCTGAAGAAGGCCTATGATTGCAATGTAAAAGCCATACAAATATCAGAGAGACTACAAGATTACAAAGAAAAAGAAGAAATCACGACAATGGCCAAAGAAATGAACTCGAATGAAATCCAAATACCAGCAAAGAAGCCAAACAACTTTACACCTCCAAAAGAAGCCGCTACCAAAACAATCGACTTGCTGGCTGGCGATCCACAAAAGACGACTATCATCAGCGCAAACTTGGATCCCAAATAGGAACTCACGCTCACCAACTTTCTGCGGGACAACAAAGACATATTTGCATGGAAACCTACAGACATGCCAGGGGTCCCAAAGGAGTTGGCTGAGCACAAAATTGATATGAATAAAGGCTCAAAATCAGTGAAACAAAAGTTACGCAGATTCGCTCTAGACAGAAAAGCAGCAATCACGAAGGAAATCACAAAGCTCATGGCAGCAGGGTTCATCAGAGAAATAATCAACTCGGATTGGCTAGCTATCCCAGTCCTAGTAGAGAAAAAGAACTCGAAGGAGTGGCACATGTGCGTCGACTACATGAACCTCAACAAACACTGCTCAAAAGACCCATATGGACCACCAAGAATAGATTAGGTCATAGACTCAACAGCAGGATCAGCACTACTATCTTTTCTGGATTGTTATTTGGGATGTCATCAAATATCACTAAGAGAAGAACACTAGAGTAAGACATCTTTTATTACACCCTTTGGAGAATATTGCTACAAGTCAATGCCCTTCGGTTTGAAAAACACAGGGGCAACATACCAAAGAGCAATCCATACCTGTTTAGGAGACCAAATCGGAAGAAACGCAAAAGCCTACATTGATGATGTCGTAATCAAAACAAGAGAACCCGGATCACTAATAGAAGACCTGGAAGAGACATTCAAAAATTTAAAAGCATGGCAGTGGAAGCTAAACCTAACCAAGTGCGTTTTTGGGGTACCTTCAGGACAACTACTCGGTTTCCTAGTTAGTAACAGAGGAATCAAAGGAAGCACAAAGCAAGTCAAGGCAATTATGGAAATGAAACCTCCCAAAAAGGTCACAGATATACAGAAATTGACAGGATGTATGATAGCATTGAACAGATTCATCTCTCGGCTAGGGGAGAAAGGTCTACCTTTTTTCAAACTCCTAAAAAGGCAGAGAACTTTGAATGGACAGAAGAAGCCAATCAAGTTTCCTAAAATTAAAGGAATACCTATCCTCATCGCTAGTAATGACACCCCCAAGAATCAAAGAAGATATGATGCTATACATCACAACAACCAAAATTGTGGTGAACACAACAATCATAGTAGAAAGGGAAGAACCCGGACACACATATAAAGTGCAAAGACTAATATACTACATAAGTGAAGTATTGACGGAGTCAAAAGTCAGATACCCACACGTCCAAAAATTACTCTACGTAGTGCTAATATCATCAAGAAAGCTAAGGCACTATTTTCATGAGCATAAGGTCACAATAGTAACCAATTTCCCGCTACAAGACATACTCCATAACAAAGACACAATAGGCCAAATATCAAAGTGGGCTATAGAGCTTGAATCCCTCAATTTAGAGTTCAAATCGAGAACGACAGTCAAATCACAAGTACTACCCAACTTCATCGCGGAATGGACAAAAATCAATCAAAAAGAACCCGACCCAATTCAGGAACATCGAAAAATGTACTTTGATGGATCCCTAAATCTTGGAGGAGCAGGAGCAGGAGCCTTACTTATTTCTCCAAAAGGAAAACAACTGAAATATGTACTACAAATATTATGGCAACCGACAAACAATAAAGCAGAATATGAAGCACTCATACATGGGCTAAAAGTAGCAACCACACTTGGAATCAAGAGACTACTTGCCTATGGAGACTCAATAGTGGTAGTTAATCAAGTCAACAAAGAGTGGGATTACACAAAAAACAATATGGATGCATACTGTGCAGAAAACAGAAAGCTAGAGAAGAATTTTGAAGGACTAGAAATCCATCATGTCTTAAGGGATTCCAACGTGACAACAGATGTCCTATCAAAATTGGGTTCACACAGAGCAAAAGTACCACCCAAAATATTTGTAGAAGAGCTTGCAAATCCATCAATACAACAACCCAGCAAGGCAACACAAGTAGACCCAATGGACATAGACAAACCTGAAGAGTCTGATCCATCAAGACAAATCTTAACCATTCAAAATGATTGGAGACAAGTATACAACGACTACATAGGTTTAAAGAAACTACCTAGAGACAAAGCAGAAGCAACAAGAATTATAAGAAAAAGCAAAGTGTATGTTCTCATAAAGGAAAAGTTATATAAAAGAGCATCATCTTCTGGAGTACTACTAAAATCTGTAATAACAGAAGAAGAAAAGGAAATACTAGAAGAAATCCACTCGGGATGCTGTGGAAATCATGCAGCCTCTAGAACATTGTCCGGTAAAGCATTTAAAAGTGGATTCTATTGGCCAATAACACTTAAAGATGCAGAACAACTAGTCAGAACACCCAAAAAATGTCAGATGTTTGCAAGACAGTCACACGTCCCAGCACATAATTTGATATGCATACCACCAGCCTGGCCTTTCTCATGTTGGGGGCTAGATCAAGTCAGACCTCTAAAGAAAGCAAAAGGAGGTTTTGAGTACATATTTGTGGCAATAGACAAGTTCACCAAGTGGATTGAATACAAACCACTAATCAAATATAGCGCAGAAAAAACAGTAGAATTCAGACAAGACATCATGCACAGATTTGGAATACCTAACAGGATAATCATAGACTTAGGATCACCATTCACAACAAAAGAATTTCAATATTGGGCAAAAGATTGTGGGATAGAAATCGACTACGCATCAGTAGCACCCCCTCAAGCAAACAAACAAGTGGAAAGAGCCAATGGACTTTTACTACAAGGGTTGAAGCCAAGACTATACGAAGACCTAAAGGACTACGGAGGAAAATGGATAGAAGAATTACCCAAAGTGGTATGGGTACTAAAAACCCAGATTAGCAGAGCCACGCGATATTCATAGTTCTTTCTAGTGTATGGATCAGAGGCTGTATTACCAGCTGGCCTAATTTGACAATCACCAAGAATCGAATAGTATGATGAAGGAGAAGCCGAAGAAACAAGGCGACTAGAAATCGACACAATTAAAGAAGTAAGAGAAAATTTAATAATCCAAAATGCAAGATATCAACAAGGCCTACGAAGACACTATGACATAAATGCTCAACCAAGAACACTAAAGTCGGGAGACTCGGTACTACGACTAATTCAAAAGAATGAAGGAAGACACAAATTACTCAGCCCATGGGAAGGCCCTTTCATCATTAGACTACAACAACTCGGAACATACGAACTAATGACACAAGATGAAATACAAATAAGCAACACCTGGCATATTAGCCAGCTCTAGAAATTCTACAACTTGCAATGAACACAGGACACAAGCAAATAATAATACAAGATAGAAGCAGAATCCTTCAAAAGATCTATAAGACAACTGCTTTGCACCATGAGCGACACAGTTTGGCACGAAAACTATTAGTTGGCTACATTGCCCAAAAGTGGCACAGTTTAGCACGAAAACTACTAGTTGGCTACATTGCCCAAAAGTGGCACAGTTCGATGAAAATTCTACAAGCCGACTGCTTTGCACCATGAGCGACACAGTTTGGCACGAAAACTACTAGTCAGCTGCATTGCCTAAAAGTGGCACAGTTTGATGGAAATTCTACAAGCTGACCCCTTTGCACTATGAGTGGCATAGTCTGGCACGAAAACTACTAGTCGGCTGCATTGCCCAAAAGTGACACATTTTTATGGAAATTCTACAAGCCGACTGCTTTGCACCATGAGCAGCACAGTTTGACATGAAAACTACTAGTCGGCTGCATTGCCTAAAAGTGGCACAGTTCGATGGAAATTCTACAAGCCGACTGCTTTGCACCATGAACAGCACTGTCTGGCACAAAAACTACTAGTCGGCTGCATTGCCCAAAAGTGGTAGTTCGATGGAAATTCTACAAGTCGACTGCTTTGCACCATGAGTGACACAGTCTGGCATGAAAACTACTAGTTAGCCGCATTGCCCAAGAGTGGCACAGTTCGATGGAAATTCTACAAGTCGACTGCTTTGCACCATGAGTGACACAGTCTGGCATGAAAACTACTAGTTAGCCGCATTGCCCAAGAGTGGCATAGTCTGATGGATACATTGCCCCAAGAATGGCACAATTTGACACAACGACTACAAGATGACTACATCGCCCGATGAGCGGCACAAGCCTGGCAGTTAACATCCAAGCCGATCGCTTTGCTCTAAAAATGGCACAGCCCGACATGATATACGCAAGCATACATGAAGTCTACAAATCGGAAGATCAAAAGCAGAGAACCAAATCACGCCCAAAGAGCGGCAAACAACAACAAATAGACCAGAAGAACATATAATCAGGGAGAATCCGCCCAAAAATGCACAAGACGTATCAAACAACTCGGAAGAACAAAGAAGACCAAAGAAGACGTCCCAAAAGCGACAGAAAAACAAGTTGGAAATCAAATCTGACGCTACCACTAGAAAAATCAAGACAAGTAAGCAATCAATCAATGAAGTAAGAATCAAAAGAGAAGCATAAACTCGAACAATACAGCAAGATCAGAAGAATCAAGAGGATATAACAAAATCAGGACAAAGCCTGATTATATATTGAACAAGAAGCATATCAAGTATATATTACAAGCCCAACACAGGGCTACAAATGTTTAACTCAGTTTAAGATGAAGAAAGCAATAGATTCATCTGGTCAAGAATCTAACCAGAAAGATCGTCAAGCTCAATCTTCGCCTCATCCCACTTTGCCAAGACCTCAGCTTCCATAGGGTCTTCAAGAATTCAGTGTAGGGGGACTCCAGGAGAAACGACACGAACAAAAGAGACAACATTATTAAACAGCGGTGAAAACCACCCTTCACGAAGTCGTGAAACCGGATAGATAACACCGGTATTATACTCTTTAGCCCATCACTATCATCTCTAGGGTAGCAAACAACAACTATAATGGGCTTCATAGCTTCGCACAATGTCTCAAGTTGTTCACGAGCAGAAATCAACTTTCCTTGCAAATCTTGAACTAACTTCAATGCCTGATCAAGATCACGGTCAGCACCAGACCGAATCAATTGAGCCTGAGCAAACAAACCCTGGGCTTCTTTTAGAGTTTCATCAGCAGATACACTTATAGTCTCAACTTTATTTTTAGACAACCAAAGAGTCTCGATCATCATCTCCCTATCTTTTTTTCCAAGCCTGCCACTGACGATCACCAGCTGAAAGGTAAAAAGAAAGTCAGAAAAGGAATATGTGAAATTCAAAAACAAGAGCAAAACAGAATAATTACCAGCAAAATAGAAAATAACATGAGAAGAAAAACAAGAAGCAAGAATATGAGACAAAAAATAGCAAAAAGAAAAGCTACCTTGAGTTCAGCACCATACGTTCCAGAAACAACTCCTAGAAAATGGGAAATCTCTTCTACAACGACAGCCGCAGAAGCCACCCGCATACTTGCCTTAGGAACAACTGCTGGAAAAAACCTAGAAAGAGGCGAAGCATCAACAAGATCACCCAGAATTAGGGAAGAAGATGCCAAGAGTCCACCACTCGGCTCCTCGACTTTTAGCCCAGTGTCACGTGGATATACTACAACATTGAACAACAACCCAATTCATAAACAAATAAGCATATAAAGGAAAGAAAAGCAAAAAGGAAAGAAAGTTACATTTAGTAGAAGCCCACATTGTCTTCTCAGCATCTAGAGTCTGAGAAGAAGAGGAAACATCCATAGGAACACTGCAATAAGAGAACTCGGGTCGTCTAAACAAATGATAACAACCAAGAAAAAATCACATAGACAAAGAAGAAGGAAAAAGGTACCGTGGAGCTTTCTTAAATTGAGCCATCGACTGAGAGAAAGACAAGTCGGGAATGTCAAAATTAAAATCATCATCAATAGATGATGAAATTGGGAGAGCAGAAAAAAGCAGAACCAGACACAATAGACACACCAAGAGCAGAACCATATCGTATCCGACTACAAAACAAAGAGGAAACCACAGTAAGTAGAAACATAATACCATGTTAGGATACAAAAAAGGGAGGAAAACTCACATGCGACGACTCAAAGGATCACCATCACCTGACTCATCCTCGGTCAAAAAAGAAGATTGACCATCAACGGCAAAGATAAAGCGGTTCAACAAAGTTGAAATGGAAAGACAACTCGAAATCTAGATAAAGCAAAAATTTCACCTAAAAGATACAACCTGCGGGAGGCTTCTGACGAGTAGACCGCTATTTTTTGGCTATGGTGGCTTAGCGGTAACATCTAATTGCTGCTTCATAGAAGGAGCAACAGCAGAACCCGAAGCAATGTCAGCATCCTCATTATCATCACCAACCGCTTCACGCTCATCAGCATTGACAGGCACATCAAGGGCAAAAGTACAACCATTACTCTAAGCAAAAAAGAAATGATCACAATAGAATGAATTGAAGATCCAAGAGAATTAGCTCAAAATGATATTTACCTCAGGAGGGGGTTGTCAGCACTACATTCTTGAATCGCAGCAGGCAGAGCAACAATATTGCCAAAGACCTTCTTCATAGTCTCAAGAACGACCTCATCTGACAACTCAGCCTCAAGAACAATATGAGACGAGTCGGAAGGCCCAGTGTACTCAAAACCGAAGTGTTCCCTCTTCATAAGAGGTTGAACCCAACGGCGCAAAAAACTAGCAACAATCTCGTTACCCATTAAACCGGACTCCTTAAGAAAATCGACGCGGTCAATGAGAAGCTTAAGAGCATGCATCTCGGAAGAGGAGACCTTCTCAGTCCAACAAGAAAGAGAAACCAGAATAGAAGAAAAATCACAAGGCATGCGGGGAATCAACTGAGAAACAAAGAACCACTTCTCAGCCCAATCCCATACATAATCAGAAAGGGACAAAGAAGGGAAAGCCTCTTTACATCCTTGCCAGGACTGAATAATAAGGAGTTTTTGACTTATCAGAAAGACGAATCCGAAAGAAATAGCGGAAGAGCAGAAGACAAGGAGGGATCCCCAGGAAAGCCTCGCAGAGATGTATAAAACACGTGAACTAGAGAACCACATTTGGAACAAGATGATGAAGTTGAATGCGGTTAAAATCAAGAAATTGGACTAAGAAGTCGGAAGGTGGAAAGAAAAGTCTAGATCAGACAAAAGAAACAAAAAGAACAGATTGACTAGAGGTAGGATTCAGAACTAGGTGTTCACCTGGCAACTCATAACCAGATATAGCCTAACTTTGGAGCAAACCTTGGGAAACAAGAAGATCAAGATTGGACCCTTGCGTCAAAGGCTTCGAAAACTCTTTCAAACGCACTCTTCATATCAAGAAACTAGGATTACCAACGATCTAGAGACAATGAAGAAAAAAGCACATGCTTGACGAAAAAGAGTTTAGAATTTGTGATAGCAGAAAAATGGGAAATCTCTTCTACAACGACAGAGGAATTAAGCAGTAATAAGGAGGCGATATTTATAAGAGGATGGAGATCCAGTTTCCTTAAATGACCGGTTACCCAATAAATGGTAACTATAACATGAAGGAAGCGCAACGGTTGCCAAAATGACCATTCCAGAAATCAAGCAGAATCAACGACGGGATCACATCCCCGTAGTCTAGATTCCATAACGGTCACCCTACTCAGAAAGCTACATAATCGGTCAAGAAAGCAAGTCAAACATCCCATAACTCAACATTACAAACAGACATAAAGCTCGGAGATAGTAACAAGAACTCGACATCAAGGAGGAATAATATTATTATCAATTATTTAATCATGACATTTACAATAGAATACAAAGCTTCACAATCATCCATATTTGACAACAAAGAGCCCAGTGGAATTAGAGGCTAGAATTCCATAGATCAAGATATGACATTACAATACAGGAACAAACAACTCAGACGCGCTTGATTTCAAACGAAGAGGATACACATCCGGGTTGACGAAGGTGGTAGAAGAAGAGCCCGAAAGTTATCCAAGATAGGAAGTAATAAGTGCAACAAATCAAGAACAACCCGACACCACTACTCAATGCATTTCAACCTGCACCAGCTTAGACAATGCAGCCAAGACAAGACAACGGATAAATTGCACCGAATTGCCAAAGAACAAGCTGAAATACACTTCAACCAAGATTGCGAGAGGAAACAAACAAATGACTGAAGGACCCTAGAAAATGAGGCAACGCAACACGCACCAATACCATCACAACCTATACCATTTGTTTCGGTTTCCTCCACAATTTGGTACCACCCCGAAACTAGTCTGCTACTAGTCTCTATCACAAGACTTACACCATTCACCAAAATAAATAACAAAAGGAAGAGGAAATTCCCGGGGGCTCGTCAAGCTCACCAACTACAATATCCATGTCAAACAGAGCAAGAAAAGGAAGGTTACATAAGGAGATGGCCACCAAGGGAGCTAGGCAACAACTATTTATAGAAGAATAGTGGGTGCACATATACCGAGTCTACAAAGAAAGAAAGATTCTAAAAAGGACAGTATTGATGGGCCATAAAGAACACAGTAAAAGCAAAAGATTCTAAGAGTACTACATTGATGAAGTAGAAACGGCTACAGTAAAGGCATGATACTAGCAACACAAGGAAATAGTACAAGACAAGAACAATGCTAGTATAGTATGTCGAATATCAAAAAGAATATTCCACGGTAATCATACAACCCATGAAGGATTATAAACAACCCCACAACAAAAGGGAATAAGCTGAAAAATAACTCAGAAACATAAAGATTACACAGTTTACAAGCATGAAGACTTAGAAACTACAAGTACAAACGCTGAAGAGGCCCCACTTACAACAAAAGATCACAAATCATGAAATACAAAAGATAAAACAAAAGCTACATCAGATCTACTACTAAAGAAGACACAACACTTAATCAAGAACTGGTAGAATACAACAACCCGGACCTTCCACACAACATGTAGAAAGTCCTGGTTTGCAGGTAGAAAGCCACTCTCAACAAATGCGATTGGACAGCTCCAACTGAAGCTCTTTCAACAGAAGTTTGATACAAGCATGAACAACCAAGATAATGGAGCACACCGCATCAACTAACTCAGGAGCGGCAAAGGTGACAACCTGGAGTTCAGTAAACAGGTAGAGAAGGCATGGAAGCCAAGTCACAAGACTTCTTCTACCTGCCTTACCAAACTTCTTAGGAAAATCTCACCGAGGAGTTAGTCTACCTCTAACTCCTTTCACAAGAATTCTTCTACCCACCCAACTATTAACAGCAAAACAAAAGCCCGGGGCCTGCTCAGTTTCGCTCAATAGCCTATCCATCAGAAAACAACAATACCACAAACTATCATAAGCAAGTCTCAACATATCACACACCAGACCACGAGGGAATTTATAGCAAGCCAAGGACACAAAGAGCCAAAGGTCACAAGAAAAAGAAGCCAACAAAAAGATAAAGGAGCAGAGCTGACCAAAGAAAACAATAAAAAGCAAGATTCTGGTCACACATGGGAACACATTACCCACCTGTGATACAAAACTGACAGAAGAAAGTATTTTGGTCCCTTCCGCCGACTTCTTTAATCACAAAAGAACTCGGAGAAGGCTCGGGCCTAGAAATACCTACCCCACAAAGGACCTCTTTCAAACTTGGACCCTCCGGATGCTTGTACCAAGCAACCAGAGGCTCGGGGGTTGCACTTAATGAGTGCACTTTTCACACAAAAAGTGCACACCAACCTCAAGAAGGAAGCACAGAAGATCATCTCATGATTTTACCTCAAGAAGAACTCGGCTCTCATTTATGACAACTCGATGTCTTGAAGAAAAATCATGAGATGCTCGGGGGCTTATCGATGGGATGTCCTACGGGCTCCCCATTGACCTGGTTACCGAGTGTTGGGCCTCGGTCACGTGGCCCACAAAGAAAGATATACGCACAAGATCAGATACTACTCGGATACGGCAGGGGAAGAAGGCTGAAGCGTAGCTTAGGACTCTGAACTTGTACCCAAGTAGGATTAGACCCCCACCTTTAACCGGTTCCTGGACTATAAAGGGACGGTAAGGGCACCACACAAAATTGATCGATCTAAGACCCATGATAGGCATAGAACAATAAAGCACAACACCCGGCACGCAGAGCGACATACACATCTTGTACAACACACCCCAAGTAATAATAAGCAACTCGACTAAACGCCAACTAGACGTAAGGCTGTTACTGCTAGAGCTGGTGGCACCGGGTGAGACGGGCCTTCGTGAGTGGAGTAGAGCTACGAAGTACTAGGTAGCCTAAGCTGGTTTGAGAGTGAGGGAGTGGAGCTATTGCCAAGAAGCCTCTCAAGTATCTGAGTCCGCTGCCTCTGGTAAGTGTTGTAGCCTGCTCTGCTGCTAGTCGTCTCATCTCCTCGGCCTGTCACCTCTGCTCCTCATTCTATCATTGCTCCTCCTCCTGCATCCTGCTAAGGATGGAAAGAAGTGTGGGGTCTGTAGTGGAAGGAGCTGGAGTAGAGCATGAGCCACCAGCCTCAGGGTCATGTGCGTGTGGAGTCCACTCGGGCACGGGCTCATAGTCCTCGTTAGTGCTGTCTGACGGGAGGTCGTCAAGAGGCTTGCCCTCTGGCTGGGCATCAAGTGCTATGAGCTCTAACTCAGCTAGAGTCTCAATAGTGGTGTCCTAGTGCCTGGCTATGTCTGGTACAACACTGTTTTGTCTGGTCTGCGGTCCACTTCTGCCTCTGCCTCATCCTCTGCCTCTCCTGGTCAGCTGCCTCATGTCATACTCAGGAAACACGGTGGCTGACCTTTGAAGTGTGGTGAAGGCAACCTGAGAGAACTGCTCACCTCATGACATAATCAACCAACAGATCTAGTGAGCGAACGGTAGGTGGTGGTGTCCACAAAACCCCTCAGCAATGATATCCTCCATCTCACTAAGAAACAAATCCCAAATATCAAACTTCTCCTGATGAACAATGTGTGCAAGTAGCCAACACTGCAAGCGAGTCAATCCCTCTCTGTAGCCAATCCGAGGGAGCAACGCCCACCTCATGATCTTGTTCAGAATTTGGGAAGTCGGCGTGAGGTCACGCGGGGTACGACTGGACCCGTCTCCGAATGGCTCGGTGAAGCAAGGCCAGATGAACTCCATAGAAGAAACTGCACCCTCATGAGGATGGCGAGGTGCCTCCTTCTGTTCATAACATAGCTCGTGAATCCAAGTGTCTGATGGTGTCAAGTAAACAACTACTTAGGAACGGTCAATGTGCACTCTGTGGTTTCAACCTCTGAAGGCGTAGTGGAAGAAAGTGTGGTCTGGAGACACCCACAGATACTCGTAGAACTGACGAACCCAATCTGCCTGGTAATCACCTGAACAACCGAGCATCTCAGCCATCCTAGGCAAGTAAGTGAGGTGCGGTCGAAGCTCCTCTCCTTCGGCATCCACCATAGCCTCAAGTCAACAAACCCTCTGAGCATGAATAGAGACGCCGCTCTTGACGTAAGCATGGTAGAAGTCCTCGTGTAGAGTGGTGTAGAAGTTGGCTCCGGCGCGAGTGTCCTACTGAGGAGGAAACCAGGTGTGGAAGTCGGGAGCCCCGCCACATGAAGCGTGGTGGGAAAGGACTCCCCATAGGCCGGCCAACCTAGGGTAGGGGCCGTCCAGCCCTCTTTGGGTCCGCTTTGGTCTCTACTTTGTTCCAGTGCCCTCTGGTGTCTTCTAGAGTCTTCTAGTGCGGGTTTCCTATCGCTTTGTGTAGGGAGTTATTTTGGAGTAGGATTCTTCTCTATATTAATTCCTGTTTAGTCCCTGGAAAATACAGATTCACCGAAGCTGTGGAATTCTATCAGTTTAGCCCTCAAACATATGTTGAGTGATGGTTCTGGTATGTTCAAGTTGAATTCCATAGAAATCTTGATATCTTCCTCATCGGGGATCCAAATATATCAAGTGATAGGTTCGTTTCGATTGTCTCGACAAGCTCTACACAATGGTGCAATCTAATTCATCACTTGAGATACTTTTATATAGTAATACCTGAATATCCTGTAAAACAAGTGAGAACAACACAACTTGCGGAACTCATTAGAATCAAACCCTACAACTATGTTTTATAATTTATTTCTTATCATTTCATGGAATAGTTGATGGTTATATTTGGAGTTTAGTAGAAAATGGTGTTGATCAAAGGCTCCACAAATGAAAAGAAGAAAGAGAAAAACAAAAATTGACTCAAGGCAAAGGTATAAACATAGAAGCCATTTTTGGTTTAGTGATCAAGACACTATAGAGAGTGTGATCACATTTAGGATTGATAGTCGTACTAGTAAGAAGGAAAAATGTATGTGATTACGATTATCAAAGTGCCACTAGGTTAGATCATACATGCATATGAATTAAGATCTAGTGAGCTAACTACTCCCTTTAAAATATTTTGGAAAATGCTAACACAGATGCACAAGTGATGGACCACTTAGTGTTAGAATATGGATACATGGGGAAAAGATTATAGATGGTTTGAGCTGAAGAACAGGCTCCGAACGCTACGTGTCATGCTGTCCGGACCAATTCACTTGCGTCCAGAAGCAAAACCTAGCCTACACTGTTCTGATCATTGTGTCTAGATGCATGAATAACTTTGGTCTGGACCATTGTGGATGTGTTCGACCCCTACCCCAACTCGTACTGTTTTGTTGAAGTTTGTCCGGATGTGATCTTTGGTCTGGACACCATGGTCCAGACAATGTTTGGAGGGAAAAACACGCTCGGGGAGCTCTCAGTATAGCTCTAGACGCATGGATATTGGTTCAGACGTCTTAGTCCAGACACTGTACGGAGGCTAAAACCCTCTCTGGATGCTCTCTGTGTACGTCCGGACGCAGTGGACATTGGTCCGGACATGGGTCTAGATATGCGTCTGGACACACTGTGCTGTGTGTGCCAACAGTAACATTCAAATATGAGAACGTCCGAAGGCATGAGCTTTAGTTTGGACAAATAATGTGTTAGGGTCCGAACATGGGTCCGAACGCCCTTTTTGGGAGGTAATGGCTAGTGCTCTTTGGGAGTCTATATATACTTGTTTAGCTAGCTCTAGCTCTTGATCTTGCACACTTTGATCATTCCATACACTTGTGAGTTATAGCAAACCTCTCCCACTCATCTCCATGATAGATTGATCATCCTAAGTGAGGTTGAGTGCATCCAAGTGCATTTGCTAGTGAGATTGCATCTTAGTGGCACTTGGTGATTTGTATTCGTTGTGGTTTTCTTGTTATTTGTGGTGGTTGCCGCCACTTAGACAGCTTGGTGCAACGAGGAGTGATTGACAAGCTTGGTGATTGTTCTTGGCCACACTCTTGGTGATTGTGAGGGGTTCTTGCGCCTATTCCCCACGGGAGACTCGCCAAAGTTGACTCTAATACATTGCTCGTGGCATTGAGTATCCTTTCCTTGTGTTGGTTGTGCGGCACCCTTGGTGGGTTAGGCTTTGGATGCTTATTAGCTCGTAAACCTCCAAGTTAAGTGATCATCACAACGGGAACTAGCTTGCTGGCAAGCAAGTGAACCTCGAGAGAAAAATCCTTGTGTCAATTGGTCTCCCTTGGTATTCATTATTTGATTGGTTTATCCACTTGCCACGACAGTATAACTTTCCCTCTCTACCTAAATTTACTTACTTTCGTTACATTGCCTAGTTTTACTATTGTCTTAGTTACATATCTTGTGTATAGAGATATTCTTGATATTAGTTGCAAGTTTTATTTAGTAAATCATCTAGTTAATTGTTAGCTATTTGAGTGTTTCATTCATATCTAGATCATAGCTAACTAGACTTGTGGATAGGTGGCTTGCAACACATTTGGTAGAGCTAGTGCTACATTACTTATCACCATTTAGTTATCTAATCCACTTGTATTAAGTGTTATTGTAGAATTTTTTATAGGCTCACTACAAGAAAATCCTACATCCATGATGTTTTGGGAACGACGATATCAATTTTGGTCACGGAACAAGGGTCATTAATGACGAAATTATGCATGTCGTCATGGATGTTTGGTTTGACCGTCAACCCACTTGTTCATTCATGATGAATTGGAAACAATCATCACACAAATGCTCTGAACTTCATCATAAATGTGAAACTCAGTAGTTCCAACGTTGAGGTCCCACTTGTCAGTTTTTTATGTCATAAAAAAGAGCTCAAATTTGCTAAAAATTTGGGTGCATGGGAATTGAACCCAACACCATTGAGTTAGGAAGTGGCTGGGCTAACCGAGTGGGACACAAATTTAGACATGTTAAGAGGAGGAAACTGTAAGGACCTGTTTAGCCTAGGGGGGTGAATAGGCATGTTTAAAACAACTTGAACACTTTCTGTCAGATCAGGCCCGGCACTGCCGGCCTTGGGTCCGGCACTGCCGGGGTACCCGGCACTGCTGCTCTCAGGGGCGGTAGTGCTGGTCACCTGGATAGAACCTTTCACAAATCAAAATATAAACTGAGAATGGAAATTGTGCTTGAATCAAAACTTTCTTAGAGGTGTAGGGAACCTCTAGCACCACTTGAAAGTGGTAGCAACACACCCACCAAGTAGATCGAGTCCAAACCCTAGAAACCACCTTGCAAACAATATATATCAAAGTAGAGAGACAAACACAAGGAGACACAAGATTTGACCTGTGGTTCAGCTCGCCACCAAGGCTTGCCTACGTCCACGTTTTTGAGATGCGCCACACAAGGCTCAAGCTCACCACAAAGGCTTGCTCTTTCCTCGGTCTCAAGTCAAGAGAATGAACTCTTGAGATGAGGGGAAATGTATTAGCAATATGGGGTGTTATAAACCTCCCTAGGCTGCCACATGAAGGAGGCAAGCTCAAGGGCGACACCTAGCCGGCTAGGAGCAAAGCTCCAAGAGTAAAGAACTCAAACCGCCGGCCACCACGCAAACCAAATGCTTGTAGGAGTTGAAGATCCGAGGGAGAAGCTTCTTCTCAAGCTAGGAAGCTCAATCTCTCAAAGGTTGATATCAAATCAATGGGGGAGAGAGTTGGAGCACCAAGGGAGAGGGGAGAGCAAGAAGAGAGCTTCTCTTTTTGTTTTTCGAAGTCAGAATGAGTGAATGTCTTAACTAGCCGTTGGGGAGAAGTGAGGGAGTAAGAAATACCCCTCCACTGTTCAACGGGCAGAACAAGTCGCGGCAGTGACAGCCATAGGTGCAGCAGTGCCGGACTGTCTGGCACTGTCGGCCTGGCAGAAATAGCAAAGAGTGGATCTCTGAATAGCTGGATGATTTGCCTACTATGTATGTGGAGGTGTGATATTTTTGGATAGATATTGCATTTGGTTCACTTGTTGGCGTGCGTGTTGAATCCCTCTTAATAGTACGGCATACCTAACTCAAATTCGAAATATAAAATGAATTAAAGTCCTTTGAGCTTGTTGCCATGCACTTTTGTAATTGGAAGGGTCCGCGAACCTATTCATCAACCTCCTTAAGATTAACCTGCTTGTCATACTTGTAAAGTCTCATTAGTCTTCTAAATATGTTGTCATGTCACCAAAACCCACTTAGTGCTTGATTGCACTTTCAATCTCCCCCTTTTTGGTGATTGATGACAACACACTTAGAACTTACAAAAGTGAATAATAATCTGAGACAATGCAAGTCATGGGTGTAGAAGCTCCCCCTAAATATATGAATTGGAATTGGAATTTCCGATTTGGCATGAAAGGCCAAAATTCACACATTGGAGTGAAATAGGGCTCCCCCTTCATCCATGGCTGCTGTTGGGTGCTAAAACAAGGTGTCACAAATATATACGTGATCATACAAACCTATCTCTCAAAGATCAGAGGGCTTGCTATCAGAGCAGTCCGGCACTGCTGGCCCTAAGCCCGGCACTGCCGGCCTGACTGTAGATAGCAAGTCTCCGGAAGCACAAGCACGACCACACAACACAATATAAAAGAAAACTATATGCACACAGAGACAAGCATGATATGTATGAGAGAGTACATGTCCACAAATGACACAAAACAAGTACTTAAGTGGCAATATTACAATAAAATAGTTTTGATGTTGCTCTCTCATCTCACAAACTAAAAACTAAGATAACTCATAATCTGTAGCTCCTTCATGACCGTCGAAGATTTGTGTACCCCCTTCACTTAGTAATTCTCCCCCTTTGGCAAAAGTCACCAAAAAGAAGGGAAGAACATAGCAAAAGAAAAGTACAAGCTAGTCGCTATCCTCATCCATATGGTCATCTTCATCTTCATCAGCCTCATCATCATCATCATCATCTGGAGAGTCTGTGAAGTGAACACCAGGACCACTAGCACGACGACTGCGTCTCGATGGCTGCTCCTCCTGAATCTCCTCCTCATCATCATTAGAATCATCCTCATCATCTAAGCCATATGTGGACTCCTCACTGAGCTCTGGTGGAGGAGTAGGTGGGGAAAGCTGCCTGAGGCCCTGCTCCTATCTGAGTTGCCTGATCTCTAGCCTGGTCTGTAGGCATGATTATTTGCATAGCTGTTAACACTGGATTTTGGTACGCCTAGGAGAATGACAGGTGGGCCAGCAAGCGGTAGTGTTCAGAGCATTCGGCAAGTGTTCGTGTGGTTGGCTAATCTATAAGGATTCGGCTAAATGGTCGTGCGATCGGCTATTCTAGGAATGGTGATCTTCTGTTAAGGAAAGTGACAAGAGCGGAAGGCAAGAGCCGAATGGAGCAACAAACTTTGCGACGATTAAGGGAATAAAGACCCCGAAGAGAAGAATAGGTTTAAATATCGTGTTTTTCCTTTAATGTTTCGTAGTCGTGTCCTTGTAGGACTCATGTTATGACCAGGGTATAAATATAAGCCCTTGGCATTTGTAAAAACTGTTCACAACCAATACAATACAACCGGCCCCGTGCCAACTTCGAGTCCTTTGTCGTGTCATCGAGTTCTTCGAAAGGAATCATCGATCCGTCGACCTCCGTAAGTCCCGGCAACCTTGCTATCAGGTCTAGTATCATGCGGTGGATTTAGATGTTGATGCAAGTAGTCTTGTTTGTTTTCAATGATCGTGCGACGGATCTTTGCTTGACAATCAAGAAGTCTTCGCTTATGTTTCGTTTATGAGTACACACGGTGCGGCAGGTGCTTGCTCGATATGCTTAGCAAAAGCAAGATAGTTATCAGCTCTATTAGATTTGGCAAGATCTAGTAGATTCATCAAGTTACTACATGTTGCATGTTTTATATTTGTTATATATTTGTAACACTCTTTTGCCCAATCTAGATTGATACGGTTCGGCTTTATCTTTTCTTATAGATCTATTCTTGTTTTAATAGTTAATCATATTGCTCATACGAATAGATCTCACGGTCATAGTAGCTGAATTAGTTTAGATCGAGATTGTTACGTGTTGCGGGTTCATACATGTTAACCATGTTTAAGCTTTGATAATGTTGGGTGTCGTGCGGCAGACGCAGACTTTAGATTAGTTTAATCCTGTTTACTTATATGTTCCTTCATCATGGACCCCAACTCGGTTGGATTGCCGAGCATGGTGATGCTTTAACTCATAGTTAATTATGATTCGTCCATACGTACTTTTTCATGCATGCGCGTTCGGCTATCAACTTTTTTCACAT
Organism: Microstegium vimineum; assembly: GCA_022036555.1. Lineage (NCBI taxonomy): Eukaryota > Viridiplantae > Streptophyta > Magnoliopsida > Poales > Poaceae > Microstegium > Microstegium vimineum. The sequence continues at coordinate 32,815,260 of CM039119.1, read as the reverse complement.
GCTTTGCGTTTGCTTTAGTCGAACGATCTATAAGACCTATTGGCAGATAGCTTCTATAGTTATATGTCGTTGTAAGTGGCTTCAGGGCCGTATATATGGAACTGTCTGGTCTCACCCGACATGTTCCAGTTTTATATCTAATAATTTTCATCCCTTGTTAGTCTCAGGTCAAACTGACTGGCACGTTTCGGACTCCGAAACACCCGGGCACCCGATTGAAGCTACGCTTTCCGGCTTGCTGTGTGTTAGGCACAGTGCGTCAAATTTTGTGTCAACACACTTTTTGTTAAAGAGTAAAAGGTCAAGTTATTGCTGATTTTGTTACCCAACACCATGATCCTTCTGCTAATATGATAAGTATTGCACCTTGGACTTTTTTTTTGAGGGATCATCTTGTAGCAGAGGTGGTGGTGCTGGTATTTTCTTGATTTCTCCACGAGGGGTGATTCTTAAGTATGCAATCCCTATTGAATTCCCTGTTACTAGCAATCAGGAAGAGTATGAAGCATTGCTTAGAGGACTTCGACTTCTTATTGAAATAAGAGCTGTTGCCGTTGAGGTCTTTGGAGATTCTGAGTTAGTAATTAACCAATTGCTCGGCCAGTATGAATGCAAGAATGATATATTGAGTGAGTATTATGAAGAATGTTGGGAGCTTTTGAAAAGTTTTCAGGTAGTAACCTTGCATCATATCCCTAGGGGGCATAATGAAGAAGCAAATGAATTGGCTCAGGATGCTTCAGGATATCGAGAGAGCCTAGAGATTCATGTTGTGAATGAGAATCGGGTGATTGATGACTAGAGAAAAGAAAATGTCGATTACTTAAAAAATCCATCACAAAAGGTTTCTCGGAAACTCAGGTACAAAGCTATCAAGTTTGTGCTCCTTGATGACCAATTGTACTACAAATCCATAGATGGGGTGGTCCACAAATGCTTGAGTCAAGAGGAAGCCGTGAAGCTACTGTATGAGGTACATGAAGGAGTGTGTGGTGCACATCAATCGGCTTACCGGATGAAATGGAAGATTACAAGGATCTGATGATGGACGAATTGGAGGATTTACATTTGGTTCGTCTTAAGGCATTGGAAAATATTGAGAAAAACAAATTGCGTGTTGCCAAATATTATAACAAGAAGGTCAAAGAGAAGCAATTTGTAGATGGAGATTAAGTTTGGAAAACGGTACTGCTGATTGGTGCAAAAGATAAAGCATTCGACAAATGGTCTCCGAACTGGGAAGGACCCTTTCGGATAGTGAAATGTGCACCTGGTAATGCATATATCTTGAAGACTCTACTGGGAGAAGAATTTGCTAGAGCTATTAACGGGAGATTTCTTAAGAAATTTCATCCCAGTATCGAGGTTGGTGCCGATATGAAGATCTATAAGACCTGTTGGCCGATAGTTCTATAGCTATATATTGTTGTAAGTGGCTTCAGGGCCGTATATATGGAACTGTCTGGTCTCACCCAGCATGTTCCAGTTTTATATCTAATAATTTTCATCCCTTGTTAGTTTCAGGTCAAACTGGCTGAAACGTTTTCGGACTCCGAAACACCCGGGCACCCGATTGAAGCTACGCTTTCCGGTTTGCTGTGTGTTAGGCACAGTGCGTCACATTTTGTGTCAACAATAGAAAATGCCTGCAAACATCTTCTTCAGAATCCTACCAAGCTTTCCCTTTCTCTTTCCTCTGCTAGCTACTGCTGCTGCTCCTCTGGAGGACTCAGGAACATTTGAGGCTGCTGCTGTCCTGGGAAGAGTCATCACCTCCTGCACTGTAGAGTGAACTGCCTTCTCTCCTCTGTAAAGCTCATGGGCGGTGTCCTTGTTGTATGTCCGGCCAGTCACTCTCTCAATGACAAACATCAGGTAAGGGGCATAAGGAAGCCCCTTTCTGGCATCATCAGCTGTAATAAAGATCTCATCCCAAATAAAGCGTGGCACTGAAAAGGGTGGTGCTCCACCTCTCATCCTCCTTAGCACATTTTTGGATGAAGCATAGAGATTTGAAGCAGATCCCACCTTGGGATAGATTGTGTTCCTGAAGAGGTTGTTCCTGGGAGAGCAAGAAGAGAGCTTCTCTTTCTGTTTTTCGAAGTCAGAATGAGTGAATGGCTTAACTAGCCGTTGGGGAGAAGTGAGGGAGTAAGAAATACCCCTCCACTGTCCAACGGGCAGAACAAGTCGCGGCAGTGCCGGCCATAGGCGCGGCAGTGCCGGACTACTCGACACTGCCGACCTGGTAGAAACAACAAAGAGTGGATCTCTGAATAGCTGGCTGATTTGCCTACTATATATGTGGTGGTGTGATATGTTTGGATATATATTGCATTTGGTTTACTTGTTCGCGTGCGTGTTGAATCCCTCTTAATAGTACGACATACCTAACTCAAATTTGAAATATAAAATGAATTAAAGTCCTTTGATCTTGTTGCCATGCACTTTTATAATTGGAGGGGTTCGCCAACCTGTTCATCAACCTCCTTAAGATTAACCTGCTTGTCATACTTGTAAAGTCTCATTAGTTTTCTAAATATGTTGTCATGTCACCAAAACCCACTTAGGGCTTTATTGCACTTTCAGGAACTTTATCTACTTATTAGAGTTTAATTAGTTCATATAACCTAGTGGCAAAATCGTTCCTCTAATCACTCATTGGCGCCCAAATTTATTTGTGGTTTTTTTAACCTGGCGACAAAATCGTTCCTCTCATCACTCAGTTGGGCTACCTAGAGTCCTAAGTTGGGCTTAACTAGAGGATGTCGCTAGCATAATTTTGCAAATTAGTTTCGACAAACTTGCCTATAGCTAAAGTTTTAGCCAAAATAGCATTTTGAAAACAAAACTTTGTTTTAAAAGCCGAGTTAATGATAGTATTATCCTTAATCTATGCTCTGATGCCAGCTGTAACAGAACCGCCCAAATTACGAAAACTTAAGTCCAAAAATCATCGCCAACGTGACAACCTTCGTCCTTAGGCTTTCATAATCCCGGTAGTCCGCCGAGTGTCACGAAAGACCTCGGTAACTCAACGTCACACCCGAGAATCGCTAGATTAAGTAAATACAAATCACTAAGCTCAGAGTTTGTAGCGGAATAAAATTACATTTGAGTTCATTAATAAATGATACAAGTCTGAGTTCAAAAACCTTTTAGTAAAAGAACAAAGCTTTGAAATATTTGTAATAATATAAGTTGAAATACATTGCTAGCTTTATTGTCATCCTCCAATAACAACATAGAGATGAGGGATACTATAGAATCACCGTGCCCACTGGAGGTTAGCCACACCTTCAGCAGCATGAGCCCTTCACCTGCAACAAGGTGGGATAAACCCTGAGTACTCGAATGTACTCAGCTAGACTTACCCGTCATAAACCAAAAATAAAGGACACCAAGGATTATGCAGGCTTTATGGTGGTAGAGTAGCTTGGACTCTCTTTTGCATAGAAGCATTAATGTAACTGGTAAGTACTTCATTGGAACTTTGCCATGTTTTAGTAAGCATTACCTGATATCTAGATTAGCACCTATACTAAGCAATACACTTGATTAACAAGAAATAGTAACCAGTTCACCCTTCTGGTCCATCATATCATTTTCATTGTTACCGTTCAAGTATATTAATTGTTCCCACGCTAGTGTAGCAATTGTCAAGTTCTCACTAACGGGGAGAGACCGCGATTCAAATCGAATTCCTATCCAGCTGGAGGGTTTATTCCTCACCCAAACCTCGCAGTCCCTGTACCAAGGGACGCGGCAGTCGCCTAGTATACCTTTCAAACCAAGGTCGATTCAGAATCATATGCAACAAGCCCAAGGACCGTCCGACACCCGGTAAATCCTCCGACTAAGGATTAGCTAGCCGGCCCGGCCTTACACTCCGCGTCCTCGCCAACCCACACCAGCTTGCGATTTGCTTCGTCCTTGGGTCGGCCAGTAGGTAGGTTTCGCAGCTCGAATGAGTTATCTTGCCAGCTAAGGTTGAAGCATGCGTTTAACATGACAAGAGGGACACCACCCGATCGGCCCGCCAAAAAGGCAGGACACATACGCAAGGTACCGGCCTAGGGCTCGCAGCTCAGCTAGATGTTGCCGGTATCAGACGCACGGACAGTTTACTAACCTTCCCGGTTGCCTTTCCATTCCATGATATCATTCAACCCATCGGTGTGCCACGTAGGGCATTACGTAACATTGGGTCACCGATGTTTCATATTAATTTAGCAGTGCTAAACATCTATCTTTTACTACACTATCAGGTTAACGAGGATATAGGGATATCAATAACAAGGAGGGTGATATGCATCAAATAGGTTCACACAACTCCTATACTTAATGCAACAACATAGTATAACATAGTAAATTGATATCATAAAGTAGAGAGTTAGAATGCTCCGGGGCTTGCCTGGGGCCAACACTAGGTCTGTGTTCGTTAGAGGTCACTCGCTTGGCGAGCACCTTCGACGATGCTTCCTTCTTTGAACTTCGTCCATATACACCTCCTTCGGGTTAGCTTCAAGCGTCACGTCCTTCACGTATGTACTTATCGTACCTAAATGAAATGTCGATGCATGTGCATGAATGCGAGGAAATGTAACACAAGAGATATATTCAACCATTCAAGACAAGCACAATATCATGCAACACATACATACACGCTTAAAGTTATTCAACTAGTTAGCTAGTTATTATCTAACTTAACATAGAAGATAAAAAGCACCTCAAGCATGTTATACTATTAGATTCAAATCAAACCATGGCAAGTATTCATCCAACAAGCTGACTTAATAGATTAAACTAGCAAGAACAAGTTAAAGTAATTAACTTATATATGCAACATTGGGACAACAACAGGCAGCCACGGTTTTAATCATAACTGGAGTTATACTAATCTAACAAATATGATTCTTACATATTTGGAAAGCTAATTAAGTTGTTTACAACTTTCTTATAAACATGGATGAATGATTTAATAGTTAAGCAACTTGAATAAAAAGAGGAATGCATCTCTGTCCTGAAAGAGGACAGATTTGGCAACCCTACTTCAAACAGCTATAACTCAAGTTCTACAACTCCTAAAAATATGAATCAAGACAATATGTAAAGCTTATAAAAAGTTATACAATTCATTCTACATTAGAAATTCATGATTCGCAATTATCTTTGTCAAAAAGCACTTATAAACAGATCTGTCCAGGGAGATGGGCAGATTCAACTTCCAACTTAGAAAATGCATATCTCCCAAAATACTGGGGATATGGTCACCAAACTTTAACACAAGCTAGATAGCAATATTATCTACAACTTTGGTATTCACCACTCCAACAGAAAATATCATTTAATACATGATAAAATTAATTTTCTAAATACTATGCATGCAGCCAAAACAGGTGAATAAGACATTTGTTATTTTTATAGCTCCCAAACCACTTAACATATAATCCTGAAACTTTAACCAAGCATCATACCAACTATAATAAATACACCATAATTATTTCATGATTTTTGGATCACTCCTTAATGGCAAAAATTATTTAATCTACACACTTAATCTTCTAGAAACAACAGTACTAATTCATTTTTCTCGCAATTAAAACAAACTGAAACCTAACATGCAATTGATCTAGTGCGTAGAGAATTTCATAAGGATTCCGAAAAGTCCTAAATCGCATCCATGCGATTTTTCTACGATTTTATATGGGTTTTCAAAAATCGCTGCATATAGTGAATTAAACCAAAACGAAAATATTGTTTGCACTATTCATAGGAGTCACAGGCTTCGCAGAAAACCCCCTGAACTTCGTCGAACTCTTGCACGAGGTCCTTGACGGGATTGGAACAGAGGGGGTGGAGGAGGTCGCCTGAGGGGCCGGTGCAGGCCGGCGAAGAGGCCTGTGGCCTCGGGGAGGCCGGCCTAGGGCAGGTCGTGGCCTCCGGCCGCTCCAAGCTGCAACAGCAGCCCGCAGGAAGGAGGTGGAGGGCGCTGGCCTGCTTCTTCAGCCAGCAGCAGCTGCAGGTAGCAGCGGTGAGGCGAGCAGGGACAGCGACGGCCTGCTCGGCCAGTCCGCCACCGACAGCGCAACAGAGGCCCGCGCGGCAAGGGCCAGAGCGCGAGAGACGCGCTCGGCCTCGGCAGCTCACGAGTGGGGCGAGCGGACGGGCAACTCGGCTCTGCAGTGCCTGCAGCGCGAGGCGTGCAGGGGCGAGCAGCGCAGCAGCGACGGGAGAGGGCAGGGCAGGGCGCCGGCCACCTGCTGGCCCTTCTGCTCGGCCAGGGAGAGGGAGCAGCGATGGCGAGCTCCTGGGGAGGAAGAGGAGCAGGAGCTCCGGTGCAGGAGGAGACCGAGAGAGAGCGAGCTGAGGGAGACGCTCAGCAGAAAATGGCGAGGGGAATAAAAGAGCCGGCCTTTTATTTTTCCCCTGCCTTCCCCACCCAATCAGTTAATTGACACAGCCCAATTCCAACTAATTACGAAACTGCCACTCTCGGTCCATTTTTTCCCTTTTTAAACCGTTCGTCCGGTCGCGAATCCGAGTACACCGTTGCGAAGGTCTCGACGAGTAGAGCAACTTTGCTTTTACCAACTTTGTCAAATTCGGATTACCTTTTGCGATATTAATTCCGAAAGAAAACCCCGCGGAAACCGGGAACCGAATTTCCGAAATCCGACTGATCTTCGGACTTTGTTTTCTCTATTTTCGGAGCTGATTCGGGTCTCGATTTTTTAACGAAGTTTGTTCGTCGACCCGATCTACAACTTTTTTTCAAGTCGCGTTGACATGCGAGATCTCCAAATTGTCGGTCAACGACGGTCAAAATCGTCGTCGGTTGCGCTCGGATCAGGGTTCGGAATATTTTCCGGGCATTTTCTCTGCTTCCGGGCAACACGAACCTTTCACGACTTTTGTTGTAGAGTTCACCTGGAGTATTTCGAGCAAGGTCGTGAGACTTGGTTGAGCTCATATAATTATTTCCACTTTATAAAATAAATCGGGTAATTATAAAAGTCATCATTCCATGTGGCGTTTTAATTCCAAAGTTCACGAAACTTCTCCAATGGTTCATATAGATGGAAATGGATATAAGGCACGTAGAATAAATACCTTGTCATAATTTCCCGATGTATGAACTATAGTCTCTGATCATCGGTAGATCCGATATAATTAGGCTTAATCGCTTCTTAGCCCATGATTAACACCGAGGGTGTTACAACCCTTCCCCCTTAAAAAGAATCTCATCCCGAGATTTGGAACGAAAGACTTCAAGGGAAGAGAAAGACGTCACCCATCTTCCAATACCAGCGATAGCACTTGGCTATATAGCTTCGAGCTCCCAAGTGACGAATCTAGTCAATTACTTTTTGATACTTGCTCTTTATAGGAAGTTTTTGTTTGGAGAATTTCCTTCATTGATTCTCATGAAGCATTGTTACTTTGGGAGGAATCCCAATAATAGCAAAATACTTCGCTCTATAGTTATCATAGGCGATTCAGAGTCTAACGATCACTCACAAGTAGCCTTTCTTCTAGCCACTGTGGCATAGCCATGCGAAACTTGCATTAACTTGCAGCTTTTGCTTCATATTGATGGCTTCCTGCTTATCCACAAGTCCAAAAAGCAATCCACAGATGGAGCATCTGGAATGTACTTTCTATAAGAGATGATCTCCTGAATAGGTAATCATCCTTTGAGACCACGAGGAATCGACCAACTAACAAGGAATGTTCATGTTAGTCGCATCTTGCCCAATTTTCCTCTGAAGTCAACTGATGGAAAGCTACATAATGTTCCATGTGTGCAGTTCTCTGTCTTTGATGACCATACTGAATTATCTGAGTCCGTTGAGAGAGTGGTGAATGTGATAGCTGACTCTATCGGCTCAGGTCTTTGCTGAACATACTTGAAAGGTATTATCGCTTCCAAACAAAAAACACTTATCAAGGTTGAATTTTGATGCAACCTCTTGGGTAAAAACACAAGGAAGGCACCAAAACAAGCTATAGTGGAAACCCACCATGCTTTCGTTGCGCACTTCGATTACCGAGAAGCGTGCTAACAAGGTCTGGAGAACAACAAAAGTTGTAAACCTTTCCTAAACTCGAGATACCGTACACCATCAAGTAGGTGGGTCACTTTCTTACATGATGCAACTTAAAGTACCTCGGTTTGAATTGCACTTTAGCAAAGTAGTATTGTTGGACTACTTTTGACCTTGAAAGGAAGACTCAATGTCAATGAACAACTCCAAAATTTGTTGTGTTGGCACTTTTTCAAATTGTTTGCGACTGGCCATTGCATAAGTTGAATTGTACAACATCTTCACTAATCAACCATTGTTGACATGTGAAGGTACTAGCAAGTCACAAAAGGTTATAAGAAGCCTTTTAGAGGGGTACCCAAAGACTTATCCAAGGGCAACACATTGACAATGTTGCGAGTCTTGGCAGCAACTACAATACATTCCTCAAAAAGGAGGAAGGATTGCAATCCTCAGGGAAAAATCATAGACCCAACATATCTTTGTTCTTAGTTTCCAACATCCGAAATTATTTCCTGATGGTTCATGAATTTGGTAGGTACACAAGTACAAAAGTACTCTGATTACTTAACCAAAATTCATCTCCAACGGACACTGTCTGGTTATCCAAACAACGTCCATTAAAACTTTTTCGTGTTGAAACTGTAGCAACCAACCGTCAAGACATATGTCGTTTTTAGGCTTCACTCAATTCAACTCAATCCAACTCAAGACATTGAAGTACCCTAAGCAAGAAAGGAGCTCATTGAGTTCGGCCAACCAATCATGTTCATGCCTCTAACCAATTGCTTAAAGGCAACATAATTAGCGTCATGAAATCTCGATAGAATTCTCGTTCTTCTTTCCTTGCTTCACACGTTGTGGTGTGTTCAGCACTTTTGGACTCTTCTGGTTGTAGTAGCCTTCTCTTGCGGAGGGGAGAGGTCATGTGCTTTTCCTTACAAATGTTTTAGAAAACAACCATAACCATGCATTGAGATACCAACTGACAACGCACAAGTACCTATTTTCTGGATTATCTTTAAAGGGAATAATGCATCCCCTACAAGAGAGAACAATGTAACAAAAGCAAAGTACCTATTTTGAACGTCCTTTTGTGCTTCCTACCATAGGATTCTAATCAATCTTCCTGGTAGCATTGGATACACCATGATGCTGACTAACGCTAGGAACATGTTATCGCTAGCTTTTGGCTTAACCGATACAACAACTTGTACTATCCGTGTGATTGTCCATGATGGAATGGACTTGATCACACAGGTTCTGGAAAAGGAGCAACACTTGTATTTTTGACAAGCATTGTTGTCTTGCTCAACCTTGTTCTATGAGACATAGTCTTCATAGCTACCAAGGAGTTGTTAATTAACAAGGAATTAACATTCCCATGGGCAACTAATCAGTTGTCTCCCAACACTAAAAAGCTCCAAGGTTTTGACTATTGTAGGAGTCAACTCTCCCAGAGATACTGTTGTATGTTGTCAGACACCGTCAACCTCAGCAACATGAAACCATATCGGAGAAGGCTGATTATGACTATCTGATCATCTTGCACATGAAAATCGAGAACTTGAATCCAAAGATTATGAGCACAAGATGGCTTATTCTAGAACATAACATGTCTAGAAAATCTTGTCTAACTGAAACTTATCCAACCTTAAGTGTTATGTGACCCTTTGATCCAACAAAGAGGATACATGAGTTGCTCGTTAGATGACCGATGTCATCCTAGGAACAATCAAGTAGCCACTCGTCTACCACTTCTTGCAGTCTATTAATGTTTATGTCTGTGACCTGTTCTTCAAAGGTTATCCTCTTTTCATCTTCTAGAAAGGAGTCTAACTTCATTTGTCCAGGATATAGATCTTCGGATAAGATTTGGAAGATAACCAAGGAGAAGTGCACGAGAAATATCACACCAGTGTAACTTTCGCAATGGATTAGGACTAACCACTTACGATACCAGCGTGTGCCAAGCAACAACCTTGTGTGCGCGCCCACAGGAGGCTCTCGGTTTCATCACGGCACCATAGAATGCTCATCATAACACCATTACCAAACTTACACCAAATGAGAAATCTCTAGTGACTCAACGTGGTTTGCAAAAATAAGCACCATGCAACCAAGGGATAGCAAGCAAAGGTAGTCACAAGGTTAGGGGTCAACAAAGGTTGTTCCAAGGTAAACACAAGGCATATGAGAAACAAGGATTGTCACATGCAGACAAAAGAGCGTCAGATTCTTACTTCGAATCTACGTACAACCTGCAGTTACCAAGGAGGATACGAGACAATAGATTAACATGAGATTTGATCTTGTTGAGCAGCAATAGGAGATTAGGACAGATCAACATCCAAAGATATAGGATAGTTGGAGATCAAAAAGCGAGATTCCAGGGATGGAGTCGATACAAGGATCAAGGATTCAGTCGATAAGGCGATGATATGGTCTGCTAGGAAAATATTCTAAAACCAGGTAGATAAAGATCAATGTCGCACTGAAGATGATCGGGCGCAGAGAGATTCGACAAGGATTAAGTCTTCATACACGGGAACAAAATCATATACACAAGCAAGCACTTAAGTGAACTAAGCCTTAGTTCTGGAGACAACTAAAGCATAGCCACCCATCACACAAACACTAACAAGCGCGTCTACTGATTCCGGATTCTAGGAGAGAGAACCTGATTGGAGACGACGATCATGAGATTAACACCACTTGAGAGTTGATTCAAGATAAGGCTTTTCGACACTCGTATGCTCACTGAGGACACGAGAGGTGACGACTATTGTACCATCTAGGTAACAACATATCCACACACATACATCGTGACCTTGAGAAAGCATGGGGAGAATCACTCAATTTAGACTAAGCACCCATTAGCAAGCACAAAACTCACACTTAACAAGCATTCAGTTATACCAAGCATAAACACACATAATTATGCAAGCATGGTGATTAGATGTTCTATGTTTTAACTTTTAAATTCTTTTGCCAGGTAGGTGTAGGTCTCTTCTCAGGTGGAGAAGACAAGTTTTAATTTTCATCTAGCAAACTTGTTTTTATGGCATGCATGACATAGCAACATGGTTACATTGACACGTTATTATGCCAGCCAACCGTATGAGCATTTTAAACTTACTTTGGCTACTACTTTGGTAACATGAGAGGATGAGTAACAACATTTTAATAGAAATCAACATTTCTACTAAAATGACAACAGTTAAGATACACCCTAATCATGCTAGCAAAGCCATTGATTAGCTTTTCAATGGTTTATATGTTTTTATCTATTTACACATCTAGCAAGATAGAATTGATAACTGTTATTATGAGTAAATGGTAAACTTCTAGATGATTCAGAGCAACTTAAGTATTTCATTAAAATTTTACTATAAACACTCATGATTTTAAACATGTATACCAATTTACTAAACCTTAGCAAGCATGCTACTAGCAAGTTATGATCATTTTATTTATCACTATGTGACACATATAACTCTCATATTTATCTTGGCATGAGATTAATGGTTAACATAGGTTAAAGCATAACTGTCTAGTAAGACACTTACACTACAGGTTCAATAATACTAGCTACTATGTGATATGGCGAAGCTTAACAAAAACTAAACAAGGCATTGTTGAGTCTTCTAGCTTCAAGTTTAATTTAATGTTTAAAAGCACCTATCAAGGTTAAAGTCATTGCACGCAAAACAATTTCACATAGGAAGCTTTTATTATTTAACTCAATAAGGGACTTACCAACTTAACCATGCAACATACAAAATGATATTTGATAGCAAGTTTTATAGTTGCATTAAGTAGAGTGTTTCAAGACAATCTAATCAAAATGGTTTTAAACCAAGTTGGACATCCCTAGTTCATGTTAAGCATTCTAAAGATAAAGCAACATTTCTTTTCACAAGCAAGGAGACGTCACAAGGCATAACCAAACAAGGCTATTCAAGCAACATGATCCAAGGCACATTTCTCTAATTTCTATCAAGAACTAGCACATCATCTGGGTCACATATTACTTAACATTAGAAGCAAGGATGAGAGGAGCATAGTCATACAAGATGCAACAATCATGATTATGCATGCTCGTCCTATTCGTCCTCACAAGATTGTCAGCGTTAGGCGGCAATTACGTTCTATGTCGGTGGCATAACACGCACCCTCGCTATATAGCTAGTCATTAACTAGTTCATACGTAATCGAGGTTAGTGTACCTACAGAAGATTTCATTTCAGCCATCCCAACAGTATGAATATCATGCATTGCTGAAATTAAATCTAAATACTCACTTAGGTGTACACCCGGTATACACGTAAGCAGTATATGCACCCTTTCCTCGTCCTAGCGATGACGTCGCCATAACAGACGGAACTCCCACACAAGGATACCTTTTCATGACCGTGTGTAAACAAGATGATGGTCCAGTATCATATAAGCATTCCCCTAGATCGGCAGTGTATCCGATCATGCTCTCACAACTCACCTTACCTGGGCATATCGGCAAAATTTGATCCATACAACACCATTCAAGTGAATGGCCCCCATACTATTTCAACCAGTATGGATAGGTAAATAGAAATATGATGCAATTTCCCCAAGTTAATACTTAAATAAGCCACCTAGAGTCCTACGTTGGGCTTAACTTGAGGATGTCGCTAGCATAATTTTGCCAATTAGTTTCGATAAACTTGCCTATAGCTAAAGTTTTAGCCAAAATAGCATTTTGAAAACAAAACTTTGTTTTAAAAGCCGAGTTAATGATAGTATTATCCTTAATCTATGCTCTGATGCTAGCTGTAACAGAACCGCCCAAATTACGAAAACTTAAGTCCAAAAATCATCGCCAACGCGACAACCTTCGTCCTTAGGCTTTCATGATCCCGGTAGTCTGCCGAGTGTCACGAAAGACCTCGGTAACTCCACGTCACACCCGAGAATCACTAGATTAAGTAAATACAAATCACTAAGCTCAGAGTTTACAGCGGAATAAAATTACATTTGAGTTCATAAATAAATGATACCAGTCTGAGTTCAAAAACCTTTTAGTAAAAGAACAAAGCTTTGAAATGTTTGTAATAATATAAGTTGAAATACATTGCTAGCTTTATTATCATCCTCCAACAACAGCATAGAGAATCACCGTGCCCATTGGTGGTTAGCCACACCTTCAGCAGCATAAGCCCTTCACCTGCAACAAGCTGGGATAAACCCTGAGTACTCGAATGTACTCAGCTAGACTTACCCGTCATAAACCAGAAATAAAGGACACCAAGGATTATGCAGGATTTATGGTGGTAGAGTAGCTTGGACTCTCTTTTGCATAGAAGCATTAATGTAACTGGTAAGTACTTCATTGGAACTTTGCCATGTTTTAGTAAGCATTACCTGATATCTAGATTAGCACATGTACTAAGCAATACACTTGATTAACAAGCAATAGTAACCAGTTCACCCTTCTGGTCCATCATATCATTTTCATCATAACCGTTCAGGTATATTAATTGTTCCCACGTCAGTGTAGCAATTATCAAGTTCTCACTAACGGGGAGAGACCACGATTCGAATCGAATTCCTATCCAGCTGGAGGGTTTATTCCTCACCCAAACCTCGCAGTCCCTGTACCAAGGGACACAACAGTCGCCTAGTCTACCTTTCAAACCAAGATTGATTCAGAATCATATGCAACAAGCCCGAGGACCGTCCGGCACCCGGTAAATCCTATGACTAGGGATCAGCTAGCCGGCCCGGCCTTACACTCCGCGTCCTCGCCAACCCGCACTGGCTTGCGATTTGCTTCGTCCTTGGTTCGGCCAGTAGGTAGGTTTCGCAGCTCGAATGAGTTATCTTGCCAGCTAAGGGTTGAGGCATGTGTTCAACATGACAAGAGGGACACCACCCGATCGGCCCGCCAAAAAGGGACAAGACAAGAGCATCACGTCCTTCACGTATGTACTTATCGTACCTAAATGAAATGCCGATGCATGTGCATGAATGCGAGGAAATATAACACAAGACATATATTCAACCATTCAAGACAAGCACAATATCATGCAACACATACATACACGCTTAAAGTTATTCAACTAGTTAGCTAGTTATTACCTAACTTAACATAGAAGATAAAAAACACCTTAAGCATGTTATACTATTAGATTCAAATCAAACCATGGCAAGTATTCATCCAACAAGCTTACTTAATAGATTAAACTAGCAAGAACAAGTTAAAGTAGTTAACTTATATATGCAACTTTGGGATAGCAACAGGCAACCACGGTTTTAATCATAACTGGAGTTATATTAATCTAACAAACATGATTCTTACATATTTGGAAAGCTAATTAAGTTTTTTACAACTTTCTTATAAATATTCATGGATGATTTAATAGTTAAGCAACTTGAATATAAAGAGGAATGCATCGGTGTCCTGAAAGAGGACAAATTTGGCAACCCTACTTCAAACAGCTATAACTCAAGATCTACAACTCCTAAAAATATGAATCAAGACAATCTAGAAATATTATGAAAAGTTATACAATTCATTCTACATTAGAAATTCATGATTCGTATTTTAACTTTCTCAAAAAGCACTTATAAACAGATCTGTCCAGGGAGATGGGCAGATTCAACTTTCAACTTAGAAACTACATATCTCCCAAACTACTGGGGATATGGTCACCAAACTTTAACACAGGCTAGATAGAAATATTATCTACAACTTTGGTATTCATCATTCCAACAGCAAACATCATTTAATACATGATAAAATTAATTTTCTAAATACTATGCATGCAGCCAAAACAGGTGAATAAGACATTTGTTATTTTTATAACTCCCAAACCACTTAACACCTAATCCTTAAACATTAACCAAGCATCATACCACATATAATAAATACACCATAATTATTTCATGATTTTTGGATCACTCCTTAATGGCAACAATTATTTAATCTACACACTTAAGCTTCTAGAAACAGCAGTACTAATTCATTTTTCTCGCAATTAAAACAAACTGAAACCTAACATGCAATTGATCTAGTGCGTAGAGAATTTCATAAGGATTCCGAAAAGTCCTAAATTGCATCCATGCGATTTTTCTACGATTTTATACGGATTTTCAAAAATCACTGCATATAGGGAATTAAACCAAAACGAAAATACTGTTTGCACTATTCATAGGAGTCACAGGCTTCGCAGAAAACCCCCTGAACTTCGTCGAATTCTTGCACGAGGTCCTTGACGGGATTGGAACAGAGGAGGTCGCCTGAGGGGCTGGTGCAGGCCGGCGAAGAGGCCTGCGGCCTCGGGGAGGCCGGCCTAGGGCAGGTCGTGGCCTCCGGTCGCTCCAAGCTGCAACATCAGCCCGCAGGAAGGTGGTGGAGGGCGCTGGCCTGCTGCTTCGGCTAGCAGCAGCTACAGGTAGCAGCGGCGAGGCGAGCAGGGGCAGCGACGGCCTGCTCGGCCAGTCCACCACTGGCAGCGCAACAGAGGCCCGCGAGGCAAGGGCCAGAGCGCGAGAGACGCGCTCGGCCTCGGCAGCTCGCGAGTGGGGCGAGCGGACGGGCGGCTCGGCTCTGCAGTGCCTGCAGCGCGAGGCGTGCAGGGGCGAGCAGCGCAGCAGCGACAGGAGAGGGCGGGGCAGAGCGCCGGCCACCTGCTGGCCCTTCTGCTCGGCCAGGGAGAGGGAGCAGCGAGGGCGAGCTCCTGGGGAGGAAGAAGAGCAGGAGCTCCGGTGGAGGAGACCGAGAGAGAGAGCGAGTTGAGGGAGACGCTCGGCAGAAAATGCCGAGGGGAATAGAAGAGCCGGCCTTTTATTCTTCCCGTGCCTTCCCCACCCAATCCATTAATTGACACAACCCAATTCCAACTAATTATGAAACTGCCACTGTCGATCCATTTTTCCGTTTTTTAAACCGTTCGTCCGATCGTGAATCTGAGTACACCGCTGCGAATGTCTCGACGAGTAGAGCAACTTTGCTTATACCAACTTTGTCAGATTCGGATTACTTTTTGCGATATTAATTCCGAAAGAAAACCCCGCGGAAACGAGGAACCGAATTTCCGAATTCCGACTGATCTTCGGACTTTGTTTTCTCTATTTTCGGAGCTGATTCGGGTCTCGATTTTTTAACGAAGTTTGTTCGTCGACCCGATCTACAACTTTTCTTCAAGTCGCGTTGACATGCGAGATCTCCAAATTGTCGGTCAACGACGGTCAAAATCGTCGTCGGTTGCGCTCGGATCAGGGTTCGGAATATTTTCCGGGCATTTTCTCTGCTTTCGGGCAACACGAACCTTTCATGACTTTTGTTGTAGAGTTCATATGGAGTATCTCGGGCAAGGTCGTGAGACTTGGTTGAGCTCGTATAATTATTTCCACTTTATAAAATAAATCGGGTAATTATAAAAGTCGTCATTCCATGTGGCGTTTTAATTTTAAAGTTCACGAAACTTCTCCAATGGTTCATATAGATGGAAATGGATATAAGTCACGTAGAATAAATACCTCGTCATAATTTTCCGATGTATAAACTATAGTCTCTGATCATCGGTTGATCCGATATAATTAGGCTTAATCGCTTCTTAGCCTATGATTAACACCGAGGTTGTTATAGAAGTGGATCATTTTCTTTTAGTTAACATACACGTAGATGTACTCTAAGCACACTGACACCGTCCAAGCTGATGTGATTTGTGTGACAAAACTTCTCCAATGGTTCATATAGATAGAAATGGATATAAGACACGTAGAATAAATACCTCGTCATAATTTTCCGATGTATAAACTATAGTCTCTGATCATCGGTTGATCCGATATAATTAGGCTTAATCGCTTCTTAGCCTATGATTAACACCGAGGGTGTTACAGAAGTGGATCATTTTCTTTTAGTTAATATACACGTAGATGTGCTCTAAGCACACTGACACCATCCAAGCTGATGTGATTTGTGTGCAGCACGCACATTTTACAAAACATATATGTAGATGTTCAAACTATAAAGAGCGCAAAGTTGATCCACGAAACAAAGTGTGTGAGACTAGTCAATTTACAACTAAATTTTCCAAACACTTGCTCAAATGCAAAAATGACCAATATAAACCCTTAACACTTTCTTGATGAGTTGATCAAACTTGATATTCATAACTTCTCTATTTGAGACCATCTAGGGGTTTCAAAAAATGGTTTGGAGGTGTCAAAATTTAAAAATTAAAAAATTAAAATTATCCAAACTTTGTCAAATGAAAAGTTGACCAAAACAACTAATGTAGATCTTGATGAGTTGATCAAACTTAGTATTCATGACTTTTCACGTTAAGACCATTTATGGTTTCAAAAACTGGATTTACGTTGTCATTTTCAAAAATTCAAAATTTGAATTGTCCAAACTTTGTTAAATGAATAGTTAACCAATATAACAAATGTAGATCTTGATGATATTAACAAACTTGGTATTCATGACTTTTCTATTTGAAACTATTTAGAGTTTCAAATACTGGAGTGAAGGAGTCATTTTTTAAAAATTTAATATTTGACTTCGTCAAACTTTGTCAAATGAGACACTAAATGACCTCATCTGAAACTTTTTTGAATACAAAGGTGTTATAACTCATCAATATATACATTTGTTATATATATCATTTTACCATTTAATAAAGTATTAATAAACATTAGTCATAAAATCATGAATCTCACATAGAGTTTATGAAATTATACGAGAGACTTATCAATTTACAACTAAACTTTCCTAACACTTTCTCAAATGCAAAAAGGACCAATATAACAAAAGTAGACCTTGATGAGTTGACCAAACTTAGTATTCATAACTTTTATATTTGAGACCATCTAAGGTTTCAAAAACTGGTTTAGAGCTATCAAAATTTAAAAATTTAAAATTTGAATTATCCAAACTTTGTCAAATTAAACGTTGACCAAAACAACTAACGTAGATCTTGATGAGTTTAACAAATTTGGTATTTATGACTTTTCTATTGGAAGCCATTTGGAGTTTCAAATACTGGTGTGAAAGGGTCATTTTTTTAAAATTCAATATTTGACTTGGTCAAACTTTGTCAAATGAGACACTAAATGACCTCATCTGAATTTTTTTTGAATACATAGATGTTATAACTCATCAATATATACATTTGTTATCTATATCATTTTACCATTTGAGAAAGTATTAATAAACATTAGTCACAAAATCATGAATCTCACATAGAGTTTATGAAACTATACGAGAAACTTATCAATTTAGAACTAAACTTTCCTAACACTTTCTCAAATGCAAAAATGACCAATACAACAAATGTAGAACTTGATGATTTGACCAAACTTGGTATTCATAACTTTTCTATTTGAGACCATCTAAGGTTTTAAAAACTGGTTTGGAGCTGTCAAAATTTAAAAATTTAAAATTAGAATTGTCTAAACTTTGTCAAATGAAACGTTGACCGAAACAACTAACGTAGATCTTGATGAGTTTAACAAACTTGGTATTTATGACTTTTGTATTTGAAGTCATTTAGAGTTTCAAATACTGATGTGAAGGTGTCATTTTTTAAAATTCAATATTTGACTTGGTCAAACTTTGTTAGATGAGACACTAAATGACCTCATCTGAATTTTTTTTGAATATAAAGGTATTATAACTCATCAATATATACTTTTGTTATATATATCATTTTACCATTTGAGAACATGTTAATATACATTAGTCACAAAATCATGAATCTCATATAGAGTTTATGAAACTATACGAGAGACTTGTCAATTTAGAACTAAACGTTCCTAACACTTTCTCAAATGTAAAAATGACAAATATAAAAAATGTAGATCTTGATGAGTTGACCAAACATGGTATTCATGACTTTTCTAGTTGAGACCATTTAGGGTTTCGAAAACTGTTTTATAGCTGTCAAAATTTAAAATTTCAATTCTTGTATTGTCCAAACTCTGTCAAATGAAACATTGACCAAAACAACTAATGTAGATCTTGATGACTTTAACAAACTTTGTATTTATCACTTCTCGATTTGAAGACATTTAGAGCTTCAAATACTAGTGTGAATGTGCAATTTATTAACACAGACTAATTAGTAAAGCTGAAAATTTGGTTGCGCGGGTTTTTTCTATGGTTCGCGCCTCCAAAGCCAAAAATCCCTTTAAAAGCCCCCATCCTTATCCTTTCCTTTTTCCATTGTCCCTTCTCTCCTAATCGACTGTCCGCCTCTGGCTCCTCAGATTTCACCCCAACCCATGCTCACGAACGTGGCGGCTCCTCTAGCTCACAAGCGCCTCTGACCGCATCCTTCTGGTCACCGTCGGTGACGAACGTCCTCATCGCCACCACCATCGACTGGCCTCCAGGGATCCATGCCTCTCCCGTTGGCTCGAGCAGCGGTTCATCATGGGAGGCGGCCTCCATGCCACCAGTCGCCGGAAACGTCGTAGCCACAGGTAGCCCCTCTCCCGCACTCTGCCAACCGCCTCCATCCCTCCAAGATCCGACTGCTTCTTTCTTGTTCCACTCTTAGATTCACGTTCCTCCTTCGCTCCTCTCTCAGTTGTTGTGGATTCGGGGCAAGCTCAAAAAATGGCGGCTATGAACATCTTGATCAGGACATCACCGGCTTAGATATGACCAAGCCAACCACTTCTATACCAAAGGTGAAACCATTCTATATGAGGTTTATCATTGTTACATTTGATGAATGGGTGCTGCACTATGAAGTGTGTATGTTTTCATTTTCAGAATTGCTTACATGGATCAAGGAAGGGTTAGATTGCATATGGAAAGCATGGATGGTCAATGAAGTTGATTGGGGACCAAATCCAAGTGTTCCTAACGTTCTCCACCAGGCCACCACGTCATATTGGATCCAAGGAAACAAAGAGTCCAAGTCCAACACGTTTTGGAAAGTTCAATTCGGACTGCAGAAGAGTTCAAACTTGCGACGGTTGCCACGACTTCATACGGACTCCGATTGGGACGTTATAGGACTTTTTGGAAAGCTTATCAAGTCTACTTTCGAATGGGTCCGGACTCATACCTATATCCTATCAGATGCGTGCGCAGTAGACAATTTAATACCGAGATCTTTTCTGCCAACGGTGCTGCGTCACCCTATTTTGGGCCGATGGCCCGTGTATCAACTTGAGTCCATTAGGGACTCATCCTAGGGTTGTAGGACGACACCAGGACCCTTGTGGTCGTCCTCCCTCCTCCTTATATCCCCTAGAGCCGCCACAAACAGATTGGGTTTAGTTTATATGAAAGTTTAGCTGCTGCTACTTCCTTGTAGACGCGTGTGTCGACTAGACCATCCGTTCTACTTGATTCGGAACCCCGCCTTCATGAGTATCAGATTTGAACCTTCATATCTTATTTGCAATTGAGTGCTTGTTCTACTTGTTCTTGCTTGTTCTTCGATTGCTTGCAGGAATAACCCTAGTGGTTTGGTTGATTGTGATCCGCAAGATCGTGAGCAACCGCTAGAATTGGTGTATCGATCGCTAAGGCGCAGCGTCCTTGGATAGTTGTAGTCGGATCGTGAACGTCTCTCCAGTCAAATCGTAGTTATCTATCTCCACCGAAAGATCGGGACACGATGAGGACATCACCGGCTTAGATATGACCAAGACAACCACTTCTATACCAAAGGTGAAACCATTCTATATGAGGTTTATCATTGTTACATTTGATGAATGGGTGCTGCACTATGAAGTGTGTATGTTTTCATTTTCAGAATTGCTTACATGGATCAAGGAAGGGTTAGATTGCATATGGAAAGCATGGATGGTCAATGAAGTTGATTGGGGACTAAATCCAAGTGTTCCTAACGTTCTCCACCAGGCCACCACGTCATATTGGATCCAAGGAAACAAAGAGTCCAAGTCCAACACGTTTTGGAAAGTTCAATTCGGACTGCAGAAGAGTTCAAACTTGCGACGGTTGCCACGACTTCATACGGACTCCGATTGGGATGTTATAGGACTTTTTGGAAAGCTTATCAAGTCTACTTTCGAATGGGTCTGGACTCATACCTATATCCTATTAGATGCGTGCGCAGTAGACAATTTAATACCGAGATCTTTTCTGCCAACGGTGCTGCGTCACCCTATTTTGGGCCGATGGCCCGTGTATCAACTTGAGTCCATTAGGGACTCATCCTAGGGTTGTAGGACGACACCAGGACCCTTGTGGTCGTCCTCCCTCCTCCTTATATCCCCTAGAGCCGCCACAAACAGATTGGGTTTAGTTTAGATGAAAGTTTAGCTGCTGCTACTGTTAGGAATATGCCCTAGAGCTAATCATGTGGATGATTATATTCCGATTGTATCCATGATTAATAAAGTGTTCTTTGAATATCCATTATAGACAACTAGTATTGATTGACGATTATGTGAATTGTTTGTGGAACTCAATTACTTGAATGGTTATTCTAAAAGTTGTCCCTGGTCGGCATTCTTGTAAGAGCACACTTGAATATTAGACCAACACATGTATTAGTTGATGGCTATGTTTCACAAGTCAGACATGGAGATGTCAAACTAATAATGTGGGCACATGTGAGACATGTAGGCTGGACTGACCCAACAAAGGAAAGTCTCTATTCATGTCATGTACGTTATGTCCTTAGACCTAAGATTGTGGTATGTACTCAAGATGTGAAATGATCTACTTAGAGACTATCAAACGTTACTCCGTTATTGGGTAGTTATAAAGGTGGCCCTTGGGTGGTCGGGAAACATGCTATGAGACATAGACAATCAAGATGGAATTTGCCCCTCTCTTTGTGAGAGAGATATCACTGGATCACTCATGTGATTGGATCAACAAATGCATGGCCATGCTTGGGTTAAGTGTTAACCCACGAGTTGAACCATATATCGAGTGGCGAAGGGAATAACTTGTACATAGTCATAGTGGTTCGTCTGATATGATCATAGCGTATGCATAGGAGTTGACACGCCTTGCTAGAGGCCGCTATCAACTATTGGTCGAGTAAGAGTACTTGGGCCATGTCTATGTATGCGTGAGCCCATAGGGTCGCACGCTTAAAGGGCTGGAAGCCTAATTCGGGTTGGACCCGAATTAGACTAGGTTTAGGGTTACTAATGGGCCTCCATCGTGGGAGCTTGTCAGGACGCCTATATAAGCAAGGGGTGGGCGCGGGGCGAGATTGATCCACGCCTTTTGGCAGCCGCCGTCGCCTCCCACGCTCGCGCCTTTTGCTCCTCGCGGACCTAGCAGTCCGGAGGCGCAACGCTTCCTCCCTGCACGTGTGGTATTCCTCGGAGGTGCTGCATCTGGAGCACAAGGACGAACCGCGCGAAGGGGACGTTGAGACGGACGACCACGCAACTGCACTGCCTGCTGCGAGGCGCACAACTACATCAAGTCGTCTTCCGCTGCACCTGCGCGTCTAGTGGTAATCCCGTAACCTGTAACTAGCAGTAGATCCTAGTTTATGAGGTCGAAAAGTTTTGTTTTCCGGCTAGCGTAGCAACCTCGTATTCCTTCAGCTACTTCCTTGTAGACACGTGTGTCGACTAGACCATCCGTTCTACTTGATTCGGAACCCCGCCTTCATGAGTATCAGATTTGAACCTTCATATCTTATTTGCAATTGAGTGTTTGTTCTACTTGTTCTTGCTTGTTCTTCGATTGCTTGCAGGAATAACCCTAGTGGTTTGGTTGGTTGTGATCCGCAAGATCGTGAGCAACCGCTGGAATTGGTGTATCGATCGCTAAGGCGCAGCGTCCTTGGATAGTTGTAGTCGGATCGTGAACGTCTCTCCAGTCAAATCGTAGTTATCTATCTCCACCGAAAGATCGGGACACGATAAGGACATCACCGGCTTAGATATGACCAAGCCAACCACTTCTATACCAAAGGTGAAACCATTCTATATGAGGTTTATCATTGTTACATTTGATGAATGGGTGCTGCACTATGAAGTGTGTATGTTTTCATTTTCAGAATTGCTTACATGGATCAAGGAAGGGTTAGATTGCATATGGAAAGCATGGATGGTCAATGAAGTTGATTGGGGACCAAATCCAAGTGTTCCTAACGTTCTCCACCAGGCCACCACGTCATATTGGATCCAAGGAAACAAAGAGTCCAAGTCCAACACGTTTTGGAAAGTTCAATTCGGACTGCAGAAGAGTTCAAACTTGCGACGGTTGCCACGACTTCATACGGACTCCGATTGGGACGTTATAGGACTTTTTGGAAAGCTTATCAAGTCTACTTTCGAATGGGTCCGGACTCATACCTATATCCTATCAGATGCGTGCGCAGTAGACAATTTAATACCAAGATCTTTTCTGCCAACGGTGCTGCGTCACCCTATTTTGGGCCGATGGCCCGTGTATCAACTTGAGTCCATTAGGGACTCATCCTAGGGTTGTAGGACGACACCAGGACCCTTGTGGTCGTCCTCCCTCCTCCTTATATCCCCTAGAGCCGCCACAAACAAATTGGGTTTTGTTTAGATGAAAGTTTAGCTGCTGCTACTTCCTTGTAGACGCGTGTGTCAACTAGACCATCCGTTCTACTTGATTCAAAACCCCACCTTCATGAGTATCAGATTTGAACCTTCATATCTTATTTGCAATTGAGTGCTTGTTCTACTTGTTCTTGCTTGTTCTTCGATTGCTTGCAGGAATAACCCTAGTGGTTTGGTTGGTTGTGATCCACAAGATCGTGAGCAACCGCTGGAATTGGTGTATCGATCGCTAAGGCGCAGCGTCCTTGGATAGTTGTAGTCGGATCATGAACGTCTCTCCAGTCAAATCGTAGTTATCTATCTCCACCGAAAGATCGGGACACCCAGGCACTCATCACATCTGATGCTCTAGGGCGAGGTTGACCAAGGTGGTTGCGCATCTTCTTGCTACTTTGGGGAGATTTTAGGCAACACGACTGCGGTTGAGAGTTTAAGCAAGTTTTCCCCAATGTCATGCCTTCCTAGATGTAGCCATTGTATATGCTTGTTTGGTAAATTCCATATTCCATATGTAGTATGCGTAGGTGTAGAATTTTGTCTCAATTTCACTAGATTAGTTTAGACCTTGTCCTTGCAGATCTGTTCAAAATTTAATCTGAAGTACTTAGATGCTAGGCCATAAGTCTATTTTGATCAAATAGAACATGCTGGTAATTTCCAAATTGGGACAACACTACTACAAAATTTATTTTGCATAACACTTGGGTTTTATTAACCGTGGTGGTTAAACGCATAAACCGCCATGGTTAATAGGTGGCCAGGAAACCCATCGGCCAGGGGCCTTAACCGCCACGGTTAAAATACATTAACCGTGGCGGTTGGTATAATCTAACCGCCACAGTTAATGGGTATTAACCATGGCGGTTGGTATATTCTAACCGTCACGGTTAATGGGTATTAACCATGGCGGTTGTTGTTAAGCAACCACCACTGTTAATGCATTTACTGTGACGTTTATTGTAACCTAACCGTCACGGTAAACACAATTCGACCCAAACAACCCATCTAAGCCCAACAACGGGTTGATATATATACCGCGCAGAAACCCTAATTCCTTCCCTCCTCCCTTCCCTCTTCCCTCAGAATCTCGGCACGAGTCAGGAAAGTGGTGCGAGGGGCCGCGGGAGGCGGGCGGCGCGCCCCGCGCGGGCCATGGTGGCGCGACTGCGCGGGCCATGGCGGCGCGAGGTGAGGCGGGGCGAGGATCCGCGCGAGGCGGGGCGGTGTGACCGCGCGGGCCATGGAGGCACGCCCGCGCGGGCCATGGAGGCGTGAGCGCGAGGCGGGGCGGCGCAACTGCGCGGGCCACAGCGACGCTAGGGTCCGCGCGAGGCGGGGCGGCGTGACCGCGCGGGCCACGGCGGCACGAGGGGCCGCGCTAGGCGCGGCGGCGCGTCGGGCTGCTACGCGACGGCGGCGTGAGGGGCCGCGTGACAGCGCGGGCAAGCGGCGCGAGGGGCCGTGCTGCGTACGGCGGCGCGGGCGGCGCGGGCGGCGTATCTAGGGTCGGCGAGGTCTGGGCCTGGGCCTGGACCGGGATCTGTTTGTTTTCCTGATTAACCGTGGCGGTTGGCTAACCGCCACGGTTAATGCCCCCATTAACCGTGACCATTAACCGTCGCGGTTAATCCATTTCAACCGCTACGGAAAATGAATCCTGTAGTAGTGCAAGTTATAATGTTGTTGTTTTTTTTTGACTGGTTAATTCTTATGTTCACATATATTTTTATCCAAATTAAGCCTGTAATCTATGACGCAGTACTTTCTATACTATGACCAAGGTATGTCCTGCATCTCTTATTTGGTAGGTAGGTCTAGCATGACTTGGTTTAGTTAGCAAAATCATCATAATTAATTCCTTTTATTTATGGTGAATTCTGAGGTTGCTATATATGAATTTGTCTATATGTTACATAATTTCTCCTCATGATGATTTTGCAGTTACCTTTCTAATTCAGGTCAGGTGCAGAGATGATGGATTGCTGTGGATAGCTCCATGAATGCCCTACAAAGCTGTTCAGGTTTGATCTTTGTGTATGGCCTTGTATTTTTAGTGTAATGAATTTTTTATTTTCAAAGAACAATATAATCTTCGCTGTACCTATTTCGAAGTGATTAGTTTTAGTATGGTAGTGTTGTCTAAGCATATTACCTTAAGTCTTTTTTGACTCTAATGATTGCTAGTCAGTTCGTGTAAATGATCGAGTTTTCCAGAGGAAAATGCAAAGATGAGATCCTGCATGACTTGGTTCAATAGTAGGTCCTGCATAATTTGGTTCAGTAGCTAATATTGTATAGACCACTAGGATTAGTAAGAATGGTTAGACCATGTAATTTACTCTAAATAGAACATTAGTTGAGCAATATGGCTTCTTTGTATATATCTTGCCTTTTCTTCAACTAGAACTGGAATACTACCAGTGTAACTATACAACGTGTAATGAAAATATTGGACCCCTGATATCCTTGGTACGCTTGTTTTTCTGATTCTACGGACCTATTGTTGTGTGTAATACTTCATTACACCATGTGTTGTGTATGCTTAAGCAAGAAGCTTAACAACATAGCATGTACCAACCCAGACAATATATTCTTTCTGTAATTCTCAACCTAGGATTATGGAATGATTCCTCAACTTCCATGCTCAAAAGTCAAAATGGTCGTGCAACCTGAATTGTGGAGTGTTATGACGATCTGCAAATGGAGAATTACATAGGGAGGGAAACCCCGTGGAGGTATTTGGAGTCAACTCTAGACTCACAGAGCAAAGCAACCCGTCCTGTCCGTGCAACCTGCACAAGGCATGGGCAAAGAGTACAGGTAGTTATTGCGATATATTTCAAGCATCTCATTCCACTTTAGCAATGGATCCAGTCCTCCAGACAGAGAAAACTTGGATAGTTTTGCTCATGGGTTATGCATGTAATGGTCTAATGGTAGACATAGATGTGAACTAGAAGCTCAATGGTCTAATGGTAGACACAGATACCATATTGCTCCAGCATTTGCAATCTAACCATTCTGTCAATGCATATGCCTTATGTCAGATGTAATTTGTTTATTAATTAAGTCACTTTATGTGATAGACATTTACTCTTTTGCATATTGATCTCTTTTATGTTTAACTGATTGATATATGCTTATCTGCTGATTTTTCATATTTGCAAAAATTTCTTGTGTATGGAATCAGAAAAGTAGACATCATATAACATTATGATTATCAAGTGAGGTTTTATTTTGGTTGTGCAAAATCATTCTGAATGTTGCTAAAGACATTCTGAATGTTGCTAAAGACATTCTGAATGTTGCTAAAGACACGGAGAAGCTGAACAAGGAAATAGACAATTATTTTTTAATCTCTTGCTTCATATAGTAACAAGTTCTATATTTATGGGTGTAATTGATGTACATGGTCTATAATGGGTTGTAATTAATAAATTCTCATACTACATACTTGGGATATTTAGATGTTTTTATTTCTGGAATGAGTGCGAATGATATTTTGTGGAGCTTAGGAATGACAGGACTGAATGCTATTATTTTTGTATTTTTAAATTTGCCGATTTTCTATGATAAAAAAACAAACCATCATTGCACTGAGAAATACGTGTCGAACTCATAGAGAAACACGTGGCAACCTCACAACGTGATACATGGCAGTCCCTAAGCGGCACACGTGTCCTCGTTGTAGCGAACCACGTGACCAACACAGAGAGAAACACATGGCGAACTCATAGAGAAACACGTGGCAACCTCATAGCGTGACATGTGTCGACATATGCAGCATACACATGTACTCTGAATGTCGACTAAAATAGATCTGTGATGGCAGAAAAATCATCATTAATGAAATGCTATCCATGACAAAAATTTTAAAATCGTCACTATTTTATATCTATGACGCTACAAAGATGACAAACAGAATTTCATCATAAAACTCATCACAGAAATGTGTCCATGACATTTTTGGGCTTTACCATGATTAAAGTGGAGCGTCATGGATGTAGGATTTTCTTGTAGTGGCTATTCATCCTCCTCCTTTAGCCATTAAGGACCTTTCACTTCTCAACTTTCTTCTATTGATCACTTGAGTCACATTTGCATCCTTCCCATTCTTGTACTTGTTCTACGCTTGTCTTTCTTGGGCTTGGTGCATTGGTGGGCAAGATGGCCAAGCTCTCCACAATTATTACAATCCATCTCAGATATGGGCTTCCTCTTGCTACTAGTGAAGACCTTCTTCTTTCTTGAATCGAATTTGACTTCACTCTTGTTTAGATTCTTGAGCATCTTAGTGGTCTTCCTCGCCATGAGAGCTATGTTGGAGTCATCATCATCATCTTCACTAGAGCTATCAATCACAACTTGAGCTTTGCACTTCTCTTTGCTAGCTTTGAGAGCCAAGTCTTTCTTCTTGTTGGAGGAAGATGATTCATCCTTGGGGTTGATATGCATATACATCTCATGGGCATTGATCTTCACCAAGACTTGTGTTAGAGTTGCATTTGAGAGATCTCCTTGGTGAAGAACAATGACGATGTGGCCATATTTGTCAATTGGAAGAACACACAATATCTTCATCACCACACCACAGGGTTGCATTTGAGTGAGACCAAGGCCATTGAGTTCCTCTACAAGAACATTGAGACATGAGTACATTTCATTGGCATTTTCATTTGCAAGCATAGTGAATGAATTCAATTTTGCCATAACCAAATGATAGCGCTCCTCATGCTCACTCTTTGTGCCTTCATGAAGAGCACAAATAGTGATCCACAACTCATGTGCGTCTCTGGCATTACGCACACAGTTGAAAACACCCTTGCAAATGCCTCTAAAGAGAATATTCTTGTCCTTGGCATTCCATTTCTCATGATACATGTCGTCACCAAATGGACTAGCTCTGATAGTGGTGACTTTCAGCACACCAACAGCAACGATCTCTAGATAAACCTCCATACGAACTTTCCAATATGGAAAGTCATCTCCTTCAAAAAAGGGTGGTGGTCCATCCCCTTGAGTCATCTTGCTCTAGGCAGTGAAGCCTATTTTAGAGCACAAGGCTCTGATGCCAATTGAAAAGATCAAGATGCCCAAGAGGGAGGGTGAATTGGGCTTCTTTTAAATTTCTAAAGCAAAAATTGAAACCTAAATAATGCCAATTACCCCGTAGTGCCTACAAGTGTGAAACTACCTAAGCAAGGCAAGTAACTAGACAATAAGTAAAGCAATAACACCCTATGAAATACTAGTCAAGCATGATCATGAACATATCAAGAGCAATGAAAGTAAAGCTTGAAAGTAATTGCAAGTATGAAAGAAGGAAAAAAGGAGAGGAAGTTTGACACGTCGACATTTTGCCGAGGTATTGAGGAGTCAACACTACCCCTAGTCCTCATTGGAGCACCCACACAAGGGTATCGCTCTACCTTGATCCACACAAGGACCAAGTGCTCACTATAGGCTAATTCTTCACCTATTCGGCTTGGTAAATCGCCCATAACTGATCACATGTGGAGTTGGGCCATCCACAATCGCCTATGGATGGTCACCAAGCCTCTAATCACCACCAAGCCGTCTAGGTGTTGTCGATCACCAAGAATAACAAGTAGAAGACCCTCACTTGACCAAGACTAGGCTAAAGAGGAAGATGGATGCACACATGTCACTCCCAAATCCGCTAATGAGGCTCTAATGATTGTATTCACTAATCTCAGTCACCTCACTAGGATCTTGCTCTCTTTTGCACTCTCACAAGTTTCCTCAGCTAAACAAAAGGGCAAGAGAGCTAGTATGGATGTTGGTATTTTTTACGCACATAAATCCGCAAGCGGACGGATACCGCTGTAGCTTTCACCCATGAGTATTCCAAGGGTAATGATTTCCACGGGGAACGTGAAGTGAACTAGCAACGAAAGAAGATTGTCCAAGGATAGATAAGATATAATATTTTAGTGGGTAGAGAGTAAGTTTCCTAAGACCTCTTTAGTTGATCTAAGAATCAAAGATACTTCAAGATTATCTATATCGGGACATCAGAACACTTGCCACGGAAAGGGATGAGAAGGGGTCTAGGAAGCTCTAACTACCGTCCTACAGACACCAACCCTAATGTGGTGGAATACGTCGGCCATCATGGTTGTCACCACTTGGGGCTACCATGACTATCCGTAAAGGTTGGGTGCAACTCTAGGTAATCGCAAGACTAGGTACCACTCCTAACCTATTAATTACTACTCTAGTGTATCAAAGAACTAGAGCACTTGATGCAAGCGAGAATCCAATAAATGACTTGAAAGTAAATATGGAAAGTAAATTAAGAACTTAGGAATTATGAATTGAAGAACCTAGAGATCGCTCTAAGATGAACCAGCTGCTGCAAAAGTACAAAGTTGAGGAAGATCCGATAGACCTGGCTCCTCCGTAGCTCTCTCCTTAATCTCTCTCTAATTTACAACTAGAACTAGATCTAGAACTATAAGAACTAGAACTAGAACTAGAACTAGAACTAGAGGGATCTCTAATTCTCTCTTTCTCTACTTCTAGTTGAAACCCTAGTTTTTTCTCTGGAGAAGAATAATGAGATGGTCTGGAGAGGGGGGGGTCTGTCTCTCTATTTATAGCCCGGTGGGATCAACGATAGCCCTCGGATCAAACCGACTTTGAAACACGGTCAAGATGCATCCTAGGAGGTAGTGGAGGAAGCTTCCAAAAGCGGATCTAGATCCGTTAGTGTAACAGGCCGGCTAGCCAGGGGTTGGGCTAGCCGGTCCCACATCTCGGCCTCTCGAGCCCCGCTTCCTTCGGATGTCTTATGGATCCTTCCTGAGTCCATGAAAAATATCCCACCGTAGGATTATTCTGATAATTACTCTGATAATTAGATCTTCTTTATGATTCTCTGGAATAGTCCCTGGAAAATATAGATTTACCAAAGCTATGGGATTCTTACAGTTTAGCCCCTCAAACATATAATGGGTGATGGTTCCAGTATGTTCTAGATTGTTCCCAAGTTAAATTCCATTGCGGTGTTGATATCTTTCTCATTGGGGCTCCAAATATAGCAAGTGATAGGTCTGTTTTGATCGGCTTCACAAGCTCTTTGCAATGGTGTACTCCAATTCCTTATTTGAGGTACTTTTATATAGTGAAACTTGAATATCTTGCAAAACAAGTGAGAACACCACAACTCGTGGAACTTGTTAGAATCAAACCCTGCAACTATGCTTTGTAGTTTACTTCTTATCATTTCATGCAATAGTTGATGGCTAAAATTAGGTGTTAAGAGCCGTCAACAAGTCCCCCCAAGCTTAACCTTTGCTAGTCCCTAAGCAAAGCTAGCTCAACAATGGATTAGGAGTTGCTACTATGCTTTCATGCCTCAAAAGAACACATGCTTTCTGAAAGGATCAAGATGCCCAAGAGGGGGGGTGAATTGGGCTTGTTTTAAATTTCTAAAGCAAAATTGAAAACCTATCAAATGCCAATCACCCCCTAGTGCCTACCGATCGTGTGTCCTAGCTAGAAAGCGGTAGCAGTTCATGGAATTGAAAAACAACCTAAGCAATTCTAGTGGAAAGCTAAGAACATAACGGAAAGTAAATGCAAAATGTAAAGGAGCTCGGGAAGAGAGAATTCTTGACGCAGCAATGTTTTCCCGAGGTATCGAGGAGTCAACACTCCCCCCTAGTCCTCGTTGGAGCACCTCGCAAGGTATCGCTCCCCCTCAATCCCGCACAAGGGATGAGTGCTCTCTACGGGCTGGTTCTTCGCCACTCCGACTCGGTGAACCGCCCACAACCGATCATAGAAGCTTGGAGAAGGGCCGCCAACAATCTTTCGACAATCACCTTCCTCCGATCACCACCGAACCATCTAGGTGTTGTCGAACACCAAGAGTAACAAGCACAAGACCTTCGCTTGACCCACTCAAGGCTAGGAAGGTGGATGGATGCACACTTGTCACTCCTAATCACTCTAGGAGGGAAGAACAAGAATTGGATCTCTCAAATCTCTCCCTCACTAGGCACTTGGCTCTCCAGGAACTCTCTCAAGGTTCCTCCAGGTATAACAATGGCCAAGAGAACTAATTAGGATGAAATGGGCAGCTACAAATAGCCCCCACCTCCAAAACTAGCCGTTTTGTGCTTTTTGCACTTTCTGCGAAGGCACCGGACTAGTCCGGAGGCCATAGCATCGGACCATTCCTCCTGGTCTGGAGCTCACTCTTAGTACGAATCTGCACTGTGCCAGGCACCTCCGGACTACTTCCATTAGTCCGGAGCCCTGGTCCGGAGCCTTGGTCCGGACCCCTAGTACTTAGGGTATTGAAACTCACTTCGGCTGAGAGCGTCGGACTAGTCCGGAGCCTTTCTCTGGGCTCGCTCAAAATCTTACTGGCCACTGAACCAATGGCCATTAGTCCAGAGCCCTCCGGACAGGTGGTCCAGAGCTTCTTCCATAGCTGTCTGCCTAAGGCAGGACCACCGGACCACCTCCAATGGTCCGGAGCCTCCTAGGCAAACTAGTCCGGAGCCTTTTTCACCCCCTTCTTCACTTATTCTCACCAAGTCTCTTGAAGGGGTTTTGCTCCTACCAACTCAAGTCAGCTCAAGGGCTATTAGCAGGGTCTCTAGGACTAGTTGTGACAAATGTGCATACACCAACATTCCCAAACTCTCCTAGGTCAAACTACTAACCTCATACCCCCTTAATAGTACGATCAAAGGAAAAACAAAGTCCTAGTCTATACTTAGTGCCCTTCTCACACCTTGTGGCACTAAGGACTAGCCTAGT
This sequence comes from Microstegium vimineum, assembly GCA_022036555.1. Taxonomy (NCBI): domain Eukaryota; kingdom Viridiplantae; phylum Streptophyta; class Magnoliopsida; order Poales; family Poaceae; genus Microstegium; species Microstegium vimineum. The sequence goes on along the minus strand of CM039119.1, from coordinate 32,782,885 downwards.
CTTCACCTTGTAGCTCCATCCTTTGAAACCAAAAACGAATTCCATCTTGGGGGCATGAATACCATTAAGCCCATTCATAATCATCAGTTATGACCTAACTTAATCAAGTTTGCCTATGCAAAACACACGTTAGTCATAGTGATCTAGCATTGTCCTTAATCGCCTAAATTAATAGGGCCTAGATGCTTCAATCTCCCCCTTTTAGGTGATTGACGATAATACAAGCTTGAGTTTATAAGAATAAGAGAGAATTTTGATTAGAGCAACATGACTTGACATGAGATAGGCATGGGTTAGTGATAAGAAAGACATATACATGCCTAAACCATTCAAGCCATGACAAGCACAATAAGATAGGAATTTGAGAATAGTACTTGATTTCAAAGGATATGCTATAGCCAAAAGATCAGAGATTAGCGCAGAAGCAATAGCAACCAAATGACATGATATATATATGGAGTTCACACACATGTCACACAAACATCCAAGTCTCAAACATCACACACATATAATACAAGGCATGAAAGACAGTAAACGTGATGCATGATGCAAGATAAAGTAAACACACATCAAAAGAACCAAAACCCACTAACTCCCCCTGAAGCTAGCAAACTCGACCCTCTCTCCCCCTTTGGCGTCGAAACACCTAAAACCTAAGCATTGGGAGGTGGAGTAGCAGCAGCCTAGTCACGGTCAAGACGACGAAACTCCGAGAGGTCGACGTCACTGTCTGTCTCCTCACCCTAAGAATCTGGAGCTGTAGGGTCTGTTGGGGCTGCCACTGAGGTGTTAGGAGCTGTAGCTGGGATAGAAGTAAGTGGAGCATCTGCCACTGAGTCTGAAGGTGCCTTGGGAACTGCTGAAGCCGGTGGTGCATCTGGCACTGACTCAACGGGAGTCTCTGGAACCGGTGGTTGCTCTGGCTATAACGGTGTAGTAGTGACTGCAGTGGCCTTAGTCTAAATAGCGCCCGGAGGTGTGGAAACTACAGGGGCCTAGCTATCCTGAGCGGCCTCAGACGACACAACTGAAGAGCGGTGCTGACCCGCTGTCGGAGTGACATGCTCAGTAGTCTGAAGCTCAGCAGCTACCTCGGCTGCTATCTCCCTCTCCAGTGGGGGATGGCTGGCCTGTGATATCGCTGAACGCTGCTGAAAGATCAGGAGCAGTCAGTCCCATAGTAGCTGTCATCGGTGTGAAACCGGTAGTGAGGGGAGTGAACTGCTGTGATGGGCCAAGAGTGTCCAACCACTGGGTGACCTATGTAGCCGGTGACTGGAACGGGGTGGTCAATCCTGCACCCTGAAGTCCACTGGACTATACGGCGGGGGTGGGAGTGACAGACGGTCCGACTGACACCTGAGGAGCAACAGAAGAACCTCCAGTCTGTTGTGGGGACACGAAGGGGCTAGCTGCCGGTAGAGGGGCCACTGAAGGGCCTTCTGACTGAGAGGGCTGCGTCTTACTCATCATCTGAATCTACGGTGCAGCTGGAAACTCGAGTGGCAGTGCACCTGTCCACCTCATCATATGGGCCATGAAGGCCATGTTCTACGCCTGTATCTACTGAGTCTAGAGCTATAAGTGCTGGGGCTCAAGCTACATCGCCATCATCTGCTGCTGCATCTCATCCTAACGCTGCTGCACCTGACTCTGCAACTGTCTCTGCAACTCATCTTGTTGTTGCTGAACTTGAGTGATAGCAGACACAAGTGATCCCTGCTACTCGGAGATGCGGTCAAGTATCTTCAGCACAATCAAATCTAGAGTAGATGCTGAGGCGGCACCCGAACCACTAGCCTCAGCGTCATTTTCCCGTGGAGGCATAGCCGGAATGGGCTGGTAGTCGGCATCAGAACTATCTGAAGAAGTATCCACTATCCCCTCAGCCTCCTGAGTGTCCAAGTCCTGAAGCTCCTGCTGCTCAACAGCTCGAATAGCCTCATCCTGGGCATCAACATCATCCATATCTGCTGGAGCTGTCCTAAGTCTGACCTAGCGTAGTGCTCTTTTGCCCAACCGACTATCCATAGAAGAAAGGATCCTATAGTCAGGGAAAACTGTCTTTGCATTGTCAAGCAGATCACGAACCCTAGGGTGAGTGTTCACCAGACGACTGGCTAGATAGAAACTGATCCAGTGAGCATATGGCATCTGCCGTCGAGCCCTGATGCCATCTGAGATCACATCCTCAATCTCTGAAAGGATGAAATCTGCCACATCGAACGGTGTCTGTGAAACTAGGGCTGCAAGCAAGTACTGCTAAAGGTTGGTCAAACCCTCCTTGTAGCCGGTACGAAGCAACAAGGACCGCCGAAGGACATCGTTCAGTCGGTGAACAACTAGATGAAGATTTGCAGGTGTACGATGGGATCCTGCCGAGAAAGGTGGCCTGAAGAGCGGAGCTACCTCGTCAACTGAAGGAGTACGCCCACCGTGAGGTCGGCGGGGCAACTCGACACCTCTGTCGCACTGATCATGAAGAAAATAATCTGAGGTGGCCAGGCGGAGAACCTCTCTGAAACATGTCAAGTACGTCTTGTAGACTCTACCTTGGAAGGTATATTGGAAGTAGCAGTGCATTGGCTCTATCCAGACTAAAGCATAAAATTCTCGGACCCAGCGCTCGACATAGTTCCCTGAGCGACCCAGAAGATCAGCAAGCCCTGGGAGGTATGAGAGATAGGGGCGAACCTCCTCTCCAGCTATAGCAACAATGCTCTCTAGGGAGCAGACTCGGTGAGGACGTATTTGTATGCTGGTGAGCTGGGCTGCCTGGTAGAAGTCCTCCATGAGCGGGGTATGCCAACTCGATGACGCTCTAGGATCTCTCTGATCTGGACACCAACGCTCAATCTCGACAAACCGAAGCTTCTTCACCTGCTTCGACGTAAGACTCCTCAGATCAAGATGAACTAGAGGTGGAGGTGGAGGAGCATCATCCGTAGGGGTAGCTGCCTGGGTGCCCTGGGTAGCACGAGCACCACACTTCAGATCCTCAGCACGTGAAGAAGGCTGAGAGACCTGAGAACGGGTGACACGCCAAGGAGGAGGCACCAACGGCACTGCAAGAGCCTCATCGGAAGGCGCTGACTCTCCTGCCGGAACTGTCTCTGACTCTGACTGAGCTGGCTATGAAGGTAGAACCTGCGGAGGGGAGCCAATACAAACTGAGCCCCGGCTACCACCTCGCTTTGCGCGGTCGGTGGCATCTGCAATAGCTTCAGCAATCTGTGCCTCTATGAGCTTTCGCTTCTTCTTCTTAGGCTTCTCAACAAGCTTTGCCTTGCCCTTTGCCTTTGGAGGGCGAGGAGGGGGACTGATGACGACCCGTAGGGTTCGAAGTTCGATCTTTCGATGAGAGTTGGTGGATAACTCGATTTGTGGAGGGAGATGACGTTCACGGCTCGACTACAACCGTCCAAGGACGCTGCGCCTTAGCAACCGATACACCACCTCCGATGGCTGCCGTGATCTTGCGGCGCGACAACCAGCCACTAGGGCTCCCGTCCTGCAAGCAATCGAAGAACCAGCAAGAACAAGATGAACAAGCACTCAATTGCAAGATGAATATGAAGGTTTCAATCTGAGAACACAATATGGTGAGGTTCTGATGACAATCAGACGGACGGTTGATCCAACACGCGCGCTGAAAGGCGGTAGCAATAGCTAACTCGACGAAACAAAACCTAAACTGTTTGTGGCGGCTCTAAAGACTTATAAGGAGTTGGGAGGACGACCACAAGGGTGTTGGGGTCGTTCTCCAACCCTAGGACGCGTCCCTAATGGACCCAACTTGATACATGGGCCACAGGCCCAAAATAAGGTGACGCAGCACCGGTGGACAGAAAAGGTCTCGGTACAAAAACGATGACTCTGGACGCATCTGATAAGGTATAGCCATGCTTCTGGATCCGTTGGAAAGTAGACTTGATAAGCTTTCCAAAGAGTGTGAGAATGTCCCAATCGGAGTCCGTATGAAGTCGTGGCATCCATCACAAGTTGGTGCTGTCCTGCAGTCCAAATCCAGCTAGCGCCCATCCCGTGTCCCGCTGATCCTCTCCATTGTTCCTGAGCAAAACAGGAGTGCACGTGTCTCCATTGTCTAAATATAATGGACAAGAGTTTGAGAATAAACTTACTTGATGATTGAGTTCACGGGCACGAGCACAAGTAATAGGACCAAGTGGTGCTGGAGATGGTTTTGGTGTGGTGTTGATGTCCTCATCATCCTCCCCTTCTTGCATTTGAGTCGTCCTCGACTCAAGCTCATCTTCCTCTCCCAAATATGGCTTCAAATCTGCAATGTTAAATGTGGGACTAATCCCAAAAGCTACAGGAAGATCAAGCTTATATGCATTCTCATTAATACGTTTTAGCACTTTAAATGGTCCATCAGCTCTAGGCAGCAATTTAGATTTTCTCAATTCAGGAAACCTATCCTTTCTCAAATGCAACCAAACCAAATCACCAGGTTCAAAAATCAATTGCTTTCTACCTTTATCACCAGCAATCTTATACTTAGCATTCATGCGCTCTATGTTTTCTTTAGTTGTTTCATGCAATTTTAACATCAACTCAGCACGTTGCTTAGCATCAAAATTCAATTGTTCAGAAGTTGGTAGAGGCATTAAATCAATAGGAGCACGTGGTAACAAGCCATAAACAACCTCAAATGGGCACATCTTGGTAGTAGAATGCAATGAACGATTATAAGCAAACTCAATATGAGGCAAACAATCTTCCCACATCTTAATATTCTTCTTTAAAACAGCCCTTAACATAGTAGATAAAGTTCTATTCACAACTTCAGTTTGACCATCAGTTTGGGGATGACATGTGGTAGAAAATAAAAGCTTAGTCCCCAATTTACCCCATAAAGTTCTCCAAAAATGGCTAAGAAATTTAGCATCTCGATCAGAAACAATTGTATTTGGCACACCATGCAAACGAACAACTTCTCGAAAGAACAAATCAGCAATATGTGTAGCATCATCAGTTTTATGACAAGGTATAAAGTGTGCCATCTTAGAAAATCTATCCACAACCACAAAAACACTATCACGACCCTTCCTAGTCCTTGGCAATCCCAAAACAAAATCCATAGAAATATCTTCCCAAGGAGCATTAGGAACAGGTAGAGGCATATACAAACCGTGTGGATTTAATCGCGACTTCGCCTTTTGACAAGTCGTGCAGCGAGAAACAAATCTCTCCACATCTCTCCTCATCTTTGGCCAAAAGAAATGACCAACATGTATGTCCTCTGTCTTCTTTGCTCCAAAATGTCCCATCAAGCCACCTCCATGTGCTTCCTGAAGCAACAACAAACGAACGGAGCTAGCTGGAATGCATAGCTTGTTAGCTCTAAACACAAAGCCATCATTTAGAACAAATTTATTCCATGTTTTTCCATCCTTACATTGCAGCAACACGTCTTTAAAATCATTATCATGTATATATTGTTGTTTAATTGTTCCAAACCAAAGATCTTATAGTCAAGTTGTGTTAATAAAGTATATCTCCTAGGCAAAGCATCAGCAATGATATTCTCTTTCCCTTTCTTGTGCTTAATGATATAAGGAAAAGATTCAATAAACTCAACCCACTTAGCATGTCTACGGTTCAGTTTTACTTGACTACGAATATGCTTTAAGGATTCATGATCAGAATGAATAACAAATTCTTTGGGCCACAAATAATGCTGCCATGTTTCTAATGTTCGCACGAGAGCATACAATTCCTTATCATAAGTAGAATAATTCAGAAGAGGCCCACTTAGTTTCTCACTAAAATATGCAATGGGTTTACCTTCTTGTAACAAAACACCACCCAATCCAATTCCACTAGCATCACATTCAAGTTCAAAAGTCTTATTAAAATCAGGAAGTTGGAGAAGAGGCGCATTTGTCAACTTATCTTTCAACATGTTGAAGGCATTCTCTTGTGGGGTTCCCCAAGAAAACATGACTCCCTTCTTCGTAAGCTCATTCAATGGTGCAGCAATGGTGCTGAAATCCTGCACAAAGCGACGATAGAACCCAGCAAGTCCTAGAAAACTCCGCACTTGGGTGATAGTCTTTGGTACTGGCCAACCCTGTATAGCGTCCACCTTGGCTTTATCAACCTCAATTCCTTGTGGAGTAACAACATAGCCAAGAAAAGAAACACGATCTGTGCAAAAGGTGCACTTATCAAGGTTACCAAATAAACGTGCCTCCCGTAGAGCTTTAAAAACAACACATAAATGATCAATATGTTCTTCCATAGATTTGTTGTAAATTAATATATCATCAAAATAAACAACAACAAATCTTCCAATGAAAGCACGCAAAACCTCATTCATCAATCTCATGAAGGTACTAGGTGCATTAGTTAACCCAAAAGGCATGACTAACCACTCATACAAACCAAACTTAGTTTTGAAAGCAGTTTTCCATTCATCTCCCAATTTCATGCGAATCTGATGATACCCGCTACGCAAATCCACTTTGGAAAACACAACAGCACCACTCAATTCATCTAGCATGTCATCTAATCGTGGAATTGGATGACGATATCGAATAGTAATATTATTAATAGCCCGACAATCCACACACATACGCCACGATCCATCTTTCTTAGGCACTAAAATGACCGGAACAGCACAAGGACTTAGAGACTCACGTATGTAACCTTTGCCAAGGAGTTCTTGCACTTGACGCTGAATCTCCTTTGTTTCTTCTGGATTGGTCCTATATGGTGCACGGTTGGGCAATGAGGCACCAGGAATGAGGTCAATTTGGTGCTCAATGCCTCGAAGTGGTGGCAGGCCCGATGGTATTTCACTTGGGAACACATCCGAATACTCCTGCAAAACGTTAGCGACAGCAGGGGGCAAAGAACGCTGCATATCATGAAGGGAAATCAATACCTCTTTGCATACTACAGCATAAGCAACAGTAGTGGAAGCATTCAACTCATTAATATCAGATTTAGTAGCAAGCAAACAATTTCCTTTCAATTTTATCTCCTCTTTTAGATCAGCAACAGATTGGTCATTTTTATTGCTCTCACTTTTAGCTTTTGAGGCTTTAGCTAAATCATCGTGCATAATAGCTTCAGGGGACATAGGATGCAACACAATTTTTCTATCATGGTATAGAAAAGAATATTGATTTGTTCTACCATAATGCATAGAATCTCTATCAAATTGCCAAGGTCGGCCTAGCAGCACATGACAAGCTTGCATAGGCACAACATCACATTCAACCACATCTTTATAGGATCCAATGGAAAAATTGATTCGCACAAGTCTAGTTACCTTTGCCTTACCGCTGTTATTTAACCATTGAATGTAATATGGATGTGGGTGTGGTTTGGTGGTAAGCGCAAGCTTCTCCACCATGTCACCGTCTGCCAAGTTGTTGCAGCTACCTCCATCGATGATCATGCGACATGAACGCTCCTTGATGACACACTTTGTTTGGAACAACGTGTGTCGCTGATTTTGCTCTGCCTTCTCCATTTGTGCACTAAGCACACGCTGTACAATGAGGCTCTCATAGCGGTCGGCTTCACCTGCATTAATATGTTCTTCTATACATTCTTCACTACCTGCATGGTCAGCGACAAGCAATGCAAGTGTATCTTCATCAAAATCACTAGCGGACGAATACTCACCATTATCTTTGACGACCATAACGCGCTTGCTGGAACACTCACGCATCACATGTCCATATCCCTGGCACCGGTGACACTGAATGTCTCTCGTTCTACCTGTCGATGCTACGGACGAAGCACTTGCACTAGGCTTCTGGGCTGTCTTGACTACTGAATTTGTGGGAGTAGCACTAGGCTTGTCACTTGAGGATGGCATAGTAGCACGTGTGCGGGACTGCCATGAATTTGTCTTCCCTGCAGGAAAGTTATTCCGAACACTAGCACGTCGCCCCTGCACTTCCCTTTCAGCTTTACAAGCAAGATGAAACAAACGGGTTACATTAGTGTACTCTTTATATGAAAGGATGTCTTGAATTTCACGATTTAACCCACCCAAAAATCTTGCCATAGCAGGTTCCTCATCCTCCTCTAAATTACAACGCAACATACCCATTTGTAATTCTTGATAATACTCTTCTACACTTTTAGCACCTTGTCTTAGTTGTTGCAGTTTATGTAGCAAATCCCGTGCATAGTAAGAAGGAACAAATCTAGCCCTCATGATTTTTTTTAAAGCATCCCAAGTACGTGGTATGTTATTAGGATTTTTCTTATTATACTCTATCCACCATACAGTAGCAAAGTCAGTAAACTCACTAGTAGCAGCCCTAACACGTGTATTCTCAGGAAATTCGTGGCATGCAAACTTTTGGTCAACAGCAATTTCCCATGAAATGTATGCATCAGGATCATACTTACCATCAAAAGGAGGTATTTTAAATTTAATCTTACTGAAAGCATCATTGTTATTATGTACCTCACGTCGACGGTGACCCATACCTCTCCGATTGAAGCGTAGGCGATGTCGATCACTAAGGTCATTGTTATCAAGGTCCATATCACCAGAGTAAGCATCCTCGTCATTATCTTCGACTCGCTCCTCATCCTTGTGGGCGTCATTATGTTGATGTTGACCCTTGCCGTTTGTGTGGAAGTCATCAAAACGACAGAGAAGAGCGGCAAGGCTTTTGTCCATACGAGCAACCGATGCTTTGACTCCTGTAAGCTTGGTGGTGGTGGCAAGTTGGGCGGCCTCTAGTTGCCCAATCTTGTCATTGGTCACCTGTAAATCTCCATCAAGTCCTTCTGTATGCAGCTGCACTTGCCTTGTAAAATGTTGAATGATGCCCTTGGTGCGTGGAGATTGCGGCATGTTGTTATTATCCTCTGTTTCTGACATGGTTTAGAAGACAAGAACAACAAGAAAACAGGTGAAGAAATAAAAGCCCTACAACTATAGGATGTAGCTACAGCAAGACACTCGCTCTCAACCTGTTTCTCAAGCTCTTACCAGTTCTTACCTTGCTCAAACAAGAGGGGTCAACAACCAGCAAGCCTGCAACCTTGGAAGTGAATGTATCGGTACCGTAGCACAACACCTGTCAAGTTGTAGTCGAATATGTGGAGCTGTAGGTGGCCAATGTTATGGACAAGGATAGATACTAGAACCACGTTAGTCACAAAAGCAAGTTGAATAATCGTTCAAAGGTGGTACTGTGCTGGTCCTAGCCTAGACCGTGCTAGAGACGCGAGCCTGGACACAAAGGAACTCACAAACACCACCTATCCAAAGGAGGGAAACACAAAGATCAGCCCCCTTTTTTTCTGTTTTTTTTTCTTTTCTTTTTTTTGCCTTTTTTTTGCTTTTTTTTTTGCTTCTTTTTTTCTTTCTTTTTTTTTAGGGATCCTCAAAGCTGATTATATGAACAAAGAGATGTCAAAAGAGCAAATCACCACACACACTTTTTCCAAAAGTGCAGGCAAATCACCACACACTCTCTCTCTCTCTCTCTCTCTCTCTCTCTCTCTAAAGTAAGCTTCACTGTAATATGGTATGAAACTGGTAGTCTTGACTTGTAGTGCGCAACTTAAATATGGAAAACAACGCGGACGGCGACAATTTATAGCAGCGAAAACCAGGGTAGTACTCGGACTCGATTCCCGAAATCAACTCGGACTCGAACTTGACAGCAGCGAATACCAGGGTAGTACTCGGACTCGATTCCAGAACACCACTCAAACTCGAACTGGACAGCCGCGAATACCAGGGTAGTACTCGGACTCGAACTTGACAGCAACGAAATCTACTTAGACTCGGACTAGAACGTGACAAGAACTCGAAACTCTAAAGGACTATAACTAAAACCAGCAACTCGACACAACCGATGCAACCGACGACTCAACAAGCCCTAACTAAATAGTACTAGAAAAAGGCTCAACGGGTTTATGGGATTACAGAAAACTAATCTACTATTTTTTTTTGGCTTTTCTGGACTATAGGAAAAAAAATTGTGAAGAATTGGAAGTCTCTCACCGATAAACCTTGCTCTGATTACCAACTGATGACGACCCGTAGGGTTCGAAGTTCGATCTTTCGATGAGAGTTGGTGGATAACTCGATTTGTGGAGGGAGATGACGTTCACGGCTCGACTACAACCGTCCAAGGACGCTGCGCCTTAGCAACCGATACACCACCTCCGATGGCTGCCGTGATCTTGCGGCGCGACAACCAGCCACTAGGGCTCCCGTCCTGCAAGCAATCGAAGAACCAGCAAGAACAAGATGAACAAGCACTCAATTGCAAGATGAATATGAAGGTTTCAATCTGAGAACACAATATGGTGAGGTTCTGATGACAATCAGACGGACGGTTGATCCAACACGCGCGCTGAAAGGCGGTAGCAATAGCTAACTCGACGAAACAAAACCTAAACTGTTTGTGGCGGCTCTAAAGACTTATAAGGAGTTGGGAGGACGACCACAAGGGTGTTGGGGTCGTTCTCCAACCCTAGGACGCGTCCCTAATGGACCCAACTTGATACATGGGCCACAGGCCCAAAATAAGGTGACGCAGCACCGGTGGACAGAAAAGGTCTCGGTACAAAAACGATGACTCTGGACGCATCTGATAAGGTATAGCCATGCTTCTGGATCCGTTGGAAAGTAGACTTGATAAGCTTTCCAAAGAGTGTGAGAATGTCCCAATCGGAGTCCGTATGAAGTCGTGGCATCCATCACAAGTTGGTGCTGTCCTGCAGTCCAAATCCAGCTAGCGCCCATCCCGTGTCTCGCTGATCCTCTCCATTGTTCCTGAGCAAAACAAGAGTGCACGTGTCTCCATTGTCTAAATATAATGGACAAGAGTTTGAGAATAAACTTACTTGATGATTGAGTTCACGGGCACGAGCACGAGTAATAGGACCATGTGGTGCTAGAGATGGTTTTGGTGTGGTGTTGATGTCCTCATCAAGGCATATCATCACCACCTAAACCACTGACACGAGCACCACGACCCATAGCTGATCAACAATGAGAATCACTGCCCAACTGTCAAACTGCAATTACCACTGCCAGAGAACTTCTGCCAAGATCAACTACCACTGCCAATAATACCATTGCAAGTAACAACCTCTGACAAAGGGGCTCTCAAGCCATTGGACTGTCACTGAAGAGGCTTTGCCTCAATCCATACTCGCGAGCTTTGCCCCGAGTTTCACTGCCACTGACTGCTGCTAGAAAGATTCGAAAGGAATATATATAAGCATATATAAATTATATAGATAAGAATCTGTATGGAAGCAAGCATTTGGATAAGAGATTGAATGAATACTGCCACGGTACCTTAGGTAAGAGAGCGTACTAATCAAAGCAAGTCAAACTCCAAACCACACTCTACAAGAGATAGCACCAGCTACGGATCACAGTTGGCAAGGATATAAGTGAATTTGGAATTGAATGAGTTCATGGATTTTCAAGGAATAGACCTAGGACATGACATAATCCGAGACTCGACAAAATGCGAAATTGAGGATCAGCACCATACCCTAGGTGAGTGACGAGGTCCCTGACGGCCGAATCGAAGAATCGACGAGACAAAACGGCGAAGTTCCAACACCTAGGGTTTGGCAAACCCTAGGGGTCTTGTTGTTGGTAGGCAATGAAGGGGAGGGTGAAACCCTAGGAGGTGGATGTCCTTGGCAGGAAGGAGGAGTAGGCAGGGGTGGAGCTTAGTCACCGGCGAGGGGGAGCAGAGTCCCGACGGTGAGCTATGTAGTGGTGGTGGGATGTGCTGGTGGCGCTGCTGCTCGACGGCGAGGAGGGGCAGAGCAGGACGCACTGCTGGCAGCGCTCCGGTGAGGGTCTCATTGATGGCGAGAGGTGCGTGGGCGAGCATGGACGAGCGGCGCAACATACGGTCGAAGAAAAAAAGTAACTGCCTGAAACAGATCACCCCACAAGGGTTATGCGCGAAGATTTCGAGCGTCGGACCAGACTAAATAGTCTGGAGGTAGGTCCGACGAGGTGGTCCGACGAATTTGAGTGTTTCAGACAAACGGTGCAGTAAGCACCCTGTGTCCGGACGCTTGGTCCGGAGGTGCCGTCGGACCATTGAGGGTAGTCCAGAGGTCTTTGACTGAACTGCTTGAGGGCTGACTGGGGCACCGGACCCTTGAGGATTGGTCCGGAGGAGTGTCGGACTGGTTGTCCGACGATTTTCTCTGAGTTGGATGAATTTATGCAGTGAGGGACAGGGCTCTGGACTAGTGAGCGTCGGACCAATGGAGTGATCCGGAGGGTGGTCTGAAGCTCCATTTGCTTTGAATTTTCCTGTTTTTCTCTCCAATCTTTCTCCTAGCCAAGTACCAACACAAAAGAAGCAGAGAGAAACACTTGTTGGCCTTGACATAAGAACCATCTATCAAACCCTCAGTTTTAGAAATAGTTTTCCATAGGCTAGACTTAGTTTTCATATCAAAATAGTTCGAGAAAGCTCCAAGGATCACCATAGGGGCGCAAGAGGGGTATTAGTAACAACTAGAGCTTTGAATGCTCCCCCTAAGTGACGATCCTAGAGGATGATAAAACTTAACCGAAAAGAAATGGCAAACAACACACATGCAAATGCAATGCATTACGGAATTTGAACCTAGATTGCTTGCAAGTTTAAACCGCGGTTAAGCTTTGTCACACGTTTTGAGGGCGGTTATCTCAACCGCGTTAGCCAAGCCTATGTGCATTACTAAAGATTAAACATGTTATATTACATATGAATGCATGAGGGTTCACACAAGCTCATTTTTTAGTGAAGTTTGAGTGATCAAGCACATTTAACTCGCTTTGCAACCTACAAAAGGTTATCTCATTGAGTGGTTTTGTGAAGATATCCGCCAATTGCTCTTCGCTCTTAACTCCAACTAGTGTTATGTCTTTCCTAGCCACATGATCTCTAAGAAAGTGATGGCGAATATCTATGTGCTTGGTGCGAGAGTGTTGAACCGGGTTGTTAGCAAGCTTTACGGCGCTTTCATTATCACACAAGAGTGGAACTTCTTTTAAAACAACGCCGTAATCAAGAAGTGTTTGGGTCATGTATAAGATTTGTGCACAAATTTCTCCCATGGCTATGTATTCCGCCTCGGTGGTAGACAATGCCACACTGTTTTGCTTCTTAGAGGACCAAGAAACAAGTGATCTTCCTAGCACGTGGCACCCGCCGGAGGTACTCTTCCTATCAACCTTACACCCGGCATAATCCGAATCGGAATAGCCAACTAGTTGGAAGGGAGCTCCTTTGGAAGTACCTAAGGATTCTTTTAACCGCACATAGATGCGACTCCTTAGGGATTGCTTGAAACCTAGCACACATACACATACTAAACATGATATCTGGCCTAGATGCGGTGAGGTAAAGTAAACTACCGATCATAGAACGATAGAGAGTTTGGTCAATCGGTTTACCTCCCACATCAAGGTCAAGATGTCCATTAGTAGGCATGGGGATCTTGATTGGCTTGCAATCCTCCATCTTAAACTTCTTGAGTAGATAATGAGTGTACTTCTCTTGAGATATGAAGGTTCCCTCCCTCATTTGCTTCACTTGGAAGCCAAGAAAGAAGGTTAGCTCGCCAATCATTGACATCTCGAACTCCTTGGACATAAAGTCATCAAACTCCTTGCAATGATCTTAGTTTGTTGACCCAAATATAATGTCATCGACATATACTTGGCAAACAAAGATCTCTCCATTAAGCTTCTTGGTGAATAGTGTTGTGTCGACGATCCCAATCTTGAAGCCCTTCTTGAGTAGGAAGTCCCTTAGCCTCTCATACCAAGCTCTTGGAGCTTGCTTCAATCCGTAGAGTGCCTTGGACAACCTATAAACATGATTAGGCAAGTTTGGGTCTTCAAACCCGGGAGGTTGTGAGACATAGACAAGTTCATTGATGAAACCATTTACAAAGGCACTCTTCACATCCATTTGAAAGAGTTTCATTTTGCGATGTGAAGCATACGCCAAAAGGATATGGATGGCTTCAAGTCTTGCAACCGGTGCAAAGGTCTCCCCAAAATCCAAGCCTTCAACTTGGGAGAACCCCTTTGCCACCAATCTTGCCTTGTTCCTCACAACCACGCCTTGATCATCTTGCTTGTTTCTAAACACCCATTTTGTGCCAATGATCCTTGCATCCTTTGGCCTCTCTTCAAGTGTCCACACTTGGTTCTAGGTAAAGTTGTTGAGTTCTTCATGCATGGCATTCACCCAATCCGGATCCACAAGTGCTTCTTCAACACTAGTAGGATCAACAAAGGAAACAAAAGAGTGATGCTCAACATAAGATGCAAGTCTAGAACGAGTCATAACTCCCTTTTATGGACTCCCTATGATTTGATTATGGGGGTGAGCTTAAAGGATAGGTGTTGATCTTCTATTTGTCTCTTGAGGAGGGGGATGTGGTGCTTCAACATTTTGAGTTTCCGCCTCGGCTTGATCTTGAGGGATGTGAGTATCTTCTTGAGCTTCTCTCACTTGTTCTTGCTCATCAACTTGAGGCGTGCGAGGGGAGAAGGATCTTGATTAGCTTCATCTTCAACTTATTCCACCTCTTGTGGGTTGATAGCACCGATGGGCATGTTCTTCATTGCCTCCCTCAAGGATTCATCACCTACATCAATATCCTCAAGCGCTCCTTGGGAGCCATTAGTTTTGTCAAATTCCAAGTCATACGTTTCTTCAACTAAGCCGGTGGCTTTGTTAAATACACGGTATGCCTAGGACTTAAGTGAATAAGTGACAAGGAAACCAATGTCACACCCTGTTGGAATTTACCCAAGTGTTGGCGCTTCTTGTAGATGTACACCTTGCACCCAAACATCCGGAAGAATGAAATATCCGGATTCTTCCTATTAACAAGCTCATAGGGGGTCTTCTTCAATAGCCTTTGGACAAGGAGACGTTTTGCCAGGTAGCAAGCGGTGTTGATAGCCTCCGCCCAAAACTTCTCAGGAGTGTTGTACTCATCAAGCATAGACCTTGCTAGAGTGATAAGCGTCTGGTTCTTCCTCTCTACAACACCATTTTGCTAGAGCAGGGGCTACCACATCCGCCGTGGCGGTCAATATGACAGCAAAGAAGATCGGTCCCTCTCGCCGGAGCCACCGGGCCCTCTGGCCTACATTCGCTGCATCCACCGTGCTCCGTTGTTGACGGTCGATAAGTATCAAATTCTATATGTCAACAAGAACTAAAAAGGACTTAATTGAATCATCACCATAGACTTTGGGGTCTAACTGACAGATTTCCACAAGTTTTGGTGAGTTTATGTTTTTACAGGGAGTTATCAGGAAAAGAACCAAAGAAGGTCCACATGTCATGTTTACTTAGACAGAAAGGACCTCCGCACAAGAAAAGAATACTTAGGAAGACTCTAGAAGAGACTGGACCAAACCAGAGGCCGAGTGGGCCCAGGCCCAGGGCGCCCGCCCTACCCTGGTGGCCAATCACCATCAACTTCGCGGATCATGCCTAACCGCCTTTGAGGATGAATCTAAACCACTCGATTAAGGTCGGTTTGATCTGACGGTCCACGTTCATTTGAGGGGGCTATATAAGTGAGGCCCTGCCACCCCTAAGGAGGAGGAGAAATCATTATCAAAGGAAGCCATCAAATCTAGGGTTTCATATCCCTTTCTCCACTAGAGAATTATAATAGCTACTCCCAATTCCTTCAAGTTATATAGGATTGATTAGATAGATCTAGAGAAGTAGAGCATCGCGCTCTGGATTTCGGATCATTGTCATAAAGATTGGTATTATCTTGTATCTTTCTCTACGACTTTATTCTTAATATCATTATGTTTCTATTTATTATGTTCTTAGTTTGTTCTAGTTCTATACTTGATATAGTTTTGATTGATAATGAGTTTATGTATGAGTTTGCAAAGTGCTTAGCTCTTTCCCTAGGGGAGTTAAGTGGTAGATCACATGTAAGCGTGGTGCTTAGATGCTATGTACCTACAAATGTATCCTATTAGCCAGGTCGCGTGGTAGTTCATGGAAGTGACAGTTCCATTGATTCTTATATAGTCCACCCCCCGTTGGTAGGACAGGAAGAATTTGTATTGCGGAGTAAGTCTTGTTATATCCTGTCTTACTTTAGCGATGTTCCTTATACATAGATGAAGAGTCCTTTATGCTATATATGATTGTATATGTGCTAGAGTAGATTATGGCTTAATAGATTAGAACCTACTTAAAAGTTATTCTCTTACTAGTCCGACGTCACCTTACATTTATATGGAGTAGTCTATCTCTAATCTCTGTGTTATTTACCTTTGAGCGTACACTTCAATATTTTTATTATTATTATGGCTTACCCCCTGTCGAAGTAAGTGACTATGTGATTGAGCTTTCTCATAAGTAATCATGTTTTGCAAGTACATCTCTAGTCTAAACCCTTGTTAGTTCATGCCACCAATGTTTGCTTTTCCTTTAGCAAAATTATAAATAATGATACCAAGAATTACTTCCTGGTGAAGTGCTACAATTGGTATTTTATCTGTGTGCTTGCAGATAGAATAAATATAATTTCTAGAGAGCCTTTTACATTCATAAATACCACCGCACATTTCTAGCGCCATGCTGGGGATGACAACCCAGTATTCAAAGTGGTGTTAGAAATGTCAACATCCGTTCCCGCAACGTTTCCGGCAGCCAGCCAACATCGTCCGGTACTCCGGGGAGACGAACCCCGGACTCTGGCTCGACGACTACCGCCTTGCCTGCTAGGCCGGCGACGCGGATGACGACGAGTTCATCATCAGCAACTTGCCTCTCCACCTCTCAAACTCAACCCGCACGTGGCTCGAGCATCTACCTCCCAACACCATCGATGGGTGGAGTTCCCTGCGACAGGCCTTCGTCGGGAATTTCCAAGGCACCTACACACACCCAGGGAACCCTTGGGACCTCCGCAGCTGCAGGCAGAAGAAAGATGAGTCCCTCTGGGACTACATCTGTCGCTTCTCCCAGCAGTGCACAAAGCTCCCGACCGCGGCCAACGCGGACGTGGTTGGGGCATTCCTCGCGGGCACCACCTGCAAGCAGCTAGTCCATGAGCTGGGCCGCAGCAACCTTCGCACAACAAAGCGACTCCTCGACATGGCCATGAGCTACGCTTCGGGCGAAGAGGCAGTCGGCGCAATCTTCCACCCCGACAAGAGGAAGGGCAAAGAAGTGGGGGATGCCGGCGAAGGCGGCTCCAACCGCGCCGAGAACAAGAACAAGAAGAAGGGCAAGCCGCAGCGTGGCGGCGGCGACAACGTGGTCGTGGCGGCAGATCGCAAGACTTCCCGCCCCCAGGTCGGAAAGAAGGGGGGCAAGTTCGACGACATGCTCACCAAGCCATGCCCGTACCACAACAGGCCGGTCAAGCACACACTCCAGGAGTGTGAAATGATGGCCAGATACTTCAAGGTCGTCCCCAACAAAGACGACCAGCCGAAGCAGCCGGACGGTCAGGACGGGGACGGGGGTCGCGAAGACTCCTAGCCCCACGTCAACAAGTGCCTCATGATCTTCAGGGGCTCAGAGGCCTACGGTTGCAAGCGCTGGAAAAAGCGGGAGCAGCGCGTAAGTCTTCGCAGCCGCCCCGGCAACTCCGGCCTTCCTCGACTAGTCGAAGTCTGACATCACGTTTGGGCGAGACGATCACCCGAGCCACATTCCCCACCCGGGTCATTACCCACTCATCATAGGGAACGTGCGCTTCACCAAGGTACTGATGGACAGGGCAGCAGCCTCAACATCATGTACTACAACGCCTTCGAGGCCCTCGACCTACGAAGGGAAAGGCTCTGATCCTCGGGGGCTCCTTTTCAGGGAATCGTCCCCGGAAGACAAACGGTACCCCTGGGGCAGATCGACCTGCCTGTCACGTTTGGGGAGCCGGACAACTTCCGGACCGAGGACCTCACCTTCGAGGTCGTGGCTTACCGCGAGACTTACCACGCGGTGCTGGGGAGGCCGTGCTACACAAAGTTTATGGCCATCCCCAAGTACACCTATCTCAAGCTCAAGATGTCGGGGTCATGTGGCATCATTACAGTCACCTCCGACCTCAAAGTGGCGTACCAGTGTGAGGTGGACTGCTGCGAGAACGCCATGGCCGAGGTGCGCAGCGAGGAGCTGGTGGCGACGATCGAGGCCGCAGACAAGATGGACGTCGACCCTTAGAGCGCGAAGAGCTCGGACGCCCAGAGCACCCACAACCATGTCGTTTTTTCTACTGTTATTTAGTGTACTTAACATTGTACTTACGCATGTAACTCTCCTTAAGCAAAAAGTTCGAGGAATGAAAACGTGGGAACTCTTGGACCAATCACTCAGCAAGGTGTGCTCCTGGTGCGTGCCAGAACACACCTCGCTCGGGGGCTGGAAAGGGGGGAACCCCCTATTTTTCTCTCCAAAAAGTTTTTTGCACGAAAACACGCACTTTTTCTCGCTGAACAAAAACCTCGCTTTTCCCAGTCTAGAAGGAAAATCTCACCGGGCCATGGCAATGGGCCGTGAAGTACTCCAGCCCCCCGGGGCAAGTACTTCCACCCGACTGCCCACCCGAACAGACCAGACCTCTTACCGGGAAAAGTAGAGCAAGTAGGTCAAAACGGAAAAAATGCAGAAACATAAAACAAGCTCACTAAGGAGCAACCAAACTTGTCCAAAGCCCTCTAGGGCACATCGTACCAAAAGACGAATTAAGTTTTCTTACAAGGGCCCTTGGCCCTAATTACTGACCACGCAGGGTCACTCCTCCGGCGGCGGGAACACTTCATCCTCGAGCTTGGCGGCCAGAACCGTAGTAGGTTCCTCTGCGGCAACTTCATTCCGGTCAAGCACATCCTCCGGGGCGTCCCGAGGGTAGCCTTCGCTAACGAGCGCAGGAGTCACTGCGTCGTAGAGGCAGGCGGCGATGGCCATCATGCGGTGGACCCCGACATGCAGCGCCTCCCGGATCCGAGCTTGACCCCACTCCCAGAGCAGGCCAACATGGTTCCGGGCCGAGTCGGGTCCGTCTCCCGTGGCTGGGATGCCGAACAGGTCACACACTCCGTGCATAGCCTCGCGCAACGCCTACGACTCCTGCACACCGGCCTACAGTTCTGGAGCAACAAGAAAGGGGTCTCAACCCCCGAGCTCGACCACAAAAACACTACAGCAAAAGGACAAGCAGAGGAAACATACCTGCGCTCTCCCTCGACAAGCCATCGGCTGTCGCGCAGAGCTGCGAAACGATCCCGGTCAATTCGCCGACCTAGGTGGAGAACGCCAGGATCCTCCGATCAGCGTCAGAGCCACGTTCGAGCGCATGGGCCGAAAGGTCCTCGAGGCGAGCCACGGCGTCGTCACGCTCTCGCCGGTTGATGTCGCGCTGGCGCCGCATGGTGTTGCGTTCCTCCTCCATGGAGTCCAGTGCCAAGACGGCCCGACGACGCGCTTCCGCCTCAGCGTTGCGCTTGGCAGTCAGGCGATCGGCTTCAGCCAGGCGTGTCGCACGCTCATCCGCCAGCATCTTGCGGACGGCCATGGCATCGACACGAGCCTCGTCCCGCTCTCGCCCGATCCGCTCGAGGTCAGCGACACCCCGCTGTGCCAACGCCTGGGCGTCCGCCGCCTTTGTTTCCGCGGCCCTCAGCCGCTCCCCCAACTCCTCCGCGCGACGGCGGGTCGCCACGAGCTCCTCGGCCACGTCGGTTTCCCCGGGGGATGTCCACGACCCGGGGTCCCACCGACCGAGCTCGCGACGAAGGAACTCGGACTTCTCAACACTCGTCGCCATCAGGATCTACACGAAGGGAGACATCAAGGTCTCAACAAGTAAGAGCAAAACAACACTTACGGTCAAAATGGCTTCTCACATTGCCGTGGTGGGAGAGGTCGTCGGAGAGCGACGCCACCGCCCTCTGAAGCAGCTCCACCGCGCGTGCCACAAGATGCTCATGCTCCCGGCGGCAGGCAGCAACACGACTCCAATGTCGGAGCTCGCGTTGGTCATTCTGCACAAACATCGGCACCCCCCTAGTTCGTCCGGTCGACCCAGGCAATCGGATCGCCATCCCCGAAGGTACGACGGTCAGGACCGAGCCTACGCAGGGCCCCAGGGGCGACATTCCCCCTAGCGCCAACCACCTTGCCCGGCGAGGTCGCACTAGACTGGGAAGGGACGGCCTTCGACACACGAGCGGCCGCCACCTCCTCCTCGGTGAACGACCAGGGGGCCGCCGTGTCCCAGGCCAGCACGTTGGAAGGAAGAGGGCTGCCCAGGAGGCCCTCCTCACTCGCGCCGATAGCCGTTGCCTCGGCCTCGGGCGTCACGGCTGCGACCCCCATGTTCCCGTCCGTGGCATCGGGGGCGTCCTTGCCGGCACCACCCACCACTGTCACCGTCGCTGCATCTTCTGGCGTCGCGGCCGTCTAGACCTCCTCGGCGTCCAGGGCCATGGGGCCACCCAGGCCGCCCTCCTCCCTAGAGTCGTCAACGACTACCACCTCGGGGGAGAGGATGGCGCGATGGCCCCAAGGCCGGCGTCAGTAGGGGTCGGCGGCGCTGCAGCGGTGGCGTCGCTCGGGTTCGGGTCCCAGCGGCATCCGTCGAACCAGGAGCCGGGGCCGCTCCACCCTGCCCCAGGCCAACCAATGGCGCTCCCCGGCGCAACTTCTTCCATCCCGTGTGCGCGGAGCCTCCGGTGGTCTTGCATCGTTCATCACGCACGTTAACTCAAGTCACGAGCCATCGCTTTTCATTGGTAAAGTGAAAAAAGACATCGAACAACGCAAGCTTACTGTGGGGAGAAGATGCGGTGGCGTTTCCACGACGGCTCCACCGCACCGCAGCCCGCGGTCACCGAACCGCTGCTCTGTCCACCACCCTCATTCCCCCCGGACGTGGCGGGGAGAGGGGTGGCCGGGGAGTCACCAGCAACACCGCGCCCGGAGCCGCCAGGGGCCAGGTGCGCTCCAACCGTCCTCACCAGGGGCGCCTCCACCGTCAGTGCGTTCCCAGCGGGGTGATGCAAGACCCCTGGCGCCTGCAAGGTCAGCACCTCCACTGTCGACGAGGCCCCATCCGGCCGACGTAGTGTCCCCGCCGCTTGAAGCGCGGGGACCACCTCGGACATAGGACGTCTGTCCTCATCGTCATCATCATCATCGTCATCACCACCGAGGCTCTCCTACTCCACGTCCTCCTGCTGTTGCGGGTCCCAGTCCGTGTTCGCCGCACTTTGTTCCAGCGGATCTGGAAGGGGGGCGGCCACGTGGCGAGCCCTCGAGCGGGGCCCCTATGGAGGAAGAGCAGGTTGCGCGCGGGTCAGCATCACCAAACAAGAGGAACGCAAGCGAAGAGCAAAACAGCGCGGTCTGGACTCACCAGCTCAACGAAGTTGAGGTCCGGGTGCATCGACGGGCAATGATAGACGTCGTCTTCGTCCAGGGCATTCCCCAGCAGCCTCCGGGCGACAGCGATCGCGTCCTCGAGGCTCAGGTCCACCTCTACCATAGAGGACCGCTTGCGTGACGCCCCGGGCATCATCTCGTGCAACCAGCGCTCCGTATCCATGAGCGGGAGCACCCGGCGCCGCAGGAACTGCGTGACGACCCCCGAAAAATTCAGCTCCTAGTCCCGGAGCCTCGTCAAGCTCGGGAGATAGGGTTGTATCCCCGCGAGCTCCTGGGGGGTCAGGCCGTAGTGCCAGCTCGGGAGCTCCTCGGCGAAGAGGCAACCCGTGAAGGTCGGGAGTGGCGCCTCGGGGTGGTTCTAGATGTAGAACCACTGCGAGTGCCACCCCCGGTTGGAGGAGATCGCCCGCGCCAGCATGTAGAGACCCAGGTTGGCAGAGCGGAGGCTGAGCGCGCACCCTCTGCACGGCACCACGTACCTCGCACTGTGGCTATTGAGGAGGAACGGCGACACCTTGAAGAAAAACTTCCACAGGACGAAGTCTGGCTCCGTCGCCGGCATCCCCTCCGACATGGCCGCGAAGGCCGCGAGGTGGAGGATAGAGTTGGGATTCAGATTGTGGAGCTCAATCCTGTAGTGGTGGAGGATTCTGCAGAAGAAGCGAGACGGCGGCGTACCAAACCCGCGCTCGTGGAATGGAAGGAAGGAGACCACATACCCCTCCGGCAGGTCCGGTACATCGGCGCCAGTGGGGACTATCCACTCCAGGTGTTCGTCGACCGAGACCTCGGGGCGTAGCAGCCCTGCGTCCACCATCTCAAGCATCTGCTCATGCTCGAGCGTGCACCGGACCCAACTCCTCACCGGATGTTCTCCGTCCATGAGGGACACGCCTGGGGAATGGCTCGTGGCGCGACGGGAAGCGTGGTTGAGACGGAGACGCGGCGGCGTAAACCCTAGATGCGAAGGGAGGCGATGCGAGCGAGGTTTGGAGGCAAAGAAGACAAACAGTGCGAGCTCTCGAAGGGGGGACGTGGCGCGCAGATATTTATAAGGACCTGGAAGACGAAGCGGCGCCTCCTCGACTCTCCGCGCCATGACCCCACGACCCGAGCCACATTAAATGCGGCCGCTCGATTACGTCCTCTCCGCTATCCCCGGGAATATCGGGAGCCACGCGCACGATGGCAGGTAACTGACACCACCTGCCTTTTTCCTCGCTCTGATATACGCACCGCGTATATATCATCATTATAGAATCCATCCTGGGCCCACCACGCTGCGTGCGTAGATTTCTATTATGCTCCCCAGCCAAACCACACGCTCTCCAAGCGCAAGCGCGCCTCGGGAGAACTTCCGACTCATCCGAGCTCGGCCAACAAACATAGAGGTCAGAGGGGCCGCCACGTGGCACAGCCAGCGGTAATGGCCTAAGGGCCCAGGTAAGTCAAAGGGATAAGGGATATAGACGCCCCGATGGCCCATTATGGTCCAGAGATACGGAGGCCGACCCAGCGGGGTTCAAAATGGTCGACTCAGGACGTCAGAGTAAGGGGCGAATAGGGGATGGACACACTAGCGGTCATCAGCCTGGCAATCGGATGCTAAGGTCATCCCCAGATTTCGTATTTGAGTCCGTCTTAACGGATGATTGGTTCATGGTATTCCACCGAAGGAAGGCAACAGGCCCCTGGGACCTATCGAACGGACCTGGCTACTAGATGAAACCGATCTGGGGTGAGCCACGACATGGGCTACTAGCCAGAACCCTATCGAACGGGAACCAGCACCCCACTCAGATTTGCCCGTTATGAACTCAATGAGCACCCATGGTTCGTCCGCCTCGAGGATAGCATGGTTCAGCTCACATTCCCCCTTCTCGCGGAGAGATGCGCGGGGAACGCACAGAAAGACGGTATAGACCCGAGATGCTTCCTTGCATCGAGTAAGGACTCGGGGGCTGCCACCGCGCCCCCGCCCCGGTTCAAGCAACCGGGTAACCGGAGGGAGAAACGCGCCAAGCCTCACTCGTCAGAGGTCCGCCCAGGTAAACACGAAGCAAACACATTTCAATTTCTCATATATATATATATATATATATTAATCCTTGCAGGGGTTACATGCTTACATGCTTTCTAAGAGCCATGGGGGCTAAGCCCAATCATCAGACACCAAAAACATGAAAACATTTACATGGTGGGCTGAAGGGAAATCCCTGGCCGAAGGGCCAAAAGCTAGAAATACTACACGAACGCCCATGATAAGGGTACCGCCGCCCGACACCTGTATTTTCCAGGTCAGGCAACCCAGCCGTGGGGCCTGGGGAGTGCCTGCCTGGTCACCGGGACCATGTCGGACGGCGGCGTCATGACCCACCGGTCACCCTGATCTGACGTGCTGTAGCTGTGGGAGAACAACGGTCGCCTCGTCTTCAGGAACCCCCGGGCCGTGATGACGTTTTCTCCCTCCCCCGGAGTTGGTTGGTCGATTTGCAGCTAGGTCACCCTAGCTGCTCCGTGATCAAGGACATCGCCGGCGAGTGACTCCGGGCCCGCCATGCGTTGGCAGCCCCGAGTCCGCCAATCCCGCCGACGGCGACATCGCCATCAACCAACAGCCAAGGATGAGCCAACTCCTGGGGCCATGCAGGCGAACTGCCATGGTTTTCCCAGTGGACACATCCTCGGCTGCCCTCCAGGAAGGGATAGCATGCCACCGCTCCCCAAAAGCGGAGAGCAGGATCCATCCAGCGAAAGGATGGACTCCCCACCTTCCGCCCTTAGGGGCGATGCGCGCAGGGGGTGGTGACAACCTCTCAGCCCACCGGCGGCCAGAATAAGGGAGAGCTCTACGCACCTCGTAGAGCTTCCTCTGACCTCCACCACTGGCCAAGATGGGACACCTGCACCCCTAACACAAAACTTCCTCTGATCTCGGTGCGCTCTTAGAAAGGCTGTTCGCCAGGGCGGCTCGAGGGTGTTTCCGACGAGGTCTCGGGGAAGATGATGGGGTGTGCCATGTTGTGGGATTGTGCATCTTACCCCGTAGATGGTCGTCCCTATTTATAGCCGTCAATGCACCCGAGCGGCAACTAGCCCGCAAAGGCCGCACCACTTGCCTCCCCCAATTAAATCGCATTGCGCGCTAGCGCTAGGTTCTGAGGGGACGCGGCGGGGCCATAAATGGCCAAACAGTCCCAAGGTTCAGGGCTCGCCATTCGGAGTTTGACTGGCAGGGAGCAGCGCCCCGCGCCGTACCCTGACGGAAAAACACGGCGCACCCATATTGGACCGATAGTGGCATCGTCAGGTTCTTTGGGCAACCGCACGGCATCGACCCGTCCACTTGACCCCACAGTCGAGTGGCAGCACAGCGCAGTGCCGATTCATCATTTCAAAGCGCGTCAGCCCAAGTCCAACAGTGCGCCCCATGGCAGGGCAGGCGTGCAAGCAAAGCTCTGGCTCTGACGTACACAGCGGTCCTCTCCCTTCCCCACTACCTCATGGGGAGAGCGAAGGGCCAAGCACTATACAAGTCCACCGGATAAGCCCTTAGGAGGAAAAATCATCCTCCTAAGGCCTCGGGGGCTACACCCGGCGGGTACGCTCGCGCGCACCCACCAAAATCCACAAACTTAGCCGAACACCATAAGCACTCTCGGAAGCCTCTGGTGTAGTCCACCACTACATCGCAGGCTCGGGGGTTACTGCTGGATACCTGAGAATAGGGTACCCTAAACACCGCACTTCGCGAAAACAAAATCACCCTCGGGGGCTCTCCGCCCCGTCCGAGCAGGGGTGATGTCACCCACCCATAGGGGCTCTACGCCTCCAACCAACCAAGACAGGCACCGCTCCCTCGGAGGATCTTCCGCCTCGCCCGAGCATGGGTGACGTCACCGAGACGTCATCCACCCTCGGGGGCTCTCCCGCCTCGTCCGAGCCAGGGTGACGTCAGCCGTGACGCCATCTACCCTCGGAGACACTTCTGCCTCGTCCGAGCTAGCGAGGCATCATCCGTGATGCTATCTTCCCTCGGAGGAGTCGCCGCCACAACCGGCCTATGGCGTCCTAGCCTATAGTCAAAAGGTCCACATTACCTCTCGTCCTTAGGGATGGGGCTCCAAGGCGTGAACCGCCATGCCTACCCCTGTATCCTCCCAGCAGTACAAGGTCCTGTGCGGCCTAGCCGATGACTGACGTTCACCATCCCCGAGCCATACCTCCGACGGACACTTGCACAGGGATTAGGGCGCTCTCAGCCTTGTACGATGGAACACGGGGGTGCCTAGCCCTGTGCTGCCAACCCCCACCCATACCCAAGTCAGGGAACAGCGGTGTCCCCGGTCATGAGGCACATGGCTACAGCTCCATCAAGGACGAACAGAAGCTAAAGCTCCCAAGTCGACAGCCCCGGTCGGGACCACGTTTCTCTCTCTCTCCCTCTCTATTGTACTCCATCTCTCCCTACGTATAAAGGGGGAGAATGGACCTCCGGTCTCTCTCTCTCGACACTCTCGGAGTCCTCTTGACTCATTCACCCACCCTTACGCTTGCATTCACGCGAGCTTTCACCAGAACCAAGAACCTATATGCACAAGACCTGGGAACCAGCTTCCCTCTCCCACCATAGCTTGTAGCTCCCCTCTACGAGCTCTCCATGCTCGGTAACGTGACTCCGCAGAACACTGGACGTAGGGCGTTCGTGCCTGAACCTGTATAAACCGTGTGTTCTCCGAGCATAACCATCCGATCTCCAACACTCTTAGAAATTTACTCGTTGGCTGTCTAGACCCCGCCACTTTAGACACCGACAAGTATAGGTAGCGGATACCTCATGCTTGATCCCCACTTCATCACAATAATCTTCAATCTTTGTGTTCACAAACTCGGTGTCATTGTCACTTCTAATCTTCTTGATCTTCACATCAAATTCATTTTGAGCTCTTATAGCAAACTTCTTGAATATGCTGGTTGTCTCTCCCTTGTCTTGAAGAAAGAATACCCAAGTGTACCGAGAGTAGTCATCCACTACCACTAATCAATAGAGATTGCCTCCAAGACTAGCATAAGTGGTAGGGCCAAATAGATCCATGTGTAGCAGCTCTAGGACTCTTGAGGTTGACATGAAAGCTTTGGTTGGATGAGTGTTTGCGACTTGCTTGCCGGCTTGACAAGCACTACATAGTTTTTCCTTCTCAAACACAACATCCTTGATTTCTCTAACCATCTCCTTCTTAACAAGCTTCTTCAAAATTGACATGCCCACATGAGCTAATCTTCTATGCCATAGCCAACACAAAGAATTCTTGGAGAATAGACATGTTTGCAAGCTAGCCTCATTGGAAGTGAAGTCCACTAGATACAAGTTATTGTGCCAGAATCCCTTGAATATCAATGAAGAATCATCCACCTTGGTCACAACAACCTCACTTGGAGTGAAGACATTGGAAACCGAGATCACAAAGTTGACCAACGGATAGCAAGTTGAAGCTCAATGATTGCACTAGCAAGACATTGGAAATTGATTGATCTTGGGAGATAGCCACTTTGCCTAAGCCTTGAACTTTTCCCTTTGAATTATCCCCAAAAGTAATATTGTCTTGATTTGCACAATCCTCATCAAGTGTGGTGAACATCCGGGGGTCACCAGTCATATGTTGAGTGCAACCACTATCAATCACCCAATGACTTCCACCGGTCTTGTAGTTCACCTACACACAAGCAACTTAGAGTTAAGCTTGTTGTTTGGGAACCCCCTTAGTGCGGGGCCCCATTGCCTTGTCAACCAATTCCTTAGCAACCCAAAGTACTCTAGGCTTGTTCTTCATTGGTGGACCAAGAAAGACTACTAGTGGTCTACCCTTGGAATCTTTGTTGATGACAAAGTGAGCATCATGAGCAAATGTCCTTATGTGCTTGGGCAAGGTCTTGGGAGGTGGAGTCTTGCAATCATAAGAAAAATGACCAACTTGACCACACTAAAAGCATCTTCTTGGCTTTGGTCTTGGCTTCTCTTGATTGTAGCCATTGTACTTGTTCTTGTAATAATTCTTGGCTTCAATCTTGTCCTTGGCCTTCATCACTTGGTTCTCCTTGAACCCAATGCCCGTCTTGTTATTCTTCATGACGGTGTTCATCAAGAGCTCACTTTGAAGGTTGTGGCCTTTAGTGAATTTCTCCATCCCACTAGCAAGCTTGATCTTGTCATTCTTCAGCTTGACAATTTCTTCTCTAAGAGAGTTGATCAAGGTGATAGCATCCTTGTCTTCTTCTTCCTTAGTCGACCTGATGGTGAAGGGCATGTTTTCCTTGAGGTTGATTAGCTCTTCCTTGAGCTTTGAGTTCTCATCCCTCATCTTTACATAATCATCATACTTGTCAGCTTCAACAACTCTCTTGCCCTTGCACTTAGCACTTTGCTCAAGAGCCACATCATCAATCAAGATATCCCAAGAGGTAGCACTTGCACACTTAGCACATGGGTTAGTAGCAACATGTGTAGCAAGATCTTGAGTAAGCAATTCATTTGCTACCACTAGTGTGCCATGATCACTTTTCACTTGGTTGTAGTCATCTTTTAGCAAGTTATACCTTGTGTGGAGCTCTTGTGATGACCTCTCAAGCTTATCATGTTTCTCATTGGCTTGCTTAAGAGAGGCTTTGAGCTCCCTAGTGCTAGATGTGAGATTATTAGTCTCAAGCTTCAAAACATCATTAGCACTATACAAGGCATCAAGCTTAGCATGCAAGTTTTCTTGTATCACAAGAAGTTTGTCATTTTTAGCTTTGTACTTCCTTATGATGTCTGAGTATTTGTTGCAAATTTTAGTTAGTTCATCATAGGAAGGTGCTTCTTCATCATCACTATCATCACTAGAGGAATCACCACCATCATCCTCTTTTTGTACCTTCTTGTCACCTTTAGCCATGAGGCATAGGTGTGTAGAGGATGAGCCCGAAGATGATGGAGGAGGTGGAGGTGGAGTAGAAGAACCAATCACCAAAGCGGCCACCTTCTCTTCTTCACTTTCCTCATCGAAGGAGTCACGTGAGTCTTCAATGTCGGTGAGCCAAACACCAACAATGTAAGCCTTGCCATCCTTCTTCTTATGAAAGTTGAAGTTCTTGTTCTTCTTGAATGGCTTGTCTTGCTTCTTGTCATCTTCATCACTTGAGTCATCTTGTGCACCCTTCTTGTTCTTGTAGTTCTTGAACTTGTTCTTCTTGAACTTATCCTTCTTCTCTTCGGGGCATTGATGAGCTAGATGACCAAGAATGCCACAATTGAAACACTTCATTTGGGACATTGGCTTCATTGAAGAGCTTGTGAAGAATTTCTTATTCTTTGAGTCAAACTTGACTCCATTCTTGTTTAGCCTCTTCAACATCTTCGTAGTCTTATTCACCATTAGAACGATATTGTCTTCATCATCTTCACTTGAGTCCTCAACCACCAATTGGATCTTGCACTTGTCTTTGGTGGAAGCTTTGAGGGCCAAGTCCTTCTCCTTCTCCTTCTTCTTGGTGGAGGATGAAGAGCCACCATCACCAACCTTCATGTACATCTCATGAGCATTGATCTTGCCCAACACTTGTGTCGGTGTAGATGTTGAGAGATCTCCTTGGTGAAGCACGGTGACAATGTGGCCATACTTGTCAATTGGCAAGACATAAAGAATCTTGCGCACCACATCCGGTGGAGACATTTGAGTGAGCCCAAGTCTATTCAATTCCTCTACAAGAATGTTAAGATGTGAGTAAATCTCATTAGCATTTTCATTAGCATGCATGGTAAAGGAATTCAACTTAGCCATGACCAAATGGTAGCGTTCCTCACACTCACATTTGGTCCCCTCGTGTAGTGCACACACGTTAGTCCAAACATCATGCGCGGTTTTGCAATTCTGCACATGGTTGAACACATCCTTGCAAATGCCTCAGAAAAGAATGTTCTTTGCCTTAGCATTGTTCTTCTCAAAGAAGGGATCCTCGGCAAACACGGTACCACCTATGGTAGCGGCTTTGTGCACACCGATATCCACGGCCTCAAGGTAGGCCTCCATCCGCACTTTCCAATAAGGAAAGTCATCCCCATCGAACATGGGTGGCGGTCCATCCCCATGGGACATCTTGCTCTAGGCGGTGAAGCCTAATTTAGAGCAACCTTACTCTGATACCAATTGAAAGGATCAAGATGCCCAAGAGGGGGGTGAATTGGGCTTGTTTTAAATTTTTAAAGCAAAATTGAAAACCTATCAAATTCCAATCACCCCCTAGTGCCTACCGATCATGTGTCCTAGCTAGAAAGCAGTAGCAGTTCATGGAATTGAAAAACAACCTAAGCAATTCTAGTGGAAAGCTAAGAACACAACGGAAAGTAAATGCAAAATGTAAAGGAACTCGGGAAAGAGAATTTTTGACGCAGCAATGTTTTCCCGAGGTATCGAGGAGTCAACACTCCCCCCTAGTCCTCGTTGGAGCACCTCGCAAGGTATCGCTCCCCCTCAATCCCGCACAAGGGATGAGTGCTCTCTATGGGCTAGTTCTTTGCCACTCCGGCTCGGTGAACCGCCCACAACCGATCACAGAAGCTTGGAGAAGGGCCGCCAACAATCTTCCGGCGATCACCTTCCTCTGATCACCACCGAACCGTCTAGGTTCTGTCGAACACCAAGAGTAACAAGCACAAGACCTTCACTTGACCCACTCAAGGCTAGGAAGGTGGATGGATGCACACTTGTCACTCCTAATCACTCTAGGAGGGAAGAACAAGAATTGGATCTCTCAAATCTCTCCCTCACTAGGCACTTGGCTCTCCAGGAACTCTCCCAAGGTTCCTCCAGGTGTAACAATGGCCAAGAGAGCTAATTAGGACGAAATGGGCAGCTATAAATAGCCCCCACCTCCAAAACTAGCCGTTTTGTGCTTTTTGCACTTTCTACGAAGGCACCGGACTAGTCCGGAGGCCATAGCATCGGACCATTCCTCCTGGTCCGGAGCTCACTCTCAGTACGAATCTACACTGTGCCAGGCACCTCCGGACTACTTCCATTAGTCCGGAGCCCTGGTCTGGAGCCTTGGTCCGGACCCCTAGTACTTACTGTATTGAAACTCACTCGGCTGAGAGCGTCGGACTAGTCGGAGCCTTTCTCTGGGCTCGCTCAAGATCTCACTGGCCACCGGACCAATGGCCATTAGTCCGGAGCCCTCCAGACAGGTGGTCTGGAGCTTCTTCCACAGCTTTCTGCCTAGGGCAGGACCACCGGACCACCTCCAATGGTCCGGAGCCTCCTAGGCAAACTGGTTCGGAGCCTTTTTCACCCCCTTCTTCACTTCTTCTCACCAAGTCTCTTGAAGAGGTTTTGCTCCTACCAACTCAAGGCAACTCAAGGGCTATTAGCAGGGTCTCTAGGACTAGTTGTGACAAATGTGCATACACCAACATTCCCAAACTCTCCTAGGTCAAGCTACTAACCTCATACCCCCTTAATAGTATAGTCAAAGGAAAAACAAAGTCCTAGTCTATACTTAGTGCCCTTCTCAAACCTTGTAGCTTCATCCTTTGAAACTGAAAACGAATTCCATCTTGGGGACATGAATACCATTAAGCCCATTCATAATCATCACTTATGACCTAACTTAATCAAGTTTGCCTCTGCAAAACGCATGTTAGTCATAGTGATCTAGCATTGTCGTTAATCGCCTAAACCAATAGGGCCTAGATGCTTCACTTTCAAACAAGAATTCTCCTCTAGATTAGAGTAAACTATTCTGACTTTCAAACTAACCCATATTACCTTAACCATGGGGCTTATAGCCTTCACTTGGGTCTTGAGCAATTTGAAAAGTAGAATGATCAAATTGAGCACTATGTCTCAAGCTCTTCACTTTACCTTCATCCTAGAGTTTTGCAATGTTTTCGAAATAAAACTCAAAGTCTCTTTTGTATGACCCTCTCAAGTCTCTCAATATGTGGTATTTTTGGATCCTCACCAAGGCAACAATGGTGTTATGCCTTCACTCAGAATATATATTATTTTTGGAACAGGCAAAGTAACAATGTGCCTTCTCTCTCTCACCCTATAACTAATAGGCATTATATGGAGTTCATAGGTGGGGAGAAACAACGCATACATACTTGCAAAGCATATATTGTAAATTCAAACAATGGATCTAGAGAAACAGGTCATACAATCAAATCAAGATGTGCATGTGTATAAGATATATGGTGGATGTATGAGGGTGGATATGTGGTTGATATATATGGTGGATATATGAGGGTGTATGGTGGAAACCTAATTCTACTCTGCTCCTTGAATATATATACATCTCCCTTTTGGAACTTGGAATTTTTGAGAGAACTTGGGCTTGCTTTCTTTCTTCTTCTCTTTTTTTATTTTCTTTTTATTTCTTCAGAGAGGTGGGCATCTAAGTACCCATTGTTTTGGTAAGAGACTTGTCCATGTTTTACTCTCTTTATTTTCTCTTCTTTTTTCACAACCCCAAGCCTCTTTATATAATAAAGCTTTTGAGCGATGATAACAAAGAAATCTTTGGAGCAGTTATAACTATGGTAATTGAATATATGAATAGGTGGGAAACTAAGATATTTTTGGTTGCTTACTCCCAAGGTAGGAGTAGAACATTTTTTCTGGTGGATCTGAATGGCATATATGTGGATGCATACTTCTAGGATGGAAGTAGCATATATGAGTGGAGTGTACGTGATCTTGATTTTAAAAGCATGACAAGTCTCTAAGGGTCAACAAAGCTTGACAAAACTCAATGTGTATACAAGCAGCAAATATGATAGTGAATGTTTTCCTACTCTACCAGGCATGTATATATTGCTGTGGTAGGAATTCAGGCTCTTGTTATACAGAAACTCAGCATGTAATATTTTCAATTTTCAAAAGATAAATTCTCCAGAACTCTAGTATTGCTAGGAATAAGATAAATAGTAGCTCAAACTTTCTCATATTATACATATCAACTACCTAGACTTAGCTCAAGCATTTGCAACCCACGAGTTTCAGGTTCAAAGCAAATCTTATGTCAAAACAGTTATATCTAAAACTCGGGAGAATTCAAGGCTGAAAACTAGGTACTTGAAAGGAATTACGACAGAACAACTATTTATCATTTACATATATAGAGTTATCTTCATAATTCTTCTTTTTATTATTAGCAACTTCTAAAAACAAAATTAAACAAACTAAACACACCTATTATTATTACTAAATAAAAACTCTCTTAAGGATAAAGTAGACAATGAAAATTCCATAGATATAGAAAGTATCTAAATTGTAACTTTTGTGGTATATAATTATTTAAGTGTGAACCTTTATGTGCTCATATATTTTGTATTTCAATTAATTTATGTCACTAATATCTAAATAAAAGTAAACCTAAGAGGATAAGGATACTTACCTAGATACACGGGGGTGCTCTCCCCAAGCTAGATGTTGACTTGGTCGCTCATGTTTACAGTGTAGACATACTTCACTTCTCTGAGACTTCAAAGATCGATAGTTGATGTAGTGGTACTGCTCAAAGTGGATGAAGATATCTAATCTTATCTAGTCTTTCTAAATCCTACAAAACTCAAATAGACAACAAAGCTCGTGGAACAGATTAAGCGTTAGCGGTAAACCATCTACGCCTTGATTGCCTAGAGCCTTGCAGAATTCTTCTATATATTTTTAGATTTTTAGTCTTTATATGCAGATGACTAATGCAATATTTTTTTATGCCTCCACGGTAAACAGTTGGAAGAATTATTCACATGGGGATTAAAGAGTTTTTCTTTTAAATGCAATACAGAAATATAAATATACAATGATTAAGATGATTATGCAATGGATTATACTAAGAATGATATATGAATAGCGCCAAAAATATTTATGGAAAGTAAATATGCTAAAGTGCAACTAATGCAATGCAGAGGAAAATAAATATGTAGAAAACCCGAGTTTACCGTCCGGCTAGGTTCAAAGATTCAGGTCCATTGAACCAGACCTCTCTTGTAATAGCAGTTGTATCCTTGTAGATATATGATGTCTGGTTTCCAAGGTCACAAAACAACTTCTTCAAAAGTGTAAACTCCATTGGAAATTTGGATGACAGGTCTCCTAGACCTCCTTTCTTGGTAGGGTGTCATCCACCCATGCTCTTGATGGTGCGGTGAAGAAGTGTCCTGCTCATAGAAACAAGACAGAGATCAAGTGCATGAGCTCTGCTGGTGGGAAAACACCAATAGAACCAAAAGTTTATTCATTCTTCTCTAACCTAAACATATTGAGCAAAATTGAGTTGATGTTCTTATATTTTATTCAACCATGACATGTGTGATAAGATCAGAGGATGAGCATAAATGTAGCACATGGTAAATTAGATTACTTTAACACGTGGAAAGATTGTCTATTAATAATGTATTTTTATATGATTGAGATTATCATCTTCCACGGTTGGATGTGCAACATTTTATCCCAATTGATTAAGTCTGTGAGATCAAGAAGTGGTACTAGGATCAAGCTTTAATGAACTAACATGTTAAGTTAATCAGGTTGGATCAAGTAAAGTTGCAGCTCAAACATATTTAGATCTTTATTAATGTAAATACCAGAATTAAAGGAAATGCTTTAGAGTGATTACTTACCTTTACCTTTGTCATTGAAGACTGATGGCATCATGACACCTCATGGAAGCTTCCCTTGATCAACTGGTTGTGTATTAATAACTTGTCTCCTTTGTTTCACTCTTCTCTCATCCTTGTTCTTCTTGATCTTGTTTTGAAGTCTTGTTCACCCTCTTCCATGAATTGAGTGGTTTGATTGTAGATTTTGTTCTTTGTCTTCTCCTTGCTCCATGGAATTCATATATCATGATGAATTAGCTACGTCTCTCTTGTGAAAGCTGTTGAAGTTCATGTATCTCTTTTCATCTCTAGTGTGAGCTCATCTCAAGACTTCCCAATTTGATATTGAAAATTTTCCTGCAGGGGTGAGTCCAACAAAATATCCAATACCTACTACAACATACTATCAGTTCAAAAATCAACATAGAACACACGTCTAATTTGATTTAGGAAGACATTTTAACCTAAGCACTACACTTAAATTAAAAAGTCTTTAGAAGTAATATCCAAATACCTTTGATTTAAACTAAGCACCATGCATAATTTAAAGGTGTATGAAAATACTTCAAAACCTAAACATACACTATAGCAGACAAAGGTAGCACGAAAGTACTATGGAGATTTACTCAAGTGAGGATGAAGGAGCATAATTTTTATTTAGCAGTTTGAGCATGCCTTAAAGGTAGGGACAACTAAGATAATGTAGCAACATGGCAAAATATGTTTGTATGTAGGTCTATCCCCAAAGCTTGAATTTTGCAAAAATCAATATTGGATGAATGAAATTCAATGTTGCATGAGATTGGTTGGACATACCTTGTGCTTGTCATTCCTTCATTCTTTCTGCTCCAGACCTAGAAAGCTTAGTAACAAGAATACCCAAAGGAATATAATCATAAATTTATACGATCGATTCACAAGGGTTGGCAACGAAAAGGTTAATAATCATGTCGAGATCTCAGAAGTGCTTGTTTTAGGACACTAAGCTTGTCCTAGGGAAACCTTTTAAGATGTGTTTTTAGTGAAACGGTTTCCCCTCTATTACCTGTCACGGAACCGCCCAACCTATAAGAGCACTAGTGTAATGGTCACCATTTCTGGCTACATTGTCACACTAGAGCCCATATAATCCCGGTAGTCCTTGAAATCTCAAAGGATTTCAAACCACAATAAGTAACAACTCGAGATCATACTCGATTCAGTAACCACACATTCACAGCGATAAGTTCGAAAGGAAATAATATTACATCAGAGTTTAGCAAAGTGTTATTACAACACCAGGTTCAAATAAAAGTAGCAGAAGTCTTAGTTTTGAAACAACCCATTGCAAACTACTTAAACCTCATATGGTGCAAGAATTATTACAATCCCATCAAAAGCAACAAGAAGAGACATCAAAAGCCACCTCTACCCAAGGTCATCACTCATCATCACATGCAGGGTAGAGGCACGCCTGACAATAGCCAGAATAGACCATACCATTTGTATCAAGGGTAAAGAAACCCTGAGTACTCAATTGTACTCAGCTAGACTTACCCGACAGAGAGATAGATATATAACCATATGACACTTCAATGATGATGCAAGGCTTTATCAAGTGGAGCTCATGAGATAGCATAACTTTGGCATAAAAGAGCAACTGCTTACTTACTCTAGTCTTTCAAGTTTGAAAACATCTCTTTTAGCATCAAGATTAAGTAGTATTAACCAAGTATAGATTAGCACCTAATCTAGAGCAATCACTGAGTTATCATCACAATAGTAACCATATCATGTTTGGCATGTAAACCATATAACCATCTTTTGGTTACTTATTAGAGTTCAAGTTTCTACAGTGGGAGGAAGATCTTTCAAGTTTCTCACTAACGGGGAGAGACCGCGATTCAAATCGAATTCCTATCCAGTTGGAGGTTTATTCCTCAATCACACCCAAGCCTTCCCCGTCGGGTTGACTTTGGCGGGTCACCTTCAATATAGCTCGGGTAGCCGCAGATCCCCAGGTACCGGCATGAGTAGCGACTCACGGTAGCCAGGTTGTTCAAGTCGATCCTGCCCATGGTCCTGGCCAGGTAGCTCAGGTCGTACTTGCCCACGGTCTATTATTCCGCTCGCGGTCTTCATGAACCAACTAGGGGGGATTCTGACCCGAACGCACAGAGTTAGGCTTCGTGGTCGAAACGAGTTATTCGGCCAGCTATGAAGGAGGCATGCATTCAATCTCGGCAGATGTCCAACCACGATCCAGTGCCTAGCAACACAGGCGGAGAGAACCCGCTCACAAGACCTCCAAGTCAAGTGGCTCACTACACCTTGTTCGCCCGGTCTCGATTTATTACTTCCACATGGTTATTTCCACAATAGCAAATATAGCTAACTGTGACCAGTATCAACCTATCATCATGGGGGATAGTAGACCACCCACTCTACCGGTCTAAGCAGGACTAAGCATATGTTTCGATCCTGGGCCTATAGGGTTCTTTAGTTAGACAAGGAAGATATAATGCAGCAAGGGTTTCATTCAACACCTACTAACTTAATGCACAAACATGTGGTAGTGAGATAGTTAAAATACTTGCAATAGAGTAAGATAGGTGTATATGCTCCGGGGCTTGCCTTTCACAAAGCTAGAGGGATGGTGGTTTGGGCACTCAGGAAGCTCAGGTCCCTGTTCTCCTTCTTCTGGAACTCCGGGAACTTGAATCTATGGTGGGACTCCTCCTTCCAGCTCGCCGAACTCTAGCAATGTCACTCCCTCCGGCGATCCTGGTTGCATGTATACATGTATG
The DNA here is from genome assembly GCA_022036555.1 of Microstegium vimineum. NCBI lineage: Eukaryota > Viridiplantae > Streptophyta > Magnoliopsida > Poales > Poaceae > Microstegium > Microstegium vimineum. The sequence continues at coordinate 32,746,022 of CM039119.1, read as the reverse complement.
ATACTCCAACAAATATATATGACAAGTCATATACTAGGAAAGGAATATGTCCAACGCACATGGATGAATGCTCATGATGAATGTATTATGCAACATATTACACTCGTTGACTGAGTAGGAGCATATCTCTTCCCCAGTAGGGAAGTTAACACTTACCCTTTTTTAACAACCTTAAGTAGATCTCTTCATCAAAGGTGAGCTCTCTAACACCTGAAACTAAACATGTTTATACTTTAGGTCATTTGCTTAGTCATACACAAGGCATACATTACTTAGAAACATTCACAACATGGCATATAAACACCCAAAACAGCAGCTGAAAGAAAATAGTGTAGCAGAGGCTACACACAACTAAAAATTACAAACTTAGACTTTATGGAAAGGTTATGAAATTTTCTAACAAACATTCCAATACACTCCACAGATAGATCCAAATTTAAATTAGCCTAATAGTTACAATAAGCAAGGTTGTTTAGATGAAAATAGGAAAACACAGATTTATCACCTAACTTGTAAAATACATCCAAGTTAAACTAAACAGGATAAAGGTGTGAAAATTTAACACAAGATAGATTAACAAAGTTATCTATAACAAAGTCAATTGTAGCTACTGTTGAAACCAACTCAATGTAGCTCAAACAATTAAAGCAAGAAAACAGGTTTCACCTGTTTAACAGATTCTAGTCATTACTTAGAATAGTTGCATAGCTTCAATTATCATTCAAAAAATTATGATAAATTTGACAAGCAAGTTTACATAATTAGCTACCACTTTGGTATTCACATCATCAACAGTAAACATATTTAAAAAGTGGTTATGGCCACTGCTTTGCTAGTGATGAGGAAACAAGCATATTTTTATACATTAATTACTTAAACAATTTGAAATGTGTGAAACAATAGATTTCATATTTTTCTTAGTTCACACTAAGCAAGTAACACGTGTACAAAAATTACCAAGCACAGAAAACACATACAACTTACTAAGCAATTAAGACAAGGTTGTATTCATTTAATTTAGCATATAACCAAAATAGCTACAACATGCAATTGAAAAGGAGTTTACTGACATTTCAACATTTTTCATGGAAAGTGAATTCTGAGGTAATCTTAACACAACAAGAATCATGATTTTATCACATACCAAACTTTAGTTATGAAATAAACAAGTTAAACTAAGCATATAAAGCTTACTATCCATTTTTAATTAAACAGCAGATAAGAACAGTAACTACAGGTCATTTCATATTTTTCATGCATAGAGAAAAATATAACAAGATTAACAGAATTTATTTCACAATTGTTGCATTTTTCTACAATTAGTTATGCATTTTCAAAGTTAGCCAACAGAACTAGAAAAACAAATCAGAAAACAAAGCATAGAGCCTATGACACGTGGGACCCACGGGTCAGCGTCTTCCTCAGAGCCGATGGCACAGAAGGTGCTCGACCGACGGCCACTCGTCGGCGGTGAGGTCTTCGGCCAAACTAACCCTACAGGTGTGTTCTCCTTCGCAACCTGCATCCAACCATGTAACTGGTTGTACCCAAAGCTCACCGGAGCATGCACGACGGCGGCAATGGCGGCACGGCAGCGCTGCGGTGCTTACGCTAGCTGGCGCAAGCTTCTACTAGCCAAGCTAGGGACTGCTACACCTACCTTGAACCCTAGCGGTTCGATCTAGCCTGGATTGGGGCCACAAGAACCCTCCGATGAGTTCGGCCACAAGCACATCGGCACGGTGGCGAGATCACGGCGGCGCGACTTCACTGTTCCGGTGGCGGCGACGCGTAAATTCTTCAACCGACTCCGGCCAACTAACAACGGCCTAACCACCTAACCCTAATGCTACTCCGACGAGACGGAGAGGCATCGGATGACCCAACGTGAACCTCGCCAACGTTGCGGGTGTCGAGCGCTTGCATGCGGCGGAGATCCCGTTCTGACGAACCCTAACCCTAACCGGTTCAACCAACCCCGTAGCATCTCGTCAAAAAAAACCCCATAGCGAGCATCTACGTGACCTAGGAGACGGTGTACAAGTGCTAGAAGAGAGGGAGAGGTGCTGGATTGGGCTGGCCACAGCGGCACAAAGCTCGGCGGAGCTTCGGCGATAATGGCGCCCGCGGTGTTGCGTGGTTCGGCTCACCTATGCGGTTTGCGCTTCAACCAAGCGGTGTGAAAGGTGGAGCGGGGCAAGGCAAAGCTATGGATGGCTTTTGGTGGCCAATGCGGCAGTGTGCTGCGCAAGCGAGCTCGGTGACGGTGATGAGCTCGGCAATGGCGTTGCTGCTCTTTCGCGTGAAGCAGAAGGGGAGGGAGAGAGTGAGGCGCAGGCGTGAGTGCGGTCGCGAGCTGGAGTGTGCGGACATCCAAGGTGCGGCCGGTGCGGGCCTCTTGCCGGTGTACGGCCGCCACGCGGCGCGCAAAGACTGCCTCGAGTCGGCCATGACCGAGGCGCACGCTCTGCCTCCTCCCGTTTGAAAACCTGATCAGGGCGCTTGACAGAGTGTTTTGCAACACGATTATCTCCCTAACCACTGCAAACTAGCTTCAACCATTTACATCAGTAGATAGAGCTATAGTCGAACTCCAATTATGATGTAACTTGTTTGAGCTAAAACTGTCTGGATTTCAAACTACAAGCATTCAAACAGGGTAACTTTCAAACTCAAAAGTCAGTTTAGACTTAGGCAAATTTTGAATACCAAAAACAGCCCCTAATCCTGCCTTAATTGGCCAATTAGAGTATGTTAGGGTCCAAATCACCTCAAGGTTGTTAAACAAGTTTGTTCCTTATGAAATTCTCTATAACTTTGCTTAAGCCCACTTTGTCATGCACCGTCATTATCAAGGTTGATTAGTTAAGTCAAAGAAAAGGGTTCCTAGGGTCAACATAAGAGCTTAAACCCTAGCAAGCTTAATTTGACTTGATCATGAACATAAACATGGTTCCATTTGCATCCCTAAGTATGTCTAGGTGATTATTAGTGATCAAAACATCATGCACTTGGTTATACAAGCCTTTCTCACTCAAAGCTATAGATAGGTTAACACACACATATATATAAAGAACAAGGTGATCACTAGGGTTTATCATTTCATGTGATATTATGAATGCATAGATGCAATGATACTTGTGCTCATGCTCATGAAATGATATGAAAATGCAAGCTTAACACCTAGGGTGTTACATTACCTATCTCAAGATTTAATCCAGCGAGATCTACAATATTTATGATAAACATATGTATCGACAACCACCCTTTTGAAGTTTTTGTAAACGTACAGTGTGAGGGTGTTGAAGATGTCATGTGTCATAATGATAGAGAGACCAATGGGTTTGGGAGATGTCTTATATGAGCATGTGTTTAATGAGATAGTTATGGAATAGATTCTATGCTCATTGATGTCATCTTCCTCTCCAATCTCTATGGTTGATTCTTTATGTATGTTCAAATTTCCACTTGGATTGGTGACTCTTGAATTGGTCTTGTTTGGGGTCTCCTCTATACATGGATTTGTTACAAGCGGAGTTAAAATTAAACCAAGGCTAGAGAAAGATTGCTCCCAAACCATGGCTATACAAGCAGGGCAAAGCTCATAGCCATTTGTAAGAATGAGGTGTGAAGATGGTGGAGTCTCCAACAAGTTTCCCTTTAGAGTAGAGTATTTATAGATGTGGTAAGAAGAATATGGTAAGGTGAGAAAGATGGTAAAAAAATAATAAAAAGGTAAATTGATCACCATAGTTTGAAACTAGCATAGCTACCATTCCCCGGCAACGGCGCCAGAAAGCTTGTTGGTATTTTTTACGCACACAGATAAAGCCGCAAGCGCATGAATACTGTTGTAGCTTTCACACGTGAGTATTCCAATGGTATCGATTTCCATGGGGAACGTGAAGTGAACTAGCAACGAAAGAAGATCATCCAAGGATAGATAAGATATAATATTTTAGTGGGTAGAGAGTAAGTTTCCTAAGAGCTCTTTAGTTGATCTAAGAATCAAAGATACTTCAAGATTATCTATATCGGGACATCAGAACACTTGCCATGGAAAGGGATGAGAAGGGGGCTAGGAAGCTCTAACTACCGTCCTACAGACACCAACCCTAATGTGGTGGAATACGTCGGTCGTTAGGGTTGTCACCACCTGAGGCTACCACGGCTATCCGTGAAGGTTGGGTGCAACTCCAGGTAATCGCAAGACTAGGTACCACGCCTTACCTATTAATTACTACTCTAGCGTATCAAAGAACTAGAGCACTTGATGCAAGCGAGAATCTAATAAATAACTTGAAAGTAAATATGGAAAGTAAATTAAGAACTTAGGAATTATGAATTGAAGAACCTGGAGTTCGAAGATGAACTAGCTGCTGCAAAAGTACAAAGTTCAGGAAGATCCGACAGACCCGGCTCCTCCGTAGCTCTCTCCTTAATCTCTCTCTAATTTACAACTAGAACTAGATCTAGAACTACAAGAACTAGAACTAGAACTAGAGGGATCTCTAGTTCTCTCTTTCTCTACTTCTAATTGAAACCCTAGTTTTTGCTCTGGAGAAGAATAATGAGATGGCCTAGAGAGGGGGTATGTGCCTCTATTTATAGCCCAGTGGGATCAACGATAGCCCTCAGATCAAACTGACTTTGAAACACGGTCAAGATGCATCATAGGAGGCGGTGGAGGAAGCTTCCAAAAGTGGATTTGGATCCGTTACTGTAGCAGGCCGGCCAACCAGGGGTGGGGCTGGCCAGCCCCACATCCCGGCCTCTTGTGCCCCGCTTCCTTCGGGTGTCTTCTAGATCCTTCCTAAGTCCGATGGAAAATATCCCACCGTAGGATTGCTTTGATAATTACTCTGATAATTAGATGTTCTTTATGATTCTCTGGAATAGTCCCTGGAAAATATAGATTTATCAAAGCTATGGGATTCTGGCAGTTTAGCCCCTCAAACATATAATGGGTGATGGTTCTGGTATGTTCTAGATTGTTTCCAAGTTGAATTTCGTTGCAGTGTTGATATCTTTCTCATCGGGGCTCCAAATATAGCAAGTCATAGGTCCGTTTTGATCGGCTCAATGAGCTCTTCGCAATGGTGTACTCCAATTTCTTATTTGAGGTACTTTTATATAGTGAAACTTGAATATCCTGTAAAATAAGTGAGAACACCACAACTCGTGGAACTCGTTAGAATCAAACCCTACAACTATGCTTTGCAGTTCACTTCTTATCATTTCATGCAATAGTTGATGGCCGAAATTATGTGTTAAGAGCCTTCAACAATGGACAAGTTAAACAAGTATAAATATCCCCCAACCATCCAACCAGTTGTTACTCACATCAACACTTTTCTATGAACCTCCAGACCAGACCAGTGTGGGTCAACCGGACCAATTCACATCAGTCCAGACCACACAGATCACACAGTAGTCTCACTGTTCTTCAGACCTCTGAACTAGAACCAATTGGTCCAGACGCTTGGTTCGAATGCAGTCTGGAGCCAAAAACTCCCACTCAGAATCTTACTAGATTGCTCTGGACCCATCACCAATGGTATGGACACTAGCTTCGGACGCAGTCTGGAGCCAAACCCTCATTCCTGGACCTCTTTGGACACCTTTGAACCATCTTCATTGGTCTAGACCCTAGCACCCTAGAGTCTGGAGCCTCCTGACTCTCTCTGAGTAAACCCTAGGCGACCGGACTAGTACCAATTGGTCCGGACCCCTCTGGGAAACTAGTCCGGAGCCTGTTTGAGGCTCCCAATCACTTCGAATTTTTGAAACTTTGTGAATGGAATTTGCTATATATCACTCAAGGGATGTTTGTAGGCTATCTAGGACTAGGTTTGAAAAGTGTGCACTACACCTAATCACTCAACTCTCCTAGGTCAAGCTACTAATCTCATACCCCTTAATAGTACGGCCAAAGGAAAATAAAGGTCTTAGACTATTTTAAGTGTCTCTCCAACTCCAATCGACACTTAGACCTAGCCTAAGCTTCAACCTTGTCTCCAATACATTGAAAACCGAAATGAATCCATCTTCGGGTCATGAATACCATTGATTGCCCAATTAGCATCCATTACTATGACCTAACTCAACAATTTGCCTCTGCAAAACATACGTTAGTCATAGTAATCTTCCATTGTCGTTAATTCACCAAAACCTTGCAGCCTAGATGCTTTCAATGTATGAACATGTGCAACCGGATGTTCACTACTTATTCCAATCGACATGCAATATTCATTGAAACTATTTGATGTAAATTCACCGGCATTATCCAAGCATATAGCTTTGATCAAATTATCTAGAAACTGAGCTCTTAACTTGATTATTTGACCCAACTATTATGCAAACACTACATTGCATGTAGTTAGTAAGGAGACACATGACCATCTGCTAGATTCATTAATCAAAACCATAAATATCTAAATGGTCCACTTTGTGGATGAATTGGTCCACATATATCTTCTTGTATGCGATCTAGAAAAGCAAGAGACTCATGTCTAATTTTAATTAGTGAGGGGCACATAATTAGTTTCCCTTGAGAGCATGCAATTCATGAGAAGTCATTTTATTGAAGAATCTTTTCATTTTTCAATTTATGTCTGCATGAACTAGTAATAATTTTTTGCATTATTACTGATTTAGAATGGCCTAGCCAATCATGCCAAATAATAAAATTAATATGGTTGGTGAACTTTTTCTCCACCACCATATATGACTCATTCTCTTTGAGACTTGTATAATATAAACCAAAAGGAAATTCTAGTAATTTCTTTAACACATTCTTTTCACATCTTTGTTATGTTGAGATACTCCACATTACCCTCACACATTATCTCTATGTAACAGTCATTTCTACGTATATATTTAAAGCTCAACAAATTTCTTTAAGACTTTGGGGAATAAAATGCTTTGTCCTATAAGGTAAAATTATTGTAGCTCTTCCTGAACCCTCTATCCGTTTAGCACTTCTAGATATAGTATGGACAACAACATCTTGCAAGATAAAATAGGAAAAAATGTATTTTACTCTTCAAAATAGCATGCGCTATTCCACTATCTATAATACATATATTTTCTTCATTTACAAGCTCTTGAGGTAATAGTTCATCCATTCTCTTCAAAATAAAACATACTAATAAACATTACTTATCTATTACAAAATTATGTAGTGGAACAAATGAAAATGAATACTAATTAAATACAAATACAACACAAATTTATTCATACTTTATAAGATGAAACATACTTTAATGTACTACTATTACATCATACTTATTCATGCATGAAAAAGATTTAACAACATGATCATTTATTCTTGGAGGAAGAAATCAGAAACATCAAGATGAATTGTGGCATTGTAGTCATGTTCTCCAATATCTGTTACACTAAATATATTATCACAAAAAATATTATCACCACTACCATTTGAAAAGTTTGTCTCTATCTTTTTATTTTTCTTCTCAACTTATTCTTTATAGAGATCAACAATATATTTTGGTGTGCAACAGTTGTGTGCCCAATGAGATCTTCCACCACAACAATGACATGTATTTTTTGTTTCATCAGTTCTGGCTTTATCTTTATCTCCCCTTTCTTGCCTCTTATGGGAATTTCCCATGTTCTTGAATTGAAGACCGTAATTTATTCTACCATGAATATGTCCATATCTAGGACCACGCCAGAATCCATGTCTGTGGTCACTATAAGGATATGGGGATGCTACGCTAGCCAGAAAACAAATATTTTGACCACATAAATCAAGATCTACTGCTAGTCATAGATCACGGGATTACCACTAGATGCGCAGGTGTAGCGGAAGCGACTCGATGTAGTCGTGTGCATCATAGTAGTATGGTGCAGTTGCTCATGTCGGTCCTTCATGTGTGATTCGTCCTTGTGCTCTAGATGTAGCACCTTCGAGGGATCCCACACATATAGGGAGCAAGCGATATGCCTTCACACTACTAGGTCCACAGGGAGCAATTGGAACGAGTGCGGGGGACGACGACGGCTACTAAAAGGCGTGGAATTGACCTAGCCTCATGCCCACCCCTTGCTTATATAGGCGTCCTAACAAGCTCCCACATTGGAGGCCCATGAGTAACCCTAATCTTTGCCTAATTTGGGTTAGGCTTCCAGCCCCTTAAGCATGTGACCCTATGAATTCATGCACACATAGATATGGCCCAAGTACTTCTACTCGACCAATAGTTGACAGGGCCTCTAGCAAGGCGTGTTAACTCCTATGTATATGCAAAGATCATATCAGACGAACTACTACAAAACCACATACATGTTATTCCCTTTGCCTTATGATATTTGGTCCAACTCATAGGTTAACAATTAACCCAAGCACGGCCATGCATTTCTGGATCCAATCATTCGAGTGGTCCAGTGATATCTCTCTCATGTGGAGAGTGACAAATTCTATCTTAATTGACTATATCTCACATCATGTTTCCTAACAAACCCAAAAACTACCTTTATAACTACCCCGCTACATAGTGTTTGATAGTCCCTGAGTAAATCATTTTACATCTTGAATACATACGATAATCTTAGGTCTAAGGACATAACATACATGATATGTATAGAGACTATAACAACATCTCACATTGGGTCAGTCCAACCCCATGTCATACATGTGCCCACATTATTAGTTTGACAGCTCTATGTCTATAACTTGTGAAACATAGTCATCAACTAATAATATGTTGATCTAATATTCATGTATGTCCTCACACAAACTCCAATTAGGGACAAATTTAGAATAACCATACAAGTAAAAGAGTTTCACAAACAATTCACATAATTGCTAATTGATACGGGTTGCCTTTAATGGATATTCAATGAACTCATAATATATCATGGATACAAGGAAATACAATCATCTTTATGATTACCTCTAGGGCATACTTCCAATAGTCATGACCACACTCACGTCTACTCCCACTATTTTGATTATCATATTCGGCTACATTTACTTTAAAGGGGTGGATTTGAACCACCTAGATGTGTCTCAAGGTTTTTCATCAAAAGCTCATTGTTTTGTTCAGTTATAAGCAAATAAGAAATGAGTTCTGAATATTTCTTGAATCCTTTATCATGATATTACTGTTGAAGCATCATATTTGATGCATGGAATGCAGAAAATGTTTTCTCTAGCATGTCTCATCTGTTACTTTTCTTCACACAACAGTAACAGTGATGTGATTCTAAACATGCATGAATTATATTTAGAAACACTTCACTTTTATAGTCTTGCAACCGTACATGCAACCACTCATAACGAGTTTTAGGGATATTTTTTAATGATCAAATCTTTCTCTTAGTTTGTTTCAAAGAACAAGAGGATCCTTATCAATAAGGTATTCAACCTTTAAACTTTCATGGGGATGACGATGAATGAAAATTAAAGCTTTAGCTTTATTTTAGCTAGATGCATTATTTCTTTCTTTGATTATATCACCAAGCCCATTGACGTTCAAGTGAGTTTCAGCACCTAGTACCCATGACAAGTAATTCTTACCTGAAATATATAGAGCTGTGAAATCAAGCTTGGCAAGATTTGACATAGTAAACTACAAAATATACAGATTGTAAAATTCAAACAATCGTACAAGAAAAAATATATAAACAAATACAAACAATAATGTCTTAAAATAAATATTATGATCAATGTAAAATTTCTTACCTAGTTCTTGATAGCCTTTAGAGGCCGTCGAGCTAATAACGTGTTATATAATAGCTAGTTTTATTATCAAGAATATGTATGTAGGAATGTGTAGAACAAATTTAGAGAGGATGAAAATGAGCTATTTTCTTTTCTCTTATCTACTTTGCAATACATAATCCCTCCTATATATATATAACTATACATATGAGATGAAGTTACAAAATTGATGTTAGAAAAGTTATACTATTGAATTAAAAGGTTGTAGTTTTGATGATATAGGGGTTATGAATATCCACATTAATATTCCATAACATTTAGAAAAATATAGTCTAATTGAGAGCATTTTCTATTAGAATAATTTAAAATTGCCATTTATAATTGGGAAAATTGGCTCCTGAACACTAAAAGTTACCACTTTTTGCTGTTGGGCACTTAATATGCAACAATTTGCTGGAGAACACTCTAGTTCTTGAAAAATTTACTAGTGGACATGGTTTCCAATAATATTTTAATAAAATAGATATAAAATCATATAAGTACTCACAAAATGTATTATAAAATTTTCTATGCTCCACATGATAAGAACTATACAATAAAAATATACTTGTGCACTAAAATGATTATTTTGCTGCTTTTCATAAATAGACAAAGTTAACCATAATTATTATATATATATATATATATATATATATATATATATATTTGTATGACACTAAAAATCTTTGAAAAATCACAGAATGATTACATCACCAAATCATGACTATCCTAAAAATATAAGCTCAAAATAATAAAGTTTAATATATCAGTTAAGCTTGACAAGAGATAAATCTATAACTCAGTCATGCTAAATATACCATTATAAACTTTATTATTTTGTGCTAATATTTTTAGCATAGTCTTTCTAAGATTTTTAGTGTCCTATAAATATGAGAGAATTAACTATGATAATCTTTGTCTATTTACGAAGAGGGGTAAAATGATCATTTCAATGTAAAATAATGTTTTTACTTTATACTTATCATCATGTAGAGTCTAGAAGATTTTACGAAACAATTTTCCAGTACTTATATGATTTTATATCTGTTTTGTTTAAATATTTTATTAGGTACGGTGTTCAACGGTAAATTTACTAAGAATTAGAGTGTCCTTCGGTAAATTGTTTTATTTTAGATGTCTAAACTAACTTTTAGTGTTTAGGAGTCAAGTTTTTTTTTATAATTTTATAAAATTGGAGATATGTCACTTATATCTACATAACTTTTATATAAGACTCACTAGAGTAATAACATGTAAAACTTATCTCTAATTTAATAAAATTATAATGATATATAAAACATATCTCTAATTTAATAAAATTATAATGACAATTTTTTCGATTTATGGGAGACCGAAAGAGAGAAAATGCTGAGGAAGACAGAAGAGTTTTTTTTTCTCTCTCCAAAACACCAAATCCACCCTTGACAACGGATAACGCTCAACTTCGGCTCCTCCCCTCTCGCTCCTCTTCTCTCCCCTCCAATGGCGACCGCCATTTCTTCTCTAGTAACTCCTCCGGCCCTCCATCTTCGCTGCCTGAGCCTTGCTACCGTCTCCGTCTCCACCCCTATCCGTATCTCCTTCCGGGTTGCCGCGGCGACTCAGGCGTGGCGCTGGCGCTGGGACTTGGCGCTGCGGGCGTCAGCCTCCTCGGCAGTGCTCGAGGCGCCAGAGGCGGTGGCGGCGCGGAAGCTCTACGTCGGGAATATCCCTAGGACCGTCACCAATGACGAGCTCCGCGACATGTTCGCTGCGCACGGCACCGTGGAGCGGGCCGAGGTAACGCAACACGTTCCTTCTGCACTGTCTTATCCCATTCCAGCATTGGACAACATTGCTCATTTTCTAGTCTTTCTTGGCTCTTGCCTTTCCCACTCAGTTTCTTGCCCAAATTCAATCTAATTTATTTAGTTCTTGTTCTTGCTCAAACATTACTGCATCAGTAGACAAGGCTATGTTGTGATGAGTGTCTTGCTTTATGCTCCAAAATAACTTTAGGTCTCCGAAGCTGAAATGGAAATGCTCAATTGTTTCCTGCAGGTTATGTACGACAAGTATACCAATCGCAGCCGACGGTTCGGGTTTGTCATGATGAGCACTGTGGAAGAGGCCAATGGTGCAGTTGAGGCTCTCAATGGGACCGTAAGCATCCAATCTTACAGTCTTTCATTTATTTGCAATTCAGATCCAGGGAATATTTGTGAACTTTGAGGGGAATGCAGCCATGGTATCACTCATATTTCTGCTCTTTGTGCCAGGAGGTTGGTGGTAGAAAAATTAAAGTGAATGTCACAGAGAGCTTCTTACCAAACATTGACCGATCGGCACCAGAATTGGGGCCTGTATTTGTGGATAGTCAGTATAAGGTTTATGTTGGTAATCTTGCAAAGACTGTAACAACGGAAGTTCTTAAAAACTTCTTCTCTGAAAAGGGGAAGATCCTCAGTGCCACAGTCTCCCACATTCCAGGGACCTCGAAGTCAAGGGGTTATGGCTTTGTCACCTTCTCTTCCGAAGAAGAAGTTGAAGCTGCTGTTGCTACTTTCAATAATGCAGTAAGCTTCTCTTTCATATTTTATGCATTTCTGCCATTTCTTTGGTACCTCATAACATAGCCACCATTTGCCAAACAAAAGAAAATGCTGTGTTACAATATTTAGGTGAAGAATAGATGTATATTATTTAGGTGAAGAATAGATGTAAATATGGAATTAACTTACTGACTATTACGTGTAAAGATGAGTTAGAATTACATGGTCTTAACTACATCAACTGATGCCATATTGTTCTGGCATATCATTCTGAAAGAAACTTATGTGCTGATATTGATATCCTGGTCTGTTCTCTAACCATATTTCAGCATGCATTAAGGCCACGAACTACTAGATTTGCTATTCAAAAGATTTCTGTGGCTTTCGATATCAAACTTTGGACAAGTGTGTGTGGCTAATGTCTTATTGTTCTACAATTAATTGTGGTTTCAGGAATTGGAAGGACAACCCATTCGTGTAAATAGAGCTTAGATTAGCAGAAATTTGCAGGAACACTGAAGAAGGGGGAATATCTTGGCGAATACATATAGAATGAGGGATACTTGGAGGCTACATTTTGATAACAAAGTGATCAAGACCTTCAATGTGATTTCGATATGTCGAACAATTTTCGTACCATAACAGTGTATGCGAAGGATTTTGCTTGTCAATTTGTTGTTCATATGATTACAGTTTTTCTTAAGAGCCCTTCTATAATGATGACACAAAGGCAGTGTGGTTTCATTTCAGTTATATACCATGTTTGTTTACTTGAATCGAATTCTACATCTTTTACCTTTTGATTCGGTCTCGTGGCCTTTTCTTCTTGAGGTAATGCAACATCTGGGTTTCTGTCCAATTTGGAGAGACCTTGTCAGTGGGCTGTTGGCATCTTCGTCTACCCAGATTCTCCTGAATGGGACCCCTGGTGATTCTATTGTTCATCAGCGGGGTCTGCGCCAAGGTGATCCCCTATCACCTATGCTATTCATTTCAGTAATGGATGTGCTAGGACACATGGTTTCATAGGTAGCCAATGAGGGACTCCCCTAAACCCTAAGCCCCGAAGCCCCTCTCTAGGCGTGTTCTACAACACAGAATCTCTCTTTACGCCGATGATGTGGTGTTGTTCCTTAGGCCGGAGGCTGGGGACATCAATTTGGTAATGGAAATGCTCAATCTTTTTGGTGATGCTTCGGGGCTTAAAACCAACCTTCAAAAGAGCAACGTTTTACCCATCAGGTGTGGTGATTTGGAGCTGACTACCATCTAGAACCTACTGCCTTGTGCGATTTTGGAATTCCCTTGCAAGTATCTAGGCCTGCCCCTCTCTCTTAAGAAGCTCACTAGGGGGCAAATTCAACCTATTATTGATAAGATTGCAGACTGGATGTGCATGACTGGATGGATAAAAATTTCTATTTGGAATCCTGAATCATAGCTGCAGAGGTCTAAATACTTCAAGAAGCAACACAAACATGTAAATGAATCAAGCATACACTAGAAATAGGAGGTACATGGAGAAAAGGATGTTTTAAAGAATATATGCTGATCTGTCAAGAATTCCCTAATAATACACATAGAGCAAAAAATTCTTTTCAGCCTGGAAACATCTGGTGAGTCGACTTGATCAACCAGTCATCCTGCAGGAAATGGAAAATACATCTGATTACTTCGCATACGAGCATGTGCTCAGATTCTGCAATGGTTCCCACCTTATTTGATAAATGATAGTGCTTCAGATCATTTGGTGAAAATAAAAACTTGAACGGGCCTCTGGCTTGCGAGCATGCATTGTTCTTGGTACCATTATAAGTTCATCAGTATCAAATAGTCTTTTCCCTAGTTAGCATCTAAAAGCATTTCTCTTAGATCTAATTGCCTATGAAAAAGTCAAGGAATTTATGATGTTATTATTACAACAAAGCAAGAGCATTTGGAATTTGCAAGTCAAATAAGTGTTAGAATAGTTGTAGCATTAACTTTAGCATCATGTTAAATCAGTAGAAAACAACAAATTGGAATTGGAATACATAGAATCAAGATGTAACTCGTCTTGACATAAAATAATTCTAACATATCTATTTTGGAGAGGACAAAGATCTCTGGAAGAACATGATTTTGACATAGATTACGGAGAACAGTTGTAAATGATGACCTGATTATGAACTGGAGTACCAATATGTAAGGATGAAAACGGATCGGATACGAACGGATATCGTTGATATTGTATTTGTTTTCATATTTTTGTTCGGATTCGGATTCGAATACGAATAGTATCAGAAATATCGGATAAGATACGATTAGATATCGACATCATAAATATACCGATTTTAATATTCGGACATGGATACGGTATTGGATGTTAATCTTCGGACTCAGATACGGACAGGTCTAAACTCCTCTAAACGAATTCGGTCGGACGGACGGTCGAATAAATATCCGTATCGTTTTCATCCCTACCAATATGGATGGGAGGAACATGAGTTCTGATCACAAACTGATACCAGCCAAGTCAAAAAGTTTCTCAGCCTGGTCTGGGAAGAATGTTATAAACAGGTAGGCACCTGCATATGAGTGTCCATAAGATAGGATGATGAGCTGGTGCATTTGATAATATTTGAAAGAGAATAATAATTAAATAATCTTACTGATCAGCACAGTCCCAAGGACTACTGAAATCTTCCCTTGGATGGTCACAAGACCAGCTTTCCCCGCGTTCTGCAGCTCACTTTTTCTGACAGATTCAAACATTCCTTAGGGCCTGTTTGGTTCTCCCGAATTGGCCCGAATTGAATCACTTTCTAGAAACCGGCCTGTTTGGCTGGCTCTAGAATCGAATTGGTGCTTTTGGCCCATTTCCAACATCAAAAATGATAGGCCGCTCCCATTTCGCAGCCTCGTCCATCGGAAACCCTCAGAATCTTACTCGACCCATCCTCTCTCCCTCCCCCGACTCCATCGCGCCGCCGCCATGCCTTCGCCGCTCCTCGCCGCCGCCACCTCCAACATCGCAGAGCCCACCTACGTGGCGACCTGAGGTTCTGCACGCAACCGCCCTCGACCTGTTCGCGCGCCGTCCTCGACTTGCCCGTCTCCGTCTCCGTCTCTCGCGACTCGACTCGCCCGGATCACGCGTGAGGAGGGCACCGCGCCTCCCCGGCCCCACGAATCGCCGCCTCCCGTGCCCGCGAGCTGCTGGAGAGTGCAGATCGACGCCGACCGGCAACCGCGTCTCCCCGGCCCCCACGGATCGCCGCCGCCCGTGCCCGCGCGCTGCTCGAGAGTGGAGATCGACGCCGACTGGCCATCGTGTCTCCCCGGCTCCCATGGATCGCCGCTGCGCGTGCCGCGCATGAGGGGGTGCTGCTGGAGATCCGCTCGTGCGAATCGCCGCCGTCCGAGCCGCGCGTGAGGACGGGTACTGCAAGTGACGGACCGCGACACCGGCTTCTTCTTCGGCCCGCCGCCGCCCAGCTTCCGCCCCTCCGCCCCGCCTCCTCTGCTCCAACCACGGGTATGAACTTTAATCAATCTCTGATTCGTTTTCAATTCTCAGACAAGACATGGTAGCCCTTTAGTTATGATAATTGAAAGCGATGGCAGCCTTAATTACATTTGCGTTTGCTTTGATTACTGGATCACGGGTCGGGAGAAAGAAGGTGAAAAGGGAAATTGTGGCTTAGAATGTAGACAGCAGAAATCTGGAATTTTTTCAAAACCCTACTAAATATCAGTCACATCCACCATGATAGTCAACTTGGTTTATCGGCCATTTGGGACACGCATAGGTCATAACAAAATTTATTGGCATCTCGTAGCTGCATTCCTGTCTATGCATATCAAATGGTCCAACTCAATTTAGGAGCAGTGCAGTGCTTCTATGCTCACTAGATATGCATGTGAATCAACTCTGGCATGCTGACAAATCAACAGCGCAAGGAGATGTCAAGTTCAGGCATGTCAATTTCATTAGATATGCATAGATAAGCTTTTTTTATACACTAGTATCTTGTCTGCCAAGATTCCAAGTCGTCAATCCAACTCATATGGGTGTCAAACAACTGACTATGGGAATCATTTCCGGTCACTGGCAGTGCATAACAGCATGCTTTCTTTATTTTTCTCAGCTTACACTGCTAACAACAAAGTTGATTCTAGTGCCCAGCGCCTTGTAACATGTACTGTATGTTTTTTTCTTTTTTTTGCAGCTTACACTGCTAACAGCAACGTCGATTCTAGTGCCGAAGAGTATATTTTGGATTACATTTTTGTATGCTTGATTGAACTGATAATTATATATTTCCACTACATCACTCCCTGCCTGCCTGCTGTATTTTTTTTTGCCTGTCTATTTGTGGATAATTATATATAATTCTTGTCACTGATAAACCAGGGTTTCACTGATAGTGTATATATAATTCCAGTCATTCATATGAGTGCCAAACAATATTCAGCTTCAATGATAAAATAGAGTTGTTATCTGTGGTTTAGAAGTGGTTATATTCCTAGTGTGTGCTTATTTCTACTATCTTATTAACACTGTATGTTTTCTTCTATATTATCACTGTGCCACTCATTTCTACTGCTACAACACCTGAGCTAAGGCTTGATCTCTATGTCAACACAGGTATGCTTTTTACTCCTCCCTTATTTCTGTCTATTAAACTTGTAACTTTCAGATGTCAACACTGTGGCCTTCTCTTAGTTAGATCATTAGCAAACATGATTCATTTGCATGGGAAATGTATATGTATACGTGTCTATGCTTCTTTCTGGTAGTGCTGACATGAACAAAGTCTTAATTATTGTCTAGTTTATAACTGTGATCTGTATGAGTTCCAATATTCTTACTCTGAAAATAAAATCTGGGAACAATATGCTCTCTGGTAACTAAGTCTCCATTACTGTCTAGCTTCAGTGTTTAAATCTGAAAATAAAATCTGACATGATTTATGTTGTGTTATTGGTTCAAGACACTCTTTACTCTAGTATACTTCAGTGTTTAAATTTTCATACTCTTTCCACAGTGTTGGTGTCTTCACTATATCTGAACTGCTACCAAACCTAGACCACGCCTGAGCTAAGGCTTCATCACCATGTCAACTCAGGTATGACTCAATCCTCCTCCCCTCTTGGTGTGATAGGATAAAACATGTGTTTGTCTGTTGATGTGATGTACTGAGTACTGCTCCACATCTTGGTTTGGTTCTGCCATTGCAGTTTGATTTCCATATCTTGATTACTAGTAGTAACAGTAAGTTTGATTTCCATATCTTGATTACTAGTAGTAATAGTAGTAGGAACGATCAAGTTAGGAGGTTCACACTCCATAGTACATCTGTCAAATTGTCATGGCAAGGTTGGGACAAACTTCTACCATTTTAATTCTTTCCCCAGTAATCATCTAGGAGTACATGTGCAAGTAGTTTCTTGGCATTTAATGATGATTCTTGCCTGCTATGTGCCTTCTTGAGTTTGATGTTGTGATTGATATCGGATATACTTTTTGAAGGTTGTCCAAAATTCTATAGTAACCAGTAGAGTTTCAAAGGTTTTGCAATTCCAACAACTTAGACCCAAATTAGTATTCTCTCCGTGTTACATGAATCATATAATTTATTGCTTTGGGATCATATAAATTAGACCCAAATTACATGTATTTACATGTATATTTATTTATTTATTGTAAAATATATGTTGATGTGGATCAGCTAGCATGTCTAACTGATATGTAAATACATGTTTTAGATGTCAGATCATTACACACAATTGGTTTCTAACCATATAAGTGAGGAGAAAAGGAGGAGAAGAAAGAGAAAGAGAGTCGTCGTTGCATTGGTAGTTTCAATGATGGCCTTGATTGCAAAGAGGTATCATCGTAGAAGACCTAGACACGTGGTAGATGTCAATGAGGTTTTAGAGAGAAGGGTTCAAGAGAGAAAACGGATGTTAAGAAACCTGTACCAAGGATCCAACACCTATTGTTATGACAGTTTCCGCCTAACGAAAGCCTCTTTTACTGACCTTTGTGCCATCTTAAGGGAGAGTTGTGATCTGCAGGATACCCTAAACGTGTCAGTAGAAGAAAAGTTGGCAATCTTTTTGCTAATACTAGCCCATGGAGTGAAAATGAGGGTAATCTGTAGCACTTATGGGTGGTCTCTTGAACCAATAAGTCGACATTTCAATGAAGTGCTTCAAGCTGTTCTCTCTTTAAGCCATGAGTTTATTAAGCTTCCTGGTCCTACAGTTGTTCAACCTCAAGATCCCAAGTGGAAATGGTTTGATGATTGCCTTGGTGCACTAGATGGCACACATATTGATGTATTTGTGCCACTAGTTGACCAAGGAAGGTATAGAAATAGGAAGCAACATATTACAACCAATGTTTTAGGGGTTTGTGACTGGAATATGAGGTTTCTTTATGTCTTAGCGGGCTGGGAAGGATCGCTTCAGATTCTCGGGTTTTGCGAGACGCTATGTCTCGGGAGGATGCATTTACTGTCCCAAGTGGTAAATACTATCTAGTAGATGCTGGATACACAAATTGTCCTGGATTCCTTGCCCCATATCGATCCACACGCTATCACTTGAAGGAGTGGGATGCCCAAGGATACAATCCATCTAATGCAAGGGAGCTTTTCAACTTGCGCCATGCAAAGGCCCGAAACGTGATAGAAAGAACGTTTGGGCTATTGAAGATGAGGTGGGCTATATTAAGAACCAACTCGTATTTTGACTTAAAAAATCAGGTATAAAATAAATTCCTATATTGACAAGCAACTCGTATTTTTATCGACTAATAATTTGACTAACTTATAGTACTAACCTTGTGCAAATTAGAATTATAAATGCATGTTGCATATTACACAACTTTCTACTTGATAAGCAAAGGGACATGGATGAGTTGCTTATCAATGAAGTTGATAATGTAATTGTTGTTGCTCCCATTGAAGTTCAAGGAGAGCAAAATACGATTACACATGTCCAATCAACCACTCAATGGACTAGTTTTAGAGACACTAAAGCTAGTGATATGTTTGTTGATTATCAAGCAAGGCGTGCTCAAATGTATGAAAATTATATTGTCTTTTTGCATATCTAAATGTCTGCATGTTTAGTTTTGGTATGGCTATATTGACCATTGTAACTTCTTTTTACTGTAGGATGTAAACAAGGGTAAGAAAACATCAAGGGGTTATGTTCCATGGGATGATGACATGGATAAAGTGTTGCTGGACACTCTTGTGGAGTACTACAATAAAGGGGATAGGTGTCAAAATGTATGGAAGTCACATGTTTACACAACTGCAATTAATAATGTTCGTGGAAAATGTGGAGTCAACATCACAAAGAGCAACATTGAGTCCAGGAGTAAGACATTCAACAAGCACTACACTATTGTCAATGGCATGTTATCTACAAGTGGTTTTGGCTGGGACTGGGACAAGAACAGACTTTCAATTGATAGTGAAGCTGCATGGGAATCCTATATTGAGGTATGTCAAATGCTTGTCTTAAGTTTGCAGTTTTGATACATGTGGATTCAGTCACTTATAGTGATACACCTGATGTTTTTGATACACCTGCTGTTTTTTATACAACTGTTGTTTTTGGGCAGATGTAAGAACTGTTGTTTTGATACACCTACTGTCTTGAAATGATCACTTATAGTGATACTATATTCATGGCATGAATGTGTTTAATTGCATGTATTACCCTTCACAGTTTAAGCAATGGATACTGCTTAGATGTAAGAACTATAAAATACCTATGGATATTGTTTTCTTATTACGAGGAACTGTTGTTGTGCTTTGATGCATCCATCATTGTGCTGCCATGTTTCCCAAGATAAAGATGAAAAATGCTTAATGTGACAACCTATTCGGGTCTAGTGGTCTTATGGTTTTTCCAATTGCTTGTTTCTGATATGTACATCAGTAGATGTGATCCTGATTCTTATTGCGCTTATAACCTGTTTGTTGATATTGCATCCACAATTTACTGTATCCATCTTGATGTTGTGTTGACATAAGTTGAACAAAATTTAAAAATGTGAAATCCTTCCATTTGGGTATGCTTTAGTGCACACTTTCCTACTAGTACTTCCAAACCTGTATACACACAATTAAAATGCCAATTGAGTGAGGACAAAAATGCCAAGTGCACACTTCCTGTTTGTATGCATGGGGACATGATAACAGAGGTGGTAGTACTAGTAGTAGGCTACAGGTTTTGTCTTTCATGGTCAGATGTCAACACTGCATGCATGGGGATACCGAGCAGCAGGCCGCCATGACGTGTTACTTCATGCTCATGGCTGCCTACACACAGGATGTGATGCTGCCTACACCCAGTACTATATTTGAGTCGGGACCATATGATGGTCTGTCAATCTGTGATGTCAACACTGTAATGTCTGAAGTCTCCATTACTGTCTAGCTTTATTACAACTCTCTTTAATGCTACAAGACAGTTCTACCTTCTCATTTTGATACAATTACTAGTGATGGATGTTTAACTATATCTATCTCTACAGAAAAACAAGGAAGCGAAAGGCTACAGAAACAAAATCATCAAACACTGGGAGTCGATCAGTCTAGTCTACTGTAAGGATCATGCAAATGGAGAGGCAGCCCGTACAACATCTGAGAGTTCAAGAGAGATGGTTAAAGAAGGTGGTACCGACAAAGATCCAACTAGGTCATCAACAACTTCTGGAAGTTTGAAGAGGCAAAGATCAGATGATTCGTTTACATCAATGTGGTGTGAGAAGTTAGACATGTTCAAGACAGTGCTCCAGGATGATGCACCACCAAAGCCTCCTTCGTCGTCTGAAGTACTTGCAGCACTAAAGGATGTAGAAGGCCTTGACTCTGACACTGAGTTGGACTTGTATGACATCCTCACGTGTGATGCTCGCAAATTTGAGTCAATGATAGCCCTACCAATGCACAGGAGGAAGAAATGGCTACTAAAGCAACTTAATAAGTGATTGTGTAATCAGCTGTGATGGAGAGTGAGTGAGGAATATTTGAGTGATAGACCTTGTATCATGTACCTGCTACCTCATGTAATCTACTGTTATGGAGAGTGATTGAGAAATATTTGAATATGATATACTATTTATGTGATGGCTAGATATGTGATGGTCGCCTGTGATGCTTGTAAATTTGAAGAATATTGATGTACAACTATTTATGTGTACTATATTATGTGATAGCTGTGCATCATTTATGTGTACAACTATTTATGGCTAGATATGGATCGACGTGTTCACTGCAGTATATATATGTTCACTGCAGCATATATATGTTCACTGCAGCATATAGACTGGGTTCAATTCTTGATCCAAGTTAGCCAAACAATATTTTCATTTTAATTCTAGGAATTCAATTCTATTTGCATCCAAACAAGAATAATGGAAATGAATTAGTTTCCAGCTGATTCAATTCTACACAAATCAATTCCTAGAATCTGATTCAAAGAAAGTGATTCAAT
Source organism: Microstegium vimineum (assembly GCA_022036555.1). Lineage (NCBI taxonomy): Eukaryota > Viridiplantae > Streptophyta > Magnoliopsida > Poales > Poaceae > Microstegium > Microstegium vimineum. The sequence continues at coordinate 32,724,260 of CM039119.1, read as the reverse complement.
TCTAGGGAACCAAACAGGCCGTAAAATCATTTTGAGCTATATGTTACAGCTTAAACTCCAAAACACTTTGGAGCAACAAAGTTTGTGAGCTTATCAGTTTGGTACCGGGCTTCACTGTCTGAAGGCCTGATGTGATGCATGCAATATTTTGGAAGCCTTCTTTCTCCAGTGCATCTGCTGCTGCCGCTGATCTTCAGCAGACCAAGGGCAAACCAAATCAATAATCGATACGAGATCATCCAACTACTCAATAAAAAAAACCTCATCGTGCGGGGTAACCACTCAATAATCTCATTATGATATAAATGTTATTCTACCTCTGACTGCAAATACAGGTTATTCTAGGATTCATTTAGGGTATAAATTCTAAACTGTCTGCCATCAAGATGTAGACTATTTATATTGAAGGCTTTTCTTCCCAAAATGGCTCCGGCTTATATGTGTTTGGGAGGGCTTTTCTTCCTAAAATGACTCAAACTTCCAAAAGATACTGTGCACTGTAGTATGGAGCTGTCTTTCTAAAATTGAACTAGAAGCCAGTAGATCCAGAAAATTGGCTTCACTGCCTTCGTCTTTTGGATACTGTAGCATGGAGCTGCAGTTGAAAGAAACCCCTCCAAAGATGGTCCATAGAAATGGTTTTTAATTGAAATAAAAAATATTTTGGTAGATAGGGCTAGTCAAATTGCCACAGTGGAAACGTGTTAATGTCCTAGAGACAATTTGTAGATGCAATCATAGGGAGTACTTGCACCTTTTAGCTCGATTGAATGCTTAATTTGCTTTCTTAGCATGTCCTGACCATTGTTCTCCTAAAAGTACACGGGCCGTTTACACCAACAATGGATAAATGGCAAGTAACCGATTTGTTACCGTTTTACCAATTAGGTTAACTCTGGTGGCCGTGACAATGGAACTTGATGGCAGAATTGTTGGGCCACAAACCTGAGACCTTCCTGGCAGACAACTAGCACCTTGCTCTCCGGCGAGAACTTGTCCTTGACTGTCCTGGCGAAGTCCTGGTTGAGCTTGGTGAAGGGCAGACCTCCTTGACTGTCCTGGCGAAGTCCTGGTTGAGCTTGGTGAAGGGCAGACCGAAGAAGAGCCCCGCGAAGTTGTTGTGCAGCTGGATATCCAGGGAACCAATGGGATCACGCCACACTGTATCCACGGGAGAGTTGGGGGCCAGGTGGCATACATGGATCTTGTGCTGATTCCTGTCTTTTGGACATTTGTGCTGGACAGGCCACCAGCCTGGTAAGGCTTAGCCAGATCTTGTATATGGCCGAGTCTACAAAACTGTGGACAAACTATTTTTTAGGAAATTATAAAGTTTGTTTTTAGCACGAAGAGCAAAAGAAAAAAATCAATCTTCTGTGACAGTCATAAAAACCATAGAAGAGCATTAACCCCTGCAGATGAGCAGACAGAAGAAACAACCAACAAGATCTCAGAATAAACTCCAAGGAAGAAAAAACATGCACTGCCTCCATATAGAATGCTGAAAAGACAACTTGCACTGAGCAGAGATTCAGAATTTGGTGGAACCTGATGGTAACTGAACAGTCTAACCAGTGGTCTTTGACTTGCAGTTTCAGAAAAAACCTAGCACCAGATGAATATGGCAGAAAGTACTATGCAAACATGTGTTTAGGCTTCAGACCAGGACCGCTACGAATATAATCTACTAGGCTACTACCTCTTTTATGAACATACTACGTTTGCGTGCCTATATCAATGGATAAGAAACTATTCTATTCTCCGTCCCCAATACTACTACTCTACTACCCTTTATTGAGAGATTGGATTCCTCTGAAACAAGATACAGCTCTTCCATTTCATAGGGTGGCTAGTGGTTGCCTTTTTCTTCTTCATCAGTAGTTTTCATTCCGGTGACATCCAGCAGTACAGATGTCAAAGCGAGTGCAGACCCTGAAAAGAATGCTGTCCGGAAGTTCCCAACTGCACAAAGCAACAATGCCAGATTGACAAGTTAGTATATTACTTCATCAAACAAGATAATAGTTGTGTAATGCACAAAGGGTACAGCACATATGAGGACCATCAGTGTAAGTGGAACAGTAACAGGAGTAATAAGTCAATAAATGGCCTCCTTCTCCTGAATAATGATATTTAACAATAAGAATGCGCGTAACTATGTCAAAATTTGCAGTAAAGCATTGTCAAATGTTTTATGTTCAATTTTTTCGTGTAGTAGAATAGCATCCTAGACCTTCTGATAACAAGGATTATCTATCAAGAAGTGCATACAGAAAATCTAATTCCAAAGTAACCTTTGTGGCATGTCATTTCTCACCAATGCAATTAGATTAATCAAGAAATTAAGTCCCCATATAGCTCGAAGCTAATTTCAATTACGCTGCATTGCTGCGTAAGAAATTTCCGAAGCATGATGACCCCAGCACAAAGAAAATTGTGGGGACAGGTGGTCAGAAATCAATAGAGAAAGTTCAAGTAAAATCATCGACAACAAATCACACAAAACACAATCATATCCCAAAGGAATTTATTTTTACTATAAGTTCAGGTTAGGAATAACAACTGGAGCAAGATAAATGTCTTACCTCTGAAACCCAAAACAGCACCAGCAGCAAAACCAGCAGCAGCACCATTAATGATGTCCTTCTTCATCCTGTACCTTGCAAGAGCCTGCTCGACGCCTACCAATATAGCTCCAACAAGTGCTAAGTTTGCTGCATAATGCCCAGACACCTTGGTAGTTCTGATCAGCTGGGGATACTTGACATTACTGCCAACCTGAGGCCCATCATACAGCATAGAATTTAGCGCACCATACACACTGCCAAAAGCTAAACCGATGCCTGCAGCCTTGCCCGTCTTCATGACAATTTCATCATCCACCAAACCTTTCAGGTTTGAACCCTCCATGCTCCCTGTCAACCAGAGAAAGAGAAATAGTCCAATAAGAGAATGAGGAGAAAGGATAGCAAAAGAATATTAATAAGTTCAATCAGCCAAGAAACATATCTAGTCAACAGTTTAATGACAGAAGCCAGAATCAATGTGATCTTATGCTTTCAGATCAGTATTATGGGAGAATCCAGTTATTTTAGTGTTATGTTCTTGACTGTGCATAACAATGATATACTGAACTACCTTCTTTACATCTGACTTCAAAACAAAAGGCACTGTACTTATGAGCAGTTCCAAGTAAGTTCAAGGAAAATATAAGCTCTTCAACATATGAAAAGTTCTTCAGTATAAACATGGTACACACAAATAGATAAATATTATAGCACCTTAACTTGCCTAAGAGATGGACAACACACACTTTACACAGACAGACATATCCAGAAAAATAATCTCTCTGTAACTGGACATTTCCATAAAATAATATCTCAGTAATTATGATTTACACATAATCCTGAAAACTCTAGGATTTCAACATGTGTATGTTGCTCACAACCCTGGATTTGATGAACAAGTGTATAGTATTTTGTCCTTTCATACAAGTAAAATGCAAAACTGACAACAGGTGAAAATATAAAAAACATCAAAACACACCAATTGTTAGGACTATGCTAAATTCAACAAACTTATTAGAAAACCAACATTAGCTCCCTCAAGTGTCACCAGAAGAAAATGATATCCTAATTAGCCCGTTCACCTAATCTGAGGTGAGGGAGGCAGTTTTCCAAATGGAGCATAATAAAGCTCCAGGCCCAGATGGATTTCCTGCGGAATTCTATCAGGTTTTTTGGGGAATCATCAAAGAGGACCTTTTATGTCTCTTTACAGACCTCCATAGGGAGGCCCTTGATCTCTACAGCCTGAACTTTAGAATCATTACTCTTATTCCAAAGATTCAAAATGCTACAAAAATTCAGCAATACAGACCAATCTGTGTCCTCAATGTGAGCTTCAAAATCTTCACTAAAGTGGGCACAAATAGATTAAATATGGTAGCTAAAACCGTGGTAAGCCCAACGCAGACTGCCTTCATGCCAGGCAGGAATATCATGGAAGGAGTAGTAATATTTCACGAAACTATCCATGAGCTACACACCAAAAAGAGAGATGGGATCATTTTCAAAATAGACTTCAAAAAGTCTTATGATAAAGTGAAGTGGCCTTTCTTACAACAAACCTTACGCATGAAAGGTTTCTCCTCCAAATGGTGTAGGTGGGTTGAGAGTATGGTCACTGGGGGAAGTGTGGGGATCAAAGTCAATGATGATATTGGGCCCTACTTCCAAACCAAGCGTGGACTACAGCAGGGGGACCCTATGTCACCAATCTTATTCAACATCGTCGCGGATATGCTAGTTCTTCTTATTAATAGAGCAAAAGCCGACGGTCAAATAAGTGGAGTCATACCCCACCTTATTGATGATGGTCTATCGATCCTACAATATGTAGATGACACCATTATTTTTATAGATCACGACCTGCAACAAGCAAAGAATTTAAAACTTTTGTTATGTGCCTTTGAACATTTATCTAGGCTTAAAATAAATTTCCACAAGAGTGAAGTTTTCTGCTATGGGACAGCTAAAGAGATGGAGCCTTATTATACTAGTCTCTTTGGGTGTAATGCAGGGGAATACCCCTTCAGATATCTAGGGATACCTATGCACCATAGACAGCTCCTGAATTCTGAATGGAGAAAGGTTGGAGAACGATTTCAACACAAACTCTGTTGTTGGAAAGCAAAATACTTGTCTTATGGGGGAAGATTAATTCTGCTAAACTTTGTCTTAAGCAGTCTACCCATGTTTATGATGTCCTTCTTTGAGATTCCTAAAGGGGTACTCAAAAACCTTGATCGTTTCAGATCAAGATTCTTCTAGCAAGGATCTACCGACAAGCACAAGTATAGACTTGCCAGATGGGACATCCTGTGTCATCCCAAGGATCAAGGGGATCTAGGTATCTTGGACTTACATTTGCAAAATAAATGCTTATTAGCAAAGTGGTTGGTAAATCTTCTTAACACCGACGGCATGTGGCAGTCCATACTGACGAACAAATACCTAGGATCGAAAACCCTCACCCAAGTGACAGCTAAACCGCATGATTCACATTTTTGGAGAGGCCTCATGCGCATTAAAGAAGAGGTCTTGGCTAAAGGTTCTTTTGATATTAAAGATGGGACCAAAACGAGATTCTGGGATGACATGGGTAGGAGATAAGCCTCTAAAAATTAAATACCCTTCTCTTTATAATATAGTGCGTGATCGTCACGCTACCGTTTTGAAGGTGTTTGCCTCCCAGCCCCTAAACATATCCTTTCGTAGGGCGCTGGTGGGAAATAAACTTTTAGAATGGCTAAATTTAGTGGCACAGACTTCGAATGTAGATTTGGTAGGGGGTTCAGATTTTTTTAGATGGAATTTAACCAAGTCTGGGTTATTTTCTGTCCGCTCGTTGTATCTCCATCTCATTGATACACAACTACCGTTTCCTCATAAGAAGCTCTGGAAAATAAAAATTCCTCTAAAGATTAAAATCTTTCTGTGGTTCCTACAAAGGGGTGTGGTGCTAACCAAGGACAACCTCACTATGAGGAACTGGAAAGGGAGTCAGAAGTGTATCTGTTGTAATATGAATGAAACTATTCAACATTTATTCATCGATTACCCCTTCGCTAAATTAATTTGGAGGATAATTTTATTTGCTACTAATTTAACTCCACCAAGATCTATCAGCCACATGTTCGGTTCATGGCTACATAAGGATCTTAGAAGCTTGATCTGGGTTGGGGTGGCTGCGATTTGCTGGGCCATCTGGCGATGCCTGAATGATGTTATTTTTAACAATCTCAAAACTAACTCTGTTATGCAGGTTATTTTCAGGGGAGCGTATTGGCTACGCTTCTGGGCCCAGTTGCAGCATGATGAGCAAGCCAAGGACACCCTTTCGTCGATAAGCAAGAGATTAGAGATAATTGCTTTAGAGCTTTCTTTTAAAGGGTGGAAGCATTTGTACTGCTTGCTCTAGTTTCCTGGTCTTTTGTTTTCAGGCCGTGACTTTTGTTTTTTCCTTTGGGATTTTCCGTTTGTAATAATTGGCTGTGTACATTCTTGGATGTAGAGGCCGGATTTTTTTATCCATTATCTAAAAAATTCACGAAAGCCAGGCTTGTGTACAGAAAATCCAACTCGCTACAATTCAGGAAGTGATAACAAAGCAAAACAAATGTAACTGCAAAACACCACCACTTGATTGGACTGAGCAAGTGATCTACGTAAACATGGGATGACAAACACCACACACACAAACTTAAGATATTTAACTAAAATAAAACTGAACGAATCACAATAAGACATCACCTATTCCAAATGCACTACACGTTCTTGGAAAGTTGGATTAAACAACAGGTTACCAGAAGCTAATGCAAAAGAGATGTATTCTACGGCCAACTGCCACAATAGTTTGCATATACTGGGGGGAAATGAAGCAATCATCCGATCATCAACGAATCTCAGGGGCGCACATCATTCCCGATTTTTGGGACCACGAGTAACCGAGTCTGAACGAGTAACATAGAAGGGTACGGGTGCTCTCGATCGTGTACAAAAACAGAACCCTATGCGCTTAGCACGGCGGAATCAATCGAATCCAAGCAAGCAAGCAAGCAATCGCTTGACCTGTTTGGAATGCAGGAATTTCATAGAAATTGCGTATAAATTTCACATAAATCAGTTTATTTTCATTGAAAAAGAACAAGAACAGTGAAAAAATCCGCGCGAACGAAGGAAGGCAGCGGACCGTGAGACGAGTGACGACTGGCGGGGCGTGCGGGGGAATCCAGACGGCGTTGTGCTCGGCGGCGACGCGCTGGGAGCTTGGTCTGCCTCTCCTTTCGAGTAAGCCCGCCTCCGTCCTCCTCTGCTTCCCCTGCCCTCGAAGGCGTGCGCCACAAGAAGATTAGCGTGTCTGTTTTTGGGCTACCCCGCTAGCGTATTTATTTTTGGTATACTGTATTTTTTTTCTTCAATAGTTCGATATTCATTAGTATCGGATATAAATATGAATATGAATTTGACTCGTCAAACATTTTAGGTTAAGCAAAACAAACTACATTTATCACACGTTTTAAATTTTACAAAACGTTATTCAATTCAAATGCCTTCAATTTTAGAATTCTCGAAATTCTCTTACACCCTGTTTGGTTCCCTAGAATTGAATCATTTTCTTTGAATCAAATTTTAGGAATTGATTTGTGTAGAATTGAATCAGCTGGAAACTGATTCATTTCCATTATTCTTGTTTGGATGCAAATAGAATTAAATTTCTAAAACTAAAATGAAAATGTTGTTTGGCTAACTTGGATCAAGAATTGAACCCAGTCTATATGCTACAGTGAACATATATATACTGCACTGAACACGTATATCCATATCTAGCCATAAATAGTTGTACACATAAATGATGCACAGCTATCACATAATATAGTACACATAAATAGTTGTACATCAATATTCTTCAAATTTGCAAGCATCACAGGCGACCATCACATATCTAGCCATCACATAAATAGTATATCATATTCAAATATTTCTCAATCACTCTCCATAACAGTAGATTACATGAGGTAGCAGGTACATGATACAAGGTCTATCACTCAAATATTCCTCACTCACTCTCCATCACAACTGATTACACAATCACTTATTAAGTTGCTTTAGTAGCCATTTCTTCCTCCTGTGCATTGGTAGGGCTATCATTGACTCAAATTTGCGAGCATCACACGTGAGGATGTCATACAAGTCTAACTCAGTGTCAGAGTCAAGGCCTTCTACATCCTTTAGTGCTGCAAGTACTTCAGACGACGAAGGAGGCTTTGGTGGTGCATCATCCTGGAGCACTGTCTTGAACATGTCTAACTTCTCACACCACATTGATGTAAACGAATCATCTGATCTTTGCCTCTTCAAACTTCCAGAAGTTGTTGATGACCTAGTTGGATCTTTGTCGGTACCACCTTCTTTAACCATCTCTCTTGAACTCTCAGATGTTGTACGGCTGCCTCTCCATTTGCATGATCCTTACAGTAGACTAGACTGATCGACTCCCAGTGTTTGATGATTTTGTTTCTGTAGCCTTTCGCTTCCTTGTTTTTCTATAGAGATAGATATAGTTAAACATCTATCACTAGTAATTGTATCAAAATGAGAAGGTATAACTGTCTTGTAGCATTAAAGAGAGTTGTAATAAAGCTAGACAGTAATGGAGACTTCAGACATTACAGTGTTGACATCACAGACATCACAGATTGACAGACCATCATATGGTCTCGACTCAAATATAGTACTGAGTGTAGGCAGCATCACATCCTGTGTGTAGGCAGCCATGAGCATGAAGTAACACGTCATGGCGGCCTGCTGCTCGGTATCCCCATGCATGCAGTGTTGACATCTGACCATGAAAGACAAAACCTGTAGCCTACTACTAGTACTACCACCTCTGTTATCATGTCCCCATGCATACAAACAGGAAGTGTGCACTTGGCATTTTTGTCCTCACTCAATTGGCATTTTAATTGTGTGTATACAGGTTTGGAAGTACTAGTAGGAAAGTGTGCACTAAAGCATACCCAAATGGAAGGATTTCACATTTTTAAATTTTGTTCAACTTATGTCAACACAACATCAAGATGGATACAGTAAATTGTGGATGCAATATCAACAAACAGGTTATAAGCGCAATAAGAATCAGGATCACATCTACTGATGTACATATCAGAAACAAGCAATTGGAAAAACCATAAGACCACTAGACCCGAATAGGTTGTCACATTAAGCATTTTTCATCTTTATCTTGGGAAACATGGCAGCACAATGATGGATGCATCAAAGCACAACAACAGTTCCTCGTAATAAGAAAACAATATCCATAGGTATTTTATAGTTCTTACATCTAAGCAGTATCCATTGCTTAAACTGTGAAGGGTAATACATGCAATTAAACACATTCATGCCATGAATATAGTATCACTATAAGTGATCATTTCAAGACAGTAGGTGTATCAAAACAACAGTTCTTACATCTGCCCAAAAACAACAGTTGTATAAAAAACAGCAGGTGTATCAAAAACAGCAGGTGTATCACTATAAGTGACTGAATCCACATGTATCAAAACTGCAAACTTAAGACAAGCATTTGACATACCTCAATATAGGATTCCCATGCAGCTTCACTATCAATTGAAAGTCTGTTCTTGTCCCAGTCCCAGCCAAAACCACTTGTAGATAACATGCCATTGACAATAGTGTAGTGCTTGTTGAATGTCTTACTCCTGGACTCAATGTTGCTCTTTGTGATGTTGACTCCACATTTTCCACGAACATTATTAATTGCAGTTGTGTAAACATGTGACTTCCATACATTTTGACACCTATCCCCTTTATTGTAGTACTCCACAAGAGTGTCCAGCAACACTTTATCCATGTCATCATCCCATGGAACATAACCCCTTGATGTTTTCTTACCCTTGTTTACATCCTACAGTAAAAAGAAGTTACAATGGTCAATATAGCCATACCAAAACTAAACATGCAGACATTTAGATATGCAAAAAGACAATATAATTTTCATACATTTGAGCACGCCTTGCTTGATAATCAACAAACATATCACTAGCTTTAGTGTCTCTAAAACTAGTCCATTGAGTGGTTGATTGGACATGTGTAATCGTATTTTGCTCTCCTTGAACTTCAATGGGAGCAACAACAATTACATTATCAACTTCATTGATAAGCAACTCATCCATGTCCCTTTGCTTATCAAGTAGAAAGTTGTGTAATATGCAACATGCATTTATAATTCTAATTTGCACAAGGTTAGTACTATAAGTTAGTCAAATTATTAGTCGATAAAAATACGAGTTGCTTGTCAATATAGGAATTTATTTTATACCTGATTTTTTAAGTCAAAATACGAGTTGGTTCTTAATATAGCCCACCTCATCTTCAATAGCCCAAACGTTCTTTCTATCACGTTTCGGGCCTTTGCATGGCGCAAGTTGAAAAGCTCCCTTGCATTAGATGGATTGTATCCTTGGGCATCCCACTCCTTCAAGTGATAGCGTGTGGATCGATATGGGGCAAGGAATCCAGGACAATTTGTGTATCCAGCATCTACTAGATAGTATTTACCACTTGGGACAGTAAATGCATCCTCCCGAGACATAGCGTCTCGCAAAACCCGAGAATCTGAAGCGATCCTTCCCAGCCCGCTAAGACATAAAGAAACCTCATATTCCAGTCACAAACCCCTAAAACATTGGTTGTAATATGTTGCTTCCTATTTCTATACCTTCCTTGGTCAACTAGTGGCACAAATACATCAATATGTGTGCCATCTAGTGCACCAAGGCAATCATCAAACCATTTCCACTTGGGATCTTGAGGTTGAACAACTGTAGGACCAGGAAGCTTAATAAACTCATGGCTTAAAGAGAGAACAGCTTGAAGCACTTCATTGAAATGTCGACTTATTGGTTCAAGAGACCACCCATAAGTGCTACAGATTACCCTCATTTTCACTCCATGGGCTAGTATTAGCAAAAAGATTGCCAACTTTTCTTCTACTGACACGTTTAGGGTATCCTGCAGATCACAACTCTCCCTTAAGATGGCACAAAGGTCAGTAAAAGAGGCTTTCGTTAGGCGGAAACTGTCATAACAATAGGTGTTGGATCCTTGGTACAGGTTTCTTAACATCCGTTTTCTCTCTTGAACCCTTCTCTCTAAAACCTCATTGACATCTACCACGTGTCTAGGTCTTCTACGATGATACCTCTTTGCAATCAAGGCCATCATTGAAACTACCAATGCAACGACGACTCTCTTTCTCTTTCTTCTCCTCCTTTTCTCCTCACTTATATGGTTAGAAACCAATTGTGTGTAATGATCTGACATCTAAAACATGTATTTACATATCAGTTAGACATGCTAGCTGATCCACATCAACATATATTTTACAATAAATAAATAAATATACATGTAAATACATGTAATTTGGGTCTAATTTATATGATCCCAAAGCAATAAATTATATGATTCATGTAACACGGAGAGAATACTAATTTGGGTCTAAGTTGTTGGAATTGCAAAACCTTTGAAACTCTACTGGTTACTATAGAATTTTGGACAACCTTCAAAAAGTATATCCGATATCAATCACAACATCAAACTCAAGAAGGCACATAGCAGGCAAGAATCATCATTAAATGCCAAGAAACTACTTGCACATGTACTCCTAGATGATTACTGGGGAAAGAATTAAAATGGTAGAAGTTTGTCCCAACCTTGCCATGACAATTTGACAGATGTACTATGGAGTGTGAACCTCCTAACTTGATCGTTCCTACTACTATTACTACTAGTAATCAAGATATGGAAATCAAACTTACTGTTACTACTAGTAATCAAGATATGGAAATCAAACTGCAATGGCAGAACCAAACCAAGATGTGGAGCAGTACTCAGTACATCACATCAACAGACAAACACATGTTTTATCCTATCACACCAAGAGGGGAGGAGGATTGAGTCATACCTGAGTTGACATGGTGATGAAGCCTTAGCTCAGGCGTGGTCTAGGTTTGGTAGTAGTTCAGATATAGTGAAGACACCAACACTGTGGAAAGAGTATGAAAATTTAAACACTGAAGTATACTAGAGTAAAGAGTGTCTTGAACCAATAACACAACATAAATCATGTCAGATTTTATTTTCAGATTTAAACACTGAAGCTAGACAGTAATGGAGACTTAGTTACCAGAGAGCATATTGTTCCCAGATTTTATTTTCAGAGTAAGAATATTGGAACTCATACAGATCACAGTTATAAACTAGACAATAATTAAGACTTTGTTCATGTCAGCACTACCAGAAAGAAGCATAGACACGTATACATATACATTTCCCATGCAAATGAATCATGTTTGCTAATGATCTAACTAAGAGAAGGCCACAGTGTTGACATCTGAAAGTTACAAGTTTAATAGACAGAAATAAGGGAGGAGTAAAAAGCATACCTGTGTTGACATAGAGATCAAGCCTTAGCTCAGGTGTTGTAGCAGTAGAAATGAGTGGCACAGTGATAATATAGAAGAAAACATACAGTGTTAATAAGATAGTAGAAATAAGCACACACTAGGAATATAACCACTTCTAAACCACAGATAACAACTCTATTTTATCATTGAAGCTGAATATTGTTTGGCACTCATATGAATGACTGGAATTATATATACACTATCAGTGAAACCCTGGTTTATCAGTGACAAGAATTATATATAATTATCCACAAATAGACAGGCAAAAAAAAATACAGCAGGCAGGCAGGGAGTGATGTAGTGGAAATATATAATTATCAGTTCAATCAAGCATACAAAAATGTAATCCAAAATATACTCTTCGGCACTAGAATCGACGTTGCTGTTAGCAGTGTAAGCTGCAAAAAAAAGAAAAAAACATACAGTACATGTTACAAGGCGCTGGGCACTAGAATCAACTTTGTTGTTAGCAGTGTAAGCTGAGAAAAATAAAGAAAGCATGCTTGAACTGTTATGCACTGCCAGTGACCGGAAATGATTCCCATAGTCAGTTGTTTGACACCCATATGAGTTGGATTGACGACTTGGAATCTTGGCAGACAAGATACTAGTGTATAAAAAAAGCTTATCTATGCATATCTAATGAAATTGACATGCCTGAACTTGACATCTCCTTGCGCCGTTGATTTGTCAGCATGCCAGAGTTGATTCACATGCATATCTAGTGAGCATAGAAGCACTGCACTGCTCCTAAATTGAGTTGGACCATTTGATATGCATAGACAGGAATGCAGCTACGAGATGCCAATAAATTTTGTTATGACCTATGCGTGTCCCAAATGGTCGATAAACCAAGTTGACTATCATGGTGGATGTGACTGATATTTAGTAGGGTTTTGAAAAAATTCCAGATTTCTGCTGTCTACATTCTAAGCCACAATTTCCCTTTCCACCTTCTTTCTCCCGACCCGTGATCCAGTAATCAAAGCAAACACAAATGTAATTAAGGCTGCCATCGCTTTCAATTATCATAACTAAAGGGCTACCATGTCTTGTCTGAGAATTGAAAACGAATCAGAGATTGATTAAAGTTCATACCCGTGGTTGGAGCAGAGGAGGCGGGGCGGAGGGGCGGCGGCGGGCCGAAGAAGAAGCCGGTGTCGCGGTCCGTCACCAGCAGTACCCGTCCTCACGCGCGGCTCGGACGGCGGCGATTCGCACAAGCGGATCTCCAGCAGCACCCCCTCATGCGCGGCACGCGCGGCGGCGATCCGTGGGAGCCGGGGAGACACGGTGGCCAGTCGGCGTCGATCTCCACTCTCGAGCAGCGCGCGGGCACGGGCGGCGGCGATCCGTGGGAGCCGGGGAGACGCGGTTGGCGGTCGGCGTCGATCTGCATTCTCCAGCAGCTCGCGGGCACGGGAGGCGGTGATTCATGGGGCCGGGGAGGCGTGGTGCCCTCCTCACGCGCGATCCGGGCGAGTTGAGTCGCGAGAGACGGAGACGGAGACGGGCAAGTCGAGGACGGCGCGCGAACAGGTCGAGGGCGGTTGCGTGAGAACCTCAGCTCGCCGCGTAGGTGGGCTCTGCGATGCTGGAGGTGGCGGCGGCGAGGAGCGGCGAAGGCATGGCGGCGGTGCGATGGAGTCGGGGGAGGGAGAGAGGATGGGTCGAGTAAGATTCTGAGGGTTTCCGATGGACGAGGGTGCGAAATGGGAGAGGCCTATCATTTCTGATGTTGGAAATGGGCCGAAAGCACCAATTCGATTCTAGAGCCAGCCAAACAGGCCGGTTTCTAGAAAGTGATTCAATTCGGGCCAATTCGGGAGAACCAAACATGCCCTTAGATTAAAACCTATGTTTAGATTTTAGTCAAATCATTTAGGTTTTGAACGCGTCTAACGCAGGGCGATGCGTGAGTTAGGCCATATGCACGCACACCCGGCCGTCGTCATCAACCCCGTCGCTTTCGCCCCCATCGCCGCCCGCCACGGTGAGCTCGCAACGGCGCCACCTTCTTACCTCCCCGCCGCCAGCCATGTTTCCCCGCCCCGACCTGGCCCGACCGCTGTCCGCCACTGCCAGGCCCCCTAAACCGCCCGACGACATCCCCACCGCCTGGCCAACCTTCCTCCCCAATCCCCCCTTCCTTCTAAGGCTGCCGGAATTCGGGAAGAAGAGAGGGAGAGCTCGTGACGAACCCTAACGTGGGAGGAGGAGGCCTACCTCGGCAAATCCTCCATGGATGGAGCCGGATCCGCCATGGCCGGCGAGCACGACGCCGGTGGGGGTAGGGGCGCCGAGAGGCGGTGGGGCGCAAGCTCGGGAAGGACGTCGCCGCGGAGGAGCTCGTAGGTCGCCGGTGAGAGAGGGAGGGGGAGAGAGAGAGATGGCGCGAGGCAGAAGACGAGTGCGGGGCTGCGGGTGCTTGTGCGGGCTGCGCGTGCGTCCTGGTGGCCGGGTTGTGGATTGTGCGTGCGAGCGCTGGTTCAGGAATGGATAAGACCGAGCGAGCGGGTGTGCGGGACGAAACTGTTGCCACCGCAGATTTTCTTAACTGAATATTTGCATTTTCTCAACTTAATTTTAGTTTCTTACTGAGGTGAACTTGGTTCATCTATAACCAAACTAGGTTTCACTTACTTACGAACGGAGCGTAGCTTAGCTGGTTGGGTTTCTTATGGTGAAACTTAGCATGTGGTGACTTCGTCAATCTCGAGATTTGCTGGTCTCACATTTTCTTGAATTTATTTCAGGATTTAACGACACCAGTTCTCCGGAGGTGTTCATAGAGGTTGGGTGTAGGTGCATACGTTGATAGGGGTGAGTGCGTTCGTGTATGTAAACGTCTGCGCCTGTAATTGTAATTGGATCTCGTAAAAAAGTTCCACTTACCCTTTTGGGCCGAAGTTTTATCTTGGGCTTTAGCAATTGACAGCCCATGGATATCCTAAATAAGAACTCAAATCTAATATTCAACCTAGCTAATTTATGGCCTCTGCTTAAAAAAAAGCTAATTTATGGCCTGTTTGGATTACAGGATTGTTCCTGTGTGTTTTCTCTATAAATGAAACTAATTTATGTGAAATTTATATATGTTTCTATGTTCCAAACAAGCCCTTAGACCTTCTTTAGATTGCAAGAAAACAAAAAGAAATGTCGGATTAAGGCTAGAAGAAAAGCTCACAACTCGATAGTTCGCTCGACTCGGCTCGTTAGTGGCTCGGCTCGTCTCGTTAGTGGCTCGGCTCGGCTCGTTTAGATTTTCAACAAGCTGAGCCAGCACTTTAGCTCATGTAGTTAATGAGTCAGCTCGCGCTCGTGAGCCTAATGAGCCTAACTTATTGTTGACATTAAATAACGTTGTGCCAAAAACAGAGATAACTCCCTATACTCAGAACGATGCCATAAAATGTATGATATGTAATTAACTTGACTTTAATAACTAGTCACTATCTTTTACCTTATACTACAAAGCATGGAACTAGGTTGTCATCCCTAATTATAGAGCTACAAATAATTAATAGTAATTATGAAATATTCTATTATATTATGTGACTAGGTAGAAATGAAATATGATGAATATAAAATTATAAAGAACAAATGATTGTGCAAGCGGACAGATTAATACACCATTGTAGAATTTTACCTAGAGTATTACTAGGTTGTCGATTTATATTTATACCACTGAAAAGGTCTAATTAAACTGATAATCTATAGTATTGATAACACTCATATGAAATGAATGAAGGGATTAACTAAGCCAAGTACTCTACTCATAACAGGGGTAAGTCACATGATAAATATATATATGATAATAAGTAATGATCAATCATCATAATGATAAAAATAAAATTTTTAGAGCTCTCTACTCACTACACAAGCGTCATCCAATATAAGTAATAAATAAATAACTCCTAAGTATTTTAGTTACCGTCAAAGATACTTCATTTAGTTCAAGTACATCTAGCAATCATCGTTAAGTAATACTACCAATGTTTCCAATCACAATGAGGCCATGAACATGATGAGTTGAGTTCAGAAACATCAGATATACAAAGATATCCTCAACATAATAATCCCTCTCTACCAAACCACTGCACGGGGAGGCTTACAAAGAACTCAATGGACCTGTCATGTCCACGATCTATCCCACGACCTGACGCAAATGGGGGCATCCATAAATAAGCAAATGTATCTAAGCACCACGCCTACATACTGGCGCAAATGGGGGCATCCATAAATAAGAAAATGTATCTAAGCACCACGCCTACATACTGCCTACCACCCGTCATATGATCAAATAGACAAGCGTTATACGAACATGTGCATGAACTCAATAGCAAACTAACTATACTAGATATATTGAAGTAGACAATGAACAATGTAAACAAGAACATAGTAATGAATAATATTGTTGCTCGTAAATATCGTGCAACTGCAGATAATCACAATAAAAGAGAAGAGAATAAGAACTGTACCAGACTCCAATCTCTTGACAACGTCGGGAGTCCAAGACCGATTGACTCCTCTACTCTTGATCTAACTAAGTTATGCTATGAACTAGAGAGGCTCTAGATGAACTAAGGTTTGTGGCTCTGGATGACTAGGTCTCAAATGACTTGACTGAATGGATCTCCAGTACCCTGGGGGGTGGGATGTGCCCTTTATTTATAGTGCGACGGGATGAACGACAATCGTTGGATCAAACCGGCTTAATATAGGGCTGAGATCAATCATTAGAGGCGGTGGAGGAACACTCCAGAAGGTCGGGGAAGGTTCCCGCAGGGGGTGGCCGGTCGGATAGGGTGTCGGCCCCTCGTGCCCCGCTTCGCTCCGGTATCTTCTGGATCCTTCCTAAATATTATGGAAGATATCCCATCGCGAGATTATTTCGATATTTATCCTGATTTAATTCCTTAATTACGCTTTTCAGGAATAGTCCCTGAAAAATAACAGAATATCAAAACTCGTGAAATTTGTTAGATAAAGCACTATATTTCTATATTTTCCATATGGTGGATCCATTTATCATGTTTGTAACTATATTAAATGTTAACATTATCCGCCGTCAACACTTATTAACCCTAAACTTTATTAATTTTATAAGATTTCATGTTTTACACTTTACAGTTAGTCAATGATTGGACTTTGACTTTATAAAGTTGACATTATATGATTTTATTTTGTGTTTAAATGGATTATGGATAATCAATAATATATTATGGATGCATTATGTATAATATAAAGTATGGATAATATATGTATACTATAGTACTATAATATATTAACATATTATTTTTTGTTTGATTTAAGACTTATGAATAAAGAATTTTATATTATTACTATTATAAACATTTAAATAAATAATATTATATTTTTTTTCTGGCTCGCGAGCCTAACGAGCTAGACTTTGTTCATAAATGAGCCGAGCTGAGCTGCCTTTTCGGCTCATTATGATAATGTGCTGTGTCGAACTGGCTCATTATCTTAACGAGTTAGAATGAACCGAGCCCTAACAAACCGAGCTAGCTCGTTAGTCTAGCCTCATGTAGAATCGAACTTCTTTTGGATAAGTCGCTATAGCCTCCTTTTGGTTCACAGGCATCGGCTGTGGGAAAACCTTAGGAAACTTTCCTTTGCGTTTGACTTCGTAGGAAAGCTATAGGAAAAATATCCACTTAATCCTCATGTTTTGGCTTCCTGCCTTTTTTCTATAGTTCATCAAAACACCTATTTTCTGCATAAATCCATGTGTTTATTATTTATTTATTTTTGTTTTGCATATTATTCCTATCAGATTTCTGTATTTTCTTCTTTTCATGTATTTTTAATCCCATGTTTTAAAGGGCCCTTAATATGCAATGTATATGCACTAGGTAGGCTGCTAGAAATCTTTTTCCACATTTCTTTTTCCAAGAAGCGATTTCTTATGTCTTAGAACCCTTGTAGGCTAAAGCTCACGTCCTCCTTTTTGGTGTCAAGCTAGCTGCAACTCTTGATCTGGAGGATGCAGCTTTGTTCACTGCTGTGATGGTTGCTGGATTTCCACGCTCATCTTGGACATTAATATTGGTCTTACTCCTATCATTGTTCAAGTGAAGACATCAGTCAATCGGCAAGCTACTCGTTAATCAAGATCCATAGATATACTATAATGTAGTAGCTGATACGTTTGCTGAAAAGGCAAGACAAGCCAACATCTGAAATTCATGCATTTTCTCTTGTCAGGCACTTCCTTATTAATCAACTTGCACGGCTTGTTTGGTATGACTCACAGCAGTTTCATAAGCTATTGTGAGCTGGGTTTTTTTACAAACACATAAGTGAGATAAAACTAAAAAAGTAGCTTATCTTAGCTCTTTTCTTTATTTCTCTGTCATATCTATGGATCAAACTGTTAGTGAAGTTGTTTTGCTAAACACTTTTTCTAAAAGTTGTCTATAAAACTATTTTCTAATAAAACTACTTCACTGACGAAACTGAGCCGTGCCAAACACATCCATAATATCATGCATATACTAGAAAACGTAGATTGGGGTAACATGATCCCCACCTCTGTTACATGTTTTTGGTGCAATGAAGGTTTATATTTTCAAAAAAAAAAGCCAACCAAAATCCTATTGTTGCAATTAAATTCGAGCTTTGCATCAAAACAGTGAGAGCTGCTGTTACATGAACAGAACACCAGGCTTCATTAACACATGTTTAACTTTTTGTAGTCAAGATTGATCCTGGTGACCTGCGTAATAGGGCCAGTAGTATAAGAAATTACTCCCTTGTACACTGGCACAACACTGATCTTTTTTTCTTTTTGAACGTAAAAATGGTACTGAGCAACCTCCCTATTGCTTCATTCAATAAACTAAAGAACTGAGTCCCCTTTAGTTTTGCATGGCAAAGCAGAAAGCGAAATCAATTGCTGAGTGTTGACACCGTTTTTTGGCACGTGTCAATATGATCTAAGGATTGTGCCGATCGGCAAAAGGCTAGTTGTCGTTTCTTATCGGCATTGGGATATTACCGGTCAGATTGCCGATAAAGGCAAGAATGTTGTTGATGAAGACAGGGACTTGTTACCGATGGAGGCAGGAAGACACTTGATGAAGGCAAATGGGTGTTGCCGATAGAGACAGGAATGTTGCCGACAGAAAGAACATTGCCGATGATAACCGAAGCTCATTACTGATGTGATGAAGGCAGCAATGCTGCTAATGGAGGCAAGACGTTGCCGATGAAGGAAAGAAAGCATTGCCGATAAGAGTCAAAGCCTGTTGCCGATGAAGATAGAAAGTTGCCGATGAATGGTAGATGCTGCCGATGGAAGCAGGATGATGTGGCTAACGTGAGCATACAGTTGCCGATGGCGCTAAAAGGAAGTTGCGGATCGGAAGGATATGTCGATGGAAAGTTTCATCGGAGAGAAGACATAAGGAAACTGGTGATCTTATACCAGTATTGTTATAGAAGTTTGAGTCCGACTCTTGCACGAGTCATTTATTTCCTTTAAAATAGAAGAGTTTGTTTAGGAAAGGTACGAGTCGTGTCTATCTACAACTCCCCTGGCCGGAGTATAAATATGTATCTAGAGGTCGTGAAAAATCATATCCAAGCATATCAAATGAATCAATTACTTTTTTATTTACTTTACCAATAATTTACCTTTACCGCATTAGGTTTAGTTATCTACGAGTTCTTTCAAGTTTCGACGAGCTGCATCTCATCGACCTCCGTCAACACTTGCAAGTTCCGCGTTTGAGCAATCTGAGCCTTGACGTCCGGGCGCATCGTTGTCGTCTCGTTCAGCTCTACTCTAGTTATCCTGATCAGGTTTGAGCCTTGACATCTGGGCGCATCGCCGTTGTCTCGTTTAAATCTTGTTCTAGTTATCGTCCTTGTCAATTAACTGGTCAAATTGACTGGCCACACCCTCAGAAATCGAATCCGGGTATAAGCCCGAGGTGTTCGCAGATCCTGACGATTTTTGTGTCAACACCTCTTTTGGCACACCCGGTGGGACCATATCACATCTTTTGGCCACGGTTTAACCCATTACATGCTTAATGGATAATACTGCTGAGATCAATCCAAGGAGTGTCATTGAAGTCTCCGAAGCAAATATGAGAGATGATCAGAAGCAAGCTATGGAGCGGGCTATGGAGGAGTACAAACAGTTGTATCTGAAGTCCTTCAGCCTAAACAGGAGCGGCGAAGCTATCCAGAGGCAAGATCCACGGCAAGTCACCTTCGACGCCGATCCTAGTAAATTACAAGAGATGGTTAATTCTACATTAAATCATGTGTTAATTAGCCAATTCAATGTGATGTCTGATATTGTATACAATGCTGTCAAGCAAACTTTTAAGGAAAGACAAGCACTATATTATGTTGGTCCGGCGTATCATCAACTCGGATCGACATCTGTTACGATCCCATCGGCGATTCCAAGGGTATCTTCACCGATTATGAACCGATCTGCCGGTGAGATCACGTCGCCAAGATTGAGCCCAATAAATATTACTCAATTGAATACAAATCTGGTGGTGTCGACAACGTCTGGACCTGTGACCCAGAGTCAGCTAGCTTCTGCCAACTGGTGGGGATACGGTATGCCTCCAGATTCATTTGCTGCTAATCCTAGATTGTCCCCAAGGTAAGATGCAGCATGGAAGGCTCCCATGACATCGGTAGCGCCCGTACAGCCGATGATCCCGATGACACATTATACTGCAACGCCTTCAAATATGCAGTTGCTGTCAGGAGGGTTTCAGATGGCGGTACATGAAGTGTCCTACGCGAGGCCATTGGCAAATTCTTGGTCGATGCAGCAAGACATTGCGATTGGGAACCAGCCCGTATCGACAATGGTTCCTCAAGCTATGGTACCCGCAAATCAAGGCAATCATCCAAGGGTAAGAAAGCAGCAAGCGCCAGCTGGTTATCAGCCATCGGCAAGTCATATGCCGATGACATCTAATGCAAGTTGGATCGGTCAATTACCGATTTAGCAGCAAGTTGTGCATCCTGGATACCAAGTGGCAAGAGCTCCGCAGTATCATCCGCTAGCGAGTCTGCAGAGTGATATATCGGCACCACAGTCGATAAGTGGTGTCTCGCCGCAATACCCGCAAGTGAATGCTCAAAATGAGATATCGGCATATCAGCCGATGAATATAATGCCACAGTACATCCCAGTGGGCGTTCAAAGTTGCCTATCGGCAAATCAGTCGATACATAATATTCAACAAACCAGTGCCGCAAATGTGCCGATTGCTCCGGCCTATTCATCACAAAAACATGAAAAAGTATGTCAACCGGCTCAGCCAGTTAAAAACGAGCCTGAGCATCGGCAAGATCAAGACACCAAGGTTTTCGAGCCTAGTGAAAATTGGGATAAAGAGGTGTCTTTGATTAATAAAAAAGAAGATTCCGATTAAGACGAAGAAGTAAGTATCGGCGCTGCTGAATGGGTGAAAGATAAGAAGCCGATATCTTGTCCGTTTGGCCGGAAAGAAGCTGAGAAGTTCACCTTTGATATCACCAAGGCCGATAGGATGTTTGACCTATTGCTTCAAGAAGGGCGGATTAAGCTAGCGCCTAGCTAGGTAATTCCATCGGGCGAAGAGCTCAGAAGGATTAGGTACTGTAAGTGGCATAATGCAACTTCGCACAGTACCAATGATTGCAAAGTCTTTAGGCAGCAGTTACAATCAGAAATTGAATCTGGGCGAATCAAGTTTGAAAATTTCAAAGCCCAAAAGTCGTTGAAGATCGACCAGCACCCGTTTCCCAATAATATGGTGGAGACCAGTGAAAAAACTAAGGTGCTAACATCGGAAGCTGCCAAGAAAAGTGCATCGGTAGACCCTGAGCATCAGATAGCTGCGCATGAAGTAACCGGGAGAAAGTTTGTCGATGATAGAAAAAGCAAGAGCGTCGCCGATGAGAGCAGCAGCAACAGGAGACATAGGCATACGCCGTATGGTGTCGTAATCACGCACAGGCGGCCACAACAAGATTATCGGCGATCGCAGGAGCAATATCGGCGGCAAGAAGAGGAAAAATGCCAGGAGTGGCATCGGCATAAAAATCATTGGAGATGCCCCTTCTTTGTTCACTGTTGGGAAGAAGGCATCAAGCTACCCACTGCCGATAATTGTCCTGAATGCAATGGGTACTACCCTGCCGATCAGTCAGAAAAGAAACCTTGTTTTGACGATCGGACATCAAGCTATGGCAGGCCGATCAGAGAAAAAGAATCAGCACATGATCGGCTGGGGGGCAAGCTCAGCATACACGACAGGCTTGGCAAGCGTATTTGTCAAGAAGAGCTTGAGGAGATGGCTGATGCAAGGGTGCCCGATGAAGAAATATTCTCCAGAGATCCAAACATAAGGGGTGGTGCAGATACAAGCAATGAGAAACAGTATCAGCCTGTTTGGAAAACTAAGCTCCCTCAATGGTGCCCCAAGGGTCTTACAAAGACTCAAAGAAGGAGGATGCAGCGTGAGCACCAAGGAGATTCATGTCATTATGAAAATCCTTCCAGAGGAAAATCTCCAGTTAAGCAGTGGAGGCCAAAGCGCAAAGATGAGAATCCATCGGCAGATGTCAATATGTTGCCGATAGCGTAACTAGAGTCGATGGCCTTGGGAATTTTGGCTTGGGAGCAGCACTTTGAGCCCTGGCATTTCAACTGTTACACTTGTGGGGCATCGGCAGGTTGTGTGAAGAGTTTGTGCACTAAAAGGATGATGTGGCTAACGTGACCATACAGTTGCCGATGGCGCTAAAAGGAAGTTGCGGATCGGAAGGATATGTCGATGGAAAGTTTCATCGGAGAGAAGACATAAGGAAACTGGTGATCTTATACCAGTATTGTTATAGAAGTTTGAGTCCGACTCTTGCACGAGTCATTTATTTCCTTTAAAATAGAAGAGTTTGTTTAGGAAAGGTACGAGTCGTGTCTATCTACAACTCCCCTGGCCGGAGTATAAATATGTATCTAGAGGTCGTGAAAAATCATATCCAAGCATATCAAATGAATCAATTACTTTTTTATTTACTTTATCAGTAATTTACCTTTACCGCATTAGGTTTAGTTATCTACGAGTTCTTTCAAGTTTCGACGGGCTGCATCACATCGACCTCCATCAACCCTTGCAAGTTCCGCGTTTGAGCAATCTGAGCCTTGACGTCCGGGCGCATCGTTGTCGTCTCGTTCAGCTCTACTCTAGTTATCCTGATCAGGTTTGAGCCTTGACATCTGGGCGCATCGCCGTTGTCTCGTTTAAATCTTGTTCTAGTTATCGTCCTTGTCGATTAACTGGTCAAATTGACTGGCACACCCTCGGAAATCGAATCCGGGTATAAGCCCGAGGTGTTCGCAGATCCTGACGATTTTTGTGTCAACACTGAGTGGCAGAGAGAAGGTGATACCATGTTATATAATAACTAGTTTCACTATCAAGAATATGTATTTAAGAATGTATAGAATAAAAGTAGAGAGCATGAAAATGAGTTGTTCTCTTTTCTCGTATCCATTTACGAAACATGAGTCCTCTTATATATAGCTTTACATGAGGGATGGAGTTACAAGAATTGATACTAGGAGAGTTGATGAGGACATCAACACCACACCAACACCATCTCCAGCACCACTTGGTCCTATTACTCGTGCTCGTGCCCGTGAACTCAACCATCAAGTAAGTTCATTCTCAAACTCTTGTCCATTATATTTAGACAATGGAGACACGTGTACTCTTGTTTTGCTCAGGAATAATGGGGAGGATTAGCAGGACACGGGATGGGCGCTAGCTGGATTTGGACTGCAGGACAGCACAAACTTGTGATGGATGCCACGACTTCATATAAACTCCGATTGGGACATTCTTGCACTTTTTGGAAAACTTATCAAGTCTAATTTCCAACGGATCCAGAACCAAGGCTATATCTTATCGGACACATCCAGAGTAGTCGTTTTTGTACCGAGTCCTTTTCTGTCCACCAGTGCTGCGTCACCTTAATTTGGGCTGATGTCCCATGTATCAAGTTGGGTCCATTAGGGACGCGTCCTAGGGTTGGGGAACGACCCCAACACCCTTGTGGTCGTCCTCCCAACTCCTTATAAGTCTTTAGAGCCGCCACAAACAATTTAGGTTTTGTTTCGTCGAGTTAGCCATTGCTACCGCCTTTCAGCGCGCGTGTTGGATCAACCGTCCGTCTGATTGTCATCAGAACCTCACCATATTGTGTCCTCAGATTAAACCCTTCATATTCATCTTGCAATTGAGTGCTTGTTCATCTTGTTCTTGCTGGTTCTTCGATTGCTTGCAGGACGGGAGCCCTAGTGGCTGGTTGTCACGCCGCAAGATCGCGACAACCATCGGAGGTGGTGTATCGGTTGCTAAGGCGCAGCGTCCGTGGACGGTTGTAGTCGAGCCGTGAACATCATCTCCATTCACCAATTGAGTTATCCACCATCTCTCATCGAAAGATCAGACAGCGAACCCTACGGGTCGTCATCAAGAGTTACACCATTGAGCGTAAAGGTTGTAGCTTTGATGGTATAGGGGTTATGGACATCCACATTAATATTTCATAACACTCCCCCTTGGATGTCCATTAAGAGGTGAATTTCATGCCTCGTTAAAAACCTTGCCAAGGAAAAACCCAGTGGAAAAAAAATCATGGCCAAGGAAAAAAGAGTACACACATATTCACTCCCCCTGATGGCAATATCACTTAATGTCTTTCAACCGACGTAATCCAATACCATGTGTCAATTTCTTAATACCGAAGTAGGGAGTGCCTTTTGTGAACAAGTCTGCTAGATTTTCACTTGAACGAATTTGTTGGACTGTTATAATACCATTCTTTTGAAGATCATGAGTAAAGAAAAACTTTGGCAAGATGTGTTTCACTCTATCTCCTTTTATGTACCCATCTTTCAATTGAGTTATGCAGGCCGCATTATCTTCATGTATAACCGTTGGTGGTTCATTTTCTAAAAGTAAATTGCAAACCTTGCGAATATGATGTGTCATATTTCTCAACCAGACACATTCTTGGCTAGCTTCATGAATAGCCAAAATTTCTGCATGGTTAGATGAAGTTGCTGCTATAGTTTGCTTCATTGAACGCCATGAAATGGATGCACCACCACACATAAATACATATCCCGTTTGTGAACGACCATTATGTGGATCAGATAGATATCCTGCATCTGCAAAACCAACTAATTCCTCCATGCATTTGTTAGAAAAATATAGACCCATGCCTTTCGTACCTTGTAAGTAACGAAGTATATGTTTTATTCCCATTCCAATGTATTTTAGTAGGACATGAGCTATATCTTGCTAATAAATTAACAGCAAATGCAATATCAGGACGTGTATGAGTAGATAGATACATTAGGGCTCCTATAACACTTATATATGGCACCTCAGGACCAAGAATTTCACTATCACATTCCGGAGGTCGAAAAGGGTCTTTTAATTACCTATATACCCCTGCACTTTTGGAAAAAGTGTGTGTGGTGAATTTCTCTTTTGATATCTCTTTGTTCATATAATCAATTTTGAGGATCCCTGAAAAAAAAGAAAAAAAAAGCAAAAAAAAGGCAAGCAAAAAAAAACAAAAAAAGAACAAAAAAAACAGAAAAAGGGGGCTGATCTTTGTGTTTCTCTCCTTTGGATAGGTGGTGTTTGTGACTCTCTTTGTGTCTAGGCTCGCGTCTCTAGTACGGTCTAGGCTAGGACCAGCACAGTACCACCTTTGAACGATTATTCAGCTCGCTTTTTAAACTAATGTGGTGCTAGTATTTGTCCTTGAGCATAACATTTGCCACCTATAGCTCTACATAGTCGACTACAACTTGACAGGTGTCAAAGGATAATGATTCTACAAGCGGACATATTAAATATACCATTGTAACATTTTACCTAGAGTATTACCAGGTTGTCATTTATATTCTACCACTGGGAAGGTCTAGTTAAAACTGATAATCTACAGTATTAATAACAAGCATATGAAATGAATGAAGTGATTTAACCGTCAATGATCTCTACTCTTAAATAGGGGTAAGTCACATGATAAATTTATATAAATGATAAGGGTAAATTGATCAGTCATCATCATAATAATAATAAGGATAAAGTTATTTAGAGCATTCTAGTCACTACACAAGCGTCGTCTATAACAAGATATCCTCAACCTAACAATTCCTCCCTACCAAACCACTGTACGGGGGAGGCCTACAAAGGACTCAATGGACCCGTCACGTCCATGATCTACCTCACGACCCGACACAACTGGTGGCATCCGCAGATAAGCAATGTATCTAAGCACCACGCTTATATACTGCCTACCACTCGCCATATGATCAAATAGACGAGCGCTATACCAACATGTGCATGAACTGAATAGCAAACTAACTATACTAGATATATTAACGTAGACAATGAACAAAATAAACAAGAAAATATTAATGAAGAATAATGTTGCCTATAAATATCATACAACTGTAGATAAATACTAAAAGAGAATAAGAGAATAAGAACCGTACCAGACTCCACTCTCTTGACAACGTCGGGTGTCCAAGATCGAATCTTGACTTCCTCTACTCTCGAATCTAACTAGGCTATGCTATGAACTAGAAAGTGCTCTAGATGAACTAGGGTTTATGGCTCTGGATGACTAGATCTCCTATGACTTAAACTGAATGAATCTCTAAATGATCTGAGGTTTAGATGGGATGCCTCCAGGGGGGTATGACCTCCTATTTATAGTCCGATGGGATGCACAACAGCCATTGGATCAAACCGACTTCACGTAGGGCTCTGATTACTCCTCATAGGCGGTGGAGGAAGCTTCTAGAAGACGGCGGGTAGCGGGCCCAGAGGGTTGCCGCCCAGCCCCACCCCATGTCGGCTGGCCCCACCTGGCTGGATCTAGGGCTCCACTTCGCTCCGATGTTTGCGGGATCCTCCTTGAGTAGAATGGCAGGTGTTTCTCCGCGGGATTTATTTGATATCTTATCTGATTTGCTTTCCTTTATTCTCTTTTCTGGAACAGTCCCTGGAAAATAATGAAACACCAAAACTCGTGGAAATTGTTAATTAAATCCCTATATTTCTAGATATTATATTTGATTGGTCCATTTATTCTATTTATAATTGCTTAAAAACTTGACGCTAAGGACCGTCAACAATGGGGCTGGACAGACCCGACATGAGATTATCTCTATACACATCATGTACATTATGTACTTAGATCTAATATTGTCGTATGTACTCAAGATATGAAACGACCTACTTAGTGACTACTAAACGCTACTTCGTGACTGGGTAGTTATAAAGGTAGCTTTCGGGTTTGTCGGGAAACATGCTGTGAGACATAGTTGGTCAAGATAGTCGATCATGATAGTCGATCGAGATGGAATTCGCCACTCTCCATAGGAGAGAGATATCACTGGACCACTCGAATGATTTGATCATGAAATGCATGGCCATGCTTGGGTTAAGTGTTAACCCATGAGTTGGACCAAATATCGTTAGGCAAGGGAATAACATGTATATGGTTTTGTGGTGGTTTGTCTGATATGATCATTGCGTATGCATAGGAGTTGATACGCCTTACTAGAGGTCGCTATCAACTATTGGTTGAGTAGGAGTACTCGGGCTATGTCTATGTGTGCATGAGCCCATAGGGTCACACGCTTAAGGGGCTGGAAGCCTAATTCGGGTTGGACCTGAATTAGACTAGGTTTAGGGTTACTAATGGGCCTCCAATGTGGGAGCTCGTTAGGACAACTATATAAGCAAGGGGTGGGCGCAAGGCGAGATTAATCCCACACCTTTAATTTTGGCAGCCGTCGTCACCTCCCCATGCTCGCGCCTACTCCTTCTCACGGACCTAGTAGTCCGGAGGCGCAACGCTTCCTCCCTGCACGTGTGGGATACCTAGGAGGTGCTGCATATGGAGCACAAGGACAAACCGCACGAAAGGGACATTGAGACGGACGACCTCGCAACTACACGACACTAGTGCGACACACACGACTACATCGAGTCGCTTCCGTTGCACATGCGCGTCTAGTGGTAACACCGTGATCTATAACTAGCAGTAGTTCCTGGTTTATGGGGTCGAAATTTTTTATTTTTCGGCTAGCGTAGCAACCTCATATCCCTACACATCTATCATAATATGCGACTTCAGGTCTTACACCAGTGGTTTTGAGTAGCCCCTTTTGGAGGCATAGGGCTCTATGCCTCTCTTGCCTTAGCTTGATTTCTCGGTACTCTTCATCTGTTATCTGAGACTCTGGATCAAAAGCTCTTGATCCCCCGGCTTCAGTTGAGCTTGAAACTTTGTTTTTTCTGAACTTGTCCATGGTTGATGATTGTGGTCCCACTGGGTGTGCCATAATGTTTTGACGCTAAAAATGGGTCTGAGCGCCAACACTGCGTGAGGCTATGTAGAGAACATCGTGGAAGCAGAATTCTGATCTCCTAAACCTCAGATAGCAAAGCCACGTCGGTTGATTCGATCTCAAGGCATACCAGTCAATTTGATCTGCAATTGACAAGGGTGCAAACTGTCAAATTATGGAATATGTCGGTTGTTTCCAGACAGTTCCATGATGTATGACTCTCAAATAGCCGGTAGTCAAAGAAAATTGACTAGAGAGTCAAATTCTGTAGTGTAAAGCATAATAATAAGATTTGAACAACTATTCATGATGTATACTCGTTAAAGTATGTAATTAGCCGATCTCATCAATGTATTTATTAATAAGGTGCGATACATGCGGCATTTGCTAATTCAAGCCATCAGATTGATTAAACATACTGAATAAAGACTAATCATCAACAGAGATGTGTTCCCATGCAGACATAATGACAATTAACCCAATAACTTAGTCTATTTACTAGTAGTGAGGTGTTCCCATATGACCATAATAGTAAACGAACCAAATTACGTCCAATATGCTCAAAGAACCTCATGTCTGAATCGGCAACTACTCATGTATCTCCCACAACTAAAAAGAACAAAGAAGTCATGCAACTTCGTGCGGCATCGGGTTTCGCCTCGCAAGGATCCGGTCGTGCGACCTGTGGACAGAAGGAAAAAAAATAGGACAGAAGGAAAAAACACGACCGAAGGAAAGAAAAACGCGACAGAAGGAAAGGAAACGCGTTAGAAGGAAAGAAAAACAATCAAGCGATTATTAGGCCCAAAAACACGACAGAAGGAAATAAAAATGCGACAAAAGGAAAGGAAACACGTTAGAAGGAAAGAAAAACAATCAAGCGATTATTAGGCCTGTTCGTGTTTTCTTTCCACGCACCTTATCTTCCCCCACAAAATTAAACACACACACAAAAAGAAAGAGATCGAGCATACCATACCAACATTTGTTCCACCATCATCATCATCGGTACAAATTAAAAGCAAGCACACATACATCTACGATCGAGAGGACAGCATGAGGCTCGCAAGAATCACGATGGCGGCCATGGAGGACGGCGGCGGCGCGTCGTCGTCATCGTCGGTGCAGCAGCAGATGCCACATCAGGCGGTGATGGCGTACGGGCGCGTGCAGCCACCGCCGTGGTCGACGCCGACGCCGTACCTTTTCATCGGCTTCGCGGTGGTGATGGCGCTAATCGCCGTGGCGCTCTGCTCATCACGGGCGCGCATGGCCGGGAGGCTGAGGAAGCAGGCAAGGCCCGCGGCGCCTGAGGGGAAGAAGAAGTAGGCAGGTAGGTGGAGGTCGGCCGCGACGTCGAGCGTGTCCACGCAGAACATGTCGAGGACGATCGCCTGGATGCGGCGCGCGCGGAGGAAGTCGCAGAGCGGCGCGTTCGTGGCGCGGAGGAAGCGGAGCAGCCGCGCCAAGGGGTCCTTAGGCTCGGGCTCGGCGTCGGCGGCGACGGAGGGCGGAGGGGGTGGGGGAAGCACGTGCACGGCGACGGAGGTGTTGGAGGCCTTGGCGCGCGCGACCGTGTCGGCGAAGCCGTTCGCGTAGACGGGCGGCTCGAAGACCACGATGACGACGTCGAAGTGGTCTCCCGCGTGGAGGACGAACGCCTTGGCCGGCTCTAGCATCGGAGCGAGATGGCCGACGCCGACGCCCGGGTACAGTACCACCGTCTTCTTCTCCATGGCGAGGCGAGACGACGACGACGACCACCACGCTGGGCCCGTCGCTGGACCTCGACCTCCTCAGCGGCGGCTCCTCGGGGTACCCCGCATCGTCGTTCCACCTCCCGATGACGGTGTCGGAGATGGAGCGGCCCATGATGGCCGAGATGGCGACGCGCGCCATGGACGAGCTCATCCGGATGGCGCAGGCCGGCGAGCACCTGTGGGTCAGGACGGCGGGCGGCGGGCGGGCCGACGACCGCGAGGTGCTCAATGTCGACACATACGACAGCATCTTCGCCAAGCCCGGGGGCTCGTTCCGCGGCCCCGACGTGCACGTCGAGGGCGGTCGAGGGCTCCCGCGACTCGGGCCTCGTCTTCATGAACGCCATTGGCCTCGTCGACATGTTCATGGACTCGGTAACTTTTTATTTTCTGCTCCGGGCCTCCGGCCTGCTGTACTACTTATTAACAGCTGCTGAGAAACATTATTATACAATCTTGCATTACGGCACCTACCACGTCGTAAGCGTGACGTGCACAGTCTTCATTGTTCTCGCATGCAGAACAAGTGGGCGGAGTTCTTCCCTGCCATCGTGTCCAAGGCGCGCACGATCGACGTCCTCGTGAACGGCATGGCCAGGCGGAGCGAGTCTTTGGTTCTGGTAGGGCAGTTGATCCATATATATGCATCATCCCTTAATTAGTTGTGTCACGTTCGCCTGCCTTGATCTCACTCACCGCGCGCTGATTCTTCTTCGTGCAGATGTACGAGGAGCTGCACGTGATGTCGTCGGTCGTCCCGACGCGCGAGTTCTGCTTCCTCCGCTACTACCGGCAGATCGAGCACGGGCTGTGGGCGATCGCCGACATCTCGGTGGACGACCCCGGGAGGGTGAGTGGGCAGATTGGAACAATCAGAAGAGGTGGAGCTGCTCAGTGGGACGTCGGCGATCGCCCCGACCTGCTGTCGCTGCTGCTCGCCGGCACGGAGGCCACGGCGGGCGCGGAACGGCGGCTCACGACGCGGGAGCTGGTGGACGAGTGCAAGACCTTGTTCTTCGGCGGGCACGAGACGACGGCGCTGGCGCTGTCGTGGACGCTGCTCATGCTCTCCGCGCACCCCGACTGGCAGGACGCGCTGCGGGAGGTGGAGCACGAGCTCGGCGACCACCAGCAGCAGAACCTCCTCGACGCCGCCGCGCTTGGCGGGCTCACCAAGATAGGGTGGGTCATGAGCGAGGTGCTCTGGCTCTACCCGCCGTCGCCCAACGTGCAGTGGCAGGCGCTGGAGGACGTGACGGTGGCGGAGGGGAGGAAAACCACCAAGTCCTCCGCCGTCGTGACGATCCCGCGCGGCACCAACATGTGGGTGGACGTGGTGGCCATGCACCACGATGTGGAGCTGTGGGGCGACGACCCCCACGAGTTCCGGCCGGAGCGGTTCGCCAGGGACCCCGTGCAGGGCGGGTGTCGCCACCGCATGGGCGGGTGCGGCACGTGCTGAAGCTCAGTGTGATGGATATATTCCAATGGTGCGATATATGTGTTCTTAGTATAAAAGTTTTGTTATCCTGTAGCAACGCACCGGCACGATGCTAGTCATATGAATAAAGCATAACCGGATCGGCTATTTAGCCGATATATGGTCCATAAAGCACGAACAACTGCCAAATCACAGTGAGATCTAAGTCTAAATAAATATAACCTAACTTGACAGTGGGGTCCTGAAGATACAACTGGTAACAATCATATTAAACTAAATCTACGTATTCTTAGATTAATCAATGACTAGTTAAATATCTCAAACGCACAACATGTAGCAATCAGGATCAACAGATTAGCCGATAAGATCGTATATGCATGAAATTACACAAAACGATAGATCTAGATAGAATTCTAGGTTAGTCTAATCTGTTGATTGTGATTGAGCAAGATATTGTTACAATAAATAAACAGATCATAACAAACAATATCGATAACTTAATGAATCTATTAGATTGCCAATCTAATAGAGCTGACAACTAGCTTGAACAATTACTCATGTGAGATTGAAGCAATACAGCCCCATGAACAAAGATTCAAACTGATAACTAGCTCAGATCGAGCTGGTACGAGGTTAGACAATGCAACCGTACAAACGAACATGAACCGTGGCTAGACTTATAAGTAAACCGGAGGTCGATCTATAGCCGATGCAACCCTGTTCGTTGAAGGTTTCACCGAGATCTGCTCTACTCCTACTCCTAGGGTTTGGCGGGGGCCAAAGGGTTTGTATTTGATTGCTGTATGTCCTATAAATGACTTAGACTCTGCTATTTATAGACCATAGCATAAGTTCTAGTCCAACACGACTATTAAGCAAAAATAAAGAAATAAAGATAACTTGAGCTCCAATTTTTTTCTTCAATGGAGCCCGACATGTATATCTTGTTGTAACCTGCCTAAAAATCCTCCTTCCATAATCTGTTCTCAATTAGTTGCCTTAGCTGATCATTCGGGCCTGCCCAAATGGCAATTGTCTGAGTCTGTCATCAGAGCCCACATGTACGTATCCGGGGACGCGTCAAAATAGGGTGTCAACAAGTTCAAATATCCCACAAGCTTTCATTGTGTTCTTTTGACCTGCATGAAACAATTCATCAAGCAGTATAAAAAATACTTCTCCAAATCATATTGTCAAACTTACATTGTCGGGGATCGAGGACACCTAAGTCACATTATAGTCATTTATACTACCTCTATCCGTGAAAGAATTTAAATGTAGGATATAATGTCTGTAAAAGAATACAAATATAGTGTGTGCTAGATCTATGGACATGACCCAAATAGCTGTCGCAGGTGTCTGGTGGTTGCCTCCTCACGGGCAGCAAGAGTGGCAGTGTTTGCAGTGGTAGCGTGAGTGCGATGTCCGGAATAGTGTTTATAGAGACACATACATTATTTTAACTCTACTTTAGTGTTGCCTCCGAATGCTAGATTTCCATTCTTTCATAGACCGAGGAAGCAGCAAAATGTAGCAAAATGTATGACGGGTCCTCCAAGTTGATAAGGGTTGTCATCTAGGTCCCATCTAGGTCCCTCTACTTTTACATTGTCAATTTTAGGTCCATAAATTTGAATTCGAGTGTCATCCAAGTCTAAATAGATCCAAACGAGCTAGGATGAGGACAAACTTTACATCAAAATTGTATCCCTCGACACGATCTACAACTTTGTAGTTGAAAAGTTTTTGTTTAGGTTCCCAAAATACTGTTGTAAATGTGCAGATTTTTAAAATTTAAAATTATTAATAGATCTTGGATGTTGACATGGTTTGTATCAAAATTACATTTATCTATAGGATATATAACCTTATAGTTGAATGTTTTTTATTTGAACTCGTTTAGTATCTCAAATATATGTTTTAAGTTTTTTATTTTAAAATTTATAAATTTAGAACACATATTTGGAACACTAAACAACTTCAAATAAAAAAGTTTTAACTACAAATTTTTAGATCGTATCGATAACTATAACTTTCATATAGACTATGTCAACATTCGAGAATGTTGGATAATTTTAATTTTAATAACCGAAGTGGTCTTGCCAATCAGAGATTTAAGAGATCAGGACTCTACTTCCACAACGGTCTCTGCAGAGCCTTGTGTAGTGCTGACGTCATAATCCATTTTTGACGTCAACAATGGTACACTGGTGGTCTGGTGCCCCGGTCTGCCCTAGCCTTTGGATCCATGGCAGATCAATAATCACGATGTCACCACCCCTGTGTTCACTAACGGGAATCAATGTATTGAAGCCATGTAGATTATTTTTAGTGGATTGAAGCAATTATTTTATGGTTTTATTGTATTTTGGCATGAATCAGAATAGCCATTAGATGAATAACAACATATCCAAAATATAGTCAGTAAGTTTGTATAATTACTACTTGGCTTAAATAAGTAACAATACAAGAATATAAAAGCAGTGCTACTGAATTTCAAATAAGTACCACTTTCTCCATCCGAAATTATAAGATGTTTTGTCATTTCTACATTCATAACTTAATTATTTATCTAAACATAATATATATCTAGATACGTAGCAAAAACTTTAAATTTAGAAAATTCAAAATATCTTATAATTTGGAACGAAGGGAGTACTTAAAATCAAAATAAATACTATTGTGAGTAGAGCAAGTGATATGATATCATATGATGAACTCCTGAACCATCATCAAACCCCACTAATAACACATATCTTATGTGCTACTCTCTTTTGACATTTCTTCTTTTGTTTTCTCCTCTTTTGACTCTTGAATTCCACCAAATCCTTAATTGCCAACATCTTTTATTTTGAGAGTGAATTCATGTGATCAAAATAAAATCTTAGTACGAGGAAGTGTTTTTACTGTTGCGGGAATAATTTTTAATGTTGTATGGATAGTTGGTGGATGGGTCCGTTGGGCAGGGATCTAGATTGTCGTAGAAACATTTCAGATCAAAATTCTCCGAAGAAACATTTCTCACAAAAACCGGAACCACTTGTTGGAACCGTCTGGCAGACTTTAACTGATTTAGATTCAATCCATTATGTATTTGGCCATGGGGCCCTAGATGTCATGCACTCTATCTTCTTCCTCGTCCATCTTGACTGTAATCCGCGTCATCGGGCTCCCTCGTCTACACCATCGGGAAGGACCTCCCTCGCCCCCTTGCCCGTGCCACCTAGGGAGCATTATAATAAATATGATTAAACATGATGAATTAAAGATGACGTTATAAGAAATCATCACCCTACAACCCAGAGTCCACTATAAGCCCACTATAGGCCAAACCCTAGACTCCCTCACTCTCTTCCCACTAGCCAAGGCCAGCGTCATCCCTCTCAATGGCGTGAGGCACCAGCAGCAACGGTCCTACAAATTCTTAGTTTGTGTCGTTGTGTGTACCCTCTCTAGATCCCGGCAGCGGTCCTATGGCTCCTCAAATCCCGGTGATGCAGCGGTTGCGGTGGTCCTACGGTTCTATTGAAGAACCTACTGCACACCAGTGTATTGTATATTGGAAAAAAGGACTAACCTGATGCAGAATTCTATATTTCGATTTGCAGTGGTGGTGATGATATTATTCTGAATTGAAGGGTAAATGTGAGCCTGTATGGTACCTAAAAATTCTGAAACCTAACTGGAATGTGATGATATGTAATTATGTTTTTTATCTGTTAATATAAATAAAGCTGCAATCTCATATCATATATGTCATACTTGTAGAAATGGCAACTGATTATACATGACTTGATGCCTTGTTCCTTCTCTACGGTTTAATTTGCCTAATGTGAGTTAATATTTCACATGTGTAATTTTCAGGGAGACAAGTACAGAGATCAAGAACTTGATGCAACAAATTTTTTTGAAGGATAGAAAAAATTCAAGCTGATTCATTGGCTATCTAGAATACTATTGTAGTAGATGTGAAGGTTGACAAGGACTTATTTTTGTGTTTCCTTCAGTTTTATGATGATTAGAACACTTGTGTTAATGTATATTGAGTTAACCAAAATGTAGGGCTTTATGTTATTTTCATTATGTAATTTGTGACGGTTAATTTTGGTAAACACATGGCGCGTACATGGCAAATCAAATCAGTGACCAAGAAATATCCTACATGGCATCCTATGTGGCAGATGGCTATGACAGTCTATTTTTTCACACACTATCAGGTCTAGCTTGGGCTGAATGGACTCTAGGGATTTTATGTGGAACACAAATGCCAATCTATAACGGTTCATTTTGGTCCAGCAAATGTATGACGCGAGATACATGACCATTTTTTCAATGGTCATGTTAAGTTAACCATGACACATGTCTAAAATGTAAGTAATCTGTCATGTAAAGCTACATTTCTTACTCAAGTCTGTGTAGTCCTTTACGGTCTACATCATGTTCTTGAGTACTTGTAAAACTCCAAAATTTGCATTGTCTTGAAAAGCATTAAATTGATTTAATTATGCTTCTCTTGTTTGCATTTAATATAATTATTTATATCAATAGTTTTGGTGAAATAAAAATTGTCATATAGAAACTCGAGTGAGCATTCATGCTGGCTCATTTACTATTTTGTACTGAGTGGTTTTGAAAACTATTCTAAAATCTGTGTTGCAAATTGATTTGGAAAAGGTTTGCAAAACATTTTATGGAAAAATGCAAAAGCTTTTCTTTTTCTCTCTTATTTCCTATTTTCAATCTGCCCAGTGCCCTTCCCTTTCATCCGCGCCTGGCCCAAATTCCGGCCGAGAGGCCCAGTAGCGTAAGCCCTCCTCCCCTTAGTTTCTCGTGTGGGACGACTTGCCCCTCGGCCCAGCTCTGAATCCAGGCGGCCGTCTCCTTCCCTTTCCCCTTGCGTCATTGACACCGGGACCTGCGCGTCAGCGCCTTCCTTCACCTCCCCTCTGCCGAGTTCGTCTCGACAACGAGCGTCAACCCGAGCTCCAACCAAACTCCGATTTCTCGGGGATTTGTTTCCATCGAATCGCGTTTGAGCGCCTTATACGACCCTGTCACCCACCACCTCGGCCTTTGCCATCTATTAGCCCTCACCAAGCCCTAGCTAAGCCACGACGAGTTCCCGAGCTCGGAAAACTCGCTGCCACCGCCATTGACATCCTCCCGAGATTTTCTGTCACCTTCGGGCCTTCATCTTCCTCCAAATCAAGGTTTAGGACACCTTTATTTCTCTCCCGCGCTCAATTTCACCTCGGATCACTCACCTCGCCTCTCCATCGTACGCAGGGAACCCAACGTCGCTCCGCATCGCCACCAGGCGCTTCTGCCACTCCCTCCGACCACGCGAAGGCCTTGGTGAGTTCGCGATCGCCTTCTCTTCCTCCCTGGCCAGTCGGTTGATCGAATGGTGGGTTGTGGACCCCGTCCTAGTTACGCCGGCGAGCTTCTCGCCGGAATCCATGGAGAGCCGCCGTCAGCCCCTGTTTCAGGCCGGCAGAGCTCTATTCTCCCCCTCCGTTCTAATCTACACCGTCCGGTTGAGATCCAACGGATCAAAGCCCTCCTTACCCCTTCGCCTTGGCTAAATTGCTAAAGAAACCCTAGGATTTTCCCCCTCTCAACCCGCCGTCCATGGCGTACTAAACTTCTATGCTTTCTCCTCTGGAAAGCGTAGTCCTTCTCGGTTTTTGTTTTAATTTCGAATAAAAAGGAAAATCAGTAATCACAGAATTGCCATTCGTATTCAAATGCCCATATCTTTCTCGTTTTAAATCCGTTTTGATCCGTTCGAATTGAGTTAGATTCGTAGTAAAATTCTTAATATGTTAATACTACTGTTAGTCAGTTTTGAAACTTTATAAATTCATGATTAGATTTAATTTAATATCTGTTTAATGGAAACCTTGTTTAAACCATAACTTCGTCGTTTTAGCTCTGATTTTCGTGCACGAAACATCGATGTGATCGTAGCGATACGTAGATTAGTTTTATAAACTTTTCATCTTATTTTCTTACTATATGTGTACTGTTCTAATTATAGTTTTGTTTGCTTCGTGTATGATTGTTCGTTGATTGAATGGTGTTGATTGTTGATCGATATAGACGTTGAGCCACCAGTTGAAAAGTCTGAGTTTTTCTTCGATCAAGAACAACAAGACCAGCAGGAATTCTTCGAAGAACGCAAGTATAACATGAGATTATCCTTGTTCTCCTATTCACAATTAATATAATTCATATACATGATATCCCTTGTTTACCATAGTTTGATCCTAGAGATTGATATCTGTTGGCACAAAATATGGTCCACTTTTATATAACTAAAATGATGCCACCAACCTCAGGATCAAGGATAAACACACACATCATGAGCATATTTTATCAAATAACCAGTTCCACATGTCCATGAGTGTTTGAGTGCAGGAATGAAGACATGGAGCAAAGGAGAGTCAGTGGGGCCCATATGGGGGGTCGGCCGACCACCCTGTGGGCCCACCTGCTCTCCCCTCTCGGCCATGATCCAAGAGAAGCACTCTAGAGTGATTTCCAACCATTGGATCACCCTGTGCTTTCTCTCAACGGCTCACATGCATAACACATGGATCCATGGGCCCACACCAAGGAGATAAACATGACAACCACCTCAGAACCAATAAACAACCTCAATGACAAGTGGGACCAACACCAGGGAGGACAAAATGGGTCAGAGACCCCAAGGGGGGGGGGTCGGCCGACCGCCCCCTGGGCCCACCTGGCTCCCACTTGGTTCCTGACCAGTGGGGCCACTTCCAGAGGCCAGAGGAGGGCTCACCTGCCATAGGGGTGGTCGGCCGACCACCCCCTAGGTCGGTTTGGCTCCCTCCAACCGCCATACCCCTTGGCACATGCTGGAAATCACATCCCTCCATCCTTGGTCGGTTCAAGGATCGGTTGGATCCAAGGGTGGAGGATTGAAGGCCCTGGATCGCTGACGTGGCGATGGAATAGCCCCTACTCCACCTATCACTATAAATAGAGGGTCACACCCCCCTCTTTACACATGGTGAAGAAGCCTACAAGCTCTATTCCTTAGATTGTTCTAGTAGTTTAGTCTAGAGTGGGAGTTAGAGTTGAGTCGAGCTGCGCTCGGGATTTCCGGAGTTGTCTTCTGGAAAGTCTGGTATAGCTCTTGTATCTTTCCTTCTTTGTAAGACTTTACCTTTATCAATATATTATCTTTTCTCTCTACTTTACTTAGTATTTACTTTGAGCATTACTATACTAGATATAGTCTTGTTATATGCTTTTGCTCTTTAATAGCCTTTATATCAATAGTCTGTGATCCTTGTGGCCTTTCCCATATGCGATCATTGCCTGTCATAGGGTGCTTTGATTATAGATCATAGTCAAAGTAATAAGTTGTGTGTGAGCGTGGTGCTTATACATCATCTTATCCTTGGTTATCGCTTGTTGCACGGATTGTTTGTGGTAGCTAGCAAGAGGTGACAGCCTTGTCTAGTCTTTGTATTCCACCACGTGTTTTTAGGCAAGTTCTTAAAAGGTAAGGCCCCCGTAAGAAGAGGGCGTGGTCCGGTAGGAGTTTTGTCCTCCTACTGATCCATCCCCTCGCCTAGCATACTTGTACCGAGGAGACAAACTGTAGTGTTTAGACTAGTTAATTGACTAAGTATATTGAAGTAGATTGAATTGCATAGGAGTCCCTTTACTCTCTCATTGTCCTCCCACCTAGCTATTCTATCTAGTCCGTTCTAAGTATCATTTACCTTGGCTTATTCATTCATCAACCCCTTCCTATCACATTTATCGTTTACCCCTCTATACTAGTTGGTACTAAGTTGAGGTGCTCTCTAGGATCTCTCTCTAATTATTATTTCTAGCCCAGCTTTCCCTTGAGAAAATATAAATTACGATACCTTGGAATACTCCTAGGTGAAGTGCTGCAACGGTATAATCTGTGCGCTTGCGGATTTATCCAATAGTCATAAGAAATACCAACAAGCATTTCTGGCGCCGTTGCCAGGGATATGGATTTATCTCTATTTTTGGTGCGACGCTAAAAAATGTCAACAAGCATTTCTGGCGCCATTGCCGGGGAAAGCTTAGCCTAGAAATTTTAATTAGATTGAATCTAGAGATTCTCGTTAACTGTCACAACCAATTTCAAGGACGAAATAGGATGCATAACATTATGTGTGCCCAGGAAACAATCCACACATAAGTCAACAAATTACATAGTATCATCACAGAGTTTAATACATAGTGTATGTAGATCCATTACATAAATAAATAAAGCAAACGGAAGATACAACTAGATCTCATGGAACTCCATCTCATAGGGAAGGTCAACTGGTTGACCAAGCCTAGAAATCTTCAGGATAGTCCTCAAAGCCTCATGCTTCTATTACCCATTCGGGATTTTTATCCAAGTGATTGAAAAGTAAAACAAGTGTAAGTACTCTTCATACTTAGCAAGCTAACATGAGGTTATGAAGCTCAAAAGGTTGACACTGGCTTACTGTGTTTAGCATTTTTAGTTAGTCAAAGTTTTATTTATTAAGTATCATCAAGTTCTGCTTAAGCCCCAAATGATCCCACTTATATCATTGCTAAAGTTAAGTGTATCATAAGCATCATCATTATAACAACAATAGGAACATAAAGGTTCATCAAGTTAATTACAATTAATCCGTCAGTTTTCCGGACCGCTCGTATCCATGAGCACGACTGATATATCAGTTTTTAACACTCTGCAGAGGTTGTGCATCTTTACCCGTGAGTCGTGATGCCCATATGCCTGGGTTAATTACTCCCAAAACACTCCTAAGGTAAGCGGGCAGGGTACACTATGAAACCTTTCATGGAATCTCGTCTAACAAGTTAGGGCCGCTAGGATTGGCAAGGGGAAATAGAGCCCCCCTTCCGAGTGGCATAAAGACCGCAGCCTACGCTCAAACGGACAGAGGACGCACTATAACCAGCTCGACAAGAGCCTAATGCGCCCTTTCGGGTAACCGCTAACAAGCTATAAAAGAGCCTATTACTGAGTTAAAGCTAGAGCCATGTAGCTCTCACGGTTGCACTGTCAGTCCCAGCTTTTGCCAACAGTGAGTTGTTATAAAAAGGGTTATGTTCCAATTCCCATAAACAGGTTCACCAATTCATTCAGAGCATTATAACATTTGGTAGGGATCATGTATCATTTCAATTTGCACTAGCCATCTACCGATATGCATAACCCATAGGAGTCAAGGTAAAGGTATTAACACTAGGGAAACATACTACGAGTATCAAATTAAACACATGCATACTTAATCATGATTATGGTGAATAGGATAACAAGGTAGGTCCCATGCTATACTTGCCTTGGTTCTCAAACTCCTGCTGGTCCTGCTATCCGTCAAAGAACTCCTGGTCACAACCGAACTCCTCACCGTCTGAACTCGACCACGGCATTGCAACAACACACATTCCAATTCCATTCATACAAAGCAAACAAAGCTACTATTAGAACACTACACCAGCAACAGTAAATAGGGATAAAAGATTTATAAACAAGTACTACGCACTGCTACGAACATTTCAACGCGAATTTCACGAAAACGGATTTGAAACGCGAAAGATATGAATTAAACTAG
Source organism: Microstegium vimineum (assembly GCA_022036555.1). Classification (NCBI taxonomy): domain Eukaryota; kingdom Viridiplantae; phylum Streptophyta; class Magnoliopsida; order Poales; family Poaceae; genus Microstegium; species Microstegium vimineum. The sequence continues at coordinate 32,682,946 of CM039119.1, read as the reverse complement.
TTCTCTAAGAGCATTTTCATTAATTAAACTTAACCTTGAAATTTAAATGTTCCAAATAGAACTAACAGTGGGTTTATCATGTATATAATTTCATTAAGAAACTGACGCAATTAGAATCATTCAAATCGGAGTTAAAACGCAAATTTTATAAGCATTTCAAAATGGATGGCAAATCTGTTATTAATTTGAACTGATTTCGAAATAAAATGAATTTTATTATTTCTGTGTATTTATTTGAACTGAGGGACTGCGGGTTTGTGTCAAGAAATAGCAGGGTCTCTTTAACAAAAGAACCACGAAGGGGTATGTTCTAATCTCGTCCACAGATCGGAGATCGAACGGCTGAGATTAAACAAGGAGGGAGAGAGAAGGTTTGGCTGCTGGAGGGGAAGGCCAGCACGGTGGCTGCCATGGCCGGCAATAGAGGACCTCGCCGGACTGCACGGAAATCGAGTGTCCGACCTCGGTTTCCAAATCCGAGACCATGGGGAGAGAGAGGAAGACGAAATGATGAGGACATCAACACAACAATACAATCTCCAGCACCACTTGGTCCTATTACTTGTACTCGTGCCCGTGAACTCAACCATCAAATAAGTTCATTCTTAAACTCTAGTCCATTATATTTAGACAATGGAGACACGTGCGCTCTTGTTTTTCTTAGGAACGATGGGGAGGATCAGCAGGGCAAGGGATGGGCACCGACTGGATTTGGACTGCAGGACAGCGCCAACTTGTGATGGATGCCACGACTTCATACGGACTCCGATTGGGACGTTGTAACACTTTTTGAAAAGCTTATCAAGTCTACATTCCAAGGGATCCAGAAGCATAGCTATATCTTATCAGATGCGTCCAGGGTCATCGTTTTTGTACCAAGACCTTTTCTGTCCACCGGTGCTGCGTCACCTTATTTTGGGCCGATGACCCATGTATCAAGTTGGGTTTGTTAGGGACGCGTCCTAGGGTTGGAGAACGACCCAAACACCCTTGTGGTCGTCCTCTCAACAGGTTATAAGTCCTTAGAGCCGCCGTAAACAGATTAGGTTTTGTTTCGTCGAGTTAGCTATTGCTACCGCCTTTCAGCGCGCGTGTTGGATCAACCGTCCGTCTGATCGTCATCAGAACCTCACCATATTGTGATCTCAGATTGAAACCTTCATATTCATCTTGCAATTGAGTGCTTGTTTCATCTTGTTCTTGCTGGTTCTTCGATTGCTTGCCGGACGGGAGCCCTAGTGGCTGGTTGTCGCGTCGCAAGATCACGACAGCCGTCGGAGGTGGTGTATCGGTTGCTAAGGCGCAACGTCCTTGGATGGTTGTAGTCGAGCCGTGAACGTCATCTCCATCCACAAATCGAGTTATCCACCAACTCTCATCGAAAGATCGGACAGCGACCCCTACGGGTCGTCATCAGTTGGTAATCAGAGCAAGGTTTATTGGTGAGAGACTTCCAATGCTTCGCAATTTTTTTCCTATAGTCCAAAAAAGCCAAAAAAAATTGTAGATTAGTTTTCCATAATCTCGTAAACTCGTTGAGACTTTTTGCTAGTACTGCATAGTTAGGGCTTGTTGAATCGTCGGTTGCATCGGTTGTATCCAGTTGCTGGTTTTAGTTATAGTCCTTTAGAGTTTCGAGTTCTTGTCACATTCTAGTCCGAGTCTGAGTAGATTTCGTTGCTGTCAAGTTCAAGTCCGAGTTGCTTTTTGTAATCGAGTCCGAGTACTACCCTGGTATTCGCTGCTATCAAGTCCAAGTCCAAGTTGTTTTCTATAATCGAGTTCAGTTCGAGTTCGAGTTCGAGTTCTATCCGTATTCGCTGCTATAAACTCTGAGTCTGAGTTGTTTTCCATAGTTGAGTCCGAGTGCTACTCTGATATTTATTTCCGTGAGTTTGAGTTCCTTTCGATAATCAAGTCCGAACCACAGAAGTCATATCATCTTACAGCAAACCTTACTTTAGAGAGAGAGAGTCATATCATCTTTTAATTACCTATATACCCCTACACTTTCAGAAAAAGTGTGTGTGGTGAATTTCTCATTTGACATCTCTCTGTTCATATAATCAGTTTTGAGGATCCCCTGAAAAAAGAAAAAAAAAAAAAAAAGAAAAAGAAAAAGAAAAAGAAAAAGAAAAAAAAGAAAAAAGGGGTCTGATCTTTGTGTTGTCTCCTTTGATTAGGTGGTGTTTGTGAGTTCCTTTGTGTCCAGGCTCGCATCTCTAGCACGGTCTAGGCTAGGACCAGCACAGTACCACCTTTGAACGATTATTGAACTCACTTTTGTGACTAACGTGGTGCTAGTATCTATCCTTGTCCATAAGATTGGCCACCTACAGCTCCACATATTCGACTACAACTTGACAGGTGTTGTGCTACGGTACCGATACATTCACTTCCAAGGTTGCAGGCTTGCTGGTTGTTGACCCCTCTTGTTGAGCAAGGTAAGAACTGGTAAGAGCTTGAGAAACAGGTTGAGAGCGAGTGTGTTGTTGTAGCTACATCCTAATAGTTGTAGGGCTTTTATTTATTCACTTGTATTCTTGTTGTTCTTGTCTTTTAAACCATGTTAGGAATAGAGGATAATAACAAGATGCCACAAACTCCATGCACTAAGGGCATCATTCAACATTTTACAAGGCAAGTGCAGCTGAATGCAGATGGACTTGATCGAGATTTACAGGTGACCAATGAAAATATTGGGCAATTGGAGTCCGCCCAACTCACCACCACCACCAAGCTTACAAGAGTTGAAGCATCGATGGCTTGTATGGACAAAAGCCTTGTTGCTCTTCTACAATGTTTTGATGACTTCCACACGAAAGACAAAGAGAAGAATGATGAAGGCAACAAGGATGAGGAGCGGGTCGAAGATAATGATGAGGATGCTTACTCTGGTGATATGGATCTTGATGACAATGAACTTCGTGATCGACGTCGCCTACGCTTTAATCAGAGAGGTATGGGTCACCGTCGACGTGAGGTACACAATAACAATGATGCTTTCAGTAAGATTAAATTTAAAATATCTCCTTTTGATGGAAAGTATGATCCTAATGCATACATTTCATGGGAAATTGTTGTTGACCAAAAGTTTGCATGTCATGAATTTCTTGAGAATACACGTGTTAGGGCTGCTACTAGTGAGTTTACTGACTTTGCTACTGTATGGTGGATAGAGTATAGTAAGAAAAATCCTAATAACATACCACAAACTTGGGATGCTTTGAAAAAAATCATGAGGGCTAGATTTGTTCCTTCTTACTACGCACGTGATTTGCTACATAAACTACAACAACTAAGACAAGGTGCTAAAAGTGTAAAAGAGTATTATCAAGAATTACAAATGGGTATGTTGCGTTGTAATTTAGAAGAGGATGAGAAACCTGCTATGGCAAGACTTTTGGGTGGGTTAAATCGTTAAATTCAGGACATCCTTGCATATAAAGAGTACACTAACGTAACCCGTTTGTTTCATCTTGCTTGTAAAGCTGAAAGGGAAGTGCAGGGGCGACGTGCGAGTGCCAGGACTAACTTTTCTGCAGGGAAGACTAATTCATGGCAGCCCCGTACGACTACTACTACTACGACTACACCAACTCCTACTAGCGACAAGCTTCGTGCTACTCCAGCGAATTCAGTGGCGAAGACGGTTTAGAAGCCTAATGCAAGTGCTTCGTCCGTGGCATCTACAGGTAGAACAAGAGACATTCAGTGTCATCGATGCAAGGGATATGGACATATGATGCGCGAGTGTTCAAGCAAGCGCATTATGATAGTCAAAGATGATGGTGAGTATTCATCTGCTAGTGATTTTGATGATGATACACTTGCATTGCTTGCGGCTGACCATGCAGGTAGTGAAGAATATGTGGAAGAACATATTAATGCAGGTGCAGCTGACCACTATGAGAGCCTCATTGTACAGCGTGTGCTTAGTGCACAAATGGAGAAGCCGGAGCAAAATCAGCGATACATGTTGTTCCAAACAAAGTGTGTCATCAAGGAGCGTTCATGTCGCATGATCATTGATGGAGGTAGCTGCAACAACTTGGCTAGCAGCGACTTGGTGGAGAAGCTTGCGCTTATGACCAAACCACACCCACATCCATATTACATTCAATGGTTAAACAACAGTGGTAAGGCAAAGGTAACTAGACTTGTGCGAATCAATTTTTCCATTGGATCCTATAATGATGTGGTTGAATGTGATGTTGTGCCTATGCAAGCTTGTAATATTCTGCTAGGTAGACCATGGCAATTTGATAGGGATTCTATTCATCATGGTAGAGCAAATCAGTATTCTTTTCTATACCATGATAGAAAAATTGTGTTGCATCCTATGTCTCCTGAAGCTATTATGCATGATGATGTTGCTAAAGCTGCAAAGGCTACAAGTGAGAACAATAAAAATGTCAAATCTGTTGTTGATAAGAAAACTGAGATTAAATTGAATGGGAATTGTTTGTTTGCTACTAAATCTGATGTCAATGAGTTGAATGCATCCACTTCTGTTGCTTATGCTTTAATATGCAAAGATGCATTGATTTCCATTGACGATATGCAACATTCCTTGCCTCCTGTTGTAGCTAACGTTTTGCAGGAGTTTTCTGATGTGTTCCCAAGTGAAATACCACCAGGACTGCCACCACTTCGAGGCATTGAGCACCAAATCGACGTAATTACTGGTGCCTCGTTGCCCAACCATGAACCATATAGGACCAATCCTGAAGAAACAAAGGAGATTTAGCGTCAAGTACAAGAACTACTCAATAAAGGTTACATACGTGAGTCTCTTAGTCCATGTGTTGTTCCGGTTATTTTAGTACCTAAGAAAGATGGATCATGGCGTATGTGTGTGGATTGTCAAGCTATTAATAATATTACTATTCTATATCGTCATCCTATTCCACGCTTAGATGACATGCTAGATGAATTGAGTAGTGCTATTGTGTTTTCCAAAGTCGATTTGCGTAGTGGTTACCACCAGATTCGCATGAAATTAGGAGATGAATGGAAAACTGCTTCCAAAACTAAGTTTGGTTTGTATGAGTGGTTAGTCATGCCTTTTGAGTTAACTAATGCACCTAGTACCTTCATGAGATTGATGAACGAGGTTTTGCGTGCTTTCATTGGAAGATTTGTTGTTGTTTATTTTGATGATATACTGATTTACAACAAATCTATGGAAGAACATCTTGATCATTTATGTGTTGTTTTTAAAGCTCTACGAGAGGCACATTTATTTGGTAACCTTGACAAGTGCACCTTTTGCACAGATCGTGTTTCTTTTCTTGGCTATGTTGTTACTCCACAGGGAATTGAGGTTGACAAAGCCAAGGTGGAAGCTATACAGGGGTGGCCAGTACCAAAGACTATCACCCAAGTGCGGAGCTTTCTAGGACTTGTTGGGTTCTATCATCGCTTTGTGCGGGATTTCAGCACCATTGTTGCACCATTAAATTATCTTACGAAGAAGGGAATCGCATTTTGTTGCGACACCAAACAAGAGAATGCCTTTAACATGTTGAAAGATAAGTTGACACATGCACCTCTTCTCCAACTTCCTGATTTTAATAAGACTTTTGAACTTGAATGTGATGCTAGTGGAATTGGATTGGGTGGTGTTTTGTTACAAGAAGGTAACCCATTGCATATTTTAGTGAGAAACTAAGTGGACCTGTTCTGAATTATTCTACTTATGATAAGGAATTGTATGCTCTTGTGCGGACATTAGAAACATGGCAACATTATTTGTGGCCCAAAGAATTTGTTATTCATTCTGATCATGAATCATTGAAGAATATTCGTAGTCAAGGAAAACTGAACCATAGACATGCTAAGTGGGTTGAATTTATTGAATCTTTTCCTTATGTCATTAAGCACAAGAAAGGGAAAGAGAATATCATTGCCGATGCTTTGTCTAGGAGATATACTTTATTGACACAACTTGACTATAAGATCTTTGGTCTGGAAACAATTAAACAACAATATGTACATGATAATGATTTTAGAGATGTATTGCTGCAATGTAAAGATGGAAATGTATGGAATAAATTTGTTCTTAATGATGGCTTTGTGTTTAGAGCTAACAAGCTATGCATTCCAGCTAACTCCGTTCGTTTGTTGTTGATTCAGGAAGCGCATGGAGGTGGCTTGATGGGACATTTTGGAGCAAAGAAGACAGAGGACATACTTGCTGGTCATTTCTTTTGGCCAAAGATGAGGAGAGATGTGGAGAGATTTGTTTCTCGCTGCACGACTTGTCAAAAGGCGAAGTCGCGATTAAATCCACACGGTTTGTATATGCCTCTACCTGTTCCTAATGCTCCTTGGGAAGATATTTCTATGGATTTTGTTTTGGGATTGTCAAGGACTAGGAAGGGTCGTGATAGTGTTTTTGTGGTTGTTGATAGATTTTCTAAGATGGCACAATTTATTCCTTGTCATAAAACTGATGATGCTACACATATTGCTGATTTGTTCTTTCGAAAAGTTGTTCGTTTGCATGGTGTGCCAAGTACAATTGTTTTTGATCGAGATGCTAAATTTCTTAGCCATTTTTGGAGAACTTTATGGGCTAAATTGGGGACTAAGCTTTTATTTTCTACCACATGTCATCCCCAAACTGATGGTCAAACTGAAGTTGTGAATAGAACTTGGTCTACTATGTTAAGGGTTGTTTTAAAGAAGAATATTAAGATGTGGAAAGATTGTTTGCCTCATATTGAGTTTGTTTATAATCGTTCATTGCATTCTACTATAAAGATGTGCCCATTTGAGGTTGTTTATGGCTTGTTACCACGTGCTCCTATTGATTTAATACCTCTATCAACTTCTGAAAAATTGAATTTTGATGCTAAGCAGCGTGCTGAGTTGATGTTAAAATTGCATGAAACAACTAAAGAAAACATAGAGCGCACGAAGGCTAAGTATAAGCTTGCTAGTGATAAAGGTAGAAGGAAATTGATCTTTGAACCTGGTGATTTGGTTTGGTTGCATTTGAGAAAAGATCGGTTTCCTGAATTGAGAAAATCTAAATTGCTGCCTAGAGCTGATGGACCATTTAAAGTGCTAACATGAATTAATGAGAATGCATATAAGCTTGATCTTCCTGTACTTTTGGGGTTAGTCCCACATTTAACATTGCAGATTTGAAACCATACATGGGAGAGGAAGATGAGCTTGAGTCGAGGACGACTCAAATGCAAGAAGGGGAGGATGATGAGGACATCAACACAATAATACAATCTCCAGCACCACTTGGTCCTATTACTCGTGCTCGTGCCCGTGAACTCAACCATCAAGTAAGTTCATTCTTAAACTCTAGTCCATTATATTTAGACAATGGAGACACGTGCGCTCTTGTTTTTCTTAGGAATGATAGGGAGGATCAGCAGGGCAAGGGATGGGCACCGACTGGATTTGGACTACAGGACAGCACCAACTTGTGATGGATGCCACGACTTCATACGGACTCTGATTGGGACGTTCTAACACTTTTTGAAAAGCTTATCAAGTCTACATTCCAACGGATCTAGAAGCATAGCTATATCTTATCAGATGCGTCCAGAGTCATCGTTTTTGTACCAAGACCTTTTCTGTCCACCGGTGCTGCGTCACCTTATTTTGGGCCGATGGCCCATGTATCAAGTTGGGTCCATTAGGGACGCGTCCTAGGGTTGGAGAACGACCCCAACACCCTTGTGGTCGTCCTCTCAACGGGTTATAAGTCCTTAGAGCCGCCGTAAACAAATTAGGTTTTATTTCGTCGAGTTAGCTATTGCTACCGCCTTTTAGCGCGCGTGTTGGATCAACCGTCCGTATGATCATCATCAGATCCTCACCATATTGTGATCTCAGATTGAAACCTTCATATTCATCTTGCAATTGAGTGCTTGTTTCATCTTGTTCTTGCTGGTTCTTCGATTGCTTGTAGGACGGGAGCCCTAGTGGCTGGTTGTCGCGCCGCAAGATCACGACAGCCGTCGGAGGTGGTGTATCGGTTGCTAAGGTGCAGCGTCCTTGGACGGTTGTAGTCGAGCCGTGAACGTCATCTCCATCCACAAATCGAGTTATCCACCAACTCTCATCGAAAGATCGGACAGCGAACCCTACGGGTCGTCATCACGAAACGAACGCAATCATGTTATCGGTTGAAAACGGGGATGAAGGGAATCCACGCGCGACCATGGCCAGCGGCGGGATGGTCGACGGCTCTTGTGGACACCTCGTTCTAGATCTCAGTTCAGTAGAAAAATAGCAGGGGAAGTGACAGGATCTCATGGCGATCATCATGGTGGCACTAATTGAACGCGGAGAGGGGAAGAACAATGAACGCCACGGAAGCCATGACCGGCGGCATACGGTGCACGCGGGTGGAGTAGCTGGGGACCTCGATTCGCCAAATTGAGGGTTCAGGAAGGGAGAGTGGAGTAAGGCGAATCTTACCTAGGCAAGGAATGTGGACGAGGATGGCTTAGGAAACACGACGTCGTCGAGTGTGCACGGCGGGCGGCGATTACAGAACGCGGCCGATGTGGTCTCTGTGGCCACGAACATGAAATTAGAGGGACAGGGTTAAGCTCAGGATGATGACCGGAATGACACGGGTGCAGAACAAAACTCACCAATTCAATTCCTAGAACGAAGACGGGTCGAGGACACTGACATCACAGCAAAGGCGGACGTCGCGAACAGAACTTCCGTCGGCGAGGAAACCTGAAAGCACCGGCGAGAAGGCTGAGAAGTGAGGCTTGGATGATGCAATATGGTATCATAGGGCTCGGCACGAAGCTTACGCGGCGGTTCCAGAGGGTGACGGCGGCGGTGCTCATGTGTGCGGGCGAATAGAGAAGAGCGAAAGGGGAAAACAGGGGTTGCGCTCCTCTTTGAAGCACCGGAGAGGAAGCACGGGGTGTGCGGGGTCAGTTTCGACGTCATGGCCTCGTGGGCGAGTCTCAAGGAAGTGGGAGCGGGGCGACGCGCGAGCGGTAACAGCTCGTGGCGCTGCTCGTCCGAACGGCGCGGGAGGTAGGGGAAGACGCCGATGGCTGGGTCCGAGCGGCAGAGAGAGAGAGAAGGAAGGGAGTTGCGCTGCGCACTGCGGGACCAACCGGTCAACCGGAGGGAGAGGCGCTTTGCACTACGAGCAACTGGGCCAGCCTGCTGGGCTGCGCCGAGGGAAAGAGAGCGTGAGCGAGCCAGCGAAAGAGAAAGAGAGAGGGAGGGAATGCCAGCTGCTAGACAAGGCTTTCGGCCGAAAACAGAAAAGAGAGGGAGAGAGAGTTTTTCCTTTTCTCTTTTCTTTTTCAAAGTTTTCCAAAATTGTTTTCAAATCAAATTTGAATTCATCCAAATTTTTGTTTTGCAACTCAATCATCACAATAAAAATTATGCAACAGCATGTATGCACATTCATGTTACTAATCTAAGAGTTAATTTTAATTCTATAAAACATCTTATTTCTTAAATTATATGCTCACTCAATTTACTAATAAATCATTTTAGCTATTTCAAATGCAAGCAAGATTTTGGGTGTTACAAATCTACCCCCCTTAAAAGGAATCTCGTCCTCGAGATTCAGACGAACTTACTCGAACAGCTGTGGGTTAGACTTTCTCAGGTCTTCTTCTCCTTCCCAAGTAGCCTCGTCTTCAGTGTACCAGTTCCACTGAACCTTGCACATCTTTATAACACGGCTCCTGGTGAACCTTTCTACTATTTCTAAGATCCTTATCGGATACTCTTCATAGGTGAGATATTCCTTTATAGTAAGCTATTCTAGAGGTATCTGCTCTTCTGGTACCCTTAAACACTTCTTCAACTAAGACACATGGAAAACATCATGTACCCCTGACAAATTCTTAGGTAACTCTAACTGATAAGCTACCTCTCCACATCTCTCGAGAATTTTGAAAGGTCCAACATATCTTGGAGCTAGCTTTCCTTTCATATTGAACCTCTTTACACTTCTCATTGGAGACACTTTCAAATGCACATAATCTCCAATCTCGAATGACAGACCCCTTCTGCGAGTGTCTGTGTAGCTCTTTTGTCGGATTGTGCAACTCTTAAATTGTCTCTAATTTTTCTTACTTGCTCTTCTGCATCTCGAAGAACATCTGGTCCAAACACTTGAGTCTTTCCGGTTTGGTTCCAGAATAAAGGAGTTCTGCACTTGCGTCCGTATAGAGCTTCATATGGTGCCATCTTAAGACTATTCTGATAGCTATTGTTGTATGAAAACTCAGCGTAAGGTAAACTCTTGTCCCAACTGGCACCATGTTGTAGTGCACATGCTCTCAACATATCTTCTACGATTTGGTTTGTCCTTTCTGTTTGTCCATCTGTCTAGGGATGATATGCCATACTGAAAGTCATTTTTGTTCCCAAAGAATCATGTAATTTCTGCAAGAACTGCGATGTGAATTGGGTACCTCTGTCAGATACAATCTTCTTAGGGACTCCATGTAAGCATACTATCCTTTCCATATATAGCTCTGCTAGTCTTGCGCCTGAGTAGTTAGTCTTCACTGGTAGGAAGTGAGCAACTTTAGTCAAGCAGTCCACGATTACCCAGATCGAGTCATATCCTCTCTGTGTACGTGGCAGACCGACAATAAAGTCCATTCCTACTTCTTCCCATTTCCACTCAGGTATTTTCATTGGCTGAAGTAAACCGGCAGGTCTTTGGTGTTCTGCTTTCACTCTTTGACATGTGTCACATAAGGCTACATATTCTACTACATCCCTTTTTAATCCATACCACCAATACTTCTCTTTTAGATCTAGGTACATCTTGGTACTTCTAGGATGTATAGCGTAAGCAGAATCATGTGCTTCTCGAAGTATGGCATCACGAATTGACTTTACTTCGGGAACACATATTCTCTTCCCAAACCACAAAGTACCATCATCATCCATCCTGAAGCCTGGTGCTTTCCCTAGCACTATATTCTCCGCAATATCTTTCAATCTCTGATCTTCCAACTGACCCTTACGTATCTCTTGCCCTAAAGTGGGCTCTATGGTCATCTCCATGGTATTAATGGTAAATCTCAAGTTAAGATATTCCACATCAGCACGCAATCCTGTGGGCATAAACTTCATTCTTAACGCATTAGCATAAGTCTTCCTGCTAAGTGCATCAGCCACTACATTTGCCTTACCTAGATGATAATGCACTTCCAACTCATAATCTTTGATCAGCTCTAGCCAGCGATGTTGTCTCAGATTCAGATCTGACTGAGTGAAGATGTATTTCAAACTCTTATGATCTGTATAGATATCACACTTATGCCCAATTAGATAATGTCTCCATATCTTTAGAGCATGTACTACTGCTGCCAACTCTAAGTCATGAGTAGGGTAATTCAACTCATGCTTCCTCAACTGCCTTGATGCATATGCCACGACTTTTCCTTCTTGCATAAGCACACATCCAAGGCCTAGGCGAGAGGCATCACAGTACATTGAGAAACTCTTGTTCAGATCTGGTAGTGTCAGTACTGGGGTTGTGGTCAACCTGTTCTTCAACTCCTCAAAGTTTGTTTGACATTTTTTAGACCACACAAACTTGGCATTTTTCTCTAGCAGGGTTGTCATTGGTTTAGCTAGCTTCGAAAACCCTTCGATGAACCTCATGTAGTATCCTGCCAAACCCAGGAAACTACAGATTTCACTCACATTGGTTGGCGGGTTCCAATTTAGAACATCTCGTACCTTGCTTGGGTCTACTGCTATACCTCCATTAGAGACTACATGGCCCAAGAAAGACACTTCTCTCAACCAAAACTCACACTTGCTTCTCTTTGCATAGAGTTGGTTTTCTCTGAGCTTCTATAAGACCATCCTCAGATGTTCAGCATGCTCCTCTTTAGTCTTAGAGAAGACTAGAATGTCATCTATGAACACTACCACAAACTTATCCAAAAACTCCATAAACACCTTGTTCATCATGTACATAAAGTACGCAGGTGCATTAGTCAGCCCAAAGGACATGACTGTGTACTCATATAGCCCATATCTTGTGGTAAAGGCTGTCTTAGGTATGTCTGCCACTCGGATTTTCAATTGGTGGTATCTAGAGCTGTCACACCCGGTTTTAAGAACAAAACCAGATATACCCTATATGTGAGCCCAGGAAGTCAAATCTCACATATAGTTACAGAACAAGGTAATATCAAAAGACAATACTTAAATACGTAACATATGAGGTCAAAGAAATAACCTTAAGAGAGCAAACAGCTGAAAAACACTCCGATCTTCAGGTGAAGACTTCACTCCACAGGGACCAACTAACTGGTTGATCACAAGCCTAACTGCTCGAGACTCTTGCAAACTGGTACCCATCCGGGATTTTTATCCAAAGATTGAAAAGAATAAACAAGCGTAAGTACTTTCGTACTCAACAAGCATATATGGGGTTCATGAGGCTCAAAAAGTTGACACTGGTTTACTGCGATAAGCATTTTTAGTTGATTCAAAACTTTACAATTGAGGTGTCATAAATTATGCTTAAGCCCCCAAATTAAACCACATGATCATATAGCAATTGAATGAATAACACAAATAACCTGATAAAGTGATTCTCAAGTAAAAACCAACATGTAAACATTGTTTCTGTGAGTTTTCCGTTATTAGTCTGTGAGTTTTCCGGGCCGCTCGTGTCCGTGAGCACGGCTGATATATCAGTTTTACACTCTGCAGAGGTGTACATCTTTACCCACAAGTCGTGATCCCCATATGCCATCACCTCTACCAAGGAAGTGGAGCAGGGTACACTACGAGACCGTTCACAGGTTCCACTGGTAGGTAACAACCCGCTATACGTTTCCTCAATGGTTAGTACCACCCCTCTTACGAGGGAACTAAGGTGAGCCCCTCTTGCGCCCTTTCGGGTAAGTTGTCACAAACCAGTAGAATCCTAATACTGAGTCAAGCCAGAGCCATATAACTTGTGGTTGTACTGTATGTCCCAGCTTTTGCTGACAGATAGGATCCTAAATCCATGTTGCTAAAAAGTCAAGTTTTACTTTATCAGTTCATACAGTCATTAATCAAGATTAAAGATCATGCTTATTAATGGAGCACTAGCAATAACTACCCAGATGCAAAGATAACCCATAGGATTTCAAGGTTCAAGGTAATCAAATCTAGGTAAGCTGTAAGGTAACAAGATTAGACACATGCATATGATTTTATTTAAAACATCATGAATTGGACATCAAGGAAGATCCCATATAATACTTGCCTTAAAAATAGATCCTTCTTCTAGTTCTAGTCTTCAAAGAACTCCAGGAAAACCAACTTCTTCTCCTTGATCTCCAACGTAAAACTCACCGATTGGACAATAATTAACAAATCACCACACAAGCATCTGATCATACAAAGCATACAAACATGGCTAAATTAGAACAATACACCAATCAATGAAAAGGATTTAAAAAGAGATCTACGCAACTCTACGGTCACACAGTTGCGAAGAACACTCTAATCAGAGCTACGATGATCGAGATACAACGAACGGAAGATTTGCTTTTATAAAAGAGAACTATGAGCTTTGTTAGTTTTAACTATATAAAAGAGTGGATAAAGTATTTCAAAGAACACCTTGATTAGATTAGGTCAAAATTGTATTTGGATTTCGAAAACGAAAGTAGAAAGTATCGATATTTTATGTGTAAAATACATTGCATATTTGTTAATCAAGATAGGGTTTACATCATGAAAATACAGAGATATTAACATGGTATTAAATGGAATTAAAGAAAAGTTTACGCCAATACGAAGCCAACGCAACTTGAACGAAACGAAACGGATTTAAAACGGAGGAGATATGAAATTAACATGATTTTCTATACCAGATTAATTCATTAAAAAGGATTAATCTAAACTTTATTTTCAAAAGACTTTAACATATATGAAAACTGTACCATTAGATAGATCATGAAATTACGAAGCTAACGCAACTTGTTTGGGTCAAAACGGATTTAAAACAAGGAAATTATAAGCATTTGAATTCGGATGGCAGTTTTGTAAATAAAGAGAAAGCGTATTTAGTACTGAACCGAGAGCTTTTACGTTTTCTAAAAAGAAAAGCGTATTTTATACAGAGCGCCACGGACTGCGGGTACTGTGGTGCGGGGCCGGCTGCTTGCCACGTGGCGCTATGCTATTGGGCAGGTTCACGGGACTATGCAAACTGTGCGCAGGGACCTCGGTCCACCGGTCCACCGTGGACCGGGGAGCGTACCCCTTTGGTACTTCTAATCCCAGCCGTCTGGACGGGATCGGATGGCGCAGGACAGAAGGGGAGAAAGAGAGAGGGAGACAGGGTCGCCGGGGCGGTGCTCCCGTGGTGGCGCCATGGCCGGGATGCGGCGGCGCTAGCCAATCCGCCATTTCGGGGTTCGATTCTCAAAGCGAAAATAACAAGGAGGAAGAGAAGATGGTGGCAAGCACGATGGTGCTAACGGTTGATCTGATTTCGCGACACGAACGGTGGTGCTTGGGGTACAGCGGCTCGGTGGTCATAGTGATCTCACGTGGAGGTAGAGAGAGGGCGAGAGGAGGTTCTGGAGCATCTGGGAGCTTTCTTACCACGCTGCGGAGCTCGGAGAGCGGTTGGACGGAGCGGAGGGCTTGGAAACAGAGGGGCGACGGCGGTGTTGTTCTGCGGCGGCGGCGACAGTGTTCTGGTGGTGCGGGGGCGGCTTAAATATCCTGGAGGCGTGTCAAAGGATGGAAGGGGATCATCCCCGGCTGCGCTCTTGCTCGGTAGAGAAGGAAGGTGCTAGCGCGGGGAAAGGAAAGGGGGATTTGGGGGGGGGGGATTTGATCGGCGGTAAGGAAGGAAAGGGGGAGCTACTGTCGACCGATTGTAGGAGACGCCTGACAAGTGGGTCCCACCAGTCAGCGAGTCAGAGAGGCGCTGGCGAGCGAGGCTAGAGTGGCAGTGGGAGAAAGAGGGGAAGGAGGGAGGCGGCTGGGCCGGTTGATGCGAACTGGGCTTGGCCCAAAGGAGAGGGAGAGGGAGAGCTGGAGCAGGCCGAGGAGAAGGGAGAGGGGGATGGGCCTGCGGGGGGGGGGGGGGGAGGAGGGTTTGGACCTCTCGGGCCAGAACAGAGGGGGGAGAAGGGAGCGGGGTTTTTGTTTTATTTTTTTTATTTTCTTTTACTTCAAAGCTCATTTTCAAAACCATTTTGTATTCTTGTTTTGGATTTTTAAAGATCCACTCAGTAGAATAAACCCAATGCTCCAACATGAATGCACAGACATGTTTCTACCCCCTAATAAGTTTTAATTCCATAAAAATTTTTGTTTCCTATGTTTTCATGAGCACCAAAAATAATAATTAAATCAATTTAACTCTATTTTCAAGGAAGCAAATTTTAGGGTGTTACAAGAGCGGAGATCAATTTTAGAGAACACACAAGCACCTTTCAACTGGTCAAACAAGTGATCTATTCTAGGCAAGGGATACTTATTCTTGATGGTAACTTCATTAAGAGACCGATAATCCACACACATTCTCCTAGCACCATCTTTCTTATACACAAATATAACTGGTGCTCCCCAAGGTGAAGAGCTAGGGCGGATAAAACCTTTTTCTTGCAATTCACTAATTTGTTTCTTTAGTTCTTCTAAATCTTTTACTCCCATTCTATAAGGTCTTTTAGCTATGGGTGCAGTACCAGGTAGAAGTTCAATAAAAAACTCAACATCACGATCAGGTGGCATACCTGGCAAGTCATCGGGGAACACATCCAGAAATTCATCTACCACTTGTTCCTCATTAATGGCATCTTCAAATAACTAGTTTAGGGTGGCCTTTGGTGGTGCTTGCATTTCCACCTCAACACACATCCTATCCCCATTGGGTGATGTCACAACAACACATCTCTCTTGACACTGAATCACCGCTCGACGTTGTTTCATCCAATCCATTCCCACAATAAGATCTATTCTAGCTATAGGTATCACAACTGGACTCACTTCAAAGTCTACCCCCTTAGGGTAAGTCTAGTGGAAGGACTCCAAACAGAAGCTGGTATGCTACCCATGGTGAATTTACTTGCATACGATTTTTCATGGCACGTACGGATAAGCTATGCATTCTAACAAAAGCTTCAGATATGAAAGAATGCGAAGCACCAGAATCAAATAGTACGGTAGCGGGGAATGAGTTGACATTAAACGTACCCATCATGACCTCCGGTGCCTCTTGTGTGGTTTCAGCGAACACATGGTTCACTCTTCCAGTGTTTGGAGGTGGCTGGTACCTTCCTTTCTGCTGGTTGTTCTGATTCTGGGGTGCCTGCTGGTTCTGCTTCTCAGGGCAATTGTAAGACATATGCCCTTCTTTCCCACAACGGAAACACCTATTGTTGTTACTGTTGTTGCTGTTGTTGGGGTTGTTGTTCTTCACTGCTGTAGCATTTGAGTTCACTTGGCGCTGAGCTTGGTTAGAGGCCTGCTGTGGAGTGCGCTGGCCTCCATATTGCTGCTGTCCCTGAGGGTGTTGTTGGAACTGGTTGCGCTGAGGGAACTGACCTATGTTCCACTGGTTAGTTTGTCCTTGGCTCCTCTGCTGGAAAACTTGCTGTAGGTAGGGTCGGGAGCGAGTGTTGCTACCCAAAGCCTGTCCCTGTAGCTTCCTATTCTTGGCTTCCATCTCACGGCGCTTGTTGTCAATCACAATAGCGCGATTCACTAGTGCCTGATAGTTGGGATATTCATTTGACATGAGCTAGAGCTGAAGACCATCATATAGTCCCTTCAGGAACCTGCGTTGCTTCTCACTATCCATAGCCACTTCATGGGGAGCATAGCGCGACAACTGAGCAAACTTGTCGCGATACTCGGCCACTGTCATCGAACCTTGCTTGAGGGACCTGAACTCTTCTTGCTTCAACTCTATCATACCTTCAGGATGTGGTATGATCTGAAGTTCTCCTTGAACTCTTGCCAACTGATATCAGGAGCATCATGAGGACATCCATACTGGAAAGACTCCCACCAATCTTGGGCTACCCCTTGCAGCTGCCCTGAGGCATACAACACCTTTTCCATTTGTCGTTGCACTGTGCTATATCCAGCTGCTTCTCTACTGCACGCAGCCAATCATCTGCATCCAATGGATCGGATGCGTGGGTGAAGATAGGAGGGCGTCCTTTCATGAACTCTCCTCTCTTGTCCCTAACTTGGACTGAGGGTGGTACTCATGCAGGCTCGTTGTCCAAGCGCTGCATCATGGCCTGCATCAGTTGTGATTGCATGCCCATCAATTGCTCCACTGACACTGGCGGCGGCGGTGGTGGCGGGTTGATGGGAGCTCCACGTCCACGGCCACGTCCACGACCACGAGCTCTAGCACCTCTGTCGTCCATCTGTTTTTTAGCAAAGATGTAAGGTTTAGGAAAGATTGTATTACTTATAACATGTTTGTGTCATATATAGAACAAAACTGAACTTTTCTGGACATGATGCTACAACAGCAGTGCAGTAAAATGCTTATAACTCAAGTTCCAGAACTCAAACAAAGATATAGCTTATATGGTTGGAAAGATCAGAAAGTCCTTTACAACTTTCGTGCTAATTTGTTTCTCAGATTCTGTAGCTAAATTGGTCAAAAACTCAGTTCAAGTAGATCTGTTCAGGTTCACAGACTGCGCAGCAAGACCAACTTGCAACAGCAATAACTCACAGCTCAGAATAGATATGCAGTTGGTTCATATGGCGTTGGAAAGGTACAGAAGTCTAGTTTCTTGCATAAAAATTTCCTAAACTTTGCATCAATGGATCAGGAGATATTCAACGGAGAACAGGTACTGCTCCAGAAAAACAGCATAGCAGAGATATGACAAGATCAACTCAACTGATATTATCAAGCATTAACTTAAAGATCCCACTTGTGAGACTTGTGGACAGGCCCACAATTTCCCACACTAAAAAACAAGCAAAGATCCAAATCAAACAAGTTTATAATCATAAACATTAAGGCATTAAGTTCATCAACCACAAAAGACTAAGACAGACTCGCACTACTACACTTTTAACTAAGAGGGAAGGCTTCATCTTCTAAGGAGCTTCATCGGTCATGATGCAGGTAGGTGGCTTCTTCTCATACTGCGGTGGCATGTTCAGCTAGGCCCTCAACTCATCCACCATCTTCTGAAAGCGAGCTACAGACTCATGTTCATCGCGCAGCTCTTCCTGCAAACTCTCATTCGCCCCTTGGAGGGCATTGACATGTCTGACAGTGATGTCCAGGGTAGAGCCAGGATCCTGTGGGTTCTGGATAGACCAAGTGCCAAACCTAGTGTCATGGCGAGGAAGAAACCTGTAGGCATCATCCTGCATAGCTGCATAGCGACGTCCATGGTAGTAGATGTAGGCCTGCTCAGCTGCATCCTCCATGTTGTCCCTGTCATAAGCCCTCTTGGCTATGTGGTTATAGATAGTCTTCACACCTTCTGACTGTCATGGGCTGCATTCCACACTGAGACAACCACCTGTGCCTTCCAATAGCTAGCCTCATAAGGGTGAGAAAACTCAGAAAACAAGTACCTCACCGTGGTGTCCAGATCAGGGTAGTAGTCCTCTAGCACCTTTAGCAACATGTTGTTGTAGTACGCCATAGGAGGAGGATACTTGTAGTATTGCTCCTCTGTCCACCCAGGATGTTCCTCCTCTGATCCTGCCAAGGAGGGAGTGGGAGCTGGTGGCGTGGCTGAAGCAAGTGTTGGTACTGGTGAAGGAACTGGTCTAGGGGTCGGTGATGGCAAAAGTGATGGTGCAGGTGCTAGAGCAGGAACTAATGCAGGTGTTGGAGCAGGAACTGGTGGTGCAAGGTTCACATCCATCCACTCTTGTTCATCTTCGGTGGTCACATCCTCCACCAACACATGCTCCTCCTCGGGGTCCTCCTCAGACTCAGACACCATCTCATCATCTGAGATGTCCACCACTGGCTGGGATGTCTGGGGCGTGAACTAGGACACGTAGCTCCTAGCACTCATACAGCGAGACCTCGTGACAGGCGACATCTACAGAATTTTGTTTAAACTTAATTAGAACAACATTTTAAGTAATAGAATAAAGACATAGAAGCATAAATAATTTTATAAATAACAAGAGCAAGATAGTAAGCAGTAAATGGGGAAGCAAAGGAACCTAAAACGACATTTTCTACCTACGCTTGCGTCCTACAGTCAACTCAAGCTTGATACCAATTTGTCACAACCAATTTCAAGGACGAAATAGGATGCATAACATTATGTGTGCCCAGGAAACAATCCACACATAAGTCAATAAATTACATAGTATCATCACAGAGTTTAATACATAGCGTACGTAGATCCATTACATAAATAAATAAAGCAAACGGAAGATACAACTAGCTCTCATGGAACTCCATCTCATAGGGAAGGTCAACTGGTTGACTAAGCCTAGAAATCTTCAGGATAGTCCTCAAAGCCTCCTGCTTCTATTACCCATCCGGGATTTTTATCCAAGTGATTGAAAAGTAAAACAAGTGTAAGTACTCTTCGTAGTTAGCAAGCTAACATGGGGTTATGAAGCTCAAAAGGTTGACATTGGTTTACTTCGTTTAGCATTTTTAGTTAGTCAAAGTTTTATTTATTAAGTATCATCAAGTTCTGCTTAAGCCCCAAATGATCCCACTTATATCATTGCCAAAGTTAAGTGTATCATAAGCATCATAATTATAACAACAATAGGAACATAAAGGTTCATCAAGTTAATTACAATTAATCTGTTAGTTTTCCGGCCGCTCGTATCCGTGAGCACGACTGATATATCAGTTTTGAACACTCTGCAGAGGTTGTGCATCTTTACCTGTGAGTCATGATGCCCATATGCCCGGGTTAATTACTCCCAAAACACTCCCAATGTGAGCGGGAAGGGTACACTATGAAACCTTTCATGGAATCTCGTCTAACAAGTTAGGGCCGCTAGGATTGGCAAGGGGAAATAGAGCCCCCCTTCCGAGTGGCATAAAGACCGCGGCCTACGCTCAAATGGACAGAGGCCGCACTATAACCAGCTCGGCAAGAGCCTAATGCGCCCTTTCGGGTAACCGCTAACAAGCTAGAAAAGAGCCTATTACTGAGTTAAAGCTAGAGCATTGTAGCTCTCACGGTTGCACTGTCAGTCCCAGCTTTTGCCAACAGTGAGTTGTTATAAAAAGGGTTATGTTCCAATTGCCATAAATAGGTTCACCAATTCATTCAGAGCATTATAACATTTGGCAAGTATCAAGTATCATTTCAATTTGCACTAGCCATCTACCCATATGCATAACCCATAGGAGTCAAGGTAAAGGTATTAACACTAGGGAAACATACTACGGGTATCAAATTAAACACATGCATATTTAATCATGATTATGGTGAATAGGATAACAAGGTAGGTCTCATGCTATACTTGCCTTGGTTCTCAAACTCATGCTGGTCCTGCTATCCGTCAAAGAACTCCTGGTCACAACCGAACTCCTCACCGTCTGAAATCGACCACGACATTGCAACAACACACATTCCAATTCCATTCATACAAAGCAAACAAAGCTACTATTAGAACAGTACACCAGCAATAGTAAATATGGATAAAAGATTTATAAACAAGTACTACGCACTGCTACGAACATTTCAACGCGAATTTCACGAAAACGGATTTGAAACGCGAAAGATATGAATTAAACTAGTTCTCTAAGAGCATTTTCATTAATTAAACTTAACCTCGGAATTTAAATGTTCCAAACAGAACTAACAGTGGGTTTATCTTGTATATAATTTCATTAAGAAACTAACGCAATTCGAATCGTTCAAATCGGAGTTAAAACGCAAATTTTATAAGCATTTCAAAATGGATGGAAAATCTGTTATTAATTTGAACTGATTTTGAAATAAAATGAATTTTATTATTTCTCTGTATTCATTTGAACTGAGGGACTACAAGTTTGTTTCAAGAAATAGCAGGGTCTCTTTAACAAAAGAACCACGAAGGGGTATGTTCTAATCTCGTCCACAGATCGGAGATCAGACGGCTGAGATTAAACAAGGAGGGAGAGAGAAGGTTTGGCTGCCGGAGGGGAAGGCCAGCACGGTGGCTGCCATGGCCAGCAACAGAGGACCTCGCCGGACTGCACGGAAATTGGGCGTCCGGCCTCGGTTTCGAAATCCGACCATGGGGAGAGAGAGGAAGACGAAACGAACGCAATCATGTTATCGGATGAAAACGGGGATGAAGGGAATCCACGCGCGACCATGGCCAGTGGCGGGATGGTCGACGGCTCGCGCGGACACCTCATTCTAGACCTCGGTTCAGCAGAAAAACGGCAGGGGAAGTGACAGGATCTCATGGCGATCATCATGGTGGCACTAATTGAACGCGGAGAGGGAAGAACAACGAACGTCGTGGAAGCTATGACCGGCGGTTGTGCACGCGGGTGGAGTAGCTGGGACCTCGATTCGCCAAATTGAGGGTTCAGGAAGGGAGAGTGGAGTAAGGTGAATTTTACCGAGGCAAGGAATGCGGACGAGGATGGCTCGGGAAACACGACGTCGCGAGAGTGCAGCCGTCGTCGAGTGTGCACGGCGGACGGCGATTACGGAACGCGGCCGGTGTGGTCTCTGTGGCCACGAACATGAAATTAGAGGGGCAGGGTTAGGCTCAAGATGATCGCCGGAACGACACGGGTGCAGAACAAAACTCTCCAATTCAATTGCTAGAACGGAGACGGGTCGAGGACGCTGACATCACGAACAGAGCTTCCGTCGGCGAGGAAACCTGAAAGCATCGGCGAGAAGGCTAAGAAGTGAGGCTTGGATGATGCTATAAGGTATCACAGGGCTCGACACGGAGCTTATGCGGCGGTTCCAGAGGGCGACGGCGGCGGTGCTCACGCGTGCGGGCGAACAGAGAAGAGAGAAGGGGGAAAACAGGGGTTGTGCTCCTCTTTGAAGCACTGGAGAGGAAGCACGGGGTGTGCGGGGTCAGTTTCGACGTCGTGGGCGAGTCTCAAGGAAGTGGGAGCGGGGTGACGCGCGAGCGGTTGCGGCTCGTGGCGCTGCTCGTCCGAACGGCGCGGGAGGTAGGGGAAGATGCCGACGGGTGGGTCCGAGCGCCAGAGAGAGAGAAGGAAGGGAGTTGCGCTGCGCACTGCGGGACCAGCCGGTCAACCGGAGGGAGAGGCGTTGCACACTGCGAGCAACTGGGCCGGCCTGCTGCGCTACGCCGAGGGAAAGAGAGAAAAGAGAGGGAGGGAATGCCAGCTGCTGGACAGGGCCTTCAGCCGAAAACAGAAAGGAGAGGGAGAGAGAGTTTTTCCTTTTCTCTTTTCTTTTTCAAAGCTTTCCAAAACTGTTTTCAAATCAAATTTGAATTCATCCAGATTTTTGTTTTGCAACTCAATCATCAAAATAAAAATTATGCAACAGCATGTATGCACATTCATGTTACTAATCTAAGAATTAATTTTAATTCTATAAAACATCTTATTTCTTAAATTATATGCTCACTCACTTTACTAATAAATCATTTTAGCTATTTCAAATGCAAGCAAGATTTTGGGTGTTACAAATCTACCCCCCTTAAAAGGAATCTCATCCTCGAGATTCAGATGAACTTACTCGAACAATTGTGGGTAAGACTTTCTCAGGTCTTCTTCTCTTTCCCAAGTAGCCTCGTCTTCAGTGTACCGGTTCCACTGAACCTTGCACATCTTTATAACACGGCTCCTGGTGAACCTTTCTGCTATTTCTAAGATCCTTATCGGATACTCTTCATAGGTGAGATCTTCCTTTATAGTAAGCTCTTCTAGAGGTATTTGCTCCTCTAGTACCCTTAAACACTTCTTCACCTGAGACACATGGAAAACATCATGTACCCCTGACAAATTCTCAGGTATCTCTAACTGATAAGCTACCTCTCCACGTCTCTCGAGACTTTTGAAAGGTCCAACATATCTTGGAGCTAGCTTTCCTTTCATATTGAACCTCTTTACACTTCTCATTGGAGACACCTTCAAATACACTTTCAATTGTTGCAAGAGCATGTATCAACATTCATGTTACTAATCTAAGAGTTAATTTTAATTCTATAAAACATCTTATTTCTTAAATTATATGTTTGTCGATGTTTTACCACCGATAGCCTATCACGGGGTTACCCGAGACAGTAGTTCATGCCTCGGCGAATAGTGAAACCTTGGTGGTTGGACACGTAGGGACACACGGTTTATACTGGTTCAGGCCCTCGACACAGTCGAGTAATAACCCTACGTCCAGTTGGGTTGCTTGTTATTTCTCTGGTCGTAATACAAAATGTTGTGTCGCTCTATGTATCGGGTGTTACGTAGTATATTTAGATGTTTTTTCGGGGGGTGCCCTCACCAGCCCTTTATAGTCTAGGGTCTGGCTGAGGATTTCTCTAATCCTACTCGGTTACAAATTTAGAGTCCTAAGCTGCGCTTCGGTCTTGTCGTCTTTAACGAGTAGAATTTGGTTTCGTTCGTCTATTTTCCTTCGTAGGCCGAGAGGAAACAGGCCCAAGGTTCAGGTAAGCCAGTCTATGGGTACCCTATAGGATATCCCATCGACAAGCCCTCGAGCATCTCATGATTTTTCTTCACTGTGACGGGTTGTTTTGAAAGCAAGCCGAGTTCTTCTTGAAGCAAAATCATGGGATGATCTCCTGTGTCTTCGTCTTGTAGTCTTCTTGCGCCTTTTGTAAGAGGTGCACTCATTGAGTGTAGCCCCCGAGCCTCTGATTACTTGGTACAAGTATTCGGAGGATCCGAGAAAAAACTTTGTGCGGTATGTATTTCCAGCCCCCGAGCCTTCACCGAGTTCTTTTGAAAAAGAACTCGGCAGGAGGGTCTGAAATACCCTACTTCTATCTGATTTTGTTCACAAGAGGGTACTGTTCTTTTATGGATGTGTGGAATCTTGCTTTCACTGTTTGCTTTGGTAAGCTTTTGTTGTTTTCTTGCTTTTCTTTCTCGTGACTTTTGGCCTTTGGTGGTCCTTCCTTGCTATATATTGCGTTGTGCTTGTGCTGGTAGTTTGATCTCTAGAGTTCTCCTCTTTCTTTTTAGTGATCATGCTGCTAAGTGAAACTGAGCAGGCCCCGGGGCTTGTGCCCGTCTTTTGGTATTTGAGTAGGTAGAAGAATTCTTGTGGAAGGAGTTGGAGGTTGTCGACGAAATACGCATCGCAGTCTACCTAGGGGCTACCCTACGGTAGTAGATTGTAGGCGGAGGTGTGGCGACGGCGATCAAGCGTAACACATAGAGCGTAGATACGACGATTTATACAGGTTCAGGCCAGCAAATCGCCGTAATACCCTACGTCCTGTGTTTTGGTGGCTATATTGATCTTGCGTATTAGGTTACAAGATCTGTCAATGATCTAGAGAGGTTGTGAGAGAGTTTTCGAGGGGGTCCCTGCTCGCCTTATATAGCCAGGGAGCAGGGTTACAATTTCCATATCCTAACAGATTACGATCGGTTCCCTATGGCAAGGGATCGAAGTCTATCTACTAGGATCTTCCTTGGCGAGCAAGACTTCTTCAGAGTCCCTGGCGAGCACGGCGGGCTGGTCGCGTGCCGCAAGGCCTCGCGGGCTGGGCCGTCTCCTGGTCAGCAGGCCTATAAGGTCCCTGGAGATATGCCGACTCAAGAGGCAGATTTGGATCTACTGGTTGCTCATGGTCTGCTTCAGGCGCGAATTTTTTCTGAGTACTCTCTTCCTAGTGAGGATGTCATCTGAAGTCCCTCCCCTGATCAAACTATACTCGTTGTTCCTTTTATTCGCGCTAGGCTTTGCTTCCCTCCTTCTGACTTCTTGATGGAGTTCCTCCGTTTCTATGGTGTCCAGCTCCATCATCTGGCCCCTAACGGGGTTCTTTTCCTTTCTTCGTTTGTTGACTTGTGCGAGGCATTCATTGACATCCCTCCTTGTCTTCTTCGCTTTCGTCATTTCTTCCACCTGCGCTTTCATGAGAGTAAGCCGAGTTGCTCTTTTGGCTGTTGCGCCATTCAGTTCCGTCAGGGGGTGAAAAATAACTATTTTTCATTCACCCTTTATGATTTTGTTAAGGATTGGGCAGATAAGTGGTTTTATATTTCCAAGCCTGATGCTTATTTCTCTTCCAACCTTGCTACCCTTCCAACTTTCTTCCCTGTTGGTATGATCCTTTGCCTCCTTCTGAGTCCTTGGCTATCAAGCCTCTACTAACTCGGATAAGTTTTTTGAAACAATCCGGGTTATCTGGCAAACAAACTAAACGAAGAAGAAAAATAAAAGCAAATACCTTTAGCTCAGAACCAAAAGTTTCTTCTTGGAATGATCTATCAATAACTTTTGGTTCTAAGCTAAAGGTATTTTCTTTTATTTTTCTTCTTCGGTCAGTTTGTTTGCCTTTCATTCTAATCTTTATTTCTTGCAGGAAGTTTGTTGAGAATTGACTGCTTCTTCCTCAGAAGTGCAATCAACTGTCATTCTTCAAGCTGATCTTGATAGGGTTCATCTTGAGCCATCCCAAGCTCGAGGTGCTTTGGAGCAGGAAAAGGCTTCTTCTTCATCATCTACTGCCCTTTCTGATTTGAAGGATAAGCTAGCTGGTAAGTATTTTTATATTTTCCCTAATTTTTGTGATTCTCTTTTTGATATTTTCTTTTGTAGCTGCTGAACAAGCTTCGGTGAATTTGAATGAAGAGAAGAAAGGCTTGTCTCTTCATCTTGTGAGTTTAGTGATTGCTTGCTGTTTTCTGTCTTTTTGTCGTTCTCATTCTTAGCTTTCTGAATTGTTTGTCTTTTCCAGCTTTTGAAGTTGGAGCAAGAGTTGCAGTCTCAGCTTCTGGAGGTTCATGAACGATATAAGTCTTTGTATGCTGCTGTGAAGCCTGTCATTGTTGTCGTCTGTCATGAAGAAGGTGCTAAAGAAGGATTGAAGACTTTAACTCCTGCACTGCCTCCTTGTTTCCGAGAATTTGTGGAGAATGGGTTTGAGCGTTGTATAAAAAATGTTATTTCTTTTGTTCGAGCCCTTGCTCCTGATGTGCCTTTGGACCGAATCCTTGAAGATCTGATGGACGCCAATCTCTTGGCAAGGTTGGGAGCAATCAAAGCCTGAAATCCAAGAGCTTTGTCGCAAGATATTTGGTCAAATGAAAGTGTTGCCTTCTTCTCCTTGATATAAAACATTTACTTGTCCTTGGATGGTCTTGTAATATACTCTGAATTATACTTTTTCTTAATATATTGTCAGGCTTCGTCCTGATATTGTGATGTTTTTGTCTTGCTTTGTCTGTAAGTTGTTTTCTGGTCGACTTGCTAGTTGTCTTGGTGAGTACTTTATTTTTCAGGTCGAGTTCTTTTGATTGAAGTTTGTAGTATCATGCCTCTGTCTTGGGCTTTGAAGATGCTTCTGGATTCCCGAGTTCTTTCTGGGTAGTATTATTGGTCTTTATGCCTAGGTGTCTATACTAAAGACATTGCTCATAGAATGCCTTATGCTTCTGAGCCGAGTTTCGTAGATCTTTGTCTTTGCATTTTAATAACCTCCGAGTAGCTTCGAGGTAGTATTGTCCTTCTGGACGAGTAGTTTCTGATACTGGAGTAGTAGATGTCACTTTCTGACATGATAGTATTCGGCTTGCAGTCTTTGTTGCGCCGAGTTTTGTGCTGCTCTCCAAGCAATTGTGTTGTGTCACTTTGTACAAGTGATTAACTTAGGTGTCATTGAGGTAGACTGATCTTCTTTGTTGCGCTGAGTAGTTTGATGTTTGTCATGCCGCCTCACGAAACGGTAGACTTGTAGATGTATGAACCAGACTATGCCGCTCATGGTGCAAAGCAGTCGGTTTGTCAAGTTGCCTCACGAAATAACTGACTTAAGATGCTAGGCAGTTCCTCTCTTGGTGCAAAGCTATCAGCTTGTCATGCCGCCTCACGAAATGGTAGACTTATATATATGAACCAGACTGTGCCGCTCTTGGTGCAAAGCAATCGGTTTGTCGGGTTGCCTCACGAAACAACCGAATTAAAAATGCTAGACAGTGCCGCTCATATTGCAAAGCTGTCAGCTTGTTATGCCGCCTCACGAAATAGTAGACTTATATATATGAACCAGACTGTGCCGCTCATAGTGCAAAGCAGTCGGTTTGTCGGGTTGCCTCACAAAACAACCGACTTAAAAATGCCAAACAGTGCCTCTCAATGTGCAAACTGTCGGTTTGTCATGCCGCCTTCCGAAACGGCTGACTTGTAGATTGTTTGTTCTTGAAGTCTTGTATCTTGTGCCTTTAGTTGTAAAATTTCTTGAGTTGGCTGATATGCCAAGTGTTGCTTAACTGAACTCCGTCTTCTGTCATCAGCTCGTACGTTCCGCGTTGTATTGCTGTCTTGATGATAAAAGGACCCTCCCATGGGCTGAGTAGCTTATGTCTTCATTCTTTCTTTTGAATTAGTCGTAGTACTAGATCTCCTGGCTTTAGTGTTCATGGATGCATATTTCTGTCGTAATATCTTTGAAAACCTTGTAGGTATCTTGCATTTTGTATTACCGAGTTGTTTCTTATTTCCTCGATTGTGTCGATTTCTAGCCATCTTGTTTCTTCTGCTTCTCCTTCGTCGTATTGCTCAATTCTTGGTGATTGCCATATTAAGTCAACTGGTAATACGGCTTCTGATCCATATACCAGGAAGAAAGGTGAATATCCTGTTGCTCTGCTAATTTGAGTTCTTAAACCCCATACCACTTTTGGTAATTCTTCTATCCATTTACTTCCATAGTCTTTTAGGTCTTCATATAGTCTTGGTTTTAGGCCTTGCAATAATAGCCCGTTGGCTCTTTCAACTTGTCCATTTGCTTGAGGGTGAGCTACTGATGCACAATCTATCTCTATTCCGCAGTCTCTTGCCTAATATTGAAATTCCTTTGCTGTAAATGGTGACCCAAGATCTGTGATTATACGGCTGAGCATCCCAAATATGTGCATGATGTCTTGTATGAACTCTGTTTCTTTTTCCGCACTGTATTTGACTAATGGTTTGTATTCGATCCATTTGGTGAATTTGTCTACTGCCATGAATATGTATTCAAACCCTCCTTTTGCTTTCTTGAGGGGTCCGACTTGATCTAGCCCCCAGCATGAGAAAGGCCAGGCTAGCGGTATGCAGATTAGATTGTGTGCTGGAACATGTGATTGTCTTGCAAATATTTGGCAACTTTTGCATATCTTAACTAATTGTTCTGCATCTTTAAGTGCCGTTGGCCAATAGAGTCTGCTTCTGAATGTTTTGCCGATTAGTGTTCTAGACGCTGCATGGTTTCCACAACATCCCGAGTAGATTTCTTCCAATATCTCTTTTCCTTCTTGTGTAGATACACATTTTAATAGTACTCCAGAGGATGCTGCTCTCTTGTATAGTTTGTCCTTTATGAGGACTTATGCTTTGCTCTTCCTTATAACCCTTGTTGCTTCTGCTTTGTCGTCGGGTAGTTTGTTTTCACTTTTATAGTCGATGTATGGTTGCCTCCAATCGCTCTCTACTGTGAGGATTTGTCTTGAGGCGTCAGGTTCTTTTATTTTGTCTATGTCCATCGGGTCTTCTTTTTGTTTATTGATTTCTTGGATTGATGGTTTTGCGAGTTCTTCTATGAATGTCCCGGGTGGTACCTTTGCTCTGTCTGATCCCAATTTAGATAAGATATCTGCTGCCACATTCGAACCTCTTAAGACGTGATGGATTTCTAGTCCCTTGAAGTTCTTTTTGAGTTTTCTTACTTCTGCACAGTATGCGTCCATGTTGTTTTTTGTGCAATCCCACTCTTTGTTTACTTGATTGATTACTACTGCTGAATCTCCATATGCGAGGATTCTTTTGATTCCCAGAGTAGTTGCTACTTTTAACCCATGTATGAGTGCTTCATATTCTGCTTCATTATTTGTTGCTTGCCATAGTATCTGTAGCACGTACTTTAATTGTCTTCCCTCTGGGGAGATTAGTAGCACACCTGCACCTACCCCTCCAAGTTTCAGAGAACCATCAAAATACATCCTCCAGTCATCCCGTATTGGCTCGGGTTCTTTCTGTGCGATTTCTGTCCATTCTGCGATGAAGTCAGGTAGTATCTATGACTTGATTGCTGTTCTTGGCTTGAAGTCTATATATAGAGATCCGAGTTCTACTGCCCATTTTGATATTCGGCCTATGGCGTCTTTATTTCTGAGTATGTCTTGTAATGGAAACTTGGTTGCTATTGTTACTTTGTGCTCGTGGAAATAATGCCTCAGTTTTCTTGATGATATGAGTACTGCATACAGTAGTTTCTGTACGTCTAGGTATCTGACTTTTGACTTTGTGAGTACTTCGTTGATGTAGTATACTGGTCTCTACACTTTATAGGTGTGTCCGGGTTCTTCTCTTTCTACGATGACTGCTGCACTTACTACGTTTTTTGTTGCTGTGATATATAGCATCATGTCCTCCTTATTTCTTGGTGGTGTCATTACTGGAGATGATGATAAGTATTCTTTTAATTTGATAAAAGCTTGATTTGCTTCTTCTATCCATTCGAAGTCCTCTTTTCGTTTTAGAAGTTTGAAGAAGGGTAGTCCTTTTTCTCCCAATTTTGATATGAATCTGTTGAGAGCTGCCATACATCCTGTGAGTTTTTGTATGTCCTTGATCTTTTTTGGTGGCTTCATATACATTATTGCTTTGACTTGTTTTGTGCTTGCTTCAATTCCTCTGTTGCTGACTAAGAAACCGAGTAGTTGTCCTGATAGTACGTCGAAGACGCATTTTGCGGGGTTGAGCTTCCACTTCCAGGCTTTTAGGTTCTTGAAGGTCTATTCTAAATCTTCCAATAACGATTCGGCTTCCTTTGTTTTGACTACTACATCATCGATGTATGCCTCAGCGTTTTCTTCCGATTTGATCTCCTAGACA
The DNA here is from genome assembly GCA_022036555.1 of Microstegium vimineum. Lineage (NCBI taxonomy): Eukaryota > Viridiplantae > Streptophyta > Magnoliopsida > Poales > Poaceae > Microstegium > Microstegium vimineum. Next base: position 32,652,962 of record CM039119.1, on the reverse strand, counting down.
AGTTTGTATTGCCCTTTGATATGTTGCTCTTGCGTTTTTCAGTCCGAATGGCATTGACTTGTAGTAGTATGCTCCAAAGGGTGTTATAAAAGATGTTTTGCTTTGATCTTCTTCTCTTAATGATATTTGATGGTATCCCGAATAGCAGTCGAGAAAAGATAGTAGTGATGATCCAGCTGTTGAATCTATGACTTGGTCAATTCTTGGTGGGCCATATGGATCTTTTGAGCAATGTTTGTTAAGATCTGTGTAATCCACACACATACGCCATTCTTTTGAGTTCTTTTTCTCCACCAAAACTGGGTTAGCTAACCAGTCCGGGTTGATTATCTCCCTGATGAATCCTGCTGCTAGTAATTTTGTAATTTCCTTTTTGATTGCTACTTTCCTGTATGGTGCAAATCTGCGTAGCTTCTGTTTTACTGGTCTTGACCCTTTGTTTGTGTCAATTTTGTGCTCAGCCAACTCCTTTGGGACTCTTGGCATGTTTGCTGGTTTCCATGCGAATGTCTTTGTTGTCCCTTAGAAAGTTGGTGAGCGCGAGTTCCTATTTGGGATCCAGGTTTGCACTGATTATTGTTGTCTTCTCTGCGTCTCCGGTTAGTAGGTCGATTGTCTTTGTGGCTGCTTCTTTTAGAGGTGTAAAATTGCTTGGCTTCTTTGCCAGTATTTGGATTTCGTCCGGGTTCATTTTCTCAACCTTCTTCGCAATATCTTCTTTTTCCTTATAATCTTGTAATTTTTCTGATATTTGTATGGCTTGTACATCACAATCATATGCCTTTTTTAAATCTCCCTTTAGCGAAAGAACTCCTTTTGTTGTCGGCATCTTGAGCAGTAGATATGGGTAGTGGGGTATTGCCATGTATCTTGTGAGTGTTGGTCTTCCAAGGATTGCATGATAACATGATTTGAAGTTGGCTACTTCGAATTTGATGAACTCAGTTCGGTATTTGTCTGGTGTTCCAAAGGTGACTGGTAAGGTGATTTGTCCCAATGGTATGGAAGCTTTTCCGGGTATTATTCCGTAGAAAGGAATACTTATTGGTGTGATCAGGCCTTCATAATCCAAATTCATCTTCCTCAAGGTATCTGTGAATATTATGTTTAGTCCTGCTCCTCCATCAATGAGTACTTTGGATACTGCTACCCTGCTATTGTTGGTCCCAATACTAGGGGATAGTAGCCAGTGTTTGCTGCACTTGTCCATTGGTCTTCTCTTGTAAATTGGATTGGGTATTCTGACCAATCCAGATATCATGGGGTAGCTGGTTCTGCTTCCATAATGGTTCTGTGTGCTAACTTTTCTTGTCTTTTGTTTCTTGCATACGATGCTCCAGAAAAGATTACTGCTATTTGTCGTTGAGGTTCTTGATAATTCCCCTCTGCTTTCTTTGTATCCTTCCTAGACTCATTTGTTCTCTATTCCAAGTTGTTTGTTCGTATATCTTCTTTCTTTGTGAATCTTCGTTGAAAGGCATCGCATTCAACTAGTTTATGGCATGCGTGAGGATGTATGTAGCAGGGTAGGTCTTCTATTCTTTCTGCTGGCCTTTTTGCATAATTGTTGCCCTGGTAGTTGTTGTTTGAGTATTTGTTTCTGTTGTTGTTGTAATTGTTGTTGTATCCGCCTTTGTCGTTATCATTAAACCTTCTTTTGTTGTCTGTTGCCGCCACCATGTTGTCTTGTCTTGGTCTTTTGTCATTTGGTTTGAAATCTAGTCTTTTGTTTTCATGAGAATCTCGGGTGAATCTGTGCCGAGTTCTTTCTTCTGATGATATCATCTTTTCGACAGCTCTTTTAAAGTCCTCGTTAGATCTTGGATTTTTGTTGAAGTAATCTTTGAACTGCCAATTTGCCATGATTTCGTCTGCAAATGTTTCTATTACTTCTCTGTTGGTGATGTCATGTATTTGAGCTCTGAGTTCTCCAAATCTTCGATAATATTCCCTTAGTGTTTCTCCTATTCTCTGTTTTACATTCTTCAATTCTGCCGCTGTCATGGTATGTGTTATTATTCCTGCGAAGTTGTTGCAGAAAGCTTCTTGTAAATCCTCCCAATACTTGATTGATCTTGGTTTTAGCTTGTCAAACCATTGCAAAGGCATGGCTTCGAGTGCCATTGGAAAGTACAAGGCTTTGATTTCATTGTTTCCTCCTGCTAGTTCAATGGATTGGGAATATACTCTTATCCATTGTCTAGGTTATACTTTTCCATTGTATTTGGAGTGGTTTGCTGGTTTGAATTTGTGTGGTAATTTCAACGTCTGCAGTCTCCCTGCAAAGCATGGGAATCTGTCGTATTGTTCTGCTCTGTTGAAGTCTGGTGACCAATCTCTTTGGAAATAATCCCTGTCTCCCATGTATTCAGATTCACCATAGTCTTCCGGGTAACGTTGGCCCCAGTCTGGTCCATTTTGTTTTACTATTCTGAGATGTTGTTCATGTCTTTCCGATGGTTGTGGTATCTCTATTTTCCCCCAGTCTGTGAAATATTGATTTCTTGGGTGGTTGTTCTTCATGTTTTTCTCCTTGCCCTTCTTGAGGAGTGTTGTCGTTGGGTTGTTTATTGGGGTCTCCGTCTTGTTTGATTGACTCGTCTGTGATTCTTTCCTCTTTAGTGAGGATGTTTAGTTCTTTTGTCAGTTCCTCGATTTTTTCTCTTTTTGTATTCCTCATGGATTCTCTTTCCGCCTTCTTCTTGTTGTATTCTGTTAATTCTATTTTGTATTTGTTCCAGATTTGTTTTCTCTGAGCGGCCCGATTTCTTCTTCCTGCTCTAGCTTTATTCTTTTTTAGCCTTGCAGCCTTGTGACCATCGGTTTCATTCTCATCACCATCCTCATCGTCTGAGATATCTCCCTCTGACTCATCTGATGATTTCAAGTCAGGTATTTGTGGTGGCTCTAAATAAGGCTCCAGCTCTGCCATGTATATAGTATGTGCCCTCCGAGTTCTTTTTGTTTGTTGGCTTCTTCTTGTCTCACATGATGATCCTTGGCAAAGTCCGAGATCTTTTCCTATTTGGAACGGTAGCTCTGCATATTGGTCTTGAATTTTTGGAGATTGGTTTGGCCAATCCACGATACATTCTTCTGGAGTTGTTGACATTATCATTCCTTCTTGAGCGCCTTTCAGAGTTACGCTTCTTGTAATCCTCTTTTGAAGAAGTTTCTCGTATGCGGATGCGGAATTGTGCAGTCCGTATGGAAACGAGTACTTGATTGCCTCCGAGTTGTTCCTGCTTATGGCTCGGTTGCGTATTCTGACTTGGTTGGTGTTTAGCCTTTCCGTGTTAGCCTCAGAGTTGGTATATGGTGAAGTCTCCTTCTCCGAGTCAGTTTCATATCCATCTTCATCTACTGGACTGATTGGTTTTGAAAATGTGAGTTTTCGGGTTTTTGGATTTAGTTCTTGAAGATGTTGATCAACTCCGTCTTCTTCTCGAAGTCGGCTTTGAATCTTTCCGTCGTCGTTGATCTTGCAGATCCATGATCCAAAGAAAAATGTTGATTCCGTCGGTTTTGTCATCGTGAGGTCGTGGTCCACCAAGCTTTCGAGAAAAAATTCGCTGAAAGCCCCTACCTGGCGCGCCAGCTATCGATGTTTTACCACCGATAGCATGTCACGGGGTTACCCGAGACAGTAGTTCGTGCCTCGGCGAATAGTGAAACCTTGGTGGTTGGACACGCAGGGACACACGGTTTATACTGGTTCAGGCCCTCGACACAGTTGAGATAACCCTACGTCCAGTTGGGTTGCTTGTTATTGCTCTGATCGTAATACAAGATGTTGTGTCGCTCTACGTATCGGGTGTTATGTAGTATATTTAGATGTTTTTTCGGGGGGTGCCCTCACCAGCCCTTTATAGTCCAGGGTCTGGCTGAGGATTTCTCTAATCCTACTCGGTTACAAATTTAGAGTCCTAAGTTGCGCTTCGGTCTTGTCGTCTTTACCGAGCAGAATTCGGTTTCGTTCGTGTGTTTTCCTTCGTAGGTCGAGAGGAAACAGGCCCAAGGTTCAGGTAAGCCGGTCTATGGGTACCCTATAGGATATCCCATCGACAAGGCTCACTCAATTTACTAATAAATCATTTTAGCTATTTCAAATGCAAGCAAGATTTTGGGTGTTACATTAACTTAGTTATCAATTAGTCATAGGGGCTTACCCATGTCTGTGTCTTCCTTTCTTGTGAAGCCAGACAGTTTATGAGCGGTTTCCAACTGTCGGGAAACTACCTCGAAGATCCCGAGCAGCTGTTGAGGAGGACTAAACGTCGTCAAGTTCCCCCTCAAAGGTTCATCTCGACCCTGAATCTGTTCGAGGAAGGAGGCTCTACACCACCACCCAAGGAAGCTATGGCCCAGAAGGCGATCTCTGACTTCTCGGCTCCGTCAGCAACCCACGTAGCTCAGGGTCCCGAAGTCAACTTCGGGGATGCCACCTTCAAGCTGAAGCCCGCCTTGATCCACATGGTGCAGGCCAACCCATTTTGCGGGAAGCCCCATGAGGATGTCAATGCCCATCTCCAACACTTCATGGAGTTATGTGGCACTTTCACTATCAAGGGAGTGGCGTCTGACGCCATTCGCCTTCATCTTTTCCCATTCTCGTTATTGGGAAAAGCGAAGCAATGGTTCTACGCCCACAAAGAAGAGACCACTACATGGGAGAGGTGTGCTAACACATTCCTTAAGAAGTTCTTCCCGACGGGCAAATCCAATGCTCTTCGTGGAAAGATCTCAAGCTTCCAACAATAGTCTGACGAGACGATTCCCAAAGCATGGGAGTGTCTCCAAGAGTACATTCGCGCCTGTCCTCATCATGGGATAGATGATTGGCTCTTGATCCAAGGATTCTACCATGGGCTGACTAGCATGGCCCGTAGTCACCTTGATGCTGCTGCTGGAGGAGCATTTCTCCAACACACAGTGAGAAATGCCAAGGACCTCATCGAGAAGATGGTAATCAACAAAGGATGGGGTGAGGAACGTATCCAGCCAAAGAGGAGAGGTATGCACACCGTCAATGAGGTGGACATGCTCTCTGCCAAGATGGACCTCCTGATGAAGAAAATAGAAGAAAGTTCCAAGAAGGAACGAGAGGCCATCTACCCCATCGCCGCCGCACAAGCCATTGAAGCTGATCCATGGTGCGAGGTATGTGGAGGAAATGATCATTCGGGCAACAATTGCCCCGAGACTCCGAAGGAGGACATGAACTTCATCAACAACAACAACAACGGGTATCGACCCCAACAACAAGGAGGATGGAACTCGCGCCCCTTCTACCAAGGTAATGGAGGTAATAGCAATTACAATAATTACAATTCTTACCATAATCAACCTTCATTGAAAGATCTTGTTCTTGGTCAATCTAAGATTAATTATGGTATAAATAAAAAGACAATTGCCAATGATAAAGTTCTTGAAACTCTCGGTGAAAAGATGGATAGTTTTGCAACTACTATGAAAAAACAATTGAGCTTTAATAAAATGCTAGAAACCTAACTAGCTCAATTAGCAGCAGCTATGCCATCTATAGAACAAGGTAAAATTCCTGAGAAACCAGAAGATTCAATTGAGCATGTTAACATGATAACAACAAAGTTCAGTAAGCCACCACTTCGCTCCAATTGGGGCTATCTTCTCGATCATCCCTTCATCATAAAGAAGGAAGATCCAGGCCACCCAACGATCAAGTGCTCAAACAGACAACAAACATTCCACACCGCTTTCTGCGATCTCGGATCGGGCGTCAACATCATGTCTAAGGTAACTTATGATAACTTGTTAGGAGGACCTTTGGTCCCTACATGTGTTCGCTTGGAGATGGCAGATCAAACAATAAGGTTTCCCGAGGGACATGCGAGGGATATCTTGGTGAACATCCAAGATGAATACATCCCCACCGACTTCATCATCCTAGACATGGGAGCCAATGTGGAAGTCCTCGTCATCTTGGGAATGCCTTTCCTTAACACCACCAATGCGGTCATCTATGTGGGATTGGGTCAGATCCACTTCCAGTTCCCGAGTCACAAGGTAAAATGTGCTTTCAATGGCTATAAACTTAACAAACAGATTAAAGCACAACCACCAAGAAGAAGAGTTCAAGCCCCGCGCCAAAATAAGCAGTACCTGGAGGCCAAGATCAATGAACTCAAGGAGGACGAACCCGCCAATCCAAGGCAGGTTTGGAAAGCAAAGGAGGTGCACACACCACGGTCTCCATCTACGGAGCCATCAAGTGCACCCGAGGAATGAACAAGAAGGAGAGTCCTACTCCAAGGACTTAAAATCAAGGAGTCTTCGCCGAAAGGTAAGTCGGTAGTTATCTTTTATTTCCCTTCTTACATTTAGTTCAATTCTTTAATTTTCATCATGCTTAAAATTTAGAACCATAGATTAAATAAAACCTGAGAATTAGAATAACTAAAAAATGACAAAAGGTAGGACCATAGAGTGGTCGGCCGATGACCCTATGCACCCTACCTTGGCTTATTTAATTAAAACATGCTTTTTGGTCTCTATTAAAGAAAAAAATGGAGGACTAGGGGGGTCGGCTGACCACCCTAGTTGCTGCATGATCATCCCTCCTTCTTCCCCATCATCCTTTGTCCAAGCATCTCATGATTTGAGTAGTGAGACTTTCAAAAATCCCATTCTTGCTTTGGGAGACATCTCTTTTGCTTTGACATACTTTAGAGTACATCAATCACTTTTGGTTAAAGCATGACACACTCTTGTCTCCCACTACTCTATGTCCAAAGTGGGGAAGCAACTTTCACTTTCACTTTGTCATGCTTTGAAAAAGAAAACACATCAATCATCTTTGATCAAAGCATGACATACCTTTGTCCCCCACTACTCTTTGCTTAAAGAGGAGAATCTTGAGCACTTTAGCTCAGCTTTTGATCACATCACATAGCATCTTTTATCTTTCACCAAGCACTAGAAAAAGCATGAGTGGAATCCCCACTTTAGGGGGTCGGCCGACCACCTTTGGTCACCCTCTTCTCTCTCTTTTGCTTTGTGTAAGGCATCTCCCAACACTTGTGATCATGGCACCCAAGGGCATGCCCAAGGGGGGTCGGCCGACCACCCCTTGGTGCCCCCTTGGTGCCATTCCCTTCCCCTATAAAAACTCATGCAAGGAGAGCTCAATCCCTCACACCTCAACTAGAATCCAGTTCTAGCTCAAGCCTCTCCTTGCCTTGCTCTCTCCTCTCTTCATTCAAGAGAAATTCTTAGCTCCCAAGAGAAGTAGTGCTACTCCACAAGAAGATATCTTGTCTTCATCAAGCTTCTCTTAGCTCAATCCTATCCCCGCAAGATAAACTAGGAAACTCTCTCCACACACAACCTTGTCCTAGTCATGCCTCTTCCTCTCTAAAGATGAAGAACCCATTGACATTCGCATTCAAGAAAATGAAGCAAGCTATAAGTGGGAGCTCATCTCGTCGCTCCCACCAATCCGAGGATACTTCCCAAGGAAGAAGAAGGGGAGGTTCTGCCCGATACACTTGGGAGAACATCCAAACTGAAGAACACCCTCAGGAAGAGGAAGAAGTACCAATGGAGGTACCTCATATCGGGGCATTCATGGTACCCCCGATGAGGACCTATGATCAATAGAGTGGTCTCTGGTTTTACACTAGAGTACCAAAGATATCTCTCTCTTCAGGATCGATCTTTCGAGCACACAAGGATATTGGATTCGATTCTTCTCTGCAACGAAGGTATGACCACCGAATTCGACACTATCTTTTCCACTCTTGGTTGGTCTAGCTTTTGGCAAGTAGATGAACTTGGAATTGAGTTGCTCACCATAGAATTCTTATGCTCTCTCCAAGTCTCTAATGATGGAATTTCTTTTCACATGTTTAATCAAAGCTTTAGTTTAACTTGGAGACATCTAACTGTTGCTCTTGGCTTTGATAATTCATGCTTGCTTGATTTAGACCTTGCCATGCGTAGTTTTAATAAAAGAAAATTTTGGATGTCTATCTCTGTTCTAAATGATTGCTCAAATCCCAAACCTGAGGAAATTCATAATCCAACCCTTCGTTTCATGCATCTTTGGATGAATATGACTTTGTTTCCTGGAAGTAATGCTAGCTTGATACTCCCTCCGTCCCAAATTAATTGTCATTTTGGGTTTTCGTGTCACAACTTTGACTAGATTTATATAAAATACATGTAATATTTATGTCTCTAAATAAATTTATTAAAAAACTAGATCAAAAAATCTATCTAATGATATTAATTATGTATCATAACTATTGATCAATTTTTATATAAAATTAATCTAAGTTATTTCTCGGGAAGTGAGAAAGACAGATATTTTGGTACGGAGGGAGTAAGTGACATGGAATTAAAATTGCTTTATGCCATGGTAAACAAAATTCAAATCTCTCTTGTAAAATGCTTAGTGGAATTTTGGCAAAGTTCAATTGAGAGTAATGAATCTATTCAATTCACATCTTTAATTACTCGTCTTGCCGAATCTATGAACTTGCTAAATGGCACCTACCCCTTTGTTTATATCCCTACTCCTATAGCCGTAATCTCAGAAGAATATCTTGCAACTACTCAAATGTTAAAAAGAGATATCAATGGTGAACTTAAAATGATTTACAGTGGCCATACAATTGAGGTGCCTCTTCCAAATAGGCAACTTCAGTTGTATTGGACCCGTAAGCTAACCCTTGATTTAGATCAAGGAATTGAGCAAAGAGGTTTTACAGGCTCAGACAGGAGAGCTCAGGAGGGGCGATACTTTGTTCATCTTGAGCAAGGTGGTCCTTCCCAAGGAACTATTGGCGAGGAGGAAGATGATGCATCTTCCGATCCCATGCACACTTCTAGTGGCATGCCTCCTTGGCCATCACGTCCGCAACGAGCATGAGCGTCCTTTTCGTCCACACGAGAAAGGGAGCATCATGAACAGCGGCAACAATTCGATCATCTCACCAACGCCTTTGGTGAGTTGCGTGTTGATCACGGTGAGACAACACGCATCGTCTAGCAAACTGCCAAAGATATCCAAGCAATGCAAGAAGAACAATACTGGCAGTGGGACTTGTGGCGGCAACTACATCCTGTTGACACAAAAAGCGTCAGGATCTGCGAACACCTCGGGCTTATACCTGAAATTCGATATCCGAGGTGTGTGCCAGTCGATTTGACTAGTTAATCGACAAGGACGATAATTAGAACAAGATTCAATCAAGACAACGGCGATGCGCCCGGATGCCAAGATTGGGACTTGATCAGGATAACTAGAGCAGAGCTGAACAAGACAACAGCGATGCGCCCGGATGTCAAGGCTCAGAGGTACTCCCACGCGGAACTTACAAGGGTTTGACGGAGATCAGGGTGATTCAGCCCGTCGAAGCTTGAAGAACTCGTTGATAAACTAAGACTAATGCAAAAAGGGTAAATTGCACTAAAAGTAGAATAAGAGTAAATTGATTTGATTTTGATTGGATTGATATTCTTACATGTAGCCCTTGGGCACATATTTATACTCCCGCATGGAGAGTTGCACAGAGACACGACCCGTACCTTTCCTAAAACAAACTCCTAACTTTAAGGAAACTGGCTCGGGCAGGAGTCGGACCTAAAATAACAATATTATTTTCCTAAACAAACACGCCTATTTTAAAGGAAAACAAACAACTCGTGCAAGAGTCGGACTCAAACTACCATAATAATACTGGTATAAAGTCTCCAGTTTCCTTATCTTTGCTTCGATGAAAACTTTCCATCGGCAGACCGCTTCAATCCGCTATTTCCTTCTTTCGCCACCAGCCATCTTCTGCTGACGTCAACTACCACATCACCCTGTGTCCCTCGGCACTCCATTCCTGTCGGCATCATCTCTTCATCGGCAATCAGCATCGGCAACATCGGCAATCGGCCTCTACAGTTCTGGTGACGGCCATTCAACTCCCATCGGCAACGTCCGAAACTTCCAACTTCCATCGGCAACACACTTGGCCTTCTTACAGTACATTCCCATCGGCAATACTGACCTATGTCTTCCCGATGCCGATGGAAAACGGCTGCCGATTAACACAAGTCTTAGCTCATTTGACACGTACCAAAAAACGGTGTCAACACATGCCCCCCAATTTCGTAGTGTATAATATTTTACGCGCTGAAATTCTCTCTACTGTAGACGTTACTTCCAAGATAACTACACAAATTCCTCGATCTCCACGCGCAGAACTGCAATCTATTAATAAAACTCTTCGATTATAGCACAAACAGTTGCAAATCCAACCATATCTCCTTGATTATCGCGCACACCCACTGCAGGCCTCTCCACATTCCTGTACAGTACGAGTAGAAATTCCAAAATACCCCTGACCTAGGTCTATAAAAATTACCACGATCCAACTTACTTTTTACCCTAGGCCCACTTTCACTTTTTCATCTGCCTTCGTCTTCAACCTTCGGCGGTGTCTCCGAAGAACACCCTCTCGAGCTCAAGCAACAGTGCTTTCCCCAAGCCCAGTACGAACCGCAAGAACTCTCTCGGCTCCAATGGCGATTCAAGTCGACATCCCTAAGGTAAATCCACTTCCTTCTTACTCTTTCTGCAAGTCCCTTGTCCGTATGAATCCATAATCTTCCCCTTTCCTTCTTTTATTCCTTCCTTTTCCTTTCAAAACCCAGGAACTGTACAACAAAGTGGTGATCCCCCTCGAGCATTCCAGCTTCAACTGCCTAGGCCCAATGGGCAACCCTAATCCTAGTTACATGATCAATGCGGAAACCAACCGTATTCCTTTTAGATTTGAATGCTTCAGTTTAGGATTATGGAAGGACGCCTTCCGTTCATGGCCCAAGCCCACCAAAGGGTGGAAGAACTGGTACCTTAGGGTCGTTAGAACACAGCAATTTTACTGGTCAGAGCGCAGTCTGGATCAGTACAACAGGCTCTCCATTGCCGATATGGAGAAAAACAAAAACATGCTGATAGCAACCTCCTACTTCTGGTCTGACACCATGAATGCCTTTCTATTCAGACATGGACCAGCCACCCCTACCCTTGTTGATGTGCATATGCTGACTGGCCTGGACGTCTCTTCTACCGATACATCCACTCTGTTCAATAGGAAAGCCGAGTATAAAGTGAACACTCGGAATATCGGCGGCTGGACCGGTTACATCCAGGAATACCAAAAGACTGGAACGGTAGGACAAAGAGAGCATGCCATTTTTCTGAACATGTGGCTGGAAAAGTTTATCTTTTGTGGCAAAACAGTCGGTCCGACTACAATGTGCCTCCCAGCTGCAGAACTCTTAGCCGATGGAACAAGACTTCCCCTTGGCCAATATCTTCTTGGATCAGTATACCGCCTCTTGCACCAAGTGTCCAATAGGCGAGTCCATCGGCAACCTCGGAGACCCCTAGTGGTTCATAAACATGTGGCTGAACGCACACATGTATAAAGTCCTTCAGTTTGACTTGTTTGCTCAGCAATTCCCAAGGGACATATCAGAAAATTACAAATATGGGGATGATGAATCGGCAACTCGTCCTCCACTCAACTTCGGAGAGGCCATAAGAGTATTGCCAGGAACCGATGCCGATGCAGAGCAGTTCGGCATGTTTTTCCAGAAGTTTTACAATGGAATTCCTGCTTCAGAACGGCTATGGTGGCCATATATTGATGAAGACAACCAATTTCCCCTGTTGTTCAACCTTACCGATGAGAATGTGCCTCAAAACGCAGTGATCATGAAGGCCAGTATCATCCCTCGAGCCATTCCAGTCAATATTTTTGGAACTGGAAAGAACACTCCTCCATCCTTTGAGTTCTACTACCCAGCGGCAGCAGCAAGACAACTGGCGTTCGGCCAACTACCGATCAAGCTCTGCTATGCCAAGGTTGTAAAACCACGAAAAGTCATCTCCAGCGCCATGGACTAGAACAAAGTCATCAATCTCCCCCCAAATGCCGACATTTCAGATATTGACTTATCCTCCTGGGCACCAACATCCTTCATCACGGAGGAATATAAATTCTGGTGGCAAGAATGGAGACATCAACTCTTTTCCAAGTCATCTCACTACTATCGGCAAATAATTGACGCCGATCACATCATTCCTGATGATGCAGTAAGTTTTCAATTTTCGATGCATTCCTCTTAATTTATTCCTATCATCAGCATCTGACTTTCTTATGCTTAATAGGTCGATGATCCAATCCCCAAGATGAGCAGGAGTGGCAAGCCTTTCAACCTCCGAATGATGAATCCCATATCACTCATCGGCAATAATGCCCCCACGCTGGCTGCCTTCACCCCTCGGAAGGTACCTAAGGTTACTCTCAAGCCCAAGTCGACGCCCACGGCTACATCGGCTGCTGCTGCTGCTTTGACACAGGCTTTTGCAGTAAATCTTATCTTTACTTATACCGATCATACACCGCTTATCGGCAACATTTACTTTATGTAACTTGCACCAAATATTTTCAGGCAATGAGACCATCGGCAGCTGCACGAACTCCAACTTCTGTTGCCGATGCCCCCCAGGCTTCGCAACAAAAACGGGTCGGTTCGCCTACTGCTGCGCCAAAGTGGAAACGCTTGAGGCGAGCTACCCTAGTTGTATCACCAACCGTTGTCGATGCACCAACAGTAGAACAACCATCGGCATCTGCTCCTGAACAGCCAATGGAAGAAACTCCAATCCAGGAAGCAACGTCGCCACCGCAGGAACCAATAGCATCGGTATCGGCACCAGTGCCTACACCAGATGAGAATCCTGACCAGGGGACGGCACCACCACCGTAGGAACCGATCACAACGGCAGAGACAGCGCCATCAACAGCACCAACAGCGCCAACCGCTTCTCCAACAGAAGCGTGCTCATCCGCAACTGCTACCGATCTCCAGGATGAGGTTGTACCAACTGACATGCCAAGTCCCAGGCAAGAAGCCCGCTTCAAGATGGTAAGTTGGCTATTTAAAATTTTGCAATATAGCCTCACGATCAGCACGTCTTAACTTCCTCTTTCTCAGGCCCAAGACTCCCCAGATAGCTTGTTCTCTTTCGGCGTCAACCTCCAGGACGAGGATGAGAACCAAGAAGCCTCCGCTCCAGCAGATAGCCTATTCTCCTTCACCGTCAATCCTCCCGATGAAGACGAAGATGAAGAAAGCTCTGCTCCAACTTTATCGGTAGAGGTTAAACTTAAACTTGAAGCACTGCTTTCTCTGCTGCAACAAGATACATCCCAGCTTGTCCAAGATTCAACTGCAGCAAAGATAGCGTTCAAGGACATCCAAGGCCACCTCTCTGCCGATACAGAAGAGATCCTCTTCCAGGCATCATTCCTCGAGAGCCGCCAACTCCAATACCAGCGGATTTCATGCCGCATTGCCAATAGGAACGCCCAGTCCAAGCTTGCAGAAGAAATGCTCAAATTCAAACAGATTGCTGATGAAAAGCACAAGAGCATCGGCCAAGTAGAAGCCTCTGGCGCCGACCTTGAGCAAGAGATCATTCAACTATCGGCAAGGAAGAAAGAGCTGCTGGCTGAACTGAAAATAGTTGACGAAGCCCTGACTATAGCCGGCCAAAAGAAAGCTCAACTGCCCGATACCATCAAAGCTCTTCGGTAACAAAGGGACACAAACGCCCGACCAGCCATTGCGCTGAAGAAAAAGAGCAAGCCTATGGAGGGGTCTGCCGACGCCGATGCCAAGGAGATGGAGGAAATAGAGCAAATTCGCCTGCGTGCGATATCAACCATCCAATCCTTGGTGTAATTTATTACAATTCATCATGTCGGCAAATGTAACATTGACACTTGATTTTGCTCTGTAATATAATGTCAGTACGCTTTTACCGATGTATTATAACTTTCTCTTCCATCAGCATTTAAATGAGCACGCTATGCGTCTACCCAAATACTAGGGTAATATTTCTTCAAGTATTTACTGTTGATCGCTCTAGAGAATGCAACTCCTTCGAGAGTTTCTAGAATATAAGCATTGCCAGGGGCAGACTATTTTATCCGATAAGGACCTTCCCAATTAGGATACCATTTTCCAAACTTAGAACCTAGTCCCAATCGGTAAAAGTAATTTCCATACCAGATTACCATCGGCAAACTCCTTCACCTAGTTGTCGGCAACCATTACTGACACCATGACTTGTCGAATCGGCTGATATCCTTCCTGAGTAAATCCAATTCTTTTAGCAGAGCCTGGTATTCAGCTTGATTGTTTATTGAGGTAACAATAACCGGCAACGAAATTTCATACTTCCATCGGAACGAAATTAAGACAATGCCGATTTCTTTGCATATAGAGCCACCAAAGAAAGTCCAAGAAGCAATCTCCCCTAAAAATGCTTGCACCACTTACTTAATTATCGCACGTAAGCATGGCAGAATCATTCTTACAATCATCTTCCTTTGGCAGCTAACAAATTCATCGGCAGTGTTGCTTTTAATACACAAACTGTTTACTCAACCGGCCGGTGCCCCCAAGTGTAATAGCTGGAATCGCCAGAGTTTGCCGAGTGTTGCTCAAGTCAATGCCCAAGATTATCGACTCTGGTCATACCATCAGCAATATATTGACATCTACCGACGGATCTCCATCTTTGCGCTTCGGCCTCCACTGCTTTTCCTTTGAAGGAATCTCACTGTCATATAAGTCATTTCGGTGCTCGTGCTGAATTCTTCTTTTCTGAGTCTTTGTTAAACCCTTAGGGCACCACTGAGGGAGCTTGGTTTTCCAGACAGGCTGATGCTGCTTGCCATTGTTTGCATCGGTTCTTCTCCCGATGTGTGGGTCTCTGGAGAGCACTTCTTCATTGGTCACTTTTGCATTGGCCATCTCCTCAGGCTCCTCTTGATCAACACGCCTGCCAAGCCTGCTACGTACGCTGAGCTTGCCCCCCAGTCGATCATGTTTCGACTTCTTCTCTCTGAGCGGCCTAGCATACCTGGATATCCGATCGTCAAAACAAGGTTTCTTACCTAACTGATCGGCAGCGTAGTACCTATTGCATTCAGGACAATTATCGGCAGTAGGTAGCTTGATGCCTTCTTCCCAACAGTGAACGAAGAAGGGACACCTCCAGTGGTCCTTCTGCCGAAGCCATTCTTGATGTTCTTCTTCTTTCTGCCGATGTCGCTCCTTTTGCTATTGCCAATACTCTTGCCTTGGCTGTTTGTGCGTGATTACAACACCAGGAGCCCTTCTGGCACTGCTACCTTCATCGGCAACTCTCTTGCCTTTTCTGTCATCGGCAAACTTTTCTACATCACGTTCAGCCACTTGATGATCAGGATCTACCGATACACTTTTCCTGGCAGCTTCCGATGTCAGCACCTTAGTCTTTCCACTGGTTTCCACCATATTATTTGGAAACGGGTGCTGATCAATCTCCATTGGTTTCTGGACTTTAGAATTTTCAAATTTGATTCGTCCAGAGTCAATCTCTGACTACAATTGCTGCCTGAACACTTTGCAGTCATTGGTACTGTGCGACGTTGCATTATGCCATTTGCAGTACCTGATCTTCTTGAGCTCTTTGGCCGATGGAATTACTTGATTAGGGGCTAGCTTAATTCGCCCTTCCTGAAGCAATAGGTCAAACATCCTATCAGCCTTAGTGATATCGAAGGTGAACCTTTCGGTCTTTTTCTGGCCAAACGGACAAGGTGATGGCTTCTCATATTTTACCCATTCAACAGTGCCGATACTCAACTCCTCATCCGACTCAAAATCCCCTTGTCCAATGAAGAACACCTTTTCGTCCCAAGTCTTTTTGGGCTCGAACGATTTAACGTCCTGATCGGCCTCTATGATATCAAAGGTGAACTTTTCCAATTCAGCAACGCTGATACTTGGTTCTTCATCTGAATCTGAATCTTCCATTTTCTTGGTCAAAAACGCCTTTGTGTCTGGGTCTTGCCGATGCATAGACTCGTTAACTGGTTGAGAAGATTGATGCACCTCTTCATATCCTTGTGGTAAACAGGCCGGGGCAATTGGCACATTTGCGGCACCAATCTGTTGAGTATTATGCATCGGCTGATTGGCCGATGGGTAACTTTGAACGTCCACTGGTTGAGTAGGTTGATGTACTTCTTCAGGTCTTGACGTCAAAGTACTTGGTGCGTGCATAGCACCAGTCATCTTAACGCTATGCATCAGCTGAGATGCCGACAAGCAATTTTGCACACTCACTGGCTTGTGTTGTGGCCTTATATTCATCGGTTGTTGTACCGATGTCTCATTGTGCACATTCACTTGCGAGTATTGCGGTGTAGTATTTATCGGCTGATGTATCAATATTTCATTCTGAAGATTCGCCGGATGACCCTACGGAGCTCTTGCCATTTGGTGCCTAGGCTGCTCAACTGGCTGCTGAATCGGTAATCGACCGACCCAACTTGCATTAGGTGTCATCGGCACGTGACTTACTGATGGCTAATAACCAGCTAACTCTTGTGCCCTTGGATGATAGCTTTGATTTGTGGGTACCACAGGTTGAGCAACCATTGCCGATGTAGGCTGATTGACACTCGACATGCCTTGTTGCATCGGCCAAGAATTTGCCGATGGCTGATAGCCAGCTGATGCCTGTCGTTCTTGTGGCGCCGGGTAATCGACAGAATAACCACCTTGGTTAGCAGGTATTCCAGTTTGAGGAACCATTGTTGCCATGGGTCGACTTGCAGCTGCTGGGCCTTGTCGTATTGGCAAGTGATTTGCCGATAATTGGGCATAAGGCACTTTGGGTATTGCCATTTGAAGATTCCCTGTTGGCAACCGCACCGTCGGAGAAGATGTAGCATAATGCATCAATAGAACCATCAGCTATATAGGTGTTGTTGATGTCATGGGAATCTTCCACCCTGCATGGTTATCTTGGACCAATCTGGAATCAGCAGATGGACTTGGAGACATACCGTATCCGCACCAGTTGGCAGAAGTTGGTTGACTCTGGGTCACAGGTCCAGACATTGTTGATGCCACCAGATTTGTATTCACCTGAGTGACGCTTGCTGGGCTCGATCTTGGTGGCATGATCTCATCGGCAGATCGGTTCATAATCGGTGAAGACATCCTTGGAACCGCCGATGGGATCGTAACAAATGTCGATCCGAGTTGACAATATTTTGGACCAACATAATATGACGCTTGTCCTCCCTTGAAAGTTTGCTTAACAACATTGCATACAGTATCGGATAGCACATTGGATTGGCTAATTAATACATTATTTAATGCAGAATTAACCATCACTTGTAATTTACCAGGGTCGGCGTCGAAAGTAAGCTGCCATGGCGACGGCGGATCTGGCTTCGGGACTGCTTCGCCAATTCTGTTTAGGCTGAAGGATTTGAGATATAACCGCTTGTACTCTTCCATAGCCTGCTCCATTGCTAGCCTCTGATCTTCCTTTAGATCGGCCTCGGAGACTTCGATGACGTTCCTCTGGTTGACGTCGGAGTTATCACCATTGATAGATGTATAAATTTGTATAATCGAGTCCCACCGAGCGTGCCAAAAGAGGTGTTAACACAAAAAACGTTAGGATCTGCGAACACCTCGGGCTTATACCCGAAATTCGATATCCGAGGGTTGTGCCAGTCGATTTGACCAGTTAATCGACAAGGACGATAATTAGAACAAGATTCAATCAAGACAACGGCGATGCGCCCGGATGCCAAGATTGGGACTTGATCAGGATAACTAGAGCAGAGCTGAACAAGACAACAGCGATGCGCCCGGATGTCAAGGCTCAGAGGTACTCCCACGCGGAACTTACAAGGGTTTGACGGAGATCAGGGTGATGCAGCCCGTCGAAGCTTGAAGAACTCGTTGATAAACAAAGACTAATGCAAAAAGGGTAAATTGCAGTAAAAGTAGAATAAGAGTAAATTGATTTGATTTTGATTGGATTGATATTCTTACACGCAGCCCTTGGGCACATATTTATACTCCCGCATGGAGAGTTGCACAGAGACACGACCCGTACCTTTCCTAAAACAAACTCCTAACTTTAAGGAAACTGGCTCGGGCAGGAGTCTGACCTAAAATAACAATATTATTTTCCTAAACAAACACGCCTATTTTAAAGGAAAACAAACAACTCGTGCAAGAGTCGGACTCAAACTACCATAATAATACTGGTATAAAGTCTCCAGTTTCCTTATCTTTGCTTCGATGAAAACTTTCCATCGGCAGACCGCTTCAATCCGCTATTTCCTTCTTTCGCCACCAGCCATCTTCTGCTGACGTCAACTACCACATCACCCTGTGTCCCTCGGCACTCCATTCCTGTCGGCATCATCTCTTCATCGGCAATCAGCATTGGCAACATCGGCAATCGGCCTCTACAGTTCTGGTGACGGCCATTCAACTCCCATCGGCAACGTCCGAAACTTTCAACTTCCATCGGCAACACTCTTGGCCTTCTTACAGTACATTCCCATCGGCAATACTGACCTATGTCTTCTCGATGCCGATGGAAAACGGCTGCCGATTAACACAAGTCTTAGCTCATTTGACACATGCCAAAAAACGGTGTCAACACATCCACATCCGCCGCATTATTGAGCAAAAGATAAGCTTGGGGGAGGTTCCCTCCCCCACTAAGGTAAGTTTTTAATTTCAGCATTTGTCTTTATGCATTTTCTTTGCTTATCTTTGTTGCATCTAAAAAAATCTCTGTATATGATAAAAATAATAAAAAGACTCTTTCCTCTACTCTCACATATTCCTTGAAAAATTAATATCTCCTATGGAAATAATGAATAGTTGCTCTGCTAAATGTTTCTCTAGTACTTAGTTTACATCTTAGTATTTCTTTAAGTATGGATTACTTGGCTTAAAAGAAACCATCATGAACCTAAAACTTTTGTGGGTTGCAAATGCTGTAACTAAGTCTAAGTTGTTGTGAGACATGATATGACAAGATAAGAGCTGCTATAATATTGTTCTAAGCAAGAATGACTATCGGAGTTTTATTTATTAAAATGATAAAAACACTTTTTGTTCCTCAATGGTGAAAATTCCTACCAAAGCCATACATGCTCTTTCATGATATAAGCTTTCTACATAAGCTGCTTGCTTTGTGTTGAGTTTGGTCAAGTTTTGTGACCCTTGTTGAGAGATTTATCATGCTCCCAAGATCAAGATCACGTACACACCACATATACATGCTGCTTTTACACTGGAAGTACGCGGAAACATGCCTTACATTTCCACATAGTTCATACTCCATGCTCTAATAGAAAAACTCTCTCTAGTATGTTGCTAGTAAATGAGACATAGACTATGCAAAATTATGAAAAATTTAGGGGCATTCTAAAGTCCCAAATTGATGAGCATTCCAAAGCTCCTCTCTAAAAAAAGATAGATAGCTATGTCTCAAAATAATAAGTTAGGAAAGAAAGATCATCCAAATATAGGAGTATCAATCATCTGCCATGTTTCCACACACTTGCACATCTTGATCTAAGAGTATGACACTTCTCTCCTTGGATCCGAAATTTGACTTTACAACATATGCAAGGTAAGTTTGCTACATCTTTGATCCCTACCTATAGCCCCACATAAGCTTTAGAGATAGGATGAAAGAAGGCAAACTTTGATATATGCCTTGGTGAGGAATCATACACGCATGAGCGACCTGAGAGTACCATTTGAGGAACACTAAGTTTTCTTTTACAAAATATTGCAAAACCTCCGATGTGAAACTTATGAAAGAATGAGAAAACTAGTGCTCAAGTCAAGTTGTTCTATCTCTCAACCTCTCAAGACAAAGGATAAAGCTATAAGCCCCATGAAGACTAAGGTAATATGGGTGAGTCTTTATTGCTAATTTTTCATTTCAAAAGAGAAGTATGATTGTTGTAGATTTAGTACTCTTGAAATATAAAGCATCGTAGCAACTCCTGATCCATCGAGCTAAGTTTGATTGTTTGCTCGAGACGAGCAAAGGTTAAACTTGGGGGATCTTGTTGGCACAAAATATGGTCCACTTTTATATAACTAAAATGATGCCACCAACCTCAGGATCAAGGATAAACAAACACATCATGAGCATATTTTATCAAATAACCAGTTCCACATGTCCATGAGTGTTTGAGTACAGGAATGAAGAAATGGAGCAAAGAAGAGTCAGTGGGGCCCACATAGGGGGTCGGCCGACCACCCTATGGGCCCACCTGCTCTCCCCTCTCGGCCATGATCCAAGAGAAGCACTCCAGAGTGATTGCCAACCATTGGATCACCCTGTGCTTTCTCTCAACGGCTCACATGCATAGCACATGGATCCATGGGCCCACACCAAGGAGATAAACGTGACAACCACCTCAGAACCAATAAACAAACTCAATGACAAGTGGGACCAACACCGAGGAGGACGAAGTGGGCCAGAGACCCCAAGGGGGGTCGGTCGACCACCCCCTAGGCCCACCTGGCTCCCACCTGGTCCCTGACCAGTGGGGCCACTACCAGAGGCCAGAGGAGGGCCCACCTGCCATAGGGGTGGTCGGCCGACCACCCCCTAGGTTGGGTTGGCTCCCTCCAACCGCCATACCCCTTGGCACATGCTGGAAATCACATCCCTCCATCGTTGGTCGGTTCAAGGGTCGGTTGGATCCAAGGGTGGAGGATTAAAGGCCCTGAATCGCTGACATGGCGATGGAGTAGCCCCTACTCCACCTCCCACTATAAATAGAGGGTCGCACCCCCCTCTTTACACATGGTGAAGGGTGAAGAAGCCTACAAGCTCTATTCCTTAGATTGTTCTAGTAGTTTAGTCTAGAGTGGGAGTTAGAGTTGAGTCGAGCTACGCTCAGGATCTCCGGAGTTGTCTTTTGGAAAGTTTGGTATAGCTCTTGTATCTTTCCTTCTTTGTAAGACTTTACCTTTATCAACATATTATCTTTTCTCTCTACTTTACTTAGTATTTACTTTGAGCATTACTATACTAGATATAGTCTTGTTATATGCTTTTGCTCTTTAATAGCCTTTACATCAATAGTCTGTGATCCTTGTGGCCTTTCCCGTATGCGATCATTGCCCTGTCATAGGGTGCTTTGATTATAGATCATAGTCAAAGTAATAAGTTGTGTGCGAGTGTGGTGCTTATACATCATCTTATTCTTAGTTACCGCTTGTTGCACGGATTGTTTGTGGTAGCTAGCAAGAGGTGACAACCTTGTCTAGTCTTTGTATTCCACCACGTGTTTTTAGGCAAGTTCTTAAAAGGTAAGGCCCGCGTAAGAAGAGGGCGCGGTCCGGTAGGAGTTTTGTCCTCCTACTGATCTATCCCCTCGCCTAGCATACTTGTATTGAGGAGACAAACTATAGTGTTTAGACTAGTTAATTGGCTAAGTATATTGAAGTAGAGTGAATTACATAAGAGTCCCTTTACTCTCTCGTTGTCCTCCCACCTAGCTATTCTATCTAGTCCATTCTAAGTATCATTTACCTTGGCTTATTCATTCATCAACCACTTCATATCACATTTATCGTTTACCCCCCTATACTAGTTGGTATTAAGTTGAGGTGTTCTCTAGGATCTCTCTCTAATTATTATTTCTAGCCCAGCTTTCCCTTGGAAAAATATAAATTATGATACCTTGGAATACTCCTAGGTGAAGTGCTACAATGGTATAATCTGTGCGCTTGCGGATTTATCCAATAGTCATAAGAAATACCAATAAGCATTTCTGGCGCCGTTGCCAGGGATAGGGATTTATCTCTATTTTTGGTGCGACGCTAAGAAATGTCAACAATATCCTGATTACCTTGTGACCTATGATTTGATCCACCATATATGATTAGTATTGCTAGCGCTCAAACCGGATGTACATGATCTTAATTTGTTAATGACTATATGCAATAATGATAAAACTCGCTTTTTAGTAACATTGAATTATAGGAACTTATCTGGGGGCAAAAGCTGGGATATACAGTACAACCCCGGGGGCTATATGGCTCTGGCTTTAGCTTAGTATGGGGACCTTTTCTAGCTCGTTCAGTGGTTACCTTTATGGCGCGAAAGGGGTGTGCCGAGATGGGTATAGTGTGGTTCCTAATTTATGAGTATAGCCGCGAAGGAGTGTGCCATATACAAGTTGGCTCTACATCTGCTTGCATGGAAACCTTGCAGCCCTAACTTGTTAGACGAACCCTTGAAAGGTTACATAGTGTACCATGCTCGCTCACCTCGGCAGTGTTTTGGGAGTTATAAACCCGGGCATCTGGGCAACACGACTCGTGGGTAAAGTTATACACCTCTAATCAGAGTTAAAAACTATCATGATAGCCGTGCTCACAGACACGAGCGGCTTGGAAAACTCATAGAATTATGGGTTCTTACTTCTATGTTGGTTTATGCAAGTATTATTTATTTATTGTATCATTGTCATTTACCTTATGATCATGGATATTTGAGCTTATGCATTACCTTGGCAGTTGTTGGTATTAATATGAACTTGATCTACTTAAAATGCTTACCGCTATGAACCATGCATATCCTTTAGAGCTTCATGAACCTCGTGTTATATTTGTTGAGTACGTATGTGCTCACCCTTGCATTCAAACACCACAGATGAAGATTGGATTGATGATTACCGCAATGAGTACTAGTCTTGGAGTCAACCAGTCAACCAGTCCCTTTTGGAGCTTCCGCAGAAGTCGTCGTCTTAGTTACAGTTTATTTGTTTAAGACTTTGTATTTGAATATTCATTCGCTATGTAATAAGCATTGTGATGGTACTTTTATAATTTGTCAACTCATGTGTGCGACTATTCCTAAGGTGCACATGAGCCTTTTACGCACTTGTTTTTGTTCTTAAAAACGGGTGTGGCAAATTGGTATCAGAGCCTGGTTTGACTGTAGGACGCAAGCCTTGTAGTTCTGGTCTCTATCTAAAGTTTAGTTTGCTAAAAACTATTTTCTTCAACCTTGTCCTTTAAATTGATTATTTCTCAATCCTTGTTCGATTATCACCTCCTTGATGGCTTCCTTTGAGCTACTATTTCTTATCACCTTAAATATTTTGTTTCTCTTTGTTTCACTAGGTTTTCATGTCTCACCTTTCTCAAAATCTCTATGGCCTTTAATCACCTATCTCCCCTTTTCTAGGATGTCCACCAATTGAGAAGAAGTGCGAATAGTATCGCAGTTGAGTCTTTGGTGTAATGTGAACCCTTTGTGCTTGGTTTATTTGTTATGATGTCTATGAATGATTTCGATCTTTGTAATGCTTGCTGGAACCTTGTGGTTATATCTACAAGTTTTCAAGGTTTTATAATAAATAGTTAATGTCATACGTATAGATGGGTTGGGTTTATCCTGACTCTGTCCTTGCTGTTTTCTGGAGCAGTCTGCAAGGTTTCTGTTATATCTCGAGATCTGATCATGCAAAATTCATGAAATTTTTCTGGGAACAACTAGACTTACCCATTGTTCATTTCCAACTGGAATCACCCTTATAGCTGTTATATTTTAAGAGATATGCCTGTTGCAAGTTGAGGTTTCTGCGCAGTCTGAAACCTGAAACAAAATCTGTTATTTGTTGTTTTACATAATCTTAACTTCTGAATCTGGGAAGGACATATAAAACAAAGTTGTATAGAATTTTGAGAACTTTCGAGAAAGTCTAGAACCAACTCAATCGGATATCTGTAGCTCGAATTATGGCTGTTTTACTGTAGTATTGTCAGAATCTCTCGTCCAGAAAATTTCAGATTTGCATATAATATGATTTTGATGGTATAAGTAATGTTTCTAAGCATAGTTATTTGTGTTTTGGAACACAGATACCTCGTTCTAATAGGAACCCACCGCCACCACCTCCACGAGCACCCATGACCACTGAGTTGATGGCGATGCAGGGACAGCTCATGCAGACTATGATGCAGTTTATGCAGAACCCGCCAAACCAAACTGCTACTCCTATCAACAAGCGCCAGGAATTCCTTCAAGGTCATCCCCCAGTGTTCTCTCACGCTGCTAATCCTCTGGAAGCAGATGACTGGTTGAGGGCAGTGGAAAAACAACTCAACATTGCTCAATGTGACGACCATCAGAAGGTGTTGTATGCTTCTGGTCAACTTCAAGGTGCAGCTTAGACTTGGTGGGAGTCATACCAAGCTACACGTCCTGCTAATGCTCCTGCTATCACCTGGGATGAATTCTCCAGGGACTTCAAGGCACGTCATATTCCAGAAGGAATTATGGAGCTCAAGCAAGAGGAGTTCCGTAGTCTCAGGATGGGGCAGATGTCGGTCAGTGAGTACCATGATAGATTCTCTCAACTGACTCGCTATACTCCTAATGAGGTGCGAGAAGATGTAGACAAGCAGCGTCACTTCCTGAAGGGTATCTACTATGATCTGAGGTTGCAGTTGAAGGGTAATGTGTACTTGAACTTCCAGTCACTGGTGAACCGTGCCATTGTTCTAGACAATGAGCGCAAGGACATCGACAAGAAGAGGAAGATGAGAGCACAATCATCTGGTAGCAACACTCGCCCCCGCTATAACTCTCATACTGGTTCTCAGCAGAGGTACCAAGGACCTGTTAGCCAGTGGAATCACAATCAGAATCAGCAAAGGCCTCAGTACTAGCAGGGTAATACTCAGAACCAGCAGCGCACGCCTTATCAGTTTCAGAGTGGACCTCATACTCCACGTCAAGGTACCCCCAACTCTACTCCAGCTAAGAATAGTGCACCTCAGCCCAGCACTCCAAGAGTATGCTATCGGTGTGGAGATCCTAGATACTACGCTCATAGTTGTCCAAAGAAGCAGAACCAGAACAATGATAGTGGTAGCAGAGGAAGACCTCAAGCAACCCCAAACTCTGGAAGGGTGAATCATATGTCTACTGCTTCAGCTCAAGAGACCCTAGAGGTTATGTTGAGTACGTTTGATCTCAACTCCAACCCCACCTCTGTTCTTTTTGATTCTGGAGCTTCGCATACTTTTATTTTCGAAGTATTTGTTACCATGCATAGCATACCATTAATAGCACTGAAGAAAAAGATGACAATAAGTTCACCCGGGGGACCTATAGCAGCTACTCATAGATGTTCCTCAGTTAATCTGACCTTAAGGGGGGTAGACTTTGAGATTAGTCCAATTGTTCTAGATGGCTCTGGAATTGATGTGATTGTGGGTATGGATTGGATGCAAGCACGTCAGGCAATAATACAGTGCAAAGAGAAGAAGGTGTCTCTTACTACACAAAAGGGTGATGAGATCATTGTTGATGTAGTTGTGCAGAAACCTAAGGCAACCACAGTGAACCAGATTGAGGATGAACCTAATCGAGATGACTCAGTGGTGGATGAATTTCAGGATGTCTTTCCAGATGAACTGTCAGGTATGCCACCTGACCGAGACATTGAATTTCTTATTGAGTTATTACGTGGTACTACACCCATAGCTAAACGACCATATAGAATGAGGGTAAAAGAACTAGAAGAACTTAAGAAACAAATAAAAGAATTGCAAGAAAAAGGTTTCATTCGTCCTAGTTCATCACCATGGGGTGCACCAGTGATCTTTGTTGATAAGAAGGATGGTGGTCAGAGGATGTGTGTTGATTATAGATCACTTAATGATGTTACAATCAAAAACAAGTACCCTTTGCCCAGAATTGATGATTTGTTTGATCAGTTGAGAGGTGCTTGTGTGTTCTCAAAAATTGATCTTCGTTCTGGCTATCATCAATTGAAGATTCGTGCTAGTGACATTCCAAAGACAGCTTTCACCACAAGGTATGGTATGTATGAGTATACTATCATGTCATTTGGATTGACCAACGCTCCAACATACTTTATGTACATGATGAATAAGGTGTTTATGGAGTATTTGGATAAATTTGTGGTTGTGTTCATTGATGATATACTGGTGTTCTCTAAAACTGAGGAAGAACATGCTGACCATTTGAGATTGGTATTGCAGAAGCTTAGAGATCACAAGTTGTATGCTAAGCGAAGCAAGTGCGAGTTCTGGTTGAAAGAAGTTTCTTTTCTTGGTCATGTTGTCTCTAATGGAGGTATTTCTGTTGCTCCAAGCAAGGTAAGAGATGTGTTGAATTGGAAACCACCAACTAGTGTTACTGAGATTCGCAGTTTTCTTGGTTTAGCTGGTTATTACAGAAGGTTCATTGAAGGGTTTTCAAAGCTGGCAAAGCCTATGACAGCCTTATTAGAGAAGAATGCAAAGTTTGTCTGGTCTGATCAATGTCAAGCCAACTTTGAAGAGTTGAAGAAGCGGTTGACTACAACACCTGTGTTGATACTGCCAGATCTGAGTAAGAGTTTCTCTATCTATTCTGATGCTTCTCATAATGGTTTGTGATGTGTTCTTATGCAAGAAGGTAGAGTTGTTGCTTATGCATCTAGGCAGTTGAGGAAACATGAATTGAATTATCCTACCCATGATTTAGAACTTGTTGCTGTAGTACATGCTTTGAAGATATGGAGACACTATTTGATTGGGCATAAGTGTGACATATATATTGATCATAAGAGTTTGAAATATATCTTCACCCAGTCTGATCTGAACTTGAGACAGCGCAGATGGTTATAGTTGATCAAGGATTATGATCTGGATGTGCATTATCACCCTGGGAAAGCCAATGTTGTTGCAGATGCTCTCAGCAGGAAGAGTGTAGTTCATGAGTTGCTTGTGCCAGCTATGCCACAGGAGTTGTGTGATGAATTTGCACGTTTGAACTTGGGTTTTTGTGTCAATGCAGCAGAGATGGTGATGGAACCTACACTTGAATAGGAAATCTATAACGGTCAGTTGCAGGATGAGAAGTTGAAAGAGATAGCAGAGAATCTAGTAATTGGTAAGTCGCCTGGCTTCTGCATGGATGATAATGGAACTTTTTGGTTTGGTAATCGCTTGTGTGTACCTAATGATAAAGCTTTAAGGCAAATGATTTTGCGTGAAGCTCATGAGTCTGCTTATTCTATTTATCCTATTAATACTAAGATGTATATGGATTTAAAAGAGAAATTTTGGTGGGTTGGATTGAAAAGAGATGTAGCTGAGTATGTAGCTTTGTGCGATACTTGTCAGAGGGTTAAAGCTGAACATCAGAGACCTACTGGATTGTTGCAACCTATGAAGATACTTGAATGGAAGTGGGAAGAAGTTGGCATGGATTTCATTGTTGGGTTACCTCGTACACAGCGAGGTTATGATTCGATATGGGTGATAGTTGATCGTTTGACCAAGGTAGCTCACTTTGTGCCAGTCAAGACTAAGTACAATGGTGCCTGGTTAGCAGAATTATACATGGAACAGATAGTATGTTTGCATGGGGTTCCCAAGAAGATCGTGTCTGACAGAGGTACTCAGTTCACCTCAAACTTTTGGGAAAAGGCACATAGTTCTTTGGGAACCAAGTTGAATTTTAGTACTGCATATCATCCTCAAACAGATGGTCAAACTGAAAGAACTAATCAGATATTGGAAGATATGTTGAGAGCTTGTGCATTGCAGTATGGTACTAGTTGGGATCAGAGTTTGCCTTATGCAGAGTTCTCATACAACAACAGTTATCAGCAGAGCATTAAGATGTCACCGTTTGAGTCTTTGTATGGTCGTAAGTGTAGAACACCTTTCTTTTGGAATCAAATAGGTGAAACACAAGTGTTTGGGGCTGATGTACTTAGAGATGCTGAGGATCGTGTGAGAGTGATCCGAGAAAGCTTGAAAATAGCATAGTCGAGACAGAAGATTTATGCTGATAATAGAAGAAGAGACTTGTCCTTTAATATTGGTAATTATGTCTATCTCAAAGTATCACCAATGAGGAGTGTGAAAAGGTTTAACATGAATGGTAAGCTAGCACCAAGGTATGTTGGACCGTTTAAAGTATTAACCAGACATGGTGAAGTTGCTTATCAATTAGAACTGCCTGAGAATTTATCTGGAGTTCATGATGTGTTTCATGTGTCTCAACTTAAAAAGTGTTTGCGAGTACCAGAAGAGCAAATACCTTTGGATGATCTTAATGTTGCTGATGATCTGACTGATGAAGATATCTAGTTAAGATTCTTGAAATAGCAGAAAGAGTAAACCGAAGCAGAGTAATCAAGATATGTAAGGTTCAGTGGAATCGGTATTCTGAGGCAGAAGCAACTTGGGAAAGAGAAGATGAGTTGAGGAAATCATACCCGCAATTGTTTGAGTAAGCCAGCTAATCTCGAGGACGAGATTCTTTTAAGGGGGATAGATTTGTAACACTCCAAATTTTGCATTGTTTTGAAAAGCATTAAATTGATTTAATTATTCTTCTCTTGCTTTGCATTTAATATAATTATTTATATTCATAGTTTTGGAAAAATAAAAATTGTCATATAGAAACTCGAGTGAGCATTCATGCTGGTGCATTTACTGTTTTGTACTGAGTGGTTTTGAAAACTATTCTCAAATCTGTGTTGCAAATTGATTTGGAAAAGGTTTGCAAAACAATTTATGGAAAAATGCAAAAGCTTTTCTTTTTCTCTCTTATTTCCTATTTTCAATCTGACCCAGTGCCCTTCCCTTTCATCCGCGCCTGGCCCAAATTCCGGCCGAGAGGCCCAGCAGTGTAGGCCCTCCTCCCCTTAGTTTCTCGCGTGGGCCGACTTGCCCCTCAGCTCAGCTCTGAATCCAGGCAGCTGTCTCCTTCCCTTTCCCCTTGCATCACTGACACCGGGACCCGCGCGTCAGCGCCTTCCTTCACCTCCCTCTGCCGAGTTCGTCTCGGCAACGAGCGTCAACCCGTGCTCCAACCAAACTCCGATTTCTCGGGGATTTGTTTCCATCGAATCGTGTTTGAGTGCCTTATACGACCCCTGTCACCCACCGCCTCGGCCTTTGCCATCTATTAGCCCTCGCCAAGCCCTAGCTAAGCCGCGACGAGTTCCCGAGCTCGGAAAACTCGCTGCCACCTCCATTGACATCCTCCCGAGATTTTCTGTCACCCTCGGGCCTTCATCTTCCTCCGAATCAAGGTTCAGGACACCTTTATCCCTCTCCCGCGCTCAATTTCGCCTCGGATCGCTCACCTCGCCTCGCCATCGTATGCAGGGAACCCGACGTCGCTCCGCATCGCCACCAGGCGCCTCTGCCACTCCCTCCGACCGCGCGAAGGCCTTGGTGAGTTCGCGATCGCCTTCTCTTCCTCCCTGGCCAGTCGGTTGATCGAATTGTGGGTTGTGGACCCGTTCCAGTTACGCCGGCGAGCTTCTCGCCGGAATCCATGGAGAGCCGCCGTCGGCCCCTGTTTCAGGCCGGCAGAGCTCTGTTCTCCCCCTCCGTTCTAATCCGCACCGTCCGGTTGAGATCCAACGGATCGTAGCCCTCCTTACCCCTTCGCCTTGGCTCAATTGCTAAAGAAACCCTGGGATTTTCCCCCTCTTAACCCGTCATCCATGGCGTACTAAACTTCTACGCTTTCTCCTCTGGAAAGCGTAATCCTTCTCGGTTTTTGTTTTAATTTCGAATAAAAAGGAAAATCAGTAATCACAGAATTGCCATTCGTATTCAAATGCCCATATCTTTCTCATTTTAAATCCGTTTTGATCCGTTCGAATTGCATTAGATTCGTAGTAAAATTCTTAATATGCTAATACTACTGTTAGTCAGTTTTGAAAATTTATAAATTCGTGATTAGATTTAATTTAATATCTTTTTATAGGAAACCTTGTTTAAACCATAACTTCGTCGTTTTAGCTCCGATTTTTGTGCATGAAACGTCGATGTGATCGTAGCGATACGTAGATTAGTTTTATAAACTTTTCATCTTATTTTCTTACATTACTATTCTAATTATAGTTTTGTTTGCTTCGTGTATGATTGTTCGTTGATTGAATGGTGTTGATTGTTGATCGATATAGACGTTGAGCCACCAGTTGAAGAGTCTGAGTTTTTCTTCGATCAAGAACAGCAAGACCAGCAGGAATTCTTCGAAGAAGGCAAGTATAACATGGGATTATCCTTATTCTCCTATTCACAATTAATATAATTCATATGCATGATATCACTTGTTTACCATAGTTTGATCCTAGAGATTGATATCCTGATTACCTTGTGAACTATGATTTGATCCACCATATATGATTAGTATTGCTAGCGCTTAAACCGGATGTACATGATCTTAATTTGTTAATGACTATATGCAATAATGATAAAACTCGCTCATTTACCTTATGATCATGGATATTTGAGCTTATGCATTACCTTGGCAGTTGTTGGTATTAATATGAACTTGATCTACTTAAAATGCTTACCGCTATGAAACATGCATATTCTTTTGAGCTTCATGAACCTCGTGTTATATTTGTTGAGTACGTATGTGCTCACCCTTGCATTCAAACACCACAGATGAAGATTGGATTAATGATTACCGCAATAAGTACTAGTCTTGGAGTCAACCAGTCCCTTTTAGAGCTTCCGCAGAAGTTGTCGTCTTAGTTACAGTTTATTTGTTTAATACTTTGTATTTTAATATTCATTCGCTATGTAATAAGCACTGTAATAGTACTTTTATAATTTGTCAACTCATGTGTGCGACTATTACTGGGTGCACATGAGCCTTTTATGCATTTATTTTTTTTCTTGAAAACGGGTGTGACAATACTTCCCTCGCAATCGCCGTGCCGGAGCTCCCTCACCTCGCCCTCACCGCCACTAATCCACGTCAAAGCTTTGTTGCCCATGCCGCTGCTCGTCCACACTGGAGCTCCCTCGCTTAAGCTGGAGCTCCGTTTCCCGCGCTGCCGCTTGTCCTCACTGGAGCTCCCTTGTCCGCGCCACTACTCATCCAAGTCAAAGCTCCCTCGTTCGTGCCATGAAGGATCTCATTGGGCCGCCCGTCAGCACCAGGGAAGATCTCCCTTGGTCGCTCGTATGCACTAGATAGATGAGGAAGACAAAGCAGACGAAAGGTAGAGAGGAACCGGCAAAACCAGGTAATTGCGGTTTCGTGTTTTTGTCAAGAAAGTGCGAAATGAATCCGATTCGATTCCCAACGCTATGGGCCGTTTGGAACCGTTGCTCTCGATTCTCCCAAGAAACCGAAACGATTCTCTCAACCAAACGAGCTAGGTAAGAGAACCGACACCGGTCCTAGTTCACACGTTTGCACACGTTTTCAATCTTTGAGTGGGTTATTATTAAGCTCATACATAGTCTTACCTACTTCATTAATAGCCTAATCAGGACCCTGCAAAGTGCAATAGGACTTTCTTGGAATGGCTTTGTGAGCCTGTTCGGCTTGTGAAGAAGCCGACTGATTGAATAGTGTTATGTAAGAGAGAATAAACTGATTGAGTAGTGTTCTGTGAGAGGGAACAAACTGAAACAAATTGAGAGTAGTTCAAACGAACAGGGCCATGTCTTGAGAAGGCACTTTTGTGTAATATAACACAATTAGAGTATCTCTAAGAGCCTTTGTAAAATATACTCTCTAAATCATCATTTAGAGAGTCATTTGACTAAAAATCGTTTTTTATCTTTATACTCTCAAATAGCTTTTCTATATCTCATACACAATCTAGAGTCATTCTTGTCTTTTATATTTGGCTAGGAAAAACCTAGAATAGAAAATAACTATATTTACATACTCTCTCTGTCCCTAAATAACTGTCTTTCTTACTTTCCGAGAAATATCTTAGATTAATTTTGTATAAAAAAATATTAATATTTATGATACATAATTGATATCATTAGATGAATCTTTTGATCTAGTTTTTAATAAATTTATTTGGAGACATAAATGTTATACGTATTTTATATAAATCTAGTCAAAGTTGTGGCACGGAAACCCAAAATGATACTTAATAAGGGACATAGGGAGTAACCATTTAGAAAAGTTGTTGGAGTGTATTTTTTCAATAAAATCTCTATAGTATTTAGAAAGAATATAGAAAGTTTTTTTAGATGTTCTAAGTATTAACTTTTTTTTGCTATGACTATAATTAATCCAATCCAAATAACTTAACCCGGAGCAGTTTGTTTGTTTCAATGGGAAATGAGGAAAGTTGCATTCCCCCGTGGCCCGTGGATCTAGGAGTCGTTGAGTTGGCGTGCGAGCCAGAAAGCACCAGAAGATCAGATACGCACGGTTCCTTTCCTATCCCGCCGCCGCCAACTCCTCCCCATTCCTGCTCCCTCTGCCGCCGCCCATCGCTGCGCCTCGTCGGCGGCCGCCTCATCGCCGGCTGGCGACGGGCAAGACAAACCGAGGGCCTCTCTTTCCAGTTTCCACCAAGTTCCCTTTCCTCTCTGGTGTCGGTGCTGCCCTCTGGTGTCTGGAGTGTTGTGCAGATCCACTCGGCCGGACCTGTTTCGATATCTCCGTCTGTTGGTAAGCAATCCTGACCTCTTTCCATTTTTTACTGTGATGTGATAGCAAGCAAGCAATCAAAAAATCCGAATCGTTGGAGGGTGCTGCCGGTCAAACCATCCGTCCATGATCCCATCAGGTCCTTTTTCATCGCGCAAGGTCCGTGCCTAACTGCCAGTCCGGTACTGCAAGGTTTCTCTAGGATTTTTGCGCAACAATAACAACAGCCATGTGGAGGCTCAAGCAGTTCATCCCCAAGGAGCAGCCCAGTGGCCTCGAGGGTCGGACCGTCGATGTCGGCAATGTCAAGGTGCACGTCCGGGAGGCCATTGCCGAGGGTGGGTTCTCATCTGTCTATGTTGCCCGAGACCTGGTCAACCAGCGAAGCACTACGCCCTCAAGCACGTGATCGTCCAGGACGAGGAGTCGCTGGGTCTGGTCAGGAAGGAGATCACGGTGTTGCGATCGCTCAAGGGACACCCTAATGTGGTCACACTGGCTGCACACGCCGTACAGGACATGGGCCGGGCGAGGGAGGCGCTGTTGCTTATGGAGTTTTGCGAGAAGTCACTGGTTTCTGTGTTGGAGGGCAGAGGAGCGGGCTACTTTGATGAGGAGAAGGTGGCGCTGATCTTCCGGGATGTTTGCAATGTTGTCTTTGCGATGCATTGCCAGACGCCGCCTCTTGCTCACAGGTGAGTCCACCACTTTTCTAGCCTGTGGATTGATTGGAGCCACTCTTCACAATGTTTCCACCAAGCAGTACTCACAGTTCTTATGTAGTTGCTGCTTTTTTGGTTGACTTTCTATGAAACTGTTGGCCACTATTAATCTACCTATTTCTCATCATGTGAAAACAAAAGAGATGCAGTTTGGTCTTTTGTACCTTGAACATAACATCACATCTATTTCACAGACTCACAGCAATGCTATACTGGATCAAGTAAAAAAGTGCCAAGCTTGCAAGTTGAATCAAGTAACTATAAAAAATCACGTTGAATCAACTTATTTTTGCTCTATAGCTGGCATCTTGGCCTGCAAATTAGACATCAATGCTCATTAGTTTTCACATTTATGGGTGTTGTTTTCATCTTTTTCCTTAGTTTAAGGCATTCAGGACTATCGTTGTTCAGTTGTGGACTCGTGGTTTGTAACAGATAATTCTGTGTGTTTTATTGGTTTCTTTGTCCTTATTGTTCTGTTTGAGTGAAGTTGTACCCTCAGGAAACTGCTATGCCAAGTTTAATTTCAGATCTCTATGACGGAAAATATAATTCATTTGCATTTGCAGGGACCTAAAGGCAGAAAATGTTCTTCTTGCTGCTGATGGGGCATGGAAACTATGCGATTTTGGTAGTGTGTCGACAAACCATAAATGCTTTGATAAACCTGAGGAGATGGGCATTGAAGAAGATAACATCAGGAAGCACACCACTCCTGCATATAGAGCTCCTGAGGTTTATATTGAAAATTTCATGTTTGAGCCCTTTCTCAGTCTGTTGTACATATTTATTTACTACTATATGCTTGTTTACTGATTGCAGATGTGGGACTTGTACAGGAGGGTGGTTATCAGTGAGAAAGTAGATATCTGGGTAAACCACCTCTACAGCTATCATTTTGCATTCTGGTTTTATGCAAATGTTGCATATTATTGAATTGCATTTTTTTTTGTGCCTGATCAATTACTAATTGATAGTGCCATCAGTTGAACGTTAGTATTTGTGGTTTTTTACAGGCTCTTGGGTGTCTCTTGTATAGAATCTGCTACTTCAAATCAGCATTTGATGGAGAATCAAAGCTTCAAATACTAAACGGGAACTATCGTCTCCCAGAATTGCCGAAGTACAGTTCTTCTATTACAACACTTATCAAAGACATGCTTAATTCTTCTCCAGATGCCAGACCAGACATCACACAGGCAAGGGCTTTGCTTGATTGGCCATTCACTTCCATGAATTTAGGTTGGTCTTAATTAGTGCATACACCATGAAGCCAAGTAGCCAACACATAAAAGGTCCTCCGTTTGAGTGTTGTTGATAAATGTTCTGTTTTAGGTGTGGTTCCGTGTTAATGAGTTACTTCCATTGGAGCTGCAAAAGGATTTACCTGATGGATCTCCATCTGGATCAGCATTTGAATCTCATACTGCAATTGATGAAGGTTTGCTGCTACTATTTTTTTGGTAGATTTATCTAGATAAATATTAGTAAGTGTAAGAAACGCTGTTGCGTGAAATCTCATATATGTACTTTTGTGTGAATAGAAAACCGTCTGTTTTGTTAATCGTTCATATTTTTTCTCTGCATCTTAAATTTTTCTTTGCCTGAAAATATTTCTTCTTGTTTCTTCAATAACCTAAATTATTTGTTGCAGCATCAACGAGACCACAGCAAATGAGTACTTCATCATCAAAAGAAAATATGAGGAGTACCTCTCTTAGTGATTCTTCCAACGTGATGGCACAAGGTCCTCTGAAAGCTATGGACAACAGAGGTTCTATAGGTGCATTTTGGTCTACTCAACATGTTCAGGAGCTATCTTTTGCTTATGACAAGGGGCCAGCTTTTAATGAAGAGCCAAATAATCAAGTCACATCAAAGCAATCACAGTCTAAGAACCAGAGCACGCCAGCTCACAATTCATCTCGGAAGTCTCTGTCTGCATCAGTTGATAGTTCCCCTGGGGATTTTGAGATTAGGTTTTCTGCAAATGGCTCGGAGTCTGGGCTGGAGAAAACTAAAACGGCAATAACAGAGAATAAAACAAAGATACAAGCTACTGTCTTCAACTCCTTTGTGGCAGACTTTGATAATATCAAAATGAACTCACGAAACAATACTGACAATGTAAACATGGCTAGCAAATTGAAAGAACGTCAATTGGAAGCAGAAGTAACTTTACTCAAGGAACAATTAAAGATAGCAAACCTGGAGAAGGAAGAAATTTCGTTGAAGTTTGATAAGTTATCTTCCATTTGCTCCTCTCAGAGGCGAGAGATACAAGATCTTAAGCAAGCCTTAGCTGCAACTTCTGTTATACCACCAGCTAAACAGTTGAGAGAAAACTCAAAAGTTGAACTCACCCCACCCAGCAAAAGCCACGATACTCCGGTATGAATACTGCTATGCCCTTAAATTTCCTTCTAGTCAGATGTACCCACTTTCAAGTTTCCGCTTGGTCCAGGCCAATGGGTGAAATCATTGAAGATAGAATTAGAAGTTGCTAGCTTGGCCAATTCTCAAAGTGTTTAGACTCAGTGATGGTGTGTGAAAGTTGGTGGGCCAATCCTGAACCTCTATTCTTTCCTGTCAATGTTTAGGATTAGCCCATCCTTTACCCCATCCTACCTCACATATCCCTAAATCTAATACCCTGTGAGGTCTAACTTAGCATGGTCTTGCCACTTTTCCTATTTGATATCACTGTTGACTTGTTTCTGTCTAGATAGCCTAAGTACCCTGAATGTAATATTTCATCTTGATATATATCAGGAGGCTGATATATTAATTTACTGGTTTTCACAGCCAAGGGAGAAGATTGAAGGAACCCCTCCAGAACTCCGGCAAGGCCTATTTACTTCAAGCCCGGGAACACCAAGCCCTGATCTGAAAACATGGTCAGCTTTCCCTGAAGAGCCAAAAGCTCAAGCAGCTGTGAAGAGTGTCCACCCCAGGTCAGTCCGAACTCTGCGCGCATCAAACAGCAGCAAAGCCAGCTCAATTGGACAGTCAAATCTAAGTTCTAGCACCGGTCCATTTGCCTTTGGTCAAGATAGCTTTAAGGCTGCTCCTTCTGGAACTGTACTTCCCCCGTTATCAAACATGGGGAATACTTCTCAGCTCAATAATCTGAATGTAGAAGAAAAGAAAGATGGATCCTACCAACCAGCTGGATGGACTGGGTTTTGATTGTGCTATAGCAATTTGCGGTGATACTATATATGCCAAAAGAGTCAAGAGAGAAAAATACATATGGTCTTGGTGGTCTGGCATACTGAAGATGCAGTGAGGAATGCCTGAACTGATGTAGGTATGTGCGGCAACGCTTTTGTACAATTGTCCTGGTGCTGAGCTAGCATCATAATGCATCCAGTTGTAACTTTAGTGCAAATGTAAGTTGCAACTTGCAAATAATTGCTAGATATTAGAAATAGATAGATATTTTTTCCTTCTGTAGACAAGCTTGTGGTGTCATGTCAATAAACAACGAATTTTGGACACATGCTATATAGATATAGCCATCTATTGCCATGTTATGAATAAAAGGTTGCCATTTAGTGGTAAATAGCTAATATACTCACTTTAATACTAATTATACATGTTGAGTCACACGAACACAATACTTTATGAATTCATTGTGATACATTTAGATTTTTGAATTGATTTATTTCTATGATTTAACATGCGGCTGTGAGGATCTGTTCTATTTTGGTGTCAACACATACATCTTGCAAGCATGAGAATCCACTGTTTCCTCCAGTTCTCCTCGCACAGCTGGTATAATCTCATCCTTCAAAACAAACAAAATCACAAACACAGGAATAAGTTAGAAAAAACAACTGCAATATGAAATATCGAGAAATATACACCCTCTGTTCACTTTTATATGTATGTAGTTTGATTGCTCAAAATTGATCTTTAATGTAAGTTTCTCTTATAGTATTTAACTATTTATTTATCGTTAGTTATACAATCTTAATCATTAGCCAGTGGTTGAAATACAAATCCGGAGTTATATAACTTTTATAGCATTCACATATTACTGGACTCAGTCAAACCATGAATTTGTATAGTCATACTGCACCTTACAAAAACAAATGGGGGGGTATGGTATTTTGACTTGTCTATGATAGATAAAATGCATCCTTACTGTCCACAGATCATGAGCATCAACAACGGTAGATGCATCGAGTCCAATGCTGCTCCAGCTGCCAGTGATGCTTGAGCAGACCCTCTGTTCCATAGAACAACTGCAAATCTCCCTCCAGTCAAGGGACCAGCCCATACCTAAGCACAAGGTTATGCTATATAAACAAGTGTTCGTATCAAAGCTTTTGCTTTCTTGTATAGTTCATCTTACTTCTTGGTCTCCATCTTGTTGCACTTTGTGCCCTTGTACTCCAAGCCCATCTGCTCATGAATCATTTTAGTTTAGTATAGTATCATTTCTAATTTGGAGAAACTAAGGAATGATCAGTGTACTTTCTTCACCTTGGTTAACTGCAATAACATTTCGATTGCTGAGGATTTCCTCGGTTTCGTTGCTCATTGAGCGGATGTCACAACCAATCAAGAGAGGTGCCTGCATCAAGTTAAGTCAGCAGCATGGTCTTACAAATGTTAAAAATTATTCACAATTTGTTGAATTATACTTTAGTGATATTTTTTCATCTGTAATGCTAAGACCCAAATTAAGCATCTTATTACCTTCACTAAGGCCCATATGCTGAAATGGGAACGGTACTCTTCTGTTGTCATCCCCCCATTTCCAACTTCCAGCATGTCTGGGTCTGAAAGCAGAGACAGCAGCTCAAGACAAATTGCTGGAAATGTTTAGAGATATGCAGCCATTCCATCCACCAGGCCCTGCATATGATGCCCACTTGTCGTTCTTATCGGCATTGGCCGTCATTCTGAAACATTACATTTACAGGGCAACAAGATGTATCAGGCATATTTTGCCTGGGCAGTTGAATCCTGTCAGGATGTGAACTTTACCTTGCCCAAGTGTCCTTGATGTCACCAGTTGTTCTCCAACTGTTTCCCACCACCTGCCCATGTTGCTGGATCATCCACACCCCTAGCGAACAATATTATTTTTAGGACAGAAGAATCGAATCTAAATCACCCATTTGAGTTGCTCAAAAGAAGGAACAAATACCATTCACAGAGGGAGAAGAAAATATTCCTCCCTGAATTCAGGAGCGCCTTGCTCATTGCATCATATCTGCATATGGTCATGAGCAAGTCAGTCTCCCAAGGTAGCATAAATAAGGGGAAACTGTTAAGAGCTCTTGTGCTTGCTGGTCACCTTGGCTGAGGGCTTATTCCCTGGTTGTTGCAGTTGTCATACTTCAAATAGTCGACTCCCTTCGAATCATTAAAAGCATTATTTCAGTTTTGGATGCATTAAAGAATGTCATGATCATGTCATGCTTAAAGTTCGTTCTAATTGAGACATGATGATACCCAAGATGCAAAAGTTTTTGCGTCTTGATCTTCGTATCCTAGCGATCCGGGCATCAACTTGCCGCAAGTTCGTGTACTGAGGGGAAATGGTTGGTGTGATTTTATAGAGGAAAACAATCCAGAGCATGAAATCCACTGAAACAAAATGTACGAGTGTTTCTAGTTCTTCCATAAGCATCTTGATGAACATTTTTCTGCGACTTTGTGTCTGTTCTTTTGTTAATTAATATAAGTAGGGTTACCCTGCGTCACTGTAGATCCCTAGTTTGAGCCCTTTTCCATGCACATAGTCTGCCAAGGCCGTTACTCCTGATGGGAATGTTGAAGCATTTGCAGCCAGATTGCCCTGTAGAAATACAGAAAAGCTAGATTACTAGTTCCTTTTGCTACTCTGCTTATGTGACTGTACCACCATTTAATCACCTGGCAGTCCCTGTCATAGGCTGCCCAGTAATCATCTGCAGTTTCACAAATGTTGAGTTGTCAGGAAGTTTCAACTGGTCAAAAGAACAACAGAGTATTTAAGAAATCTCAAGAGGAGGTACCTATGTTGATATATTCATATCCAAGCTTTGCTAGGCCAGTATCCACCATAGCATCAGCTGTACAGGCGAATCATCAACTTGTTTTCACCATGCTGTGATGCAGAATGCACCTGTTTTGCGCCAAAACAAAAGTAGCCTTACCGATTTGTCGAATGATCTGTTCATTTATGTTCCGGTGGAAGTGATTCCAGCTATTCCACCTAAATTTTTTTCATGCACTTCCTTCAGCACTTGTTGGTTCAAAAGATGTCAATGCAAATCGGATGAAACGAAAACAGGAACATAATGCAGATTGGATGAAATCATGAAAAACAAAAATAAAATGGATAAAAAAAATCCAAGAAGTCAAGATGGAAAATCAAATTTCATCACCGAACGATAATAAGAATTGAAAAGAACACAGGACGAAGGCTACAAGATCAATTACCCCATCTGGGGAGTCCGGCCAAGGCCATTCTCCAGCGTGGCTCTCCTCGCCACGGCTGATGATGACCTTGGCGGCCTGATCGCAGCTGCCAACGTCCATAGCAAGACGAAGAGGAAAGCACAGAAGGTCAACTTTCCTGCCATGGCTGGGCAAAGATGTGTGTGTCTCAGTGCGGCAAGTGATGCTATCCTTACTGTTTTCTGAGGGGCTACTATATATAGGAATTGGCCAGTGTTAGGACAAGAATGTGTTCACGAGTTTTGGATCCCACGGAGCAGGACAGCAAGGCCGGCAGAGGCCAATTTACTTTGGGCACTCCACACGCTGATGCAACCTCTATTGTCACCGATTGATAGGGGCCTGCACTTCTTGTCTCGCTATTAAAATCTTTGTGCAGACACAAAGGGCCACAGAGCTCTTATATTAAGCGTTTCTTGGCACAACACCAGATTTTCAAAATAAATGTAGGAATAATAAGGAGAACATGGGATTCGGGATCCCACTTAGGTTCTTACAAAACAGGAGTTACAGATGAAGCATTTGAATACAATATCAGAAAAATAATTCAGAAATTTGAACGTGTTTTGGCATTTGAACAGTTTTAATTAACATATTTACATATGAACATTTCCCCCATCTTCTCATCAATACTCCTTCCATATTCAAAAAGGTTGTCGTTTAGGATAAGGTTTTAGTTAAACATTAGGAATATAAATCATGAATAACTTTTAAGTTGTTGAGTTTGAAAATATAAAAATCATATCAATAGATTTGTATTAAAAAATATTTTTATAAAAATATACATATATTATATTTCAATAAATATTTTTTTTAAAAAATAAGTGGTCAAAGTTATATTTTGAAGACCGTGTCGTTTTTTAAAACGACAAATTTTTTGAGTATAGAGGGAGAATGTTGCGTTGACCAACAAAAGCCAGCGATTAGTGAATCCACGCATCGGAAATGCTGTAGTAATTTTAGCAATCACTTTTTGGAACTGTCGTAATTACAAGAATGGTTCCAGGTTCATACATCTGCACCTTGGTCAGCATACATTACATCCTTAGACAACGCTGGGATATGAGTTTTCTCTGTCGCCTATGAATTAAAACTGGACCTAACAAACTACGTCCTCCGTCCCTGAAAAAATAGATTTCTGAATTTGTCTTAAGTCAAATTTTTTAAATTTTGACCAAATTTTTAGAACAAAGTGTTAAAAGTTACGGTATCAAACTAGTATAATTAGATTTATCTAAGAACATATTTTTATATGGTATTTATTTAAAGTCATAGATGTTGTTACATTTTTCTATAAAGTTAGTTAAAGTTAAAAAAATTTGACTGACACGGATTTTAGGAATTGATTCTTTCAGGGACTGAGGGGATATTTCTGAAAGGAATATTTAATTATATATAGAAGGATGAAGTGAATGCAAATGAAGAGCATTGCCTTTGCCAAACTGACCGACAGTTGCAAGGCCCAAAGATATTGGTGGTTTAGGGATTCCACACCTAGACAAATTTGGGACAGACTTGCGTCTCCGTTTTTTATGGAAGGAATGGACCAACAATTCCAAAGCATGGGCTGGTTTGGAGCTGCCTTGCAATGACCGCCTACTCTTCAAAGCCTCAACAACAATCTCCATTGGTGATGGAGCAAAGGCCAGATTCTGGCACGACAACTAGCTTGACGGTGAGGCCTCCAGGAAATTTGCTCCACACCCATTTGAGTTGGTAAGGAGGAAAAACAAGTCGATTCAACAGGAGCTTTGAGACAACATCTGGATTCAACACCACCGAGCACCCAGAGGAATTTATCTCCCTTTAGATCATAATCCAAGGTGTCCACCTGGTGCCGGGCGTGTGGGACTCCATTATTTGGCGATGGCTGCCGACGGTTCTTATTCCACTTGCTTTGCCAACGGGATCCAATTCAAGGGTTCCTATGCTAGTTTCCAAAACAAGCTAATATGGGAAGCACAGACGAAAAACAAATGCAAACTCTTTGCTTGGATACTAGTACATGAGAAAAGTCTCACGACAGATATCTTGCAAAAAGTCTCAATAACACTCAAGAATCACTATTTCAGGTGGCTTCAAGAATTAAAGAAGACATTAAGCAGAGGAAGAGGGCATTTCATGGACAGTGCTAGCAAGCCAGTCATTCAGGTTGTATATGTGCTTTGGGGGATTTTTTACCCTGCTTGTTTGCACAACTTCTTGGGCTTTGATTGTATGTAAAACATATTTATTCCTTGCTTAATTGTAAGCCAAAGTTCCTACCATTGGTTCAAAAAAATAACTGTTTCATTAATTAGATCATTTTTTTATGCCCTAATCTTTATATGTATGTGAATATTTTTTTCACATTGTCGCAACATCAGGTAAGAGGTGTACTGGCTACAGCGAGGAATGCATGGTTAGCCAGGTAGTATCTTATATTAGGCTCAAAGGAAGCATAGTTAGTTACCCTACAAGTCATACGGGGTGAGAGCTTCTTTATGTATGTTGTGAAACATGTTGCCAACGGTTCGGTCAAGCCCCCTAGAGGTTTCAATGATTAACGATAATGCAAAATTATTATGACTCAATTTGAGCTAGGGCATAGTAATGGTGATTGATTGGGCAACCAATGGTTTTCATGCCCTTGGCGATGGATATGATTTTAGTTTTCAAAAGATGGAGACAAGGCTAAGAAGATCTAGTTCTAAGTGTCGATTAGAGTTGAGTGACACTTCGAGTAGATTAGGGCTTTATTTAGCTTGTAACCATACAATTAAGGGGGCATGAATGGGTAGCTTGACTTGGGTGAGTCTAATGTTTTAGGTGTGGTGCACACTTGTCAAACTTAGCCCTAAGTAGCATAAGATTGGCTCTAAGATCAGTTGGAACAACTTTCGTCTTTGACAAAATCCGATTTGTAGTTGTTTGGGGTATTTTTCAGTGCATTGGATGCTAGTGCACCTCGCACCAGGCTAGGGTATGCCACTAGACGCACCCCCGTGAGTCACCAGACTCGTCGGTGAACTCAGTTTGCTCTGCTCTTTGTATCGCACTCTGCACCGGACGTGCCTGTGCGCTACGTCTGGTCGTTTCCAGAGAGGTTCTAGAGATGGCTCTATAACACCGAATGCTTGCGAACATATGGTGACGTAGACAATAACTAGCCGTTGGACAGCGACCGGATGTGTCACCACTTAAGCTGCATGTTTTGATCTCAATGAGTATGTTTGTTGTGGGGGTATTTATACTTCTTCTCTACCTCCATCATATCACCTTTGCTCATATGATCAGTTGAACAACACCTTGAGAGTGCAAGTGAGAGCAATGGGCCTAGTGAGAAGTAGAGTTTTGCTAATCCAGAGATTAGACACCTCATTAGTGACTAGAGAGTAGTAAGTGTGTATCCACCCATCTCATTAGGATTGTGTGAGTCAAGTGAGAGTTCGTCCCTATTATTCTTGGTGATCGATAGCACCAAGATGGTTTGGTGA
Organism: Microstegium vimineum; assembly: GCA_022036555.1. Lineage (NCBI taxonomy): Eukaryota > Viridiplantae > Streptophyta > Magnoliopsida > Poales > Poaceae > Microstegium > Microstegium vimineum. The sequence goes on along the minus strand of CM039119.1, from coordinate 32,609,940 downwards.
CGTTGGAGAGCTCAGTAATCATTCGGAGAGCTTGTGGATGACCCAAACCAAGTTATGATCAGTTGTGGACGATTTACCGAGACAGAGCGATGAAGAATCAGTCCGAAGAGAGCACTTGGTCTTTATGCAGACCAAGGGGGAGTTATACTCTTGCACGGGTGCTCCAACAAGGACTAGAGGGAGTGTCGACTCCTCGATACCTTAGGAAAGAATCACCTTGTCCCTTCCTTTGTTTTTCATTGTGTAATTTATTTTGCCATTTCAATTCCCACATTTCCTTACTTAGAATTGAATTGCTAGCTTAGAAATGGAACTAGCTTGCTAAACACACTTCTAGGCAAAGGGGGTAATTGGCTTTTAGAATTAGGATTTAATTCTTGCTTTATATTTAGAAAATTCCAATCCACCCCTCTCTTGGGCATCTTGATTCTTTCACGGACTATTCCCTCTATCTCTCATGATCAACATATAGTAGATTAAAGTAGAAGAACAAGTAGACATAAGATCCAGAATATATTCTTCATTCCTCTAAATATTGGTAATTACAATATAGCGCTCCCACGCATATATAGTCCTACCAAGGTCTAAGAATTTGGTAAGAGCCCACCTACAAACAGACTAGGATTAGGATTTCTCTTTCTCTTTTCCTTCTAAGATAGAGTCCTTATGTTTTACAACACTCCCTTGGACAATTACCATGATATGCATATGCCTTGTTAAAAACTCCATCTAAAAACCTAGTGGAAAAAATAGTTCTTGGAGAAAAGAGTACATCGCATTCATTAAATGTATGATGTCTCATTAAAAACCTTATATAAGAAACCTTCAAGTAAAAACTTACATAGGGAAAAAAGAGTATAACATTTAACCTTCTTGATCATGTATTTTTTTGGATGTTCTATTTTTCATGAATAGATATTGATCTTCATGATCTATGCATAAACTTCAATATTTAAAAAAAATATGACCTACTTAATCATTATAATTTTAGTGGTTGTGTTTACCTTCAAGGTATATTCAATCAAATTGCTCCCACTCATAAGCCATCCTTGAGCTTTATTGTTCAAACCATCCTTTTCATAAACGTGTGCATGATAATGGTATACAGTGCCACAATAGTATATCATTCAAAAGTTGGCTCAAATTCTTCTATAAATTACAATATGGATATAAATAAGAGCAATATGCTTCATGCAGAATGACCACTTGTTAGTTGTGCAAAACAAATAAAAATTTATCCTTCAGATAAATGTTTTTAGAGGATTACGCGGTAATAAGTTACAATATTTACTATCTTCTAGATAGTGCATCAAACTTATACTAGAGTTTGGATATTATAATTCTTTGTTAGTGGATTTTCAAATTGTATGTTCTATAAATCTTTGAGATTTTGATTGTACCACTAAAGAGTAAATCTAGTCTTGTATTTGGCATTTAGAGGATAATTCAACTGCTAAAGTCACCATTATTTTTATACCTTTCCTGGTATTTAGAAGATATCAACATTTCATTGTTATCTTTACAATATACATTTATTGAGTGTTTGTATGACACCTTTATGGTGTTTACGATTCCTCATCTTCTTTCTTTCGGGTCTATATTCTTTGAAGGATTGATGGTGTTTATTGAAGAATTGACCGATAAATTCTCCATGGATTAACTCCTTGAAAGATATTCTAATTTTCAGTGAATAACATTTCTTTTCTATGAGATATATTCTCTACTACATGAGAGATTATTATGTGATATATACAATGGGATACTGTTATTCACTACAAAGTCATTTGATAACTATTCCTTTTTATTATATGCTCTTTTTGTGACTTCAATATTCATTCAACAATATGTTATACCTTATCTTCAAAAACTTGCAAGACAAAACATGGTTAGCTCTAAATTGTACTACTGTATGTAAGCTACCATAGCAGCATCTTTCCTAACTCTTAAATAGTACCATCTAAACTTCTGAAGCCAACATTCCGTATGCCATGGGCTGAGATTGCTTTCCCCTCGTCCAGGGGCGTGAGCTGCTGTAGTCGCCGCCACCGCCATTGGTCCCCCTCTTTTCCCTCCGACATCTCACCGGGGACTGAAGAGAGTGGAGATCCATTGATTTTAATATGTTTCTTTAGTATATTGAGTTATTAGGGTTAGGGTTTTCATATCAAAGTTCTTGGTATTGGAGTTTTATCTCCTTCTCCTCTCCGGCAATGGTGAAGGAGAAGGGTGAAATCATCTTCTTCATGTCAGCTTCGTTGAAGACGAGGACTACAACTTCGGCGTCACCATCTTTATCGACATGGTAACATTGTTGATGATAATTAACTCCTATTATAAACCATCAATTAAACCATGAAAAAGGATATAAAAACAATCACCACCATAGAATAAGGTTTAAACTGACAATATTCTACAGTTTTGGTGAATTATGATTTCCCAGGGATTAAACAAGAAAAACAACAGTTGGAATCAAGCTATAACACTCACGGATCGGGATAACGTGTAATCAAGATGGAAACCGACGTGGGAAGCATCTAGAAGGGTCAAGAAGACACCACGATGGTGGCGGGAGCCGAGGGGCCGCTAGGTGGGGCCGGCCGGCCCCACCCCTAGGCCGGTTGGCCAGCCCCCGGGAAGTTTGAGTCCCGGCTCATCACAACTTATTCTAACTGACATTTGGATCTAATCTAAGCCATGGAACAAGGTCGGTTTGATCCAAGGGCTGCGGTACGGTTCATCCCACTGGAAGGATTATGGTGCAACACATTAGTACCACATCGACTATTCAGAAGGATGTCCACCTTTTCCGGGCTATAAATAAAGGGATAGACCCCAGAAGACATCCTATTCTATCTTGTAATTGATTGTGCCATACTTCATAGTTCGGATCTTAGGATTTGAGATGTCCCTTGAATGGACAACCTCATTAAGGTTTTCTAGAGAGAGAGAGTAGAGCTTTAATTCGAGTTTAGGATCAGATCTAGCTAGGTATAAATAGAGTTGGGCATGCTCAGGATTCTAGATCTTCGTCAGGAGTTCTGGTAATTCCATTGTATCTCATTATTCGACTTTGTGCAACTTTAATATTATTATGTTTCTCTTTATTATGTTCCTAGTCTATTCTAGTTATATATTTGATATAGTTATGATTAGTGTAACACCCAAAATTTTGCATTTTCCAAAATAGATTAAAAGTAAATTGAAATGCATTTGTGTGGACATTATAACATAAGGAAATTAATTAAAGGTTTCATAAAATAAAAATGATCATCATACTAGAAACAGTGTTGTTGCATTCATGCTGATGCATATTACTTTGTATTGTTTGTCTTTCTTTCAAAATTCAATTTGGGTTTCAAAAGTGCATTTGGATTTTTGTTTGGAAAATTGAAAAGAAAAAGCATTTCTCTCTTTCTCTCTCTCCCTCAGTGCAATCTGGCCCGAGGCCTGTGCTCCCCCAGCCTGACCTCCCTCCTCCCTTGCCGAATGGGCTCTGCCCCGGCCCATTTTCCCCCGGCCCAACCTCTCCCGCACAGGCTCCCTCTCTCTCACTGACGAACCTGACCCACCTGTCAGGTTCGTCCTCCTCCCTTTCCTTTCTCCTCTCTCCCTCTTTCCCTGTTCTCCCACGCCGGGGATCCTCTCGGGCGATTTCAAAGTGGAGCAGGGAAATCCACCCTTGCCTTCCCCGCGGCACCCCGAGCCCAGCACCGCACGCCCCAACGGCCGCCTTCCTTCTTTCCCCTCTTCTTTCCTTTTCTTCTTCGCCGCCGCCTTCCATTGCGGTCGAGCGTGAATCCGCGTCGGGTTTCCCCCTTTTCCTTCCCGGCGACACCTCTCCGTGCTATAAAAGCCATAGTCCGCACCTTTCCGCCCTCACACCGCCCTGCAGAACCACCCAGCGCCGCCGTGACCGTGTCCAGCGCCGCCGCCGTCGCTCCTCCGCTGCCGAGACTCTCCGCACCGCTCTGACCCCCTCCGAGCTTCGCGTTGCGGTAAGTGGAGTCCCCCGAACGCGCCTGGCCCCTTTACTCCCTCTGTCTCACCGCAGAGCCACTGTCCACGACCGCCGTCGACACAGAGCCGCCGTGCCGCGTGGACACTCTGCCCCCGCACGCAATTCGTTCAACTGACCCCACCACCGTCTTCGCCGTTCTCCCTCTCCCTCCCTGGCCTTTTCGCGTTGAGTTTGATGCACCGAATCGCCAGATCGCGTTGCACCGCCGCACGCCGGCCATGGCGCCGCCACGGTGCTGTTCTACCCGGCCGAGCGCCACCGTGCCCTCCCCCTTCCCTAATCTCGGCCGTCCGTTTCTAATCGGACGGACCACAGCGCCAGATACCGGTTCGGCTGACGCATTTGCAAAAGAAACCCTGCCCTTTTTAAAGACTGAACCCGCAGTCCTAAGGCGTAGTCCTTTGTTACGCTTTCTATTTTGGAAAACCTAATTATTCTCGGTTTTGTTTTATTTCGGAAATAAAAAGAAAATCTTATTTACAGTTTTACCACTCTAGTTCAAATGCTTATAAATTGCTCGTTTTAAATCCAAATCGATCCGTTCAAGTTGCGTTAGATCCGTAATTTTATGCTCTATCCAGTAGTATAGATTTCATCTATGTTAATTACTTTTGAAAATCAAAGAAAATTAATTTAGTAATGCTTTAATCTCGCCCTTTTCAAAATCTCGTTTAATTCATATCTTTTTCGTTATAGCCCCGTTTTTCGTGATTCAAACGTCTTTGTGATCATTGTGAGACGTAGATCAGTTTTATAAACTTTTAATCTTGTTTTACTGTGATTGGTGTACTGTTCTAATCAATAGCCTTTGTTGCTTGCATGTTATGCCTCTGCGTGATTGCATGTGATGTGGTGATCGAGTACAAACGGTGAGCAGTACGTGGGTGACCAGGAGTTTCTCTTTGAGCAGGAGCAGCAGCAGGAACCCTTTGAGCAAGGCAAGTATTATATGGGATCTTCCTTGATGTCCTATTCATGATGTTTTAACTAAAATCATATGCATGTGTCTAATATTATCACCATAGGGTTTTCCTAGAATTGATTATCTTGATCCTTGAAATCCTATGGGTTACTTTTGCATATGGGTAGTTATTGCTAGTGCTCCTCTTTAATAAGCATGATCCTTTAATCTTGATTAATGACTACATGAGATGATAAAGTAAAACTTGACTTTTTAGCAACATGGATTTAAGATCCTATCTGTCAGGAAAAGCTGGGACATACAGTACAACCATGAGGGCTATATGGCTCTGGCTTTAGTTCAGTATTAGGTTCACTCTCTCGCATGCGGCAGTTCACGAAAGTTGCCATTGACGAGCGGTTGCGGTAGCGGCTGGAGTGGGGACTGCTGCGTGTGTGTACCATCCCGGGGCTCCTATATACCCCTTGCCCGTGGATCTGTACTGTCTGTGGTATGTCAGCGAACCCCTTTGAAAGACTTCATAGTGTTCCCTGCCCGCTCACCTCGGTAGTGTTAAGGGAGTCATGATCCCGGGGCATTTGGGCAAACACGACTCATCGGTAAAGTGTACAACCTCTGCAGAGTGTTAAAAACTGGTATATCAGCTGTGCTCACGGACATGAGTGGCTCGGAAAACTCACAGAACTCTTTGGTTACTTGTTGGTTATCTTTATGAATCACTTTATCATGATATTATGTTACTCATTCAATTGTTTACTTGATCATGCAATTTAATTTGGGGACTTAAGCATAACTTTGATCTATCACTTATAAAGTTTTGTTACAAATTAAAATGCTTACCGTAGTAAACCAGTGTCATACTTTTAAGCCTCATGAACCCCATATATACTTGTTGAGTACGAAAGTACTTACGCTTGTTTTCTTTCTTTTCTATACTTGTATAAAAATCCCGGATGGGTACCAGATTATCAGAGTTATGAGGAGTATCCAGAGGACTACTAGGTTTGGGGTCAACCAGTTGACGTCCCTGTGCTATGGAGCTTCGCGAGAGTTATCTTATATTTCCGCTGTTATGTAATAGACATTATTAAATACTTGTTCACTATGTAATACACACTTGTGATGATACAATTTTGATAATTTGTCGGCTTATGTGTGTGACTGATCTCTGGGCACACATAAGATTATTGCATCCTGTTTTGTCTTTAAAACTGGGTGTGACAATTAGTAATTATTTTATGCACATGTTCGCAAAGCGGTTAGCTCAATCCTTAGGTTAGTTAGGTGGTAGAAATAGTGTAGGCGTGGTGCTTAGACTATATTTACCTTAAGCCTGGGCAAAATACCTGATACCCATTACCCAAACCCGAATTACCCGAACCCGGACCCGAATTACATGAACCCAAGGTACCCGATCTAAATTCGGATAGTGATTTTGATTACCCGAAATTAGTTTGGTAATTCGGGTAATAACTCCCGGTACCCAAACTACCCGAGCTACCCAAAGTTTTATACGTGTCTTTATATTTACATGTATTGTAAGTTTAACACTTGAACTTATCACTTTATTAAAATATAATCCTCTCTTCTTGAACAAATGTTTATAATATATTAATCTCTATAAATTATTGTTGAAATTCTTTACATTTGGTGCTGAAATTATCTATAAATTGTTACTAAATTTTTATCTAGTTTGTTGATTTCTATAAATTCGGGTATATCGGGTAATACTAGAACCTGAACCCGAATTATCGGGTACCTGAAATTGCAAGTAGTGTTTTTTCAAGGCTAATATCGGGTAATAGTTTTCATTACCTGAATTTTGAATTACTTGAATTACCCGACCCGAAAAGATCGGGTAACCCGAACGCCCAGGCTGAATTTACCTGCGATGGTCCCCTATGTTTTGGGTCATGTGGTAGATCGTGAGTGTGATATTCCTGTTGAGTCCTCTGTAGTCCACTCCCCGAGTATAGGACTATGCTGATGCTACAGTTACGGGGAAAAGCTTGATTTGTTCATGCTTTCCCTTAGTAATCATCCTTATGCATAAATGAAGTATTAATTATACTATATAAGATAATGTATATACTAGAGTAGGCGAAAGACTTAATAAATATAAATAACTAAGGAATCTAATCTCTTAACTTATCTCCTGGTCTATCTCAACTTGAAGTTACGTGTCTCTCTCTATCTCTAGAATTATCCAAAGTTATCTTGATTATAGTGTCTCTCTCTATCTCTAGAATTATCCAAAGTTATCTTGATTATATATATTTTTATATATATCATATCATTTACTCTTTTATCTTACCCCTGCCAAGATATGTGAGGTTGTTAGTAGTTTTATCATAAGTATGCATATTTATAAATTGATCTAGTTATTACTCTTTTCAATGATTAATCTTGCTAAGCTCCTAATGGTAAAATTATAAATAACGACACCTAGAACTTTCTTGGGTGAAGTGCTACAATCGGTGTATTTTATCTGTGCGCTTGTGGATACCTTTATATATATATATATTTGGATGTAAGTGTCATGAGTATAATACTACCATGTCTTTAGTGTCATGTTAGGGATGACAACCTAGCTTAGGTGATGCTATAGATGTGACCCTACATTTCTGAGTTGTTGCTAGGGTTCTCCTAATCTAGTGATGACGTTAAGAAATGTCAACAGACATGGAGATTTTTGTTTTCAGACAGCGGCATGAAGACAGAGATGATGTCGCTGCCATAAAATACTTTTTTTTCCAGTCAATGAAAGATTACAGAGAATAATTTTCAAATCAATCTTCCTGATACTTCGGTTACAGAAAGAACAAGAAGACACCAGAAAGAAGAAAAAGATCCTCAATTCCATCTACAGTAATGTTGGCCATCGTTCATTGGGTAGTTGTTTTCAGACCATTTACCGAGTGTTTGTTTGCCTGTGCGGCCATCCACGTTGTAAAACGATTAACATATTAGATTTTGAGTTGTACTATTCACAACCTGAGTACTATTTTGTATTTCAAAGTGCTTGTAACGTATTGATGTACCTAGGTCCCATATAATATAATTCTTGTTTCGTCGGAAAAAAAAAGCCAACAGTCCGTATTCAAGCACCTACCATGGTGGACACGGGTCTCACACTCTTATAGGCTTATGCATGCAAGGCCTTCTTGAGCTAACTAGTCACAACGGTGAGATTTCTTTTGGCAGGGCCACTCGGCGATGTGAGTGACTACATGATGGAGATGAGCAGCTGGCAGGGAGGAATGCTCATTTGATGTTGTTTTTTACTGTTCTGATGTGAGAGAAAAATATTATTTCGATGACAGATAAACTGGATGAAGCTTGGTATAGCTGCTTCTCGCTTTTCACAATCACACATGAATTTACATTCAACGGCCACACCAGAATATGCTTGCTTCTTTTACTCCTATCCTATTTCTTCAGGCTAATATTAGGGCGTACAACTAACCGTCTTTTATGAATTTCTTGTCATTCTCCCTCTCCGGGACACGTGAATTTGATGATTTCGACATGTACACGCACCGGGGAGAATAGGTTCTAGCTACTTTGGAGTCAACACATACATCTTGCAAGCATGAGGATCTACTGTCTCCTTCAGCTCTCGTTGCACCGGTGACGTAACCTCGCCCTGCAACCAAAACAAAAAATCACACACACAAAACAAGCTTGAGAAGTCCTTGCAATAAAATGAAAAAAAAAGATATATGCTATGGTAGAACTTGTCTATGATTAGAGAAAATGCAAGCTTACGGTCCACAAATCATGAGCATCGACGACGGTGGATTCATTAAGACCAATGCTGCTCCAGCTGGCAGTGACGGATGCTTCATCAGACCCTCTGTTCCATAGAACAACTGCAACTCTCCCTCCACTTAATGGACCAGCCCAGACCTGATGACAAACAAGATCATGAATGCATGACAAGCCAGCTAGTTCGCTGCTAATCCTGGAATTCTGCAAGCTTGTTCTACTTACTTCTTGGTCTCCATCTTGTAGCACTTTGCGCCCTTGCACCCCAAGCACATCTGAACAGTTCACCAATCGTTGAAGCTCACTATCATATCATCTCATATTTCATAATTGGAGAAATGAATAAATGAATAAATGAATGAACAGTTGTTATTTCCTTTACCTTGATTAACTGCGATGACATTTTGGTTGCTGAGGATTTTCTTGGTATCGTCGCTCATGGAGCGGACGTCGCAGCCAATCAGAAGAGGTGCCTGCATCAGGGTGGTTCAGCGCCATGGTCATGAAAAACGAGCAGTCCTATTGTACTGATGGCTACAAATGTCATTACCTTCACTAGAGCCCATATGCTGAAATGGGAACGGTACTCCTCTGTTGACATTCCCCCGTTTCCGACTTCCAGCATGTCCGGGTCTGAAGCCATAAGTAAGTTGCCTCTCATTGTCCATTCAAGAAAAGACAAGCCCAAAGTCTCTAAACCTCGAGGGCTAGACTCATTCCATCCACCAGGCCGTGCATATGATGCCCATTTGTCATTAGCATCGGCAATGTCTGTCATGCTGAAACATTATTACAAGGGGAAAAGATGTATTAGATATTGATATGGACAACATGAGTAGTGGTTAGTGCATGGTCATGCTGACAAATGAATGGTAAACTGTCCTAAATGTGTCAAGTAAATGACATTAAGATCCTAGTGCCTTCACCAAAATCTTGAATATATCATTGGCATAGTTTTAGCTTGTCAAGAAAGGGTGTATGTAATGCTGACCTTCCCCAGTTGTCCTGGATGTCACCGGTTGTTCTCCAACTGTTTCCTACACCACTTGCCCATGTTGCTGGGTCATTGACACCCCTACACAACAACAATTTAAAACCAAACAACTGAATGCAATGTTCAAACACGAAATTTGGTCATATGTTAAAAAGAAAAAGAGCAAGAGTTACCATTCACAAAGGGAGAAGAAAATATTCCTCCCAGAATTCAGAAGTGCTTTGCTCATGTTGGCATATCTGAATTTTGTCGTAAGCAATTTTTTCAGTCTTTCAAAGTAGCATCACAAGGAGGAACTTATAAAATCTATTTCTAGTCGATGCTCACCTTGGCTGCGGACTCAATCCCTGGTCGTTGCAGTTGTCATACTTCAAGTAGTCAACTCCCTTAGATCATTAAGATAAAAAAAAGAAGAAAAAAATCAGTTGAGGCAAGTAAGAAAGGCTCTGGTTTCAATTTGCACACGTTTAGAAAGTTTCAATCTAGATGGCACAAACTGTACCCAAGACGCGAAGGTTTTTGCATCTTGCTCTTCATATCCGATCGAACCAGGCATCTGATTGCTGCAAGTTCGTGACCTGAAAGGAGAAAGCATGTGTGATTTGAGAGGGAAAACCAAAACACAAAGCACGGAAATCCATGGGACTGAAGTGTATGAATTTTTTTCATCGAGTTCCTATCTCTGCCAGCTAATGTTATTTGTCCTTCAGCTTTGTGGTTCTTAATTATATTTATTCATGCGTACCCTGCATCACTGTAGACTCCGAGCTTGATCCATTTCCCGTGCACATAGTCTGCCAAGGCCTTTATTCCTGATGGGAATGTTGATGGATTTGAGGCAAGATCACCCTGGAAAGTAACAAAGCTGTTCAGTTTACCAATGGAGCAGAGTCTAGCCATTTCAGCAATGTCGCGTTGATTTATTTAGTTTTACTTTGCTATAAGCTCTTATGTACTCTTTATTCAGCATATATAAATCTACATTAATGCCGTGCACACCTGGGAGTCCCTATCATAGGCTGCCCAACAATCATCTGCAACGTCACAAAACAAATGTAGAATTCTCAACAAAAAAAAAATCAATTGAGAAACAGATTAAATGAAAAGAGACAAGATAATGAATCTCAAGAGACTACCTATGTTTATATAGTCATAACCAAGCTTTGCAAGGCCAGTATCCACCATCGCATCAGCTATGTTATGGACAACGTATAGGAATATGAAGTAAAGAATCAAGCCACAGAGGAGACACACGATTTAATGTGGAAAACCCCTTCGATGTGAAGGGGAAAAACCACGGGCACCAGCCAGCAACAATCTCACTATCTTAAAAGTTTGGGTTACACGTCTATGACAGCTTACAAGAGAATCCCCTCTCCACAAAACCCTAGCAAGGGTATATATACCGTACCGTACGGGGCCGGAGCATAGCGAAGTCTGAAGCCCGGCCTATATCCTGGAGTGAATTTGGAACAACTCCAACAAACTCCACCTTGAGACAAATTCATCTTGTATCATAAATCAACCCTTCATCCTGAACATAGCAAAGATAGAAAACCACTGGTGCCAACAATAGTCTCTTGGACTATCCAATTAAACCAACTAAGCTTGAGCATAGCTCAAACTTAGCAACAGGAACAGGCTTTGTCATCATATCAGCAGGATTATCATGAGTACTAATCTTGCATACCTTCAGCTTACCTTCTTCAATCACATCACGCACAAAATGATACTTGATATCTATGTGCTTAGTTCTCTCATGGAACATCTGATCTTTAGTGAGGTAAATTGCACTCTGACTGTCACAGTGTAAACTTATGCAAGATTCAACTCCACAAAGCTCAGCATGCAAACCTTTTAGCCAAATTAATTCTTTACACGCTTCACAAATAGCCATATATTCTGCTTCAGTAGTAGACAAAGCAACAACTGACTGTAAAGTAGCCCTCCAACTCATAGCACAACTGCCAACAGTAAACACATAACCTGTAAGTGATCTTCGCCTGTCCAGATCAGCAGCATAATCAGAATCCACATAGCCAATAAGACTCTTATCAGTTCTTCCAAACTTTAAACAGGAATCTGTTGTGCCTCTGAGGTACCTGAAAATCCACTGAACTGCCCTCCAATGTTCTTTGCCAGGATTAGACATATATCTACTAACAAGACTCATAGCATATGACAAATCTGGACGAGAGCAAACCATAGCATACATCAAAGACCCAACAACACTAGAATAAGGAACCCTTGACATGTATTCAATCTCTGCATTTGTACTAGGACACTGAGCAGCTGACAACTTAAAGTGAGGTGCAATAGGGGTACTAACAGCCTTAGCATTTTGCATGTTGAAACGCTGAAGAACTTTCTTGATATAATTTTGTTGACTAAGAAATAGCAAACCAGATTTTCTGTCTCTACTAATTTCCATACCAAGAATTTTCTTAGCACTACCAAGATCTTTCATATCAAAACCACTACTCAATAGCTTCTTTAACTTAGTGATTTCAATCTTACTCTTGGCAGCAATCAGCATATCATCAACATATAACAGCAAATATATAAGTGATCCATTAACATGCTTGATGTAAACACAGCTATCATACTTAGATCTTTTAAAACTGTGTGCTAACATAAATGAATCAAACCTCTTGTTCCACTGACGAGGGGACTGTTTCAAACCATACAAGGATCTCTTCAACTTGCACACATATTTTTCCTTGTCAGGCACTATGAACCCTTCTGGTTGGTCCATGTATATGTCCTCCTCAAACTCTCCATGCAAAAACACAGTCTTCACATCTAACTGCTCAAGCTCGAGATCATGTGAAGCAACAATACTAAGGAAAGTACGAATTGAACTGTGTTTTACCACTGGAGAGAACACATCATTGTAGTCAACACCTGGAATTTGACTATAGCCTTTAGCCACTAACCTTGCCTTATACTTTGGAGGCTCGCTTGGAGATAAACCCTCCTTTCTCTTGAAGATCCATTTGCAGCTGATGGTCTTCTTATTCTTAGGCAAAGGTACAATCTCCCATGTATTGTTCTTCTCAAGAGACTGCATCTCCTCATGCATAGCAGAAATCCAATTCTCAGTATCACCACAACGAATAGCTTCTTTATAGGTTGCTGGCTCATGAACATTCTCCACCTGTTCAGCACAACTCAAAGCATAGTAAGATAAATTACACTCTTCAATAAGACGCTTAGGAGGTGCAATTGTCCTTTTTGACTTGCGTTGAGCAATAGGTAAATCCTCCTCTAACTGCAAAATGGGAGGAATTTGCTGAACATCATCATGAGCATCATCCTCAGCAACATCATTATCATGGTCACCATGCTCATCAACAAGCTCCACCTGCACACCTGTATCATCATCAACATGCTCCACCTGCATGCGCATACGTTGCAGCTCTTTTTTTGGAACATGATCTGAGGGCAAACTATCAGTAAACATCACAGATTCACTGAAAACAACACTCCTGCTCATAAAAGTCTTTCCTTTTTCAGGATTCCATAATTTATAGCCTTTGACTCCCAAACTATAACCAAGGAAAAGACACTTAACAGCTCTAGGCTCTAATTTTCCATTATCAACATGAGCATAGGCAGTGCATCCAAAAATTTTCAACTGTGAATAATCAGCAGGCGTACCAGACCATACCTTAATGAGAGTTCTTTTATTTAGTGGAATAGAAGGAGACCTGTTTATCAAGTAACAGATAGTATTAGCAGCTTCAGCCCAAAAATGCTTGCTCATCCTGGCATTAGACAGCATGCAATGAGCCTTGGATATGATGGTTTTGTTCATGCGTTCGGCCACACCATTCTGTTGTGGAGTATGGGGTATGGTGTGATGCCTAACGATGCCTTCCGATCTGCAATAATCATTAAATTCACGCGAACAAAATTCTCCACCATTATTAGTACGAAGCAATTTTACCTTCCTTTCAGTTTGCCTTTCTATCATTACTTTCCAGTCCTTAAAAGCAGCAAAAGTATCATCTTTCTGTTTCAGAAAATAAGGCCAAACCCTTCTAGAGTAATCATCAATAATTGTAAGCATGTAACGAGCACCACCAAGTGAGGACTTACGGGAAGGGCCCCATAAATCAGCATGAACATAATCAAGAGTACCTTTAGTGGTGTGAACAAAAGTGTTGAACTGTACTTTTTTATGCTTCCCGAAAATACAATGCTCACAAAACTTTATTTTACTCAAAGTGCAGCCATCCAGCAGGTTTCTCTTCATCAATTCTGCCATACCATGGTGACTCATATGTCCCAAACGCATATGTCAAAGGTTAGTTTTACTAGGTTCATCATTAGTAATAACAGCAACAACGGAATCAGAACCAGGTAAAGTACACCCTCTAAGGACATACAACTTTGCAGAATTAAGATCACCTTTCAAGCAAACAAGAGAACCTTTTGATACCTTCAGAACGCCATCTGAACTGGAATATTTGTAACCTTCTGCATCAAGCGTGCTCAATGAGATAAGATTTCTGGACATCCCTGGTATATACCTGACGTTTTTCAGCGTGCGTGTCATGCCATCATCAGTCTTGATCTGAACTGATCCAATCCCCACAATGTCACACGGGTTATTATCTCCCATCCGCACAACATCCCCTTTCTGCACAGGCTTATACGAGGTAAACCAATTTCTGTTAGTGCAAATATGAAATAAACATGCGGAATCGAGAATCCATTCATCATGACCAGCAACACAACCAGCAAATACTACCAGACAATCTCCAGAATCATCATCAGACGCAGCAGCAGCAACAGAGACCTTACCAGCCGACTTGTTTTTCCTTTTCTCCTTATTCTATACTTTTCTGCAATCCTTAACATTATGATTTGTCAGCTTGCAATAAACACAGAACTTTTTATTACCATACGGCTTAGACTTTGAACGGCCTCTCCTTTCGTAGTTCTTTCTTCCATCATTGCCATCATTGGAGGATCTATTTTCAGTTCTGCCTCTCACATGCAAAGCATCGCCCTTGGAGGACGACGTCCCGTCATTCTACACCATGCCTCTCATCTTCTCCCTAGACTAGAGAGCCTCATAAACTTCCTTTAGGGTTAGTTCATCACGGCTCAAAAGTATGGTGTCACAAAAATTTGCATACAAATTTGGCAAAGAACATAGCAGTAAAAGACCTAAGTCCTCATCATCATACTTCACCTCCATCGACACTAGGTCGGCGACGATCTTCTTGAATTCAACGATGTGGCTTATCACTGAATCCTCCTCCTTCATCTTCAGGGTGAACAACTTCATCTGCATCTGCATCTTACTGGTTAGATCCTTGGACATACAGATCTATTCCAGTTTCAGCCATAGTTCTGCAGCAGTTTTCTCTTTCAGATACTCCTGCAAAATATCATTATGAAGATGCAACTGAATTAGGGCGAGCGCCTTCTGATCCTTGCGGGTCTCTTCTGGAGTCCACTCGGCCTTCCTCTTTCCGAAACTATCCAGCACCTCATCATAGTCATGAGTCTGCGCCAGAATCCCCCGCATCTTGACTTGCCATAGCAAGAACCGCGTGTCGTAGTTCAGCAGCGGAAGATCGAACTTCATCGACGTCGTCATGAACCCTAACAGCAACCAAAGCTCCGGTACCACTTGTTATGGACAACGTATAGGAATATGAAGTAAAGAATCAAGCCACAGAGGAGACACACGATTTAACGTGGAAAACCCCTTCGATGTGAAGGGGAAAAACCACGGGCACCAGCCAGCAACAATCTCGCTATCTCAAGAGTTTGGGTTACACATCTATGGCGGCTTACAAGAGAATCCCTCTCCACGAAACCCTAGCAAGGGTATATATACCGTACCGTACCGCGGGGGGCGGAGCCCCCGCACCCCCGACCACAAAGGCGAGACCTGATGGGGACCGGAGCGTAGCGAAGTCTGAAGCCCAGCCTATATCCTGGAGTGAATTTGGAACAACTCCAACAACCTACATATACATATCATGATTTACACAGGATTTTGTGATACAACCCCAATTGGTTCACTGCTGGAGGAGTGTAGCCTTACCGATTTGTCGAATTATGTCTTTGTTTATATTGCAGCCGAAGTGATTCCAACTGTTCCACCTGAATTTGCCATATATAGTTAAGATACATTTCTTTAATAATAGAAGACTTCATTAAAAGGTTGTCGATACATAGTATTGGCGCTTCCGGCTCTGCATAACAAGAAGCTGGTCAAAACTAATAGATAAATAATTTCCAGCACTTGTATGTTCAGTCTAACTGGTGTCTACTGTGGTGTTTTGCACTTGGAGCTGAAGGCCTGAAACTGAGTACTGTATTTCTAGTGCTGAGTGCTGACAGAACCCTGTTTGAGAATGCATATTCCAAACCAATGCACACATGCTTTCTAACGCCAATCAAGGAAACAAGGGCGAAAGAGAGATTTATACAAAAAAAAGGATGTCTGTGCATCTTACATATTTTTCAACAACAGTACAACACAACACTGCAAATTAAAAGAAACAGACCTTTGATCTTTGAAAGTACTAGAGGAGTGAAAATGAACAAAGAGACAACCGGGAAATATAATCCAGATATTTCATAGAAAAAAGAACTTGTTACCAAATGGACGCATGCATGTCCATGTACTTGGAAAAACAATCCCTGAAAAATAATAGCACACAACTTATAATAAGGATAAAAGATCGGTTACCCCATCTGTGGAGTCCGTCCAAGACCATTCTCCAGGGTGGCTCTCCTCGCCACCAGCACTGGCGACCTCTCCGGCCGGATCGCCACCACCGACGTCGACAGCAAGATGAAGACGAGAGCACGGAGGAGTGCTTTCTCTTCCATGACAAAGAGGTGGGCAGGTAGCTGCTGCAAGAGTAGTGATGATGTGGTATTAATGTCTCCTTGCTAGTTTCCATGTCCTTATGTGTATATATATAGCAATGGGCCAGCATCAGGACAACACTTCGTCACGAGCTTAGGTTCCCATGGATTGTTTGCCGTCTAAACTAAGTTCTTGTTGTTAACATTTTTTGTAGCTAATAGGTTTATGAGTTCACCGGCTGTTAGTAAGTGTATCCTTTTTCTTTTCTTTTTTGCATTGATTATAGCTGTTACAATTGATGCAACTTAACGTGTAAAAAGTTTGCCTGCAAATTTGGGACAACCTTCTAAACTAAAATGTTTTTACTAACGTTAGAAAAGGAAGACGTAGAACCTACGACTACGACAGAGAGCGAGAGAGAGTAAGAAATGGTGCTTCTATATAAATTAAAGATAAAAACTGCGGCATCAAGCACACGGACATTAATCTATCCGTAGTTATGACGTTACCTAAGAACACTAACCCAGTACCAAAGGTTATTGGACCTACTACTAACTAGTCTTAGTGGAGAATTTTATAGCGTTGTTTTCAAGACTGACATATGTCATATAAAATAAAATGAAACTTAATGAAACATACATTTTTAATGGATAGTTTCATTCTATACTTTCCTATGCATTTAATTTTAGAGAAAATTGATTCTTGGACACTAAAAGTGACCGCTCTTTGTAGTCTCTGGTTTTTGGCAAATTTACTGATCGACACCGTGCCCAATAACATATTTTAATAAAATAGATATAAAATCATAATTGTCCAAAAATTATACTATAGAAATTTTCTATGCTTCACCTGATGAGAACTATATAGTAAAAATATTGTTTTGTACTGAAATTATCATTTTACACATCTTCATAAATAGATAAAGTTAATCGTAGTTAATTTTTTAATATATTTGTAGGACACTAAAAATCTTGAAAAAATCACATAATGCTTACTCCACCAAATTATGACTATGATGAAAAAATTTAGCTCGAAATAATAAAGTTTAATATATCAGTTAAACTTGACAGGAGATAAATTTATAACTCAGTCATGCTAAATATACCATTATAAATTTTATTATAATATTTTTAGCATAGCCAAATTTGGTGACATACATATTCTGGGGTTTTCCAAGATTTTTAGTATCCTACAAATATATGAGCAAATTCACTATGGTTAACATTGTCTATTTATGAAGAGGGGCGAAATGACTATTTTAGTGTAAAACAATATTTTTACTTTATAGTTGAAGCATCTAGGCCCTATTGGTTTAGGCGATTAACGACAATACTAGATCACTATGACTAACGTGTGTTTTGCAGAGGCAAACTTGATTAAGTTAGGTCATAAGTGATGTTGATGAATGTGCTTAATGGTATTCATGCCCCCAAGATGGAATTTGATTTCGGTTTCAAAGGATGAAGCTACAAGGTGAAGATTAGGCTCGGTCTTAGTGCCACAAGGTGTGAGAAGGGCACTAAGTATAGACGAGGACTTTGTTTTTCCTTTGACCGTACTATTAAGGAGGGTATGAGATTAGTAGCTTGACCTGGGAGAGGTTGGGAATATCGGTGTATGCACATTTGTCACAACTAATCCTAGAGACCCTGCTTATAGCCCTTGAGATGGTAGGAGCAAAACCCCTTCAAGAGACTTGGTGAAAAGAGGTGAAGAAGGGGATGAAAAAGGCTCCGGACCAGTTTGCCTAGGAGGCTCCGGACCATTGGAAGGGGTCTGGTGGTCCTGCCTTAGGCAGAGTTCAGAGAAGTGAGCTCCGAACCACCTGTCCGGAGGGCTCCAGACTAATTCTCATTAGTCTGGTGGCCATGGATCTGTGAGTGAGCCAGAGGAGAGGCTCCGGACTAGTCCGACGGTGCGTCCGATGCCTAGTCCGAAGGTGCTCAGCAGAAGATCAAATCTATGCAGTATGTGCAAGGGCTCCAGACTAGAGGCTCCGGACCAAGGCACCGGACCAATGCAAGTGGTCCGGTGGTGCCTGGTACAGTGACAGTTTGAATTGAGAGTGAGCTTCGGACCAGTGTGCATGGTCCGGTGGTGCAGGCTCCGGACTAGTCCAGTGGCTTCGCAGAAAGCAGAAAAAGCACAAAATGGCTAGTTGTAGAGGTGGAGACTATTTATAGCTGCCCATTTCGTCCCAATTAGCTCTCTTGGCCATTGTTACACCTGGAGGAACCTTGAGAGAGTTCTTGGAGAGCCAAGTGCCTAGTGAGGGAGAGATTTGAGAGATCCAATTCTTGTTCTTCCCTCCTAGAGTGATTAGGAGTGACAAGTATGCATCCATCCACCTTCCTAGCCTTGAGTTGGTCAAGTGAAGGTCTTGTGCTTGTTACTCTTAGTGTTCGACAACACCTAGACGGTTCGGTGGTGATCGAAGGAAGGTGATCGTTGGAAGATTGTTGGCAGCCCTTCTCCAAGCTTCTGTGATCGGTTGTGGGCGGTTCACTGAGCCAGAGTGGCGAAGAACCAGCCCATACAGAGCACTCATCCCTTACGTAGGATTGAGGGGGAGCAATACCTTGCGAGGTGCTCCAACGAGGACTAGGGGCGAGTGTCGACTCCTCAATACCTCGGGAAAACATCGCTGCGTCAAGAATTCTCTTTCCCGAGCTCTTTACATTTCCGCATTTACTTTCTGTTGTGTTCTTTGCTTTCCACTAGAATTGCGTAGGTTGTTTTTCAATTCCATGAACTGCTACCGCTTTCTAGCTAGGACACACGTACGGTAGGCACTAGGGGGTGATTGGCATTTGAAAGGTTTTTAATTTTGCTTTAGAAATTTAAAACAAGCCCAATCACCCCCCCCCTCTTGGGCATCTTGATCCTTTCAATTGGTATCAGAGCCTTTTGCTCTAAATTAGGCTTCACCGTCTAGAGCAAGATGTCCCATGGGGATGGACCACCACCCATGTTCGATGGAGATTCCTTATTGGAAAGTGCGGATGGATGCCTACCTTGAGGCCGTGGATATCGGTGTGCACAAAGCCGCTACCATAGGTGGCACCGTGTTCACCGAGGATCCCTTCTTTGAGAAGAACAATGCTAAGGCAAAGAACATTCTTTTCCGAGGCATTTGCAAGGGTGTGTTCAACTGTGTGCGGAATTACAAAACCGCACATGATGTTTGGACAAATGTGTGTGCACTACACGAGGGGACCAAATGTGAGCGTGAGGAACGCTACCATTTGGTCATGGCTAAGTTGAATTCCTTTACCATGCATGCTAATGAAAATGCTAATGAGATGTACTCACGTCTTAATATTCTTGTAGAGGAATTGAATGGACTTGGGCTCACTCAAATGTCTCCGCCGGATGTGGTACGCAAGATTCTTTGTGTCTTGCCAATTGATAAGTATGGCCACATTGTCACCGTGCTTCACCAAGGAGATCTCTCAACATCTACACTGACACAAGTGTTGGGAAAGATCAATGCTCATGAGATGTACATGAAGATTGGTGATGGTGGCTCTTCATCCTCCACCAAGAAGAAGGAGAAGGAGAAGGACTTGGCCCTCAAAGCTTCCACTAAAGACAAGTGTAAGATCCAATTGGTGGTTGAGGACTCAAGTGATGATGAAGATGAATACAACGTCGCTCTCATGGTGAAGAAGACCACCAAGATGTTGAAGAGGCTAAATAAGAATGGAGTCAAGTTTGACTCAAAGAAGAAGAAATTCTTCACAAGCTCTTCAAGGAAGCCAATCTCCCAAATAAAGTGTTTCAATTGTGGCATTCTTGGTCATCTAGCTCATCAATGCCCTGAAGAGAAGAAAGATAAGTTCAAGAACTACAAGAACAAGTAGGGTGCACAAGATGACTCAAGTGATGAAGATGACAAGAAGCAAGACAAGCCATTCACCATCAAGTCGACCAAGGAAGAAGAAGACAAAGATGCTATCACCTTGATCAACTCTCTTAGAGAAGAAATTGTCAAGCTCAAGAATGACAAGACCAAGCTTGCTAGTGGCTTTGAGAAGTTCACCAAGGGCCACAACCTTCAAAGTGAGCTCTTGATGAACACCATCATGAAGAATGACAAGACCGGTATTGGGTTCAAGGAGAACCAAGTGATGAAGGCCAAGGTCAAGATTGAAGCCAAGAACTATTACAAGAACAAGTACAATGGCTACAATCAAGAGAAGCCAAAGCCAAAGCCAAGAAGATGCTTTGAGTGTGGTCAAGTTGGTCATTTCGCTTATGATTGCAAGACTCTACCCCGCAAGACCTTGCCCAAGCACACAAGGTCATTTGCTCATGATGCTCACTTTGTCATCAACAAAGATTCCAAGGGTAGATCACTTGTTGTGTTTCTTGGTCCACTAATGAAGAACAAGCCTAGGGTACTTTGGGTTTCTAAGGAGTTGATTGACAAGGCAATGGGGCCCCACACTAAGGGGGTTCCCAAACAACAAGCTTAACTCCAAGTTGCTTGTGTGTAGGTGAACTACAAGACCAGTGGAAGTCATTGAGTGATTGATAGTGGTTGCACTCAACATATGACCGGTGATCCCCGGATGTTCACCACACTTGATGAAGATTGTGCAAATCAAGACAAGATTACTTTTGGGGATAATTCAAAGGGCAAAGTTTAAGGCTTAAGCAAAGTGGCTATCTCCCAAGAACAATCAATTTCCAATGTCTTGTTAGTGCAATCATTGAGCTTCAACTTGCTATCGGTGGGTCAACTTTGTGATCTCGGTTTTCAATGTCTCTTCACTCCAATTGAGGTTGTTGTGACCCAGGTGGATGATTCTTCATTGATATTTAAGGGATTCCGGCACAACAATTTGTATCTAGTGGATTTCACTTCCAATGAGGCTAGCTTGCAAACATGTCTATTCTCCAAGAATTCTTTGGGTCGGCTATGGCATAGAATATTAGCTCATGTGGGCATGTCAATCTTAAAGAAGCTTGTCAAGAAAGAGATGGTTAGAGGAATCAAGGATGTTGTGTTTGAGAAGGACAAACTATGTAGTGCTTGTCAAGCCGGCAAGAAAGTGGCAAACACTCATCCAACCAAAGTTGTCATGTCAACCTCAAGAGTCCTAGAGCTGCTACACATGGATCTATTTGGCCCTACCACTTATGCTAGTCTTGGAGGCAATCTCTATTGCTTAGTGGTAGTGGATGACTACTTTCGGTACACTTGGGTATTCTTTCTTCAAGGCAAGGGAGAGACAACCGACATATTCAAGAAGTTTGCAACTAGAGCTCAAAATAAATTTGATGTGAAGATCAAGAAGATAAGAAGTGACAATGGCACCGAGTTCATAAACACAAAGATTGATGATTATTGTGATGAAGTGGGGATCAAGCATGAGGTATCCGCTACCTATACTCCACAATAAAATGGTGTTGTAGAGAGGAAGAACCAGACGCTTATCACTCTAGCAAGGTCTATGCTTGATGAGTACAACACCCCCGAGAAGTTTTGGGAGGAGGCTATCAACACCGCTTGCTATGCGGCAAACCATCTCTTCGTCCAAAGGCTATTGAAGAAGACCCCCCTATGAGCTTGTCAGTGGGAAGAAATCGGATATTTCATTCTTCCTGGTGTTTGGTTGCAAGGTGTACATCTACAAGAAGAGTCAACACTTGGGTAAATTCCAACGGCGGTGTGACATCGGTTTCCTTGTTGGTTATTCACTTAAGTCCAAGGCATACCGTGTATTTAACAAAGCCATCGGCTTAGTTGAAGAAACGTATGACTTGGAATTTGATGAAACTAATGGCTCCCAAGGAGCGCTTGAGGATATTGATGTAGGTGATGAACCCTTGAGGGAGGCAATAAAGAACATGCCCGTTGGTGCTATCAACCCACAAGAGGTGGAAGAAGTTGAAGATGAAGCTAATCAAGATCCTTCTTCACCTCGCACGCCTCAAGTTGATGAAGAAGAACAAGTGAGGGAAGCTCAACAAGATACTCATATCCCTCAAGATCAAGCCGAGGCGGAAAACTCAAAATGTTGAAGCACCACATCCCCCTCCTCAAGAGACAAATAGAAGATCCACACCTATCCTTCGAGCTCACCCCCATGATCAAATCATAGGGAGTCCATCAAAGGGAGTTATGACTCATTCTAGACTTGCATCTTATGTTGAGCATCACTCTTTTGTGTCTTTTGTTGAGCCTACTAGTGTTGAGGACGTACTTGCGGATCCGGATTGGGTGAACGCCATGCATGAAGAGCTCAACAACTTCACCCGGAACTAAGTGTGGACACTTGAAGAAAGTCCAAAGGATGCAAGGGTCATTGGCACCAAGTGGGTGTTTAGGAACAAGCAAGATGATCAAGGAGTGGTTGTGAGGAACAAGGCAAGATTGGTGGCAAAGGGGTTCACCCAAGTTGAAGGCTTGGATTTTGGGGAGACCTTTGCACCGGTTGCAAGACTAGAAGCCATTCGTATCCTTTTGGTGTATGCTTCACATCACAAGATGAAACTCTTTCAAATGGATGTGAAGAGCGCCTTCTTAAATGGTTTCATTAATGAACATGTTTATGTCTCACAACCTCTTGGGTTTGAAGACCCAAACTTACCTAATCATGTGTATAGGTTGTCCAAGGCACTCTACAAATTGAAGCAAGCTCCAAGGGCTTGGTACGAGAGGCTAAGGGAATTCCTACTCAAGAAGGGCTTCAAGATCGGGAAAGTGGATACCACACTATTCACCAAGAAGCTTAATGGAGATATCTTTGTTTGCCAAGTATATATCGATGACATTATATTTGGGTCAACAAACCAAGATCATTGCAAGGAGTTTGGTGATTTGATGTCCAAGGAATTCGAGATGTCAATGATTGGCGAGCTCACCTTTTTCCTCGGTTTCCAAGTGAAGCAAATGAGGGAAGGGACCTTCATATCTCAAGAGAAGTACACTCAAGATGTGCTTAAGAAATTCAAGATGGAGGATAGCAAGCCAATCAAGACCCCAATGCCTACTAATGGACATCTCGACCTTGACGAGGGAGGTAAACCGATTGACCAAACTCTCTATCGTTCCATGATCGGTAGTTTACTTTACCTCACCGTATCTAGGCCAGATATTATATTTAGTGTGTGTATGTGTTCTAGGTTTCAAGCAAACCCTAAGGAGTCGCATCTATGTGCGGTTAAAAGAATCCTTTAGATACTTAAGGCACACCCCTAGCATTGGCCTTTGGTATCCCAAAGGAGCTCCCTTCAAACTAGTTGGCTATTCCGATTCGGATTATGTCGGGTGCAAGGTTGATAGGAAGAGTACCTCCGGAGGGTGCCATATGCTAGGAAGATCACTTGTTTCTTGGTCCTCTAAGAAGCAAAACAGTGTGGCTTTGTCTACCGCCAAGGCGGAATACATAGCCACGGGAACTTGTTGTGCACAAATCTTATACATGACCCAAACACTTCTTGATTATGACGTTATTTTAAAAAATGTTCCACTCTTGTGTGATAATGAAAGTGCCGTAAAGCTTGCCAACAACCCGGTTCAACACTCTCGCACCAAGCACATAGATATTCGCCGTCACTTTCTTAGAGACCATGTGGCACAAAAGGATATCACACTAGTGGGAGTTAGAAGTGTAAGAGAAATTGGCGGATATCTTCACAAAACCACTCGATGAAACAACCTTTTGTAGGTTGCGAAGCGAGTTAATTGTGCTTGATCACTCAAACTTCACTAAAAAATGAGTTGTGTGAACTTGATGCTTTCATATCTATAATAACATGTTTAATCTTTAGTAATGCACATAGGCTTAGCTAACGCGGTTGAGATAACCGCCCTCAAAGTGTGTGACAAAGCTTAACCGGGGTTTAAACTTGCAAGCAACCTAGATTCAAATTCAGTAATGCATTGCATATGCATGTGTGTTGTTTGCCGTTTCTTATCAGTTAAGTTTGATCATCCTCTAGGTTTGTCACTTAGGGGGAGCATTCAAACCTCTAGTTGTTACTAATACCCCTCTTGTGCCTCTATGGTGATCCTTGAGATTTCTTGAACTATTTTCATATGAAAACCAATCTTAAGCCTATGGCAAACTATTTGTAAAATCAAGGGTTTGAGAGATGGTTCTTATGCTAAGGCCAACAAGTGTTTCTTTCTGCTGTTTTGTGTTGGTACTTGGCTAAGAGAAAGAGTTGAGAGAAAAACAGAAAAAATTCAAAGCAAAACTAGCTCCGGACTACCCTCCGGACAACTCTGCTTAGTCCGAAGCTACCCTCCGGACCAGAGTCCGGAGCCTGGTGTCTTATTGTTTCCAAAATTCTCTCTCAAGACAGCCGTCGGACTACTTGCCTTAGTCCGACGCCCACCTCCGGACCAGTGTCCGGAGCTTGGGTCCTCTCTGTTCCCTCCCTGTCAAACTCGTGGATGAACCATCGGACCACCTCAGAATCTAACCACCGGACAATTGTTCAAGTGTTCGATGCGTGGGTCAGCTCTACACAGTGCCAGTCAACGACCTCTGGACTACCTTTGATAGTGTCTGACGCTGAGCTTCGGACTAGTGTCCGGAGCTTGGGTGCTCCCTAATTAAAATCACCAAAAGGCCGTTGGACCACCCGTCAGACCCGACCACCGGACTATGCAGAGTAGTCCGACGCTCCGAATTTTTGTGTTTAACCCCCACAGGTGAATTGTTTGCTGGCAGTTTCCTTCATAGCCGTTCGTACGCCGCGCCGCCTGCTCCTCCGCCGCTCTCCTACGCCCAAGCCCTCGCCACATCTTGCCGCCGACAAGCCCTCACTGGAGCTCCGCCGCTCTCGTGCACGTGCCTCCCCGCTCTGCCCCCTTCCTCGCCGCCTTGCAGCAGCAGCAGCGCGCTCCACCACCACCATTGTCGTCGCCCATCGCCACTGCCAAAGCTTGCCGTCGGGGTCCACTCGCCGACGACCTTGCCTTGCTCCACTCCACCTAGACAGGGCTTCTCCCTACTCCATTGCCAGCCACAGAGAGTATTCCCCCTAGGGTTTGCCTAAACCTAGGGTTTGGGATTCGTCTATATTTTTTTCTTTTTAGTTTTTATTATTTCTATGACTTAGCAAGATGAGCAAGGTATAGAGAGAAAGCAAGGTAGAGACAATCAAACAAAATTAAGCAATGAAGCATAACAAGAATTTCTTAGAGAATTCCACTCCCCATACTTGGATTTTGCAACATTTTACAACGTGAAAATCCAAGTCTAGGATGTGGAATTTTCTTTTAAATGTGCTTCATTATTAAGAGATGTTTTGTTGGACATACCTTGTGTTTTGCTCCATCATTCTTTTTGTTCAAACCTGAAATGGTTAGTGACAAAAATACCCGAAGGAACACTTTCACAAATATTCCCTTTATCTCATTTTACAAAGTCATTTTATTCATTTTAGAATTTTGGGAAACTAAAAAAAATATTTTTATTTTGTTTTTATTATTTTTTTATTATTAATTTTTTTAATTAATTTTAATTAATTATTATATTATTATTATTTAATTATTATTATTATTATTTTAATAAATAAATAAGCAAACTTTAACATAAAAGAAAAAGGATCGAGTTATCTCCCGAAAGTGCTTATTTTTAAGACACAAGCTTGTCTTTGGGAAACCTTCAAGTGTATCTCATGTTGGTGAAGCGGTTTCCCCTTCAACTCCAACATTTTCAAACCTATCCTCAAGACTAAAACTACTACGAGATTTGCAAAATTTGTGGTAGACAAACACATCTACAACCAACCTTGCAAAGATTTTTGAAAACAGAAGCATAAAGAGGTTGTAGATCATGTGTCTAGTGATGGTAGAGGGAAGGATCGATTTGGGAGATTTCTCATTTGAGCATGGATTTGATGGGAAGATCGGAGAATAGCTTCCATGCTCATTGGTGGAATCTTCTGTTTCAAGGAGTGGGTCAGCACTTTCTTTCTTATGACATTCCAAGTCATCCTCAAGGCTTGAATGGGTCATGGTTGTTAGCGAGAAGGACATAAGCTCACCCCTTGGATCAAGAACAAGTTTGGATTCTATCCCTTTAATGAGAGGCCGGGAAGACCAAACGGGTAGATAATTTTCACTTATTCTATGACCAAGCTTCTCATTTCCTACTGTATTCTCCAAGATTCTCATGATTGGCCTTCCGATAAAGGTAAGATGAAAGGAAAGTCGAGGAAAGTCAAAGATATGGAAATCTAGGAAGATCTTGAGATCATCAACCACCACAAGAACATCATGAAGGACTCCTAAACAATCAAGGATTTGACCGTTAGGGAGTCTAAGGTGTTTTTGTGATTGAGATAGATGGTCCTTTGATGATGTTGGAACATAGAAATGAGGAATGATGTTGATCCCAAGGCTAGGATCGTAGCAAATGTCGCCATCAATCCCCAACACTTGACAGGATATTCTCCTTACATGTGTGGGCATTTTAGCAACTTTCATTGAGGATTCGGCCTCATCCAACCATTTTTGACTTACAACGATTGATAGAGACTCTACCCGTTGACATTGCTCCTCTTGGTTAGATTTAAGGCCCTCGTGGCTTCCATGCCTTGGGTGTCTTAGTGAATTCCCAGAGTTATTAAGTGGGTCATCATAAGACTTGAATGAAGGAACACATGGGGGATCATCAGGATCAAGGATGGGTTCGTAAGATGAGTCAAATGTGGGCATAGAGAAGGAGA
Organism: Microstegium vimineum; assembly: GCA_022036555.1. NCBI lineage: Eukaryota > Viridiplantae > Streptophyta > Magnoliopsida > Poales > Poaceae > Microstegium > Microstegium vimineum. Next base: position 32,582,702 of record CM039119.1, on the reverse strand, counting down.
GGATAGATTCGGCTTCTAAACACTTTAGTTCTTCTTCTATAGGCTCACTCGACATTTCTTCATCAAATATCCCAAGCTTTTCCTAATGTGCCATGTGGGAAGTCGAGGCATAAGATGATGTTGATTTGGGAGGTTTTTGAAGAGATCCCTTCATGAGAGGTCTAGAAAGATATTTCTTAGAAGGTCTCTTTAGGAAAGGATCATTTTGGGCATTCCCAAAACCAGCAAGATCATATGAGAGGTTGGCCTCGAACTCGAAGGAATGGTTTAGGTGTTGGATTTCTTCTTCCTTCGAGATTTGTGGTATTTGTGGTTCGGGATCGATAGCAGAATCTTTGGATGGGAGTGGTGGTGATTCGGCTATCGAGATTTCTTTTCTAGGGAATGGTTTTTCTCCTTCTATGGGTCCTTCATTATAAACGTTAATGTAGGGGGTGTTTTCAAGAATCTTCATGAGAAGGCTCTTCCCTTCACTACCGGGTAAACACAGGAAGGCTCCCCTAGAAGTCATGTCAAGAATTTGTGCAGAATCTTTGCTAAGACCGCCATAAAAGTGTTGCAACAATGTTGGCTCGGTTATAGCAAGCTCAGGGCCATACGATGCTAGATCTAAGAGACGGGTCCATGTCGCACCAAGAGGTTCTTTCTCCTTTTGTGAGAAGTTGATGACCTCTTTTCGAAGACGAACAACTCGAGAGGTAGGAAAGAAAGCTAGGCAGAATTTAGATTGTAACTTTTCCCATTCTCCATTTGTGTCATCTACGTGGCGAAGGTACCATTGTTTGGCTATTCCCATCAAAGAGAATGGAAATAGCTTCCACTTCAGGGTACCTCGCCTCATCCCATGGATGTGGACACATGAACACAATTGTTCAAAGTCATGTAGATGAGTGTAGGGGTTTTCGTCTTCGTCCCCAGAAAAAGGTTTGTTCTGAACCATTCTTATGAGGCTTGGGCAAAGATCATAAGGAATGTCCAATATGGCCTGAGATGAACTAGGTGGCTCCAACCTAGCGCCCATTGGAGCACCATACTCGAAAAGGGGTGTTTGATCCATAAGTATATGTGGAGTGGAAGGATGAATTCAAACAAAAGATAAAATAGGACCAAAGGGTACTAGTTAAAAGCTACCGTTCCCCGGCAACGGGGCCAGAAATGCTTGTTGGTATTTCTTATGACTATTGGATAAATCCGCAAGCACACAGATTATACCGATGTAGCACTTCACCGGGAGTATTCCAGGTATCGTATTTTCCTCAGGGAACGATAGTGATCTAACTAGGATTAAAGATATGTCCTATGATGGATCAAGGGAGACTATGATAACTGGGTTGAGAGGTTCAATATAACAAAGATATCTAACAAGGTATAGCTGGTTATACTGGCTTTATCAGCCCTTCTCTTGCAGGAGGCGATGGGATAGATCAGTAAGAGATATAACTCCGACCGGACCGCGCCATCATGTTGTATTGAGGCCCTACCTTTTAAGAACTTATTTGTCACGCATGGTGGAATACAAAGGCTAGATAGAGCTATCACTTTCTACTAGCATCCATGAACAATCCACGCGATAAGCGGTTTACAAAGGTAAGATCTAGTCTAGACACTACGTCTACACTATTCTTACTACTTTAACCCAAACTTTAAGGTTAAAGCACTCTACTTAAAGTAAAGCGATGAACAAGTAGGAAAAGGTGTATAACAGCTAACCTAGACTTAGAATATCAAATACTATAAAGAACTCGGAAGAAGTCACTTACAAGAGCTGAACTTACAAGAGACTCGCATCCGCCGAGGAAGAACTCCGGAGAAGATTCCCGACAAGCCCGGGGCTTTCTCCAGAAGAGCTTCCTCACTCTCCTCCAACTAACATAGCACTACTAGAAAGCTCCGCTAAGAGACTAAGGAGTAGTGTTTCTCCAATGAGGCATGAGTGAGAGTGAGGGCCTAGGGGTCTATTTATAGCTAGAGGTGGAGTAGGGGCTACTCTAGTGCCACGTCAGCGATCCGCGTCACTTCCATCATCCACCGTAGGATCAAACCGTCATTAGAACCGACTTAGATCAACGGGGGAGATCAAGTGGGTGCATGGAGGCCTGCAGGGAGTCAGTGGGGAGGTCGATGCATCTTTTGGGCACTTGACCTGGATCGGTCGATCCACCAATGGCAGGTGGGCCCTGCCATTTCCCTCAGGAGGTGTCCCCACAGCACAGGGATCATGTGGGTGGCCTGTGGGCCCACACTTGGGATCGCCCGAACGCTTGCTGTGGCCTTTGGCCTCCATCTTTCGTGTGGAGCATGGCCCACATGTCATAGACACCTTGGCAATAGTTTTGTATTTTTCCGAGATAGTTGTGGGCCCATGTATCCTCGTGCTTTGATCTAGAGCCGTTGAGAAGAAGCACGAAGGAGATCCAAGGGTGGATCTTCACTCTAGAGGGTGTGCTTGGATCATGAACACATGGGAGGCCTTGGTGGCCCCATAGTGTGGATCGGCCGACCCCCTATAGAGAGCCATGGGCTTCTCCTTCAGCGTGGGACCTCCTTGATAGGTCTGGATCCTGTTGTCCAAGATTGGGCCCAAAGTACGGTCGGCCGAACGTCTTTTGTGGCCGAATGAGCTCATCTTTTGCAGGTAGCTTCTAGAGATAATGCCCATCATGATGGTGTATGTATTTTGCACATTTGCCATACTTGGAAATATGTCATGTTGAGCCCCGAATTATGACGTTTTGTGTCTACATTCAAATAGAGGACATATACATGTGGAACCAAGTTATTGGGTAATTATGTTCATGTTATTCTTGTTTTTCTTTGAATAGGAGGATGTTGACGATATTTTGATGTTGATAAAATAGCTTGTAATTACCGTCAATAGTAGAATCCTTGGATTAAGAGCCAATCGTCTATCCCATGATGAGGACAGGCACAAATCCTGGAGACGCTCCCATGCTTCGGGAATCGTCTCGTCAGACTGTTGTTCGAAGCTTGAAATCTTTCCACGAAGAGCATTGGTTTTGCCCGTCGGGAAGAACTTCTTGAGGAATGCATTAGCACACCTCTCCCATGTAGTGACCTCTTCTTTATGGGCGTAGAACCATTGCTTCGCCTTCCCCAATAATGAGAATGGGAAAAGACGAAGGCGAATGGCGTTAGACGCCACTCCCTTGATAGTAAATGTGCCACAGAACTCCATGAAGTGCTAGAGATGAGCATTGGCATCCTCATGGGGCTTCCCAGTAAATGGATTGGCTTGCACCATGTGGATCAAGGCGGGCTTCAGCTCGAAGGTGGCATCCCCGTAGTTGACCTCGGGACCCTGAGCTACGTGGGTAGCGGACTGTGCCGAGAAGTCAGAGACCGCCTTCTGGGCCATATCTTTCTTGAGTGGTGGTGTAGAGCCTCCTTCCTCGAACGGATTCAGGGTCGAGATGAACCTCTGAGGGGGAACTTGACGACGTCAAGTCCTCCTCAACAGCTACTTGGGATCTTCTAGGTAGTTTCCCGACAGTTGGAAATCGCTCATACACTGTCTGGCTTCACAAGAAAGGAAGACACAGACAGGGGTAAGCCCCTATGACTAATTGATAACTAAGTTAACGAGAATCTCTAGATTCAATCTAATTAAAATTTCTAGGCTAAGCTTTCCCCGACAACGGCGCCAGAAATGCTTGTTGGTATTTCTTATGACTATTGGATAAATCCGCAAGCGCACAGATTATACTATTGTAGCACTTTACCTAGGAGTATTACAAGGTATCGTAATTTATATTTTCCCAAGGGAAAGCTGGGCTAGAAATGATAATTAGAAAGAGATCCTAGAGAGCACCTTAACTTAGTACCAACTAGTATAGGGGGGTAAACGATATATATGATAGGAAGGGTTGATGAATGAATAAGCCAAGGTAAATGATACATAGAATGGACTAGATAGTATAGCTAGGTGAGAGGACAACAAGAGAGTAAAGGGACTCCTGTTTAATTCACTCTACTTCAATATACTTAGCCAATTAACTAGTCTAAACACTATAGTTTGCCTCTTCAATACAAGTATGCTAGGTGAGGGGATAGATCAGTAGGAGGACAAAACTCCTACCGGACCGCGCCCTCTTCTTACGGGAGCCTTACCTTTTAAGAACTTGCCTAAAAACACATGGTGGAATACAAAGACTAGACAAGGCTGTCACTGTCTTGCTAGTTACCACAACTATCCGTGCAACAAGCGGTAACCAAGGATAAGGTGATGTATAAGCACCACACTTACACACAACTTATTACTTTGACTATGATCTATAATCAAAGCACCCTATGACAAGCAATGATCGCATACGGGAAAGGCCACAAGGATCACAGACTATTGATGTAAAGGCTATTAAAGAGCAAAAGCATATAACAATACTATATCTAGTATAGTAATGCTCAAAGTAAATACTAAGTAAAGTAGAGAGAAAAGTAATATATTGATAAAGATAAAGTCTTACAAAGAAGGAAAGATACAAGAGCTATACCATACTTTCTAGAAGACGACTCCGGAAATCCCGAGCGCAGCTCGACTCAACTCTAACTCCCACTCTAGACTAACTATTAGAACAATCTAAGGAATAGAGCTTGTAGCCTTCTTTACCATGTGTAGAGAGGGGGGTATGAGCCTCTATTTATAGTGGGAGATTGAGTAGGGGCTACTCCATCGCCACATGAACGATCCAGGGGGCTTCAATCCTCCACCCTTGGATCCAACCGACCTTGAACCGCCTTTGGATGGATGGTGTTGATTTCCAACATGTGTGAGTGGGTATGGCGGTTGGTAGGAGGTGAACCAACCTAGGGGGTGGTCGGCCGACCCCCCCTATGGCATGTGCGCCACCCTCTGGTCTTCTAGATGCAGCCCCACTGGTCAGGGACCAAGTGGGGGCCTAGTGGGCCCAGATGATGGTCGACCGACCCCTCCCCTTGGGGGCTCTAGCCCACCTCAGCCTTCTAGGTGTTGGTCCCACTTGTCATTGGTGTTGGATGTTGGTCCTGAGGTGGTTGTCACGTTTATCTCATTGGTGTGGGCCCATGGATCCATGTGCTTTGCTTGTGAGCCATTGAGAGAAAGCACAGAGTGATTCAAGGGTTGGAATTCACTCTAAGGTGCTTCTCCTGGATCATGGCCAAGAGGGGAGAGCTGGTGGGCCCATAGGGTGGTCGGCCGACCCCCTATGTGGGTCCCACTGGCTCTCCTTTGCTCCATTTCTTCATTCCTGCAATCAAACACTCCATGGACATGTGGAACTTGTTATTTGCTAAAGCATGCTCATGATGTGTTTGTTTATCCTTGATCCTGAGGTTGTTGGCAGCATTTTAGTTAAGTAAATATGCATCATTGTTGGTGCTAACACCCACTTCCAAGGAAGGTCGGCAGGGTTCACAACGAGACCGTTCACATGTTCCACTAATAGGTAACAACCCGCTACAAGTTTCCTCAACGAGATCCCAGAAGTCACCGCAGTGCCACCTCCCAGGCATCTCTGAGCCCCTCTTGCGCCCTCTTGGGTAAGTTGCCACAAACTAATGAAAGTCTAATACCGAGTCAAGCCAGAGCCCATTAGCTTATGGTAGTACTGTTTTCTCGGGGTAATCCACTTACAGAGATATCCCTATGAGTGAGAACACAGGTGTGAGTTCCTGATGTTCCACCTATAGTCCACGTTGCTAAAAAGTCATCTTTTATCGTTATTGCATATATCATTAGTCAAGTTACAAGATCATGGTTATTCTTTATGAGCACTAGCATAAGCTACCCATATGCAAACCCTCAAAGGCGACAAGGCACAAGATATCAAATCTAGATAATCCTCACAGGAACCAAGGTAGACACATGCATATGAATTAAGTGATATTAAATTGTATAGGTAACAAGGAAGATCCTATGCTATACTTGCCTTAAACGCTTAGATCCTTTCTTCAATGATTCTTCAAACTTCAGACGACTTCTTCTTGATCTCCATGTAGATCTCACCGATTGGACAAGATCATAAACACCACTCAAGTAGTTGAACAAACATACATAGCATGCAATAGATCTATTTAGAACAATACACCAATCAATGAAAAGGGTTTTAAAATAAATCTACGCCTCTCTACGATCACATAGATATGAGAATCACGCTAATCGGATCTATAACGGAAAAGAAACGACTACCGCAAGATTTGGCTTTTAAAAGAGAAAAGGAAACTAAACTTCATTTATTTTATCTATAGAAAAACATATATATGAATATTTCAGAGAAATACCCAAATTAGATTAAGTCAATTATATTTGATTAATAAAAACAAGATTTAAACTAAATATATTTTATTTATGAAAAATCGAGGTGGAAACCCTAATTGGTTTTAATCGAAAAATCATTGAATATATATTAATCAATTATAATTTTACTTGAAATAAGGAAACATATTTAATATTATTACTAACACGTTACAACCAAAGCAACTCGAACGGGCTAAAATGGAGAAGATATGAATTTATAAGATTTTCTAAACAAGATTAATTGATTAAAAAAGGATTAATCTAAACTTTATTTTCAAAAGTCTTTAACATAGATGAAACCTATACCATTGGATAGATCTTGACGATACGAATCTAATGCAATTCGAACGGATCAAATCGGAGCTAAAACAAAGATTTTATAAGCTTTTTAAATTAGTGGCGTACTTGTAAATAGATGGATCTTATTTGATTTAAAATAAATACGGAAATTTAATTAAATAAAACAGATCTGGATTGCGGGTTGGTTATAGAAAAGAGCAGAGACTCTTTAGCAAAATAACAACCGAAGGGGTATCGGTGATTCTGATCCATTGGATCACCGATGGACGTTTCAGATTAGATCAAGGGGCGTGGGGAAGAGTTCTAGCCGGAATAGAGCTCCAGCACGGTGGTTCCATGGTTGGCGGCGACAAGACCTCGCCGGAGTTGGTGAATAGGAGCCTACGGTCCACGAAGACGAAAATTGACTACTCCGGGAGAAAGAATGGTTGCGTGCGAGCTTACCCAGCGACTTGGCACGGACAGAGGAGCACAGGAGGAGGCGGATAACGCGATGGGACAGCGCTGGCTCCCCTGCGAACGACGACGGGGTGGTGAGGACAAGCAGAAGCAGAACCGAGCGATGGAGGGCGTTGTACGGGGTCCTGAACCTAGACTCGAGGGCGTTGGTGCGCTAGAGGGTAGCAGAGGAGCTCCGGAGCGCTCCAATGGCGACGACGGTTGCGAACTCGACGAGATGCGTTGCGGGTGCTGCTGCTTTTGCGGCTCAAGGCGAAAGCGGGCGCTTGGTTTGGGGAATAGGCGAATAGCGGCGCAGGGGTGCCCTTTATTTATAGGGCCAAGGAGAGAGAGAGAGAGAGAGTCCAGAGGGGACACGCGCAAAGGTGCGGGTCGAGGCGGAACCGGCTCTGCTCGGCAGAGTCTCGGTCGAGACCGACTCGAGGAGGAGGATAGCGCTGACATGGAGGGCCCGGCTGTCAGTCGAAGGGAAGGGAGGTGTGCGTAGGAGCACTGGGCCGCACAACGAAGGGAGGAAGGGAAGGAGGGAAGAGAAGGGACTGGGCTGCTGGGCCACTTCGGCCGAAGAGGATGGGTGAGAGTTTCTTTCTTTTTCTTTTTCTAAAAAGATTTTCTAAAGCCATTTTCAAAATGGATTTTGAATTCCTTTTTTAGGTTTGACAAAAACCACTCAATACAATAAACACTATGCAAAGGAATGAATGCACAACCATGTTTCTAAACCCTAGGTCAATTTTTAATTTGCTTAAAAAGTTTTTATTTTCTTAAATTTTCATGAGCACAAAATTCAAAATTAAATCAATTTCAACCTATTTCAAAAATTCAAATTTTCGGGTGTTACAATTTTATTTATCTTTTGTTTTTTTTTCTAAGAACCTTTTTCCAAAACCATTTCCAAAACATTTGCAAATTCTTTTCTTTGAGTTTTTGAACAAAGCCAGTCAATACAATAAACCCAATGCAAAGGAATGAATACACAACCATGTTGCTAACTCTAGGACAAATTTTAATTTGATGAATATGTTTTTTTATTTTCCTATATTTTCATGAGCACAAAATTCAAAATTAAATCAATTTCCATCTATTTTCAAAATTTGAATTTTCGGGTGTTACATAGGGTCATGATCTTACGGTGCTCATGTGCTTGCTTGTTGGGGCTGTTTTTGGGAAGAGTGACCCGAATATTTCCACGAAAAATTTAAGACTCTCATTCACCCCCTCTGGTTGCCGTTTTGGTCCTTCAGCCGATGATTGCCTAATACAACACTCGAACAAAGCAGAAAGTGCACGGATGGTGAGCAACGCTAGCTTTGGATTTCTGGAGAGTGCACAGATGTGGTAAATTAGAGAGCGAGAAAGAAAAGTTGTTGGGAACATTTTATCGTCTAAAATCGCTAAATCAGGTTTTACGGAGGGTAATAGCCATTCTTTTGAAATGCTCTTATATCATAGAGTTCTATAGAACCCTTGAGTATTTGAAGGAAATTTTAAGATTCTTAACCGGATTCTGCCGAAGAGCATCTTGAATAGACTCTATATTTTTTATAAATACCTAGAATAGAGATTTTATAAAAAATACACACTCTAACAACTTTTCTAAATAGTTATACAAATATAGCTATCTTCTATTTTAAATTTTTTTGCTAGCTAAATATAAAAAACAGGGATGACCTTATAAACTACGCATAAAATATAGAAAAAACTATTGAAGAGTATAAAAATATAAAAAATAATAATTTTTACTGAAATAACTCTATCATTTAGAGACTTGGAGGTGCTATGGTCTTGTGGTTCGGCCACATTTGCGATGTGTACCCGCAGGCTGTACGGGCAATCCACGGTTATAAAATCCGCTTCAAGTCCGTCGGCTCGTTCTTTTCTCTCTTCTCCGTTTGTCTCGCTAGCCCGAAATCGAAGTGCCCGATACCATACCAGCACTCGAGCAGTAGCAGCACAGCTAGGGAGCACTCTTCCTCTCCCCCAACCTCTCCGCCTCCTCCAAATCTCGCCGGATTCCGCCTCACCGCCGCGCCCCCGCATCCACCGCAGGTGAGCGCGCGCTGACCCTTGGCTGCCACGGTGGCGGCCTTGGGGTGGCAGCCGGAGCCCCGGCGTGGTGGAGGGAGCTGACCCCTGTTCGTTGGGCGCTTTCAGGTTCGCGCCTGTTGCACCACCGCCGGTGGTGTGTGTGGTGGTTGGCGGAGTCGCCCCCGAGGGTTGGCCATGGAGTACCGGTCCTCCGACAGCAGCGGTGAGTGCGGGGGAGCTGAAGGCTAGGGTTCGCCTCCTTTCCTAGGTTTTGGATTCCACCCCTAGGGTTTTGCTTGCAGGTCCTTCCTAGCGAATGCCAGGTCCTTGGATCTGAACATGAGGGGGTTACAAGGTCGCTACCTCAGGGTGGTTGGATGGATTTGGGAGCTAGGGTTTGAGCTTGCCTGACGGGAGCAGGGCTTTGGGTTAGAATTATCTGAAATCCATCAGTTTGTGGGAATAAATCAAACGTCTTGGCAATTTGGGTGTTGTGAATTCGTGCTCATGAATATTGGTTTCTGCATTAGTGAATTGAGTTTCTCATGGTGGATTTTGGGGTTTCTGTATAATTTGTAGTTTTTGGGATCTGGAAAATACAACCCGCGAAATAAAAGTGCAGACATTCCTTCATATGGAGTGAATTTGGCTGTTTCAGCCTCATTTCTCATTTTCTTTGCTTCACGGTTTGGATTTTCTTATTATAAACATTGAATTGTTCTGGACAGCTAGAGAATTAATGGGGTTCTTCTCTCTTGGTTTCCATAACTTGCTGCTGTACGATACCTGCTTTTTGTGCGCTCAGATAGTGTTGGCTTTATTTCACAAAAAAAGAAGATAGTGTTGGCTTTGTATGCGCTGATAGTAGTGTCTGTAATATATATGATGCTGAAATACCTATGCAGTTATGTTTATGAAATTGGGTGCGATGTAGAATGAGTGTTATGGGCTTGACTCGATTAAGGATTTACTACCTTAGTATTAGGGTTTGGAAACTAGCAATGTTTTAGCTAAACCATGCTTGCATAATCTTTAGATGTTTGTAACAACTTAAGAGGCTAGGGTTGTAAATGCCATGTCCCCCAAGCTTAGAGCCTGTTTCTTTAGCTTTCACATTCTGGAGCGGTTGATAAGTGCATATCATGATGTCATCTCCTAATAGCCAGTGTAATAAAGGGATTGCAGATGAAATTGGTGAAGTACCTGAAGTTGCCAATCTGGTAACTGATGATGTCCTCTTGTGATATTGCTTAGTATTGCTCTATATTGTGAGAATTTGTTTGTGATTCTCACTGCTTTGCTTTATCTTAGCATATCCTATATACAAGAGTTTAAGATCTCTGGCAAGGAATGCCAGATGGATTTTAGTAGTTACATCAATGTATTGATTGAGGCTTTGAGAATAATTCTTGTTTAGGCAGCTAGCAGTTTACATTCCAACCTTGCCCAAGTGTTTTGGTGTACGTATTATGTAGGGCCAACCAACTTGATTTCGATGACCTATCTTGTTCCTCATGTTTGTTAGATTCTTGATTTATAAACAAAATGTGTACAGCCTTTTAGCATATTTATTGTTGCGAGTTGTGTCCAATCTGTCATGTAAGCTGAACTACTCTGTTAAAAATATGTGGCCTTTTTAATTTTCTAAGCTTTTTTGGAGGCCTTGACTACTGGTAGAAATTGCACCTCTCTGCTATCTTAGAGATTTCTTCTCTTATTTGTTTAATTGACCGCAGTGATTCTCAGTCCTTGGATATTGCACGAGTCCTGATTCCTGAAAAGTTTCTTTTTCTGTGTTGAAATTGTTATAATTTAATTTGGTTTTGGGAACTGTGATAAGGTTGAATGGTTTGGTGTGTAAATATTATACAGTATGCTTCTCGTGCAGATGGGCAGTGTGTTTAGGGAACTTGTGAACCATATCAATATTAGTTTCCTCAAAAGTTAATGATGTGTATTCAAAAGGAGTTTCTCTCTAGAACTGCTAAATATTCTTGTTATGAACAATATAATTACTATTTCTGTAATCATCAAAGTGTATCTGTCTTGTTCGCTAGACCATTTTGAAAAGTGATGTATTTGTGTATTCTGCTAGCACTGTAGGTATTTTTTTAAGAGCTTCTGTTGTCAGTAAATGTTGCATCCTTAATTCTATATTGGTTGCAGGAACTGATGATGATCTTCCACAATTTCCACATAGTAGGGGTATTAGAGGCAGCGGACGTGTCAGTGGTAATGGGAGAGCTCTTGTTCCTGCCAGTTCATACGCTAGGGCACCGACAGATATGGAAGCACAAATTCAACAACTTGAGCAAGAAGCATATTGCTCAGTCCTTCGTGCATTCAAAGCCCAGTCTGATGCCATTACATGGGTTGAGACCTTTAAACTGCTCACTGTTCATTTGATGTCTGATGATTTTAGATGTCATTTCAGTTGACTGAACTCTAACCTTCTCAGGAGAAGGAAGGTCTCATGACTGAACTTAGGAAGGAGCTAAGAGTATCTGACAAAGCACACAGGGAGCTGTTAAATAGAGTGAACAACGATAATATTATATGTAGCATAAGGTAGCAAATGAATATTATTTGTTGTAGTAACAGTATGCACATTATCTTGGTTTTCAGCATATACTAAACCTGTGATGCCTTTTTATTTAAGGGAATGGAGATCAACAGGAGGGCTTCAGGCAAACTTGTCAAATAACCCACAACCGATTCATGACCCTGTTCCCAGTCCTACCACCTCTGGCCGTAAGAGGCAAAAGACATCTCAATCTGTTCCTGCTTTACCTGCACCGCCTCCTGCACTGCACTCACAGCAGCTGGCTACACCAACACAGCCATCATCTTCAACTGCTAGGAAAACAGTCCCCCCAGGCCCTAAAGGCAAAAAGACGAAACCAGTAAGCAGATCATTTGAATTAGTTCTTTTTTCCTATAAATCTTGTTTTTGTTCTTTGGTATAAGTTCATGCACTTTCAGGGTCAGAAGGTACCAGGTGGCTCTGGAGCCAAGCCCATGTCATCTTCAGCAGGTCCTAGTGGAAGAGGACCGCACATGAATAGGAATTTTCCAGGTGGTTCTGCTCCTGAAGCTCAAGCACAGAATGTTGATCCATTGGTTGGTCGCAAAGTGATGAGTCGGTGGCCTGAAGATAATAGTTTCTATGAAGCAGTCATATCTGATTATAATTCTGACACGGTGTGTTTTTACTAGACCGGGTTAGTTACTTTTGATTCAAGCCTCCAGCTCTTTCTTAGGAAATTCATTGCAGGGACTTTATGCGCTGGTTTATGACATCAATACGGCAAATGAAACCTGGGAGTGGGTTGATCTTAAAGAGGTACATAGATGCTATTTGTAATGAGAATACTCTGATCACATGACATTTTCATGTCTTCCTTTCTGATATTCTTTTTATTTAATCTGACATTGGTTGAGCAAGATGTAGTTTAGGATCACTTGGTTTCACACCACTAGCTTTCAGAAAGTCATTTCTGTAGATGGTCACTCCAATTGTGAAGGTGAAGGTAAATTTGACTTCGATGAAATTTGCCAGACTTAAATCAAATCACACACATCCATATGCTGTGTCAGCATGGACTTGTGCTGATGTACAGTTAAAACTGATGTATAAAGAAAAGTACACAAGCTGGGCAGCAGAATATATATTTAGATCTCTATAAAATTCATGTAAGCATATTCTCATGCAAGGGGCTCTTGATTATAGAATGATATACTAGACTGATGCAAATGCAGTAGCCTTGTATTTTAATAACTAACATATTTTTATTTGGTTAGTTACTGCCAAGATTGCAAACTTTCATTTACCAAATTTTGCTTTCGATATGGTTGGTGTTCATCCAAATTAGCATACTTTTGGGTTCTGTTGTTGCAAAACATTTTTAATGTAGTTTTCCTCAACAACATTTTACAATGGGTACGGCAATGTTGACATGATAATATGCAGCTGATTGTGGTGTCAATATCTCGTGAAAATGTGTGGCTGATGGCCGGTCTTGTAACCTTTTAATCTGAAGTGAGCTCCTTGAAATTCCGGTAGCAACTTTTTTAGCTTGCATTGGTTTACTTGCTGATTGATATCTAGTTAGGATTAGTAGTGATTGGCTGATTCCTATTCAGCTCATTGATTTTCTCATAATTTAGTAATAAAATAAGACAGTAATTACGCATCTCAGAAATTGATAATAGGGTTTATATTATTAAGCAAACATTGATCTCTCCTATCTTGTTCACTTCTAGGAAATGCATTGGATCTGTATCTGACTATGTATTCTGTGTGTTCAGAAGTATCTGTTACTGCCCATCAATACCTTTAATTTGTTGGAATTATGGTGAAAGTACAGATGGGACCTGAAGACATTAGATGGCAAGAGGATGACTCTGGGATAGACCCTGTGACATATCTGCGCAGCCGAGGTGCCCCAACTAGTGGGGTTAGGAAGCCAACAGGTCGCAGTGGGCCCATGCCAGGTCCTGGAAGAGGAAGAGGATTACAGAAGAACATGTCTAAGAAAGATTTTCCACCTCCACAAAATGGTGTTGGCAAGAGAAGTTCCGATGACATTGATATCCTTCATACCGAGACCCTAATAAAAGAGGTTGGATTGAGTGAACTCTGAATATTTATGATTACAAACAACTGCAGACCTTGTGCACTTCATTTTACTTTTCTTTTGCTATATCTGCTCATGTAGGTGGAGAAAGTTTTTAGCCTTAGCAATCCTGATCCACAGGAAGTAGAAAAGGCAAAGAAAGCACTGAAGGTAAACCAGAATGCACAAGTGAACTTATCAACAAGCATTCATTTTGTTTTAACTGTCAATTTCCTGCAGGAGCAAGAACAGTCGCTGATTGATGCGATAGCAAGGCTCGCTGAGGCATCAGATGGTGAAAGTGGTAAATACTAATCCATTTGACCTTTATTTAACCATATGTTTATGGACCTTTGTGCAATGTTGCAGAAAACATTCATTTCTGCTTCCAGTTTAGGATGGATGGTTGCCCCCAAACAAGGGGAGTGATTTCAGATATAGAGTTGTTGTCGTGCAATGCTTCTCTGCATGCTGTATATTAGCGTATTGTAATACAATGGACATTTGCCCTTGTAATTTTAGTCAACCTTATGAAATGCACATGATAGTTGGCGGCCCTGTTTTGCATGGACACATGCCCTCATTCTCGTATTTTATGTCCATACAGTACAGGTCATGATAGTGCCATGAGGTCAACATTTTACATATGAAAATCTTGTTGATTCCTGTGAAGCTTTTAACGCCCCTTTCTTTTGGTGGGAACAGATGGGCACAACCGTGGGCGAAGGAACTTGTATGCTGGTAACCAGCATCAAGCAAACTACGTTGATGCCATGCCCGTTGGTGACCAAGCTGATGCCATGTAAACACTGCATGAACATGTATACACAACATAAGATAACTGTCTGTTGTACCAATCCATTGCTAATATTTGTTTTGGATTTAGATCTCTGTAGGCTAAGTATCTTTTGTTTTGGGTCACTTGAATTTTTTTTAGTAGAAATGTAATCTAGAATACTGACTAAGTAAAGCGTGTAGATGTGTGTTTCTTTCTCTAGCTTTTTGTTGGTGTGGTCTCAGCCTCTAATGCGTAATAAAAGGAAAATATCACCTTTGTAAAATACTAAGTTTACCATGAATGCGCACATAAATAGGGCAGCTGAGTGAATGGAATTGTAACTTTATCACGACTGCAATCAAACTATGTTGAAGCAACCCGTTGAAACAAATGGACAGTAGCAAAAAAAAAATCATAATAATAATTAAAAAAATAGACCAATAGGAATACAAAAAAAATAGACCAATAGGAATAAAGAGGTCTGAAAAGCGAAAACAGGAACCAACTTTTCAAATAGCCTTATTGCAGTGAGCTCTACGATATAAAAAAAAGCAGGAGAGTGCCGTATTCTTTGTTTCAACTAGTTATGTGTCTGTTCATCGCTACGTGTATGCAAAACATCTCATAACATACATAATTCTTATCTCAGATGTAATACAATGCAACTTATAGGTCATACAAAGATAACAATAATTAAGCAACCAATTAGAGTGGGTACTATTCACAACTTGATATGATTAAACATCACTCCTTTTGTCCCTAAATAGATGCCATTCTTACTTTCCGAGAAGTTAAACATTTCAAATTTTGACCAATTATATATAAAAAAAATATTAATATTTATAATATATATTAGTACATTAGATAGATCGTTGAATATATTTTTTACAATAAATTTATTTGGAAGTATAAATGTTGCACGTATTTTCTACAAACTTAGTCAAAATTAAGAACGTTTGACCTATACGTATCTCATAACATTGTTTTTTTTTGGGATGAAGGGAGTACATGTCAACTCTATGATACTGTAAGAAAACGACAAGAAATGTAATATTTATGTGTGTTGCAACAGAAATAGAAATGATATCACAATAATTTCAAGTTTCAATGTATGTACTTACCAAAAAAAAATACTTTTAAGCATGTTGTTTTGCAACAATACTCGTCGCTGTTACATGAGTTTTCTCAAAGCATAAGTAAGTCGAATAAAAGAAATATAATTAAGTTTTTGATATAAAATCAAAACAATCTACTTCCACTACTACAGAATTGATTTTGCGAGACATCACCCAAAACTTAACTGAGGCGGGTATAAGATTCGAGCGTCTCCAAAAATCTGGGCTATTAACCGAGACCCTTATCCTTATTTTTATTAACCGAGGCGGTCAAAAAATAACCGCCTCCAAAAATCAATTAACCGAGACGGTCGTTTATAAAATGTCCGCCTCCAAAAATACCCCCATTTACAGAGGCGGACCTCTTATAAGACCCGTCTCGGTTAATAGTGGCCGAGGCCCAAAAAAAGCCCAACCAGCCCGCTAACCTACTCAGTATATAACAAAAACTTAGGGTTAGCCCTCACCTCCACCCCTCCCTCAGCCCGAGCACCCTCCCAGGCGGTGCCCCCTCCCCTCCTGTTCCTCTCCTCCCTAACCTCCCGACGGCGCCCCCTTCCCCCTCCTCTCCTTCCTCCCCTCCCCGGCGGCGCCCGGGGAGCCCCCTCCCCGGTGGCTCGGCGAAGTGGCCCGGCGGCTCGCCGGCTCGGTGGTTGGTGGCGCGACCTCGCGGGGGTTGGTGGAGCGTCCTCGCGGCGGTGACCTTACGGCGGCGGCAGCAGCAGCCTCTCGGTGGCGAGGGCCGGCGGCGCGTCCTCTGCCTAACCTCAGCACCATCTCGGAGGGCGAGGCCGGTGGTGGCGAGCTCCTCCACCTTCACATGACGGCCGTGAAGCCAGATCCGGTGGTCGTGAGGCCGGATCTGGGGGCGGTGCGGCCGGACCTGGTGGCAAGCGGCGGCGGCGGCGACCCGTGATGGGCTTGCGGGCCCATGGATGGGTTCCCTGGGCTTGTCCACGGGTTTTCTTTTTTTTTTTATTTTTTTATTTTCATTAACCGAGGCGCGGGCCATAAATCTCGGATTTACCGAGGCCTTTGATTGGAGGAGGCGGATGCGTTTGCCTGCCTCGGTTAATGAAAAACGCCTGCCTCGGTTAATGAAAAACGCCCGCCTCCAAAAAGAATAGTGCCTCCAAAAAGAATAGTGTAGTAGTACCGTAACAATCATTCTCATTACGACCATTTATTCTACAAGGCATTGTCCGTGATACACTTAAGATAAGATAGTTTTGTGGCTCTAGATGAGTTGAAATTCTCCTAGAATTCCCGTCATAAGCCAACAAGTGGATTACAATGTCCATTCGTAGCCTTCGACCATCTTGTGCAAAGTCACATATAGTATTATAGATTGATGATCAACATATTAGGTTTCAGACTAAACTATGGTAGACAGAAACATGCTAGACAGAAACATGCAAGACTGAGAGGACTATGGTAGACAAAATTGATTTTGCCAGATAGTGAACAGTGGTCGGCAAAGGCCTAAAACTAAACTTTGTAACACAAGACTAAACTGATCCTATATAGTTACAAGAATCAGTAATTACAACTATCGGCATGACAGGTCCAGGTTCTCAACCTGTTGTTGGATTTTCTTCACATAAACAAGAAGTACGCTCCTAACCCTGTTTTTTGAATTAATCGTGAAGTTAAACCAGCTTGATAAATCAGCTGCAAGATGAATGAAAGAGTTGAACCTTGAAACTGAAAAATTCAATCATAGGGCAAAGATCGTGTCAGAAAAAATCCAACATAATTATGTTGAGGCGATAGCTGGGATATGTGTTCTTGACTTCTTGTGTGATATTACATGGCACAAAAAGTCTGATTCTCTTGTGGGGTTTGTGTTTCTTCTATTGATGATAGGTTGGTTACTTCCTACCTACAGGTAGATTTATTAGGCGTCCCTGTTATTAAACCAACTGACATGGAGACCATCAGACCACACCAATAGGACCAACGCAAGGCTTCTATTCTGTCTTATTAAATCCATTTTTTTGCAGTATATTATAAATATAGAATATTTATTTGCATCGGAGTTCCTAAGCAAGAGGAGGCTGGAAAATCAGATGCATGCAGTCCTATTCACTATATGACAACTCGAGATGAATGATATGCATAACCTGGTTGATGGATTGTCCTATAATCAATTGTTGTACATATTAGCATAAACACATCTGCTACACGCAACTGTTCATGGATCTGGGTCACTATTACTCTCGCCTGCACTACACATCAGTCATTTGTAGGTACATTTATTAGTAATACATGCATACCTGCACTACACATCAGTCATTTGTAGGTACATTTATCAGTAATACATGCATACAATCAGTCAGAAGATGGTCTATGATGACACCTATTGTTTTGGGTGTTAGGAACAGACTTTTGAAATGCTTGTAGTAATAAATGCACAATAGTGAGTAGGGTGTGCTAACCTCATTACGTGGCTCAACAGTTTGCTATAGCTATACCTGCAAAATTAGGTCACATTTCTGCCTCCTTAATTCATATCACGTAACAAACGGTGTATCTTTTGGACTTCGAAGCTAGGAGTTATGGCTATTTTAGTGGAGGCTGCACTTGCTGTTGGTGGTTGCGTAAGAATGATAGAAAATTCTTCAATTTCTCAACCAAGGACAATTTTCACTTGCTTTTAATTATTCTTATGTTCACACCCAACTAGGAGGGTTGTTCTTATTATAAAAACACCATATAATCCATCATTTGAAGAGTCTTTTGAGTAAAACTATAGTCACCTTGTGTGTGTTCTTCTCCTCTCATAGAGAGAATATTTGGAATCTTTGGTAAGACATGAGTGCTTTGCAATCTTCATTCTTTCGACTCCTGAGGGGGCTGTAGAACACCGAACCTCGGTTCATCCACTTCGTGTCGGCGTGATTGTGTGGGCTGGTTTTGTCAGTGCATGGAAGGGTGGATGTCTCAGCAGTTTGTCATGGGTGTAAGATCTCGTGGTGCGCTACCTCTCCATCAGGTCATGCAACGATAGTTATCAATTTTACCTATGCTCCAGTATTCAAACCACACCGTTAAATGTCTCTTTAGAAGAGTCTTAGTGGGCAATAACTTAGAGAATTGGAACAAGATTATCTCTTGGTTATCAATATTGACACTACAAGAAAATCTCACATCCATGACGCTCCACTTTTATCATGGAAAATCCCAAAAACGTCATGGACACATTTGAATGGTCCTTGTGTGATTTTGGTAATTGAGTGACAACTTAGGTGAACTAACATGTGTTTAAGAGATATATACACAGGAGATTAGTTCGCATGTGATGGTAAGATGAAGGAGCTTAATTGAACATGAAACATGACATGGAGTCATGTGACTAAGGTGGAGAAGATCAAGATGAGGCTTGGCTTGATGGACCGGTTGCAAGTGTGAAGGGCAAGTGAGTGATGCTTGGCATCGATGGAGCAACGCAACGGTGAAGAGCAAGTGAGGTCAAGATCGATGAACCAATACGGTCACGTGATGATATGGAGTGGATCATATCATTTGGTGATTGATTGGTGCATGTGTTGCATCAGCATTAAAGGTGAAGATGGAGATGGAATGGAATGCACAAGGCAAAGGTATAACCTATAGGGCATTTCATTTCACCGTTCATTGGTGTGTAAAGAAGTATATGACCGTGTTTAGCATAGATAGTCGTACTATCAAGAGGAGCAAACTTGTTTGCATATCGGTTATCTAGTGCCACCGTGAGCGATCTAACTTTGCGATGAATTAGGATCGAGTGGCGCGGTGAGAGCAAGTGAAAATGCTTTGAAAATAATTGTGAAAATGCTAACACACAAGCACAAGGTGGTGATCACATTTGTGGTGGCACATGAGAAGCAAAGGAAGAAGTTAGGAGGAGTCTCGGCTGAAAAACCGAGTCCGGATGTAGGGTTTGTTGGTGATCCGGACCATCGGTGATGAGTCCGGAGGCATACCCTAGCTTGGCAACGCTGAGGAGAGGCATCCAGACGCTGTTGTTGGTCCGGACGTAGGGCACCGGACGCACGTCCGGAGTCCTGGAACTCTCTGGTGGGTCTGTGTGTTTTGATCCGGACGTGCATCCGGAGATGCTGCGTGCTCGAGGGTGCTCTCGGGTGCGCTCGGGCGCTCGGAATTTTATTTCCGGACGTAGGAGGCGTTGGTCCGAACCCGCACTATTGCGTGTGTCCGGAGCCACGTGGCACGCAGAGGCGCCCGTGGGAAGAAGCTGTTTGAAAGGGAGGCTCGACCAGACGCAGGAGGCATGGTCCAGACGGCGCTTCGCACGCGTCCGGAGGTCGCGTCCGATTGGTGACTCAGAGTCGTTGGCGCTCGGCTGGTAGTGGGTCCGGACGCAGTTGATGGTCCGGACCCCCTGTGAAAAGAGCGTCCGGAGTGGACGCAGAAACTCAGTTTGTGGGGCAAAACGGCTAGTTTCGGTGGTGTGGCTTATAAATAGCCCTTGGCCGGCCCTTGGCTTGTTGCTAAGCACCCTAGGGCCTTTCTAGCTTGTGTTGGTGTGCTTGGGAGCCCTCTAACTCACATACACTTGATAGTGATCATCTGATTGTGTGAGAGAGTGATTCTAGTGCGTTGCATTGCGAGTTTGCATCGAGTGGCACTAGGTGATCGTGTTGCAAGCTGGTGGTGCTTGTTACTCTTGGAGGTTGCCAACTCCTAGACGGCTTGGTGATCGTGGCTCCATCGAAGCGCACAAGAAGATTGTGCGGCGCTCCGGAGAAGTGCTTGTGAGGGGTGTTGTGCTCGCCCCGTGGGAGATCGCGAAGAGCAACTCTAGTTGAGAGTGTCATTGAGTGCCCTCATCTTGTGTTGGTTGTGCGGCACCCGATTGTGTGTTTGGCGTGTGATGCCAATTAGCGCGTGAACCTCCAAGTGAGTGAGCCGACACAATGGGGACTAGCTTGGTGGCGATCAAGTGAACCTCGGGAGAAAAATCACTGTGTCAACCTTGTCTACTCTTCTCGGTGGTTTGCATTCTCCGAATCACTAGCTTGTATTTACTTTCATATACTTGTGCTAGTGCTTTAGTTGTTGCTCTTGTAACTAGTTTAGCTTGAGTGGCTTGTCTAGTTACCTTCTAGCTTGTGTAGCTTAGAAGTAGCTCTTGAGTGGCTTATTGGCTTGTGTAGCCCTGTAAGTCACATTGCTTAGTTTGTGTAGCTAAGTAAGTTGAGCTCTCTAGTTGACTTGTGTGACAGAACCGTCCAAATTATAAGAGATCAAGTACCAAAGTAGCCGATTTAACTACCACTTAAAGCACTTGAGCCCATATAATCCCGGTAGTCCGAAAATCTCGAAGGATTTCTAACAATCGTATATCCAACCCAGATCGCGCAAACTCAGGTATGCACATTTGAACGAAACCACAATTAAACGAAGATACTTGAAGTACAAAATAAAGTTATTACAACACTTTGTTCCAAATAAAAGTAGTACTTACGTCACAACATACGTGGCCAAATAAAACCTTGTTTTGAAACTCGATCCCAAAGTCTTACTCCACACGGATACTATTAAAAGATAGGGGTGCCAACGAGACCATGTCCCACAACAACAAAAGATGAGCTCGTAGGATACCTTGCCCAAAGCCTACTCCTCTTCTCCTTCGACAGGATAGAGACAGTGCTTACAATAGCCAAAGTATACTTGGCCATCTGCAACAAACGGGATAAACCCTAAGTACGGGAATGTACTCAGCTAGACTTACCCATCTAACTGAAAAATAAAGACTCCAAGGATATGCATGGCTAGATATGTGGATTTGGATAAACTTTTGCTTTTGCGGAAACACGAACAATATGAAACTTAAAGATTAGAGAGCAGCCATTTTCCATCCTATCATTATCTCTAGGTTTGCACCTGTACTAGAGCACACACTTGATCTAAACAAACAATATAATGATATATATCCAATTCCTTCATCAATATTTTAGTAGAACCATTACGATGTCACATGGAGTTGTACCATGGTGAAGCTCAGCATAATCCCCCACTATCCGGTGGGAGGCGGCAATTCAAATCGATATACAACCAGCTGGCAAGATTACCTTTAACACACGCCCACACTTCCCCCGTCGGGTCCATGCATTGGGTTACCACTCAACACGGTCCAGGTAGTAACGTCGCGAGCTCAGTGTAGTCCCACCCAATTGGAGACATCAGTTGGTCACCACGGGGCAGATCATGTCTCCAAACTAGAGGGTGCGGCAGTAGGCTGAGAGTCGGCCCGGACAGTGTTTACTCGGCTTCGGTGTCGATACTCGCAACGACCCCTATGTGAAAGGGCGCATTCAAAGATGTAAGAGGGCCACCATCGTATACAAACCTATACGATCCAACGGATGGACTGCCCCCAAGTCTAAACCACTTGGTGCCCTTGCCTTCTAGTTGACCGCATTTCATTACTACCATTGGTTCTTTCCCACGATAGCAAAAATATAGCCAACCGTGATTGGTACTATCCCCATGGGATAATACTATACGTATAAATGTAACCATTTATTCTAAGCAGGCTAAGCGGTTGCTTTTACTTTTATTTAACAGGTTAACAAGGTAGGTAAAACAATAATCAAGGAAGGTAATGCATCAATTGGGATTCAATCAACTCCTGTCACCTAATGCATCACAGTATAAAGTACTCAAGTAAATTGATTGTAAATACTGGGAGGTTTAAAGATGCTCCGGGGCTTACCTTGAGTGAAGGTGGAGGGCTGGTGGTCAGGGCACTCGGGCAAGTTAGGTTCTGGCTCTAGGAACTCCTCGTTCAGCTCCTGCACCTCCTGGACTTCTGCTTCTTGAGGTGACACCTGAAGCTCCTCCACTGATCCTAAATGTTTGAAATGCATATAAGTAAACTTGATGGTGCAGGAATGATGCTTGAGCAAGAATTAAAACACTAAAAGTGGCCTTAAGCATTTAACCAATTAATTACCCTAATGACCACTTTACACAGCAAGCCTATTATAAATTGCTCATAAAAATCTACAAAAATTAAAGGGAACAGAGCATGCTTAAAGGATACTACTGCATAAAAATCACCCATAGCAAAACTACCAGCTAGCAGATACAAAAATATGAATTTAAATGCAGAAAAAGCACTTTGAACTAGACCTAATGGCTAACAGGGTGAAACATGCTATATTTTATTTTTAACAGGTTCTTTACTCAGAAACATATTTATCAAGAAAATTCCATGACCAGTACAAACATATTATATTCTATATGATTTTCCAAAGAAAACCCTAGAAAAGGACACTTGAACTACAAGTATCTTTTCTTCCATACAACATATCACATACTATATTTTTCCTAGACAGATCATGGTACACAAAAGCTACACAAAAAGTTTCATGATTTATAAATGCACAGATTTACCACAGGAATTAATCTAAGAAAACAGTAGAAACACATTTTAATAGATAACCATTAAAACATACACAGGAATATGACAACTCATATTTTTCCTAGCTTCTACATAGGATTACAAAGCTAGCATAAAAACATCACATTTTTATTTGATCATTTCATGCAGGAACACATTTAACTTTGATAAATGCAGAAAAGATTATTTAAACATTAGTACTGAAGACATTCTCTAAAAATTACTTTTATATTTTTAACAGAAAGATCATCATTTATAGAGTCTAACACAATTTAATTCATCATTTTTGGATTTACCAAACTCTAGATATAAAATAAACAAGCATTAACACATTTACTGAAAATGAATAAAAGGAAAGACATTTCTAAAATCGGCCCACGATGAACAGTGTTGGGCTCGGCCTAGTGCGCGCGGGAGTGAGATGAGCGGCTGACAGGCAGGGCCCGCGGTCAACACAAGGTCCACCTGTCGGTCAGCAGTGAGCAGTGGTGAGCTCGTCGGCGGCGAGGGTGGATGCACTGGACTCGTGGTGACGTCGCACTGGTGGGGTTGGTAGAGCCAGCGCGGCCCTGTAGCGAGCCGGCGGCGTGCGGTGGCGACGCTACGCGGCGGTGTGACACGGTGAGGTGATTACCGGCGGTGCGTTGCCCGGCGAGCTTGCGCGTGAGCACTACGGTGGTGTGGTGAGTGCAGCGTGGGGGTTGGTTGAACTGGTGAGGCTCTGAGGAAGTCTGGCCACGTGCGAGCTCCGTGGCGACGGCAATGGCGCACGGCCAACGGAGGTGCGGTTACTGAGGGCGAGCTAGGGTATGGGGGTTGATGTTCTCACCTTGACTACCCTTGCTAGTGCTTCCACGGAGATGGAGGCGACGTAGGTGGTCGGGAGGGATACGAACGCGGTTTGGTCGCTGCGGTGGCGACTCCACGGAAAAGGGGGCGCTGCGGTGCTCCCGGTGCTCTACGCAGCGAGAGCAGAGGCAGAGCGAGTGAGGTAGATTGTGAGCGCGTGTGTTTGCGGGTGCGGGAGGTCGAGGGGGTGTAGACGCTCCGTTCTGCGCGGTCATGGCCGACCGACGTGGCCCGTGGGGGCCGGGACGCGTTGGTGCGGCGGGTGGCAGCGGCGTGGCGTGTCTGCGTGCGCGCGGGGCAGGGGCGACAGCGCGCAGGGCAGAGCGCGACTGGGTCCTAGCGCCGTTAGGGTGGATGCGGCACTCGATCGCAAGCGAGACGGGACGAGCGGCTGATCGGACGCAGCACTGCGGCGCGTAACGATGACACGATGGCTCGGCGGCAGCGCGGCAGAGCGGCAGCGGCGTGCGAAGTAGAGGCAGCAGCGGCTGCGTGCGGTGCAGGCTCAGTTCTAGCGCCGTTAGCGTAGCTTCGCGTTCAGACGCGACCGAGACGAGGCGAGGCGGTGGTTGGTGACAGGCGCTGCGGCGCGCGTAGTGGGGACGCGACGGCACAATGCGGCCTGCGGCGCGGCGCAGTGGCAGTGCTGACGGCGCGGCGCGGCGCAGGGTGTCAGCGAGTGGCGCGGTGTGGCGTGTTCGGCGCAGGCCGATAGGCATCTGCGGCCACGTGGCAGCAAGCACCGGCGTACGACGCAACCACGGTCGGGCGCGGTGCGCGTACGTGCGTTGCGCGTGCGCGGGAGCGCGCGGGCGAGCGGCGCGCGAGCGCGCGGGCGAGCGGCGCGCGAGCGCGAGCGGGCCGCGGCAAGGCCGAGTGGGCCGAATAGGTGGGACTCGGCCCATTTCAATTTCTGATTTTCTTTTTCCATTTTCTTTCAATTGATTCAAACTGAATTTGCTTCAAAACAGTTTCAAAAAACTCCAAACTAAGTTTTGACACTTAAACCAAGTTGTTCAAAATATTATTCTCTACATTTTTCATGTAGGTCATAAATTCTGAAATCCAATATTTTACAGGGTTCTAGATTAAAACTAATTAGGTCATTTTAAGAAAAGAATTACTTTTATTCTTGAAATTTAAACTAAGCTTAATTAGGTAAGGTGATTACCAAGAGAAGCAATCTACTCTTTATTCTAAGCATAACAAACTTAGCTAAACATGTTGATCAAGATTTAGAGCATAAAACACTTATTCAATTCTAGTTTCAAAGATGTAAATAAACACACACATGAAATGATAGCATAAGCAAACATGAATGCAATGCTTATGCTTAGTGGCTAATGATGATCCTAATGCAAAGCTTGACACAGGGTGTCACAACTTGTGTAGTCTTGCTAGAGAGCATTGCTAGTGAGCTTAGGTGCTTTGTGCTTTGCTTACTAGTATGAGTAGGAGCTCCCGGTGTGCTTAGAGTACTAGTTGCTTAGGTTTGTGTGACCTTGCAACCTAGACTTGTTTAGGTGAGCTTCCTAGCTTTGCACCTTAGTGAGCCCAATTAGGATCTTTTGCTAGATGCTAAAGTTATAGATAGAGGGTGTAGTCTTGGCTAGACCGATAGTTTTATTTCCACATTTGTTTCGGTTAGCCGCT
The DNA here is from genome assembly GCA_022036555.1 of Microstegium vimineum. NCBI lineage: Eukaryota > Viridiplantae > Streptophyta > Magnoliopsida > Poales > Poaceae > Microstegium > Microstegium vimineum. The sequence goes on along the minus strand of CM039119.1, from coordinate 32,557,201 downwards.
GCGCGTAAGTTTTTAGAAAGGACTATTCACCCCCCTCTAGTCCGCCATCTCGACCCTACAACATTTCTATGACGAGTTTATGACGAAATTCTGTTTGTCATCTTTGTCGCGTCATAGATATAAAATAGTGACGATTTTAAAACGTTCGTCATATATATCGTTTCATCAATGACGATTTTTGCACCGTCACAGATCTGTTTTAGCTGGCGTTCAGAGTACACATGTATGCTGCATAGGTCGACACGTGTCATGGTGTGAGGTCACCATGTGGTAACCTGTGAGTTCGCCACATGTTTCTCTCTGTGTTTGCCACGTGTCCTACTTAGGGATTGCCACGTGTCATGCAGTGAGGTTGCCACGTGTCACGCAGTGAGTTTGACATGTGTCACTCTGTGAGTTTGACACGTGTTTCTTTCTGTGTTGGCCACGTGTGTCGCTTAGGGACTGCCACATGTCAAGCTATGAGTTTGACACGTGTTTCTCTCTGAGTTCGACACGTGGTTTGCTACGACGCTGACACGTGCAACGCTGTGCTGTTGCCACGTGTTACCCGGAGATTTTGCCACGTGTATCTCTTTAAGGTGGACACATGGTTTTCACATAATGACGATTTTTGTCATAAAAAATGACAGATTTGTCACTGATTTTGTCCACATTCGTGCCCACTCATAGCAAATCATTCCAGAACAGTTCACAAGAACAAACTGATTCATACAACACAAACAATATTCCACAAACTGGTTCATACATCACAAATTCAATGTTTATAATACAACGAAGTTCCCAAACACATGGGAACCCCAAGTTGAAACTTAGTCATTATTGTTTCACCACCCAAACAGCCTCAATCCAATAGTACACAAGTTCACAAGAGACGACGACAATCAATAAAGTCCACAAGCACTGCAAGAGGAGCCCAGCAGGAAGGAACAAATGAGCTAAGTACCTCTATTACCTGAGTTGAGGTTCAAGATGGCCTTAAGGATCTGATCATTGGCTTCCTGTTTCTTCTTGAACTCCTCCATCTCTTGCTGGGTCCTGAGCACCTGTTCTTGGGTCTTCGACAATGTTTCTTCTGTTTCTTGACCTTTCTTCTTTAGGGTGTCCACTTCTCGTTCAAGAAGATCAACCCGTGCATTCTCTTCATTTAGCTGTTCCTGAAGTTGCACTTCTCTTGCGGCTGATGCAATTGATTTTGACCCTAGAGTTTCAAGACCAGCATTCTTTAGGAATGTAGAAGTAGCACTGGTTTGAGACAGGACCTTGGAAACAACTTCAGTACTAGATCTTGGAGTCTCTAAACCTTGATCAGGTTCAGCTAACATAGTTTCCATGGCAGCCTACAGTACAGAGATGCAAAAATGATAAGTTCATTATACAAAATCTAAGTTACAAGCAAACATATGTAAATCATCAGAGAATACATATTTTAAGCAAATGTTTGGAAATTATCAGATAAAAGTGTGTGTCTATCAGCACTACAGCTAAATTTACATTAACTTGTCATGACACTTTAAAGAGGTGAACATCCTATCCAATAACTTCATATTGCAGCAAGGATATAACCACAAATATGAAAATCGTCATACAACTTGAGCTGAATTTACATTAAATTGCCCAGACACATTTAGTGTTTTAAGTAGCACACAACCAATGTGTTAATCCCATCCAACAACCAATTATGAATATAAATTGACATGTACTAATCAACATATCCAACAATGATGTGTACAGACTTACCAGTGTCTCCTTGACTTGATCAGTCATACCCTTCGTCTTGCTGGTATGTAATACCTTGATATCTCGACTTCATCGTCTGAAGTGACATTGTTTTTCTCATGCTTTATTTAGTTTCAGAAAGTTCATAAAAATTAGCTTTCATGTCGACAAACAGAAACAGAAAATGTGTAATGTCAGTTTCTGAGCACTTACATATTCGTACAACTGCGAGACATAGCTGCGAGTCCCGTGGAATGATGGTGCTTGACCTTGGAACGATTGTCCTTGTTCTTCGCAGCTACTTCCTGAAAGGAAGACTTGTAAGTTGTAGACAAAATAGAAAGAATAGAGAAGTTGTGATGTGACACAACGTACCTTCACTCTTGGGCTAGACCACTTGGCCGTGAGTTCTTGCCACTGTTCATCAGTCATTGTCGGAAGAGGAGATGTAGTAGGTACTTGATCAGCCGGCATATCAGTGAAGTACTTCTTCTTCAACATATATCTAGTCTGGCGTACCCCAGATTGGAGTAGGTTGGTACAGGCTTTCTTTGTTGGGTCATCTTTACCATCAACTTCCAACCTTATCTGTAAAAGTCCAACGACCATGAGATTTAGCTATTAGCAACTGACAGGGTGATTGGTTGTTAGGAACCGATGGGAGCCATGTTTCTCTCAAAAAACAAGGCAACTATCATACTTAGTTACAAAAAAGGTCTAGTACAACAGATTTGCCTCAGATAGAACTGCCTTTTGTGTAAGTGCTTCGACTTGGAGCTTAAGGAGGATTAGGCTTAAGTGTGGCTAAGAAACATCATGACCGGCATGGAGCCATGTGAGACATCCATACAAGCCATCAAATCCTCACTAGTCATGGAGCTTGGCATGGATGTCTCACACGGCTTGATGCCACCCATGAAAAACACCTCCAGTTCCTCAAAAGGCCAAGGTCATCATCTAGCCAACCCATCAATATACTTAGCAAAGTTCATCATCATTGGCATAACCCAAACAGGAAGAAACAAATGCCTCAGCTAACATGTCCCAAACAACAGGACTAAATGCTAATCATCATTGGTGGCAGCAAGTAACAATACAAGCTCGCACAAGATCATGGTAGCCATGGAACCATCGGACACGTCCATACCCAACTTGGGTATGGACGTCTCCCACAATTTGATGACAAACATGAGAGTAACATAAAAGTCCACCATAGATTATTAGTCATTTTCATCATTGACGACAAGGGGGAGATCAATAAACCTGGCAAAGCTCATCATCATTGGCATAACCAAAAAAGGAACAAACAAATTGCCTTAGCTAACATGTCCCAACCAACGGGACTATATGCTAATCATCATTGGTGGCAACAAGTAACAATACAACCTTCCACAAGATCATGGTAGCCATGGAACCATGGGACACGTCAATACCTAAGTGACTTATGTATGGACATGTCTCATGATTTGATGACAAACATGAGAGTAACATAAAAGTCCACCTCAGATTAGTAGTCATTTGCATCATTGACAACAAGGGGAGCAGGTGGTGTAAGAAAATAGTCATTGTAACATAGCAAGTGCTCATTTTTTGAAATTCAACATGTATGGCCTCAGCTTAGCTTATTAATTGTGCTGACCAGTTCAGCTTTCTCCATAAAACACAGCCACACAACTGCAGTACCATAGTTCATCTATGGTGCTACCACTGTAAGGCTAAGTTTCATGGCGAAAGATCAAACTGTATCAACAACATTGAAATGGGTACAAAGACATCACAGGCTAGTTTGAAAATAGGTAGTCCCCAGCTATAGAATTTGGTGCCTAAATTCAATAAAAGTTGTTCATTGGTGGCTACACAGGTATGAATTAACCCCAAATGAACTCAACACAAGTACCAATCCAAATACAAGACAACCATGGAATCCATCTGTCCATCCATTCTCTAGAACCAACCTATAGGAGTTGCAAGAGAATGGATGGTTCGGATGGATTTGATGATAGTCCTGAAAACAGCAAGAAAAACCACATATTAGATCGTAGCCACCTCATATTTTCAATAAGTTTGCATCATAGGCCTGTTGCCATCACATATCAGGAGGTATATGATGGTTTTGCTACTGAAAGGATGTGTACAAGCTTTGTGCATGCAACACAGCTATACAAAGAGTTCATAAATAAGAGTGCATAAGAGTCATGAAAAAAATGAAAAAAATTGAATGGATAAGAGTTCATAAGCTTTGTCCACATGGGCTTCATAACAGCCATGAAAAAAATTAAAAAAACATTTGCATAAGAGTTCATAAATAAGAGTGCATAAGAGTGCCACTGTAATATATTGTTGTTTGCATCATTGGCCATACCCAGAGATCAAGCTATATCAGCAACATAGAAATGGGTACAAGGACATCACATGCTAGATTCAAAATAACTAGGCCTCAGCTATACAATTTACTGCTTAAATTCAATAAAAGTTAGTCATTGCTGGCTACACAGGTATGAGTTAACTCCAAACGGAATTTTTCTTGCTGTTTTCAGGACTGTCATCAAATCCATGAATTCTCTACCAGCAGCCTAAAGGAGTTGCAAGAGAAAGGATGATTCGGATGGATTTGATGGCAATCCTAAAAATAGCAAGAAAAACAACATATTTTATCGTAGGTAACTCATATTTTTAATAACCTTGCATCATAGGCCAGTTGTCATCCTACAGTATACACCAAATCAATAAATCAAAACCAACACTTAAAAGCAAGAGAACCAAACACTGGCCGCTGCAGCTGCTGGGCTCGGGGGCGTCAGAAAGACACTCGAGTAGTTTTCCCTTCATGGGGAAGCAACGACAGGGGCAGTTTGGGCCTCCGAATACAAACTTTGGGCCCTGGCCTGAGAGTAGCAGCTACGGGCCGGTCTCTCCTCTCCTCATTACCTTGCTAAGCATGCTTGTACAATTATTTTTTAAGTACAAAACAGTGAATTTGATGACATAGTGTATGTTACATCTCCATGGCATCAAATAGACAGTGTTTGCTCCACAAATTACATTCAATGACAACTAACCTAATCAACATCATTACACTCCTTGGGGTCTCTATCATTGTCACTGCAATACTCTAAGATAGTGTCATCCTCATCACCATCTTCGTCGTCGCTATCTTCACCAATGTCTTCGTCCCTTCTATTGGTAAGAACTTGTAAATTTCCAGGAACAATTGTTGTTTCTCCTTGTACACGCTGGTACACTGGTCCAGGCTCATCTAAGACATCATCATCGTCATGTTCAAGAACAATTTCGTTATCAGAAACTGTCTCATCTTGTTAAGCAAGTGGCACATCAGTTTCATTGACATCAAAACAGCTCATGTGTTCAAATTTTTGCATAACACACCAATTTTTGCCAAATATTCTGTCCTCCACGTAGAAGACCTTTTTTGATTGGGTTGCTAGTATAAATGGATCTGACTGGTACCAAAACCTGTCAACATTGATGGATCTAAAATAGCCATCATCTCTAATGGCTCTAACTTTGCCTTCCTGACTGAACTAATCACACCGAAAAAGTACTACCTTTCTTTGGAATTCCAAATTTGAGTTGTAGTTCAACTCAATTATCTGTGTGAGATGACCATAAAATTCAGTGAACTCCCCATTATGTGATCCATCAACCAGCACTCCACTATTTTGTGTCTTCTTGTGTCTGTCACGTTCGACAGTGTTGTAGCGAACACCATTGACAATGCATGATGACCATACCATAACTCTAAGGTCAGGACGACATGATAAAGCATATAACCCTTTACTAACCTCTTCACGATTATCCTTCCACTCTTGCCTCATCTGAAATAGCAAAATAGCAAAATATGTAGTGAAAATTTCAAAAAAATTGAAAATAACAAATAAAGGATGGCATGTCAATTCTGAAACAGCTTACCTGACTCCTAAACCAAGCAGGAAATTCCTTTTCCATCCTTGTCTCAACATCAAGGGTTCCATGATCTTTCTACAACTCTTCTCTGAACTTGCTGCACCCACAGTACAAAATATAATGGTCAAACAAGTGACAAAATAAGCTATGCTGAAATGAAGTAAAGTTACACAAAATTAGTCACCACAAATATGGCTCTACCTCATCACAGTTGTTTAGCACATACCAAGAAAGCTTGTCAAATTCTTGTGCCTCAAGATATGTCTGCCTATTGGCTCCCAATAGTTGAACACCATGATTAAAAATAGGGAGGTCACCCTTTTCTGTTCCCTCCCCTTTGTCATTATCTCGATTGAATCTAGTGAAAACATCTTCCATGTACCTTGAACAAAAGGTCAGGGCCTCATTAGCTATGTATGCCTCAGCGATGGATCCTTCAGGTTTAGCCCTATTCCCAACATACCCTTTCAAAGTGCTCATTTGACGTTCGACCGGGAACATCCATCCATATTGCATAGGACCTCTTAAGAGTGCTTCATCTGGTAGATGGACAGCCAAGTGGACCATCACATCAAAAAATGTAGGAGGAAATATTTTTTCAAACTTGCACAGGATGACTGAAATTTCTTCTTTCAGATGTTTGAGTACATCAACCTTCAATTTCCTACTACAAATCTTGCTAGAAAATTTACCCAACTCTGCAACTGCATCATAAATGTCCTTGTGCAACTGTCCCCAGAGGCCGACTAGTAAAATTCTTTGAAGCAGGACATGGCAATCATGGGTTTTCAAGCCCTGCACCTTGGAACCATCTGCACTAATGCATCTTGCAAGGTTGGAAGCATATCCATATGGAAACCGAATACCTTTTAGAAATTGGCAAAACTCTTGTGCTTATTTTTTCTCAAAGGAATACCATGCTGCTGGCATGGAAACTAAATTGTCATCATCTTGTTCTAAATGCAACTCATGTCTTATGCCCATATCCTGTAGATCAAGTCTTGCATTAACTGTATCCTTATTCTTCCCTCGAGGCAGAGTATTATGCCCATAAGGGCATCACATATATTCTTCTCTATATGCATCACATCAAGATTATGTGGCAACTTCAAGTGTTTCCAATAAGGTAGTTTCCACAAAGCAGACTTGCGGGTAAACAACTTTGGCTCAGTATCCTTCTGTCCACGCTTCCTTTTTTTCGTACCTCCAGCATCATCAACGGGCTTACCAGGACACACATCTTTTACTTTCTCTAGGTACTCCAATGTCTCCTCCACCATACTCAATTTTTGTGGCTCGCCACGGTTTTCACGGTGCCCATCAAAGACTAAGCTTCTTCGATACTTGTGATTTTTTGGAAGGTAGCGATGATGTCCAATGTAACATATCTTCCTCCTAATACTCCTTGACAATGGATCTCTATTGCAATAGATACATGCATAGTAGCCTTTAGTAATTTTCCCTGACAGTACACCAAAAGCTAGATAATCATGGATGCACCATAGAACTGCAGCATGAAGGTCAAACTTTGAACCAATCAATGCATCATAAGTTTTTACACCCTCCCAAAGTTTTAACAAATCCTCGATAAGAGGTTCTAAAAATACATCAAAGTCCTTGCCTCGAGACTTTGGTCCTGGGATGAGCAATGCCATCATGCAGTTGGATGCATCTGTGCATGACCATGGAGGTAGATTGTATACCTTTACAAGTACAGGCCACATGCTATAACTAGTGCTCATGTTTCCGAATGGATTGAACCCATCTGTAGCTAAACATAGCCTTAGGTTCCTTGCATCATCAGTGAAACTAAGAAACACACGATCAAAATCTTTCCAGGCTTCACCATTGGCTAGATGGCTCATTTCATTTTCCACAGGAACCCGCTTATCCTTGTGCCACCTGGTCTCCTCAGATGTTGCTTTATTTGCAAACAACCTCTTCAACCTTGGTATAATAGGAAAATACCTCAAAACCTTCTTTGGAAGTCGCCTGACAGCATCTCCATTTACCCACCTAGATTCCTTGCATTTTGGGCAGATGTCATGTTTTTCAAGTTCTTTGCGAAATAGAACACAATTATTGTCACAAACATCTATTAACTCATATCCAAGGCCCAATTCTTTGAGATACTTCTTTGCTTTATCATATGAATCTGGAAGACCTGTATTAGGGAATGACCCTGACAATAACTTCAAGATTGCACTGAATCCTATGTTGCTGATCCTATAGAATGATTTGATATACAACATCCTTACTAGAAAAGAGAACCTAGACTGAGCAGAACCGGGGCAAAGAGCATTTTTTGCATCTTCAAGAAGTTTTACAAACTGAGGTTGTTCTCCATCTTTTTATAGAGCTGTGTACAAGTCTGCAATCATCTTTGTCGTACCCTGCTCATCTTCATCGTCAGGCTCATCCACATCCAACACATCACCAAGATTGTCAGGTTCATCTACAACACCTACATATTCCACAACCTCAACATCAAAAGGCTCTCCATGGTGTATCCACCGAGTATATGTAGCTGGCCATCCATGAAGATAGACATGGTTATGCACGTCTTTCTGACTCAATGAAGACTGATTCAGACAATTGCGACATGGGCAGGGTATATGATTATCTGCATTGAATCTATCTCGAACAAAAGCCATGAACTAATCAACACCATCGTTGAAGGAATCGCTGAACTGAGTAGCATGAATCCAACATCTGTCCATCTATTGAATGCAACAAGAAGTACATCTACCAGTCTTGATCAAACAACTATGAAATGCTAACATCATGAACATAGTGGGAGAGGCAGGACAATACCTTCGCACCCCGAGCTCGTAGCTGGCCGTCGCTTGAGCCGATGAAGGAGCTAGCAGATAACCCTGAGAAGCTGACCACCTAGGATGCTCCCCACCGTGGCATGGTGCACGGCGGCTACCCACCAGCGCAACCGGAGCACCTGCGGCGGTGACGGCCAAGCCCTATAGTCGGAGCAGCCCACCAGAGATGCGCGCGCGAGCTAGCGTCGCGCTGGACCTAGAAGACGGAGAGGTCCGCCGGAGCACCCGCGGCGGTGGCAGTTGCGGTGGCGGTGTCGGCGGTGTCGGCGGAGGGGATTGATTTAGGCGCGAATGAGTGATGAGGGGAACGGTTTTGCCGCCATGTTCTATTAATTAATTAAACTCTAATAAGAAAATAAAGTTCCCTCTCCCAACATGTCTAAACTTTTGTCCTACTGGTCAGCACAGCCGCTTCACAACTCCATGGTGTCGGGTTCGATTCCCAGGCACCCCAATTTTTTGAGCTTTTTTATGACGAAAATAAAAACTAATAGGTGGGACCTCGATGTTGGAACTATTGAGTTTCACATCTATGACGAAGTTCAGAGCATATGTGTGACGATTTTTTCCAATTCGTCATGGATGATCAGTGGGTTGATGGCGAAACCAGTCATTTATGATGACATGCATAATTTCGTCATTGATGACCCTACTTCCGTGACTAAAATTGAGTTCGTCATCCCTAAAACGTCATAGATGTAGGATATTCTTGTAGTGTGAACTTGCAAGAAGGCCGCGACACGTTTATTTGGTCCTTATGGTCATCAGATTTTTTCTCAATTAGATCAATGTATGCTGCCTTGGTTAGTAGTGGTGTTAGAGTGTCTCAAGAAATTTGGCATGCTAAATTACTAACTAAGAATAAAATTTTCATGTGGTATTTGAAAAAAGGTGTTATCTTAACTAAAGAGAATCACATTAGAAGAAATTGGAATGGAGATAAGAATTGTTGCTTCTGTCACAAGCCAGAGTCCATTCAACATTTTTTTCAGTTTTGCATATGTAATTTCTTGTGGTGAGCTGTACACTTAGTGTTTGGGATACTAAGACCAATAAGCATGTACGATATTTTTTTTCGTTGGTGTAATTTGGGAAGAACCAAACCAAACTTGTTATTATTAACTATAGCAGCGTCATTATGTTGGGCAATATGGCTTACAAGAAATGAAGTCGTTTTTGACAATTGCCGACTCAAATCTTTCTTGTAGGTATTGTTCAGGGAAACACATTGGCCTGGGTGTGGGCGCAGTTATAACGCCATGAGGAACATAGGGATGTACTAGTCTATGTCTGTGGCCTCCTCGAAGAGTCCGCCTTACACTTCTTCACGCCAAATGGGTGGTTATCTACTAGTCGGATTGGTCTTTAATAGTCTAAACTTTTGCGTGTCACTTTGAGTTTAGTGTTTTCTTGTAAGGACTCGGTCCGTGTGTTTGAATGCTGCAATTTTATAATAATGGCTTGATTCTACTTTACATAGACGAAGCTGAATATTAACTATACTTTATCTAAAAAGAATGAAGATCAGGCCATACAAGTTGCAGTTGTGTTCCATACAAAGTTGTCTGCTCATCAATTTATTCCCTTTCTGAAGACAGTAGGTGCCAGCTTGTCTATATTGATTCACAAATCCTCAAAAGAAGTGTCCGCATTGTTTAGCGAAAACGCAGCCAATGAGGATGTGCTGGATGTCCTCCTCGACGTGATCACAGAGCAAACAACAGGTTGGGTGGGGTAGTCCTCTTCTCGCAAGTCTGTCTGCCATTCAGCAACGTTTGGGAACTGCCAACCAGATAAAGAATTGGCATTTCTTAGGAGCCCAGCTCTTCCAGATGAGTTCCCATGGTTCAAAATGCGCTGCTCCAATGAAGGTATCATAAGCTGATTTTGGCGAATATTGTCCAGAAGCTGAGAATCTCCATTGATGCTTGTCTGGAATGCCCGACAATAGCTGCACTTCCTCCAGCAGGTCCACAATTCCTATGAACTCAGCAAGAGCAGCGACACTAAGAGCATCCCGGATGTCGTGACTCGTGAGTCCATTGAAGCTCATGCAACGCTTCACTAACTTTACGTCGATTTCGTTGCCGTTTCGGGACCAGCGTGAAACTGTGAGGAGCTAGGACAACAAGGGACAAGCTGTGGATCCAATTGTCGGTCAGAACAGACTGGTATTTCCATGTCCCACAATTGTGTTCATGGTTGCAGCAAAGAGAGCTTTGACTGGCTCCTGCACTTGAATAGGGAAGGCAGCCCATGGTTTGTCCAGCTGAGTGTTTTCTAACCATAACCATCTGATCCGAAGAGCCAAGCCCAAAGATTTTAGATCATAATGCTAGAAAGGTCTGGAATATGGAAAATAATCTCTCATCTCTTCCAGTCACATACACATACATATGTATACAATAGGCATCTAGGCCATGGGCCTTATGGGCCAGACTAAAGCTAAGTACTATATACTTTACACCCCCCTCAAACTCAAGGTGAATCCTAACTAAGAATTAGACACATTGAGTTTGGAAAGATAAAAACGATGATGTTCCTTTGTTTGAGCCTTGGTGAAGAAGTCTGCCACTTGAAGCTCAGATGAAACATATTTGAGATCAATTGTGGATTGTTGGCAATGAGATCTGATAAATGATGCATCCACACCAATATGCTTGGCTAGCTCATGCTTAATTGGATTATTTGCTATTTGAATAGCACTCATATTATCACACAAAAGTGGTGTGGAGCTAACATATGAAACTCCAAGATCAGCCAACAACCATCTAAGCCAAATTATCTCAGCAGTTGTAGTTGCAAGAGCTCGAAGTTTCGCTTCAGCACTAGAGCGTGATACAACACTCTGTTTCTTTGATTTCCATGCAATGGGAGAAGTACCAATAAAGATGCAATAGCCAGTGACAGAACGACGATCCATAGGATCACTTGCCCAATAGAATCAAAGTAAGCATGTAGTTGAAGTGGACTTGATTTGGCATAAAAAAGTCGTTGTGATGTTGTCCCTTGCAAATACCTTAGAACACAAAGCAAATGTGCATAATGAACCGATGAGGGGGCACTAACAAACTGACTAAGAATATGTACAACATAAGCAATGTCTGGCCTTGTTATAGTAAGATAAACAAGACTGCCAACAATATGATGATATCTGGAAAGATCAGCAAGGGGTGTACCATCATTAGGTCGTAGCTAAAGATTAAGCTCCATAGGCGTTGTTGCAGTCCGATTATCAGAGAGACCAAATCGAGCTAACAAATCTTGAAGATATTTGAGAAAGATAATAACCTTGAGGGGTCATTGTGACTTCTATGCCAAGAAAGTAGCTCAAAGGGCCCAAATCTGACATCATGAATTGTTCACGAAGACGTTCCTTTACAAAGACAATATATTCATTATCATCACCAGTAATCAACATATCATCCACATAAAGCAGAAGTAATGTGCATCCATGATCAGAAACATGGACAAATAGTGCAGGATCATGATCACTAGGAGTAAAACCAGCAGCTTTAACAACTGATGTAAATCGTTCAAACTATGCACGAGGTGCTTTCTTTAAGCCATAAAGAGCACGACAAAGACGACAGACATGACCATCAGGGACCCTAACACCTGGGGGTGGTTGCATATAGACTTCTTCATTTAGATCACCATGAAGAATGCATTTTTAACATCTAGCTGAGAGATATTCCATGAGCGGATAGCAGCCACAACAATCAGAGCTCGAACGGTAGTCATATGAGCAACATGAGCAAAGGTCTCTTCATAGTCACGTCCATAAGAATGCTGAAAACCTCAAGCAACTAGGCGAGCTTTGTATCGTTCGATTGATCCATCAGCTTTGGTTTTAACTTTATACACCCATTTACATGTGATAGGGACAACATGTGTAGGTAAAGGAACCACCTCCCAAGTACAAGTACGCTCCAAAGCTGCAAGTTCTTCAGACATAGCCTGCTCCCAAGTTGGAATACCAGCAGCCTCTTGATATGAAGAAGGTTCACTAACGGCACTAGCAGTGAGAACACTAAGCTTGTCAGGTGCATGAATGGTGGCACAATTTCTAAGATTATAACATTGGTCCAGACTAGAAGAGGGATCATTGGAAGAAGTATCTATGGTACTGGCCTCTGGATCAGGAAGGCTAGAGGATGGCTCGGGATTTGACGGAACATGAGGATGATGACTATAATGGAAAAGAATTGGAGGACGTGTAGATTGTGAAGGAATAGGAAGATCAGATGGAATGTGAATATTAGGTGAAGGTGTAATAGAATCCACAAGTGAAGTAGATGAGGAAGATGATGGCAAATTAATGTAGATAGGAGGTAATTAAATAAAATAAATAGGGTCATTTGAAGATGACGATTTTAAGATTGTTGAGTGAAAATAAGGACAAGACTCAACAAATGTGACATCACGAGAAATACGAATATGATGAGCAGAAGGATCATAACAACGATACCCCTTATGCTCAAGACTATAGCCCAAGAAAACACACTCAACTGATTGAGTGGTCAGTTTAGTGCATTCATGAGGAGGAAGAAGAACATAACATTTGCATCCAAAAACACGAAGATGATCATAGGTAGGAGGGAATCCATGTAGAACTTCTCCAGGACACTTGCCATGAAGATAAGAGGAGGGTTGAAGATTGATTAAGTAGACAGTAGTTGAGACAACTTATGCCCAAAATGAGGAGGCACAAAGGATGCAATCAAAAGAGTATGAGCTGTTTCAATGATATGACGATGTTTTCTTTCAGCAACACCATTTTGTGCATGAGCTCTAGGACATGATAGTTGGGCAAGAGTACCTTCACAAGAAAGAATTTGACGAAAAGCATTTGACAAGTATTCCCCCTGAATCAGAACAGAAAGTTCGAATAGTAGATGAAAATTGAGTATGTATCATATGAACAAAAGACTGATATATATATATATATAATAATTGAGATTGATGTTTCATAAAGTAGATCCATGTATAGTGAGAGTAATCATCAATAAAGATAACATAGTATTTGTGAGCGCCTTTTGAAGAAAAAGGAGCAGGGCCCCATACATCCGAATGAACAAGATCAAAAGGAGCTTTAGTTCTAGACAGACTAGTGGGATATGGCAATTGAATCTGCTTGCCCAACTTACAACCAGTACATTCAAAAGAAGGATCTATGGACACTTTACCAAGGATGCCCTTCTAAACTAAGTTAGATAGACGAGAACCACATAAATGACCTAAACGATGATGCCACTGTGGAAAAGTAACCACAAGTGAAGCAAAAGATTGTGGTGGTGAAGATGTTGATGAAGAACACGGTAGATGTAGACGATCAAGTATGTAGAGGCCAGGAGAACTCTTATGGCGATGGCCAGTACCAACAAGAGTTTGGGTGTGACGATCCTGAACAAAGCAAGATGTATGATCAAACCCAATGAAAAAATTCATGTCGGTAAGCCGACCGAGAGACATAAGATTCATAGAAAGTTGGGGGTACAAAAGAAACATTTGAAACGGTGAAATCAGAAGTAGCAAGATTGCCATGATGAGTAACAGTACAAGTACTACCATCAACAGTTTGAACATGTCGATTATTAGGAAGAGGGTGACATAAAACCAACTGAGATTTATCAGGAGTCATGTGAAAAGAGGCACCGGAGTCCAGAACCCAAGGTACAAAAGTACCTACTGAAGAAGCAGTAGAGCCACCAAACATGTAGGCACCAACAAGGGTGGACAATTGTGGTGCTGCTAGGGTAGCACTAGGAGGTACAACTGAAGAAGTGATCAGAGAAATAGCTCTTGTAGTGCCCTTCTGATTTGCTGCATGCTTGGCCTTTAACTCCTTCAAGAGATGTGGATATTTCTGAAAACAACGCTCTTCAGTGTGTGTTTTTCCACCACAGTGCTTGCATTTTGGTTTTTCTTTAGATTTCTCTCTAGAAACAAAAGAGCCATCTATCATAATATTTTGAGGTGTGACTAGTATGGAGTGTTGAGGAACAGGAGAAACAGTAGCCATAGTGTGAAGACGTGTCTCCTCAACAAGCACAACGGACAGTGCTTCAGCCATGGTAGGAAGAGTGGGGCGCCTAGGGAGCTGAGCACAAATTGGTTCAAACTCAGATCGAAGACCCATGACAAAATGAAACATCTTATTTTGCTACAGTCCTTGCAAGCTGCATTAGGTTTTGGCACCATTGAATCTAATTGGCTGGGTAGCTTAATGAAAGCAGCATAATATTCTTCAACTGACATGTCTTGTTGTTGCAAATGATTAAGTTGGTTGAGAGTGGAATAGTGAAGGGCTGAGCTGCTTTGCTAATATCGTGCCTTTAGAAAGTCCCACATCTCTTTGGTTGTAGTGTGATCCTCAAGACAGAACCTGATACTTGGCTCAACACTCATGGCTCAAGAAGCCATCACACGATCGTTAATAGTCCTCCAATCTTTTGCATCTTTATCAGTTGCATTTGGTGGAGAATCAGTAAGATGTGAGCCATAGCCAACAGATCGAAGAAGCATCTTGAAGGAATAAGCCCATTCTTTGTAGTTCTGACCACTCAATTTGATATCAAGCACAGGTACACCAAAGGTAATAGGTGCTATAGTAGAACTAGATGTAACAGATGAACCCATTTTCAATAGTGATCAACAAATAGTCCCCAATTAGATAATCTTTCTCTCTCCTTTTTTTATTTAAATGGATGCTAATGGAATCAGAAAATAGTAGCAATTCTAGAATCAGGAGAATGACCTTGATTGGAAAGGAAATTAGTAGAAGAACTAATCTTCAACTTGGCAGTGCAACACACATGAAGAGGAGGCAACTCACGGTCGTGAGGGAGAGATGGTCAGCAGGAGTCACAGGCTACAGGGGAGAGGAGGACAAGGCGCCAGGAGACCTCACGTAGCGCAGGGAGACAGCCTAGACCCCCAATCCTAGGAGTGGGAGGCCGTGACGGTGGCCTGACGGCCGCGGCGAATGTCTGGGAGGAAGACCGTGACGACCGTCTGGAATGCGGCTAGCATGGTGGCCTGAGAGGAAACCGCGATGGCGGCCCGAGAGGAAGGATGCGGCGGTGGCCTGAGAGCGCCCAGTAGCAGAAGAAAATAGTGAAGAGCCCTCGCCAGCAGCAAGGCTAGTGCACCTACGACGATAGCGAGGATGGAACCTGCTCTGTTACCATGCTAGAAAGATCTAGAATATGGAAAATAATCTCTCATCTCTTCCAGTCACGTACACATACATATGTATACATTAGGCACCTGGGCCATGGTCCTTATGGGCCAGACTAAAGCTAAGTACTATATCCTTTACACATAAATCCCCAAACCACCAAGTTTGAGTGGTCGAGTTACTTTCGGCCAAACAAGCAAGTAGTGACCCTATCCAAAAAAGACATAATCAATCGACTAGGTAGTCAGCTTGGTGTGCTCATGAGGTGGGAGAAGTACATAGCAGACACACCCAAAGTACCGAAGATGGTTATAGGATAGTAGGTGTGTTGGGGATATTACCTCGGCATATCCCCAGGGACCTTATGGGCCAACCGACCTGTTGACGGCCCAGCCCGCGAGGCCTTGCGGCACGCGACCAGCCCGCCGTGCTCGCCAAGGACTCCGAAGAAGTCTTGCTCACCAAGGAAGATCCTAGTAGATAGACTCGGATCCCTTTCCATAGGGAACCGATCGTAATCGGTTAGGATATGGAAATTGTAACCCTGCTCCCCGGCTATATAAGGCGAGCAGGGACCTCCCTCAAAAAACCTCTCAGAACCTGTCTCAGATCATCTACAGATCTTGTAACCTAATACGCAAGATCAATCCAGCCACCAAAACATAGGACGTAGGGTATTACGGCGATTTGCCGGCCCGAACCTATATAAATCGCCGTGTCTACGCTCTCTGTGTTACGCTTGATCGCTGTCGCCACACCTCCACCTACAATCTACTACCGTAGGGTACACCCTAGGTAGACCGCGACACATATTTCGTCGACAGTTGGCGCGCCAGGTAGGGGGTGTGTGCATCGACTTTATGGCTCGTCAAGCGGTCACCTTCCCGGATTCGATGGTCCTTCCGACACCTGGCACAGTGCTCCAGATCAGATCTGTATCTTGGACCGTCGGATCCGCGCCATGCGTGGCAAATGCGCCGCCGTCTCCACGTTGTCTCACCGCGCCACCTCCACGTCGTTTCGCCATGCCAAAGTACCACCAGCGTAAGGATATCAGCATCGACGACCTGGTCGATGCCATCGATCGCAGCAACGCCGACATCATCGACTGCATCGACCTCATCTAGGCAGCGCGACGCCGACCGCCCGGCCACCACGGTCGCCGATCGCGTCGTAACCGGGCCCCAGCAAAAGCGACGACCGCGACCAGGCCTCGCGGATATGGCGACCTAGTGTCCCGACCCATCCCCGATTAGATCCTTGTGGCACCCATCGTGAACACCGTCATCATCTCCCCGATCTCCAGTAACTCCAACCAGGCAGTGTCCCTCGATGGCATGATCTCGTTAGGCTCAGTCGCCATCACGAGGCCCGTGACAACTGATTCCTCCGCATCGACCGTTGATTGCCCAGTTCCCCCTAGGCTTTGGGGGGATGATTTTTCAAGTCTCCACCGATAGCGCCCCCTGCGACAACGAGATAGAGTCCGATCGTATCGCAAGAGAACAACTTAACACTGAGCGCGCACAACGACGTGAACGGGAGCGCATCGAGCAAGAAAAGCGAGACGAGGAGCGCCACGAACGCGAACAGCTTGCACGTGAGCAGCGCGAACGGGACCGGAGAAACGGAGGTCGCATGCCAGGACACAATCTCCAGCATGATTTTGACCAGATAGGCAACGTTCCGATATACCCAACACCAAGCGCCAACCTGGCCGCAGCAACCTGTGAACTGTCCAAACTTCCACCCACGCCAGAGGTCGAAAAGATAGAAGCCCATCTCATGGCAGCAGTAGTCCAGGTAAATAAAGCAGCTCGTCCGACCAAATTTTTTGACCAGTACCACAGCAGAAACCACTCTAGAAGCCCTCCTCGGGAGCACAGACAAAGATCTCCGCCACGCGACGGCGACGCCTGCGACAACCTTCGGCGTGAGTGAACACCAGAGCAGGCACGCCGAAGCCCTCCTCGGGAGCACAAACGAAGATCTCCGCCACGCGACGGCGACGCCTGCGACAACCTTCGGCGTGAGTGAACACCAGAGCAGGCACGCCGAAGCCCTCCTCGGGAGCACAAACGAAGATCTCCGCCACGCGATGGCGACGCCCGCGACAATCTTCGGCGAGAGCGAACACCGGAGCAAGCACGCCGAAGCCCTCCTTGGGAGTACAGACGAAGATCCCCACCACGTGACGGCAACGCCCGCGACAACCTTCGTCGCGAGCGAACACCGGAGCCGGCGCGACGAACCCCTCCGAGGGAGTACCAACGCAGATCTCCACAGTATGACGATAATCAGTGATGCGACCTGACGCCACCACCTATTGGGAACTTGCGCCCTCTCTCCCCTCGCCTGCGTGTTGTTCGGTGGCCCTAGAACTTCAGAGTAACGTCTGTGGACAAGTACGACGACAAGGTAAACCCAGAGCAATGGGCGTCCACCTACGAGATCGTCGTATATGCTTCGGGAGGAAATCAAGACGTCATGGCCAACTACCTTCCGGTGATGTTGTCGACATCAACAAACAGTTGGCTCCAGAAGATCCCCGAAGGCACAATCGATAGTTGGGAACAGCTCAAGGAAATCTTCATCAAGACGTACAAAGCCACGTGTGTCCAGCCGGGGACATGCTACGACTTGGAAAGCGTCCGCCAGAGGAGTAATGAGAGTCTCCGCGAGTACATCAGGCGCTTCTCCGATAAACGCTTAAGCATCACAGAGATCTCCGACCCGGAGGCCATCGCCATCTTCACCAATGGTCTGCGGGTCGACGAACTTAGAAACAAATTGGCACGGAAGAACGTGACAACCATAGAGGAACTCATGACAATTGTGAATCCTTATGCCAACCAAGATGACACAACACGAAGCAGGGAGAACAGGCGACGCTACTCCCGCTCCCCGAAGCGTGAAAGGGACAGGGACTGCCGATCAGACTACCATAATGATGGAAGGGCCGGTGACTACCGAGACTACCGGTTGGGAAACTCCGAGTGTTACCCGCAGAGGTACGATCACAGGCGAGACAACCGCTACGTCGCCAACACGAACGCCAAACCAAAGAAGAACTACAACGCCAGCTATGAGAAGATCCTCGATGACTCCTGCTCCATACACAAGAACTCCAAGCATTCCATGCGTGACTACGACCTTCTTGAATCGGTGGTAAAGGGAAGAAGTGACAAGAAAACAAGAAAGGACGACCCCGACAAGGGAAGAGACCAAGAACCACCAGCACCAGAGTTTCGCCCACCATCAATGACCTACTCCATTTTCGGAGGAGTCGTGGTTGTTGAAGCAGAAAGGAGACGCCGTCAGGTACGCAAGGATGTCTACTCGGTAGCAGCAACAGGTGAACATTCGAACAACACCCGCCATTTAGACTGGTCAGAGCAACCCATCAGCTTCTCCGCGGAAGACGAGTGGACAGATTACAGATACCCTGGTCGTTTCCTGCTCATCATTGATCCAACCATCACCACGTGTCGCTTCAGAAAGGTGCTGGTCGACGGCGGTAGTGCCCTCAACATTATATTCACCGACGCCTTCCGCCAACTCAAATACTCCAAGAAGGACCTCATGCCCGCTAACTTCTCCTTCGGGGGCATCATCCCAAATAAGGTGTCAACACCAGTAGGCCGGATCACCCTCCCTGTACAGTTCGGCAATCAAGACCACTTCAGGGTGGAACACATCACTTTCATTGTCGCCGACTTCGAAATGGCCTACCACGCGATACTGGGCTGACCAACACTCGCGAAGCTTATGGCGGTTCCGCACTACACCTACATGGTGCTCAAGATCCCAACCCAGCAAGGCATCCTAAGCCTCCATACCAACTTCAAGATCACATACGAATGCGAACAGTAGACGATAAATGCCATCGAGAAACCCTGTCCCCTGGACACATACAACTCCGAACACGGTGACAGCCCGACCACGAAAAAAGAGAAGGAAGCAGAGCAGCTAGCGACCACTCCCAACCCCGCTAGCACACAAACATAGAGGCCGCCAGCTCCGAGTGACACAAGTGGGTGTCCCAATATAAGCATAGTTCAATAAAGATTGTACTCTTTCTTCTCCAAGCAATGAATAAAGGTGCTTTGTTTTCCTTGTCTCATCTAACCAAACCTGCTATATGAACAAAATGCTCTCGGCGTATGACGATCTCCGCAAAACGCTCTCGGCGTACGACGACCTCCGCAAAACGCTCTCGGAGTACGGCGATCTCCGCAAAATGCTCACGGCGTATGAAAATCTTCGCAACACGCTCACGGCAGAGCGGCCGCTCCAAAAAACATCCACGCTGTATCACCATCATCATAAAAACATCAATAACGTTCGGTGACCATGACAGTGCGACTACTAACGATCGATGACCTCTCCAAAACACTCCCATAGTGTTCGACGACCTCGCCAAAACGCACCACGGCGTTTCTCCAAACAGCCTAGCCATAACCAGAAAGCTCCCGAAGGTGGTCTATCAACGAGTCATAGCGAATAGAAGTAGCTACCCTAATCGTTACGACAACGTTGACTGACCTCCCAAATGGTATTTCCCCAACTACTGGGCGGTATCACTTGGGTCGGGAGCCATGAGGCTATGCGCCCAGAATCTGTACACGACCACGGTACGGTCGACGACTCTACAAGCAGCATGGCTTTTCGCCCAATGTCTGCAGGAATGGTCTCCACAGGCCCTAGTCACGCCACGATCGAGCCTCTCGGAAAAAGGACCTGTCTCTGGTATCATCCAAAGCGTGCATGAGCTGTTCACCCTCTGCATCGCGGATTGCCAGCTGCGTACCTCCTTGGGAGTCCTTATGTATCCTACATGTGAAGTGGCGCTAGCCCTACGACCTGGACCATTTGAGACCCAAGGCCGAACGATTCGTTGCTACGGCTCATGACTTAGCAGGCACGAAAGGACATACAAGTGAAACAAAAGCTCACCGCCCCAGATATATTATAGCTTTGTAGTTTTCACTTATACATCCGAATACTTGTATCCGAGATACAAATTATCGCTGTCCCACAGCAAAATAGAACATAAAGATAAAGTCGAGACTACGAAGCAGAATCGACCACACCTAAAAACAAGTCATACTGACGATTACAACCTCATCCTACTGATACGATAAGAGACTACTTCACTAATGTTCCTAGTTCAGAGATCAAATTCATGCCGAAGCTGACATTGCAGGCTACAGTACATAATGATCCTAGGCGTGTTGGTACCAAAATGACGGCACTCGTTCCAGACGCACAGATGAGGGCCAACCACGACAACCAGATTGGGCACATCCTCTGGGGCACGAATCCACAACCATCGCCAGATCCTGTGCATATTATCACAGGAACGCTCCTGAAGACGACGCAGGCTTCGATCACAAAACCGACCATCTAGAAGGGCACCTCCGCCGAGGCAACCAAGGATAGCAAGCGTCTCCGGATTCCCCGAATCAGCGTAGTACATCATCATAGCCCTAAAGTACATTGCAATGTCATCTCCAGCAGCCACCACCCTACCAATAAGCTCCTGCCCAACAGGATCCTGCCCCCACAACATCAACCGCTCCAAACCATGGAAGAACAAGGCCTCCCAGTGGTCGACATCAAGAAAACGCTGCACGAAGGCAGGCTCCAGGAAAGGGTAGTAAGGCCGGCTAAAGTCCTGAAGACGCCGGAGAGACACGAGCCGAATCGTCGAAGCATCATCGCAAAATTGGCAATAGAGGCGGCAGATTGGGCGAATCCTCGCATAGTCACGAACATTGTCGCCGCCGTCGATCACATGAAGAAGAATCTGAAAGACCAAGTCCTCCGGCAATGCCAGTAGGGCGGAGAAACCAACCTCAAGGCACGCACCGTCCCCCTCCATCTTCACCGACAAAATCCTAGCACCGACAGACTCTCCTACTCTTCGGCTAAACCTTGCTGGCGACGCGCGTGGAGATTACTAACAAGACAGTTGGAAATCCTCTCAGATCACCAAGTATATATGGCACCGAATCGCCGGCTATTCGAATCCTAATCACTCTAAGTAAAAGAAACGCGACCCCTCTCGTTCCGTCAACCATCGGGATAGCCTTAAATACCAAGCGACGCGGTGCTTCGACTTCAAGGGGTTTTGGGAAACCGCAACGATCAAATATGGAACCGCCACGCCACCTGCCTATTGCGCACCAAAAATAGACCGATAATCACGCATATAGAATACGACCCATTTACTTCCTCTTCCTTATACATTCACTTATTGTCAATTACATGATTTATGACTAATATGTTTTTGCAATATCACCAATGCTACAGTCCCGAGGACTGGACGAACAGACTTGTTACTCTTATGCAGCAACATCAGACGACTACAGTAGTCTGGCCGACAAGTTTCATAGAGTGGACGACACAAGCTCGGGGGCTTCGTCCAACTATGCACCGAGCAAGGCTCGGGGACTGCGGCTAAGGCGCCGAAGGACAACACCCGGGGACTGATGCCCGGGGACTGCGAATGAAAAGCAAATGACCCCGATGCAAGAACCTCTTCAAGCTCCTTCCATCTGGCTCGGGGACTACGGGTATTCGCAGTCGTTTCTTACTAAACTTATATTTCAGTTCTCTAATTTTCAATATATGATCCTGATACAAGAAGCTCCCAGTTTCTTACATCAGGCTCGGGGACTACGGGTATTTGCAGTCGTTTTTTGCAAAGTTATGCTTCAATCTTCATACCTTATGCACTATTTTATAAAGAATGGCACCACGTGCATACTTCACCTGCTACCATGCTCGGGGACTAAGTGGGTACACTTCACCTTGCGGTGAATGTACTAATTTTCTTTTCGGCAAAGCTCTACTATTTTCTGTGTTGTTTTTGCAGAGCCTAAGTGGGTACACTTCACCAGGGAAGGAATTTACAAAAGTTTTTTCTTCTTCAGCACATCACATTCTTCAAACAAGCAGCCACAACATCCGGCAAGGCGACCAGCTCGCGCATCAAGCTACAACGTTCTCAACCAGCCCGACCTGGTCGGGAGGCTTCTCCGAGCAGCGCCTCGACCAGCCACACTGGTTGGGACTCTACGACGACCACTCCACGTGATGGCGACCAGTTGAACACCCCCGAGGTTGACGCTGCGGGCTCGCCAGAAGAATGCAACGTGCTCGGGGACTTGTTGGGGATATTACCTCGGCATATCCCCAGGGACCTTATGGGCTTGCCGACCAGAAGACGGCCACGACACGCGACCAGCCCGCCGTGCTCGCCAAGGACTCCGAAGAAGTCTTGCTCGCCAAGGAAGATCCTAGTAGATAGACTCGGATCCCTTTCCATAGGGAACCGATCGTAATCGATTAGGATATGGGAATTGTAACCTTGCTCCCCGGCTATATAAGGCGAGCAGGGACCCCCCCCTCAAAAAACCTCTCAGAACCTCTCTCAGATCATCTACAGATCTTGTAACCTAATACGCAAGATCAATCCAGCCACCAAAACACAGGACGTAGGGTATACTTTTGCGGCATCTGGTTCTGCGCAATCTCTAGGTTCTTCATTTATTATTTCTAAGTATCTTATTTTAGTTCTTACTTTATTCTATTTACGGTATCTCCGCTCGTATTGAGTGCTCTAGTTTTCATATGGGATTAGACTAGTAAGCGATAGTGTAGACGTGGTGTCTAGACTAGAGTTTACCTGAGTTTGCTCTCAATCCTATGGATAGTTGTGGTAGCCCCAGGGGTGACAGCTCTGTAAGGTCTTTGTAGTCCACCACGTTTGGGTTGGTGTTTTCGTAGAGCTTTTGGCAGCCTCCCCCCGACTACCTTTTTCCCAGTCTTTGTCGAGAGTCGGGAAGGTAGTGTTGCTCCAAAGTAAGTAGAGTATCGTGGACCTTTGATTAGATAAACCCCTTAGAAAACTCTAAAATCTCTCTACCCATTTATCTTATCTATCCTTGGACGTTCTTAGTTCTTAACAAGTTCACTTCACGTTCCCCGTGGAAATCGATACCCTTGGAATACTCACGGGTGAGAGCTACAATGGTATCCATGCGCTTGCGGATTTATCTGTGTGCGTAAGAAATACCAACCCCATGTACAAGGGCAATAGGAATATAGTATTATGAGTGTCCACTATCCTTCCTGAAGAAGGCAAGGACAAAGCACAACCTCCCAGGTAGATCCTTCTCGGCGCACGCTTGTAACTCCGCTGAGCTCCCTGCGACTATAAAAGGAGAGCAAGGGGGGACGACTCCAGACATCGAACAACAGAGCTAGAACACTCACTCACCGAAGCATTCAGAGACCTGGGATTCATACTCCCTCTCTCGACCCAGCTTGTATACCCCCTCCAAGCAGAGATAAGGAACACGAGCAGCTATACACTGGACGTAGGGATTTCATGCCTGAACCAGTATAAACCTCTTGTCTCTTTGTCTCACCATTTGGAACCCGACACGCATACAAATTTACTCATTGGTAGTTTCTAAACACCGACAGTTGGCACGCCAGGTAGGGGGCATCGCGTGTCGCGACGCCTTAGTGGTTCTCCCCTGACTCCGACAACCCTAGGCTCTCCTTCATCCGCTTTGGAAGCCTGGAGTTCGCTTGCTCCCCGGACGGGACCCTCACCCGCGTGCTGCCTTTGCCGGACCAGGTCGTCAATGCCATGACTCAGTCGGACAAAGACTCCCCGGCTCCCCGTAGGGACGCACCGGTTGAGGCCCTCGGGCCACAAGGCCCTGGAGCCAACCTCACCGGGCATGGGGAAGAAACCCCCCGAAACGATGACAGAGGACTCCACCCGCTCGAGGCATTCATGAGCGGGATAGGGGACTCTGATGACGATGGCCACGAAATCGATTGTGCGGCTGAGCATGCCATGTTGCGTTTCGTGCGCTCCTAGTACGACTACCTTCTGGACTCAGACCCCGACTCCGACGGCAACGAAACGTCGCCAGGTGACAGCTGCCTCAGAGCCGTCACCGCGACGGAGAGGGTCCACCAGGACGACTAGGAACGCGTTGACAACCTCCTCCTCGACCCCAATGCGGGGAGAGAACCCGTCGCGAGGCGGATGACATACTATGCCTTGGACGAACAGTCCTCCGAAGGCAGCGACCGCTCGCTCCTCCACAGGCGTAGACTGGGTTAGTGCGCCGAGGGATGCAGGGAGCCGCGACCCTCTCCGAACCGTGTACAGAGACAGGCGCTCTCCTACGTTGACGCCGCCATCCAGATCGGGGGAGGCGCGCCGATGCAGGAAGGAGTCCCTGCCACGTATTCGTTCGGACTTGTCAGCGCCGCCTCCATCCTCGAGCGGCTCATTACTTTGAAGATGACCGACACCCCTGATGATGAATTCTTGGGAACCATCGAGTCGTTTTATGACCTCCTGACCGAGGAGGACCTGACTCTGTCCAGCTCCGATAGTACGGGCACTGAGCGCGTCACCCCCGAGGTCAGAGAGGCCCCCTCACGATAGTGCTTCATGTGTGACGGGAGGGAACCCACCTGTGAGGGAGCCGTGTGTGACCTCGACGAGAATGGCAACGAGATCCTCCCCGAGAACCAGGAGGCTCTCACTCCACCGCACGTCAACCTCGATGCCATGCATTCCCGGCAGAATGAGCTTTATGATGCTCGCCACCAGATTGACAACGAGCACGCTCTCCTCGAGTAGCAGCTAAACCCCCGACCAGTGGTCGGCCCCCGAGCCCGAGCTCGGGAGGTGCAACGTCGCATAGTCGAGGACGACGTGTCTCCACCGACTTTCCCAAGGGCGCAGCAGAACATAGCTGCCACCGCCATGCTCATGAGACAGTTTCCAGAGCCCACGACGCCCGAGGAAAAGAAGCTTAGAGGAGAGCTACGCGTGCTCCTTGACTGCGCGGCGGCTCAACAGGCGGAGAGCTCAGCGCGCAGAGAGCGGGGGCTCTCTCCAGTGTGCAAAACACACCACCACCCAAGAATTCCGTTCGCCAAAGACCAAGGCCAACCCCCGCAAGAGATCAGGAGCCGGCCCGATGGCATCCTGGCCGCGCGGTGCGCTTCAAAAGTGACGACCGCGGGCAAAGTGACAGCGACGACGGCGACAGGCGACGCGGATGATATCCACGCAGGTGCGGACGACACGACCCTGACGAGGACCGGGACTCTAGTCCGGAGCCCACCAGACAACGATGTTTTTCCTCGCGCATACATGCCGCACGGGTCCCGTCGCGATTTCGACCGCCAATCTACATCTAGAAGTACATGGGGCTCACGAACCCTGGCCTCTGGCTAGAAGACTATCGATTCGCCTGCAAGGCAGCTGGAGCGAACAACGAGAATTCATAATTCGTCACCTACCACTCTACCTCTCGGATACGGCGCACGTGTGGCTGGAGCACCTCCCAAAAGGAAAGATCTGGAGCTGGGGGGACCTGAAAGAATCCTTGGTCGGGGACTTTCAGGGAACCTACATCCGGTCCGAGAACTTCTGGGACCTCAAGAATTGTAAACAGAAGCGAGGCGAATCCCTTCATGAGTACATTCGTCGCTTCTCCCAGTAGTGCAACGAGCTCCCGAACGTAGCCGATGGCGACGTTGTCACCGCATTGCTGTCGGGGACAACTTGCAAGTCTCTGGTCCACAAACTGGGGCGTAAGAAGCCCAAGACGACGAAGGAACTGCTCGACATCGCCACAAACCATGCCTCAGGCGAGGAAGCAGTCGGCGCCGTCTTCCAGGGTGCAGCTAGCCGGGGCAAGCGCGATGAGGTGGAGGTCGAAGGACTCTCAACTCGTCCACACAAGAAGGGGCGCAACCTACCAAGGTACGATCCATCGTTCATCACGGCGACAGAAAAAGGCGAGGGGCAACAGGATGGATCGGTTAACGACCACTCCGAGAAGATGCTGGAACGGACCTGTCCAAACCACGCGACTCCTGTCAAACACCTCCTCAAGGACTGCAGCCTCATGAAAAAGTTTCTCGGCGGCGGCGCGAAAAAGAAGAGGTGGGCAAAGAAGAAAGAGGACGATGGAGAAGAGGGCGGAGGAAAGTACGACGACTACATCCCGACGGATGAGACCCTGATGATCTTCGGTGGCCCGGCGTCATGCAGCTCCAGGCGACAGAAGTAGGTTGCCCGTCGAGAGGTATACGCAACCACCCCAGCTGTTCCCACCTTCCTCAAGTGGTCGGAGTCTCCTATTACTTTCAACCGTAGCGATCATCCCGACTATGTACCGTACCCTGGGCGATACCCGTTAGTTGTGGATCCCATCATTGACACGAAGCACCTCACCAAAGTCCTCATGGATGACGGGAGTGGGCTTAATATCCTTTATGCTGAGACCCTCGATGCGATGAGAATACCACAGTCACGCCTGCGACCCTTGGGGGCTCCGTTCTTTAGGGTAATCCTGGGCAAGAAGGCAGACCCCATCGGTCAGATTGATCTACCCGCCACTTTCAGCGGACCAAGCAACTTTCGCAAGGAGACGCTGACCTTCGAGGTCGTCGGTTTCAGGGGGACCTACCACGCCATACTCAGGCGACCATGCTTTGAAAAAGAAAACATATCAATCACTTTCAATCAAAGCATGGCATGCCTTTGTCCCCCACTACTCTTTGTTTAAAGAGGAGAATCTTGACCACTTTAGCTCAACTTTTGATCACATCACACCACATCTTTTACCTTTCACGAAGCACTAGAAAAAGCATAGTGGAATCCCCACTCTAAGGGGGTCGGCCGACCACTCCATGGCACCCCCTTGGTGCCATCCCTCTCCCCTATAAAATCCCATGCAAGGAGAGCTCATTCCCTCACACTTCAACCAGAATTCAGTTTTAGCTCAAGCCTCTCCTTGCCTTGATCTCTCCTCTCTTCATTCAAGAGAAGTTCTTAGCTCTCAATAAAAGTAGTGTTGCTCTCACTAGTCCACAATAAGATCTCTTCTCTTAGCTCAAGCTTCTCCCCTCAAGGCAAACTAGGAAAACTCTCTCCACACACAACCTTGTCCTAGTTTTGCCTCCTCCTCTCTAAAGATGAAGAACCCGATAACATCCGCATTCAAGAATATGAAACAAACTATAAGTGGGAGCTCATCCCGACGCTCCCACCAATCTAAGGACACTTCCCAAGGAAGACGAAGGGGGGTTCTGCCCGATACACTTGGGAGAACCTCCAAACCGAAGAACTCCCTCAGGAGGAAGAAGAAGTGCTGGAGGAGGTACCTCATATCAAAGCATTCATGGTGCCCCCGATGAGGACCTATGACCAACAAAGTGGTCTTGGGTTCAACCAAGTAGAGTACCAAAGATATCTCTCTCTTCGGGATCGATCTTTCGAGCACACAAGGATATTGGATCTGAATCTTCTCTCCAACGCAGGTATGACCACCGAATTTGAAACTATCTTTACCTCTATTGGTTGATCTAGCTTTTGGCAAATAGAAGAGTTTGGAATTGAGTTTCTCACCATAGAATTCTTATGCTCTCTCCAAGTCTCTAATGTTGGAATTTCTTTTCACATGTTTAATCAAAGCCATAGTCTAACTTGGAGTCATCTAAGTGCTGCTCTTGGTTTTGAAAATTCATGCTTGATTGATTTAGACCTTGCCATGGATAGATTCAACAAGAGAAAATTTTGGTTCTCTATCTCTGCTCTAAAAGATTGCTCAAATCCTAAACCTGAGGAAATTCATAATCCAACTCTTCATTTCATGCATCTTTGGATGAAAATAACTTTGTTTCCTGGAAGTAATGCTAGCTTGATAAGTGACATGGAATTAAAATTGCTTTATGCCATGGTAAACAAAATGCAAATCTCTCCTGTGCAATGCTTAGTGGAGTTTTGGTAAAGTTCAATTGAGAGTAATGAACCTATTCAATTCACATCTTTAATTACTCGTCTTGCCGAGTCCATGAACCTGCTAAATGGCATGTACCCCTTTGTTTACATCTCTGATCCTTTAGCGGTGATCTCAGAAGAATATCTTACTTTTATTCAAATGGTAAAAAGAGATGCCAACGGTGAACTTAAAATGATTTATATCGGCTATACAATTGAGGTGCCTCTTCCAAATAGGCAACTTCAATTGTATAGGACCCGTAAACTAACCCTTGATTTAGATCAAGGCATTGGACAAAGAGGTTTTGCAGGCTAGACAGGAGAGCTCAGGACGGGCTACACTTTGTTCATCTTGAGCAAGGTGGTCCTTCCCGAGGAGCTATTGGCGAGGAGGAAGACGATGCATCTTCCGAGTCCATGCACACTTCTAGTGGCATGCCTCCTCGACCATCACGTCCGCAACGAGCGCGAGCATCCTTCTCATCCACATGAGAAAGGGAGCATCGTGAACTGCGGCAGCAATTTGATCATCTCACCAACATCTTTGGTGAGTTGCGTGTTGAGCACGATGAGACAGCACGCATCGTCCAGCAAACCGCCGAGAACATTCAAGCAATGCATGAAGAACAACATCGGTGTTGGGACTTGTGGCGGCAACAACATCCACATCCGCCGCACTATTGAGCAAAAGACAAGCTTGGGCGAGGTTCCCTCCCCCACTAAGGTAAGTTTTTAATTTCAGCTTTTATATTTATGCATTTCCTTGCTTGTCTTTGCTTTGCATTTAAAAAAATCTGCTCACATATTCCATGAAAAATTAATATCTCCTATGGAAATGATGAATAGTTGCTCTGTTAAATGTTTCTCTAGTACTCAGTTTACAACTTGGTATTTCTTTAAGTATGGATTACTTGGCTTAAAAGAAACCATCATGAACCTCAAACTTTTGTGGGTTGTGAATGCTGTAACTAATTCTAAGTTGTTGTGAGACATGATATGACAAGATAAGAGCTGCTATAATAGTGTTCTAAGCAAGAATGATTATCAAAGTTTTGTTTATTAAAATGACAAAACACTTTTTGTTCCTCAATGGTGAAAATTCCTACCAAAGCCATACATGCTTTCTCATGATATAAGCTTTCTACATAAGCTGCTTGCTTTGTGTTGAGTTTGGTCAAGTTTTGTGACCCATGTTGAAAGATTTATCATGCTCCCAAGATCAAGATCACGTACACACCACATATACATGCTGCTTCTACACTGGAAGTACGCAAAAACATGCCTTACATTTCCACATAGTTCATACTCCATGCTCTAAGTATAAAAAACTCTCTCTAGTTGTTACTAGTATATGAGACATAGACTATGAAAAATTATGAAAAAAATTCAAGGGCATTCTAAAGTCCCAAATTTATGAGCATTCCAAAGCTCTCTAAAAAAATTTATTATGATAGCTATGTCTCAAAATAATAAGTTAGGAAAGAGAGATCATCCCAATATAGGAGTATTGATCACTTGCCATGTTTCCACACACTTGCACATCTTGATCTAAGAGTATGACATTTCTCTCCTTGGATCCGGAATTTGACTTTACAATATATGCAAGGTAAGTTTGCTACATCTTTTGATCCCTACCTATAGCTCCATATAAGCTTTAGAGATAGGAAGAAAGAAGGCAAACTTTGACATATGCCTTGGTGAGGATACACTTTATGAGTGACTCGAGAGTACCTTTGAGGAACACTAAGTTTTCCTTTACAAAATCTTGCAAAAACCTCCGATATGAAACTTGTGAAAGAATGAGAAAACTAGTGCTCAAGTCAAGTTGTTCCATCTCTCAACCTCCCAAGACAAAGGATAAAGCTATAAGCCCCATGAAGGATTAAGGTAATATGGGTGAGTCTTAATTGCTAATTTTTCCATTCAAAAGAGAAGTATGATTGTTGTAGATTTAGTACTCTTGAAATATGAAGCATAGTAGCAACTCCTGATCCATCGAGCTAAGTTTGATTGTTTGCTCGGGACGAGCAAAGGTTAAGCTTGGGGGATCTTGTTGGCACAAATTATGATCAACTTTTACATAGCTAAAATGTTGCCACCAACCTCAGGATCAAGGATAAACAAAACACATCATGAGCATAATTTATCAAATAACTAGTTCCACATGTCCATGAGTGTTTGAATGCAGGAATGAAGAAATGGAGCAAAGGAGAGCCAGTTGGGCCCACATAGGGGTTCGGCTGACCACCCTATGGGGCCACCAGCTCTCCCCTCTCAGCCATGATCCAAGAGAAGCACCCCAGAGTGATTTCCAACCCTTGGATCACTCTGTGCTTTCTCTCAATGGCTCACAAGCAAAGCATAAGGATTCATGGGCCCACACCAAGGAGACAAACGTGACAACCACCTTAGAACCAACAAACAACCTCAATGACAAGTGGGACCAGCACTAGGGAGGAAGAGGTGGGCCAGTGACCCCCAAGGGGGTCGGCCGACCGCCCATTGGGCCCACCTAGCCCCCACTCGGTCCCCTGACCAGTGGGGCCAACTCCAGAGGCCAGAGGGGGCCCACTTGCAATAGGGGGGGGGGTCGGCTGACCGCTCCCCTAGGTCGGTTGGACCCCTCCAACCGCCATACACCTTGGCACATGGTGGAAATCCACACCATCCACCCCTTGGTCGGTTCTAAGGCGGTTTGATCCAAGGGTGGAGGATGGAAGGCCCTGGATCGCTGACGTGGTGCTGGAGTAGCCCCTACTCGAACCCCTACGATAAATAGAGGGCCATACCCCACTCTCTACACATGGTGAAGAAGCCTACAAGCTCTATTCCTTAGATTGTTCTAGGAGTTAGTCTAGAGTGGGAGTTAAAGTTGAGTCGAGCTGTGCTCGGGATTTCCGGAGTTGTCTTCTGGAGAGTCTGGTATAGATCTTGTATCTTTCCTTCTTTGTAAGACTTTACCTTTATCAATATATATCTTTTCTCTCTACTTTACTTAGTATTTACTTTGAGCATTTCTATACTAGATATAGTCTTGCTATATGCTTTTGCTCTTTAATAGCCTTTACATTCATAGTCTGTGATCCTTGTGGCCTTTCTCGTATGCGATCATTGCCTGTCATAAGGTGCTTTGATTATTGATCATAGTCAAAGTAGTAAGTTGTGTGTAAGCGTGGTGCTTATACATCATCTTATCCTTGGTTACCGCTTGCTGCACGGATTGTTTGTGGTAGCTAGCAAGAGGTGATAGCCTTGTCTAGTCTTTGTATTCCACCACGTGTTTTTAGGCAAGTTCTTAAAAGGTAAGGCCCCCGTAAGAAGAGGGCGCAGTCCGGTAGGAGTTTTGTCCTCCTACTGATCTATCACCTCGCCTAGCATACTTGTATTGAGGAGACAAACTATAGTGTTTAGACTAGTTAATTGGCTAAGTATATTGAAGTAGAGTAAATTGCTTAGGAGTCCCTTTACTCTTCTCGTTGTCCTCCCACTTAGCTATCTATCTAGTCCGTTCTAAGTATCATTTATCGTAGCTTCTTCATTCATCAACCCCTTCCTATCACATTTATCGTTTACCCCTCTATACTAGTTGGTACCAAGTTAAGGTGCTCTCTAGGATGTCTCTCTGATTATCATTTCTAGCCCAGCTTTCCCTTGGGAAAATATAAATTATGATACCTTGAAATACTCCTAGGTGAAGTGCTGCAACGGTATAATCTGTGCGCTTGCGGATTTATGCAATAGTCATAAGAAATACCAACATTGACCTGGGCATAAGGCGGCTCGACGCTCGCGGGGACTCCCAGCTAGTAGTCAACCAGGTCAGGAAGCAATCTAACAGCGTCGACCCGCGCATGGCCGCGTACTGTCAAGAGGTGCAAAAACTCGAATCCAAGTTCGATGGCCTCGAGCTCAACCACGTACCCCGACGACAAAATGAAGAGGCCGACGCACTGGCCGGGGTAGCTTCAAGCCGGGAACCCACGCCTCCCGGGGTGTTTGCAAATGACCAACCAAAGTCGTCCATCAACGCCGGAGGTTCAGAGGTCTCCAGCTCTCCTGGCACCAGCTCTTCGGTGGCCTTAAGGGCCACTGAGACGTCGGACGCCTGTGATGACGAAGTAGCAGAAGAAATGAACATAGAGCGGGAAGAGACGATCCCAGGAGAGAGAGATTGGAGACAACCGTACATAGATCGCCTGACCAAGGGCGAGCTCCCCACGGATTAGGTGGAGGCTAAACGCGGCTCGCCAGACGAGCCAAGGTTTTTGTCCTTGTCAACGGTGAGCTTTACAAGCGAAGCGCGACAGGTGTTCTGCAATGATGCATCCCAACCGAACAGGGGAAAAACTGTTGCAGGATATCCACCAGGGGCCTGCGGACATCATGTAGGAGCCAAAACCCTCATAGGGAACGCGTTCCGGCAAGGTTTCTATTGGCCGATGGCCATGACCGACGCACAGGCTTGGTTCGCGCCTGTGAGGGCTGCCAATTCTTCGCCAGGCAGATCCATATGCCCGCTCAGGCACTCCAAACCATCCCCCTTACGTGGCCATTCGTAGTTTGGGGACTCGACATAGTTGGT
The DNA here is from genome assembly GCA_022036555.1 of Microstegium vimineum. Lineage (NCBI taxonomy): Eukaryota > Viridiplantae > Streptophyta > Magnoliopsida > Poales > Poaceae > Microstegium > Microstegium vimineum. The sequence continues at coordinate 32,524,124 of CM039119.1, read as the reverse complement.
AAATTCGAGAGAGCACACGGGGCTACACCCACCTGCTGGTCGCCATAGACAAGTTCACCAAATGGATCGAGTTACGCCCCATCACTAACATCAAGGCTGAGGAGACTATCAGTTTCTTCACCAACATCATCCATCGCTTCGGAGTGCCCAACTCCATCATCACCGATAATGGAACAAACTTCACTGCAGAAGAATTCTTAGAGTGGTGTGACGAGCACCACATACAGGTTGACTGGGCCTCTATCGCGCACCCGGAATCCAATGGGCAAGTGGAGCGTGCCAACGGACTCATCCTACAGGGGATCAAGGCGAGAATCTTCGACCGACTAGACAAGTATGGTAAAAATGGCTCCAAGAGCTCCCTTCCGTTTTGTGGAGTCTTAGAACGACACAAAGCAGAGCCACTGGTTTTTCACCATTTTTTCTGGTCTATGGCTCGGAGGCCGTCTTACCCACGGACCTTGAGTACGGGTCCCAAAGGGTGGAGGCTTACGACCCTAAGAAGGTAGAAACCTTCCTAGAAGACACCATAGATCAGGTCGACGAGGCCAGGGACGCTGCCCTCCTACACTCGGCCAAGTACCAGCAGGCGCTACGACGATACCATGATCGACGTATCCGACCAAGGGGTTTCTAGCCGGCGGATTTAGTACTCCGAAGAATCCAAAGCAACAAGGAGCGGTGGAAGCTCACATCACCCTAGGAAGGACCCTACATTGTCCACAAAGTGATAAGACCAGGGGCTTACCAGCTCAATACCTTCGCCGGCAAAATCTTCACCAACACCTGGAACATACAACAACTACGTCGTTTCTATCCCTAAAAATCCCTCGTTACAACATTCCAGTCAAAATTTTTCTTTTCACACATTGTAAAGTCTTAGGAAAGATCTTTTCTTCCACACACGGCATACAAAGAAACCTCTTACTCGAGGGCTCCTACTCGATACGTACGAAATAAAAGAAAAATTCAAACAAATATACACAACCCAAGTTCATTACAATCATTCATAACATCAAAAGCAAAAGGATCAGAGCTTGGATAAGTTGCTCAATATTACAGCTTCATCCTACCGATACGATAGGAAACCACATCGGGAACATTCCTAGTCCAAAGCTCAAACTCATGGCGGAGGCGACACTCCGGGCTACAGTACAGAACGATCCCGGCCAGACCACTGCTCGCCGGCCCAAAGCGCCTGCACATGTTCTAGACACAAACATGGGGGACGGCCCAAACCCCGGCACGTCTTCCGGGCCAAGAATCCCCCTCCGCTGCGCAATGATGCGAAGGTCATCGCGGGAGTAGAAACAAAGTAGATTTATGTTGTGGTTGCCCCATTTGCCGTCCGGGAACGCGCCACCGTTGATCCGGTTGACGAGAACAAGAGCCTCAGGGTCTGCCGGATCTGCGAAATATAGCATCATGGCCTGAAAGTACATCGCACCGGCGTCGCCAGCCATGACCGCCTAACCAATGAGCGCCCGGCCGACGGGGTCTTCTCCCCACAGCATCAGCCTTTCCACGCCACGAAAGCACAGGGCCTCCCGATGGCCGACCTCGAAGAAGCGTTGCTCAAGGATGGTCTCCCACAGTCGGTAGTTGGGCTGGCAGCGACGCTGAATCTCCCGGAGGGACAAAAGCTGAACCACCGCACCGTCGTTGCAGATCTTTCGGAAAACACCGCAGACCTGGCGAAGGCGCATGTAGTCAAGAAAGCTACCTCCATGGTCGATGACGCGAAGAAGGATCTGGAAGAGAAGCTCTTCCGGCAGCATCAGCAGAGCGCTGAACGCCATGGCAAGGCGAGCGCGGTCAGCATCCATCCTGTAGGCAAGATTGACGCGCCTCCCATGACCCCTCTTGGCAATGACGAAGCCTCTCCGTTATTACCCCCTTCAGTTGGTGAATGGAAGAAACTAAAGAGAGCAGTTGAGAGTCACCCCAATCCTCCAGGATATACAACACAGAACCGCCGTCCCTCCGCCTTCCGCACACACGCCCCCTGGGTCGCAAAAAACACAACTCCTCGCACCCCGTGCGCGTCCCTCAGGGTCATAAAGACGCGACTCTTCGTATCCCGGGCGTGAATAGCATCAGCAAACCACTAGTGACATGTGGGCCGCTCATCCAAACCAAACGCTGGCTACTACAAGGGTCCGCGGGTCGCAAACGACGTCAACTTCCCAGAAACAGACAGGCCAGGCACCACAAAAGCGTAACCAGCCCACCATGGTCAATGAAAGAGGTGAGAACGACCGGTAAGTACGTCCCTTCAAAGAACATTCAAATTCATATATCCCCTTTCTTCGAAATGCAGGGACAACAATGGGGTAATGGTCGAAAGACCGTTTCACCCGCCACACTCATATGACAAATGAGTTATCAGAGGCCGTGGGATCGTGTGCTGGCCCAAGACTTCGCGGGTTCGACAACCTCCCCAGCCAAAATCGAAGAGTGAGGGACGTTGTTAAGTGGGCCCTAGCGGCCGGAATGTAGACGTCTTCATGTCGAACACACTTAGTGAATCTGTTTAGGCTTCAACAGATAACAGAATATGTGGTAAACCCCATGAGGGTGGCATCGAGCCCTTGGCTCCCAGCGAACGGACCCGGGTACTAAACGTATCGACTGTTGAGAATAGAGATTGGTCCCTGATGGACCTCTGCCGGTGCGAGCCTCCACGGATGAGGACCCGGGGTCTCCCCTAAATTACCCGATTGTAGCTCGTCGAGCGCTCGATCTCGTCCATCGAGGAAAGACACAAGGCCGCTCACTTCCACATCCTAGATCATGGGGGTGCGAGGAAGAAACACGGGAGCCGTATGATGACGCTTCCCAAATGCATGATCCAACAAACACAATAGGCAAACGAAGGCCTATGAAACGAAAACGACAACTGAGACAACAGTCATAGAAACTTAAAACGGGGCTTAGTGATCCAAGTCCATACAGGAAAAATAAGACTCCCAAACCAGCGCAACGCATCCAACTTAACGGAAAACCAACGGTCATGGGGTCTCCGCCCTGGGCCGCCCTACCAGGATCTCCTCCGCAGGTACGACATGGACGACGGCTTCCGCCGCACCCGAAAGCCGCTCAATAAGGTCGAGAGTACTGGTCAATGCCCCGCCCGTGCGGGAACTCAGCAACATCCGCCATGTCCATGCCAGAATAGACCTCGGCCATGGAGAGCGCAACCCCGGCCCCACGGAAGATGGTACGTGCGGTGGCATTGTGAACACGCGCAGGAGCAGCCCGAAGACGCCTGACAACGGAGTCCCCAGACGCATGGAGAAAATCAGCGACGTCAGTCGCGGCAGAATGGAGCACTCGCAGCTACTCTTCCAACGCTGCAAGTAGGAAATGGGATGACGAATAGGCCATAGCAAAGCAAAGAAAATAGCGATCGCTTACCCATGACGCGTCCGTCGGCCTCTGCCAGCTGGTCATGAAGACGAGAGCCCGCCTGCACGGACACCAGCAGACTCTAGCAAAACCCCTCGAGCACCCGATAGAGCAGTTTTGTGTCCTGCACCCAGCAAAGGTTCCTCATCGGGCGACTGAGTAATTCTGCCAATAAGCTGCGGTCCCTATGCGCAGGAGGTGCCGGCGCAGGCCTTGATGAGGCCGGAACCGCAATCGAACGAAGAGAGGGTCCTCGATCCGTGCGAGACGGCAGACGAGCCGGTGCCAGCACATCGGATGGCGCCACCCACGCCTGAAAACCACGAGGGAGGGAGGCGTCGTGGCTCAGCGATGGCGTCCTAATCAAAGAACGAATCTTAATAGGCGTATGAATAGAAACGGGAAAAGGAAATTAGGGATAAAACGATACAGGAACCATCCCGCCTCGATCATCCGACGATGGAGATCCCGAGTGATGGAACGCGCCCTCTCCGGCGGAACCGCTCTCCATGGGACGCTTGCCACGATCCATGGCCCAGCAAACAGCCACCCAAGCTGAGAGAAAAGACGAAGAAATGGAGTAGAGCGAAGCAACTTAGTCGTCGTACTGCTCTAAAAAGACCCAATAGGAAGAGGAGTCGTCAAGGCTAGAATTGCTTCGCGCACCACCGGGTCCCACCATCATCATTTTCAAACCTACAAGACGGACAAAGAGGCGCAGTGTTAAGTCTTGTCACGGCAAGTCGGCCGAGACACCGCACACACCAGAGGCGTGACACGTAGAGCACCAACCAACGCCATGAGGCTAGGGTGCGGCGTGAGTCACCCTAACCATTAGGCCTGTCACGATTGCGCCCCAGTCGCGGACAAAGCACTACCGCGGCTCCAACTCTGGTTTAGGCACAAACCGATCTGTATGGCCCAACCAAACGACACCAGCGCGCGCCCGGGGGCTACACGCCACAGAAGATCACCGTACGTAGAAGGGTCGTTAATGGATGCGTGGGAGGACACGACGACCGCCCCGGTGCATCTAATCATGATGGACGAGCCGAGGCGTCGACAACAGAGCGGTACAATACGTGGCGACCACTGAAGGGCGAACAAGTTACAAGGCCCGACAGCGAGTGGCATACAACATCATGACTAAACAGTGCTATCAGCAGCGGCAGTAGATTGTCAGGACGAAAACCAAATCCGACCCAACTCGGGTCGCGTACGCTACCAGAAGATTGCGATGCGAAATAATCAAAGCGCGTGCGCACATCCAAGAATGCTCACAAGTTGTGGAAGAACATTTGTGCTCTTCATGTGTAGCACCCGGTTTTCCAAAGAATACCGAATATTGTGTATATGTGTGCCCAGGATGTCCACACAACACATATATACAAATATGGAGATTATCAAAGACAATGCTTTATTATATATCGAAACATAGTTACAACAAGACTTACATCTATAACAAAGCATCACAAAAGCTATTCTATATCTCCTATCTTTGGGTCTCTATACTCCACATGGGACAGTTGACTGGGGGTACACTCGCCTAGTACTCCTTTGGTAACACATCACTTGCACCTCCATCTGGTACCCATCCGGGATTTTCATATAAAGGTGATGACAACAAGCGTCAGCTCACCATGCTCAGCAAGTATATCATGAGGTTCACGAGGCTCAAAAAGGATAGACACGGGTTTACTGCATTAGCTTTTAGTAAGGACATCATATAGTAAGGATCCAAGCCGCTCGTAACCATGAGCACGGCTATCATGACAGTTTTACACTCTGCAGATGTTGTACATCTTTACCCCCAAGCCGTGATTCCCATTTGCCAGGGTTTGGAAGGCCCACTATACCTCTACCTAGGAGGCATGGCAGGGTTTCACTACATAACCTTTCGCTAGATACCCTAACAAGTTAGTAGCCGCGAGGTTTCGATGGCAAGTATGCATGGGTGTTCTCCTTCTTGTGGCTCATGTGGTCGCAGCACTATGCATGCCTCCAAGACAGGAAAACCGCCAAACATCCCTCGGCACCCCCCTCTTGCGCCAACAAATGGTAACCACTAACAAGCTAGTTAAAGTCAGAGCCATATAACACTCTGGGTAGCACGGTTTTCCTGGGTGGCCGCTTACAGAAATACCCCTATGAGTGAGAACACAGGTGTGAGTTCCTGATGTTCCACCTATAGTCCACATTGCTAAAAAGTCATATCTTATCATCATTGCATATATCATTAATCAAGATCCACGATCATGGTTATTCTTTATGAGCGCTAGCACCAACTACCCATATGCAACCCATAAAGGTGACAAGGTACAGGATATCAATTCTAGGTAATCCTTAGGGGTAACAAGGTAGACACATGCATATGAATTAAGTGACATTAAAGTGTATAGGTAACAAGGAGAGTCCCATGCTATACTTGCCTTCCAAATGCTTGCTCAAACTCTCCAACTTTCCTTTTAGATCATCCTTGCAAAGCTCAGCTTCTAACGGTAGCAACAACCAGCACAAGCATCACAAGAGAACCTTAAAACAGTACATCAAGCATTACAAAAGAAAGACATAAAGGTTTTAAAAACATAGGGCTTGCAACTATGAACGTATGAGCGGAAAACAACTAAACAAAGCTACTATTTAAAGGGTATGAAAGATCAAGGGTAGGATATGGCTGTTCAATAAATGATAGGAATAGAACAAACATGATGTATATGGAGTAACTTGAAATCTTGGAGAGCATAAGTATTTATAGATCAAGGGAAAATGATTAGATGATTGTATACAAGATGAATAGGATATTATGAAGAATGAAGTGAGCATAGGGAGAATTAAGTGTTAGTTCACACGGGGATGACTATGCAAGCTTGATGGAGATGAGCATATAAATGTCGATGAGTGGACAAGAGTGAGATGAAATGGTCATGACTAAGACAAGATGGCCTATCAAGGAAGATAACAAACTATGATGATACTTTGTGGTGGTTATGTGGTGTAGGAGAGCTGATTTTGCACATCTTGCGTGGGATGAGTGGTTAGGTTATTATTAGCTCATGAAAGTTTGGCACCGTCAAAGACATGTAATGTTGATGGATTATATGGTACAATATTGAATAGAAGGTTGATCTCCTATTATACAACATTGCATGACAAAGATGGTGATGGTGGTTGGAATAGCTGGAACTTGAGAAGTGCATGGCAACAATAGATTTAAGGAGAAAAGAGAGGTTACACATATCATGTTCTAACTATTCTTAAGAGATTCATGGAGTGCTTATAGATATTGGTACTGGTTATATGGGAATACATGTTGACCAGCAGCTGAGCTGGATTGAATGCTAGATGAACAAGGAACATATATAAGGATTTATGCATCGACAAAAACATGTTGTGTGGCGGGTAGCGGCAGTTGTGACCATCGAAAGGAAGATCTCTGCTGAACTTAAGTAGAGGATATTTGATAGGAGTGTGTGCAACTAATAATCACATATTCACACCAGAGGGTTCAATGATTCGGACATTGGTTTAGTGTGGAACACGATGAAACAACATCCCATCTAGGACGTGCACACATCAGCAGACAACGGGGTTTATGATCTCAAGGAGCATGGCCATAACAGCACCACTCGGAGATATCTTTTATGGGCCTGTTATGGACTATATCAGGTACATTATAGCAAAAGGGCATGCCATTTTGAGTAGTGGTCAGCCTGGGAACGCGATTGCAAAACAGGGTAGCTGCTGTTTGGACAGCATGTGTAGCAAACACTATGCGCTCGGCATATCTACCATCATGGCATGAATGACCATCAAAACTTGCAGAGTGATGTGCAAGGATATTATTTACATGCTGGATAAAGGGTTTGATCATTTCGATATTGGATTAGCGGGGAACGCCAAAACAATTTAGTGTTGCGCAGCTGCTAGGACAGCAGGCCAGTGAGCGTAAAAGCTGACCAAAGCATGGTCTCTGCTGGTCCGATGGGTGATCAACCTTACAGAATCATGCGCAAGTATGTAATACATGTGTGGATGAAAGGGAATGACCATGGTAGTGATAAAACAACAGGAACACGTATGCCAACTGACAACAACACAGCTGTAAGCTAGCAGGAGCAGCGAGCACGAAAAGAATGATATCTCTTTCATCCTAGATCCTATGGCCATGGAATTTTTCAAGGGCGTGTGCAAGTATGTAGAACATATTGTGGTTGAAGGAGATGGTCACTGGAGTGATGAAACAATGGGAACATGCATGCTAACAAGCAGCAGTACTGCTGTTCGCAAAGGACAACAACATGATTGTGAGGAAAACTTCAATGGAATTCGACCTCACATGTATTATGGCACTTGTTCTATAGAGAATAACATGTAAATAAAATGTATATCATGATGGGGGTCCTCACATTGGGGTTAAGAGCAGATCAAGATGACGACGTTGATTGCAACTGACATCGACGTTTGGTGACAGCATGCTCTGCGATCAACGGGACAGCGCCTATTCCATTTCAGAGATGATATATGACACATGAGAAATCAAGGAGATTGATGAGATATATCATGAAGCAAGTCAGAGAGTGGAGAGGGAGGGGCTACCTCACCATGGCATGGATTGCAGGGATGAAGTGACCACGAAGTTCACCGGTGATAGATTGCGTGCTCTAGCGGGATGATGTTGACTGGGCTGCGATCTTCGATTGGGGCCTTCCTGTGCTTACTGCAGGTGAGATCAATGGTGACCTTTGTCCAAATTGTGATCCATTTTTTGGGGTGGAGATTACAGCGGCAAAATAGAATCATAGTTGTATGAGCTCTCTGTTTTGGTTGAGAAAGTGGAGAGGGGTGAAGAGAAGAACAAGAGGGCAGCCATGGCTGTGGGTTCTGTCCTCCTCTTTGCATGCAACAGGGAGGGGCGCCCAAGAGAGATCCTTGGGGAGGAGAACAGTAGGAATACAAATGACATTATTGGGAGCAATGGCCTCCTCGAGGTCGGGCCCATTAACTCCTCATAGCCTTCTTAGGACATAGACTGCCCTCACAGACCAACACTAGTCTTTTCGGCGCACTTTGTGCTCACTCGTGCACCCCGGGAAGAACTTCCCAGTCGGTCATCCATCCAAAATTGCTCTAGGCCAAGCACACTTAACTTTCGAGTTCTTTACAGATGGGCTTCCGGAAAAGAAGATGCAACTTATTGATATGAGTATTCTATTAATTCTATTAAGCCCTAGGCCGGGGTGTTACATCCTCACCCCCTTAGGAGACCGACGTCCTCGTCGGTCAACCCCAGGCCAGGAACGTCCCCTCTTGGCCACGTCCGTGTGTCCAGTGCCAACGCATGTGCCATACTGTGTGACCACTCTGGATCCACACCAGCCATGCGCACCATGCCTGCGCAACTGACACACACGTGCCCATGAAACCGCAAGGGTCGGCTCTGATACCATTTGTAACGTCCCGCCTCCTCAAGGCCGGGCTCGTTAACTCCTCATAGCTTTCCTAGGACATAGACTGTCCTCACAGACCAACACTAGTCTTTTCGGCGCACTTTGTCCTCACTCGTGCGCCCCCGGGAAGAACTTCCCGGTCGGTCACCCATCCGAAATTGCTTTAGGCCAAGCACGCTTAACTTTTGAGTTCTTTACAGATGGGCTTACAGAAAAGAAGTTGCAACTTGTTAGTATGAGTATCCTATTAATCCTATGAAGTCCTAGGCCAGGGTGTTACATCATGAGGGCACAAAGAGTGAGCGTGAGGAACGCTATCACCTAGTCATGAATAAGATGAATGCTTTCACTATGCTTGCTAATGAAAATACAAATGAAATGTATTCACGCTTGAATGTTCTTGTAGAAGAATTGATGGGCTTGGGCTAACTCAAATGGAACCCGCCAATGTCGTGAGGAAGATTCTTTGTGTGCTTCCAATTGACAAGTATGGATATTGTGATGGTGTTGCATCAAAGTGATCTTTCCCTATCTACACCAACTCAAATCTTGGGAAAGATCAATGCTCATGAGATGTACATGCACATCAACAACAAGGAAGAATCCTCATCATCCACCAAGAAGAAAGATTTGGCACTCAAATCTAGCCATGACATGGCCAAGTCAAAGGTGGTGTTTGATAGCTCAAGTGAAGATGATGATGACACAAACATTGCTCTAATGGTTAAGAAGACCACCAAGATGCTAAATAGGCTAAACAAGAGCGGTGTTAAATTTGATTCCAAAAAGAAGTTCTTCACTAGTGGGAAAAAGAAGCCATTGTCGGAGATGGATTGCTACAATTGTGGTGATCTTGGCAATCTAGCTCACCATTGTACCAAGCCCAAGAAGGACATGTACAAGAATGGTAGAGATCAAAAAGATGAGTCAAGTTATGATGAGAAAAAGATTGAGAAACCACACAAGAAGAAAGATGGCTTCAAGAAGAAAAGGTTCCAACACCAAAAGCAAAAGGATGGCAAGGCATACATAGTTGGTGATTGGTTAACCGACATTGAAGACTCAAGTGATTCATCGATGATGAAAGTGATGATGAGAGGGTGGCCGCTCTAGTCATTGGAACTTCATTGCCTCCTCCACCATCTTCATCTTTGTTGGTATTTCTTATGACTATTGGATAAATCCGCAAGTGCACAGATTATACCACTGTAGCACTTCACCAAGGAGTATTCCAAGGTATCATAATTTATATTTTCCCAAGGGAAAGCTGGGCTAGAAATGATAATTAGAGAGAAATCCGAGAGAGCACCTTAACTTAGTACCAACTAGTATAGAGGGGTAAACGATAAATGTGATAGGAAGGGGTTAATGAATGAAGAAGCTACGATAAAAGATACTTAGAATGGACTAGGTAAGATAGCTAGGTGGAAGCACAACGAGAGAGTATAAGGGACTCCTAAGCAATTCACTTTACTTCAATATACTTAGCTAATTAACTAGTCTAAACACTATAGTTTGCCTCCTCAATACATGTATGTTAGGCGAGGGGATAGATCAGTAGGAGGACAAAACTCCTACCCAACCGCGTCAGAGATCCAGGGCCTTCCATCCTCCACCTTTGTATCCAACCGCCTTAGAACTGACCAAGGGATGGATGGTGTGGATTTCCACCATGTGTTATTGCATATGGCGGTTGGGGGACCCAACGGACCTATAGAGGCGGTCGGTCGACCGTCCCTATGGCCAGTGGGCCCTCCTCTGGCCTCCTGGAGGTGATCCCACTGGTCAGGGACCAAGTGGAGCCTGGTGGGCCTAGATGGGGGGTCGGCTGACCCCCCCTTGGGGTGTCTGGCCCACCTCGGTCTCCCAGCTGCTGGTCCCACCCGTCATGGATGTTGGTTGTTGATTCTAAGATGGTTGTCACGTTTATCTCCTTGGTGTTGGCCCATGGATCCATGTGCTATGCATGTGAGCCGTTGAGAGAAAGCACAGAGTGATCCAAGGGTTGGAAATCACTCTAGGATGCTTCTCTTGGATCATGGCCGAGAGGGGAGAGCTGGTGGGCCCATAGGGTGGTCGGGCGACCCCATATGTGGGCCCATCTGGCTCTCCTTTGCTTCATTTCTTCATTCCTACACTCAAACACTCATGGACATGTGGAACTGGTTATTTGATAAAATATGCCTATGATGAGTTTGTTTATCCTTGATCCTGAAGTTGGTGGCAACATTTTAAAAATGTAAAAGTTGATCATAATTTGTGCCAACAAGATCCCCCAAGCTTAACCTTTGCTCGTCCCGAGCAAACAATCAAACTTAGCTCGATGGATCAGGAGTTGCTACTATGCTTCATATTTCAAGAGTACTAAATCTACAACAACCATACTTCTCTTTTGAATGGAAAAAATAGCAATAAAGACTCACCCATATTACCTTAGTCCTTCATGGGGCTTATAGCTTTATCCTTTGTCTTGAGAGGTTGAGAGATAGAACAATCTTGACTTGAGCACTAGTTTTCTCATTCTTCTACAAGTTTCATATCAGAGGTTTTGCAAGGTTTTGTAAAAGAAAACTTAGTGTTCCTCAAATGGTACTCTCGAGTCGCTCATAAGGTGTATGATTCCTCACCAAGGCACATATCAAAGTTTGCCTTCTTTCATCCTATCTCTAAAGCTTATGTAGAGCTATGGGTAGGGATCAAAGGTGTAGCAAACTTACCTTGCATATATTGTAAAGTCAAATTCCGGATCACTGAGCTCCAAGCTACACAACATGCTTCAAACGCAAGAGCCCGTAGCATCCTCTTCTCGAGTTTGTCTCTTCCTGAGTTTGAGCGGGTTTCGAGTCTCACTACGGCACGAGAGATCTGGCAAACACTTGTGCGATATCATGAGGAAAACCCTCAGATCAAGTCCAGACTCTTCGACACGTACCGTAGGGAGTACGAGAACTTCGTTCAGTTGGCCGGCGAATCTATTGATGGGATGTTCACTCGCTTCCAATCTATCGTCAACAAGATGCGTGCTAATCAGACCAACTTGCCTTATGATGATCATGAGATGGCTATCAAGCTTTTGCATGCTCTTGATCGGAAGGTATGGGAGATGAAGGTGGCTGCCATCCAGGAGTCACCGGGCTATGACGCCCTGACCGTGGACGAGCTATTCAGCAAGCTCAAGTCCTCGGAGATTGACCACCAGACCCGGGCCAAGCTTGAGAACCCGTCGAACCCATCCATGGCGTTGGTTTCCGGCCCCGGCGGTGTGTCTTCTTCTTCCTCTAACCCTTCACACTCTTCGTTCGCTTTGTCTTTGATGTCTGTGACAGAGGAACAAGTGGAGGCGCTTGGAGATGATGAGCTGGCTTTGGTCATCACCAAGTTCTCACGGTTTCACAACAACCGTTTGAACCGTCGGCGTGGTGGCTCAGCCAAAGGGTGCTACCGTTGCGGTGATGAGGATCACTTCATCGCAAACTGCCCCAAGAAAGGTGCGGGTGACTTCACCAAACGCAAGGACAAGCGCGAGCACCGCTTTGAGGACAAGCACAAGGCCAAGGGCGGCTACAACCGAAAGTCCTCCAAGAAGGTGATCGACAAGGTGAAGGCCAAGCACCGAGCCTTCCTCGCCTCCCTCAGCGACATCGATGCCTCCTCCGACGGGGACTCTTCCTCAAGTGACGATGAGTCGAAGGGAAAGGTTGAGGACAAGCTCAACGACCTCTGCTTCTATGCCGACGCCAAGCACGGTGGCTTCTGCACCATGGCGATTGAAGAAGGCAAGGTCGGGAAGTTCAAGGATGGCCCCGACTACGACTCCGACACACCCGAGGTATCACCCACCATCGAATCCCTCTCTCTCGAGCTTGAGTCTCTGAACGATACCTTGCTTAGTCAGGATGCTTTGCTCAAGCGTGCCGCTTGTGAGAGGAACGATTTCAAAGCTAAGTACCTTAACACGCTTCATGAGATGGAGTTTGCTAAGGCACAAGTGGTGGTTACCGAGGAGGTAGAGTGTGATGCTTGTGCCATCCACATGTCTGATCTTGTCACACTCCAGGACAAGTATGGCACTCTACTTGAGGAGATTAGTGAGCTGAAGGCTAGGCCTAGCTTACTTGGTGCGTGCAAGTCTTGCTTAGGCTTGCGTTCTGAGCTGGCACAGAAGAATGCTAGGATCGCTGTGTTAGAGAAGGTCAGCTCAGATAGGACTAGAGAGTCGGATCGCGTTGAGGCTTTGGAGTTTGAGATCGCATCGTGCAGACACGACAAGATGCGTGCCGAGGAAGAAAACACATACCTTCGGTCCATCTTGAGCTGGGTGTCTTGCCGAGAGCCGCAGTTGGGGATGATGCTTAGCCAGTGCAAGCGAGCTGGCAGCACGGGAGTAGGCTTTGCTGTAGGTGGGAAGGATGATAGCTTGTTCGGTAAGATTGGTAAGTGCAGTGGTTTGAGCGAGAATGAGAAATCCACCACAACACCCAAGCTTACCAAGAGCGAGAATGAGAAATCCACCACAACACCCAAGCTTACCAAGATCACTCCACCTAAGCCTACTGACCCCTCCAAGTTTCCTGTGAGAGATGGTGTGTTTGAAGAGCCACCCAAAACCACTCCACAGAAGCAAGTGTGGATTGCCAAACCAAATCACCTTCGCAACCCACTTGATACACTGCCAGACCTCTCTAGTGATCCCCTTCCTAAGAAAGCGAGAGCCACCCAACCCAACAAGAGAGTGTCTACTAAGAGTGTAGTGAGGTACCATTGTGAGTATTGTGAGCGGGATGGGCACTTGACTGAGTTTTGCTTTAGGAGGAAGAGAGATGATCGGAGGCAGGTTGAGTTGAACAACCGGGACATGTACCATCCACGAGTTGGGGCGCGTGAACCGGAAGTTCAGAGGTGCACTTCTAGGCCTAGAGGTACAATGCCTCAAGGTGCTAGGCCTCAGGAGGCGAGACCACGTGGTGGTCGTGCCCGGCGAGGTACCGATCGTGACCCATACGGCTACGGGCCTCGTGGCGGTGGCTTTACTCCACCCTTCTTTAGCGGACCACGTTTTCCCTATCGTGGTGATCGCTATCCTCCCGTGGGGCAGGAGATGTTTGGTTTTTCTCCTAACCCATTCTTTGGGCAAGTGGGACAACACTGGTATCCTTCACAGTTTACTAACCCCAGTGTTGGTCCGTTTGCTCACCCTATGTCTTTTTATTGATGTAGGAAGGAGGACTGGAGGAGACTTGGCTTGTGGATTCTGGATGCTCACGCCATATGACCGGAAGTGCCAAGTGGTTCTCCAGCCTCGACCCCGTGCGCCACACCGAGTACATCACTTTCGGGGACAAGAGTAAAGGTAAGGTTGTCTCCCGGGGGTCCATCCGAATCAATTCGTCTTTTGTCCTCAAGGATGTTGCTTTGGTTGCGAATTTGCATCTTAATCTTCTCTCGGTTTCGCAATTCCTTGAAGACGGTTTTGAAGTGAGCTTTAAGCCAAACTTGTCTCGGATTTTGGACTCTCGTGGTGACCTTGTTTGCCGGATTTTACCCTTCGGGAAGGTTTTTTGTGCGGATTTTTCTATCTCTTCCGGACCTTCTCGTTGTCTTCTTGCCGGTTCTTCTTCCGAGCTTTGGAAGTGGCATAGGAGATTGGGACATTTGAGTTTTGACTTGCTTGCAAGGCTTAGCTCAATGGACCTTATCCAAGGATTGCCAAAGCTGAAGTTCGAGAAAGATTTGGTTTGCCATCCTTGCAGACATGGAAAGATGGTTGCTGCTTCCCATCCTCCTGTAACTCAAATCATGACCTCTCAACCTGGCGAGCTCTTACACATGGACACCGTTGGTCCAGCTCGGGTTAGGTCGGAAGGAGGGAAGTGGTATGTGGTTGTAGTCGTTGATGACTACTCGAGGTACTCTTGGGTGTTCTTTTTGGAGAGTAAGGATGAGGCTTTTATGCATGTGCGTGATCTGATTTTGAGATTGCAAAATGAGCTACCTAAGCATGCCATGAGAGCTATTCGCAGTGATAATGGCACGGAATTCAAGAATGCTCAATTTGCATCTCTTTGCTCTTCTTTGGGTTTGGATCACCAATTTTCCTCTCCTTACACTCCCCAGCAGAATGGTGTTGTTGAGGGCAAGAATCGGACCCTTGTTGAGATGACCAGGACGATGCTCGATGAGCACAGGACTCCTAGGCGGTATTGGGCCGAAGCACTCAATTCTGCTTGCTATGTTTCCAATCGCATTTTTCTTCGGGCTTTTAAGAAAAAGACCTCTTATGAGCTGCGATTTGGGAGACCACCCAAGGTAAGTCACCTACGGGTGTTTGGGTGCAGGTGCTTCATCCTCAAAAAGGGCGGTAAGTTGGATAAATTTGAATCACGGTCTTCTGACGGTATCTTTCTTGGTTATTCTACTCACTCTCGTGCTTATCGTGCACTTAACCTAGAAACTAACCGAGTGATGGAGACTAGTGAGATTACATTCGATGAAACTATGCCCTGTGTTTCCACTGCTTTTGAGCTTGCAGGTGATGATGAGGTGAACACCAGCATCTTTGTGGAGGAGGAGCAGGACGACGCCGATTGGGGTGATCCCGAGCCGACTCCACCGGCTTCCCCAGTCGACCCTGTGACGTCTACTTCGGCTCACGACCCGGACCCTTCTACTTCCTCTACATGGGGGCCGTTCGAGCAGCTTCCTCAGTCGGTGCCCATTGCACCTGAGGGAGCTCCAGCTGCTGTCGAGGGGGAGGCGACTTCTTCACGTGAGGCACCACTACACATTCAGCATCACCACCCTCCTCAGACTATGATCGGCGACATCAACGAGCGTACCACACGCTCCAGGTCATATCGTATCTCTCACTTTGCTCATTCGGCTTTTGTCGCGTCTTTTGAGCCCCGAGATGTTGGACACGCATTGATGGATCCGGATTGGGTGAATGCCATGCATGAGGAGTTAGAGAACTTTGAGCGAAACCGCGTTTGGGTCTTAGTGCCACCACCACCAAGTTGCCACCCCATTGGAACCAAGTGGGTTTTCAAAAACAAACAAAGTGAGGATGGGGTGGTAGTGCGTAACAAGGCTAGGTTGGTAGCGCAAGGCTTTTGTCAAAAGGAGGGAATAGACTATGAGGAAACCTTTGCTCCCGTAGCTCGTTTAGAAGTCATTAGAATCCTTCTAGCTTTTGCGTCTTCTAAGGGTTTTAAACTTTTTCAAATGGATGTTAAAAGTGCTTTCCTAAACGGCTACATAGAGGAGGAAGTGTATGTTAGACAACCTCCCGGTTTCGAAAATCCCAAGTTTCCAAACCATGTTTTTAAACTTCATAAAGCTTTGTATGGTTTGAAACAAGCACCTAGAGCATGGTATGATAGGCTAAAGACCTTTTTTCTTGCTAAGGGTTTTAAAATGGGATCGGTAGATAAGACGTTGTTTCTCCTCAAGCAAGGCAAAGACACGCTCCTTGTCCAAATTTACGTGGATGATATCATCTTTGGTGGTTCTTCTCATGCTCTTGTTGCCAAGTTTGCAGATCTTATGAGCAGGGAATTTGAGATGAGCATGATGGGTGAGTTGACTTTCTTTCTCGGGTTGCAAATCAAGCAAACCCGAGAAGGGACGTTTGTGCACCAAGGCAAGTACACGAAGGATATCTTGAAGAAGTTTGACATGGGTGAGGCAAAGCCCTCTCGACGCCTATGTCAACTACTACTGCCTTGGATGCGGATGAGGAAGGAGAAGCGGTGGACCAGACGGAGTACCGCAGCATGATCGGGTCGCTTCTGTACCTGACGGCGACCCGGCCGGACATTCAGTTCGCCGTCTGCCTGTGTGCTCGCTTTCAGGCGTCCCCACGGACATCGCACAAGCAGGCGGTGAAACGCATCATGAGGTATTTGCGCTTCACTCCCGAATTTGGTCTTTGGTTTTCTGCCTCCTCCTCTCTTGTGCTTTGTGGTTATTCTGATGCCGACTTTGCTGGTTGCCGTCTTGATAGGAAGTCCACTTCTGGGACTTGCCAGTTTCTCGGTTCTTCTCTTGTGTCTTGGTCTTCTCGCAAACAGTCTAGCGTGGCACAATCGACGTGCGAAGCTGAGTACGTTGCCGCGGCTAGCTGTTGTTCGCAGTTGCTTTGGATGATTGCGACTTTGAAGGATTTTGGCCTTGAGCTTACTAAAGTGCCTCTGCTTTGCGATAGCACGAGTGCCATTAGTGTAGCCAAAAATCCCGTGCTTCACTCAAAGACCAAGCACATTGATGTTCGCTTTCACTTCTTGAGAGATCACTATGAGAAGGGCGACATTGACCTCCGGCATGTCGATACCCAAAACCAGCTTGCGGATATTCTCACAAAACCTCACGATCAAGTTGCGTTTTCTCGCCTTCGGGGTGAGTTGGGTGTTTGCTTCCCTTTTTAGTTGAGGGAAGCTCTTTGTGTTTCTTTTTCTTTCTTGGTTCTTTTTGTCTTTTCTTTTAATTGGTGTCATTGCATTTTGCATCTCATTTGCATTTGTGACATAGTTCATATTAAGCTTCATACCTATAGCCGATATAATGAATCTATGCTCTGTTTGAGGTGCTTTATGTGTCTATGGTGTTGCCTAACTTAGACTCTCTTTGATCTCTTGATATGCAATAGAGCTAAGTTAGAAAAGCTTTAAAACTGAATTTAATTCCCCATGTCACCTCTAAAATGGCACTAGCATGTGTAGGCTTTTGAAGATCCTTCTTGGCTGCCTTATATATAGCTTGTAACTATGAATCTTCATTGTTTCATTCACTTCCATTGAGTACCATGCTTAAATTTGATCTAAAATGAAATTGCTCTCTGTTTTGTGCATTGGAAAGATCAAGTTGGGTTTGCATTGTGAGCACTTCACCGTGTGTTCGAGACTGCTTCCCATATGGGTTGATACTTGAGCGGTGTCTAAAATAGCTTCTAAAGTGATCTTTAGCTCAACCTGAGTCTTAGTTGGGCACGTAGAGCTTTTCCTATTCTCACAAGATCACATCATTTAGAGCATCCTTTCATTGTCTTTGCTCTATGTATGAAGCTTGTAGCACTCATTTTGCATATCATGGCATTTGTGGCCGGTTCTTGCGTTTTGAGCTTTGATGAGATTCATGTGTCAACAAGGGGGAGAGATGTGCATTTCACTCCATCTACACTTAAGGGGGAGAGTTGTGCATTGTGGGAAGAAAGCATGGGGGAGAGATATGTGATCAAAGGGGAGAAAATGTGTGTTTTGTGAAAATCTTGCTTCTTTGGCTCTTTTCACCCTTCCTTGGTATCTTGTGTATGCTTTTGCCCAGGGGGAGCTTTTGCTAGATGTGTTGAGCCTTTGCCTCTTCTGGAGGGTCTAGCTTGTGCTTTGGCTCCGACAGGTTTCGATTGGCCTCTTGAGTCTTATGCGTTTTAATTGGTTTCTTTGAGCTCCCTTAGTGCTTCAATTGGTTGTCTGAGCTTTGAGAGCTTTGATTGGTATCTTTGGCTTGCTAGCGGTGTTGAGCTCGTTTCTGCCTTTTCTTGAGGGCTAGTTTTGTTTTTGCTTGGTTGCGTCGAGCCGTTGCCCATGTCTTTGGGAACCAAGTTTTGGATGTGTTTTGCCTCTCTCAAGTGACCCCGTCTTGGCTTTCTTAGCTTTTGGTCATTTGGAGAGCTTTACCTTGTGGCTCAAATCTGAAATGCACTTGTGTTGACAATGCACTCATCAAGGGGGAGATTGCGAACAGATGGTGGATAAGTACCCATGATGTTCAGTTTTGTGATGAGTGATTGCCCAACACTTGAGCGTTTCAGTTTGAGTGGCTTACTACTAATCTTTGCGAAAGCAAATGTGTGCCTGTCTATCGGCTTGTGGTGTGCAGGTGCTATGCCTAGTGACAGTGGTCAATGGCGTGGAGAAGGTCGAGTAGAGGCTTGCCGTGCCGATGGACTGAGAGCGGTGAAGGGCGGAAGCGGGACTCGGACTGAGGGACCATGGGCGCCGGCGGACTAGCTGTGGTGGCTAGTGCCTGGCACCGGCGAGTGCGAGAAGACATGGAGGTAGACCGAGTCGACCAAGTCAAGACGGTGGACGCGCGAGTCGAGCGGAGGCTCAGGGGACTCGGAGTCCGACCGGGCGAAGACAAGGTGGCTCGCGTCGAGTGGTTTGGTGGTTTGGGCCTCAAAACCATCCGCGTCGGTTTCCGAGTTTGGGCCGCAAAACTCGGGGTTCGATAGTTGAGCCGAAAGCTACCGGTGGCGGGTTTTGCGGGTTTGGGCCTCAAAACCCGGGCGGAGCTTCCGAGGAAGCGGGGATGGCACGTGGCGGAATCCTGGAGGTTGCGTCGAGGCGACGGCAACTCCTGGCAGGAAGCGGGGCCGTCCATTCAAATCGAGGGAGTTATTTACCGGAGCTTGGACTGCAATGCTTAGGCTAGGTAGTTCACTCATTGTATCTAGGGGGGTCTTTGGGAAATAGCCAAAGCCTCTAATAAATAGAGGATGAAGGGGTATCCTCATGCTATCTCTTGAACCCTAATCATTTGCCCCAACTCTCTCTCTCTTTAACCTCTCTCTAGTTCATGAGATCCCTAGGTTGATCCCACCAACCTTTGTAAGAACTCGAGTTTGTTGCAAGGAATCGGAGGCCGTAACCTCCGTAAGCCATGACGGCTTTGTTTTCTTGATCGTGTCCCCGTTTTGCTTGTGTTCTTCGCGTTTTGCTTTTGCTCTCTCTTTTTCCCGAGATGATTTCTCTTTGTTGGGAGTAGCTCTTGCAAATCCGTTTGAATCAAGTTGTTCGTATTCGAGAGGAGCATCTTTGCACCGAAGGATCCATCCTCAAACCTCTCGAGTACGCAGATCGGGTGATTTCTTTGCGACGTTCTTCGTTTTCCCTTTTCTCCCCCAAATCCGAGTGTTCCCGCTCATCCGACCCAAATTGAGCGATGATTTCTTCGGGATAGCTCCCCAACTGCACTAGGATCATGCCTACAAAGTTTGGTTGCAGTTGGTGATCATTTGGTCGAGATTTGGGAAGATTTGGCGGAGGAAATCGCTTTTCGGGGTTTCTACGTGATTTTCGGGGGCGTCGGACGCTCCGAGGGTTTTGCGTCAGACGCTGGTGCGTGCTGACGTCAGCGTCCGTCGCTCGGTGTGTCTGAGCTTTTGGTTTGGCGCCGGACGCTCCTCAGGGTCCGTCGCCGACCGTCCGTCGCCTCTGCTGTTTCTGTGTTTCTGTCTGGCTCTCTGGAAGGCCGACGGACGCTCGCCTAAGCGTCCGTCGCGCAGCGTCCGACGCCAACGGACGCTCACCCAAGCGTCCGTCGCCTAGCGTCCGACGCCCTGCCTTCTGCTCTCTGCCAGCGTCCGTCGCGTTGTCTTCCAGCGTCCGTCGCCTGTTTTTCTGGCTGTTTTGCTTAGGGTTTTTGCCTCTTTCTCATAGGGGTTGAGAACTCTATCTTGGGGGTTTCCGGTGAGTTTTCCTCCACTGCCGGTGAGCTCTCATTTCTCCGTTTTCGTCTGAATCCCCGCTCGCGTTGCTCGGGGGAGGTTGAGCACCCAACAACTGGGTTTGATTTTTGGGAAGAGTGGCCCGAATATTTCGAGAGAAATTTGAGGCTCCCATTCACCCCCCCCCTCTGGTCGCCGTTCTCGGTCCTTCAGAGGAAGAACCGGACATTGATTACACTTGCAAGAACCATGCTAGATGAGTACAATACCCCGGAGAAGTTTTGGGCCGAAGCTATCAACACTGCATGCTATGATTCAAATAGATTGTTCATCCAAAGATTCATTAAGAAGACACCATATGAGTTGCTTAATGGAAAGAAGCCGGATGTATCATTCTTTAGGGTGTTTGGGTGCAAGGTCTACATCTACAAGAAGCATCAACATCTAGGGAAGTTTCAAAGATGTGATATTGGCTTCCTAGTTGGTTATTCTATGAAATCCAAAGCATACCATGTATTTAACCAAGCTACCGGCTTAGTTGAAGAAACGTATGACTTAGAATTTGATGAGACTAATGGCTCCCAAGGAGCAAATGAAAATCTTGATGATGTAGGTGATGAACCATTGAGGAAGGCCATGAAGAACATGCCTACCGGTGCAATCAACCCCAAAGAAGAAGATCAAGTGGTGGTTGAAGTTGAAGATAATGCAAATGCTCAACCTTCTACATCACAAGAGCCTCAAGATGATGATGACAAAGTGAGGGAAACAAATGAAGACATCTTCATCCCTCAAGCTCAAGTAGAGGCTCAAGCTCAAGATGTTGATGCACCTAATCCTCCTCCTCAAGTGGTTGATAAAAGATCCACACCCATACTCCAATCACATCCACAAGAACTCATCATTGGAAGTCCTTCAAGGGGAGTAATGACTCGGTCCCAAAAGCTTGCTTCATTTATTGAACATCACTCTTTTGTGTCTTGTGTTGAGCCTACATGTGTAGAGGAAGCGCCTGAGAATCCGGATTGGGTGAATGCCATGCATGAAGAATTAAACAACTTCACCCGCAATCAAGTGTGGACTCTAGAAGAAAAGCCACAAGGTGCAAAAGTGATAGGAACTAAGTGGGTGTTCCGCAACAAGCAAGATGATCAAGGTCAAGTGGTTAGAAACAAGGCAAGGCTAGTTGCAAACGGGTTCTCCCAAGTTGAAGGCTTGGATTTTAGGGAGACCTTTGCATCGGTTGCAAGACTTAAAGCCATCTGTATCCTCCTTTCATATGCATCACACCATGACATGAAACTATATCAAATGGATGTGAAAAGTGCATTATTAAATGGCTTCATAAATGAACTAGTCTATGTCAACCAACCTCCTGGTTTTGAGGACCCTAGATATCCTAACCATGTTTATAGGTTGTCCAAGGCGCTATATGGGCTCAAGCAAGCCCCTAGAGCTTGGTACGAGTGTCTTCGGGATTTCCTCTTCAAGAAGGGATTCACTATTGGGAAGGTCGATACAACACTATTCACCAAGAAGTAAGATGGAGATATCTTCATTTGTCAAGTGTATGTTGATGATATTATCTTTGGCTCGACAAATGAAGATCATTGCAAGGAGTTTGGTGACTTGATGTCAAAGGAATTTGAGATGTCCATGATTGGAGAGCTTACTTTCTTCCTTGGGTTTCAAGTGAAGCAATTGAGAGAAGGCACATTTGTTTCCCAAGAGAAGTATACCAATGATGTGCTAAAGAAGTTCAAGATGGAAGATTGTAAGCCAATCAAGACCCAATGCCCACAAATGGACACCTCGACCTTGATGAGGACGGTAAACCTATTGATCAAACTCTCTACCATTCTATGATTGGTAGTTTGTTGTATCTTACCGCATCTAGGCCCAACATCATGTTTAGTGTGTGCATGTGTGCTAGATTTCAAGCAAAACCTAAGGAATCTCACCTAAGTGCGGTAAAACAAATCCTTAGATACATAAAGCACACCCCAAGCATTGGCCTTTGGTATCCCAAAGGAGCTACTTTTCAACTAGTGGGCTATTCCAATTCGGATTATGCCGGTTGCAAAGTTGATAGGAAGAGTACCTCCAGAGGTTGTCATTTGCTTGCTAGATCACTTGTCTCATGGTTATCTAAGAAACAAAATAGTATGGCTTTATCTACCGCGGAAGCGGAATACATAGCCGCCAGAGCTTGTTGTGCACAAATCCTATACATGAAACAAACTCTTCTAGACTATGGTGTTGAACTTAAAAGTGTACCACTTCTTTGTGATAATGAAAGTGCGGTAAAACTTGCAAACAATCCCTTTCAACACTCCCGCACTAAGCACATCGATATCCGCCATCACTTTCTAAGGGATCATGTCTCAAAGAAAGATATCTCACTAGTTGATGTAAGAAGTGAAGATCAATTGGCGGATATCTTCACAAAACCTCTTGATGAAGCGACCTTTTGTAGGTTGAGAAGTGAACTAAATGTGCTTGATCTAAGTAACTCCACTAAAAGATGATCTTGTGTTGGTACCTTGCATTGATTGTAAAATATGCCATGTTTAAGTTATGTATGTGCGCATAGGCTTGTCTAACGCAGTTAAGATAACCGCTCCAAAGCGTGTGAAGAAGCTTAATCGCGGTTCAAATTTGACAAGCAACTAGTTTCAAATTCAAGTATTGCATTGCATATGCATGTTTGTTGCTTGATCGTTCTTTTTCGGTTAAGTTTTGAGCATCCGCTAAGTTCGTCCACTTTAGGGGGAGCATTCCACGCTCAAGTTGTTACTATACCCCTACTACTGGCCTTATGGTGCTCCTCGCCCTCTTTTATCGACCTATTTTCATAAAAAGAGCTAAGCCAAAGGCTAACTAATTGAAAAACCATGAGGGTTTGAGTGATGGTTCTCACACAATGTCCAACAAGTGTTTATCCGAGTCTCTTTTGTGTTGGAAATAGTATGGGAGAGAGCAAGGGAGAGATAGGAAAATTTCAGTGCATTAATGGCCTCGGATCCACCTCCGGACGCTACCTTTGCTCCCTGTCCGGACACACTTTTGCGTCCGGATCTCCTTTTTGTTCTCCCTGTCTGCTCCAGATGCAAGGTCCGCACGCACACTTTTTATGGTTCGGACTAATGCGCCCGCGTTCGGTCGCCCTCCCCTACTATGCACTGCCTCCGCACAGTACCTCCAGACGTTACTGTTTCCCGTGTCTAGACCTGCTTTGGCGTTCAGATAAATAGAGTACAAAGGGCTTGTTTGCCCGGACGCACCCTTCTGTGGTCCGGATTCCCCTGTCCGGACGATGTTTAGCGTCCGGAGTCTGTTCTTCAAGCGCGGTTACCCCTTCGTGCTCACTTTGTTCTATCTCCCGCTTTACCCTCACCATACCCCCGCTCCCGTACACTCTCGCCGCCGCCTTCCGCCATTCACGCCGCCCGCTGCTCTCGTCACCGCCGGCCTCCTCCAGCGGGCCCGTGCGCTCCACCTAACGCCCCGAGCTCTGCCCTCATAGAGCCCCTCTCCAAGAGCCGTGCGCTCGCCTCGCGCCGCCCCCGAGCACCCTGCTCCCTGCGCGCCGCCGTCGAGTCCCACCCGCCCTTGCTCCGCTCTGATCTCCTCAGAGCAGGCTACACCTCCCACCTCCCTAGGGTTTCCCCTGACTCCCTAGACCCACCACCACCACCACTGCAACCCCCCCACCCTTAGGGTTCCCCTATTTCGAATCCACCCAACGGTTTTCATCGTCGAATCATAGTTCGTGCATTTTGGCCGACGACAGTTCGCTGTTCGTGGTGTCCTCTGTCTGTGGCCGACCTGCATTGCTTCTACGCACTTCTAACCTCAGGTAGCCAACACATTTCACTCTATACTTACCTACTGCTTGCTTCTTCAGGTTTTTTGCCCCTCTAGATGAATATTATGCTTATATATTCCTATCTATTCCATCTTGTGGTAGTCGGGTTGGTCAGTTGCAGTGACAGAGAACTTGGGGCAAAGCTCGGGAGTATTGATTGAGGCAAAGCCTCACGAGTGTGACAGTGGCATACGGGCCTCTTGCAGTGATAGTGTTTTTCTTGACAGAGATAGTGTGTTGCTTGCAGTGGGCCTTCTCAGTGGATATACAGTGGCAGTGGCATTTGGGCCTCTCACAGCTTGACAGTGGTAGTTGGGTCTCTATTGTGGATTTGCTAGTTGTTTGATCGATATGGCTCAGGTAAAGAACGTCGAAGGTGGTCTCGGTGATGACAACCTGCCTCGCCCTCGCCCTTCCACCGCTCAGGAGAAGGGGAAGGCCAAGGCGAAGATTCCTGGTAAGAAGCAGAAGCTCCTTGACAGAGACGCACTAGCAGCAATACCAGCAGCTGAGGGTGCCGACCGAGCAGAGAGTGGTGTTGGGATTCGTATTGGCACTCACACTCGCACTCGTACTCCTTCAGCCAGAGCTCAGCAGACTCAGTCTCCTCAGGCACCGGCAGCGACAGTTGAGGCCACTCAGACTTTAGAGGCACCAGAGGAAGCAGAGGCCGCAGAGCCAGCTCAGCCGACTCCTCCACTCCATCGCTCTACCCGGACCCGCATCGAGGTTGATCCTCGCCCTGAGCGTCCTCGCCGCAGAGACAGAGTTCCGAGAGCAGTTCCACCATCACCGTCGCTTGCCGGGCCCCTAGTGATGCCCGTGCACCTTGACCTCAGCTTGGCGACCATCCAACAGGTGTGTTAGCTACGGATGATCAAGCTTGAGGATTGGTGTCCCATTCAGCGGCACACGGACGCCTCTCTAGCCTAGTGGCACCCTCGCCACGAGGACTTCTACGACGCAGCACGTACAATGAGGGTCCAGCTGCGACCCCACCGTGTGTGCCCTCTCGACCACATCGTGGCGACCGGTGGCGAGGTGCTTTGACCTCTACTCACGTACCTTCCCGGGCTATCGGACCTCCTAGGCCGCTCGGGGAACTACGTTGAGCACTGGGTCAGGGAGTTCTACGCATCACTTTGGATTGACCTTGACCACCAGTTCCTTCAGTACACCTTGAGAGGGGAGCACTACCAAATGTACCTGTTAGCCCTCAGAGAGCGTTTGAACCTCACCCAGTACGACCTCCGACTACACCAGTAGTGCTTCGGGGAGTGTGACCCCCCACGTAGAGCTATTGGAGGCACCACACAAGAGGTAGACCACGTCTCCCTGTGCTTTCATCAGCCGTTCGGTCCCGGTGCCGTCGGACTCCTGCCGAGTTTCTCTCTCATGTTCATCTCCTTAACGACGTGTTGAGGTGCACTATTCTATCCCGCACCGATTACCGTGACGCGCTCACGAATCTTCAGCAGTACCTCCTGGCAGCTATAGTGAGGCACACACCGTTTGACATCGCAGATTTCATAGTGTGTGAGATGGAGGAAACCATAGCAGATGGGATCGTGTCATGGAGGCAGCTACCCTACGGTCACTGGATCAGCTCACTGCTTGTTATGTATCTTCACTGTCACCCAGAGTTTAGTCGAGAGCTCGCTAACTCACCCTCAGTCTTTCCTATCTACAAGATGAGTGCAATGATTGATGGTCGTCGGGGCAGCAGAGTTCTTAGGGGTATTTGTCGTGTTGTTCCACCCAGCGAGATGGATGATATTGACGCCTAGGACGAGGCGATTCGTGTAGTGGCACAGGCAGAGCTGGCTGACCTGGAGAGGCAAGAGGACTTGGATCAGGGCACTAAGCCGATCCCCTCTGACAGCGATGACGACAACTACCGTCCACCCCGTCCAGCAGCAGCTCATGAAAAAGTGGCCAGACCTTCCAGTGCAGCAGCTCCTCCACCAGCTCAGTCCGACCCAGCTCTTCTTTGGATCTTGGACAGGCTTGAAGCGTCCTAGGGTTCGGTGGTTGCGATGATCGCTCAGGTCCAGGCTCATCAGGATCAGTTTCAGCAGCAGCTTCTTGCTTCTTAGGCTCAGACTCTGCACTTCATGGTTAATATCCTTTAGCACAGTGGAGCTCCTCCTCCTCCATACCTTCAGAGGCTGCCACAGTTTCAGCTTGGCCCGCCACCCAGTCCTCAGTTTTGACAATTTGCGGGTCCATCAGCTCAGCCTCAGTTTGGACAGCGCCCAGGCCTTTCACCTCAGCCACCTCCGCCTGGCGTGCCCTACTCTGTCCAGCAACCAGCGCCCTCGTCTTCATACTTCACTCAGCTAGTGGTTTCCACTGCACAATATGGGGGTCGGTCGGCTACGCCTCCAGGACCATCTCAACCAGGGACTCCCACTCCAGCTACATAGTCCTTAGGTGGACATCAGAGTGTGAGTCCCTCAGCTCAGTTCTAGTCTCCGGTCAGACAGGTCAGTCAGTGGTTTGACTCAGTTGTGCAGACGATGCAGTTCACGCTGATCACTACAGGGTTTACCCCATACTCAGCGTTTGCCGGGCTTGGTGGTACAACACTTGACCTCTCTACTAGCTACAGTGCCCTCACTAGCCTTGCTAGTCCTACAGACTACCAGCCCTCTCCGCCGGAACCCGCACCATAGACTGGTGGCACCTTTCCTTCCTCAGTGGCTTTGTCAGAGCTTGCACCTCAGGACCCGACCACCACCATTACTGCTACTCTAGTGGTCCAGCCAGACAAGACTCTAGCGGCTAGTGAGCCCCAGGGACAAACCGTTGCGGGTTCAGTGTTAGAGATACCACTCATAGTCCCTGCTCCAGAGTCAAAGGTTGCTCCTTTAGTGCTAGTACCAGCTCTAGACTTGCCTAGTACAGAGGCACCGACACAGACTGAGTTAGTGCTATCGGAGACACAGTAGTTAGACGCACTAGCAGAGTCAGTGGCCGATGTTTCAGCTTCTACCTCTGCGGCTACTGCTCTTGTGACAGCTACTTCTCCCACCATAGCTCCAGACACAGCGGGTCAGAGTGGTAATGGTGACTCGAGTCCTGACTTCGACTACTCATAGTTTGACCTCCGTGCTCGTGACCCGGCTACTCCTCCTGCGCTCGACGCTTAGTTTTTGGTGCTTTGTCACCAAAGGGGGAGAGAGCGAGTATGCTAGTGATAGGGGAGATGAGAGAGAGACTTGGTTCTTTTGATGTGTTATCTTTCTCGTACTCATGCATCATGTTTACCTTTTCCATGCATTTGCTTTTGTGTGTTGCTACACTTGCTTGTGACCTTTGTGGTTTCACTCCTATATGATGGTATGTCACTTGCTTTTTCTCATGATATGCTTCCGTGCTTTACTTTGATATATATTTGTGTTGAGCATATCTCATGTACTTGTACTCGATTCATATCCTTAGTACATGTTGTGGCTTGGTTTATTTAAGCATGTATTATTCTTTCATATTCACTAACCCATGCTTAGATAAGCCAAATCACTTGAAAACCTAAAATAAAACTCTCTTATTATCAGATACCTGAAAATAGGGTACCCTAACACCGCTCTTTACGAAAACAAAATCACCCCATCATCCCTCGGGGGCTCCCAGAGGCTCTCTGCCTCGTCCGAGCGGGGGTGATGTCATCCAAGACGCATCCTCCCTCGGGCGCTCTCTGCCTCATCCGAGCAAGGGTGACGTCATCCGTGACGCCTTATTCCTCGGGGGTTCCCTCGGGAGCTCTCTACCTCGTCCGAGCGGGGGTGATGTCACCCGTGATGTCTCCTCCCTCGGACGCTCCACGCCTCGCCCGACCAAAAGCGCACAACATCATTCTTCCTCCTCACTGTTCGAGTACCAACAGCCAAGCATGGCCCGCCATGACTACCCCTATAGAGGTCATAGGGTACGGCGACCATGCTGCCTACCCTCCGAATGACACTCGCCATGCCCTCGCCAGGTACGAGTGGGACATGCGGATAGGGAGCGCCATGCGTATATCACTGTACGATGGAACGCAGGGTTACTTGGCCCTATGCTGCCAACCTCCGCCCATGCCCTAACCGGGAAATAGGAAGCCCCTGATCGCGGTGAGTGTGGCTACAGCCCATCCTAAGGACGAACAGGTCTGCATCGGCATGTCTACAAGCGCAGTCTTCCCCGGGAAGGAAGACGGACAAATGCCTGAGGCGCTCCCGAGTCAGCAGTTCGTACAAGGCGCACGTCTTATACCTCTCTCTCTACACTATATCCATCCCTCTCTCCCTATGTATAAAGGGGGAGAGTGGACCCTCAATCTCTCTCTCGACACACTCTCGCATTCACGCAAACCCTCACCAGAACCCACTCAACATATGCACGAGATCTGGGAAGCCTCTTCCCTCTCTCAACTGCTTGTAGCTCCCCTCTATGATCACCCCCGCGCTCGGTAACACGATCTCGTAACACACTAGACGTAGGGAGTTTGTGCCTAAACCAGTATATATCACCGTGTCCTCCTGGCGCAACCATCCGATCTCAGACGCGCTTAGAAATTCACTAGTTGGCTGTCTAGACCCCGCCATTTTAGACACCGACAGTTGGTGCGCCAGGTAGGGGAACTTTGCACGTCACCCGCATTTTTCAAGTTTCAGATGGCATCTCGTCACGTCGACTTTGCGCTAGGCTCCATCGTCCGCTTTGGCAGCCTAGACTTCCAGTGCTTTGGGCAGGGGGCCGACCTAGTCCTCCGTTGTCCCACGGCACCCTCTGAGGCATCTATGGCCCACTTTGTCCTATCTCCCTCCGGGGAGAACCTGCTCGCGGAGCGACCACCCTGCAGGCCGACTGCTCCGGTTTCGGGCGCCAGCTTGACACCTCGGCGGGCCCTCAGCCGAATCAGAGGTCCCCCCGCAACCTCTTCTTCATGTTCGCCAACATGGCGACACAGCTCGTGGGAGGGCAGCCGCTCTCCCCCGAGCTCGCCCCAACGCCTATTCCGGCATGCGAAATTCCACGGCGTTCTACTCGGAGGCAGTAGCTACAGGTTTCCGTGCTGACCCTGTAAAGGGGACATGCATCGGGCTCGCCTCCCACCACCTTCGATCAGTCTCCGACCTCTTCACCAGCTCGGGGACTGCCTCGGACACCGGCTCCAGCCACGTGAGCGTTGATCCCTGGGAACCCCTAGACTTCGAAGGTCTAGGGGACACGAAGGATTTTCACGGTTTCCTGCACGTCAGCGATTACCTGCTCGGGTCCGACTGGAGCGACGGTAGTGTCGATTGCGAACGAGAATGCTTCATGTGCAACTCGTCGCAGCACAGAGCGGCCACTAACGCCACCGTCGTTGTCGAAGAAGAGGAGGAGGATGAGGAGGAGGCCCGTATGCCCACGGGCAGGACAGGACCGGCCGCGCCTGCTCCACGAGGTGACCCATAGCCCTCGGACGCTCGGCGACGCTAGCTGCAGGAACTCCACAACATGGAGCTAAAGCTCCAGGAGGGGCAACGCCACGTAACGTTCGAGCGCGAAACCGCCCGGGCGCCCGAAGAGCCCCGCGCCCGAAGGGAGGCCCAAACGGTGCACCAACGCAACATCAACGATGAACAGGGGATGTCGCAGTTCGCGTGAGCAAGCCAGAACATCGCAGCAGTAGCGGTTTTGCTGCGCAACCTCCCGATTCCCGACACTCCCGAGGGGAAGCTCGCCCACGACGAGTTGAGATCCCTTCTGGAGCACGCCGTGGTCCAACAGGCCGAGAGTTCTGCGTCGCGGAGACGCGGGCTCAACTCCATCCAGCAAGTCGACCCGACACTCAACAATCATGAGGGCTCGGTCCATCAGGCTCCCGCGCCGGACGCGGGCCGACGCCCGACGGTCCACGCCTGCGTGGGCAATAAGCGCGACGCGTGCGACACACTCGACGCGCGTAAGCACGCCAAGCAGGATGGCACGAGCCGAGGCT
Source organism: Microstegium vimineum (assembly GCA_022036555.1). NCBI lineage: Eukaryota > Viridiplantae > Streptophyta > Magnoliopsida > Poales > Poaceae > Microstegium > Microstegium vimineum. The sequence continues at coordinate 32,493,990 of CM039119.1, read as the reverse complement.
ACCACATCCACCGGGGCGGCCAGTACGACAGCGAGGAGGATCGGTCCCCCTCCTCCGAGCCAGCGGGTCCCCTGGTGTACGTCCGTAGCATCCGCCTCGCACCGTTTCCGCAACGATTCTGGCAACCCACCAACATCATCCGGTACTCCGGGGAGATGAACCCCAGGCTCTGGCTCGATGACTACCGCCTCACCTGCCAGGCTGGCGGCATGGACAGTGATGATTTCATCATCTGCAACCTGCCTCTTCACCTCTCGGACTCGACTCGCACGTGGCTCGAGCACTTACCCCCTGACACCATCGACGGTTGGGGCTCCTTGCGGCACACATTCGTGGGGAACTTCTAGGGCACCAACATGCGTCCGGGGAACCCCTGGGACCTCCGGAGCTGTAGGCAGAAGGCGGACGAGTCCCTCCGGGACTACATCCGTCACTTTTCCCAGTAGTGCGCGAAGCTCCCCACCGCGGCCGACGTGGACGTGGTTGGGGCAATCCTCGCCGGCACCACGTGCAATGACCTGGTCCACGAGCTGGGTCGCAGGAACCCTCGCACCACAGAGTGGCTCCTAGACATCGCTACAAGCTTCACGTCGGGCGAGGAGGCGGTTGGCGCCATCTTCCACCCGACAAAGGGAAGGGCAAGGGCAAGGAGAACGTCGTCGAAGGCACCTCCAATCGCGCCCAGAACAAGAACAAGAAGAAGGTCAAGCCGCAGCACGACGGCGGCGACAACCTAGTCACGGTGGCAGATCACAAGGCCCCCCGCCCTTAGGGCGGAAAGAAGGGGGGACTGTTCGACGAGATGCTCGCCAAAGCCTATCCATACCACAATGGGCCGGTCAAGCACACACTCCAAGAGTGCAACATGATGGCCAGGTACTTCTCGGTCGTCCCCAAAAAGAACGACAAGGCGAAGCAGCTGGAGGACCAAGACGGGGATAGTGGTCGCGAAGACTCCTACCCTCGCGTAAACAAGTGCCTCATGATCTTCGGGGGCTCGGACGCCTACAGCTGCAAGCGCCAGCAAAAGCCCGAACAGCGTGAGGTGTTCGCAACGGCTCCGGCGACCCCAATCTACCTTGACTGGTCGGAGTCCGACATCACCTTCGACCGCGATGACCACCCTAGCCACGTTCCCCAACCAGGTCGCTATCCGCTGGTCGTGGATCCGATTATAGGGGACATCCGCTTCACCAAGGTACTGATGGACGGGGGCAACAGCCTCAACATCATGTACTACAATGTCTTCGAGGCCCTAGGGATACGCAGGGACAAGCTCCGTTCTTCAGGGGCTCCTTTCCAGGGCATCGTCCCCGGGAGACAGATGGTACCCCTGGGGCAGATCGACCTGCCCGTCACGTTCGGGGAACCAGACAACTTCTGGAGTGAGCTCCTCACCTTCGAGGTCGTGGCCTATTGTGGGACGTACCACGCGGTGTTAGGGAGGCCATGCTACGTGAAGTTCATGGTCATCCCCAACAACACCTACCTCAAGCTCAAGGTGCTCGGGCCATGTGGCATCATCACGGTCAGCTTTGAACTCAAGGTGGCATACCAGTGCGACATGGACTGCTGCAAGAGCACCATGGCCCTGGTACAGACCGAGCTCCTGGTGGCAGCGGTCGAGACCGCGGACCATGGGGAAACGGACTCAAAAGGCGCCGGTAGCTTCATGCCCCTCGAAGGGGTAAAGGAGGTCCCATTGGACCCATCCGGGTCGGGGTCTTGGGTGTTGTGCATCAGCGCCTCCCTAGACCCGAAACAGGAAATGGTGCTCGTCGACTTTCTCCAAGCGAACCGCGACATGTTCGTGTGGAGTACTTCAGACGTACCTGGTATACCGAGGGATGTCGCCGAGCACGCCCTGGTGATCCGACCCGGCTCTCGACCAGTGAAGCAGCACCTACGCTGTTTCGACGAGGAAAAGAGGCGAGCCATCGGCGAGGAGCTTCACAAGCTTCTGACGGCCGGCTTCATCAAAGAGGTATTTGATCCCGAGTGGCTATCCAATCCGGTTCTAGTCAAGAAGAAAAATGGAAAGTGGAGGATGTGTGTGGACTACACTAACCTGAATAAAGCAAGCGATAAGGACCCGTTTGCGTTGCCACGCATTGACCAGATCATCAATTCCACCTCGGGGTGTGAAACGCTCTCCTTCCTTGATGCATACTCCGGTTACCATCAAATCCAGATGAACGAGTTCCGACCAGCTCGTGACCTCCTTCATCACGCCGTTCGGTTCCTTTTGTTACGTCAGTATGCCTTTCGGCCTCAGAAACGCCGGAGCCATGTACCAGCGGTGCATGCGCTGAGTCTTTGGGGACCTCATCGGGAGGACCGTCCAGGCATACGTGGACGACATCGTGGTCAAGTCCAAGCGGACAGAGACCATGATCAGTGACCTCAAGGTGGCATTCCAAGCCTTGAGGCTCAAGCGCATGAAGCTCAACCCTAAGAAGTGTTTGTTCGGGGTACCGCGGGGCATGCTGCTAGGCTTCCTAGTTTCCGAGCATGGAATCGAGGCAAACCCCGACAAAATCTCCGTCATCGCAAACATGGGGCCTGTTGACACCGTTTTTCGACACGTGTCAAGTAGGCTGAGGTTTGACTGGTCAAGGGTCGTTCTCCATCGGTATCCGGAAAATTTTGAGCCGATGTTGCCAATAAGATTGCTGCAGAGGACCAAGTGTGTTGCCGATGGAAGCTAGATGATCTTTGCTGACAAAGGTTGATTGGTGAAGTCTTGCTGAAGCTAATTGCCAATGAAGAGTCATTGCCGATGCCCGATGAGGAGTTACTGCCGATTGCCGATGAAGGGTGGTTGCCGATTGCCGATAGGGGATGATTGGTGAAGACAGTTACCCGCACGAGGGCATTAATCGGAAATGTTGCCGATTGCCGATCAGGAAAGTGTTGCCGATGCCGATGGGCGTAACTTAGCGTTTGGTGGCAGTAGAAAGTTACCGGTGGTCAAAAGAAGGAAGACGCGGATTAAAGGGATCTGCCGATGGAAAGTTTTCATCGAAGAGAGGAATAAGGAAACTGGTGTTTTATACCAGTATTATTATAGTAGTTTGAGTCCGACTCTTGCATGAGTCGTTTACTTTCCTTTAAAATAGGTGTGTGTTTGTTTAGGAAATAAATATTGTTATCCGGCTCCTGCGCGAGTCAGTTTCCTTTAAAGTAGGAGTCTGTTTTAGGAAGGATATGTGTCGTGTCTTTGTACAACACTCCGTGCGGGAGTATAAATATGTGCCCGAGGGCTATGGAATAAATAATCAATCCAATCAAAAACAAACTAATTTTATCTTATTCTACTTTTTATCACAATTTACCCCTTCTTTGCATTAGTTATAGATTTTAACGAGTTCCTCAAGCTTTCGACGGGCTGCATCATCCTGATCTCCGTCAAATCCTTCTTAGTTCCGCGTGGGAGTACCTCTGAGCTTTGGCAATCTGGGCGCATCGCTGTTTGCCTCGTTCAGCTCTGCTCTAGTTATCCTTGATCAATCTGAGCCTTGACGTCCGGACGCATCGCTGTCGTCTCGTTCAGTTTGCTCTAGTTATCATCCTTGTCGATTGATTGGTCAAATCGACTGGCACGCCTCCGGAATACCGAGCTTTGGGTAATAGCCCGAGGTGGTCACAGATCTGACGCTTTTTGTGTCAACCTCTTTTGGCACGCCCAGTGGGACCAGATTATACAAATCCACGTATTCGGCATGGGTGATCACGCCAATGTCAACCAGAGGAATGTCATTGAAGTTTCTGAGGCCGATCTGAAAGATGATCAGAAGCAGGCCATGGAATGGGCTATGGAGGAATACAAGCAGCTGTATCTTAAGTCCTTCAGCCTCAGCAGGAGCGGCGAAGCAATTCAGAAGCAAGATCCGTCGTTGCCACGGCAGGTCACGTACGACGCCAACCCTGGTAAGCTACAGGAGATGGTTAATACTGCTGTAAATCAAGAATTGATCAACCACTCCAGCATGCTGTCCAATACTGTCTACAATGCCATCGCGCAAACATTCAAAGAAGGACATGCACCGTGATATGTCGGTCCAGCGTATCATCAGCCTGGATTGGCATCTACAAGCCCATCGGCGGCTCCAATTGCATCTTCCACCCCTGTGGAACTATCTACCGATGTGGCTACATCACCAAGGCCGAACCCCGGCGACATCACCAAGCTCAACCTAGATCCAGCCGCGTCGGCGACCTCGGGACCAGCCCCTGCTAACTGGTGGGGATACGGTATGCCTTCGAATCTATATGTTGGTTCTAATCTGGTGCAGAGAGACAGTTCGGCCTGGAGGAACTCTACGGCATCGACAATGCAGTCATAGCCGATGGCCCATATGGTGCACAACTCTGTGCCTGCTCCAACCATACAAGTGCCATCGGATGATCTCCATGTAATCCCCAAGAAACCTCTGATGCCACCATCGGCAAGGTCTGTGCCGATGCAACACATTATAACCTCCTGCAGTCAATCTCTGGTGGCAAATTCTCAAGCTGGAGTGTCGGTCCCCCAGGGTAATCTAGTGATTAATTGCTCTAGAATTCAAGAGCCGCATGCTCCGATCAGCTATCAGCCATCGGTAAGTCATATGCCGATGCTTTATAATCCCGGATGGGTCAACTAGCCGCTAGCTCAGCAGCCTGGCACGCCGATGTATTATTATGGAGGCCCAGCTTACACTCAGAACGGGCCATTGGTACAGCAACCGATGAATGTGACGGTTCAGCCAAGTCCGTCAAGTGTGCCAAAATATCCATCGGTAAGTCAACCGATGCATAGTGTTCAGATGACTGGTGCTGCGCCCGCAACTACTGCACATCTTCAAGAGGCGCGTCAGCCGACTCCACCAGTCGACAATCAGCCAATGAGTCGGCAAGAGCAGGACGCGTACTGGGTCGGTAAGATTGCCGAAGTCATGAAAGAACAATTCGGCATCAAACCCAAGGTCAACACATACTCCTATCAGACTCCGTACCCTCCTGCATATGACTTGAATCCTCTTCCAAATCGGTACAAGGTGCCCGATTTCACCAAGTTCTCCGGCCAAGACGACACGTCAACTATGGAGCACATCAACCGCTTCATTATCCAGTGCGGAGAAGCTGCCAGCAGGGAGGAATTAAGGGTGAGATTGTTCTCTTCATCATTGTCTGGATCAGCATTCACATGGTTCATATCGTTGCCTCCAAATTCTGTAATCACATGGGCCGATCTGGAGAGGCAATTTCACAAGTACTTCTTTGCTGGCATACATGAGAAGAAACTTACTGATTTGGTCAAAATGAGGCAACGCAACGACGAATCAGTAGAGAGCTTTGTGCAAAGGCTGCGGGACGTGAAGAATAAGTGTTACAGTCTGGTGCTTGATGATCGGCAACTGGCAGATTTGGCCTTCCAAGGGTTACTGCCGCACATCAAGGAAAAGTACGCGTCCCAGGAGTTTGAGAGCCTGAGTCACCTGGTGCAGAGGATTGCCGATTAGGATATCAAAGCCTTTGAACCCAGGAAGACGTGGAACAAGAAGGTGACCTTCATCGGGAAAGAGGAAGATTCTGGATCGGATGAAGAGCTGAATGTCGATGCGGCCGAATGGGTGAAGGATAAGAAGCCTGTGTCTTGTCCGTTCGGCCAAAAGGAGACTAAGAGGTTTACCTTCGATATCACCAAGGCCGATAGGATGTTTGACTTATTGCTGCAAGAGGGGCGAATCAAGTTGGCGCCCAACCAAGTGATTCCATCAGCCGAAGAGCTCAAGAAAATTAGGTACTGCAAGTGGCATAATGCGACCTCGCACAGTACCAATGACTGCAAAGTATTCAGGCAGCAGTTGCAGTCAGAGATTGAATCTAGGCGTATCAAGTTTGAAAACTCTAAAGTCCAGAAACCGATGAAGATAGATCAGCACCCGTTCCCAAACAATATGGTAGAGATCAGTGAAAAAACCAGAGTGCTGACATCAGAAGCTGCCAGAAGGAACTCATCGGTAGACCCTAACCGCCAAGTACCTGAGCATGATGCAAGGAGGTTTGCCGATGACAGAAAAGGTAAGAAGGTTGCCGATGAGGGTAATAGCGCCAACAGGGCTCCTGGGGTTGTGATCACACGCAAACAGCCAAGGCGGAATCATCGGCAATCACGTGAAGAGCAGTATCGGCAAGAAGAAGAGGAGCATCGGGAATGGCTTCGACACAAGGACCACTGGAGGTGCCCCTTCTTCGTTCATTGCTGGGAAGAAGGCATCAAGCTGCCCACTGCCGATAACTGTCCGGAGTGCAATGGGTACTACGTTGCCGATCGGTCAGGTAAGAGACCTTGTTTTGATGATCATGCACCCAGATACGCCAGGCCGCTCAGAGAGAACAGATCGGCACATGACCGACTGGGGGGCAAGCTCAGTGCCCATGATTGGCTTGGCAGGCGTGTTGACCAGGGGGAGCTGGAGGAGATGGCCAATGCTAGAGTACCCGACGAGGAGACATTCTCCAGAGATCCCAACATCGGAAGAAGTGTCGATGCAAGCGGTGGGAAGCAGCACCAACCCGTCTGGAAGACCAAGCTTCCTCCGTGGTGCCCAAAGGGATTGACCAAGACCCAGAAGAGGAGGATTCAGCGCCAGCGCCGCGATGACCTGTATGACAGTGCAGAACCCTCAGGAGAGATGCGATGGAGGCCGAAGCGTAAGGACAGGGACCCATCAGCAGATATAAACATGGTTGTCATGTTGCCGATGGAGTTCATGGCGCCCGTCAGCGATGATGAAGAGACTGCCGATATGGCGCAGTTGGTGCTGGATCCGATGACAGCCGTCTTTGAAAGGCCTGCCGATGATGAGAGGCAACACTTAAGGGCTCTGTTTGTCAAGGGCAAAGTGGATGGTCAGCCGATGACCAAGATGCTGGTGGATGGTGGCGCGTCGATCAATATAATGCCCTATGTCGTGTTCGGGAAACTTGGCAAAGGTGATCAGGACTTGGTCGAGACCGACATGAAGCTCAAGGACTTCGAAGGCAATGTGTCAACCGCCATGGGAGCCGTATGTGTTGACCTAACCATCGGCAGTAAGACTTTGCCGACAACGTTCTTTGTAATCAGCAGCAAAGGCACTTACAACTTGCTCCTCGGAAGGGATTGGATCCATGCTAATTGTTGTATCCCTTCTACTATGCATCAGAGCCTGGTACAGTGGATCGGAGACAGAATTGAGGTCGTCCGCGGTGAAGCCCCATCTACTGTTGCATCAGCAGAATTGGATACTTATGAGCAGACCAGGTGCATATCCGACGAAGCCTGGGACAAAGAGTTCCTCAAAGTTGTCGATTACCGCATCAAGCCGATCCAAGCAGTCGGTCCTGAGGAGGAGTCTTAATGGATCAGTTCGCCGATGACGGAAAATTGGGGCAGGGCTTTACATCTGCCGATGACTTACTCGAGATCGACATCGGCGATGGTAGTAAACCTAGGCCTACTTTTATTAGTGCTAAGTTAAATTCCCAATGTAAGCAACAGCTAACCGATTTATTGAAAGAGAATAAAGATTGTTTTGCTTGGGATTATACAGAGATGCCTGGTTTAGACCGATCGATAGTTGAACATCGGTTACCCATCAAGTCTGGTTTCCAGCCACATCGGCAGCCGGCACGCCGATGCAATCCTACTATCTTACCCGATATTAAGGCTGAGATTACCAAGTTAATCGAAGATGGATTTATTCGGCAATGCCGATATGCCGATTGGATCTCTAATGTGGTTCCTGTGTATAAAAAGAATGGAAAACTTCGTGTTTGCATTGATTTCAGGAACCTTAACAAGGCTACGCCGATGGATGGCTACCCGATGCCTGTTGCCGATCTGCTGATCGATGCTGCTGCCGGACATCAGATTATTAGCTTCATGGATGGTAATGCTGGGTATAATCAAATATTCATGGCTGAAGGAGACATATCCAAGACTGCGTTCCGATGTCCAGGTCACGTTGGCTTATTTGAGTGGGTGGTCATGACTTTTGGCTTGAAAATGCCGGTGCTACTTATCAGAGAGCGATGAATTTTATCTTTCATAAGTATATTGGCACAATAGTCGAAATCTATATTGATGACGTGGTGGTTAAGTCTAGAGACTTCTGAAAGCATCTTGCCGATTTGCGGAAAATATTGGAGTGCACCAGGGAGCATGGGTTAAAGATGAATCCTAACAAGTGTGCATTTGGCGTATCGGCGGGGCAGTTTCTGGGCTTCATGGTGCATCAGAGAGGCATTGAAATCAGCAGAAAGTCTATTGATGCAATTAATAAGGTGGTTGCTCCTGCCAACAAAACCGAGTTGCAGTCTGTGATCGGCAAGATTAATTTCATTAGAAGGTTTATATCCAATCTGTCTGGTAAGATTAAATCTTTTAGTCCTCTGTTAAAGTTGAAAACCGATCAAGAGTTTATATGGAAAGAAGAGCACCAGTCAGCCTTAGAAGAGATTAAAAGATACTTGGTTAATCTTCCAGTCTTAGTTCCACCTCAACACGGGAAGCCTTTCAGGTTATATTTGTCTGCCGATGACGGTGTTATCGGATCAGCCTTAATTCAAGAGTTTGAGGGGAAAGAACGTGTAATATATTACCTGAGCAGAAGATTGGTGGATGCTGAAACCAGGTATTCGGCCATAGAAAGATTGTGCTTATGTTTATACTTCTCTTGCATTAAATTAAGACATTATTTACTGTCGGCCGAATGCACTGTTGTCTGCAAAGATGATGTGGTCAAGTACATGTTGTCAATGCCGATTTTGAGTGGACGAATCGATAAGTGGATTTTGGCACTGTCAGAGTTTGACCTAAGGTATGAATCGGCTAAGGCTGTTAAGGGTCAGGTGATGGCCGATTTTGTTACTCAGCACTGCAATGTGGTGAGCTTTGTTGACATTGCTCCTTGGGCTCTATTCTTTGATGGGTCTACATGCAAGGATGGAGCAGGTATCGGTATTCTCTTGAATTTGAGCTTCTCTTCCTCACTCTTGGCTTGGGCGGCCCTGTCGGCAATGCGACGGGTAAGCCTCTGGTATTGGATCTGCTTGATGTCAAGGAAGGTTGCCTGGAGAAGGGCTTCTGCTGCATCGGCAGAAAGATGGCTTTGGATGTCCTTGAATGTAATCCTTGCTGCCGATGAGTCCTGGACGAGTTGAGATGTGTCTTGTAGCAGCAAGGAGAGCAGTTCTTCAAGTTTAGACTTGATTTCCGCCGATAAAGCTGGGACGGAGCTTTCCTCTTCCTCATCGTCGGGGACGTCGACTGCAAAGGAGAACAGACTGTCTACTTGGATGCGGCCTTGGCGTTCATCTTCATCCTGAGGGTTCAGGCTATAGGAGAAGAGGCTGTCTAGAGAGTCCTGAGCCTGAAAACAGAGGTAAGAGTTTGCCGATCGAAAAATTATACCGTAAGCTTTAGGATGATTAACTTACCATCTTGAAGCGGATCTCCTGCCTGGGACTTTGTATGCTGGATGGTCCAGCTTCATCATGGACGACGGCTGCAGATGCCGATGATTGGGCCGGAGAAGCAATTGGCACCATCGGTGGTGTTACTATCGGTGCTGCTTCCGACGTGGCGGCTGGTTCACGTGGTGGCGATGCTGCCCTCTCATCGGTTGACGGTGCCGATGCTGATGCTACCCCCGCTGCTATGGCGGGTGTGGTTTCTTCATTGAGCCCCGCCGGTACCGATGCCGACGCCGCTTCGGTTGTTGCAGCAGCTGCTATCTCCTGGTCGGGGACGTCATCCATCGGCTGATCAGGCACAGAAGCCGATGGAGGTTCTGTCGACGACCCGCCGGCCGTTAGTGCGATTGGGACCGGAGGCAGTCCTGCTGGCGGCGCATCGGCAGCTGATGGCGCAGTCGGAGCCAATGGTGGAGGAGAAGCCAGCCTCAAGCGCCTCTTCTTTGTCGGTGCAGCAGCAGGGGAGCCAGCCCGCTTTGACGAAGACCGGGGGGCATCGGCACCTGGGCTGGAAGGTGTTTATCTGCTGGAAGCAGATGCCGATGACCATAGTGCCTGAAAAGTATAGAAAAAGTTATACAAGATGGAATGTTGTCGATGAAACAGTATGTAATCGGTACAAGTAAAGATAAGTTTACTGCATAAACTCGTGGCAAGGCAACAGTAGCAGCCGATGTAGCCTGGGCTTTTGTAGGTGTCGGCGTAGGTACCTGTTGAGGCGTGAAAGCGGCCAACGTCGGAGCTTTGGTGCCGATGATGTATACGGGGCCCATTATCCGTAGATTGAAGGACCTCCCACTGTTACTCATTGTGGGGATCGGATCATCGGCCTGTCGAGTGCGAGTTAAGTACCGATGACAAAAATAAAGTAATAAAAGTACATCAGATAGCAGACTTACTGCGTCATCGGGGATGATGTAATCGGCGTCGATCAAGTGCCGATAATAATGCGAAGACTTGGCGAGTAGCTGGCACTTCCACTCTTGCCACCAAGACTTGAACTCGTTGGTGATGAAGGAGGTTGGCGACCAGGAGGACAAGTCAAGGTCTAACAGATCGGCATCGGCAGGAAGGCTGATGACTTTATTCTAGTCCAAGTTACTGGAGATTGCCTACCTGGGTCTTACTACCTTAGAGTAGCAGAGTTTGATCGGCAGTTGGCCAAATCCCAGTTGTCTTGCTGCCGCCGATGGATAGTAGAACTCGTAGGATGGTGGGGCATTCTTCCCAGATCCAAAGATATTTACTGGAATAGCTTGGGGAGTTATGCTGGCCCTCATGATTGCTTGGTTCTCGGGCAGGCTCACATCGGTCAAGTTGAACAGCAGCGGGAATTGATTGTGTTCATCAAGACATGGCCACCAGGTCCGTTCTGAGCAGGGGAGTCCATTGTAGAACTTCTGGAAGTAATAGCCGAAGTGCTCTGCATCGGCATCGGTACCTGGCAGCACTATGATGGCCTCTCCAAAGTTAAGCGGACGGCGAGTTGCCGATTCATCATCCCCGTATCGGTAATCTTCCGATATGTCCCTCGGGAATTGTTGGGCAAATAAATCAAACTGGAGGGTCTTGTGCATGTGTGCGTTCAACCATAGATTGACAAACCACCAGGGGCCTCCGAGGTTGCCGATGGGCTCTCCTAGCAGTAGCTTATTGGATACTTGATGAAGCAATCGGTAAACTGATCCAAGAAGATACCTGCCTAAAGGGAGCCTTGTTCCATCGGCAAGCAGTTCAGTCGCTGGGAGGTGCATGGTGGTCGGACCGATGGTTTTGCCGCAGAAAATGATTTTTTCCAACCACATGTTTAAGAAGATGGCGTGCTCCCGTTGAGTTACCGATCCGATCTTCTGGTTCTCTTTAATGTAGCCTGTCCAACCGCCAAATATTCCGGGTGTTCACCTTGTACTCGGGTTTTCTGTTGAAAAGGGTGAACGTATCGGCAGAGGTGATGTCTAAGCCGGTCAGCATGTAGACATTGGCAAGAGTTGGGGAAGCTGGTCCATGCCTAAAGAGGAAAGCGTTCATACTATCGGACCAGAAGTATGAGGCTACCATCATTAAGTTTTCGTTCTTCTCCATATCGACAATTGAAAGCCTAATGCACTGGTCCAGGTTGCGTTTTTTTCAGTACACTTGCTGTGATCTGACCACTCTCAGGTACCAATTCTTCCATCCTTTGATGGGTTTGGGCCATGAGCGGAATGTGTCTTTCCACAGTCCTAGATCAAAACGCTCAGATCTGAACGGTACCCGGTTGGTTTCTGCATTGATGATAAAGGTGGGGTCTGGATTGCCCATTGGGCCTAGGCAACTGAGATTGGAACCGGCGAGTGGGATCACTACCCTATTGTACAGTTCCTAGGGTTCAAAGAAGAAGGGACGAATCAGAAAGAATGGGGGTAAATCCAAGTTTTTTGCGAGGAACAGAACCATACGGAGGGGTCGGATTAGGCGGAGGATGAGTTTTACCTTTGGGATGTCGACTTGGATCGCCATTTGGAGTCAGAGGGATGCTTGGCTCGTCCTTGGATTGTGAAGGAGTACTGTTGCTCGAGCTTGTGTTCTTCAGAGCAGCTGGAGGTTGAAGACGAAGGCAGGAAGGTGAAAGTAAAAATGGGCTCGGGTAAAAAGGGCGGTGTGGATCCCGTTAACTTTTATAAGCCCGTTCAGGGGTATTTTGGGGTTCTGTTTCACACTGTGCAGGAATGTGGAGAGACCCGCGGTAGATACGCGCGGTGATCGAGGTGGTCTGTAACTGTTTGTGCTACAATCGAGGGATTTTATTATTAAATTGCGGTTCCACACGTGGGGATCGAGGAAACCGTACATCTATCTCGGAGGTAACGGCTACAGCAATGGCTACAGTGGAGAGAATTTCGGCACGTAAAGTTATACGCTCCGAAACTAGGGGGCATGTGTTGACACCGTTTTTCGACACGTGTCAAGTAGGCTGAGGTTTGACTAGTCAATGGCCGTTCTCCATCGGTATCGGGAAAATTTTGAGCCGATGTTGCCAATAAGATTGCTGCAGAGGACCAAGTGTGTTGCCGATGGAAGCTAGATGATCTTTGCCGACAAAGGTTGATTGGTGAAGTCTCGCTGAAGCTAATTGCCAATGAAGAGTCATTGCCGATGCTCGATGAGGAGTTACTGCCGATTGCCGATGAAGGGTGGTTGCCGATTGCCGATAGGGGATGATTGGTGAAGACAGTTACCCGCACGAGGGCGCTAATCGGAAATGTTGCTGATTGCCGATCAGGAAAGTGTTGCCGATGCCGATGGGCGTAACTTAGCGTTTGGTGGCAGTAGAAGGTTACCGGTGGTCAAAAGAAGGAAGACGCGGATTAAAGGGATCTGTCGATGGAAAGTTTTCATCGAAGAGAGGAATAAGGAAACTGGTGTTTTATACTAGTATTATTATAGTAGTTTGAGTCCGACTCTTGCATAAGTCGTTTACTTTCCTTTAAAATAGGTGTGTTTGTTTAGAAAATAAATATTGTTATCCGGCTCCTGCGCGAGTCAGTTTCCTTTAAAGTAGGAGTCTGTTTTAGGAAGGATATGTGTCGTGTCTTTGTACAACTCTCCGTGCGGGAGTATAAATATGTGCCCGAGGGCTATGGAATAAATAATCAATCCAATCAAAAACAAACTAATTTTATCTTATTCTACTTTTTATCGCAATTTACCCCTTCTTTGCATTAGTTATAGCTTTTAACGAGTTCTTCAAGCTTTCGACAGGCTGCATCATCCTGATCTCCGTCAAATCCTTGTTAGTTCTACGTGGGAGTACCTCTGAGCTTTGGCAATCTGGGCGCATCGTTGTTTGCCTCGTTCAGCTCTGCTCTAGTTATCCTTGATCAATCTGAGCCTTGACGTCCGGACGCATCGCTGTCGTCTCGTTCAGTTTGCTCTAGTTATCATCCTTGTCGATTGATTGGTCAAATCGACTGGCACGCCTCCGGAATACCGAGCTTTGGGTAATAGCCCGAGGTGTTCACAGATCTGACGCTTTTAGTGTCAACAGGGCCGATTTGTAACGTGAAAGGGGTACAATGGATCATGGGGTGCCTTGCATCCTTAAGCCGTTTCATATCGCGCCTCGGTGAACGAGGCCTCCACCTCTATCGGATTCTTAAAAAGACGGAGCATTTTGCATGGACGCCTGAGGCGCAGGATGCCCTCGACCGTCTCAAAGCTATCCTCACAAGCGCTCCGATACTCATCCAGCAGCCTGACGATGAGGTCCTACTCCTCTACATTGCTGCTACCACCCAGGTGGTGAGCGTGGTCATCGTCGTCGAAAGGGAGGAAGAAGGTCACGCGCTAAAGGTCCAACGTCCAGTGTACTTCGTCAATGAGGTATTGTCCGAGACTAAGACTCGATACCCCCAAATCCAGAAACTCCTCTACGCAGTCCTGATTGTGCGGAGGAAACTGGCGCATTACTTCGACAGCCACCGCGTCACCATCGTATCATCCTACCCCCTCGGGGAGGTGATACAGAGCCGCGAGGCCACGGGACGGGTCGCGAAGTGGGGGCTCGAGCTTATGAGCGAGTTCATCACCTACGCGCCTCGGATAGCCATCAAGTCCCAGGTGCTCGCGAACTTCGTTGCTGAATGGACCAAGATTCATATGCCACCGGCTCTGGAAAACCCGGAATATTGGACCATGTATTTCGATGGATCGATGATGAAGATAGGGGCCAGCGCCGGCCTGGTCTTCGTCTTGCCGCTCGGGGTACGACTCAAGTATATGATCCGGATCCATTTCCCCGCGTCCAACAATGTCACAGAGTACGAGTCCCTAGTAAATGGGCTACACATAGCCACGAAACTGGGCATCAAGAGGCTCGACGCGTAGGGCGACTCACAGCTCGTGGTACAACAGGTCATGAAGGAATCGAGCTGCCACGATCCTAAGATGGCGGCATACTACCAGGCGGTTCACCGTTTAGAGGAGAAATTTGATGGCCTAGAGCTCAACCACGTCGCCAGGAGATACAACAAAGCAAAAGACGAGCTCGCGAAGCTGGCTTCCGGACGGGAGGCGGTCCTACCCGTAGTCTTCGCCAGCGACCTGCACAAACCCTCTGTCACCTGGCTCGCAGAATCCGAAGCCAAGGCTCCGGGGGCACCTGCGGAGGAGGTCATGAACGTCGAGGAAGCACATAGCGGTGCGGACAATGCGCCGCCCGGCGATGATGATCCCCTCCCCGACTGGAGCATTCCTTTCCTGGATTGGATGGTTCAGGAACATCTCCCAACAGACAGAAACAAAGCGCGCCACATTGTGCGGCGTGCCAAGTCCTTCGTCGTCATCAATCAGGAGCTCTACAGGCGCAGCCCTACGGGGGTCCTGCAATGCTGCATCACCATCGAACAGGGTCTGAGCTTGCTCAAGGATATACACGTGGGAGATTGCGGGCACCATGCAGCCCCCCCCCCCTCCCGCACGATCGTAGGGAAGGCTTTCCACCAAGGCTTCTACTGGCCGACAGCCGCGGCTAACGCCACAGAGGTGGTGCGCGTCTGCGAGGGATGCCAGTTCTATGCCAAGAAAAGCCACTTGCCCGCACAGGCACTCCAGACCATCCCCATCACATGGTCGTTCACAATGTGGATCTTGGTCCTAGTAGGGCCACTGCGCAGGGCGCCCGAGGGCTTCGACCACCTGCTAGTCGCCATCAACAAGTTCTTAAAGTGGATCGAAGCGTGCCCCATCACCTAGATCAGGTCAGAGCAAGCATTCCTATTCTTCACCGACATTATCTATTGGTTCGGGGTCCCCAACACGATCATCACCGATAACGGGACCCAGTTCACCGGTAAAAAGTTCCTAGAGTTTTATGATAGGAACCACATCCGTGTGGATTGGGCAGCCATGGCACACCCCCAAACGAATGGGTAGGTCAAGCGCGCCAACGGGATGATCCTCCACGGTTTGAAGCCAAGAATTTTTGATCAGCTTAAAAAGTTCAGAGGACGCTGGGTCGCGGAATTCCCGGCCATGCTCTGGAGCCTCAGAACCACGCAAAGCAGGGCCACCGGTTTCTCCCCATTCTTCATGCTCTATGGGGCGGAGGCTATTCTCCCGACCGACCTGGAATACGGCTCACCACGGGTAAAAGCTTATGACGAAAACGGCAACCGGGCAAACATAGAGGACGCTATAGACCAGCTAGACAAGGCAAGAGACATTTCCCTCCTACACTCGGCAAAATACCAGCAAGCCTTAAGGAGGTACCATGGCCGACGCGTCCGAGAACGCGCGTTCAACGTCGATGACCTGGTGCTTCGGCTCAGGCAGAGCAACAAGGACCAGCACAAGCTCAGACCACCATGGGAGGGACCGTACGTCGTCGCCAAAGCCCCTCGCCCAGGGAGCTACAAGAGGGCCACCGTAGGGCCCGACAGCCGAGTCTTCTCCAACGCCTGGAACATCGAACAGCTACACCACTTCTATCCTTAGTAGCTTATTTTCGAACATCATACATGCATATGTGACTTTCCAGTAAGAGATTCAAGGAATGAAACACGAATAGCGCGCAGACCGGTCACCAAGCAAGGTGCGCCCCTGGTCCGGGCCAGGACACACCTTACTCGGGGGCTGGGAAGGGGGATACCCCCTGTTTTTTCCAAAAAATCTTTTTTCACCTGAACCCCTCCCCGGGACGTCGTCGACGTCACTCCCGCTCCGGACTTTTTTCTCGCCCATGAAAAACCCTCGCTCGCAGGAACACCAGAGGACGCTTGATGGCAGAACCTACTACGGTCCAGAGATACGGAGGCCAACCCAGCGGGGTTCGAAATGGCTGACTCAGGACAACAGAGCGAGGGGCGAATAGGAAGTGGACACAGTAGCGGTCATCAGCCTGGCAACCGGGTGCCAAGGTCATTTCCAGATTTTGTATTTGAGTCCGTTTTGGATAATTGGTTCATGGTATTCCTCCGAAGGAAGGCGTCGAGCCCTTGGGACACGTCGGACGGACCAGGGTACTAAATGAAACCGATTTGGGGTGTGCCACGACATGTGCCGCTGGCCGGAACCCTATCGAACGGGAACCAGCACCCCACTCAGATTTGCCCGTTATCAGCTCGACGAGCATCCATGGTTCGTCCGCTTTGATGATAGCATGGTCCGGCTCACCTTCCCCCTTCTCGCAGAGAGATGCGCGGGGAACGTACAAAAAGACAATACAGACCCGAGACGATTCCTTTCATCGAGTAAGGACTCGGGGGCTGCCATCGCACTTTGCCCCGGTTCTCACAACCGGATACGGGGAAGAACACGCAAAACCTCGCACGACAGATGAACACACAGGTAACATGAGGTAAATATGCAATATTCCATGTGCTAACCTTCGCAAAGATTACATCCCATTCTAGGACCCCGAGGGTTAGACCTAACCAGACAAGACACCGCGCTCAGACTACAACAAGGCAATGGACTGAAGGGATGTCCCGGCCGATAGGCCAAAAGCAAGAAAAACAGTGCAGGCACCCCATGCCCGTACAAACAGCGACGCCGCTCCGAAGGCTGCCTATCAAGTAGAGCTCCAACAAGCCAAACCCCGCCCCCACCGTCTCCATCTATTAGAAGTGCCGCCTCGTCTCGCGTAGTGCCCTAGCAGCGCCACCTCACATCCACCACAACAGAGCCGCCACCGCGGTTAGCTCGGTCACCGCCCTCCGTCGCCTCAAGCTCGTCACCGAGGACCGGGTTAAGGTTGTGAAGCTGCCAATATCCTCCTCCCTACCTTTTTTCTCTTTTTGCTCACCCCGAGCTTATTATTCGCGCGCAGGGAGATCACCGCCCGCTGCTGCTCATCGCCAGCCGCGTCCCTCCATCTCAGATTCTCACCGTGGCCCTAGGTGAGTTCGGCGTCCCCTTCTCTCTCTCCCGGTATCCTGTGATCAGGTTCTGCCGGCGAGGTCGGAGCGGCTCCGACCATGGAGCCGTCGTGGGCTCCCTCTGCTCCGGCAGAGCCCCCTTCTCTCTCCCTGATCTAATCTGGAGCATCCAGATCAGATCCAATGGCCCAGGGAGCTCCATACCCCTTCGCAGGCATAATTGCTAAAAAGACCCTGCTCTTTTCCCTAATGAACCCGCGGTCCTGATCCAGATTCAAAATCCGAATTTCCTGATTTAAATTAATTCGAAAATATATCTAACTATTTATAGAACTGCCATTGGTTTTCTAAAGCTCATAACTTATCCGATTTAACTCCATTTTAGGTGGTTCAAGTTCCTATAGCTTCGCCTCGTCGCGTAAATTAGTTTTATGGTATTGTTTATCTCTATTTTTCTACTGTGGTGTAATGTTTTTAATTTATTTTGTGGGCCATGCTTGTTGTTTGTGAGCAGAAGGTATCGACACCGTGAACTTTCAGGACCAAGAGTTTGACACATCTGATCCGAACCAGTTTGAAGGCAAGTGACCTTGATCATATTGCTCCTATTTATTTTACTTTGAGTAGTGTAGTTAGACCCTTAGTTGCATGCTGAGTTTAATTTGAATTCCATGATAGGGTTTACTAGAACTTGTTTATATCATCCTTGAAACCCGGTTTGGATGGGTAGAATCATGCTTAGCCTGTAGTCTTGGGTTGGGAATGTTTAATTGTTAATTTTGACTAATGATATATGCAACTTTTATGTGGGTTGGAAACCTTTGGTGGTAGTAACATGGTGAGTAGGCAAAATCCGGCAGGATGGACCGTTTGGTTGGGGTTGATTTATGCCATGCTATGGTGCTGATGTTGGTGGATTCAGTTTGTGCTAGTAATCCTGTCTGGATCCCTAGGACCCGGTTCTTGGAGCATGTAACCTGGCTTAACAGCGCTACCACAAGGTCTATATGGTACGACCTGGCTAATTAATTGGCTGCCCATTCCTGTGCATTGTGGAGAGTTCGGTGGCACAAGAGGGGACCTAAATCGGTGAATCCTTAGTGAATGCACAGGGGCGGGAACCACAGCTTTGTAAAGGCCTTGTAGTGTGACCCCGCTAAGCCCCTTGGTAGTGTGAAGCATGATGGGGAAAACACGTCTTGTGGGTAAAGATGTGCAACCTCTGCAGAGTGTAAAACTGGTATATCAGCCGTGCTCACGGTCACAAGCGGCTTGGACTTCTTCTTGATTAGTTGGCTCTTGGGTTCGTGGAGTGGTAGTTCCCTTGGTAAGGAAATGTTTGTTGGGAAGCTTGGATGGAATCCATGTGTTGGTTGGCTTGGATGGAATCCAGGTGTGGTGCTCAGATGGGATCTGAGTGTTGGTTTCAGTGGTTCTCTAAGGGGAAGGAAGATCTCATCTAGTTAAGTAGGTGCTTAAGGTTTAAGGTTATAGGAGTGTTGCTTAGGTGATTGTGTAAACCAATGTAGCCTATCCTTGCTATAGCTTCATGTCATACTTTTTCCTACACTTGTGGAGTACATTTCGACGTACTCACCCTTCCTCTTTGTCCCCCTGCTACCCCACCCAGATGCGGGAGATGTCGGCGAGGAGTTCCATGAAGACGATGGCTTTGACCCTGATGAAGTTTTTTAGGCTAGTGCTGCCCCCGGTCAATCTTCCTATGAAGATGGAGCCTCTTCCGCTAGAGTTTTCAATAAAGTTTATGTAATTTTCTTTCAGACCCATGGGTCATTTTGTAATGAAGTTTTGAACAATGTTATGATACTATAATGATGTCGTCATATGTATGAATAATTGATCCTGGCATACGTATGATGTGCATCCAATTTTGTCCTTAAAATTGGGTGTGACAATTCCCCTAATCCCGGGTCGCTCTCAAGAAGCCGCTCGCCAGGGCGGCTCAAGAGCACCGCCAGCCGAGCCTAGGAGAAAGAAGGGGCAAGCCATGTTGGGGAGGTATTGAGCCTTCTCGCGGACGACTACCCGTATTTATAGCCCGCGTGGGGACGCACGCAGCAACCGACCCGTGGCTACAGCACTTCTCCCCCTGACTATCCGGCACTGTGTGCCCCTGTCCATTTTTGCGAAGGCGTGGCGAGGCTTTAAATGGTCAAACAGTCTGGAGGTTCAGGGCTCGCCGTTCGAAGTTTTGACCGACAGAGAGCGGCACCCAATGTCGCTCCCTGGCGGGAAAAACACGGAGTGTCCGCATTGGACCGACAGGGGATGCAACCAGACTTTCCGGGTGACTACACGGCGCCGGCCCATCCACTAGGCGTCACGGTCTGGCGGGAGCGCTGCACAACTTCGACTCGTCGCGTCAAAGTTCATCAGCTGAGGTTCAATAGTGCGCCTCGTGGTAGGGGTGGCGTGGAAGCCAGACCCCGACTCAGGCACACGGAGCAGACTTCGCCCCCCCCCCCTCGCCCCGCAAGGAAGACGAAAGGCCAAACACTGTAGGCTTAACCGAATAAGCCCTTAGGAGGAAAGATCATCCTCCCAAGGTCTCGGGGGCTACACCCGGCAGGTGCACTCATGCGCACCCACCGGAATCAAAAACCTAAAAACACTGAAACAAACGCTCTCGGGAGCCTTCGGCGAACTCCTAGCACTTCATCGAAGCCTCGGGGGCTACTGTCGGATACCTGAAAATAGGGTACCCTAACACCGCACTTTACGAAAACAAAATCACCCTATCATCCCTCGGGGGCTCCCAGAGGCTCTCCGCCTTGTCCGAGCAAGGGTGACGTCATCCGTGACCCTTATTCCTCGGGGGCTCCCTCGGGGCTCTTTGCCTCGTCCAAGCGGGCGCAACGTCATCCGAGACGCATCCTCCCTCGGGCGCTCTCCGCCTCGTCCGAGCAAGGGTGACGTCATCCGTGATGCCTTATTCCTTGGGGGTTCCCTCGGGGCTCTCTGCCTCGTCCGAGCGGGGGTGACGTCACCCGTGACGTCTCCTCCCTCGGACGCTCCACGCCTCGCCCAACCAAATGCGCACAGCGTCATTTGTCCTCCTCACTGTTCGAGTACCAACAGCCGGGCGTGGCCTGCCACGACTACCCCTGTAGAGGTCATAGGGTACAGCGACCATGCTTCCTACCCTCTGAAAGACACTCGCCATGCCCTCTGAATGACACTCGCCATGCGGACAGGGAGCGCCATGCGTATATCACTGTACGACGGAACGCAGGCTTACTTGGCCCTGTGCTGCCAACCTTCGCCCATGCCCTCCTAACGACGAACAGGTCTGTAGCGGCGTGTCTACAAGCGCAGTCTTCCCTGAGAAGGAAGATGGACAAATGCCTAAGGCGCTCCCGAGTCAGCAGTCCGTACCAGGCGCACGTCTTCTACCTCTCTCTCTACACTGTACCCAGCCCTCTCTCCCTACATATAAAGGGGGAGAGTGGACCCTCAATCTCTCTCTCTCTCTCGACACTCTCTCGCATTCACGCGAACCCTCACCAAAACCAACTCACCATATGCACGAGATCTGGGAAGCCTCTTCCCTCTCTCAACTGCTTGTAGCTCCCCTCTACGAGAACCCCCACGCTGGGTAACACGATCTCGTAACACACTGGACGTAGGGCGTTCGTGCCTGAAACAGTATACATCGTCGTGTCCTCCGAGCGCAACCATCCGATCTCAGACGCGCTTAGAAATTCACTAGTTGGCTATCTAGACCCTGCCATTTTAGACACCAACACTTATCATACTCTATGGCATATTATCGTCAATCACCAAAAAGGGGGAGATTGAAAGCATCTAGGCCCCTAGTGTTTCGGTGATTAACGACAATGCAAGACTACTATGACTAACGTGTGTTTTGCAGAGACAATAAGAAAGTTAGGTCATGGTAATGGATGGTTGATTGGGCTATCATGGTATTCGTGCCCCTTAATGGAATCGTTTCGGTTTTCAAAGGATTGGCGATAAGGTTGAAGCATAGACTAGGTCTAAATGTCATTTGGAGTTGAGAGACACTTAGAGTAGTTTAGCACCTTTATTTTTCCTTTGGCCGTACTATTAAGGGGGGTACTATCTAGTAGATTGACCTAGGAGAGGCTAAGTGATTAGGTGTGGTGCACACTTGTGAAAACTAGCACTAGAAAGCTTTAGAAATAGTCCTTGGATGAAATAGAGAAACTTCCCTTAAGGAAGTGTGCTGATCAGACTTGATTTGGAGCTTCGGACGCTGGTGGAACCTAGGGTCCGAACCATTGGTTGTGCGTCCAGACCCCTAGGGTTTGCTCGGCCAAACCAGTTGATCCGGACGGTGTGAATAGTGCTAGGTCCGGACTGTAGGTTGCGTCCGGACCCTATGCAAAGAGCTCCTGAGAGTCAGAATTGATCCGGACGCTGTCCGGAGTGTGGCGTCCGGACTGCATGTTGCGTCCGTACCACATACAGAGAGTTCCAGAAAGCTTATTTGAGATCGGAAGTTGTCCGGAGTCATGCATTCGGACTGCGTTTGGTGTCTGGACTGCATGCCCAGCCTGTTGAGGCACTATGATCTGAGGGGGTCCGGACGCATGTGCGATGGTCCGGACCCCACCCTGTTTTGGCGTCCGGAGTGACGCAGGAAAGCCATATTTGTGCCTAACGACTAGGGGTTGACTTGGGGGGTATTTATACTCCTTCACCAGCTTCTTTGACTCACTCTTGCCCATTCCAACAGCTGGGACATTCTTGTGAGAGTGCAAGAAGTGCAAGAGCCCTAGTGAGAGTGTGAATTGCAATTCCATGTGTTGATTCTCACTGGTTGCTTAGAGATAGCAAGTGTGCATCCATTCAATCACTAGACTAAGCCTTGGTCAAGTGAGAGTTAGTGCTTGTTACTCTTGGTGATCGACATCACCTATATGGATTCGCGGAGGTTCGCTTGGTGATCATCCGGTGGTGTTCCTTGTGGATGACCCAAGCTTCGTTGTGATCGGTTGTGGGTGATTCACCGAGTCGGAGTGGCGAAGAATCAGCCCGTAGAGAGCACTTAGTCCTTGCGCGGACTAAGGGGGAGCGATAGTGTGCATGGTGCTCCAACGAGGACTACGGGGGAGTGTCGACTCCTCGATACCTCGGTAAAAAGTTGTCGTGTCAATTTCCTTGCCCCTTCTCCTTACTTATTGCAATTACATTCAAGCATTACTTTCCGCATTACTTTCTTGTTGCTTGAGTAGAATTGCATAGGGCTTTACCGCTTTCATTGCCATGTCTTGCTTGTGTAGCTAGTACACACTTGGGAAAGCTCTAGGGGGTTAATTGGCTCTTGTTAGGTTTAATTCTTGCTTAGAAATTTAAAAGAGCCCAATTCACCCCCCCCCCCTCTTGGGCATCTTCATCCTTTTAGAGACCCAAGAGTACCAACCATTGAATGCACAATAAGAAAGACAGTCTTCCCTTCGACCTTCTGTGACACAGGATCGGGGGTCAACATAATGTCAAAGGTAACCTATGATCATTTATTTGAAGGTATACCTTTGTACCTAACCTATATGCAGTTGCAGATGGCGGACTTGACGTACAGATTCCCGAAGGCATAGCAAAGAACATCACGGTACAAATTCAAGATTCACATATTCCTATAGATTTTGTAGTTCTTGACATGCAGGATGAAGAAGACATGACTCTTATCCTAGGGAGACTGTTCCTCAACATCGCTAGATCCATCATCTTCATCGCAACTGGACAACTCCACTTCAACCTACCCGCTGGAAAGGTGTTGACACAAAAAGCGTCAGGATCTGCGAACACCTCGGGCTATTACCCGAAATTCGATATCCAAAGGTGTGCCAGTCGATTTGACCAGTTAATCGACAAGAACGATAACTAGAACAAGATCCAAACAAGACAACGGCGATATGCCCGGATGTCAAGACTCAGACTTGATCAGGATAACTAGAGCAGAGCTGAACGAGACAACAGCGATACGCCCGGATGTCAAGGCTCAGATCACTCCCACGCGGAACTTGCAAGAGTTTGACGGAGATCAAGGTGATGCAGCCCATCGAAGCTTGAAAAACTCGTAGATAAACTAAGACTAATGCAGTAAAAGGGTAAATTGCAGTAAGGGTAAATAAGAGTAATTGATTTGTTTGATAGATTGATTGTCTTTTTTATGCAGCCCTTGGGCACATATTTATACTCCTGCATGGAGAGTTGTACAGAGACACGACTCGTACCTTCCCTAAACAAAAACTCCTAACTTTAAGGAAATAACTGACTCGCGCAGGAGCCGGACCCAAATAACAATAATATTTTCCCAAACAGACATCTCTATTTTTAAGTAAATAAACGACTCGTGCAAGAGTCGGACTCAAACTTCTATAATAATACTGGTATGAGATCACCAGTTTCCTTATATCTTCTCTTCGATGAAACTTTCCATCGGCAGACTTTAATCCGCAACTTCCATCTATTGTCGTTGGCAATCCTTTGCTGACGTCAACTGTCACTTTATCTTGTGCCCATCGGCATCATCACTCCATGCCCATCAGCATCGGTAACACTTCCCATCGGCAACCTTGCACTTCCGGTTACTTGTCACCAATTAACCCCTATCGGTAAGAATCGCCCAACTCTCATCGGCAACATCCTTATCGGCAATACCCTTATCGGCAACCACTTCTGTTGTTCAGCTTCTATCGGCAACAAACTTATCTTAACCTTCCGATGCCGATAGAAAACAGCTACCAATCACCGCTAGCTTTAGTCCATTTGACACATGCTGAAAAACGGTGTCAACAAAAGGTATGCTGTAAATTCAATAGTTATCATATGCAGTCCAAGAAGAGACGCAACAGAGGAGACGCCATACCCGTTGTCAAGCAACCCAACCGTTGAAGGATGGATGGGCAGACTATCCTGGTAAAGTCACAAGATACAAAGAACAAGAAGAAGTAACAAAACCTCGCTGGGACCAGTGGGGGTGAGAAATTGAAAAGATGGAGCTACGTTCAAAAGAAGAAGCAGAAGAGACACTAGTACAAGCACAACAATGGTGGGAGGAGAATAAAGATGCGCCACTAGACAAAGAGGAATCGTCTGAGTCAACCTCAGATGATAAATCTGACAAGTAAGTACTCTCTCTCCTATCTAGTCTTATCGGTAGACTATAAATCCTCGAGTTTTGTCTGTTTTTGTCAGAGTATAACCATGCAGGATTGAAAGCACCAAGGAGGAGTGAGCCCAACCAAGAGGCTACTTCCAAAGATCATTCAACTCAACCATAAAAAAATCAAGCTTGAGGGAGAGCACCCCCAGTTATCAGGTAAGTATATCGATGTTATTTATAGAGTCTATCTTATTGTCGTAAAATATTAAAAATATGTGAGCACATGAAGGTTCACCATAGTATCATAAGAAAACTTAAAATTGACAAAAATATATGGGCACATGAAGGTCCATGGCTATCGAGTCTTAAGAGTCCTAAATAAAGATATATAGTTAGGGTGTGTGTTTAAATTGTTAGAGTCAATAAAAGCTATGAACTTTAATTTTATCTTGGAAATGATGAATAGTTGCTTTGCTGTAATCCCTTTTAAGTATTCGCTTTAGCATCCTATCTGTCCATATTGACTTCTCTAATCATCTGTGTGTGTTTTTCAGTTAGTGTATCTGAAGGAAGTTGCATTATACTGCAGTCCATCAGGCATGCATGACCTTTGTTTCAACCATTTTTCTGCTTCATTTATTATCAAAATTTTTGGTATGTGTTACTACAAATTTCTCAAACAACTGATTGGTTAAAAAGGGAAAACATTGATGTTTGATAGCAATTGAATAATCCAAATGGAGAAGAGAGTGACCATTTTTGGTGCGCAATAGTGAGTAGGTGACACCTGATTTCCATAAACCTAATTATGATTGCAAGTTTATCAGATAGCAGCTACTATGTGTTTTGGTTCCAAGTAAACAAAGACTGATTCATTGTCCTGCATCTGCGGCTGCGCATGTGTTTTTTGCTTTCACGTGTTCTAATAGTAGCTTTTGCAAACCGATCAACTTAGAAATATAGACTTCTGACTTACTACCTAATGTGTATTTTTAAAATGCAATCACTTTTTAATTTGGGTCTGCATCTTACCACCTGTATTTTACAAGCAAAAAATGCTTCTTTGTACGTCTAATCTGCCTGAGAGGCATTACATGCAACCACAAAAAAGTTTGATTCAATATAGATCATGGTGAGGGTCCTTGCTGCAGGCTCATGTGCTTTGTAGTGGTATATTTCATTACAAAATTTTGTCAGTCAATGTCCATGTTCAGGGTTGGTGGTACATGTACTGGTGTCTGCTAATTTTTTTATGTTTATATGTTCTCTCCATACAACTGTCTCTTTTTTCCGAGTATTAGAGCAACACACTGCTTCTCATATATTTTTGGCCTCATACAAGCATTTGAGTATGTTTGTTAGCTTTTTTGATTTGCAACCTATACATGTTTACTGTTTCTTCTTGGACAGTTTAGCTCTCGCTTTCCTTTTTCCATCCTTGTTTTATTTTCAGCCAGTTCTTTAACTGCCTGTGCTGCTCCCTCTAATTGTGACTTGCTCTGTTTGCCAAACGTTTGTGCTGATCTTCTTTTAATTTTCACAAATACTAGAATTAAGGATGAGAGGAATAGGATGAGGATGATCATGGACAGTAAATGGGGGACGACCTGGCCCCATTCGACGTGCAAGTCATGAGCAACCTTGAACAACAGATTCAGGATTGACCTATCCCTCTAGGTCTATCGGGGCTACAACATATTCAGGTTCTACCTTCTCAAAACCATGACAATAGTGAAGGCTTTGCACATGGTGCAATAAATTTTCCTGAATAAAAGGTGGCAGCTTGTCTCCATTTATCGTATTCACAGACTGATTTGTATAATGATCACGATGTGATCAGGCTTACCACAGTCATCCACGTCTTATAGATTTTTTGTTTCTCTTCCAATATATACTGCTAACACCTTCTGTTGTCGTTATGCACACATTTCTGCTACAGTGCATAAAGCCTCAGGTTTGCCCGATGAAAATACTCATATCTGATTGCGTTTGGTTCCCTCCAAACCAGGTATGTAATCATCAGCATCTCATCTACATATATCATCAACCACATAGACGCAGTGGCCCACGCAAATGCTGATTTGCTTTCAGCTCATCAACCTTTTGCCTGAAACTTTGAAACCTACTCCTCATCATATGTAGGACAATAAAGCCGGTGAACAAGATGGCAAGGGCAGCGCCGAAAACAACAGCAAAAGACACAAGACCGGTGCGGTTTTGAAGCCAACTACAAAAACGTAGGCCCATGGACGGAACTATGGGCGTGTTTGAGACCGCTTAAAATCGGAATCGAGATGAAAAGAATCGAAAATCCCACCCAAACACCTTCGATTATTTTGGATTCTATAGCAATCGAGGAGGTGAAAACAATCTAAATGAACTAGCACTCGCGTTCTGCGGACCGCGAGCCAAGGGGCGTGTTTCCCCCACCGCGACCAATTTTCCGCTCGATGTCCCTCCTCCCCCTCGCGTCTTCCTTCCCGCACTCGGCCTCCGTCCGAGATCGCACCGCCCCCTCTCTCGGCGTGCCTCCAGAGCTCGACCCCGACGGGCGCTCCCTTCCCACTACTACAGAACTATTGACCGCAGCGGTCAAAAGTTGTTTACCGCAGCGGGCAGCAGCGTCCGCTTGCGCTGCCACGCTATGGTAAAGAATCAGTTAACCGCAGCGGGCAAAAGGGGCCGTTGCGGTATATACATTTATCGCAGCGGACAACACAAGGCATCCGCTGCAGTTAACTACCATTAACCGCAGCGGACGCCTTGTGTTGCCTGCTACGGTAAATGTATATACCGCAGCAGCAACCTTAAAGCGTCCGCTGCGGTTAAGTTTGGTTAACCGTAGCGGGCAATTAAGTTGCCCGCTTCGGTAAATAGTTTTCAAAATAAAAAATAAAAAATAGAATTCAAATAATTCCCAGAATTTGAATTCAAAACATTTCCATATTCCAGATTTCATATATATGCAGCAAACATTTAAATATAAACCATCCCAGGCATTGCACATGACATAATACACAGTTTTCAACATCCATATAAACATCCATCAAACCAACAAGTTCTTTTGAGTTACATTTTCAAAATCCTCTAAGAAAAGTCGACGGGCCATTTGTAATCACTTGGGCGCAGCAGAATCGGCCATTTCCTAAGCCTCTCATATCTTGGTTCGGTAGTTAAGGGAGATTCTTCGTCAAAGAATTGTTCTCCTTCGAGGACGCATTTCTCCATGACGAACTTACAGATTTTCGCCTTAACTTTCTTGAAGGATGGCTTGTAGGTGTTCACCCAATATTTTACTCCTTCCTTGAGCTTCTTCCAGCTTTGAGTGTACTCCCTGCACTGCCTCAGGTGCTCGCATGTGTACAAGCCACATGCCTTGGATCCAAGCGGTTGTTTGGCGCACTGCACGATCGTTATAGAAGCTTTACAACAAACACATATGGAAACAAAGCACAAATGAACTTTGCAATTACTTGACGTACCGGGAAGTCGCGTCGGATTTTGATGTGGTTGGTATTATTCGCCTTGCAACTATCGGTCCTGTGATCCCAGCATTCGGGATCCTTCAAGTACGACTTATAAGCCCTGCACAAAATGTAATAGAGTTAGACATGTTTTCATTAATAACGATTACCGTAAAAGATGAAAATGCTTATTGACTTACACTTTCAAGCAATCTTCAAATGTCTTGTACCCTGCTTTGTTTATTGTCCTCAACGAGTCAAATATGATCGCTCTATCATCTTGAGGATAGATGAGATATGCAACCCAATGGCCCTCGAGGCCGTTGCTGCACGATTCAAACAGACTATTAGTTAGGATGATTACAAAGCTTGATCCTACCAACTTCGAATCTATACGGACATGTTTACATACTTACCAAAGTGATATAGAGCCATGATACACCGTGGCCCATCCTGGTTGACCTTCAACATTACTGAGCAAATGTAGTCTGCCACTTTCTTCTTCTGATTCCTCATATTGTCTTTATATTCCTTTTCTCACTGTTTGTTTGTCTTTTTTTTATCCGTTGCCATGTGACCCTTGATGACATTCTCATTAATATGCATTGGAGAGAGAAAAAGAGTAGGACGATGCTTTTTGTTGCTTACGGTGGCAGACATCCTGCATAGATACGTCAATGTACCATATAGTCTAATAAGTGTAGAGTTGACGTATACAACGAGAGAGATCTATGGAATTAACTCGCAAGTCGTCACTTACATTGCAAACAGGGTGAGTGGGACGATGTCTAGGTCTTCTCCCACCAGCAGCCTATACATGTCTTGGAAGTCCACCGGAATAGTGAAATCGGTATCGGGCAAGTGGAAGCAATCCGCTACACAGTGAAACTTGACATTCCTCTTTTTGCCGCTTCCATGTACCAAAGATGAAACCTCCTTGTATCCCACAATTTCTTCATCAAGGAGTGCTTGCTTGGTTATCAGGAACTTCCCGTTCTCGAAGTGGCCGGGACAATCATCATCCACCAAAAATAGATGATGAGGATCATCTTCAGGCCTGGAAAAGTCGGGATAGAATGTACGAATGTGAATTGAGGTACAAATGTAAATTGAACGTTGTCTGTGCTCGTCTGTAATGTACCTTGGAAACGTAGTCAAGTATGGGAGCGATGTAGAGTTGTCCTTCGGGTTGTCCGCCTCCGTACCTCCCTGTTGGCTTGGTGCACCCGGTGCATCCCCTTGAGCCCCCTCCTCATTTGTGGGGGCCATAGGCTGAGTGTCGGGAGGTGGAGGTGGCCCGCTCAGGCTCGGCTGGCTTCCAGGCATCGTGTTGCCCCCAGAAGCGGCCCCTGAACCTCCTGCCTCATTGGTCGGAGGTGGGCTACCGCCAAGAGGTGAATGAGGCGGGTCCTTGTCAGGACCTTCGTCATCGGCGTCGCCGTCGCCTTCTGGGGGACAAGATCCAGCAACAGAGGTTGCCGTCATTGGCACGATCTCAATGTCGTCCTTCATCCAAAAGATGTCATCACATTCCGCTGCTTCAAGGGTACGGTGACATTGTAGGAGAGGAACATCTAGTTCATATTCTTTATGCTCTGGGTTCACACACGTTACGGTCACCAACGCATAGTTATTAGGTAACCTGTCCCGATATGCTTCTGGGATATCGTTGGCCGGATATACAACTCCCGAGGACACTTCAATCTTCTTGCTCCTGCCAAACGGAATCATAAGACGCACCTCTGTCATATGCTTGACATCATCGACCGGGTGGCGGGGCAATCCTCCAGTTCAGGAACGTTCCCCCCTTGTGGAGCTGGAGGGACAGGTACGCCAGCCTGGCGGAACATTTGTGACCTCATCGCCACCATCTCGGGATCGGTGCTCGTGAAGGCTTCCTTTATGGAGCTCTTAATCATATCAGACATGCCGAGCTCATAGCCCTTTCAAAAGATGTTCGTCTTGTACCTCTGCCTCGACTTGTACGAGGAGGCGTTGGATTGCCATGCCTGAATCGCGTTCCAGTTCATCTTTGACTACACTCCACATACGCGGCCGCGGTGCTCGGGGGTTCCTAGGACCTCAGTAAGTAGGTCATGGCCCCTCTGAACCTCATAGGACCCACTATCCTTGGAGGCTTCAATGACAGCCTTCTCCACCACATCGAACCCGAACTCGTTGAACTTGGTTGCACCCTCCTTGAGCTTCTTTGGAATTCGAGCTCTGATGAAGTCCTTAGCCCTAGGTTTGACGTCCTGGTACGGATCTAGTTGCCCGCTCGCTCTCATAGCTTCATCTTGTCTTCGGCACTCTTTCCCTCTTGCCGGCAAACCCAGTCATTCCCAAGTGGTGGGGCCACTTGTTCTTCTTCGCGAGTGCGCTGAACTTGGCACTCTTTTCCTTTCCTTCGTCTGAGTTTCGCAATTTGCAAAAAGCCTCCCATTGATGATCCTTGAACATATTGTATTTGGTACACGGATTCTTGCCCTTCTTGAACCAATCTCTCGCCAGCATTGACTTGAAATTGCGAAGGGAAGTCCCCGCCACGTGCATGACCCAATCCCTGCACTTGGCCAAATCAGCGTTCTCGGGATAGTTGAACTTCCTCCTCACCAGAGTCCAGATAAGGCCCTTGTAATCCTCCGGGACAGAGTGCCAATCAGGCCAAGTTATTTCCACCTTGTCCCTTGTAATCACGGCGACCTGGTTGCTGAAAACTGCAATCACCTAGCGAGGCTTGAGCGGCTCTCCCATAGGCCCCACCTTAAGGATCTCGTGGACTTCCTCGCTCCTGTCGATCCTATGCCTCCCATGTTCACCCCTCCTCCTCTTGGTTCCCTTAGACTTGGATGTCGAGGTCCCCATGGAGGGAGCCGGGGCCCCTTCTTCTCCGACTACACCGAAATCGAGCATCCGAGTAGAACCCGGTACCTGTTGTTCAGAGAAACTTGCATTCAAGTTTTGAACCGCTTTAGCATACATCGCAAGAAGCCAATTGGTTGCTACCTCGGCGTGGACGCTATCTCGGCTCGGAACCTGGGACGCACTTTCACCCTCGACCCATGGTTCCCAACTCGGATCAGCTTCCTCTTTGCGATGCTTCTTTGTTCTCGAAGGGGTAATAGAGACTTGGCTCTCTAGTGAGGTTGAAGAGGGACTTGGGGTAGGTGTTTTCCACTCGTCCGGGTTCTCCATTTGTAATCTAAGTAGAATTGCTAGTTTAGCATTATAGGACTTACCGTAGCAAGACAATTTAAAAACATAAACTTGTTTAAGAAAAATTGCTCTCAAAATAGCGGGTTACTACAATGCAGCCGTCCAACGCTACGTGGTGATCACAGATCATCGACTAACATGACAGTCATCTTACCTCATGTAGAGCTCAATTACTATTCAAGGTTGTAACAAGATAATAAGTACTAGAAACCAAGTAGTATTCATCGAGCAAGATAAGAAGATAACAAGATAACAAGCTAACAAGTAGTATTTACCAAATGTAGGTAGTAATATTCAAGGTTGTAACAAGATAACAAATAGTATTGAAGGGTGTAACAAGATAACAAGT
Organism: Microstegium vimineum; assembly: GCA_022036555.1. Lineage (NCBI taxonomy): Eukaryota > Viridiplantae > Streptophyta > Magnoliopsida > Poales > Poaceae > Microstegium > Microstegium vimineum. Next base: position 32,462,490 of record CM039119.1, on the reverse strand, counting down.
ACTAATCAAGGTTGTAACAAGATACATAACAAGAGAACAAGTTATAGACGTACCTCGCGTCTTTAATGTACCTCATACACCAGTTGATAGACTCCTCGGTTGTGTACGCCTCGATCATAGAACCTTCAGGGTAAGCACGGTTATGGACGTACTTGTTCAAGGTGGACATGAAGCGCTCGTACATCCACATCTGGTGTAGGTACACTGGGCCCAATTGCTTGATCTGGTCAACCATGTGCATCATCAGGTGTGGCATAATGTCAAAGAAAGTCGGTGGAAAGCACATCTCGAGCTGACAGAGGGTCTCGACAATGAACTCCTTTAAGGTAGGCAACTCTGCCTTATCGATGACCTTCTATGTGATGCAGTTAAAGAAGTATGACATTGTGGCTCATCCTTATTGTCAAAGTATTCATTCATATCACTTTTTCTATACCTGTGTTTTGCCTTAAGGAACCTTCTATGCCGAGTGTAGACCATCTTGGTGGAACTCGAAAGGTAAGTGTAGCAAGTCCCGTCGATGCAAACTACACATCCAGTCTTCCCTTTGATCTGCCCCGATAGTGAGAAGAGACCGGGGTAATCAGTGATGGTGACAAAGATGATGGCTTTAAGTGTGAAACTATCCTTTTTGTACGCATCCATCATCTCGACCCCAACATCGAATAGCATCTGCATTTCCTCCATGACTGGCTCTAGGAGGACATCTATATCATTGTCGGGCTGCCTTGGTCTAGAGATAAGCATCGTCAACATAAGGTACCTGCGCTTCAGACACACCCAGGGAGGTAGGTTGTAGATGCTAAGGACGACTGGCCAAGTACTGTGCGAGCTGCTTAGCTCACCGAACGGGTTCATCCCATCGGTACTCAGCGCGAACCGGACATGTCTGGGCTCGTCACAAAATTCAGGGTAGTCCTTATCGAAATCCTTCCACTGTTGTCCATCGGAGGGGTGTCGTAGCTTGTCATCGTTCTTGACCCGATCAGGAGATGCATGCCATGACATCAGCTTCGCATCCTCTGGATTCCCGAACAGTGCACGCAGACGATCGACCACAGGTAGGTACCACACGAATAGCGCGGGGCTTTTCCTCAGTGTGTAATCTTCTTCTTCCTCGTCTTGCTGAGCCTAGATCTGCTTGGCCGCAGCACTGGTCTTCTTCTTCTTGTTGTTCGGAAGATCGTCGTCTGCATCCACGCGGCAATCGGCATTCCTCTTGTACCGACTGAATCCACAGTGTGGACAACTAGTCATGTTCTCATACTTCTCGCCCCAGTACATGATGCAGTGGTTAGGGCAGGCATCAAACTTTTTAACTTTCATCGCCACTTGACGGATCACCTTCTTCGCTCGATATGTATTAGCTTGCACCTTGTTACCTCTCGTAGGGTACGTCGTAGCAAGGTAACTTAACATCTTGTTGAAGCCAATGTCTGACCAACCATGTCGAGCCTTCATCATTAGCATATGGAGGTTGAAACAGAGTGCCGTGCACCCCTCCAGACATTTTCCACCATCCTGGTACAGAGGATCAATTGCCACCTGCTTCATCTCCCTAAAATTCTCCAACCACTTTGGGTTGCCAAACATAACATCATCCTCGTCGATGTGGTTGACTAGATCCTCAAAGAGCTGGACATCTTCTGGTTCCCTCAGAGTAGCATCTTCAGTAGTGTCACCGTCATCTGCGCCATCATCTGGAATATTCTCGAGCAGTTCATCCACTGTGATGTAGTCAGGAGAATTGTTCCCATCGTCGGTGGCGGCTGGCACTGACACAGAAGGTGGTGGTGGTCGAACATGATCTTGGTTGTTCACCGTCGCCGTCGACGAGCTCACTCCAGATACACTGCAACTCGCACCGAGACTTTGTTCACCATGAGAAGTCCAAACCGTGTAACCCTCCATAAACCCGTTGACAATCATATGTGATTGCACCGTACCATCTGGGTAGCCTCTGAGGTTCTGGCATTTAGAACATGGACATACGGTTGTCGTCCGCTTCAAACTAGCACGATGAGCTTTCGCAACTGCCATAAACTTCCTCAATTCACTAAGGTACCGAAGATCAAGCACTCTATCAATGTGGTACATCCATTCGGACCTGTCCATTGTAGCTTAACACACGACAAAACAACAAAGTGCTATATAAAAAAATAGATCTGCTAATAATTCATGAATCTAGACACATATGATGAGACATATATATCGCACTAAATCATGTGTGTGGAAGAGCAATCATGTACCTCTTATTGTCCTCTCCTCCCCAAATCAAAGCTCTAAAACTCAATTTGATGATTTAGTGAAAAATACGGCAATAACTCCGCCCCCAACAAGATGAGAGATCGATCAAGACAAAACTTTAGCCACACCGGTGAATGTAGATTAAAAAACAAAGGTTTTATATGATCTAGTACATGGATCTATGAAGAATCTAGACTAAAAACACAAACTAGATCTAGATCCATGCATGGTGGATCCCATGGATCTAGATCTAGATCCACATGAGGAATTGCACTAAAAAGAGAGAAAACGAGGGAGAAAGAGGGGTGGGAGAGCAATCATGTACCTCTATTCGTGTCCTACTCCCCCAAATCAAAGCTCTAAAACTGAATTTGAAGATTTGGTGAAAAATTCGGGCAAAACCTCCCCCCCCCCCACGTTTTGCAAGAGAAGAAGTCGTGGGGGAAAAGGATGGAGGGCTGCTGCTATTTATAGGACGGGAATAACCGCAGCGGGCAACTTAATATGCCCGCTACGGTAAACGAGCATCTACCGCAACGGGCAGCATAATCCGCCCGCTGGCGCCCGCTGCGGTAGATGCTCATTTACTGCAGCGGGCGGGTTATGTGGCCCGTTGCGGTAAATGGAATAACCGCAGCGGGCAACGCAATGGCCAGCTGCCCAAACTGGCCACCGGTTTACCGCAGCGTACTCTTAAGATGTCCGCTGTCGGGCGCCAAATGCCAACGCTGCGGTAAATGAATCATGTAGTAGTGTCCCTTCCGCTGCTGCACGGTCGGAGGCAAGCTCGACCTGCTCCTCCTCGCCGCTCCAGCTGCCTTCTTTCTCCCCTTCCCCTCTCACTACCCCCTGACCTGCCCGCTCCCGAAGGCGAGCTCGATTTGCTCCTCCTCCGCCACTCCCCCAAGCCTCACCATTCCCCGAGCCTCCGTATAGGTAGGTTTGCCGCTGCTCCCTCCCGCTCCCTTCTTTCCCATTGCCGCCTCCCGCTCCCGTCCGACCCCGTCCCACCGGACTTGTCTGACCCTTTCCCTCCGACTGTGATGGCCGAGTTAGTCAAGGCCTCAAGGGTACACATGTACTTTCTCTCCCTTGATTTCTACATAATCAGAGTTGCCAAACATGTTTGATTCTTTTTATCGTGATTTTTTCGACCGCGGCTTACAAGGAAATCTTGATTAGATTATAATCGATTCTTACATAAGCCGTCCCAAACACGGCCTATACCATATAAACAATTACCCTCTACCTGTACCACTTCACTAACACCCTGCGCTTCGTCTGATGCAGGCACACATGTGGTGCCTCCAAGAGCAGAAGTTCCAACCAAATGGCTAGCACCAACACCCCAAAGAAACCTAGAAATACATTTCAGGTTCGTCCGGTTATACTTTACTTACATTCTAAATAATAGATATCACTACTAGGTGGTAGACATCCTTACGGGTCATCCTATGCTTACTGCATGCCTAACACTGTTTGCCTAATTGTGTGTTACAGGCACGCCTAGGACCTGAAGCAAGCTGATGGTGTCTTTTGCATGGTGGATGAAACTTTTGTCCACCTCCTAGCACCACAGACTAAATTTTGAACTTTTGCTATGTCATAGCAACATCTCAGCAGGAACTAATTAGTCAGTCTATAGATAACTATACACCATGCTCTTAGAAGTCTAAACAAATAGTACGCCTTGTTTGTATTAGCTGTGCTCAGAACTACTATGGTGTTCTAATAAGATACTGAACCAGCCACTATGAACCAGTTACCTGTATGCCTACCTGCTAGACAAGGGTACGCCGTAACCTTTGGACGCTACCTTTACTCTACCGGTCCTTCACTCTACCGGTTAAACGTTGTGAATATATAAGCAGTTTCAGCATTCAACAGTACTTCACATTTTCCCTCGCGCGCCCGGTTTCCACTAGTAGTTTATCAAAACCATCTAGATTGGTTCTCCAAAGACACTACAAGGAGCCTTTCGTGAGTGCACGTGCACATGCTCGTGTTATGGGCTGATGGGGCGTTCTAGGGTCAACATAGTGTTGACTAGTAGAAGACGTGCGCCATCGCGAGCGTTCAAAATTAGCTAGCAAATGTTTGTGTAAAAAAAAAACATGTTCAGTTTTTGCAGAGAAACGTGATTAGGTCCAAGGAATTGAGTGTAGATATGTCATACATGGGTACATATATTGCGAAGTCACTACATAATCTTAGTAATATTTTTTTATCAACACTGAGTAGTACAGAGTAACTTTGCACACTGCGTAGGATGGTTAGCAGTAATTGAGTTCGTGGGTTGCAGAGAGTATGCAAGATGTTTAGTAAGAATGCAGGCATATATATGGAAAAGGCACACACAACAAATTTATGGGAACCACATATGACCCAAGTAACTCTAAGATGCGGTTCTTCTACTATGACTGATTAAGCGATGGATAATTTGCAGTAGCAAATCTGGTTGTTTGTGCCCTTGCTTCTTTTCCTGGTTTTAAAATAAGTGAGGGAAAAACAAATCAGATTCATGCCGATTGCAAATCAATAATGCACTAAAAGACAAGGCTGTCAGAGAAGAAGAAATGCAAACAAGACACTGATCTGTTTCTTTTTCTATAATTAGGTTGGCAATGCCCCTAAAAAAATCAAAACAGCATGGACGCAGTACACTGATAAGTCGCACTTGGAAGAAGAAGTATAATAAGAATTGCTAAGCAACATTTTGGCAGCCCCAAAATCATGTGAATCACAGGTTCGAGGTACCAAATTTCTTATTTTGATCATCGTCTAGAACACTGATGCATGGAAGGAAGATGTATGTCATCTATATATTCTGTATCGATTGTTGTTAAACGAACCAAATTTCTTCATTCCCTAATTATTTTTTGACATCTCTGGTCTATATCATTACAATATCAAAATGATGGGAGATGCCAAGGCTAAGGTTACATGTTTCCTACTGAACTTAAGGCATCAGCTCTGCTTAAATTTCAAACACACCAAGGAAGCACTGTATGCAGTACAGTTTTGACATTTTTCAGTACAAAATTAATTATAGAAACCGAAAAGGGGGAAACGAAAGGAGCAAATGTTTTGACCATAGTCACTATACCACGACTATAAATTATAACTAACTATAACAAAAGTGTTCTAAAATTCTGTGCCAGTTGTGATGCTGTTTTTTTCCCTCCTAATGATCTGTCGCAAGTTTCTGCATTATGAAGCCCTCTCTATCTGCGGACCATTACATATAAGAAAGAATTTTGCCCTAAGTACACTCTAAGGACAATTCGACAGAAGGAAAGGGATATTCTATTGTATGAAGAGTAAAGATTGGGGCAAACAGGCACAAGCACATTCTAATCTCGAAGTCTCAGCGCCTTTCATATCACTATTGTACCAATGTGGAAACATTCTATTCGGAAATTATCATTTTCTACACAGGGAAAATTCCGTCAGAACATGGCTAAGAATGAAAGAATTGGACCACATATCACTAATTGGAGAAAGGGAAACTACTTCTAGAGCAGCAGCACAAACAATGCACCAGGGTTCCTATATCTGTGCCACATGATGGAAGCAAATTTGAATAAATTAAATGGAGACCATAGGAGCAGCTAGATGTGTAAATATTAATCAGCCAAACTTTGACCTTTGATGGCTTGCTCTTGATTCACACAGTATGAACCCTTTGCAAAATTGTTGCATACATAGAAAGAATGTATGCATATCTTCATACGTGATCTGCAAAAGTCCATAAAAATGGATAAGCAAATCTCTGGTAAAAAAATGCCCATGACTTCTGTAAGAACGCAGATACTGCTTTTAAGTAGGTCCAAGTTTTCAAAAATGATGTGCAAGATGCAGTTTAGCAACAATGACAAGGCACAACACACAGACCTCCATGAATGTAAATAGGCACACAAAGCTAGCACACCAATGCAATTAGAGAAGGTATTTGAATTGTAGTGGCCTATAAGTACAAGGTGCAAAACTCTAAAAGAAACTAACATACTCTCGTAAGCCTTTCAATGCAACTACAGAATATTTTCGAAGCAATGCACCAAATTAATGGTAGAGGTATCAACTAATATTTCAAAAGCCTGGTCATAGAGCATTCTTGGCAGCCCAGAATCCTTAAGCTGAAGCATTCATGTTTCAAACCAATACAAATTATAAAAATAGACTTCTGACATATAAGAAAAACTAACACTAAAATTCATGTTCAAGTTCATGTTTACAAACTACCATGCATGGTTTAGCATCCTAACAAATGACCTAGAGCATCATGTAAGGTTAGCACCATGTAATTTATTAGAGAAGAAATAGCAACGACCTCTGGAGGGTCAGCAAATCTGTAACTAAATAACAGAAGGAATATGGGCATACATGTGCAGACGGGTATATATATCTCTTTAGCTGTAGGACAGGAACAATAGATATGGCCATCAAAAGGAATAATCCATAATAGCAGGTAGTACTACATGCATAGAAGCAGACGGTGTAATAAACAATACATATTATAGAATGTTCAGTAAATTTAGGCATTTTGTTTTATGTCTATTTATTTGAGTACCTGTTTGTATTATAGTGGGGCCATTCGAGCGTATCTACTTTAACATGTTCCAAAAATAGCCTCAAGAGTGACCTGGTTGTCTAGTTTTGTAGTCTTCTTTTTTTTTGTTTAGCAAGTGAGCATTGAATCTATAACTTTAGTTTAGTGTGGATAGAGTGTGTGTGGTTGGGTGAGCGTTTGGGTTGTTGTCCCTTTTTGTTTTGCTTAATATATTGAAGCACAGCTCTCCTGCGTTTTCAAGAAAAAAAGGAGTTCATCAAGTAACTGAAGCAGCGGAGGAACTTATAACGGCATTTGTTGATTATGCAGTTTCCTTAGTACAAAAACAGGTAATATATGTACCTCCCTTCAACTATCATATGCTCCTTGATCAGCATCTATAATTAGCTAATCAATGTCATAGATAGGCACTGCCAGCCCAAACGACATTAAATTATTTTCAGATAGAAAACATAGTTTTCTGGCTAACACGTTAGATTTGCGACGGAAAGGGACGCATCACCATGATCATTAAAGGAAGACAGACAAATAAAGCAACCAGCACAGGCAACGTACCCAAGAACAGCACTATGTACCAACCAAATATCACCAAAAACTGAACCACAGAACGCGCGCACCATGGCTACCAATATTTTTTTACGTCACACAAGATCAAGCACTAATCCACAATCGATGAATGAGGTACAGTGAAAAAAACTCAAAATAATGCAGTCCCTGTGAAGAATAAACATAAATGGGGGCAGTCAATGTGATTATACCTCTCCTCAATGAGGAACAAAGCCAAGAAAAGATCCTCCCTTCCCGAATCCACCTAACCATTGTGTCCTGTAGAGCCCTGACCCTTTCAAAAACATGTCGAACAGAGATTCAACACCGCCGGAACAATAAAGGAAAAAACAAATCTTCGCCATAAATCACTAACCAAGAGATTTCGCGTAGAGACGTAGTGGATACCTATTGTATCGTTGGTTTTCTGAAGCTAAGCATCAGGCTGTAATTAGCAGGGCTCTTCAGTTTGTGGCTACAAGGGTCATTACAAATGCAACTGATGGAAATCTTGGATATCTTGATGCAGCAATAAGATCAACACCACCACCTGTATGTACAGTAGACATACCGTGAACTTCATCCATGATTATTAGCCTTTTTTGACCCGTGTAATTGCTGGCCTCCAAACATATAATCCTCAGAATACAAAGTCAAAAAAAAAATTCATGACCCATGCTGCAGCACCAACCGATCGTCACTATAATTCAGAGCTGTGTTGGTGATAAGTTATTTGCTAAGCTCTTTTGCCCACAGCACTTGTTTGAGCCGAAAAACCCCAAGCATAAATAATATATTAACATGAGTAATGCAAAATCAGAAACAAAAAATAAGTGACAACGAGTTCATCCTCGAGAGGATGTGAGCATAATAGAAGGATCAAGGTAATATCCACAACATGAACAGAACAGCCATGTAATGGATAATCAGGTCCATGCAACTATGACCATGACCAAATTATGCATTTGGCTATGTTAAGTAATATTACACAACAAGCCATCCAACTTTAGGATCATTAGGAGCTAGGAGTTGCAGTGTACCTCGATTTTGAAGTCTCGCTGTACTGATGTTTTTCTGTGATTCCTGAAGCCTTTCAGAACTGTTGTTGCTCTGATGTTTGTGTAGAGGACCCTTTGCCGGCTCCAAATCAAAATAAATCATCTTCAGTCAAAAATGGGACACTTCAAATAAATGTAAGCATGTATAGAAATGTGAGAAACGAAAATCCATCAAAATAATCCAGTCCCTGTGTAACTAAAGGTAAATGGGGGAAACGATGTGATCATACCTCTCGGGAATCCAGAGCAGAAACCAAACAAAAGATCCTTTGTGAATCCACCGTTTTCCGCAGATAGTCAACAGACAATGGTCAGAGCATGTTCTGTTCCATAAGGCAAGCGGCAACATCAGCTATTAAAATGACAACGCTTCAGCATTGTAAATATTGCTAGCTGAACTGAACTAAAATGGTGGGTTCTGTTATCAAAGGAAAATTATTCGATCATTATGGATCTTTTGTTTTCTATTAGCAACATAAACCTCAATCATTATGGATCTTTTGTTTTCTATTAGCAACATAAAGCACAACTGGCCTAGCATGCAGGTAGTTTATACTTTATATTATCGGTAACGGCGGAGCACATATCAGGTCTGCGCCTGATTTATTTCCTATATATATGTAATTTGTAAGCAGATGAAACCCTGCATATTAACATTCGGAACTACCAACATAGTTAACTGTACAGGATAAAAATTAGAGCACGAGCATAAACTAAATAGCAAAAAATCACATGTCATAAATTTTCTCTGAATTATCATTAGTAGAAGGAATGAATATCAGAAACAGTGAACAAATACTAAATTGTTAAATATGAATGGTAAATCCATCTAAAGAGTTTTGTAACCGAAGGAGGAAGAGGCAAAATACCTGTATTTCCATCAGTCCAAGTAGGAACCACCAGCTAAGATATAAGATATGACATCTCTGAATTAAACTTAACATAAGTGAAGAAAAGGGGAAGAACAATAGACGAGGCAAAATTCATGTTGGCTTACTGGATTAACTCTGGCACCTGGCAGACTAAATGCATAGAGTAAGGAAAGAGAGAAAGAGAGGGGACGTAAACCAGTGAGTTGAGGGAGAGCAGAGCCGCGCGTACCGGCTGCAGGAGGTCGCGCGGAGGGGGACGACGACATCCAGCGGTGGCCGCCGCCGCGCGGGACCGACGGCACCCGCGCCACGACTTGTCGCGCGCTTGCCCACGCCGCAACGCGGGGGGGGGGGGGGGGGGGGGGGGGGGGGGGGGTGGTGGTGGTGGGGCCGCCAGCGCTGCCTGCAGCAGGAGCCGTCGCATCGCCCCCGTCGCCGTTTTTTTTACCTGCCGTCGAGATTATGAAAGAGTCATTAAGAAGTTGGGCCGAACATCAGTGCCACTGATCTTAAATTTTTTGATATGCAAACCACTCTGTCTCCTTTCCGTAGTTTCTTAACGGTTTGGGACCCCTGACGAGTGGGCTCAGCCTACAAAATTGACCACGGTGCCCTTGCCCTGCTGTGTTGTTAGTGGACGCGCCGACGTGTGGACCCATCCGCCACCGCACTCTCCCCCAATCTCTCTGTCTCACTCACTCTCTTGAACCCTAACCCTAGCTTGGGCGGCGGCGGATCCAGGACCAAGAGATCTCCAAGAAGGACGGCGGACCATGGGGTAGAGGACGGCGGATCCAACCGCTCGGAGGCGGATGGCGTCTAAGAAGGGGGATTTTCCCAGACCGGACCAGGTTTTTGAAGGGTAAGTAAACTGTTGGCCCCTCTGATCGCATTGCTGTGGATTGTGTATGGAGATCTCTTGTGTATGCTTAGTTCTGGTAGCTGTGTTGATATAGTTAGATGTGAAATCGTTGCCTCGTTGATGATGTGGTGTAGGATGGACGCAGACAGTAGCTTCACCCTAGAAATCAAGATCGTTACTTCAAATTGTCGCGCACGGTGGTTTAGCTTGAGCAATGTCGTGGATGCTAACCGAATCAACTACATGGATTTGGTTGCGGATGTGGTTGACAAGTACCCTCCTTCTTATGGTGACATAGTGACAGTGTTTTATTGGTGTGTTGCCAGTAAAGCTAATCTCCAATTGTCCTCTGACCAAGATTTGCTCCAAATGTTTGCTAAGCATCAGTCCTCAAAGAGCTGCTATTTGACATTTGCTTACCATAAGCCTACCAGTCAGCCTCCTCCAATTCCTGAGTGGGAAATCAACAGCACATCACTGACAGTTGAAGCTCCATTCACTCCCTCAATGCCTTGTCCTAGCTTTGCAGAACCCAGTCAACAAATTCAAGGCCTTTCATCATGTGATGAATATCTAGCTAACCCAAATCCAGCAGAAGAGCATGTGGGTGTCGATGAGGAAGGTAGACCCTGGCCCTCACCATCCACCAGCACCAGCACCTCCTAAACCTCAATGTTTTGCTGAATCTGATGCTGAATCCGATGATGAAGCTAAGTTTGATGATGAATCTGATGGTGAGTATGAATTAGAGGAAGAGGTTAAAGATAGGGAGCTTGAAGAAATGCTTAATGTTGATCATGACAAGAAGGATCCACCTATGGGGTAGCAGAAATGTCTGCTAAGGGTGGCACTGGTTGGAGATTTGTTGTTGACTTAGCAGCTAGGACATGCTCCTGTAGGGCTTGGCAAGGATCTGGCATTCCTTGCAAACATGTCATAGCCTACATCACATCAATTCCAGGGGCCAAGCTAGAAGACTTTGTTGATGAGTACTTTTCTGTTGAAAAGTTCAGAACTACATATGAAGGAAGGATTCCATCTATTCCTGACAAGACCATGTGGCCCAATGCCACACATGGCTTTTTCATGTATCCACCCTTGCTGAAATCAACAACCGACAGAAGGAAGACTAGGCTAAAAGGAGCAGCAGAGGGAGGTACCAGGAGGAAGAATAAGAGGCATGAGTGCCCAATATGTCATGAATTGGGCCACCATTGGTACACTTGCAAAAATGGCAACCATGAAGACATTGCAGCAATAGAGAAAGACATGTACTATCTTGACTTTTTCACTACCATCTTGTTTCATTACTGTCTTGACATGTTTTACTTACATTTCTACCTTTTTGTAGGGGTCAGCCAAAGATTGAAGAAGGCAACTCCAGGTAACATAGAACTGAGTATTATTGTGGCTCCTAATGTCTCATCAATGCAATTCCCACACAATGAGTCAGTAGACAAAGACACGGTTCAGAAAAGGATCAGGAGAAAGAAGAAATCAGTCAATGCCTCTACCAGCACTACAAAATCTAGGTAAAATCTAAGTTCCACTGAATTCTTCATCTAAGTTGCACTAAATTTTTCCCCTACACTGAATTCATCTTGTGCACAGATCTGGCACTGGGTCCAATGATAAAGTACCACTTGCTACTATCATCCTTGGACAAGCATCTCCTAAGGCATGTGGTACTGCTGTTGCTGCATCTGGTGCTTCTACTTCTGCAACTCCTGGTGCTACTGCTACTCCTTCTACAACTGCTGGTGCTACTGCTACTGCATCTGCTCCTTCAGTTCAGCCTTCACCAAGAAAATTGCATGCAAGAAGAAGCTTACACCCGGGAAGCTACCTGTACCACCATTTAGCCCAGCAAGCCAACACCAGAAGCAAGAAGAAGATACAAGTGGATTGAACAAGTCAGGTGAGTGCTTTTGGAATCCAAACTGATGACTGCTATGAGATGAGTGCTTTTGGATGCCAAACTGATGGCAATGCTGTGTTGGCATAACTCTTTTAGACATGTAATGTATTCTGGGACTTTTAATGTATTTTGGATGCCAAACTTATGGCAATGTTGCCTGTGAGCTGTTATTTCTTGAGCTGTAATGTGACTATGCTAGCACCACTTGAACTGCTATTATGGGCTATGTAATAGGCAAGACTACTTTTATTTGTTCTGTGTTTTCTTCTTCTTAGGTTTGAATGATGTTTCATTATGTTGCCATTTATTATGTATCACAACTGTTGACTGTTTCAATCATGCATACATTCATGAATCACAGACAGAGATAGCAAACATGCATACATTCATGTTATAGAGGTACTGGATACAAAAGCATAGTGTTGCATGCATTCTACTTCATGAAAATAGCATAAAGAGCTAGGAAAATGTAAGCAAACACAAGCTTCTCAATCCACCTTAACTGCTGGATAATCCCCTCTACTCTACTGCCTTCATTTCCTCCACTAGCCTGGGCACCTTGATGCATGGCCGGCGCTGGATCTGGTGGCAATGGAACTGCAGGGATAGCCTGAAGAGGAGTTGGAAACAGCGGTAGTTTATGGACTCTAGTTTTCCCCATTTCATCCGATCCTCCCATTGGTAGAACTGGCAACCACCAACCTGTTAAAGATAACACTTACTAATCTTTGCAACCATAATGAAATGACAAGCATGAAAGGTCAAAAGAACACTTACTGAAAAATATGGACACTTATGGAAAACGCAACATGAGTTCTTACTCGTCCTTGACACAAAGCGGTTGGCGAGAACACCACAGTTCGGGCAAAACACCCGCCGAACCAGCGTGCCGTAGCTGCTTGATGCCTCAGACATGGCCCTTATCCTGGTTGAACTAGAAGAGATGGAGAGTGGAGAGTGAGAGTGCAGAGTGAAGAGGGATGCCTTCCTGCCTTAAATAGGTGCCAACCAGGGCACCTTTGGCGCCAAAATCCCACCCAGGCGTGCGCCAACGAAAATTTCAGCCAGTGCCTCACGTGACAACAACAATTTTCAGGGCACGGCTATACTACGTGTGGGCAAACATGTCTTTTTCACCCACTGTCCAAAATGGACGGAATGACTTGCATATCAAAAAAATTAAGAGCAGTGGCACTAATGTGCGGCCCAACTTCTCAATGGCTTGTGCGAAATTTCGAACTTTCATAATGACACTCATGTAAAAGTCTCGTAGGAAAGGGGGAGAGAGATACGGACAGGAGGCAGGTGAGGGTGAGATATTTTGCTCCCAAACTATGGTACAGTAAAATGACGGAGTTTCCTGGAACCTTGATCCGTAATTGAAATTGAACGGTGTAAAATTTTTTTACCGACGTGGATAGGCCTAGGATCGGCAAACACGCGCTGGATTGTAGTTAATTAACTACTAATAATAACTAATAACTAATTAGGGTCCCAGGATATGCCAAATTTTGCTCAACATCTCCTCCTGAAACTGCAGTATAGAGTAAAATCATATGGTCTCTTGTTTCTTCTATGCTGGCAGCCTAGCACAGTGTACATGCAATTGCAGTTAGGTCTTGAAGATGATTACAAATATCCTTTCTATACGGATCGGAGTATTACTTGACAGCACTGACGCCAAATGTATGTTGACAATCCCTTTCTTTCTGTGTGAACAGGTTAGCAGAACCGAGGGAGGAGGAATGTATCATGTGCTGGCGTGCTTGCTGGTAACCAGCATCAGGCAAATTAAAGTAACAAACATAGCTGGAATATATACGCATATAAACTCCATGAGAAAACTTGTGTAACAAATTATTGCTGCTAGTTGATTGTGATGTACAATAGCTCTCTGTAGATTTAATACCTTCCATTTGGGGGATAATCCAAGGAATAGCAACTCAAGTAATTCTGAACATCGCTGGGATAAGCTTCTAGATGCGGTAAACAATTTGGCATGTGATTCTGCATATATTCTACATAATCAAGAGCGGGATTTGTGATATATCTGGATCATGGACGGTTGTGGTGTCGAATTTGGACGATTGTGGAATTGCAGAAAAATGAAGCAGCGAAGACACAGGATCATCTCACATTATAGCTTAATTAATGACAACCAAATCCATGTTTCAATTTGATCAGATGATGAACAACAATGGATTATAATTACATAAGACATCAACGCATTGCAATTTGCTACTGCATTGGCAATAAAGCTACTAGAAATGAACGAAAAATGATAAAGAACAAGATTAAAGGAGCCAATTTTGTCATAAATAAACACTGCTCTTGATCAGATCAGATCAGATATCCGACTCTGCTTCCCCTGATCCATCCTCCTCGGCCTCCGACTCCAAAAACCACGGGTGGTTGAGCGCTTGTGCCGCAGTGAGCCTGTTGCCCTCGTCAAAGCAAAGCAGCCCACACAAGCTCGCCGGCAGCCTTGGACAGGTCCGGTGGCAGGCCCTTCAACATCGCCACCCCGTCCGAGTCCATCTTGTGCCGCAGCTGGAACACCTCCACGAGCAGGTCCTCCTTTGTTTTGACGCCAAGGAACATGAGGTCGCCGGTGAGCATCTCTAGCATGACGCACCCGAGCGCCCACATGTCGACTGGCGGGCGGGCCGTACCAGCGGCTGCCCTTGAGCATCTCCGGCGCGAGGTACCACAAGGTGCCGACGCGGTCCTCCAGGTACGGAGGGCGGACAGGCGTGGCTCCCCCGAAGTCGCAGATCTTGAGCGCGCCACCGGGGCCGACGAGCACGTTCTCCGGCTTGACGTTGCGGTGGAGCGCCCCCGCGCGGTGCACCCACGCGACACCGCGCAGGAGCTGGCGCATGGCAGCACGCGCCTGGGCCTCCGGGAAGCGGCCTGTGAGGGTGAGTCGATCGCGGAGGGTCGGGCCGTCGACGAGCTCCGTGATGATGAAGAGGTCCCCGGCGGCCACGTTGCGGATCTACACCACCGAGGGGGCGCCACGGCAAGCGGCCAGGCAACCGGCCTCGCGGAGTGTCGCCCGGCTGCCGTCGCCGCCGCCGCCACGAGTGGCGCGGATCCACTTGATGGCCACCATCTCGCCCGTGCGCAGGTGGCGCGCCCGCACCACTTTGCCGTACGTGCCCTCCCCGAGCACCCCGAGCTTCTTGTAGTCGTAGATGGAGCCGAAGACGTACCGAGAACGCTTCTTGGCCGCCAGGAAGCAGGGGCCGTCGAGCGCCGGGCGCTTCCTGGTGGCGATCGCCGCCGCCATGAGCTTTCCCCTTCGTTGTTGCGCGCGCCGAGAGGAGAGAGAACAAGAGAAGGCGAGGGAAGCTGAAAATTTGGAAGCTGGCGCCTGGCGGCGTCGTAATAACCCCCCCCCCCCCCCCCCCCCCACACACACACACAAAAAGTGGGATGCGTGGACGGCGCAGATGTAGCTGGCGTGGGCGTCACGCGGATCTGAGGGCTCCACCCCCTTCCGCACTCTTTCCTGTTTTGTTTGGACGGTGAGGTGGAGCCAGGGACAGCTCATCACAACAAAACACAGGGCTACCAGCCTACCACCGACTTCAAGCACGCCCACCGTTCTATAATGTCAAGTCAACTTTTTGCCTAGAAGTTTGTTTTTTCTATAGCAAGCAATTTTATTTGAGCAGCAAGATGATAATCAGTTTATTATAGTCATATTTTTTTTTTGTGAATTAGAAATGGATATGAATATCATTTCCAATATCTTAGAAAAAATGTGTCATATTGTTCAGGTCCGCACAAGTTTAGCAAAATTCTTGTTTTTAATTCAAAAATTAAATTATGTAATACTTACCTTATCAAAAACACCTAAAATTCATGCTTTATCGAAAAGTAACAATTAAACAAACATGAGGCTAATTAGATGAGTAAAACATCACTTTCTTAATATTTAAGTATTTCATATTTCTAAATATTACTAGGTAAATGTCCGTGCGTTGCAACGGAAAAAAATAACTATGAAGTTGAGGAGCGGCGATGTCCACTCCGAGATTCATGGACCTACCTTCGGCAATGCATGAAGATTTTTTGTTCAGCAATAGTATCATGTGTTTATAAGTTTCTTTCAGGCTATTCAATGATAGGAAGCAGTACCTCAACTTGCAATGCCTGATTTGCTTAATATTAGGATGTTTAGTATCCATTATCTGAAATGTAATAACAAAGACATATATGGAGGAATAACTGAATTGTGATAATAAAATAATTTGTCTCCCAAAATAAATATTCAGAGCAAACAACCTCCCAAAAGAAATTGTGGCCAAAATTATTGACAGGCAATGTGAGTTTGAGATCTGAAAAGCAAGATTTTTTTGCATGGGCATAAATTAAACCTTATTTCACGTCTCAAGTGCTGAATCTTGATTTCACGAGATGCATGATCCAAGCGTCAGCTGCAAGGTCTAGCGCCTTTTTGGCATGCAAGCGCCCCTCATGCTTCTACCGTGTCAAGAACATTAGTTAACTGACCTTAGCACCGCCTATTCTCCCCTGCGACATCGCCCTGCCCAGCCTCACCTCGTCTTTGCCAGCAACATCAGCCGGCCTTGTCTCTCCCCGCCCATCCTCGCCTCGCCTGAACTGCTGCGCTACTGCTTCGTTATAGTTTCAAAAATCAATGATGAATCATTCAAAGACCAAATAAATAAATGAGAATGCAGGGAAGGTAAATAGGCGAGGTAGCTAACTAACCTGGAACCAAGTAAACCACTCGATCAGATTCTTGTGCTCACTTTTTCTGAAGAGGAATGAAATAAGATAAAGCTCATATTAAATATGAGGTTAAAAGCATCTTTCCAGATCATTGGCATTGAGATCCCGTCTATGACTTTTGTTGATCACTTGTTACTTGCTCTATCATTTGCAAATTGAAACTGACCAACAAACACCAGGGCACTATTCTGCATATAGCAAAGTAAAATACCATAAAGTCACTGAACTGATGAGCGGTGAACCGAGTTTTAATTTGATGACGAGAACACTGATAATGCCAATAAATGTTGCTAAGTAGCACTGGCCATGTCATCATCATACAACATATTCATTATTTCCAAATTTTATGGTGTCCTATTTGAGCATCAGTTGACCCCAAAAACACAAACCAAACGAGCATAAGTATGCGTGATTTGAGAATGAAGGGTGGCTCTGTCCTCAGTAACCTCATTAGCTTTTTGTTGATATAAACAAGCATACCTCCCTAGAAAGATTTTTCCATAAAACTTAGCACAGTTCAGCTAAAGAAAGTTATAGATTTGGGAAGCACATGAACAAGGAAATTATGTAAAACTCTATAGACAGTACCTTTTTTCCATTCCACTCAACTTATTGATGATATTCACAAGAATCATCAAACTCTTGTTAATATACTTCCACCTTATTCAAACCAGCCCCTTCTGCCCTGTCTTGATGGTTCTTTCTAATCTAGCAAGGTCCACCAAATTCTAAATGTAACACAAAGAAGTTAATCAGAAAATTTTCTGCACATTCACCTTAATGGCATACACGATATATGGGTACAGAGGGAGCAGCAAAGAGCAAGACAGATGTGAAGACAACATTCCCAGTCTGTCTAGTTCTTGGCACAGCTGCAATGAGAGTTAGAAATTTTCTGAAGGTAGTATGTGATTGACTTCTGCGCACATTCATGTTGTTCTCTCCAAAATGCCTGTTCGCTGAAAGCAAAAAGGAAAATGACAAAAGGTTAAACAAGTTTCTCAATTGGTAAAAGTAAATCATACGGACAGAATGTGCCTTCTCCAAGCTGGAGTTCAAACAATTGCTCTGTGTGCTATTCATGATCTCCTCCCACAGGCAACCAACAACATTACAAAAAACTGTCCAAAAAATAGAAGAAGAAAAAATCCAAATAAAGTACTTGCATTTACCTCCAAGATCTCATGAATCCGCAGCTGCTGGTCGGACTGGCTCCCAACCATTAATAGGCCATTGATGTCCTCCTTATACATCTCCATGTAGGATATCCTGATGAGTAACACACGCTCATCAGCATACCCAAACAAACCTAAGCCCAACAAATCACTCACACACATCAACTAAGGATATAATGAGAACGACATAGCTCAGGAAATAAAGAGGGTGTTTATGCTGGCTCCATGCAATTATATCAGCTTTGCCTGTATATAATGTTGCAATGCTTGCACAAGCCAACTATTACATCAAACATATAAAATAATAAAAGGAAAAGAAGGGTCATACTTTCATCTTTCTCATGCCACAATTACAACCAGCTTCAGCTCTACCTTTTTGTCTTCTGTAGTCTGATATAACACAAACTTTTGTGCTTCCATTCCAATTGCTATCGTCAGCTTATTACATTTCAAGCGAAGTATTCTAAGAACTAACAAACACAAAGGAAGAACAGTTTGCAAGGACAGCTTTTGTGAGATGCATAAAAAATGGTCAATGATTAAAATATACTGTACATGGCAAACACACTACTTCCTTATTTCCAGTGCACTGAGATTTCTTTAGTATTTCCAAACACATCCTCTCTTGGGAAATTAACCAAATAGAATTAAAGAAAAAACATTACATGAGATGATTCTCACGTTGACAGCACAATTTGATGTCCCAAGGAACATTGACTTGTGCAGATCATGCCTCAAAGCATGCTGCATCAAACCTTATAGGTAAAATAGTTAAGAGGCAGCTGCAACGACTAAGATTCGCTGCCCAATCTCGCGCACCGTGCACCTCCCCAATTGCCTTCCTGCCAGGAGCACGAATGGATCATTGGATCAGTCTGTTGCTGTGGCTGTGAATCACATTGGATGACATGCTTGAAAGGGCTTCTCTATTGGGGTTGATGGGTCACAGTGGCAGCTGGCTGGCTCCACCTTTTCTGAAAGAACATATTAAGAGCTCCGCATCAGCTCCAAGTACTATGAATCACTGAATGAAAAAAAGGCCATCCTCGGAGCTCTCCACGTCTTCCCAGTCATTATCACCTCACCAAAGAAAAAACTAATCAGACCAGGTCAGCTAAAATAAACTAATAGCAACTTAGAGTTTGAAAGGTACTCACGTCAGGGGATTCAACCAATAGAGCTCTGGGCTTAGAATGTCCCCAAAATGACTCAGGACACAAGCAGGTTCACCAGCATCCTAGTACTGCAACAAGAAATCGAACACATATTAGCCACTTGGAAGCAATACTCCACTTATAATATTCAAATGGTGAGATGGATCAATTAAATGGACTGCTTCCTATTGCAACGCAGACATAGTCTGAACAACATACAGGGAACTGTAATTGGGAAACTAAGGTGGGGTATACCAAAACCTTTTATTTTATACTCCTATTTGATCTTTGTTTTCAAAGAATTGGACCACCAGATTTGTTGAACCCACATGAAAATGCAAACCGATGACTTAGTAGAGCGGCACCTAACAAGTGAAGAAAATTGGACATCCCAGTGCTGCGGCGAATGTCACTTGGGTGGTGAGGATTCAATTGAATGGTTGAACCACGACATTTTTAAAAAATTAAATATCAATCACCGCACCCTAATCGAGCCATGAATGCATCTTGAGGATTAGGTTAACACCACCAAACAACATACAGATCCACAACCAATTTAAGGAATTGAGTCCGAATGCAGGGAAGCCAGAATTGGTAGCCACGCGAAGGAATTGCTCTCACCTGGGAGATAGAAGCCCCCACTGGACCCAGAAGGAGAGGGACAGCGGCCGGCGGCTGTAGGGTTTGGCCGGTATAGGAAGGGACTGCCGGACTGGCGGCGTTAAGCACGACAGTGATGCGTTGGGAGCCTCCCTTCCCCTGCGCAGTTGAGGCGGAACTCTGGGACACCGCTGGTACTCACGGGGCGAGCTCGAGCTCCGTTGTACGGTGGCGGTGATGGGGAACTGGGATTTGTGAGGATTTTGTTGGGATGGGGAGCTCGGTCCGGTCGGGTCGATTGCGGCTGCGAGCGCGTAGTGGCGAAGGAAAGGGAGCGTGAATGCGTGATTGGGGGCGGGATCTCGCGAGGGGGAGGGTGAGAACTAAGGGAAAACTCGAAGCTCGTGGCTGGCCAAAACAAACCGAGCTCGTTATCCAGCCTTAGTGGAACTGGGAACGGCCAGATGCGCGACTGCGCGAGCGTGGGAGCGCCGTGGGAGCGCCGCACGTGCACGAGGTGTGGACGATGGCACTCCAAATTTTTTACTTGTGGAAGATTTACCATTCAAATTGTAGAGTAGCAGTTATAAACTTATATGTTAATATTGAGCATCTCCAACAATTTATTAAAATTTACTTGATAAATATTTTGATTTGACAACTTACTAAAACATATGACAAATTAAAAAATAAACTCTCTCCAAGAGTTTACCATTTGGACTTGTTAAAATGGAAATAGGCCCATAAACTACTACTAACCAACTGAATCAACCACGATCTCTTTCCTCTCTTCCTCGCGCTTGTGAACAGCACCGTGCGCTGTCGTCGCGGCATAGGTCTGCGTACCATGCACGACATTGGAACAAGTAGCATCTTTCGTCCTGTTCGCTTGGCTTATCAGCCACTGAAACATTGTTATTCTCTCACAACAAAACAACCAAAGCCACCATCAGCCGGCTTATCAGCCACCGAAACGATCCTTTCGACCGACCAGTAGCAGGAGCTTCCCAGCAGCACCTGCCAGTCACCAACCCACGCAACATGTAGCAGAGATAGCAAAGATAGGAGGGGCTGCACGACGCCGGCAGCAGGAGCATCCTGCAGCGCCTGTCGGCCACCAACACACGCAACATCTAGCAGAGAGAGAGGAGGGGCTGCGCAGGAACAAGACGACAATTTCCACACGCACGTGGGAAGACCGGCGGCCAGACATAGGAACGAGATGGGAACTACGATATAAGTTGGCAAGAATAGCAACCTGGTTTAGCAAACTGTTGGAGGTGAAATTTTCTTGTTTTATCAAATTTTTAAAGATAACAACCTCCTTTAGCAAACTGTTGGAGATGCTCTAATCAAACATCAGGTTACATTAATAAATTATAATTTATTAGTTCAATTTATTTTATAGTTGTGTTATATTTCTATTTTTGAAGCAAATCTCCCATACCCTCATAGTTATATGCTATGAGGGTATGAGAGATCTCCCAAGACGCAAAACCCAAGTACGGGACAAGCTCGACTGCTCAATGTGCCCTATGGTTGAAGCAGGTTTGAGTTATCATACAAGAAGACCTAGTCGGTTAGGGAAGGTAATCGTATCTAATACGGTTTTGACAACTGTAACCGGCTAGGGATTAGATTTAGATATGTGACCTTACCCTCCGACCTATATAAGATGGGTAAGGACCTCCCTCAAAACAAATAACATCATATCAATACAATCCGCCAAGACGCAGGATGTAGGTATTACGTCAATCTCGGCGGCTAACCTGGATAAAATCTTGTGTTTGCCTTGCCTCACCATTGAGTTTGTTGTCTTACGCACCTTTACCGATTAATCTACTATCGTGAACATACCCTCGGTAGTCTGCTGGTGATATTTCGTCGACAATGGCGCGCTAGGTAGGGGGTGTGCGCAAAGATGTTGGAGCAAGCCCGATGGCCATCATCTTTCGTGCTTCCATGAATGTGCCGCCTAGACTTACCTTCACCGTCGGCTTAATCACCTGGATGATAGGCGTCGATCCCATCTACGTGCCCATCGAGGAACCACGGCTGAGCCCTGCTGTCTCCCCCATCCACAGATCTGACTTCCGGGTCGACATTACGGTCGCCTTCGTCGACCAACTGATCTCTACTCCCAGGTTACTAGAGGAAGCATATCGACAACACCAACCTCATCAACTCCATCGACCGGGTCACCTATAGCCTGGTTGAAGTGCTGGCTTCGGTAGATTCTATCACGAATCCACCTGCGGAGCATAGCTCCATTGTGCCACGTCATGATGCTCAAGCCGAGCGACCCGCTCTCACCACTTGTCGGACGCACCTCGGTTCCAGCCTTTGCATCATGGTGGCCCCAGGAGGGTGAACGGTCTAGCACCGACCAGCTCCGGCTACTAGTTTGTGCACCTCCGACCACAATGATCTGGCTGATCACTGCCCTGTCTTTTTCCCATATGGACTGACCAACACGACTACCAAGCACCATTCCTTATCCCGCACCTGTTTGTGGGCTCTAACAAGCATGACGGTCCCTTAGATCTATGCCTTGTTGTCTTCCCCGATCTTGATGGCATCCCTTGATTGGTAAATATGGTTAACATTAAGCTGCTCAATGACCTCTCCATGATCCAATAGGAAGACGCTGGATCATCGGCTAGTGATGATCGTACCTGGGTAGCCTAGATCGTAGCTGGCGAACAAGAATTCCCCGAGTTCCCTCCTAGCTTTGGAGGCATCATCTTCAATGTCAGTAATGACGAGCCAAAATTTGTTGAGGAATCCTCCCAAGAAAGGAACGCCTGGAACGAACGAAACACTAACCACGAGCACTAATGGGCGGGCAAACATCATTCAGTACACGATGATCCTCAATAGCACCATGGCTGACCAAAGCCACGCAACCTCGCGGACGCCTTTGACATGGTTGGCAATCAACTGATTTTTAGGACTCCAAGTGCGAACATCGTCGTTGCCATCATCGAGCTTGCAAAGCTCTAACAGATGCTAGAGCTCGAGTTCATCACCGCTCATCTCAAGGCTGCTACAATTCAAGTACAGGACCGCCATGGCACTAGCTCGTTCGTAATGCCCTCATCCACTACTAGACGCAGTCGTAGTCACCACTCCCGTGCACCAAAGCGCGACCGTCCTCGCCCGTCACAGAACATGCTCGACCTGCCGCTTCGAGGAGACGATGAACATCACCGCAACACTTGAGGCGACGGTCAGGGCGGCCATCAACATTATCAGAAGGTGGAAGGGCCTCGGGATCTCAGTGATCACCTCAGTGCCAACATCAACAACCAGGATGTAGGCTCCAAGGTATCAGGATCAAGGATAAACAATGATATCATGAGCATACTTTATTAAATAACAAGTTCCACATGTCCATGAAGTATGTGATTGAAGGAATGAAGAAATGGAGCAAAGGAGAGCTAGTGGGACCCACATAGGGGGTCAGCCGATCCCCTATAGGGCCCACTAGCTCTCCCCTCTGGCCATGATCTAGGAGAAGCAATCCAGAGTGAATCTCAACCCTCAGATCACATTGTGCTTCCTCCCAACGATTCTCATGCAACTCACATGGATCCATGGACCCACATCAAGGAGATCAACGTGACAAAATAACTCAGAAGAACCAACCCAGCCACATGACAAGTGGGGCCAGCATCTAGAAGGCCAAGGTGGGCCAAAGACCCCAAGGGGGGGTCGGCTGACCTCCCACATGGCCCACCAGCCCCTCACTTGGTCCCTAACCAGTGGGGCTGGTTCTAGAAGATGAAGGTAGGACCCACAGCCATAGGGGGGTCGGCCGACCTCCCCCTAGGTCAGTGCAGCTCCTGGTAACCGCCACACTCATTTAGCACATGTTGAAGATCAAGACCATCCACTCTAAGCCGGTTTAGAGGCGGTTGGATCCAAGGGTGGAGATTTGAAGCTTCCTGGATCGATGACATGGCGATGGAGTAGCCCCTACTCCACCTCCCACTATAAATAGAGGCTCACTCCCCCCTCTTCATACATGGTGGACAAGCCTACAAGCTCTATTCCTTAGATTGTTCTAGTAGTTAGTCTAGAGTGGGAGTTAGAGTTGAGTCGAACTGCGCTTGGGATTTTCAGAGTTGTCTTCTAGAAAGTCTGGTATAACTCTTGTATCTTTCCTTCTTTGTAAGACTTATCTTATTCAATATATTACTTTTCCTCTACTTTACTTAGTATTACTTTGAGCATTACTATACTAGTTATAGTCTTGTTATATGCTTTTGCTTATTACTAGCCTTTACATTAATAGTCTGTGATCCTTGTGGCCTTTCACGTATGCGATCATTGCCTGTCATAGGGTGCTTTGGTTATAGATCATAATCAAAGTAGTAAGTTGTGTGTAAGCGTGGTGCTTATATATCATCTTACCCTTGGTTACCGCTTGTTGCACAGATTGTTTGTGGTAGCTAGCAAGAGAGTGACAGCCTTATCTAGTCTTTGTATTCCACCATGTGTTCTTAGGAAAGTTCTTAAAAGGTAAGCCCCCCGTAAAAAGAGGGTGCGGTCTGATAGGAGTTTTGTCCTCCTACTGATCTATCCCGTCGCCTAGCATACTTATATTGAGGAGACAAACTATAGTGTTTAGACTAATTAATTGGCTAAGTATATTGAAGTAGAGTGAATTACATAAGAGTCACTATACTCTCTCGTTGTCTTCCCACCTAGCTATACTCACTAGTTATCTCTAAGTTATCTTTTACCTTGACTTATTCATTCATCACCCCTTCCTATCACTTTATCGTTTAACCCCCTATACTAGTTGGTACTAAGTTGAGGCACTCTCTAGGATCTCTCTCTAATTATCATTTCTAGCTCAACATTCCCTTGGGAAAATATAAATTACGATACCTTGGAATACTCCTGGGTGAAGTGCTACAGTGGTATAATCTGTGTGCTTGCGGATTTATCCAATAGTCATAAGAAATACCAACAAGCATTTCTGGCGTCGTTGCCAGGGAAAGCATAGCCTAGAAGTTTTAATTAGATTGAATCCAGATATTCTTGTTAACTTAGTTATCAATTAGTCATAGGGGCTTACCCCTATCTGTGTCTTCCTTTCTTGTGAAGTCAGACAATGTATGAGCGGTTTCCAACTACCGAAAAATTACCTAGAAAATCTTGAGCAGTTGTTGAGGAGGACTAGACGTTGTCAAGTTCCCCCTGAGAGGTTTATCTCGACCCTGAATCCGTTCGGGGAAGGAGGCTCTACACCACCACTCAAGGAAGCTATGGCCCAGAAGGCGATCTCTGACTTCTCAGCCCCGTCCGCTACCCACGTAGCTCAGGGCCCTGAAGTCAACTTTGGGGATGCCACCTTCGAGCTGAAGCCCGCCTTGATCCACATGGGATAGACGATTGGCTCTTAATTCAAGGATTCTACCATGAGCTATCCAGTATGGCCCGTAGTCACCTTGATGCTACCGTTGGAGGGGCATTCCTCCAACACACAGTGCGGAATGCCAAGGACCTCATTGAGAAGATGATAATCAACCAAGGATGGGGTGAGGAACGTCTCCAGCCGAAGAGGAGAGGTATGCACACCGTCAATGAGGTGGACATGCTCTCTGCCAAGATGGACCTCTTAATGAAGAATTTTGAGCACTTTAGCTCAGCTTTTGATCACATCACTTCGCATGCTTTACCTTTCATCAAGCACTAGGAAAAGTGTGAGTGGAATCTCCACTTTAGGGGGGTCGGCCGACACCGTGTGTCCCCTCCTCTCTTCCCTTTTGCTTTGTGTAAGGCATCTCTCTAAGCTAGTGCTCATGGCACCCAAGGGCAAGCCCATGGGGGGTCGGCCAACCACCCTTGGTGCCTCCTTGGTGCCATCTTCTCCCCCTATAAAAGGCCATGCAAGGAGAGCTCAAATCCTCACTCCAACTAGAATTCAGTTCTAGCTCAACCACTTTTTCTTTGCCTTTGCCTTGTTCTCTCCTCACTTCCCTCAAGAGAAGTTCTCACTCTTTGGAGAAGTAGTGCTACTCTCTCTCTCTCAAGACCACAAAAACACCTTGTCTTCACCAAGCTTCTCTTAGCTCAAGCCTATCCCCGCAAGAAGAACTAGGAAGCTCACACCTACACTAGCCTTG
The DNA here is from genome assembly GCA_022036555.1 of Microstegium vimineum. Lineage (NCBI taxonomy): Eukaryota > Viridiplantae > Streptophyta > Magnoliopsida > Poales > Poaceae > Microstegium > Microstegium vimineum. The sequence continues at coordinate 32,436,587 of CM039119.1, read as the reverse complement.
TCCTAGTCTCGTTCTTGTGTCTCTCTTCCTCTCTAGAAGATGAAGAATCCTTTGAAGTCCGCAATGAATAAAATGAAGAAGGTTCTAAGTGGGAGCTCATTTCGATGCTCCCACCAATCCGAGGATACTTCTCATTGAGAGGGGGAGGTTCTGCCCGATATACTTGAGAGAACACTCCAACCGAAGGACAACCTCAGGAGGAGGAAGAATCATCGATGGATATGCCTCATCTTGGTGCATTAATGGTGCCCCCGATGAGGACCTATGATCAACAAAGTGGTCTCTGGTTTGATCAACTAGAGTACCAGAAATATCTCACTCTTCGGGATCGATCTTTCGAGCATACAAGGATATTGAATCCAACTCTCCTCTCCAACGTAGGTATGAACACCAAGTTTGATACTATCTTTTCCACCATTGGTTGGTCTAGCTTTTGGCAAGTAGATGAACTCGGAATAGAATTGCTCACCATAGAGTTCTTGTGCTCCTTACAAGTCTCTAATGATGAAATATCTTTCCACATGTTTAATCAAAGCTTTAGTCTCACTTGGAGTCATCTAAATGTTGCTCTTGGCTTTGATGACACTTGCTTGCTTGACTTAGACCATGCCATGCGTAGATTCAATAAAAGAAAATTTTGGTTGTCTATCTCTGCCTTGAATGAATGCTCAAACCCCAAACTAGAGGAGATCCATAATCCAACCCTTCGTTTTATCCATCTTTGGATGAACATGACTTTGTTCCCTGGAAATAATGCTATTAAGCAACATAGAATTAAAATTGCTTTATGCCATGGTTAACAAGATCCAAATCTCTATTGTAAAATGCTTAGTAGAATTGTGGCAAAGATCGATTGAAGGTAATGAACCCATACAATTCACATCCTTAATCACTCATCTTGCCGAATCCATGAACGTACTAGATGGAACATATGCTTTTGAATATCTCTCTTCACCTAGAGCAGTAATTTCAGAAGAATATCTTACACATGCCCAAATACTAAAAAGAGGTCTCAAGGGTGGACTTAAAATGATCTATAGTGGCCATACAACCGAAGTTCCTATTCCAAATAGGCAACATCAGTTGTATAGGACCCGTAAGCTAACCCTTGATTTGGATCAAGGAAATGGACAAAGAGGTTTTGCAGGTTCAGACAGGAGAGTTCAGGAAGGGCCATACTTTGTTCATATTGAGCAAGGTGGTCCTTCCCATGGAGTTGTTGGCGAGGAGGACGACGATGCAACTTCCATGGATACTTCCAGTGGCATGCCTCCTCGGCCACCACGTCCACAAGGACCACGAGCATCCTTCTCGTCCCCACGAGATAGGGAGCATCGTGAACGGCGGCAACAAATGGATCATCTCACCAATGCTTTAGGCGAGCTACGCGTTGAGCATGGTGAGACAACAAGCATTGTCCAGCAAAGTGCCAAACAAATCCAAGCACTGCAAGAAGAACAAAACCAACAGTGGACATTATGGTGGCAACAACATCCATATCCACCACCACACTACTGAGCAAAGCATAAGCTTGGGAGAGGTTCCCTTCCCCACTAAGGTAAGTGTTTATTCTTCAGCATTTACATTCATGTATTTTCATGCTTATCTTTGTTTGCATCTAAAAAAATCTTTGAATATGATAAAAAGAACAAAAATACTTATCTCTACTCTCACATGTTCCATGAATTTTAATCTCCCTTGTGGAAATGATGAATAGTTGCTCTGCTAAATGTTTCTCTAGTACTTAGTTTACAACGTGATATTTCTCTAAGTATGGATTGCTTGACTTAAAAGAACCATCATGAACCTAAAACTTTTGTGGGTTGCAAATGCTGTAACTAAGTCTAAGTTGTTGTGAGACATGATATAACAAGACAAGAGCTGCTATAATATTGTTCTAAACAAGAATGACTATCGGAGTTTTATTTATTAAAATGATAAAAACACTTTTTGTCCCTCAATGGTGAAAATTTCTACCAAAGCCATATATGCTCTTTCATGATATAAGATTTCTACATAAGCTGCTTACTTTGTGTTGAGTTTGGTCAAGTTTTGTGACCCTTGTTGAGAGATTTATCATGCTTCCAAGATCAAGATCATGTACACGCCACATATATATGCTGCTTCTACACTGGAAGTACATAGAAACATGCCTTACATTTTCCACATAGTTCATGCTCCATGTTCTAATAAAAATTCTCTCTCTAGTATGTTGCTAGTAAATGAGACATAGAATATGCAAAAAAATAGGGGCACATGAAGGTCCCAAGTCTTAGAAAAATAATGAGCAAATCAAAGCTCATAGAAAAATAAATAAAGATAGCTATGTCTCAAAATTAAAAGTTACAAAGAGAGATCATATCAAATAGAGGAGTATTGATCATTTGCCATGTTTCACACACTTACACATCTTGATCTAAGAGTATGACACTTCTCTCATCGGATCTGGAATTTGACTTTACAACATATGCAAGGTAAGTTTGCTACATTCTTTATCCTATCCTACAGCTCCACATAAGCCTTTAGAGATAGGATGAAAAGAAGGCAAACATTGATATGTGCCTTGGTGAGGAATCATACACCATATGATCGACTCGAGAGTACCATTTGAGGAACACTAAGTCTTTCTTTTCAAAACTTTACAAAACCTCCGATATGAAACTTGTGAAAGAATGAGAAAACTAGTGCTCAAGTCAAGTTGTTATATCTCTCAACCACCCAAGACAAAGGATAAAGCCATGAGCCCCATGGAGGACTAAGGTAATATGGGTGAGTCTTTATTGCTAATTTTTCCATTCGAAAGAGAAGTATGATTGTTGTAGATCTAGTACTCTTGAAGTATGAAGCATAGTAGCAACTCCTGATCCACCAAGGCTAAGTTTGATTGTTTGCTCGGGACGAGCAAAACTTAAGCTTGGGGGATCTTGTTGGCATCAAGAATGATACACTTTTATATATGCTGCCAACAACCTCAGGATCAAGGATAAACAATCATATCATGAGCATACTTTATTAAATAACAAGTTCCACATGTCCATGAAGTATGTGATTGCAGGAATGAAGAAATGGAGCAAAGGAGAGCCAGTGGGACCCACATAGGGGGTCGGCCGATCCCCTTAGGGCCCACTAGTTCTCCCCTCTGGCCATGATCTAGGAGAAGCACTCTAGAGTGAATCTCAACCCTTAGATCAGACTGTGCTTTCTCCCAACGGTTCTCATGCAACTCACATGGATCCATGAGCCCACATCAAGGAGATGAACGTGACAAAATAACTTAGAAGAACGAACCTAGCCACATGACAAGTGGGGCCAGCATCTAGAAGGCCGAGGTAGGCCAGAGACCACAAGGGGGGGGGTCGGCCGACCTCCCACATGGCCCACCAGCCCTCACTTAGTCCCTGACTAGTGGGACTGGTTCTAGAAGATGAAGGATGGACCCACAGGCCATAGGGGGGGTCGACCGACTTCCCCCTAGGTCGGTGCAGCTCCTGGTAACCGCCACACTCATTTAGCACATGTTGAAGATCAAGACCATCCACTCTAAGTCGATTTAGAGGCAGTTGGATCCAAGGGTGAAGATTTGAAGCTTCCTGGATGGATGATGTGGCCACTACAAGAATCCTGCTAATCCATGATGGAAAATTTCTATCACAGATCACTAAAAAACCGTCAGCAAACAGCTTTAGTGATGGTTTCAGAAACCATCGCGGATTGAGCGTCATGGATTGACTTGCGCGACGGTCTGTTAAAAACCATCACGAATTAACACAATCGGTGACAGTTTTAAACCATTACGATAGAGCCCAAGGCCTACTTAGTCCAGCCCAAGCCCATTTTTTGTGACGAAAAATAATCGTCACGGATGAATTGCCACATCATCCAAGATGCTTACATGGTTGCTTACGTGGATGATGACATGGACAGTGCTTCAGCCCATTTGTTTTTTTAGAAAATGTCAGCCCATTTATAAATAGGCCAGAATGAAAGATGGCCCAGTTTTAGCCCAATTTCAGCCATTTTTACAGGCCCATTTCAGCACATTATAGCCCAAATTCATCACTAGTTTTTAGCCCACTTTTCAACCTACTACTACAACACATATAGCCCATATACACAACCCATTTTCAAACATTCAGCCCATATAGACTACCCATTTTCAAACAATCAGCCCACATACATAGCCAAAAAAAGCATTTACAACAACAACACATTAAATAAAATTCTTATGTTTCCATCCAACAACATATCACTTAAGTTTTCATCCAACATCAGAATACAAAGTCTCCATCCAACAATAGTTATACAAATGTGGGTACAACCTTACAGTTTACCACGGCACAAGCCAACAACACAGACTCAAAGAAATGCTTACATGTTCAACAAGTTGATGCATCCAGCAGCAGCGAAATATAACCAACAACAACAAAAGGTAAACAACCATGTATAGCTTAACTTGGTCGAAATTGGCTTGACACAAGTTAGCAGCAGAAAAATGCATGGAAGTTAGTGGCAAAAGATATGCACCATGAACGTCTTAACTTGGGCGAATTTGACCGAGCAAAAGATTAACTTTTGCGTCCATCTCAGCTTGAGACTTGGACAAATCAGCCACTTGTGTACGAAGCTCAACATTGGCCCTTCTCTCTGCTTCCAGTTCTGTCTCAGTGCCCTGCTCACTGGATCTAGGCACATTCTGGAACCCCACATTCTTCAAGAATTGATTCTTCTTGGCATTTTCAGCAAGAACATCAGCAACAACTTGAGCCGCAGACTTAGGTTCTTCACCTTCTTTTGTTGAAGATAGCTTGTTCTGCATCAAAGTCTAGCAAACAAGCAAACATGGTTGATGTTGAGAGAATTATAAATAGCATTATAAAGATTCAAAGTCTGAAAGTCATCTTACAATAGCCTCCTGTACAGTAGGGGTAAAGCATTTTTTTCTTGCTGTAGTGGGTCTCCATGATCAAATCAACGACATTAGCTTTTTCATCATTGTATTTGTCACCCTGAGAAGAACATATATACATTAGCTCTAGCATGAATTAGGATGTTACAGAAATCTAGATAGGTGCTGTTCAACTTAAGAAATGATGAATCTCTACAACTATTATTCAACTAAAATCTAAAAGAGAATGTTCATTCAACTAAAAATGGGACTGGTCTAGATAGCTACTGTTCAACTAAAAATTTGGAAGAACATGTCCAAGTAAAGAATAGACAACTACTGTTCACCTACAAAATATGGAAGCAGTAAATGTCGATGGAGTAGCCCCTAGTCTACCTCCTACTATAAATAGAGGCTCACTCCCCCCTCTTCATACATGGTGGACAAGCCTACAAGCTCTATTCCTTAGATTGTTCTAGTAGTTAGTCTAGAGTGGGAGTTAGAGTTGAGTCGAGCTGTGCTTGGGATTTTCGGAGTTGTCTTCTGGAAAGTTTGGTATAACTCTTGTATCTTTCCTTCTTTGTAAGACTTTATCTTATTCAATATATTAATTTTCCTCTACTTTACTTAGATTTACTTTGAGCATTACTATACTAGTTATAGTCTTGTTATATGCTTTTTCTTATTAGTAGCCTTTACATCAATAGTCTGTGATCCTTGTGGCCTTTCCCGTATGTGATCATTGCCTGTCATAGGGTGCTTTGGTTATAGATCATAGTAAAAGTAGTAAGTTGTGTGTAAGCGTGGTGCTTATATATCATCTTAGCCTTGGTTACCGCTTATTGCACGGATTGTTTGTGGTAGCTAGCAAGAGAGTGACAACCTTGTCTAGTCTTTGTATTCCACCACATGTTCTGAGGCAAGTTCTTAAAAGGTAAGGCCCCCGTAAAAAGAGGGCGCGGTCCGGTAGGAGTTTTGTCCTCCTACTAATCTATCCCCTCACCTAACATACTTGTATTGAGGAGACAAACTATAGTGTTTAGACTAATTAATTAGCTAAGTATATTGAAGTAGAGTGAATTACATAGGAGTCCCTATACTCTCTCGTTGTCCTCCCACCTAGCTATACTCACTAGTTATCTCTAAGTTATCTTTTACCTTGGCTTATTCATTCATCACCCCTTCCTATCACTTTATCGTTTACCCCCTATACTAGTTGGTACTAAGTTGAGGCGCTCTCTAGGATCTCTCTAATTATCATTTCTAGCTCAGCTTTCCCTTGGGAAAATATAAATTACGATACCTTGGAATACTCTTGGGTAAAGTGCTACAGCGATATAATCTGTGCGCTTGCGGATTTATCCAATAGTCATAAGAAATACCAACAGACATGCATTAGGAGTGCCATGAAGAAGTGATGCGCTATCGACAGGAGTACGACTACAACAACGATCCACCCCAATGCGGTTCCTCCCAACTAAAAGCATCTAGGCCCCAATGGTTTTAGTGATTAATGACAAAGCTAGATCATTATGACTAACGTTTGTTTTGCATAGGCAAAAGTTGATTAGTTAGGTCATATGTGATGGCAAGTGAATGGGCTTAATGGTATTCATGCCCCCAAGATGGATTTCGTTTTGGTTTTCAAAGGATGAAGCTCAAGGTTGAAGACTTGGATAGTTCTTAGTGCCACTAAGGTGTGAGAAGGGCACTAAGTATAGACTAGGGCTTTGTTTTTCCTTTGGTCGTACTATTAAGCGGGGTAAAAGATTAGTAGCTTGACCTAGGAGAGGTTGGGAATGTTGGTGTATGCACACTTGCCAAACCTAGTCCTAGATAATCTACAAATAGCCCTTGAAGTTGTGGGAGAAAAACTGTCGACGAAATATGCGTCGCAGTCTACCTAGGGGGTACCCTACGGTAGTAGATTGTAGGCGGAGGTGTGGCGACGGCGATCAAGCGTAACACATAGAGCGTAGACACGGTGATTTAGACAGGTTCGGGCCGGAAAATCGCCGTAATACCCTACGTCCTGTGTTTTGGTGGCTGGATTGATCTTGCATATTAGGTTACAAGATCTGCGGATGATCTGAGAGAGAGTTTTGGAGGGGGTCCCTGCTCGCCTTATATAGCAGGGGAGCAGGGTTACAATTTCCATATCCTAACAGATTACGATCGGTCCCTTATGGCAAGGGATCCGAGCCTATCTACTAGGATCTTCCTTGGCGAGCAAGACTTCTTCGGAGTCCTTGGTGAGAACGACGGGTTGGTCGCATGCCGCAAGGCCTCGTGGGCTGGGCTATCTTCTAGTCGGCAGGCCCATAAGGTCCCTAGGGATATGCCGAGGTAATATCCCCAACAAGTCCCCGAGCACGTGGTATTCTTCTGGCGAGCCCGCAACGTCGTCCTCGAAGGCGTTCAGTTGGTCGCCACCATCCGGAGTGGTCGTCATAGAGTCCCGTCCAGGATGCCTGGTCGAGGTACTGCTCGGAGAAGCCTACTGACCAGGTCGAGCTGGTCGAGAGCGTCATAGCTTGATATGCGAGCTGGTCACCTCGTCGAATGCTGCGGCAGCTTGTCAAGAGAATGTGATGTGCTAAAGAAGAAAAACTTTTGAAAAGTCCTTTCCTGGTGAAGTGTACCCACTTAGGCTCTGCAAAAACAACACATAAAAAACAACAGAGCTTTGTCGAGAAGAAAATCAATACATTCACCGCAAGGTGAAGTGTACCCACTTAGTCCCCGAGCATGGTAGCAGGTGAAGTATGCACGTGGCTCCATGCTTTATAAAAATGGGACATAAGGCATGTAAATGAAAATTGAAGCATAAGTTTTGTAAATAAACAACTGCGAATACCTGTAGTCCCCGAGCCTGATGTAAGAAACTTGAAGGCTTCTCGTATCGGGAATGCGATCAGATAACTGGGTCGTGGTTGCCGTCGACGGAGTCCCCGAGTGTGTTTTCGCCGCCAGATTATGTGGATCTTGTCGACCAGGATATTGTAGCCATGTTACTGTAGCTGCCAGAAATAGATTATGGCAAAGTTTCGCGTCCAGTCCCCGGGACTGTAGCGTTGGTGGTTCTGCAGAAAATCATTAGCCGTAAATTGGGGAATGAAATTGAAGTAAATATGTAAATATAGCGGAGATGAAGGCCAATGGGCTGAAATAACCGAGCGTTCAGCGGCCCAAGTCATGGCACGGAAAGCGAGCATGGCGGTTTCTTATTTGGTTGTTGCGGTATCCCAAAAACCTTGGAGGGAGAAGCGTTGCGCCGTTTGGTATAAAAGGGAAACAACGGCGGTGGTGGTTTCCATTCTATCGTTGCAGCAAAAAATCCTCATTTTCCGCCATAACTTTCCTAGCACTTTTTTCGTGATTTCTTTGATTCATCCTCCCTCGTGGTTCCTAATTGTTTTGCTCGCCGGTGATGGCACCTAAAAGGGGTGCGGGCAGGAGGTTGTCATCGGTTAGCGGAGCTTCTGTGTCGCCATCCTCAAATGTTAGGGTTGGGGATCTGGTGGTGTCGCCCTGGGCGAAGCATTGGACTCATAGTACCTTGAAGGAGGATGACATTAATACTCTTGTTTTCGGCGATCTTCTCTCGGATAAGGAGGTCGGCGGATGGCGGTCGGTGTTCGGCGAGGCCTTCCCGATGCCGGATACTGGTGAGCTCGTCATGTTTGAGCCTTTCTTCCGGTGCGGACTCGGAGTTCCTCTCCATCCTTTCCTTCGTGGTCTCTTGCGGTATTATGGTATTTCGCTCTACAACCTGAATCCCAACTCGATTGTGCATATTGCGACATTTATCCACATGTGCGAGGCATTTATCGGGATCTATCCTCACTTCGATTTGTTTCGGTACTTCTTTCGTTTGAAGACTAATGGAACTAGGTCGTCGGGTGTTATTAGTTCGGTGTACCTTCAACTCAGAGATGGTATGGCTAAGGAATACATTGCAATGCCTCTACACTCCAAGTTTGCCGGACACAAGTCGAGATGGTTTTACATTCATCAGGAGAAGCCTTATGCGTCGTGTGATCCTGCACTAGTGCCCACGGTACTGGATACCTGGTTGGAACCACCACCCGAAGCCAGTTTGGGTATGGTGGAATCACTTCTGGAGTTAATCGATCGCCGTACTCTCGATGGTGTGGTGATAGCTTGTAGTTTTGTCACCAGACGATGTCAGCCTTGCAAGGATAGGGAGCATCCAGCTTTTGAATATGTTGGTAAGGATGACAGTACTCGGGAGGCGCCGGAAAATATTGAGCCTGCAGTTGCTGAGAAGCGTTTGAACTATATTTTTGACTTGTCGAAACGTTCGTCGCTGCTGCGTTCAAGGGAGCCTTTTTCTCTTCATCGTTCTCCTCAGGTTCTGATATTTGTCTCACATTGTGTTATTGCTTGTAGTCTGTGTACTTATGTGCCTTGGTTCTGCAGGTTCATAGTGAAAGCCGTGCTCGCTATTTCACCATATTACCGACCACCGGTGTGTTGCCGGAGTTTTGTACGCCTCTGGCGGGTGGTGACGCTACTGATTCGGGTGAACCTATACCTCCGTCGTTCCGGGGATGTGAAGCTCCCTTTGAGGATGAGGATGTCTCGCTCGGCGCGTACTCCGAGCTGAGGGCTTCAGATGTGGCCGACTCTTCAAGGTCTCCTGGAATGGGCAGGTTCTCTCGTCGGAACGCGTTTGCTTGGTGATTACCTTTGTTTTCCTTGTCGGCTTTGAGTGATTCTTGTTACATTATGTGGTATTATCTGACGAGGTTGGTTCGCTTGTGCAGTACTACGTCAGAGGCTGTTGATGGGGTCTGGTTGAACGATCGCCTAGGGGGAAGACGACTATTGCCGATCCGAAGCCGTTGAGGTTAGAGCCCTGGGCTGTGGGTCACCCTGGACTTGGCGGCGACTTGGGCTCTTCAGGGGGCCATGAGGTTCCTTCTGGTTTTGCGGCAGAATCTGATGATGACAGGATACTGCTGGCATTTCGCTCATGTTCGAAGAGGAGACGGAGGCGGGCTTCTGTTGTTGTTGATGATGATTTTGTGGAGCCTCCCCGCTCGCGGGAGGGTGTCGTTGGTGATGAAGGTCTTGATTCTGATCATGATGTCTTGGATGGTGTGGAGGTGAGTAGTAGGCTTCTTCTTCTCCCCCTTCTTGTTTTTTGGTTTGGCCGCGTGCTCAATCATGCTTCACAGGCATTGCTGAGAACTAGTCGGGAATGCAAGCTCCGGATTGCATCTTTGGAGGGATCTTTGCAGGAATCTTATGCGCGGACGCGTGAGTTGGAGAGGGCTCTTTTGGAGAAGGAAGGTGACAACCTAAGTTTGCATGACAAGCTCTCAAAGGTGACAACCTAAGTTTGATTTTTCAGAGTTTATGATTTGCCCTTGTGCTTATGTAATTTGACGTTTTGTAGAACTGGATGCCGAAGTTGTTGCCGGGCGCCGCCGGTTTTGGAGCCTGATTGAAGAGCTCGGGCTGGTGATGGCCAGCGTGGATGATGTTGCTTTTGTTTCCACTCCCCCGTCGAACGAGGCCATTTCTAATGCTTTGTCAAGGGCTCAAGGGTTCTATGGACGCTTCAAGTCGTTTGTGTCGTTGGCGGTGCAAGAGATGCTTTCTCATGGACTTTCGATGATGCGGTCGCATTATCCACATGTTGATCTTCAGAAGGTTCGTACTGGTTACGCAGCGGGTACGTCGGAGTCGGATGTTAGTCGTTTGGAGGAGGAAGCGGACGCGGTTGCTGGGGATCTTCTTTCCGATATTGAGTTTTTTGCTATGAAGTAGCTGTCATTCGTATACGTAATACAAGGTTGGGATGGACTTGTAATTGAAATGTCTTAAAGCTGTATTTATCCGGGCGGTGAGCTTTTATTTCACTTGTATGTCCTTTTGTGCCTGCTGAGTCGTGAGCCATAGCGATGAATCGTTCGGCCTTGGGTCTTAAATGGTCCAGATCGTAGGGCTAGCACCGCTGCACGCATAGGATACATAAGGACTCCCAAGGAGGCATGCTGCTGGCAACCCACGGCGCAGAGGGCGAATAGCTCATGCACGCGTAGGGTGATGCCAGAGACAGGGCCTTTTTCCGAGAGGCTCGATCATGGTGTGACCAGGGCCTCTGGAGACCGTTTCCTGCAGACGTTGGGCGAAAAGCCATGCTGCTTGTAGAGTTGTCGACCGTACCATGGTCGTATACAGATTCTGGGCACATAACCTCACGCCTCCCGACCCAAATGATATCGCTCGGTTGCTGGGGAAATATCATTTGGGAGGTCTGTCAACGTGGTCGTAGCGCTTAGGGTAGCTACTTCTATTCGCTATGACTCATTGACAGGCCAGCTTTGGGTGCTTTCTTGTTATGGCCAGGCTGTTTGGAGAAACGCCCTATTGCGTTTTTGGAGAGGTCGTCGAACACTGTGGGAGTGTTTTGGAGAGGTCGTCGAACGCCGTATGCGTTTTGCAGAAGTCGTCGAACGCCGTAGGCGTTTTTGTAGGAATCGTTGTTTGCCGTGGTCGCTTATTTAGATAAAGAAGGAGATGTGTGGGCGAAATGTCGAACTTTATTGATATGGGTGTGACAAATGATACAAGTATATTAGGCGTAGAAACGCCTAAGATGCTCTATGCTCCATGAGTTAGGTACGTCGACACCTTCCTGGTTTGCGAGACGATAAGACCCGGGTCGGGTTACTTCTTTGATTATGTAGGGGCCTTCCCAATGCGAATAAAGTTTATGCATGTCTTCGGTTTTGAGCTTCCTTTTGAGGACGAGTTCTCCAACGCTAAATGATTTGCGACTGACGTTGCGGTTGTAGTACCGGCGGACGCCTTCTAGGTACTTAGCCGTGCGTATGCATGAAGTTAACCTCTGCTCTTCCAGATTGTCGATGTCGTCGTTTTGAGCTTGGTCGGACGTTTCTTCATCGTAATGTTCCACCCGTGGGGAGCCGAAGGCGACGTCGGTTGGCATTACCTCTTCAGATCCGAACACCATGAAGTATGGAGAGACGCCGATGTTGCGACTAGGCTAGGGACGCAACCCCCAAAGCACCGCGGGCGATTCGTGGAGCCAACGACTAGCGTTTTTTTCCTCCTGATATAGCCTTTTCTTGAGTGCGTCTATTATCATCCCGTTTGCGCGTTCGGCCTAGCCATTTGCTCTGGGGTGAGCGACGGAGACGTATTTGACTAGTATTCCGTTGTCTTCGCAGAAATCCCAAAAAAGGCTTCCGGTGAAATTTGACCCTAGGTCGGTAATGATTGAATTCGGCATGCCGAATCGGTGTATGATTTCGTCGATGAAGGCGACTGCGCTCCCAGCGGATGCTTTGGTAATTGGTTTAACCTCGATCCACTTGGAGAATTTGTCGACGGCTATATAGATCCATTTGAAGTTTGCCGGTGCTGGTCGGAAGGGCCCGAGCATGTCTAGACCCCAACAGGCGAAGGGCCATGAGGCTGGTATTATTTGTAGTTCCTGGGCGGGAAGGTGAGTTTGTTTGGCGAAGAATTGGCAACCTTTGCAGGTGCGCACCATTTGCTCTGCGTCGGCGACCGTTGTGGGCCAATAGAACCCTGCACGGAAAGCTTTTCGTACTAGCGTTTTTGCAGCGGCATGATTCCCACAGGTACCAGCGTGAATATCTTGTAGGATCGCCGCACCATCCTCCTTGGAGACGCATTTTTGTAGTGCTTCGAACCTAGAGATCTTCCTCATCAGTGTACCATCTATGAGGACATAGTTGTGGGCTCGGCGGGTTAGTCGTTCTGCTTCTGTCTCATCGAACGGTACCACGTTGTTTGAGAGATATTGAATAAAATCATCCTGCCAGTCGAATGATTGGGTGGCGCTTGCGGCGATCATCATGTTAGCCTGTGGTAGTGGTAAGTCATCGGATGGAGCTTCTCATTCATCGATGATCGATGGGGTGTGCAAATCGTGGACGAAAACTCCCGCCGGATGGGAGACCGTGATGATCCTAGTTTGGCCATTTCATCTGCTGCCTGGTTTTGATCACGCAGGACGTGGTGATACTCGATCCCGAAGAATTTACCTTCCAATTTTCGGATTGCGGCGCAGTATGTGTCCATCTTCTCATTGGAGCACTTCCATTTTTTGTTAAGTTGATTAACTACTAGGGCCGAGTCACCGTTGATGATGATGTGCTTTATACCAAGCTCGCTCGCGATTCTGAGCCCGTGTAAGGTTGCCTCGTATTCGGCGGTGTTGTTAGACGCCGGGAATAGTAGTCGTAGGACGTATCATAGCCTATCTCCGTATGGTGATATGAAAAGGAGGTCGGAGCCTGCCCCATGGATGGATAGTGAACCATCGAAGAAAAGAGTCTAGTGCTCGGGGGCGTCAGTGTTTATTGGGGCCTGGATGTCGGTCCATTCTGCGATGAAGTCAGCAAGCGCCTGTGACTTGATCGTGTGTCGCCCTTGGAAAGCTATGTTGAACGTTCCCAGTTCCACCGCCCATTTGATTATTCGTCCTGTAGCGTCCTTGTTGCGCAGAATGTCGCCTAGCGGGAATTCGGTGACAACTGTCACCGTTGTTGGTCCTGTAGCGTCCTGTAGTGCCGGAGCTTGCGCGCAGTGATGAGGACTGCGGATAATAGTTTATGTACCTAGGGATATCTTGTTTTTGACTCATTTAGTACTTCGCTTGCAAAATAGCACGGCCTTTGAACCGGGTATACACGTCCGTTTTCTTCTCGTTCGACCACCATAATGGTGCTGACAACTCGATTGGTGGCGGCAATGTAAAGAAACATTGGCTCGTCTTCTTTTAGCGTGACCAGAACAGGTGGTTCGGTGAGGTATCGCTTAAGGTCGGTGAATGCACGATTTGCCTCGTCGTTCCATTCGAACTTCTGTCCGCCCTTCAAGAGTCCAAAGAACGGGAGGCCTTTTTCTCCGAGGTGGGAGATGAAGCAGTTTAGGGCAGCCATGCATCTAGCGAGTTTTTGTACATCCTTGATGTTAGACGGAGGCTTCATTTGAAGGACTGCAGCTGTTTTTTCCAGATTAGCCCGAATGCCGGACTGACTGACGATGTTGCCGAGCAGGTTTCCTGATGACGCACCGAAGATGCATTTCTTTGGATTTAGCTTCCACCTGAACTTATTGAGGGCCTCGAACGTTGCCTCTATGTTGGCGACCAATGTGCCAGCGGAGTGCGTTTTTATAACTACGTCGTCCACGTAGGCCTCGACCTTCCCTGGGATGAGCTCTTTCAAGCACTCTTGTATAGCGCGTTGGTACGTGGCGCCGACGTTTTTTAGTCCAAAGGACATCGTTGTGTAGCAGTAGGCGCCGAAGGGGGTTATGAATGATGTTTTGATCTGATCCTCAGCCTTCAGCGCTATTTGGTGGTAGCCGGAATAACAATCTAGGAAGGAGAGGAGTTCGCATCCGGTGGTAGAATCAACGACTTCATGGATACGTGGAAGATGGAAAGGGTCGGGAGGGCAATGCTTGTTGAGACTTGTATAATTGACACACATTCTCCATTCATTATTCTTTTTTCTTACAAGCACCGGATTGGCGATCCAGTCGAGATGGTTTACTTCTTTAATGAACCCTACGGCTAGGAGTCGGGTTATTTCAGCTTTAATGGCCTCTTTCCAATCTGGTGCGAATCTTATAAGCTTCTGACGAGTCGGTTTGGCACCCTCAACCACGTTCAATGAGTGCTCAGTGCGGTCACGGGGGATGCCAGGCATATCCGCCGGCTTCCAAGCGAAGATGTTGACGTTACTATCCGCAGGAAATTGACGAGCGCGCTTTCTTGTTCAGGGTCGAGGCCGGTGCCGATCACGGTGGTCTTCTCGGGGTCATCATCGACCAGGGGCACAACCTTTTTTTCCCTGCATTTCTTCAAAGCACGTGTAGTTGGAGGCTCTGGGACGTCAAAATCTCTTGCATGTGGCTTGGCCGCATCGGATAGGTAGATTTGGGTACCGCGTTGGTGTTCTTGCCTGGTCGCGTCGTCAATCATCTTTTGTTCACATTCGTAGGTGGTTTGTAGATCGGAGCAGATGCTAACGACACCTTGCGGTGTTGGCATCTTGAGTACCAAATACGTATAGTGCGGTATCACCATAAGTTTGGAGAGTGCAGGCCGTCCAGGGATGGTGTCGTACGGGGTATCAATGTCGGCGACCACGAAATCAACAAGTTCTTCACGAGCTAGGTGGTCAGACTCAAATCGTATCGGGAGAGTGATATGTCCAGTCGGTATCAAGCTTTCGCCAGGGATGACGCCATGGAGGGAGAAGCTCGCGGGGCGGAGGCTGCTTTTCTGGTACCCGAACCGCTGGAGCGTACTCGGGAAGATGACGCTGAAGGAACTGCCCCCATCGACGAGTATCTTCTTGAAGTAGCCAGATGATATAGCCGCACTGATGACTAGGGGGAAGCGACCAAGATAGTCGTGACGTATCTGGTGGTCGTCTCTTGAGAAGTTGATCTGCTGCCTTGTCCAGTTTTGAGGAGGGACATGCACACTATTGCAGTTATAAAAAGCTCGGCGGCGCTTACCGTTACCGCTTGGGTGCCCACAAAATATGGGAAAGATGCGCGCGACCTTCGTGAAGCTGGTAGTAAGAGCCGCAGCCGGGTCTCCTTTTTCTGGGTTGCTGTCTGGTCGCTTCGGGTCCGCCTTGTTCTGGAAGGCCTCCCTGAGGGCGATGCACTCCCGCATGGTATGTTTCTCTTGTTCGTGAAGAGGGCAGGGACCGTCGAGGACCTCTTTGTACCCGTTACTGCGTCGACGCTTTCGCCCAATGCCATGGCCGGCGACATCTAGTGCTGAGCGAAGCGGTAGTGTTTCCGGGGCGACCCTTCGTGCGGCCGTTGCACATGGACGGAGTCGACGGCAAGCGACGCTGATGAGATCAATACACTCGGCGAGATCTTCATCAATCTGATCGACAGCGCCCGCAGAGTCGTCGGGAGTAGCACGATCTAGGGAGTTCCGGGCCACCTTGGTGGTCGGGTCTTCGATTGAAAGGGAGTTTGGCGCGAGGAGAACCGCAGGTTCTGCGGTTTCGAAGACGGAGACAGTGCCATGGATGGTACAGATCATAGATCCAATCTGGAGGGTGGCGCCGCCTGCGGGGATGACCATGGATCCGGGGAAGGTAACCGCTTGATGAGCCATGGAGTCGATGCACACGCCCCCTACCTGGTGCGCCAACTGTCGATGAAATATGTGTCACAGTCTACCTAGGGGGTACCCTACGGTATTAGATTGTAATCGGAGGTGTGGCGACAGCGATCAAGCGTAACACAGAGAGCGTAGACATGGCGATTTAGACAGGTTCGGGCCGGCAAATCGCCGTAATACCCTACGTCCTGTGTTTTGGTGGCTAGTTTGATCTTGCATATTAGGTTACAAGATCTGCGGATGATCTGAGAGAGAGTTTTGGAGGGGTCCCTGCTCGCCTTATATAACCGAGGAGCAGGGTTACAATTTCCATATCCTAACAGATTACGATCAGTCCCTTATGGCAAGGGATCCGAGCCTATCTACTAGGATCTTCCTTGGCGAGCAAAACTTCTTCGGAGTCCTTGGTGAGCACGACGGGCTGGTCGCGTGCCGCAAGGCCTCGCGGGCTGGGCCGTCTTCTGGTCGGCAGGCCCATAAGATCCCTGGGGATATGCAGAGGTAATATCCCCAACAAAAACCCCTTCACAATTCTTGGTGAAAATAAGTGAAGAAGGGGTCTAGAAGAGCTCTGGACCAGTTTGCCTAAGAGGCTCCAGACCATTGGAAGTCGTCCGTAGGCCAGAGTAAGGCACAGAGCTGAGGAAAGGTCTTCAGCCTACCTGTCCGGAGACCTCTGGACCACAGTGGATTAGTTCAGTGCTATGAGTTGAAGTGGAGAGCCAAGGTTAAGGCTCCGGACTAGTCTGATGGCCTAGTCCGACGGCTAGTCCAACGCACTACAATAACATCCAAAGAGGTGAAAATGGCGTCGGCCTCGTCCGGTGCCTAGCTCCGAACCAATGCAAGTGTTTCGAAGGCCCCCTGTCATAGTGTGGACACTGTTTTGTTTGTGAGCTCCGGACCATGCACTTTGGTTCGACGGTCCTGACACTAGTACAGTCCAGAGGTTCGCAGGCAAGAGAAAAAACACATAACGACTAGTTTGGAAGGTAGGGGCTATATATAGTTGCCCATCTTGTCCAAGTTAGCTCTCTTGGCCATTGTTTCAGCTGAAGGAATCTTGAGAGAAGTTCTTGTGAAGACAAGAGCCTAGTGAGGAAGAGTTTGAGAGATCCAAATCTTGTTCTTTCTCCCTAGGGTGATTAGGAGTGACAAGTGTGCATTCATCCAACTTCCTAGCATTGAGTGGGGAAGTGAAGGTCTTGTGCTTGTTACTTTTGGTGATCGACAACACCTAGACGTCTTGGTGGAGATCGGAGGCTTGGTGACCACCGAGAGCTTGTTGGTGGCCCTCCTCCACATGTTATGATCAGTTGTGGGTGATTCACCGAGCCGGAGCGGCGAAGAATCAACCCATAGGGAGCACTCGGTCCTTATGCAGATCGAGGGGGAGCAATACCTTGCGAGGTGCTCCAATGAGGACTAGGGGGAGTGTCGACTCCTTGATACCTCAGGAAAACATCACCGTGTCACCCTTGTTTCTTCTCCCTAGCTCTTTACTTTCCGCATTTACATTCCGCACTTGTTTTTGCTCTTTGAACTAGAATTGTGTAGGGTGTACTTACTTTTCTATGACTTGCTACCACTTTCCTAGCTAGGACACACTTGTAGGCACTAGGGGGTGATTGGCATTTGGTTAGGTTTTCATATTTGCTTTAGAAATCAAAAACAAGCCCAATTCACCCCCCTCTTGGGCATCTTGATCCTTTCAATTGGTATTAGAGCCTCGTTGCTCTAAATTAGGCTTCACCACCTAGAACAAGATGTCCCACGAGTATGGTCCACCACCATTCTTTGATGGTGATGACTTTCCTTATTGGAAGGTCCACATGGAAGCCTATCTAGAGGCCGTGGACGTTGGTGTTCTCAAAGCCGCCACTTCTGGTGGATCTTACTTCACCGAGGATCCTTTCTTTGAGAAGCACAATGCCAAGGCAAAGAATATCCTCTTTCGTGGCATTTGCAAGGATGTATTTAACCGTGTGCGTAATGCCAAAGATGCATATGAGTTATGGACAACTATTTGTGCACTCCATGAGGGCACAAAGGGTGAGCGTGAGGAGCACTATCACTTGGTCATGGCAAAATTGAACTCTTTCACTATGCTTGCCAATGAAAATGCAAATAAGATGTACTCACGACTTAACATTCTTGTAGAGGAATTGAATGGACTTAGGCTCACTCAAATGTCTCCGTCTAATGTGGTGAGGAAGATACTATGTGTGCTCCCCATTGACAAATATGGGCACATTGTAACCGTTCTTCACCAAGGCAACCTCTCTACATCAACTCCTACTCAAGTGTTGGGGAAGATCAACACCCATGAGATGTACATGAAGATCAATGATGGCGCATCTTCCTCCACAAAGAAGAAAGAGAAGGAGAAGGACTTGGCTCTCAAAGCTACCACCAAAGAGAAGTGCAAGTTGCAAGTGGTGGTGAGATCTCAAGTGATGATGATGAAGACAACATCGCTCTCATGATGAAGAAGACCACCAAGATGTTGAAGAGGCTAAACAAGAATGGAGTCAAGTTTGACTCAAAGAAGAAGAAATTCTTCACAAGCTCTTCAAGGAAGCCACTCTCTAAGATGGATTGCTACAATTGTGGCAAGCTTGGCCACT
Organism: Microstegium vimineum; assembly: GCA_022036555.1. Lineage (NCBI taxonomy): Eukaryota > Viridiplantae > Streptophyta > Magnoliopsida > Poales > Poaceae > Microstegium > Microstegium vimineum. The sequence goes on along the minus strand of CM039119.1, from coordinate 32,417,887 downwards.
TAGCTCATTATTGCACCGAACCCAAGAAGGACAAGTTCAAGAACAACAAGGGTGACCATGATGATTCAAGTGATGAAGACAAGAAGCAAGACAAACCATTCAAGAAGAAGAACTTCAACTTTCATAAGAAGAAGAATGGCAAGGCTTACATTGTGGGTGATTGGCTCACCGACATAGAAGACTCAAGTGACTCCTTCGATGATGAGAGTGATGAGGAGAAGGTGGCCGCTATTGTGATTGGGACTTCTCTTCCACCGCCACCACCTCCACCATCTTCGGGATCATCCTCTACACACCAATGCCTTATGGCTAAGGGTGACTAGAAGGTACAAAGTGAGGATGAGGGGAGTGATAGCTCTAGTGATAGTGATGATGAGTTTGAGGTACCTTCCTATGATGAAATGATGAAAATTCTTAACAAGTACACTAAAATCATAAGGAAGTACAAAGCTAAAAATGAATCACTAGAGGAAGTGAAAGAAAACTTGCATGCTAAGCTTGATGCCTTAACTAGTGCTAATGATGAACTAAAACTTGAGAACAAAACTCTCTCATCTAGCACTAAGGAGCTCAAAGCCTCACTCAAGCAAATGAATGAGAAACATGACAAGCTTGAGAGGTCATCGCAATATATCTTCACTAGGTATAACTTGCTAAAAGATGACTATACCAAAGTGAAGCTTGAGCATGATACTCTTGTGGTTGCAAATCAATTGCTTAATGATAATCTTGCCACACGTGATGCTACTAACCCTCTTGTGAAGCTTGATGAAGCTACTTCTTGTGATGATTTGATTGATGATGTGGCTTGTGAGCAAAGTGCCAAGTGCAAGGGCAAGAAGATTGTTGAGGCGGACAAGTATGATGATTATGTCAAGTTGAGAGATGAGAATGACAAGCTCAAGGAAGAACTTATGAACCTCAAATTTAACAAGCCTATTGTCATCAATGTGGCAGAACCGTCCAAATTATAAGAGATCAAGTACCAAAGTAGCCGATTTAACTGCCACTTAAAGCACTTGAGCCCATATAATCCCGGTAGTCCGGAAATCTCGAAGGATTTCTAACAATCGTATATCCAACCCAGACCATGCAAACTCAGGTATGCACATTCGAACGAACCAACACTTAAATGAATATACTTGGAGTATGAAATAAAGTTATTACAACACTTTGTTCCAATTAAAGTAGTACTCACGCCACGACACATGTGGCCAAATAAAACATTGCTTTAAAATTCAATTCCAAGGTCTCACTCCACGCGAATACCATTAATAAATTAGGGGTGCCAACGAGGACATGTCCAACAACAGCAAAAGATGAGCTCGTAGAAGACCTTGCCCACAACCTACTCCTCTTCTCCTTCGACAGGATAGAGACAGTGCTTACAATAGCCAAAGTATACTTGGCCATCTGCAACAAACGGGATAAACCCTTAGTACGGGAATGTACTCAGCTAGACTTACCTATCTAAATGAAAATAAAGACTCCAAGGGTATGCATGGATTTTTATGTGGATCTGGATAAACTTTGCTTTGGCGGAAATGCGAACAATATGAAACTTAAAGATTAGAGAGAAGCCATTTTCCATCCTATCATTATCTCTAAGTTTGCACCTGTACTAGAGCACACACTTGATCTAAGCAATCAATATAATAATATATCCAATTCCTTCATCAATATTTTAGTAGAACCATTATGATGTCACATGGAGTTGTACCGTGGTGAAGCTCAGCATAATCCCCCAATATCCGGTGGGAGGCGGCAATTCGAATCGATATACAACCAGCTAGCAAGATTACCTTTAACACACGCCCACACTTTCCCCGTCGGGTCCATGCATTGGGTTACCGCTCAACACTGTCCAGGTAGTACGTCGCGAGCTTAGCGTAATCCACCCACTTGGAGAAATCAGTTGGCCACCACGAGGCAGGTCGTATCTCCAAACTAGAGGGAGCCAAAAGTAGACTGAGGGTCGGCCCGGACAGTGTTTACTCGTCTTCGGGGTCGATACTCACAACGGCCCCTATGCGAAAGGGCGCATTCAAAGATGTAAGAGGGCCACCATCGTATAAAAACCTATACGATCCAACGGACGGACTACCCCCAAGTCTTGACCACTTGGTGCATTTGCCTTCCAGTTGACCGCATTTCCTTACTACCATTGGTTCTTTCCACGATAGCAAATATAACCAACCATGATCGGTACTATCCCCATGGGATAATACGAACATAAATATAAATGTAACCATTTATTCTAAGAAGGCTAAGCGATTTCTTTTACTTTTATTTACAGGTTAACAAGGTAGGTAAAACAATAATCAAGGAAGGTAATGCAACAATTAGGATTCAGTCAACTCCTATCACCTAATGCATCACAGTATAAAATACTCAAGTAGATTAATTGTAAATACTGGGAGGCTTAAAGATGCTGGTGGTCAGGGCACTCGGGGAGGTTAGTGTCGAGCTCGTGGTGCTCCTCGTTCAGCTCCTGCACCTCCTGGACTCCTTCTTCTGGAAGTTGCTCCTGAGGTTCCTCTACTGATCTTGTACTGTTGCGATGCATATAAGTACTTATGGTGCAGGGATGATGCTTGAATACGAACTAAACACTTAAAGATTACTTTTGGAATTATCTTAAATATTTACTCTAGTTCCACTTTACACAGCAAGTATATAGCAAACTGATCAGAAAAATCTACAAAAATTACAGGGAACAGATCAAGCCTACTGGATGCGACTGCCGAAATTTCACTTAAAGCAAAGCTACCAGCTAGCAAGTACAAAAAGATGAATTTAAAGGCAGAAAAAGCACTTTGAACTAGAGCTACTAGCTAACAGAGTGAAACATGCTATATCTTATTTTTAACATGTTCTTTGCTCAGAAATATATTTATCAAGAAAGTTCCATGATGAGCACAAACATTTATAATCTATATGATTTTCCAAAGAAAACCCTAGAAAAGGACACTTGAACTACAAGTATCTCTTCTTCCATACAACATACCACATTTTATATTTTTCCTAGACAGATTGTGGTACACAGAGACTACACAAAAAGTTTCATGATTTATACATGCACAGATTTACCACAGGAATTAATCTAAGAAAACAGCAGAAACACATTTTAATAAATAACTATTAAAACTTACACAAGAACATGACATGTTATATTTTTCCTAGATTCTACACAGAATAACAGAGCTAGCATAAAAACATCACATTTTTATTTGATCATTTCATGTAGGAACACATTTAACTTTGATAAAAGCAGAAAAGGATTATTTAAACATTAGTACTGAAAACATTCTCCAAAAATTACTTTTATATTTTTAACAGAAAGATCATCATTTATAGAGTCTAACACAATTTAATTCATCATTTTTGGATTTGCCAAACTTTAGATATAAAATAAACAAGCATTAACACATTTACTGAAAATAGGAAAAAGGAAATGTATTTCTGAATTCGGCCCATGGTGAACAGTGTTGGGCTCGACCCAGACAGTGCGGGAGGCCAAACTGACAGGTGGCGCCCGTAGTGAACGCAGGGTCCACCTGGCAGCGAGCCAGGGCAGAGCACCGGCGCTGACCGACGTTTTCTCACCGGCGGTGAGGCTAGCCTTGGTGTGCTCGGGGTGACAACGCGCATCAACTGGGGGTGTTGGTTGAACCAGCGCAGCCGTGGAAGTGGCCGACGACGTGCGGTGGCGAAGCAGCACGGTGGCGTAATGTGGTCAAGCTATTACCGGTGGCGTGCTGCCCAGCGAGCGTGCGCGTGAGCACCGCGGTGGTGTAGTGAGTGTAGGGCAAGTGCTGGTTGAACCGGAAGAGCTCCGAGGAGGTCCGGCCACGTGTGAGCTCCACGGCAGCGGCAATGGCGCACGACCAACGGAGGTGCGGTGACTGAGGGTGAGCTAGGGCTAGCAGAAAGGTGTCCTCACCTCTACTACCCTCGGTGAAGCTTCCACGGAGATGGAGGCGACGGAGGCGGGCCGGAGAGGGTTGAACGCAGATAGGTTGTTGCGGTGGCAACTCCGAGCCGGGGAACGGCGACGGCGGTCTGGCAACGGTGAAGCTTGGCTAGCTAGCCCAAGGCGAGCAGCGCGTGTGCGAGGCGAAAGTGAGGTGGTGTGAGATGGATCGAGCAGAGACGCTCAGGTGGTGGCGGATTTGAAATGGGGGCGCTGCGGTGCTCTCGGTGAATGGCACGACGAGAGCAGATGCAGAGCGAGCGAGAGAGAGTGAATGAGCGGGCGTGTTTGCGTGTGCGGGGATCGCAGTGGTGTAGTCGCCCTCTTCTGCGCGGTCATGGCCGACCGGCGCGGCCAGTGGGGGCCGGGACGCGACGGTGCGGCAGCGGCGCGGCGTGTCTGCGGCGCGCGGCAGAGACGGCAGTGCGCGGGGCAGAGCGCGACTTGGTCGACGCGCCGTTAAGACGGAGTCGCACTCGATCGCGAGCGAGACAAGGCAGGAAACCAGTCGGTGGCGTTTGCTGCGGCGCGGTAATGGCGACGCGACGGCTCGGCGCGGCGCTCCGCGTCTGCGCGGTGGTCTGCGCGGAAGAGGCGGCAGCGGGCGAGCAGGGACGCAGCAGAGGAGCTCTTGGTCCACGCGCCATTAAGGCGGATACGCATTGAAGCGTGACCGGGACGGGGCGAGGTCTGGCCAGGGTGCTGGCGTGTGCGGCTCCGGCGACGTGACGGCGCGGCGCTGTCCGCGGCGTGGCCAGAGCAACAGGGCGCAGCGAGGGGCGAGCAGGCGGTCGGCGCAGGGTGCACTGCGCGGCGCGGCACGTGAGCGGCTCTGGTCGTTCGGCGCGGCGCAGGAATCGGCCGCCACGCGGTAGGCGACGTCGGCATACGGCGCAACCGCGGTTGGATGAGCGCGCGCGGGAGTGCGCTGCGCGTGCGTGCGGGCACGTGCGCTGCGCGGGCGCGTGGGCGAGCGCGAGCTGGGCTGCGTCAAGGCCGAGCGGGCCGAAAGGGTTAACTCGGCCTGTTTCAGTTTTCTTTTACTTTTTCCATTTTCCTTTGATTTGTTTCAACTGAATTTGCTTCAAAACAGTTTCAAAAACTCCAAACTAAGTTTTGACACTTAAACCAAAGTTGTTCAGAATAAAATGCTCTACATTTTTCATGTAGGTCATAAATTCTGAAAACCATTATTTTACAGGGTTCTAGATTAAAACTAATTAGGTCATTTTAAGAAAAGAATTAGTTTTATTCTTGAAATTTAAACTAAGCTTAATTAGGCAAGGTGATTAGCAAGAGAAGCAATCTACTCTTTATTCTAAGCATAGCAAACTTAGCTAAACATGCTGATCAAGATTTAAAGCATAAAACACTTATTCAATTCTAGTTTCAAAGATATAATTAAACACACACATGAAATGATAGCATAAGCAAACATGAATGCAATGCAATGCTTATGCTTAGTGGCTAATGGTGATCCTAATGCAAAGCTTGACACAGGGTGTCACAACCCTTCCCCCCTTAAAGAAATCTTGTCCCAAGATTTGGGTTTCGTACCATTTATTATAAAAGGCGGGGTAGTTTGCGCTTAGGTAGGCCTCGGTCTCCCAGGTTGCGTCATTCGGACCATGATTACTCCAAAGAATCTTGAAAGTCCTCACTTCTTGGCTTCTAGTGACTCTGGTCTTTGTGTCCAAGATCTTCTCTAGTTTCTCATAGTACTCTAAGTCTGATCTGATCACGACGTCGGAACTCTGTACTGCTTCTTCTTCCGGAACTCGAAGGCACTTCTTGAACTGAGATACATGGAACACTGGAAAGATCGCACTCATCTCTGGGGGTAACTGCACTTGGTAAGTCACCTTGCCTTTCTTGGCAATGATCTGATAAGGTCCGACATATCAGGGTGCTAACTTCTTTTTAATTCCAAAGCGGCGGACTCCGTTCATAGGTGATACCTTAAGGTACACATAGTCACCAACTTGAAACTCCAAAGGTCTCCTCCTTTGATCGGCATATCCTTTCTGTCGAGATTGAGCTGCCTTGATATGTTGTTGAACAGTGCGGACTATCTCTTCTGCCTCTTTCACATACTCCGTACCATAGTATCTCTTGTCTCCTGATTCAATCCAATTGAGAGGGGTTCTACACTTTCGTCCATACAAAGCATCGAACGGTGCCATCTTAATGCTTTCTTGGTAACTGTTGTTATATGAGAACTCTGCCAAAGGTAACCATTTCTCCCACGATCCTTTTGCTGACACAACACATGCTCTCAACATGTCTTCCAACACTTGATTCACTCGTTCCGTTTGTCCATCGGTTTGAGGGTGATAAGCGGAACTTCGAATCAACTTGGTTCCCAACTCTTTGTGCAATTGCTCCCAAAAATGAGCGATGAACTGAGATCCTCTGTTTGATATGATAGTTTTGGGAACACCATGCAGTCTCAGAATATTCTGAACATAAAGCTCTGCATACTGATGTGGTCGATAGGTGACCTTGACTGGTACAAAGTGAGCTACCTTGGTTAAACAATCAACAATAACCCATATCGAATCATTCCCTTTTTGAGTGGTAGGTAACCCTGTGATGAAGTCCATACTGATATCTTCCCACTTCCACTAAGGTATAGAGAGAGGTTGTAGCAAACCGGCAGGTTTCAAGTGTACTGCCTTAATGCGACAACATGTGTCACACCTTGCGACATACTCCACAATATCCAACTTCATCTTAGACCACCAATACCTTGTCCTGAGGTCATGATACATCTTGCTATTGCCAGGGTGAATTGATAGCTTTGAGTTATGTGCCTCATTGAGAATCTTATCTCGCAGAACCTGGTCCTTGGGAACTACCAGACGCTGATTGAACCATAGGACTCCTTTCTCATCCACTTTGAAATTCAGAGATTCACTGATTTCTAGCCTTTGTTTGGTTTGCATAAGCTTTTCGTCTGATTTCTGTCCCTCAATAATATCACTTTCCAAGGTACATTGGATAACAATATTGTTTAGCACTGAGGGGTGCATTAGATCAAATCCATCTTCTAACAGGGGTTGCAATAAGTTGCAATGAGATTTGCGGCTCAAAGCATCTGCTACAACATTTGCTTTTCCAGGATGGTAATGCACTTCCATGTTATAATCCTTGATTAACTCTAACCACCTTCTTTGCCTCATATTCAATTCAGACTGGGTAAACAAGTACTTCAAACTTTTATGATCTGTGAAGATGTGACACAAATTACCCATTAGGCAATGTCTCCATATTTTCAAGGCATGCACCACTGCTGCTAGCTCCATGTCATGTGTCGGATAGTTCTCTTCATGAGGGCGAAGGTGACGTGAGGCATAGGCAATAACTGTTCTATTTTGCATCAACACACATCCCAATCCAATGGTAGATGCATCACAAAACACATCAAAAGGTTCCTCCAGATTTGGTTGTGCCAAAACCGGTGCAGTCATTAACATTGTCCGCAAGGTATGGAACGATGTTTCACACTCTAGACTCCATTCAAACTTCTTGTTCTTCTGAGTTAACCTCGTCATGGGTTTAGCTATCTTAGAAAAGTCCGGAATAAAACGTCAGTAGTATCCGGCCAATCCTAAAAAGCTGCGAACCTCGTGCACATTAACGGGTGCTTTCCAATTCATGACTTCTTGCACCTTTGAGGGGTCCACGGAGATTCCCTCTGCTGACAAGATATGACCCAGAAAAGGCAGTTTGGTCAACCAAAACTCACACTTGCTAATCTTAGCATAAAGCTTTTGCTCCCTTAGTTGTTTCAACACTATCCGTAGGTGTTCTGCGTGGTCCTTCTCACTTTCCGAATATACTAGGATGTCATCAATGAAAACCACTACAAACTTGTCCAACTCTTGCATGAATACCGAGTTCATCAAATACATGAAATGCGCAGGCGCATTTGTCAGTCCAAAAGACATCACTAGGTATTCAAAGAGACCGTATCTCGTGGAGAAAGCGGTCTTGGGTACATCCTCCTTTCTGATCTTAATCTGATGGTAACCAGACCGTAAGTCTATCTTGGAGAACACTTTAGCTTTCGCCAACTGATCAAACAACATATCAATCCGAGGCAACGGATATTTATTTTTGATGGTAACCGCATTTAGAGGGCGATAGTCCACGCACATTCTTAAGGTTTTATCCTTGTTTTTCACAAAGATGGCGGGACATCCCCAAGGTGAACAACTCGGGCGGATCAAACCTTTTTCCAACAACTCCTGGAGTTGTTTCTTAAGTTCTGCTAACTCGTTGGGTGGCATCCTATATGGTCTCCTGGATATAGGTGCTATTCCGGGAGCCAACTCTATAGCAAACTCGACATCCCTATCCGGGGTAACCCTGGAAGATCGTTAGGAAACACATCCGGAAACTCACAAACTACGGGGATCTTATCCAACAATTCTGTCGTGATAGCAAATATGACTCCCAACTGATTTGGATTCTTAGGTAAGAGAATTCCAAAAGTGGGTCCATCTCAAGGGTTGGTAATAGATACTGCACGCTGGGCTATATCTAGATGCACTTTCCAAGCTTTCATCCATTTCATTCCAAGAATGACATCTAGACCTAGCTCAGGTATTACAATGAGGCTGACATTAACCGATGTTGTCCCCATGGTAATTTCTACATCCTTTACCATTTTACGATTATATAGTACAGCCCCTGCTGCACTGATCTGATACTCCTTTTCCAACTCTACCACCTTCTGCTCACTCCGCAGCATGAAGTTCCCACTAATGAATGAATACGATGCTCTAGAATCAAACAAGATAACTGCAGGACATTGATTAACAAGGAACGTACCAGCCGTGATGGGTTCTCCTTCTGGCACTTCCTCTAAGGTGGTGTGGTGGACACTCCCTTAGCGAGGCTTCTGCGGTTGGTTGAACTGCCTCCTGGGCTTTGTGCAGAAATGAGACAGGTGACCAGCTTGACCGTAGTTGAAGCATGGCCCCATAGCATAGGGCGTCTTCTGTCCTCCAGCTTTGGATCCTCTGGCTTTGTCCTTGTTCTGCTGCAGGGGTGCAGTGAAGGGCCTCCGATAGGCTGGACAAGCACGTGCATTTGTCATCTTCCCTTGAGGTGGGTGGAATCGTGCACCAGCCTGTGGTGGACGAAACCTTGGCCTTGAAGCATTAGGACCCCTGTTCTGGTGGGATCCTCCCTCTGGGACACGACAACGAGTCTCTGCTAGCACCCTATTGTCGTTGATCTCCTGGTTCAAGCAGTCACTGATGAAGTCGCTGAACGTGATGCGGTAGCTGTTGCCCATCTTGGACAGAAGAGCTGCATTCATGCCCCTTTTGAAGCTTGTGATCTTCTTGGCGTCAGTGTTGACGAAGTCGGTGGCATAGCGAGCCAACCTGTTGAAGCTGGTGAGGTACTCTGTCACTGACCTGGTACCCTGAGAAAGCCTCATGAACTCAGTGAGCTTCATCTCCATCACTCCTTCTAGGATGTAGTGACAGCGCATGGCTGCGGAGAACATCTCCCATGTGATCGCAGTACCCACAGGCAGATTATCCCGGTACTGGGACCACCATATACTTGCCGGTCCTTCCAGCCTGTGCGCGGCATACTCCGCCTTTAGCTCCTCCGTCAAGCGCAGAAGTCGGAACTTCTGAACCATAGAGTGCAGCCACTCATCGGCTTCCAACAGTTCAGTAGCTTCCTTGAAGATCAGAGGGTGGGTGTCCATGAAATCCTTATAGGAGTTGTACTGATTAGGCTCTGGCCCTTGCATGTTGCCTGCGCTGCTGGGCCGTGTTGGCGGCGATGTTGCGCAAAGTTTCGTTCATCTGACGCTGCATCTCCTCCACACTCCTTTGGTTGCCCAAGAACTGGCCAAAGAAAGCTTTCGGCGTGATCGGAGGTGGTGGTGGTGGTATGTCCTCCCTGGCTGCCTCTCCATCACCCCGAGTGTTGCGGCGAGTGTTATCCGACATCTGTATATACCATTAACAAGAAACAATTAGGTGATGTTATATTGAACAATGAATAAATACCGTGTTGTACAAAATGTAATATTAAGCACACAACCAGATATAATTACTCATCATTCCACATAACATCATAGAATTAATTACTCGTCATAAGCATACAAATAACATTCCATAGTCTTTGCCAGAACATCATCTGGACTTAAATCCAAATTCAGCCTACACATCACGAAGATCCAAATTAAACATAGTCTTAAGCAACATGATACAAAAGCTCCCAGCGCAGAAGATCAAACTCCTAATCTAGCGCTTAGTCACCGTCGGAGTAGTAGTGCTCCCCGATGTTGTCGTCGTAGTAGTTGTCGATGTAGGGCTCGTCGGCGAAGGCCTCGTTCGGAGCCAAGTCCTCCTCTGGTGAGTCGGGACCAAGGATCACTCCGTCCTGTGGCTCGGGCTCCTCAGGTGCAGGTGCTTCGGCTGCTTCAGCGGCTTCAGCTGCTGCTGCCTGCTGGTGGTGAAGAGCGTGAAAAGCCTCGTGCAAGTTGTCGATGTACTCCTGCTGCTGGTTGAGGTGACCCTCTAACTCTGCAACTCTCGCTTGCAAGCCTTATGACTCGGTCCAAGCTTCATTCCTGGAGTTGGTGGCATCGAGGAGTAACTGCCACCAACCACACGAGTAGTGATCTCCTCCTCACCCCTAGTTCGGGCCTGGTCACGCTCCAGAGTCATCTGAGCCAACTCTGCCTGAAGATTTGCGACGGCTGTCTCAAACTCCTGTTGCAACTAACGCTTGCTCTCAAGTGTGGCATTGTGGATCTCCGCCACATCTGCAAGACTGTGCTCCAGGCTCTCAAAAGTGCCAAGCAAAGCTCCGGTGGCACCCATGGCTGGAGTCTCGCAGTAGAAAAGCTCCTCCACATCTCCTGCCAGTGCCTCCCCCTCAGCCTGTGTCCAATCCACAGGAAAAGCCTGTCCACGGGGAAACACTCCAGGCCAAGCTGCTGCAAGGTCTGCAGGAAAGCGAGCAATGATTTCCTTTAGCACCAGGTATGCTGCCCTGTTGGCACCATCCTTAGCACAAGCTCCCTTGGTGATGATGGTCCAGCCAGACCAATCTGGCCTACCTTCCAGGGCTTTCACCCGGACCTCCACATGGACCAAAGAGTCCTGACCATACTGCTGCTTCTGCCAAGAGTACTTGGGCTCCCTGCCCTCAGGATACCCAATGGCGTGCAAAACCCGCCAAAGGATAGTCGGCAACCCAAAATACGTCAGAAACTTTCCCCTGGTCATCTTCCTTGCCAATGGGTAACGAGGAACTCCTGCTCCTCCGGTTGCCTTCCTGGAGGTCAAACGGGTGCGAGGCATCTGTAGAAAAAGGGGTTTCGAACTCTTGTGAGACAGATATTAAGTTGATTATTTTTATCAAAAGGGGACAACTACAATTTAAGGGGAGGTACGAGACATGGTACAAGAATATAAACATGATGCATGAGCGTAAATACGTTCTCACTCAACTAGCATGACTCGCAAGTCCTAATGTTTTAGTCGGTGGCAAAAATGATCTCTCATTACGCAGTTATTCGTTCTACACGGTTGCGTAGTTAGTGTACCTGCAGAAGATTCATTTCAGCCCAAAAGAACAAAACCCAATGCAGAAAAATCACTGGGCACTTCCTAATACGTAGTAAGTACATATCCGTCAGATACCAAAACCTTATGCACCAAGCTCGGAAAACCCACCCAGCATTTCATACTTCTCAGATATGTTTGCGTAAAAGCTCGCATATCCTTAAGTAACCATATCACTTCCCTAGATCAACGGTTGGAAGGTCTACTCTCACATCTCACAAATAGTTTTCAATGCAATTTTCGAAACGTGTATCATTCTTCCAAAGAATAATACCCCGGCACCTTTTAAAGATCCAGCATGAGCAAAACCCTGAGCCCAGTTAGTATTCCTAAGCCACCTGATTCCTAGTATAGGGCTAAGGACTAGACTCTGGCACCCTAAGTTTTCAAACTTAGTTTATAAAATAGTTTTGAAATACCCGCTTTGTTGAAAAGTTGTTCAAACGAATGAGGATACCTGAACTCGACACTGATACCAACTGTGGTAGAACCGTCCAAATTATAAAAGATCAAGTATCAAAGTAGCGGATTTAACTGCCACTTAAAGCAATTGAGCCCATATAATCCCGGTAGTCCGAAAATTTCGAAGGATTTCTAACAATTGTATATCCAACCCAGATCGCGCAAACTCAGTTATGCACATTCGAACAAACCAACACTTAAACGAAAATACTTGGAGTATGAAATAAAGTTATTACAACACTTTGTTCCAATTAAAGTAGTACTCACGCCACGACACATGTGGCCAAATAAAACATTGCTTTAAAATTCAATCCCAAGGTCTAACTCCACGCGAATACCATTAATAAATTAGGGGTGCCAACGAGGACATGTCCAACAACAGCAAAAGATGAGCTCGTAGAAGACCTTCTCCACAGCCTACTCCTCTTCTCCTTTGACAGGATAGAGATAGTGGTTACAATAGCCAAAGTATACTTGGTCATCTGCAACAAACGGGATAAACCCTGAGTACGGGAATGTACTCAGCTAGACTTACCCGTCTAACTGAAAATAAAGACTCCAAGGGTATGCATGACTTTTTATGTGGATCTGGATAAACTTTGCTTTGGCGGAAACATGAACAATATGAAACTTAAAGATTAGAGAGCAGCCATTTTCCATCCTATCATTATCTCTAAGTTTGCACCTGTACTAGAGCACACACTTGATCTAAGCAATCAATATAATAATATATCCAATTCCTTCATCAATATTTTAGTAGAACCATTATGATGTCACATGGAGTTGTACCGTGGTGAAGCTCAGCATAATCCCCCACTATCCGGTGGGAGGCGGCAATTCAAATCGATATACAACCAGCTGGCAAGATTACCTTTAACACACGCCCACACTTTCCCCGTCGGGTCCATTAATTGGGTTACCTCTCAACACTGTCCAGGTAGTACGTCGCGAGCTCAGCGTAATCCACCCACTTGGAGAAATCAGTTGGCCACCACGGGGCAGGTCATATCTCCAAACTAGAGGGAGCCAAAAGTAGACTGAGGGTCGGCCCGGACAGTGTTTACTCGGCTTCGGGGTCGATACTCACAACGGCCCCTATGTGAAAGGGCGCATTCAAAGATGTAAGAGGGCCACCATTGTATAAAAACCTATACGATCCAACGGACAGACTACCCCCAAGTCTTGACCACTTGGTGCACTTGCCTTTCAGTTGACCGCATTTCCTTACTACCATTGGTTCTTTCCACGATAGCAAATATAAGCAACCGTGATCGGTACTATCCCCATGGGATAATACGAACATAAATATAAATGTAACCATTTATTCTAAGCAGGCTAAGCGATTTCTTTTACTTTTATTTACAGGTTAACAAGGTAGGTAAAACAATAATCAAGGAAGGTAATGCAGCAATTAGGATTCAGTCAACTCCTATCACCTAATGCATCACAGTATAAAATACTCAAGTAGATTAATTGTAAATACTGGGAGGCTTAAAGATGCTCCGGGGCTTGCCTAGAGCGAAGGTGGAGGGCTGGTGGTCAGGGCACTCGGGGAGGTTAGTGTCGAGCTCGTGGTGCTCCTCGTTCAGGTCCTACACCTCCTGGACTCCTTCCTCTGGAAGTTGCTCCTGAGGTTCCTCTACTGATCATGTACGGTTGCGATGCATATAAGTACTTATGGTGTAGGGATGTTGCTTGAACAAGAACTAAACACTTAAAGATTACTTTTGGAATTATCTTAAATATTTACTCTAGTTCCACTTTACACAACAAGTATATTACAAACTGCTCAGAAAAATCTACAAAAATTACAAGGAACAGAAAAATTCTACTAGATGCTACTACCAAAATTTCACTTAAAGCAAAGCTACCAGCTAGCAGGTACCATAATATGAATTTAAATGCAGATAAAGCACTTTGAACTAGAGCTACTAGCTAACAGAGTGAAACATGCTATATCTTATTTTTAACAGGTTCTTTGCTCAGAAATATATTTATCAAGAAAGTTCCATGATCAGCACAAACATATTATAATCTATATGATTTTCCAAAGAAAACCCTAGAAAAGGACACTTGAACAACAAGTATCTCTTCTGCCATACAACATACCACATTTTATATTTTTCCTCGATAGATCATGGTACACAGAGACTACACAAAAAGTTTCATGATTTATACATGCACAGATGTACCACAGGAATTAATCTAAGAAAACAGCAGAAACACATTTTAATAGATAACCATAAAAACTTACACAGGAACATGGCATGTTATATTTTTCCTAGCTTCTACACAGGATAACAGAGCTAGCATAAAAACATCACATTTTTATTTGATCATTTCATGTAGGAACACATTTAACTTTGATAAAAGCAGAAAAGTATTATTTAAACATTAGTACTGAAAACATTCTCCAAAAATTACTTTTATATTTTTAACAGAAATATCATCATTTATAGAGTCTAACACAGTTTAATTCATCATTTTTGGATTTGTCAAACTCTAGATATAAAATAAACAAGCATTAACACATTTACTGAAAATAGGAAAAAGAAAATGCATTTCTGAATTCGGCGACGTGCGGTGGTGAAGCAGTGCGGCGACGTAACGTGGTCAAGCTATTACCGGCGGCGTGCTGCTCGGCGAGCGTGCGCGTGAGCACCACGGTGGTGTAGTGAGTGTAGAGCTAGTGCTGGTTGAACTGGAAGAGCTCCGAGGAGGTCCGGCCACGTGTGAGCTCCGCGGCAGCAACAATGGCGCACGACCAACGGAGGTGCGGTGACTGAGGGTGAGCTAGGGCTAGCGGAAAGGTGTCCTCACCTCTACTACCCTCGGTGAAGCTTCCACGGAGATGGAGGTGACGGAGGCGGGCCGGAGAGGGGTGAACGCAGATAGGTCGTTGCGGTGGCGACTCCGAGCCAAGGAACGACGACGACGGTCTGGCAACGATGAAGCTCGGCTGGCTAACCCGAGGCGAGCAGCGCGTGTGCGAGGCGAAAGTGAGCTGGTGTGTGAGATGGATCGAGCAGAGACGCTCGGGTGGTGGCAGATTTGAAATGGGGGCGCTGCGGTGCTCTCGGTGATCGGCACTGCGAGAGCAGAGGCAGAGTGAGCGAGAGAGTGAATGAGCGGGCGTGTTTGCGGGTGCGGGGGTCGCGGTGGTGTAGTCGCTCCCTTCTGTGCGGTCATGGCCGACCGGCGCGGCCGGTGGGGGCCGGGACGCGACGGTGCGGCAGTGCGGCAGCGGTGCGGCGTGTCTGCGGCGCGTGGCAGAGACGGCAGTGCGCGACTTGGTGGACGCGGCGTTAAGACAGATTCACACTCGATCGCGAGCGAGACAAGGCAGGAAACTGGTCGGTGGCGTTTGTTGCGGCGCGGTAATGGTGACGCGACGACTCGGCGCGGCGCTGCGCGTCTGCGCAGTGGTCTGCGCGGCAGAGGCGGCAGCGGGCGAGCAGGGACGCGACAGAGGAGCTCTTGGTCCACACGCCGTTAAGGCGGATACGCATTGAAGCGTGACCGGGACGGGGCGAGGTCTGGCCGGGGTGCTGGCGTGGGCAGCTCCGGCGACGTGACAGCGCGGCGATTTCCGCGGCGCGGCCAGAGTGACAGGGCGCAGCGAGGGGCGAGCAGGTGGTCGGTGCAGGGTGCAGTGCGCGGCGCGGCACGTGAGCGGCTCTGGTCGTTCGGCGCAGCGCAGGAATCGGCCGCCACGCGGCAGGCGACGCCGGCATACGGCGCAACCGCGGTCGGATGAGCGTGCGCGGGCGTGCGCTGCGCGTGCATGCGGGCAAGGTCACATTTGGGGATAATTCCAAGGGCAAGGTTCAAGGCTTAAGCAAAGTTGCTATCTCCAATGAGCAATATATATCCAATGTCTTGTTAGTGCAATCTTTGAGCTTCAACATGCTTTCGGTTGGTCAACTTTGTGATCTCGGTTTTCATTGTCTATTCACACCAAGTGAGGTAGTTGTGACCAAGGTGGATGACTCTTTATTGACATTCAAGGGATTCCTACACAACAACTTTTATCTAGTGGACTTCACATCCAATGAGGCTAGCTTGCAAACTTGCTTATTCTCCAAGAATTCTTTTTGGTTTTCTATGGCATAGAAGATTAGCTCATGTGGGCATGTCAACATTGAAGAAGCTTGTCAAGAAGGAGATGGTTAGAGGCTTGAAAGATGTTGTGTTTGAAAAGGACAAGTTATGTAGTGCATGTCAAGCCAGGAAACAAGTGGCAAACACTCATCCAATCAAAGCTTTCATGTTAACCTCAAGAGTCCTAGAGTTCCTACACATGGATCTATTTTGACCCACTACTTATGCATGCCTTGGAGGCAATATCTTTTGCTTAGTGGTAGTGGATGACTACTCTCGGTACACTTGGGTGTTCTTTCTTCAAGACAAGAGTTTTACCTCAGGGATGAAGTCCAGGGAAGCCATTTTGTTACAGGAATTAGCGTCTTTCAAATAAATGATGCAAAGTGTTGAATCCAAATCGATGGCGGCATTGGAGTTGTTTGAGATGTTAGGGTTGGAAGCTGAGCGGAAGGGGGACGAGTGACAATTTGGTGATATACGAGCTCGGCTAGATTGACTAAAAGAAGTAGGCACTTGCAGTTTTAGGAACAAAATTAATTTCATCCCAAAACTAGGGGGGCATGTGTTGACACCATATACCAAATACGTACAGGTGGCTCCTGGTGATAGAACAGATATTACTATACAGGTGGACCCAGAAGATTGGTTAGGGAAACCGACTCAGAAGGAATTACGTGTAAGGAGCGTTATGTATCGACTACGGCAAGATACACGCGGTGGGATTCGCTCAGGATTGGAGCCCAAGTCATCTATGTTTCCTTATTCTCGGTTAGCGGTCGTATTGGGTGTTGACGGTAAGAATGACATACTTTTACATACTCAAAATACCATCAACCACATTAGATTCAAGAGTAGAATAACATAGATAGAGCATATTTTATCAATAACTGGTTCCACATGTACCTTGAGTATGTTTTATGTAGAAATTGACAAATGGGGACAATTGGGAGCCTATGGGCCCACCTAGGGGGGTCGACTGAGCCCACTAAGGGTCACCAAGGCCTCCCATGTGTCCATGATCCATAAGAGACCTCCTAGAGTGAAGATTCACCCTTGGATCTCCTCTGTGCTTCTTCTCAACGGCTCTAGATCAAAGCACGAGGATACATGGGCCCACAAACTATCTTGGAAAAATGTCAAACTTTGCCAAGGTGCTAATGACATGTGGGCCATGCTACACACGAAATATGGAGGCCAAAGGCCACAACTCATGGTCGGCCGACCTAGGGTATGTGCCCAGAGGCCACCCACAGGCCCCTTGACCTATGGGGACACCTTCTAGAAGGAGTGGCAGGGCCCACGCATCAGGGGGAGGTCGGCCGACCTCCTACAGGTGCCCCTGAGCATCCCTGAGCTCTCCACCTCCTTCCTGCATGCCTCCATGCATCCACTTGATCTCCATCGTTGATTTAAGATGGTTGCAATGACGATTTCATCCTATAGTGGCAGATGGAGGTGGCGCGGATCGCTGACGTGGCACTGGAGTACCCCCTACTCCACCTCTAGCTATAAATACCCCCTAGGCCTTTGTTGGTATTTCTTATGACTATTGGATAAATCCGCAAGCACACAGATTATACCATTGTAACACTTCACCTAGGAGTATTCCAAGGTATCGTAATTTATATTTTCCCAAGGGAAAGCTAGGCTAGAAATGATAATTATATAGAGATCCTAGAGAGCACCTCAACTTAGTACCAACTAGTATAGGGGGGTAAACGATATATATGATAGGAAGGGTTGATGAATGAATAAGCCTAGGTAAATGATACTTAGAACGGACTAGATAGAATAGCTAGGTGGGAGGACAACGAGAGAGTAAAGGGACTCATAAGAAATTCACTCTACTTCAATATACTTAGCCAATTAACTAGTCTAAACACTATAGTTTGCCTCCTCAATACGAGTATGCTAGGCGAGAGGATAGATCAGTAGGAGGACAAAACTCCTACCGAACCGCATCCTCTTCTTACGGGGGCCTTACCTTTTAAGAACTTGCCTAAAAACATGTGGTGGAATACAAAGACTAGACAAGACTTTCACTCTCTTGCTAGCTACCACAAACAATCTGTGCAACAAGCGGTAAGGATAAGATGATATATAAGCACCACACTTACACACAACTTATTACTTTGACTATGATCTATAATCAAAGCACCCTATGATAGGCAATGATCGCATACGGGAAAGGCCACAAGGATCACAGACTATGAATGTAAAGGCTATTAAAGAGCAAAAGCATATAACAATACTATATCTAGTATAGTAATGCTCAAAGTAAATACTACATAAAGTAGAGAGAAAGGATAGTATATTGAATAAGATAAAGTCTTACAAAGAAGGAAAGATACAAGAGCTATACTAGACTTCCTAGAAGATGACTCCGGAAATCTTGAGCATAGCTCGACTCAACTCTAACTCCCACTCTAGACTAAACTACTAGAACAATTTAAGGAATAGAGCTTGTAGGCTTCTTCACCATGTGTAGAGAGGGGGGGGGTGTGACCCTCTATTTATAGTGGGAGGTGGAGTAGGGGCTACTCCATCGCCACGTCAGCGATCCAGGGCCTTCCATCCTCCACCCTTGGATCCAACCAACCCTTGAACCGACCAAGGGTGGATGGTGGTGATCTTCCACATGTGGGAATAGGTAAGGCGGTTGGCAGCACCCAAACCGACCAAGGTGGTGGTCGGCCGACCACCCCTATGGCAGGTGGGCCCTCCTCTAGCCTTCTGAAGGTGGTCCCACTGGTCAGGGACCAAATGGGACCCTGGTGGGCCCAGATGGGGATTGGCCGACCCCCCCTTGGGGGCTCTGGCCCACCTCGGTCTGCCAGGTGCTGGTCCCACTTGTCATTGAGGTTGGTCCTTGGTTCTGAGGTGGTTGTCACATTTATCTCCTTGGTGTGGGCCCATGGATCCATGTGCTGCGCTTGTGAGCCGTTGAGAGAAAACAAAGAGTGATCCAAGGGTTGGAAATCACTCTGGAGTGCTTCTCTTGGATCATGGCTGAGAGGGGAGATCTAGTGGGCCCATAGGGTGGTCGGCCGACCCCCTATGTGGGCTCCAATGGCTCTCCTTTGCTCCATTTATTCATTCATGCATTCAAACACTCATGGACATGTGGAACTGGTTATTTAATAAAATATGCTCATGATGTGTTTGTTTATCCTTGATCCTAAGGTTGGTGGCATCATTTTGGTTACGAAAAAGTGCATCATAATTTGTGCAAATAGCCTTCTCTCTCATTCATGACTCATTCGAGGAAAACTACTCCTTAGTAGCTTAGCAAAGCTCTGCTGTAGTGCTATGCTAGTTGGAAGAGAGTGAGGAGAGTTTGGAGGAGAGCCGGACCTGTCTGGCGTCTTATCCGAGCGGTACCTCAGTGGATGCGATCCTCTTGTAAGTTCAACACTTGTAAGTGATACATCTGAGTTCTTTATAGTATTTGATATTCTAATTCTGGCATAGCTGTTATACATCTTTTCGCGCTTGTTCATCGCTTTACTTTAAGTAAAGTGCTTTAGCCTTAACATGGGGTTAGAGTAGTAAGAATAGTGTAGACATGGTGTCTAGACTAGATCTTGCCTTTGTAAACCGCTTATGGCACGGATTGTTTGTGGTAGCTAGTAGGTGGTGACATCCCTATCTAGTCTTTGTATTCCACCACATGTGGAACATAAGTTCTTAAAAGGTAGGGCCTCAATACAACATGATGGCGTGGTCCGGTAGGAGTTTTGTCCTCCTACTGATCTATCCTATCGCCTCCTGCAAGAGAAGGGCTCATAAAGCTAGTATAACCAGCTTTGCCTAGTTAGATATCTTTGCTATAGTGAACCTCTCAACCCAACATCGTAGTCTCCCTTGTCTCATCATAGGACATAACCTTGATCTCTAGTTAAACCACTTCTTGTTCCCTGTGGAAAATACGATACCTAGAATACTCCCGATGAAAGCTACACTTGACAGCCGTACGCTTGCGGTCTTTTCCCGTTTGCCACTTCTACTGTCAACAAGCTTTCTGGCGCCATTGCTGGGGAACGATAGTTGTTTTAACTAGAACCCTTTGGTCCTATTTATCCTTGTTTGATTTAATCCCTCCTTTTCATATACACCTATGGATCAAACACCCCTCTTTGAGTATGGTGCTCCAACGGGCGCTAGGTTGGAGCCACCTAGATCCTCTCAGGCCATTTTGGACATTCCTTTTGAGCTTCGCCCAAGCCTCATAGCGATGGTTCAGAATAAACCTTTCTCTGGGGACGAAGATGAAAATCCCTACACTCATCTACGTGACTTTGAACAATTGTGTTCATGTGTCCACATCCATGGGATGAGGCGAGGTACCCTTAAGTGGAAGCTATTTCCGTTTTCTTTGACAGGAGTAGCCAAACGATGGTACCTTTGCCATGTAGATGGTGCAAATGGAGAATGGGAAAAGTTACAATCCAAATTCTACCTAGCTTTCTTCCCTATCTCTCATGTTGTTCGTCTTCGAATAGAGATCCTATCCTTTAAACAAAAGGAAAAGGAATCTCTAGGTGCGGCATGGGCCCGTCTTTTAGATCTAGCATCATCTGGCCCTGATCTTGCTATAACCGAGACAACATTGCTACAACACTTTTATGGCGGTCTTAGCAAAGATTCTGCACAACTTCTTGACAGGACTTCTAGGGGAGCCTTCCTGTGTTTACCCGTTAGTGAAGGGAAGAGTCTTCTCATGAAGATTCTTGAAAACACCCCCTACACTAACGTTTATAATGAAGGACCCATAGAAGGAGAAAAACCAGCCCCTAGAAAAGAAATCTTGATAGATGAATCACCACCACTCTTATCCAAAGATTCTACCATCAATCCCGAACCACAAATACCATAAATCTCGAAGGAAGAAGAAATCCAATACCTAAACCATTCCTTCGAGTTCGAGGCCAACCTCTCATCTGATCTTGTTGGTTCTGGGAATGCCCAAAATTATCTGTTCCAAAAGAAACCTTCTAAGAAATATCTTTCTAGACCTCTCATGAAGCAATCTCTTCGAAAACCTCCCTAAGCAACATCATCTTGCGCCTCAACTTCCCACATGGCACATCAGGAAAAGCCTGGGATATTTGATGAAGAAATGTCAAGTGAGCTTATAGAAGGAGAACTAAAGTGTTTAGAAGCCAAATCTATCCTTTCCTTCTCTATGCCCACTTCTGACTTATCCTATGAACCCATCCTTGATCCTGATGATCCCCCATGTGTTCCTTCATTCAAGTCTTATGATGACCCACTTAATGACTCTGGGAATTCATTAAGACACCCGAGGTATGAAAGCCATGAGGGCCATAAATCTGACCAAAAGAAGCATAGTCAATGGTTAGAGCCTCTATCTACCGTTGTAAGCCAAGAATGGTTGCATGAGGCTGAATCTTCAAAAGAAGTCACTAAAATGCCCACACATGTGAGGAGAATATCCTGTCAAGTGTTGGGCATTGATGGTGAAATCTGCTATGATCCTAGCCTTGGGTTCAACATCATTCCTCATTTCCATGTTCCAACATCATCAAAGGATCATCTATCCCAATCACAAAAACACCTTAGACTCCCCAATGGTCAATCCTTGATTGTTTAGGAGTCCTCCATGATGTTCTTGTGGTGGTTGATGATCTCAAGATCTTCCTAGACTTCCATATCTTTGACCTTCCTGGACTGTCCTTTCATCTCACCTTTATCGAAAGGCGAATCATGAGAATCTTGGAGAACACTTTAGGAAATGAGAAGCTTGGTCATAGAATAGGTGAAGATTATCTACCCGTTCGGTCTTCCCGGCCTCTCATAAAAGGGTTAGAATCCAAACCAGTTCTTGATCCAAGGGGTGAGCTTATGTCAATCTCGCTAACAACCATGACCCATTCAAACCTTGAGGATGACTTGAAATGTCATGAGAAAGAAAGTTCTCACCCACTCCTTGAAAGGGAGAATGATATCTATGAGCATGGAAGCTATTCCCCGATCTTCGCATCAAATCCATGCTCAAGGGAGAAATCTCCCAAATTAATCCTTCCCTCTACCATCACTACACTCATGATCTACAACCCCTTTGTACTTCTTGTTTCTAAAATCTTTGCAAGGTTGGTTGTAGATGTGTTTGTCTATCACAAATTTTGCAAATCTCGTAGTGGTTTTGGTCTTGAGGATAGGTTCGAAAATGTTGGAGTTGACGGGGAAACTGCTTCACCAACATGAGATGCACTTGAAGGTTTCCCAAAGACAAGCTTATGTCTTAAAAAAATTAAGCACTTTTGGGAGATAACCTGAATCTTCTTCTTTTCTATTAAAAGTTTGCTTATTGGAAAAAATATATATAAAACAAAAATAAAAATATTTCTAGTTTCCCAAAATTCTGAAATAAATAAAATGACTTTGTAAAACAAGATTAAGGGAATATGTGTGAAAGTGTTCCTTCGTGTATTTTTGTCACTAACCATTCCAGGTTTGAAAAAAAAGAATGATCGAGCAAAACACAAGGTATGTCTAACCAAACATCCTTCAATAATGAAGCACATTCAAAAGAAAATTCCACATCTTAGACTTGGATTTGCTCGTTTTCAAATGTTGCAAAATCCAAGTATGGGGGGAGTGGATCTCTCTAAGAAATTCATATCATGCTTCATTCTTAATTTTGTTTGGTTGTCTCTACCTTGCTTTCACTTTATACCTTGCTCATCTTGCTAAGTCATAGAAATAATAAAAACTAAAAAAAATGCTCATATGGTTCACCATCCAGGCTCTTGTCTTTTCTTAAATGACTCTCTTTATTCTTTAATGCTTCCTAAATCTGTTATGAGTAAGCTTTGGTTTGGGAGTAGTGCGCATACTCCTATAAGCTCTTTAAATTAAGCATGGTGCTTAGGTTAAATAGCCTTCCCTAATCAAATTAGACATGGTGTCAAGTTGTATTTTTGGACTAACCCATGCATGATAACTTCAAAATTTTGGTGGTTAAGTCATGAGATCATTCATAGAGACAAATCAAGGTTTGAGGTAGTATTGAGATAATCTTACACATCTTTGCCTTAACCTTGCTTAAAAGAATTGGTGAACAATGAGGGAATATCTCTTTCTATGCTAAAATGATGAAGTCAACTTTTCTATAGCTTAGAAGAGGTCCACTGTTTCTATTACAATAACGCCCTTGATTCAAATCATTCATGAATTCCTTCGGGTATGTGTTGTCCACTAATCCTTCGCAGGAGAGAAGAAATGAATGGAGGAAAGGGTCTGAGTACAATGCGATAATTCATAGGAGAAAGACCATTCTTCATCATCAATGTTGTGACACATGGAATCGTCACGCTTCAAGATTACGACTGCAACACCTTTAAAGGTAAATGGTCAATGTCTTAAAGTTTTTCATGAACATGAATCACTTGAGCATGAATTTGACATGATAGATTTTGTCCTTAATCCAAATAAGAACTAAAATTTACATGTTTTAATCCTTGTTCGTTTTGCGTGTTTGACCATAGAATTAGCATGTACTTAGCCTTGTCACCTCCCACGAAAAATCTTGGCCCATTTGGCCCCAAAAGGGCATCGGTCGATCCCTTCTTAAGGCCTAACAACCCGACGCTGCGTGGGCCATAGAACCTGACCAGTGGCACCTTCAATCCAGGCTCGGTCGAGCCAAACCTTCCGAAAAGCGGTTGACCGACCGTGGTTGTGACCCTTCAGCCATGCCCATTGCTCCTGAACATTGGACCAATGGTTCTCTCCTATTTCCGGCACGATCCAAGTGAAAATAGAGGCAAATGACGTTGGATTCTCTCTTCTTAACCTCTCCCGCTCCTTCTTCCTCCTCTTACTGTTGGCACAAATTATAATCAACTTTTATATAACTAAAATGATGCCACCAACCTCCAGATCAAGGATAAACAAACACATCATGAGCATAATTTATCAAATAACTAGTTCCACATGTCCATGAGTGTTTGAATGTAGGAATGAGTAAATAGAGCAAAGGAGAGACAGTGGGGCCCACATAGGGGGTCGGCCGACCACCCTATGGGCCCACTAGCTCTCCCCTCTAGGCCATGATCCAAGAGAAGCACTCTAGAGTGATTTCCAACCATTGGATCACTCTGTGCTTTCTCTCAACGGCTCACAAGCATAGCACAAGGATTCATGGGCCCACACCAAGGAGATAAATGTGACAACCACCTCAGAACTGACAACCAATACCTATGACAAGTGGGACCAGCACCAGGGAGGAAGAGGTGGGCTAGTGACCCCTAGGGGGTCGGCTGACCACCCCTGCGCCCACCTGGCTCCCACCTGGTCCCCTGACCAGTGGGACCACTCCCAGAGGCCAGAGGAGGGCCCACTAGCCATAGGGGGGGTCGGCCGACCGCCTCCCTAGGTCGGTTGGCTCCCCCCAACCGCCATACCACTTTACACATGTGGAAGATCACCACCATCCACCCTTGGACGGTTCAAGGGTCGGTTGGATCCAAGGGTGGAGGATGGAAGGCCCTGGATCGCTGACGTGGCGATGGAGTAGCCCCTACTCCACTTCCCACTATAAATAGAGGGTCACACCCCCCTCTATACACATGGTGAAGAAGCCTAGAAGCTCTATTCCTTAGATTGTTCTAGGAGTTAGTCTAGAGTGGGAGTTAGATTTGAGTCGAGCTTGCTCGGGATTTCTGGAGTTGTCTTCTAGGAAGTCTGGTATAGCTCTTGTATCTTTCCTTCTTTGTAAGACTTTACCTTTATCAGTATATATCTCTTCTCTCTACTTTACTTAGTATTTACTTTGAGCATTACTATACTAGATATAGTATTGTTATATGCTTTTCCTCTTTAATATCCTTTACATTCATAGTCTGTGATCCTTGTGACCTTTCCTGTATGCGATCATTGCCTGTCATAGGGTGCTTTGATTATAGATCGTAGTCAAAGTAATAAGTTGTGTGTAAGTGTGGTGCTTATACATTATCTTATCTTTGGTTACCGCTTGTTGCACGGATTGTTTGTGGTAGCTAGCAAGAGGTGACAACCTTGTCTACTCGTTGTATTCCACCACGTGTTGTCTAGGCAAGTTCTTAAAAGGTAAGGCCCCCGTAAAACGAGGGCGCGGTCGGGTAGGATTTTGTCCTCCTACTGATCTATCCCCTCGCCTAGCATACTTGTATTGAGGAGGCAAACTATAGTGTTTAGACTAGTTAATTAGCTAAGTATATTGAAGTAGAGTGAATTGCATAGGAGTCCCTTGTACTCTCTCGTTGTCCTCCCACCTAGCTATTCTACCTAGTCTGTTCTAAGTATCATTTACCTTGGCTTGTTCATTCATCAACCCCTTCCTATCACATATATCGTTTACCCCCTATACTAGTTGGTACTAAGTTGAGGTACTCTCTAGGATCCCTCTCTAATTATCATTTCTAGCTCAGCTTTCCCTTGGGATAATATAAATTACGATACCTTGGAATACTCCTAGGTGAAGTGCTACAGTGGTATAATCTGTGCGCTTGCGGATTTATCCAATAGTCATAAGAAATACCAACAGTTACCTTGTTCTTCTTCACCACCACTAGAAATTCCATCTCCTCTTGTTTCCCTTCTCACCTTCCTTGACCTCACCATGGCTCCACCAAGAAGAAGATCAAAAGAGCGATATGGGAAAGCTCCTATGTGTTGTTGCTAAAGAGAGCATTACCAACTTAGAAGAAAGGGCTTCTGAGGAGATAATGATGCGTCTAGGTCTTGAAGATAACTTTAATGATCTTTGCATTATCACTAATGCAAAGCTCAAGCGCTTATCCAAAGCCATTGAGAGAGAGGATCTCTCTACCTCTCTCTCTCCTTAGTCATCCTCTAGAGCCATCAACACAACCTACATCATGGCTCTGATAGAAGAGAGCATGACAAGATGCTTATCACCCCTTATGCTAAGGCCATGTCAAAAATAAGACCTTCTCTCTCCATCTTCTACCTTGACATACCTTAGCCCTTCATAGCAACAAGATACTTAGGCATGATAGTTTATCACTCATGAATCAAAGAACATATGCCTAAGCTATAAATGACAAATGAAACTCTTGGTTCTGCTGGTGTCTTACCCCAACAGAACCCCTACATTTGATCTCTCACTATCCTGTGTTATAGTATGCAGCGAAACAAGTATGGGGGTATCGGTCGACACCCCAACATACCATTTCACAAGATCGACCACTGAATCAAGGTGTACACGGTCATGACACGTCCCACGAAAAAATTGGAACTCAACGACCACTTTTTAGCATCGGCCAATGCACCTTAAAGGCCAAATAGTAGAACTGACAAAGCAGAAGAACATTCAGAAGGTAAGGGATCTATTTCAGAGACCGAAGTGGCCAAACGACTCCGAAGTAAGGTCTGTCGACCCCACCAAGAACCTCCAGGTCCACCAGCCAGCATCCACTCAACATCAACATCCTTCCTGTTTGGTTTGCAACGTCTCTTCCCTTTTTCTCTTATGTTTTTATTTGCTTAACCCATTTCCCTTCTAAAAATAAATAAATAAATAAAAATAATAAAAATAAAAATAAAATATTATTTCTTCATGAAATTAATTGCTTAGTTTATTTCCCTTTTAATATTGAATAAAAACAAGAAAATCGCATTTGAAACTAAAATTTGAAAAGTGACATGATCTATGACGTTCTAAGGGTAAAAGCGTCATAAAGATGAATTCTTGCTTTTGCTTATACTAGTGGGAAACTATCTTGATAGGAAACCATATTGACAAAGTTGTTGATCAATGAGATATATGTTCTCGGCTCAAGATTCATACCCTGTCTATTTAAAGTACTTGGAGATTAATTTTTGAAAATGTCATAAAACCATAATGTCACTACTCCTCTATAGTGAGAAAATTCCTACCAAAGCCATATATGTTTATACATGATCAAAAACCTTTCTCATATGCTTCTTGTATTTTCTTTGAGTTTAGTCAAACCTTGTTGAGAATTTTGTCATAGTCCAAAGATCAAGATCACGTACACACCACATATATTCGCTGCTTCTACACTGGAAGTACGCAAAACATGCCTTTCATTTACTTGTTCCATGTTCATCCAATAAATACTCTAGAAATATGTTATGATCTCTCTCAAATTCTTCAAAAGAGATATGACTATCATAAATGATGAAAAATAATGATGAGCAAAAGCTCAGCAAAAAAAAGAATAGCCATATCTCAAACAATCATAAAGTTAGAGAGATCATACATAGTTAAAGAGTACAATAAAGTTCACTACCATATTCCATATACATGCACATCTTGATCTCAGATTATGACATTTTTCTCCTTAGATCCTTGTTTTGATTTTACAATATAAGTAATGCAAGTATGCTACATTGTTCATCTCTACCTAAGCTCCACATAAGCCATTTAGAAGTAGGGAGATACAAAAGAAGGCAATCTCATGCTATACCTTGGTAAGGAATCTTATACATTGTGAGTGATCTAGGGTACTAAAAGAGGAGTAAGTTGACTTATGTGCTTTCTTTTGAAAAACTTATCAAAAACTCCAAGTACTAAAATATTATTTTGGGTAGATGACTTTGCCATGAGAACTATTCCATTTAGCAACCTCTCAAGGATATATGCTAGACAATACCACATATCCCACTTGTATAACAAAGTGTCTTGAGTAAATCTTTATGCTTGCTTTATACTTTCAGAATAGCGTAGTTTTGTTTACTTTTATCCTTTACTCGAGGACGAGGAAAGAGGTAAGTATGGGGGATCTTGTTGACGGTAAGAATGACATACTTTTACATACTCAAAATACCGTCAACCACCTTAGATTCAAGAGTAGAATAACATAGCTAGAGTATATTTTATCAATAACTTGTTCCACGTGTACCTTGAGTATGTTTTATGCAGGAATTGACAAATGGGGACAATTGGGAGCCTGTGGGCCCACCTAGGGGTGTCGACCGACCCCACTAAGGGTCACCAAGGCCTCCCATGTGTCCATGATCCATAAGAGACCTCCTAAAGTGAAGATTCACCCTTGGATCTCCTCTGTGCTTCTTCTCAACAGCTCTAGATCAAAGCACGAGGATACATGGGTCCACAAACTATCTCGAAAAAATGCCAAACTTTACCAAGGTGCCAATGACATGTGGGCCATGCTCCACACAAAATATGGAGGCCAAAGGCCACAACTCACGGTCAGTCGATCTAGGGTATGTGCCCAGAGGCCACCCACAGGCCCCCTGACTTGTGGGGACACCTTCTAGGAGTGGCAGGGCCCACGCATCAGGGGGAGGTTGGCGGACCTCCTATAGGTGCCCTTGAGCATCCCCGAGCTCTCCATCGCCTTCCTGCATGCCTCCATGCATCCACTTGATCTCCACCGTTGATTTAAGATGGTTACATGACGGTTTCATCCTACAGTGGCTGATGGAGGTGGCGTGGATCGCTGACGTGGCACTGGAGTGCCCCCTACTCCACCTCTAGCTATAAATACCCCCTAGGCCTTCACTCTCATTCATGACTCATTGGAGGAAAACTACTCTTTAGTAGCTTAGCAAAGCTCTGCTATAGTGCTATGCTAGTTGGAAGAGAGTGAGGAGAGTCTAGAGGAGATCCGGGCCTGTCTGGCGTCTTCTCCGAGCTGTACCTTAGCGGATGTGATCCTCTTGTAAGTTCAACACTTGTAAGTGATACATCCAAGTTCTTTATAGTATTTGATATTCTAATTCTGGCATAGCTGTTATATATCTTTTTGCGCTTGTTCATCGTTTTACTTTAAGTAAAGTGCTTTAGCCTTAACGTGGGGTTAGAGTAGTAAGAATAGTGTAGACGTGGTGTCTAGACTAGATCTTGCCTTTGTAAACCGCTTATGGCACGGATTCTTTGTGGTAGCTAGTAGGTGGTGACATCCCTATCTAGTCTTTGTATTCCACCACATGTGTAACAGAAGTTCTTAAGAGGTAGGGCCTCAATACAACATGATGGTGCGGTCCGGTAGGAATTTTATCCTCCTACTGATCTATCCCATCGCCTCCTGCAAGAGAAGGGCTGATAAAGCAAGTATAACTAGCTTTGCCTAGTTAGATATCTTTGCTATAGTGAACCTCTCAACCCAACCTCGTAGTATTGACACAGAAAGCGTCAGATCTGTGAACACCTCGGCTATTACCCAAAGCTCGATGTCGAGGGCGTGCTAGTCGATTTGACCAATCAATCGACAAGGATGATAACTAGAACAAACTGAATGAGACGACAGCGATGCGCCTAGACGTCAAAGCTCAGATTGATCAAGGATAACTAGAGCAGAGCTGAACGAGGCAAACAGCGATGCGCCCGGATTGCCAAAGCTCAGAGGTACTCCCATGCGGAACTAGCAAGGATTTGATAGAGATCAAGGTGATGCATCCCGTCGAAAGCTTGAAGAACTCGTTAAAAGCTACAGCTAATGCAGTAAAAAGGTAAATTGCGATAAAAGGTAGAATAAGATAAAATTGGTTTGTTTTGAATTGGATTGGTTGTTTTTTCATAGCCCTCGGGCACATATTTATACTCCCGCATGGAGAGTTGTACAAAGACACGACACGTATCCTTCCTAAAACAAACTCCTACTTTAAAGGAAACTGACTCGCGTAGGAGCCGGATAACAATATTTATTTCCTAAACGAACACACCTATTTTAAAGGAAAATAAACGACTCATGCAAGAGTCGGACTCAAACTACTATAATAATACTGGTACAAAACACCAGTTTCCTTATTCTCCTCTTCAATGAAAACTTTCCATCGGCAGATCCCTTTAATCTGCACCTTCCTTCTCTTGACCACCGGTAACCTTCTGCTGCCACCAAGCGCTAAGTTATGCCCATCGGCATCGGCAACACTTTCCTGATCGGCAATCGGCAACATTTCCGATTAGCGACCTTGTGCTGGTAACTCTTCACCAACCATCCTTCATCGGCAACCGGCAATGACCCCTCATCGGCAATCAGCAATGACTCTTCATCGGCAATCGGCAATGACCCCTCATCGGCAATCAGCTTCAGCAAGACTTCACCAATTAACCTTTGTCGGCAAAGATCCAGCCTCCATCGGCAACGCACTTGGTCTTCCCGCAGCACTCTCCCATCGGCAATATCGGCTCAAAACTTTCCCGATGCCGATTAGAGAACGGCCACTGACCAGTCAAGCCTCAGTCCATTTGACACGTGTTGAAAAACAGTGTCAACACATGCCCCCCAGTTTCGGAGCGTATAATACTTTACGTGCCAACATTCTCTCCACTGTAGCCATTGTTGTAGCCGTTACCTCTGAGATGGATGTACGGTTTCCTCGATCCCCACGTGTGGAACTGCAATTTAATAATAAAATCCCTCGATTGTAGCACAAACAGTTGGAGACCACCTCGATCACCGCGCGTATCTACCGCGGGCCTCTCCACATTCCTGCACAGTGTGAAACAGAACCCCAAAATGCCGCTGAGCAGGCTTATAAAAGTTACTGGGATCCACACCGCCTTTTCACCCAAGTCCATTTTTACTTTCACCCTCCTGCCTTCGTCTTCAACCTCCAGTCGCTCTGAAGAACACAAGCTCGAGCAACAGTACTCCTCCGTAATCCAAGGATGAACTGCAAGCATCCCTCTGACTCCAATGGCGATCCAAATCGACATTCCAAAGGTAAGGCTTATTCCTCCGTCTAATCCGACCCCTCTGTATGGTTCTGTTCCTCGCAAAAACCTAGATTTATCCCCATTCTTTTTCTGATTCGTCCCTTCTTCTTTGAACCCTAGGAACTGTACAACAAGGTAATCATCCCACTTGCCAATTCCAACCTCAGCTGCCTAGGGCCAATGGGCAATCCAGACCCCACCTTCATCATTAATGCAGAAACCAACCGGGTACCGTTCAGATCTGAGCGTTTTGATCTAGGACTGTGGAAGGACACATTCCGCTCATGGCCCAAGCCTACTAAGGGATGGAAGAACTGGTACCTGAGAGTAGTCAGATCACAGCAAGTGTACTGGCAGGAGCGTAACTTGGATCAGTGTGTTAGGCTCTCAATTGCCGATATGGAGAAGAACGAAAACTTGATTATGGCAGCCTCATATTTCTGGTCCGATAGCATGAACGCTTTCCTCTTCAGGCATGGACCAGCTACCCCAACCCTTGCCGATGTCTATATGCTGACCGGCTTGGACATCACCTCTGCCGATACGCTTAGCCTTTTCAACAGAAAACCCGAGTACAAGGTGAACACTCGGAATATCGGCGGTTGGACGGGCTATATCAAAGATAACCAGAAAACTGGATCGGTAACTCAACGGGAGCACGCCATCTTCTTAAACATGTGGTTGGAAAAATTCATCTTCTGCGGCAAAACCATCGGTCCGACTACCATGCACCTCCCAGCGGCTGAACTACTTGCCGATGGAACGAGGCTCCCTTTAGGTAGGTATCTTCTTGGATCAGTTTACCGATTGCTGCATCAA
Source organism: Microstegium vimineum (assembly GCA_022036555.1). Taxonomy (NCBI): domain Eukaryota; kingdom Viridiplantae; phylum Streptophyta; class Magnoliopsida; order Poales; family Poaceae; genus Microstegium; species Microstegium vimineum. Next base: position 32,386,248 of record CM039119.1, on the reverse strand, counting down.
GTGTCCCATAAGCTACTGCTAGGAGCGCCCATCGGCAATCTCGGAGGCCCCTGGTGGTTTGTCAATTTATGGCTGAGCGCACACATGCACAAGGCCCTCCAGTTTGATTTATTTGCCCAACAATTCCTGAGGGACATATCGGAAGATTACCGATACGGGATGATGAATCGGCAACTCGCCCTCCGCTTAACTTTGGAGAGGCTATCATAGTGCTGCCAGGTACCGATACCGATGCAGAGCACTTCGGCTATTATTTCCAGAAGTTCTACAACGGACTCCCCTCCTCAGAACGGACCTGGTGGCCATATCTTGATGAAAACATCCAGTTCCCGCTGCTGTTCAACTTGACCGATGTGAGCCTGCCCGAGAACCAAGCAATCATGAGGGCCAGCATTACTCCCCGAGCTATTCCAGTAAATATCTTTGGATCTGGGAAGAATGCCCCACCATCCTACGAGTTCTACTATCCATCGGTGGCAGCGAGACAACTGGCATTTGGCCAACTGCCGATCAAACTCTGCTACTCTAAGGTAGTAAGACCCAGACAGGCAATCTCCAGTAATCTAGACTGGAACAAAGTCATCAGCCTTCCTGCCGATGCCGATATGTCAGACCTTGACTTGTCTTCCTGGTCACCAACCTCCTTCATTACGAACGAGTTCAAGTCTTGGTGGCAAGAGTGGAAGTGTCAGCTACTCGCCAAGTCTTCGCATTACTATCGGCACTTGATTGATGCCGATTACATCATCCTGATGACGCAGTAAGTTTGCCATCTGATGTATTTTATTACTTTATTTTTTGTCACCGGTATCAGCACCTAACTCCTTTGCGCCTGACAGGCCGATGATCCAGTCCCCACAACGAGAAACAGTGGTAGGCCCTTTAATCTTCGGATAATGGGCCCTATATCGATCATCGGCAACAAAGCTCCGACGCTGGCCGCCTTCACGCCTCAACAGGTACCTACGCCGACACCCACAAAAGCCCAGGCTACATCGGCTGCTGCTGTTGCCCTGACATGGATTTATGCAGTAAACTCGCTTTTACCCATACCAATTACATACTATTTTATCGGCAACATTTATCTTGTATAACTTGCTTTGTATTTTCAGGCACTATGGTCATCGGCATCTGCTTCCAGCAGGCAAACACCTTCCAGCTCGGTTGCCGATGCCCCCCGGTCTTCGTCAAAGCGAGTTGGCTCCCCTGCTGCTACACAAACGAAAAAGAAGAAGCGCCTGAGGCTGGCTTCCCCTACGCCATCGGCTCCAACCGCGCCATCAACTGCCGATGCGCAAACAGCAGGACTGCCTCTGGTTCCAGTCGCACCACCTACCGGCAGGTCATCGGCAGAGCCTCCATCGGTGAGTGTACCTGATCAACCGATGGACGACGTCCCGGTTCAAGAGATAACTCCACCCGCCACGATAGCGGAGGCATCGTCATCGGCACAGTCGGCCAAACTACCTGGCGAAGAAACAACCCAACCTTCCGCAGCAGTAGCGACGTCGGCATCGGCACCGTCGACCCACGTCCCCGATGACAGAGTGGAACTGCCACCACATCGGAGGCGACACCGGCAACAACTATACCAGCACCAGCGGCATCGGCTGCCTCTCCAACAAGGGCCCAGTCATCGGCATCTGCTGCTGATGTTCAGGATGAAGCTGGACCATCCAGTATGCCAAGCCCCAGGTAGGAGATCCGCTTCAAGACGATAAGTCAATTACCTTAAAGCTCATAGTATAATTTTACAATCGGCATATTTTAACTTCTCTGTTTTCAGGCTCAGGACTCTCCGGACAGCCTCTTCTCCTACAACCTAAACCCTCAGGACGAAGATGAACGCCAAGGCCGCATTCAAGCAAACAGTCTGTTCTCCTTTGCAGTCGACGTCCCCGACGATGAGGAAGAGGAAAGCTCTGTCCCAGCTTTATCGGCAGAAATCAAGTCCAAACTTGAAGAACTGCTCTCCTTGCTGCTACAAGACAGGTCTCAACTCGTCCAGGACTCATCGGCAGCAAGGATTGCATTCAAGGACATCCAAAGCCATCTTTCCGCCGACGCAGCAGAAGTCCTTCTCCAGGCAACCTTCCTCGACTTCAAGCAGATCCAGTACCAGAGGCTTACCCGTCGCATTGCCGATAGGGCCGCTCAAGCCAATAGCGAGGAAGAGAAGCTCAAATTCAAACACATTGCCGATGAGAAGCACAAAGGCATCGGTCAAGCAAAAGTCTCCATCGGCAACCTTGATCAAGAAATCTCCCGACTGTCGGCAAAGAAGGAGGAGCTACTGGCGGAGTTACAGAAGGTTGAGGGGGATCTGACTACAGACAACCAGCAGAAAACCCAACTGTCCGACTCCATCAAGGTCCTGCGGCAAGAAAGGGACCAGAACGCATGACAAGCTATACTGTGGAAGAAGAAGATCAAGCCGGTCGATGGTTCTGCCGATGCCGATGCCAAGGAGATGGACGAAATAGAGCAAATTCGCCTGCGTGCGATATCAGTTATCCACTCCTTACTGTAATTTGTCTGTTGTATCGGCAAGGATGTAACCTGATACTTGATCTCGACTTGTAATATAATGCCAGTTTGTTTTTACCGATGTTTTTATAATTTTTCTTTCATCGGCATTCGACTGAGCACTATGCATCTACCCATATGCTAGGGTAATACCTTTTTAAATATTTGCCGTTGATCGCTCTAGAAAATGCTACTCCTTCGAGAGTTTCCAAAATATACGCATTACCAGGAGCAGACTGTTTTATCCGATAAGGACCCTCCCAATTAGGGGACCACTTTCCAAATTTAGAGCTCTTAGTCCCAATCGATAAAATCAACTTCCAAACCAAATCGCCATCGGCAAACTCCTTCACCTTTACTTTCTTGTAATACAATCGGGCAACCCTCTTCTTATTCTCTTCAATGCTAATCAATGCCCTCAACCGATGACCTGCCAAATCTTCTAACTCATCTTTCATCAGAGTAATATAATCATCAGTCGTCAATTGATCCTGAAAAGACAATCGCCTAGAACCAGTTTTGATTTCCCAAGGCAGGACAACATCGTGCCCATAAACCAACTGATACGGCGAGACCTTAGTTGCACCATGACAAGCCATCCGATATGACCACAGGGCTTCGTTCAATACTACATGCCACCTTCTAGGGTTCTCTTCAATCTTGCGCTTAATAAGCTTGATAACCCCCTTATTAGTAGCTTCAGCCTGACCATTAGCCTGAGCATAATAAGGAGAAGAATTCAACACCTTGAAACCCATGCTAACAGCAAAGTCATCAAACTCTCCCGATGTGAACATGGTCCCTTGATCGGTAGTGATAGTCTGAGGAATACTGAATCGGTAAACGATGTGCTCCCTAACGAAATCCACCATGTTTGCCGATGTCACCTTCTTCAAGGGGATTGCTTCGACCCACTTGGTAAAGTAATCGGTAGCAACAAGTATGAATTTGTGCCCCTTCCTCGATGGCGGATAAATTTGGCCGATGAGATCAATAGCCCATCCTCTGAACGGCCAAGGCTTGATTATAGGATTCATTGCCGATGCAGGTGCCCTTTGCACATTACCAAACTTCGGACAGTCCTGGCACCCTTTGAAATAATTGAAGCAATCTTCAAGGATTGTCGGCCAATAATATCCATTCCGCCTAATCATCCACTTCATCTTGAATGCCGATTTATGCGCTCCACATACACCTTCATGGATCTCACCCATCAACTCTTTCGATTCCTCTTTGCCAAGACATCTAAGTAAAACCCCATCAATTGTCCGATAATACAACTCATTATCAAGGAGCACATACTTAGTAGCTTGGAACCTTAGACGCCTTTCAACTTTCCTGGATGGATCCCTCAAGTAATCGACAATCTCCTTTTTCCAGTCATCGGCAACTGTTACCGATGTCGTGACTTTTTGAATCGACTGATATCCCGAGGCATTCTGTGCTAACCGATTGGCTTCTTCATTATGAAATCTTGGAATATGCTCAAGGTGGTATTCTCTGAACTCTTTCAACAACTGCAAACACCGCTCATGGGCTACAATTAACACCTCGCTTTGGCATTCATATGTTCCGATCAATTGATTAATCACCAACATGGAATCACCGAAGACTTCAACAGCATCGGCACGCACCTCCCTGAGTAGTTCTAACCCCTTAAGCAAAGCTTGGTACTCAGCCTGATTATTTGTCAAAGTAGCAACAATCGGCAGCGAGATTTCATACTTTTGTCCTCGGGGTGAAATCAAGAGAATGTCAATACCTGCCCCGTCCTTGCATGTGGACCCATCAAAGAATAAAGCCCAAGGAGCAATATCAACAAAGCTCACCATATTGCAGTGCTGAGTAACAAAATCGGCCATCACCTGACCCTTAACAGCCTTAGCCGATTCATACCTTTGGTCAAACTCTGACAGTGCCAAAATCCACTTACCGATTCGTCCACTCAAAATCGGCATTGACAGCATATACTTGACCACATCATCTTTACAGACAACAGTGCATTCGGCCGACAACAAATAATGCCTCAATTTAATGCAAGAGAAATATAATCATAAGCACAATCTTTCTAAGGCCGAATACCTGATTTCAGCATCCACCAATCTTCTACTCAAGTAATATATTACACGTTCCTTCCCTTCAAACTCTTGAATTAAGGCTGATCCGATAACACCGTCATCGGCAGACAAATATAACCTGAAAGACTTTCCGTGTTGAGGTGGAACCAAGACTGGAGGATTCACCAAGTATTTCTTAATCTCCTCTAAGGCTGACTGCTGCTCTTCTTTCCATATAAACTCTTGATCGGCTTTCAACTTTAACAAAGGACTAAAAGATTTAATCTTACCAGACAGATTGGATATAAATCTTCTAATGAAATTAATCTTGCCGATCAGAGACTGCAACTCAGTCTTGTTGGTAGGAGCAACCACCTTGTTAATTGCATCAATAGACTTTCTGCCGATTTCAATGCCTCTCTGATGCACCATGAAACCCAGAAACTGCCCTGCCGATACGCCAAATGCACACTTGTTAGGATTCATCTTTAACCCATGCTCCCTGGTGCACTCCAATATTTTCCGCAAATCGGCAAGATGCTTTCTGAAGTCTCCAGACTTAACCACCACGTCATCAATGTAGATTTCAACTATTGTACCGATATACTTATGAAAGATAAAATTCATTGCTCTCTGATAAGTAGCACCGGCATTTTTCAAACCAAAAGTCATGACTACCCACTCAAACAAGCCAACGTGACCTGGACATCGGAAAGCAGTCTTGGATATGTCTTTTTCAGCCATGAATATTTGATTATACCCAGCATTACCATCCATGAAGCTAATAACTTGATGTCCAGCGGTAGCATCCATCAGCAAATCGGCAACGGGCATCGGGTAGCCATCCATCGGCGTGGCCTTATTAAGGTTCCTGAAATCAATACAAACACGAAGTTTTCCATTCTTTTTATACACAGGAACCACGTTAGAAATCCAATCGGCATATCGACATTGCCGAATAAATCCAGCTTCGATTAACTTCGTAATCTCAGCCTTGATGTCGGGCAGAATAGTAGGATTGCATCGGCGCGCAGGTTGCCGATGTGGTTGGAAACCAGACTTGATGGGTAACCGATGTTCAACTATCAATCGGTCTAAACTAGGCATCTCCATATAATCCCAAGCAAAACAATCTTTATTCTCCTTTAATAAATCGGTTAACTGCTGTTTACATTGGGAATCTAACTTAGCACTAATAAAAGTAGGCCTAGGTTTACTACCATTGCCGATGTCGACCTCGAGTAAATCATCGGCAGACGTGAAGCCCTGCCCCAGCTTTCCGTCGTCAGTGAACCGATCCATTAAGATTCTTCTTCAGGACCGACTGCTTGGATTGGCTTGATGCGGTAATCGGCAACCTTGAGGAACTCCTTGTCCCAGGCTTCGCCGGGTATGCACCTGGTCTGCTCATAAGTGTCCAACTCTGCCGATGCAATAGTAGATGGGGCTTCACCGCGGACGACCTCAATTCTGTCCCCGATCCATTGTACCAGACTCTGATGCATAGTAGAAGGGACACAGCAATTGGCGTGGATCCAATCCCTTCCGAGGAGCAAGTTGTAAGTACCTTTGCCGCTGATTACAAAGAACGTTGTCGGCAAAGTCTTACTACCGATGGTTAAGTCAACACACACGGCTCCCATGGCGGTTGACACATTGCCTTCGAAATCCTTGAGCTTCATGTCGGTCTCGACTAAGTCCTGGTCACCTTTGCCAAGCTTTCTGAACATGACATAGGGCATTATATTGATCGACGCGCCACCATCCACCAGCATCTTGGTCATCGGCTGACCATCCACTTTGCCCTTAACGAACAGAGCCCTTAAGTGCTGTCTCTCATCATCGGCAGGCCTTTCAAAGATGGCCGTCATCAGATCCAACACCAATTGTGCCATATCGGCAGCCTCTTCATCATCGCTGACGGGCGCCATGAACTCCATCGGCAACATAACAACCATGTTTATATCTGCCGATGGGTCCCTGTCTTTGCGCTTCGGCTGCCATTGCTTTTCTCCTGAGGGTTCTGCACCATCATATAGGTCGTCGCGGCGCTGGCGCTGAATCCTTCTCTTCTGGGTCTTAGTCAAACCCTTAGGGCACCATGGAGGAAGCTTGGTCTTCCAGACAGGTTGGTGCTGCTTCCCACCGCTTACATCGACACTTCTTCCGATGTTGGGATCTCTGGAGAATATCTCTTCGTCGGGCACTCTAGCATTAGCCATCTCCTCCATCTTCCCCTGGTCAACACGCCTGCCAAGCCGATCATGGGAACTGAGCTTGCCCCCTAGTCGGTCATGTGCCGATCTATTATCTCTGAGCGGCCTGGTATACCTGGGTGCCTGATCATCAAAACAAGGTCTCTTACCTGACCGATCGGCTGTGTAGTACCCATTGCATTCTGGACAGTTATCGGCAGTGGGCAGCTTGATGCCTTCCTCCCAGCAATGAATGAAGAAGGGACACCTCTAGTGGTCCTTGAGTCGAAGCCATTCTCGATGCTCCTCTTCTTCTTGCCGATACCGTTCTTCACGTGTTTGCCGATGATTTCGCCTTGGCTGTTTGTGCATGATCACAACCCCAGGAGCCCTGTCAGCACTGTTACCTTCATCAGCAACCTTCTTACCCTTTCTATCATCGGTAAACCTCCTTGCGTCGTGCTCAGACACTTGGCGGTTAGGGTCTAGCGATGAGTTCCTTCTGGTAGCTTCCGATGTCAGCACTCTGGTTTTTTCGCTGATCTCCACCATATTGTTGGGGAACGGATGCTGATCTATCTTCATCGGTTTCTGGACTTTAGAGTTTTCAAACTTGATACTCCCAGATTCAATCTCTGACTGCAACTGCTGCCTGAACACTTTGCAGTCATTGGTACTGTGTGAGATCGCATTATGCCACTTGTAGTACCTAATCTTCTTGAGCTCTTCAGCCGATGGAATTACTTGATTGGGCGCCAACTTGATTCGCCCCTCTTGCAGCAACAAGTCAAACATCCTATCGGCCTTGGTGATGTCGAAGGTGAACCTCTCGGTCTCTTTTTGGCCGAACGGACAAGACACAGGCTTCTTATCCTTCACCCATTCGGCCGCATCGACATTTAGCTCTTCATCCGATCCAGAGTCTTCTTCTTTCCCGACGAAGGTCACCTTCTTGTTCCAAGTCTTCCTGGGTTCAAAGGCTTTGATATCTTGATCGGCAACCCTCTACACCAGGTGACTTAGGCTTTCAAATTCTTGAGACGCATACTTGTCCTTGATGTGCGGCAGCAATCCTTGGAAGGCCAGATCTGCCAATTGCCGATCATCTAGCACCAGACTGCTAAAGAGCGTGGAGGTTTGAGTCCTCTTCAAGGCATAATACGGAGAATGCCCGTAGAAGTATTCCGGAAATTTGCGCCTGGCGCTCTCCTCTATCTTCCGAGGTCCTTAACCATCTCCCTGAGAAAAGTAGACAGTAAAAGCCAAAATAGACTAAATATAGCCTAAATGATCCTAAAAACCCCTCGAAGGAGATAATAAAGAACCTAAAGTAGACGGTATCCTACTGCAAGTGTGTAGCACTTGTTCTTCACGTCCCGCAGCCTTTGCACAAAGCTTTCTACCGATTCTTCGTTGCGTTGGCTCATCTTGACCAAATCGGTAAGCTTCTTCTCATGTATGCCAGCGAAGTACTTGTGAAATTTCCTCTCCAGATCGGCCCATGTGATTATAGAATTTGGAGGCAACGATATGAACCATGTGAATGCCGATCTAGACAACGATGAAGAGAACAATCTCGCCCTCAATTCCTCCCTGCTGGCAGCTTCTCCGCACTGGATAATGAAGCGGTTGATGTGCTCCATTGTTGACGTGTCGTCTTGGCCGGAGAACTTAGTGAAATCGGGCACCTTGTACCGATTTGGAAGAGGAATCAAATCATATGCAGGAGGATATGGAGTCCGATAAGAATATGTGTTGACCTTGGGTTTGATGCCAAATTGCTTTTTCATGACTTCGGCAATCTTACCGACCCAGTATGCATCATGCTCCTGCCGACTCCTCGGTTGGTTGTCGACTGGTGGAGTCAGGTGACGCGCCTCTTGAAGATGCGTAGTAGTTGCAGGCGCAGCACCAGTCATCTGAACACTATGCATCGGTTGACTTACCGATGGATAGTTCTGCACACTTGGCGGATTTGGCTGAACTATCACATTCATCGGTTGCTGCACCGATGGTCCGCTCTGAGTGTGAGTTGGGCCTCCATAATAATACATCGGCGCACCAGGCTGCTGAGCTGGCGGCTGGTTGACCCATCCAGGATTATAGATCATCGGCATATGACTTACCGATGGCTGATAGCTGACCGGAGCATGCGGTTCTTGAATTCTAGAGCAATTAATCACCAGATTACCCTGGGGGACCGGCACCTCAGCTTGAGAATTTGCCACCAGAGATTGACTGCCGGTGGTTATAACGTGTTGCATCGGCACAGAGCTTGCCGATGGTGGTATCAGAGGTATCTTGGGGATTACTTGGAGATCATCTGATGGCATTTGTATGGTTGGAGTGGGCGCAGAGTTGTGCATCATATGGGCCATCGGCTGTGACTGCATTGCCGACGCCGTAGAGTTCCTCCAGGCTGAACTATCTCCCTGCACCAGATTAGAACCAGCATATAGATTCGGAGGCATACCGTATCCCCACCAGTTAGCAGGGGCTGGTCCCGAAGTCGCCGACGCGGCTGGATCTGGGTTGAGCTTAGTGATGTCGCCAGCATTCGGCCTTGGTGATGTAGCCACATCGGCAGACAGTTCCACAGGGGTGGAAGACGCCATTGGGGCTGCCGATGGGCTCGTAGATGCCAATCCGGGTTGATGGTACGCTGGACCGACATATCGCGGTGCATGCCCTTCTTTGAATGTTTGCGCGATGGCATTGTAGATAGTATTGGACAGCACGCTGGAGTGGTTAATCAAAGCTTGACTTACAGTGGCATTAACCATCTCTTGTAGCTTACCAGGGTTGGTGTCGTACGTGACCTGCCGTGGCAACGGCAGATCTTGTTTCTGAATTGCTTTGCCACTCCTAGTGAGGCTGAAGAATTTGAGATACAGTTGCTTGTATTCCTCCATAGCCCGCTCCATGGCCTGCTTCTGATCATATTTCAGATCGGCCTCAGAAACTTCAATGACATTCCTCTGGTTGACATTGGCGTGATCACCCATGCCGAATGTGTAGATCTGTACAATCGTGTCCCAATAGGCGTGCCAAAAGAGGTGTTGACACAAAAAGCGTCAGATCTGTGAACACTTCGGGCTATTACCCAAAGCTCGATGTCGAGGGCGTGCCAGTCGATTTGACCAATCAATCGACAAGGATGATAACTAGAACAAACTGAACGAGACGACAGCGATGCGCCTGGACGTCAAAGCTCAGATTGATCAAGGATAACTAGAGCAGAGCTGAACAAGGCAAACAGCGATGTGCCCGGATTGCCAAAGCTCAGAGGTACTCCCACGCGGAACTAGGAAGGATTTGACGAAGATCAAGGTGATGCAGCCCGTCGAAAGCTTGAAGAACTCGTTAAAAGCTACAGCTAATGCAGTAAAAAGGTAAATTGCGATAAAAGGTAGAATAAGATAAAATTGGTTTGTTTTGAATTGGATTGGTTGTTTTTTCATAGCCCTCGGGCACATATTTATACTCCCGCATGGAGAGTTGTACAAAGACACGACACGTATCCTTCCTAAAACAAACTCCTACTTTAAAGGAAACTGACTCGCGCAGGAGCCGGATAACAATATTTATTTCCTAAACGAAACACACTATTTTAAAGGAAAATAAACGACTCATGCAAGAGTCGGACTCAAACTACTATAATAATACTGGTACAAAACACCAGTTTCCTTATTCTCCTCTTCGATGAAAACTTTCCATCGGCAGATCCCTTTAATCTGCACCTTCATTCTCTTGACCACCGGTAACCTTCTGCTGCCACCAAGCGCTAAGTTACGCCCATCGGCATCGGCAACACTTTCCTGATCGGCAATCGGCAACATTTCCGATTAGCGACCTTGTGCTGGTAACTCTTCACCAACCATCCTTCATCGGCAACCGACAATGACCCCTCATCGGCAATCAGCAATGACTCTTCATCGGCAATCGGCAATGACCCCTCATCGGCAATCAGCTTCAGCAAGACTTCACCAATTAACCTTTGTCGGCAAAGATCCAGCCTCCATCGGCAATGCACTTGGTCTTCCCGCAGCACTCTCCCATCGGCAATATCGGCTCAAAACTTTCCTGATGCCGATTGGAGAACGGCCACTGACCAGTCAAGCCTCAGTCCATTTGACACGTGTTGAAAAATGGTGTCAACACGTAGTCTCCCTTGTCTCATCATAGGACAAACCTTGATCTCTAGTTAAACCACTTCTCGTTCCCTATGGAAAATACGATACCTAGAATACTCCTGGTGAAAGCTACACTTGACAGCCGTACGCTTGCGGTCTTTTCCCGTTTGCCACTTCTGGTGTCAACATTGGGTTAGGGTTAGCGCTATGGTGTATAAATAGCAAGGTCTAGACAGTTGTATAGGACATCCAATCAATCAAATACACAACTTTCTTTTTGGCCACCAGCCAAACCCTAGGAGTAGGAGTAGAGTAGATTTCGGTGAAACTTCGATGGACCGGGCTGCATCGACCAGATCGACCTCCAGTTTGCTTGTAAGTCTAGCCTTTGTTCATGTCTTGTTTTTATGATTGTAAGTACAAGCTCGATCTGAGCTAGTTATCCGTTTGAATTTAGGTTCATGGGGCTGCATTGCTTCAATCTCACATGACTCGTGGTTTTGAGCTAGTTATCGGCTCCCTAGATTGGCTATCTAATAAATTCATTAAGTTATCGATATTGTCTGTTATGCATTGTATAATCTATTGCAATAATATTTTGCCCAATCTCAACTAATGGATTGGCGATCTAATAGATTCATTAAGTTACCAATATTGTTTGCTATGTATTGTTTATTTGTTACAACAATATCTTGCCCAATCTCAACCAACGGATTGGCCTGTGCTTCAATTCTATCTAGATCTATTGTTTTACATGCTTTCACTCGTATACACGTCGAAGCGATAAATCTAAGATCCTATCGGCTAATCTGTTGGTCGTGATTGTTACATGTTGCGGGTTCGAGACATACGTTTGATTATTAGATTGGTTTGAGAATAGATGGATTTGGCTTAACATACGTGGTACAGCTGCATCTACTGGACCCCACTGCCAAGTATGTTGGGTTACGTCTATCTAGTCTCAGATCTGTTTGAGACTAGACTTATGGATCTTGTTCAAGCTTCATAGACCCCATATCGGCTAAGATAGCCGATCTAGTTGCGCTTCAGTCATATGATGCATGTGCTTTTATTTTCTCAACATGATTAGATCTATTAAATGTACTGGATGTGGCTTGGCTTGTTTACTTTTATGGCTGCATGGAAACACCTCAATGCTAGTAAATGAGTTAAGTTATCGGGTTAATTGTCATCATGGCTGCATGGGAACACACCTCTGTTGATGGTTAATATATGCTTAGTAGATTTGTTAGTTTGGGTTGGTAAATGTCATATGCATTGCACCCTTAATTCTTATATCAATATGAGTGGCTCATTATATGCTTTATCAATGACATATCGTGAATAGCTGTTTATATCTCGTTGTCATGCTTTACACTACTAGGAGTTGACTTTCTAGTCAATTTCCTTTGATCATCGGCTATGTGAGAGCCGCATATTCATGGAACTGTCTGGCAACAACTGGCAGGTTCCATAATTTGTCATTTCATCTCCTTGTCAATTGCAGGTCAAATTGACTGGCATGCCTGATACCGATCAACCGAAGTGGCCTAGCCATTTAAGAGGTTTAGGAGATCAAGACTCTGCTATTGCACAGTCTCCGCAGGCCTTATGCGGTGCTGACGTCAGAGCCCATTTTTGACGTCAACACTAACTTTGGAGGACCCAAACAAGTATGGGTACCTAATAAGAATTGATTTGTTTTGTAGGTCAATTACAAAGCCAGAGGAAGGCATTGGGTGCTTGATAGTGGGTGTACTCAACACATGACCGGAGACTCTAGAATGTTCAAATCAATCAACTCCAACAACAATGATAGCATTGATAGTATTACTTTTGGTGATAATGGCAAGGGCAAGGTCAAAGGGCTTGGTAAGATTGCAATATTCAATGATTTGAGCATATCAAATGTCTTACTAGTTGAGAGCTTGAACTTCAATTTGCTATCCATAGCTCAATTGTGTGATCTTAGATTTAAGTGCATATTTGGAATAGAGGATTTTGAAATCATTAGTGTAGATGGTTCAAACTTGATCTTCAAAGGCTTTAGATATGAGAACCTCTATATATTTGATTTCAATGCTAGTGAATCACAATTTTCTACTTGCTTGCACACTAAATCAAGTATGGGTTGGTTATGGCATAAAGGCTTGGTCATGTTGGAATGAAACAATTGAATAGATTGATTAAGCATGATTTAGTTAGAGGCTTGAAAGATGTTGTGTTTGAGAAGGACAAACTTTGTAGCTCTTGTCAAGCCGGCAAACAAGTTAGTAACACCCATCCAAAGAAAAGCATGATGAGCACTAGTAGAGAATTTGAGTTGTTACATATGGATTTATTTGGACCAACAACATACACTAGCATTGGAGGCAACAAACATGGATATGTGATTGCGGATGACCTTACAAGATATACATGGATATTCTTTCTCAATAACAAGAGTGATACATTTGCCACATTCAAATCTTTTGTCAAGAGATATAAAAATGAGTTTGAGACCACCATCAAGAAAGTAAAAAGTGACAATGGTAGTGAATTCAAGAACACTAGAGTTGATGAGTGTTGACGGTCGTTAGCGTCGACTTTTAACACAATTATAAACATGATAAATGGATCAATCACATATAAAATAGAGAAATATAGAGTTTTATTTAACAATTTCCACTAGTTTTGGCATTCCATTATTTTCTAGGGACTATTCCAGAAAAGAGTAATAAAGGAAAGCAAATCAAATTAGATATCGAATAAATCCCGCGGAGATACAGTTGCCAATCAACTCTCGGAGGATCCCGCGGACACCGGAGCAAAGCGGGGCCTGAGACCCCACCATGTGGGGCCGACCAGCATGGGGTGGGGCCAGGCGGCACCCCCTGGGCCCACTGGCCGCCGTCTTCTGGAAGCTTCCTCCACCGCCTATGAGGAGTCATCTCGGCCCTACACTAAGTCGATTTGATCCAACGGCTGTCGTGCACCCCATTGAACTATAAATAGAGGGCAGACCCCCCTGGAGGCATCCCAAATCATCTCAGTTTATTTGGAGATCCATTTAGTTTAAGTCATAGGAGATCTAATCATCCAGAGCTACAAACATTAGTTCATCTAGAGCTTTTCTAGTTCATAGCATAGCTTAGATAGATCGAGAGTAGAGGAAGTCAAGATACGTCAATCGATCTTGGACACCCGATGTTTTCAAGAGATTGGAGTCTGGTACAGTTCTTATTCTCTTGTCTCTTTTAATATTTATCTGCAGTTGTATGATATTTATAGGCAACACTATTATTCATTAATATGTTCTTGTTTACTTTGTTCATTGTCTACGTTAATATATCTAGTATAGTTAGTTTGCTATTGAGTTCATGAACATGTTCATATAGCGCTCGTCTATTTGATCATATGGCTGATGGTAGGCAGTATGTAGGCATGGTGCTTAGATACATTGCTTATCTGCGGAAACCCCCATCTGTGTCAGGTCATGGGGTAGATCCATGGACATGATAGGTCCATTGAGTCCTTTGTAGGCCTCCCCCCATGCAGTGGTTTGGTAGGGAGGAATTACCAGGTTGAGGATATCTTGTTGTATCTAAGGTTTCTGAACTCAACTCATAGTATTCATGGCCCCATTGTGGTTGGGAACATTGGTAGTATTACTTTACAATGATTACTAGATGTACTTGCACTAACTAGCATAGCTTGGAGGGTAGCTAGAATACTTATGAGTTATTTATTTATTACTTGTATTGGATGACGCTTGTGTAGTGACTAGAATGCTCTAGAAACTTTATCCTTATTATTATTATGATGATGATTGATCTATTTACCCTTATCATATATATATTTATCATGTGACTTACCCCTGTTTAAGAGTAGAGATCATTGATGGTTAAATCCCTTCATTCATTTCATATGCATGTTATCAATACTACAGATTATCAGTTTTAACTAGACCTTGCCAGTGGTAGAATATAAATGACAACCTGGTAATACTCTAGGTAAAATGCTACATTGGTATATTTAATCTGTCCGCTTGCAGAATCATTAGTTCTTTATAATTTCATATTCATCCTTATTTATTTTTGCCTAGTCACACATATATAGAATATTTCATAAGTACCATAAAATATTCCTAGCTCTATAATTATGGTTGACAATCTAGTTCCATGCTTAGAAGTATAAGGTAAAAGATAAGTGGATAGTTGCTAAAGACAAGTTAATTACATACCAAGCATTTTTGGCGCCATTGCTAGGAACTATGTTCTTGGTGATGTTGTTAAGAAATATCAACAAGCATTTTTGGCACCGTTATAACACCCTAGTGTTAAGCATTGCATAATCCACATTATCATTTGCAAAGCATTCATCTCATGAGTATCATCATATGGCACCATGTCATTTCATGGTTGAATTGAATTTAAATCAAACTTGCTTGGGAGTGTGTATGTGAATAAGTTATAAGAGTGTTTGTTATTTTAATTAAGTCTTAAACACACTAAGGATATTTAAGCATGTCCTTAATAAGAGGTTTCATACCTAGAAATAAAGATTAAAAATCATTTTGAAAATTGATTGCTTAATTAAAAGAAAAGGTTCAAATTAAGTTTTAAACCCTAATTCAAATTCTATGGAGAATCTGACCTGGAACCTTTACACAAAAATGTAGTTCAAATTAATTGGGACAACTTTTGTATTCACACCTAAATCTAGTTTTATGTTTTAAATTCAATTAGAAATAAATATAGAAAGAAAAAGAAAAAGAAATTCCTTACCTTCACGGGCCGGCGCCAACGAACCGGCCCAGTGGACAAAGCCGGCCTAGCCCGCCTCTGCACCCGCGCCATTCCCTCCTCCCGCTCACGCGTGCCGCACGTGCTCCAATCCAGGCACAGGCGTCGCTCACCACATGGCGTGCGCATGCCGACGACGAGCCGCGCGTGGCTAGCGAAGCCTGCCACGCCCCTGCCTAAGTCCCGAACGGGACACGCCTCTCTCCCCGTCCTCCACCCATTCTGCCCCCCTCGCCTCTCAGCGCTCTCTCGCTCTCCCGCTCACGTTTGCACGCGCGCAACCGTGCGATGCCACCGCGCAGGCATTGCCACTTTTCTGGCCACCCCGAGCCTCCATCCACTACCTCCACCTTGCCCCGAGCTCCACCTCGCCTCCCTGAGACCGCAACAATGACTGGTAAGCCATGGTGAGCCTTCTTCTTCCCCGTGCAAGCTTGCTCGAGCTCCACGCCATGGCCACGGCGCACCTCACTAGCCCTCACTAGCGCGAGCACCGCACTCGCCTTGACCCCACGAAACCCTAGCGTCACTCAGTTATAGCCGTAGCACACCACACCGACCGGCCGCTGTGCGACCAAGCCTCCATGCCACCATTGGCACCGACAAGCTCCAATCTGTCCACCCTAGCCCGCGATTAGGGATGCCCTAGACTCGCCTTGCGAAGGGGAACACCCTAGTGCCACCCGCTCCGTCGAAGACCTCACCGGCGGCGAGAAATCACCGGCGGGAGCCTCGGCCTCGCTTGCTCTTGATGACGCGTGGGATCGCTCCTGCGTGGGCCCCTCCTGTCAGCCCTCCTCTGCTCCCTTGAAGTGGGCCGAGTCGTCTGATGGGCCAGAAGGCTTAAGGCCTTTTGTTTTATCTTTTTCAAAAATTGTTTAATACTTGTAAAATTTGTAACTCGATGAAAAATGATCTATAAATCCTGAAAATATTTGTGAGTGTTGTAGGTAGATAGATCTACTCTGTTAAAATAGTGCAAGTATTTTTAGTGATACTTTCCTGTGTAGATTTAATTAAATGTTGATAGTGCTTAAAACTGGTTTAAATAGTTAAGCCCTAATATGCCTGTTCAAAAAAAATATGAGACTTATTTCATTAAGTTTTTAAATATATCTAGATGCTAGGAAAAATATATCTTGAGTAGCTTATGTAGGAAAATAATTTATGAGCATTTAAAATGTGTTTGGGATGATAACTTGTGGTATTTTTATTAATTAAATTACTAGGTAAAAAGGCTTGTAACTTTTTGTGTAGCTTTCTAGTAACGTGTAGTAACTATGAAAAATACTAGCTTGGTCAGTTCACCATTTTCACTGTACTAAGTATTTTTAAGTGCTTTTAAGCATTAAACTTGTTAATTTTGTGTAGAGCAGAATGTTGTTTCTTTTAACTTGGAAAATTTTGATTATATTAAATTACCCCTATTTAAGCTACTGTAATTTTTGTAGATTTTTCAGAACTGTTTGCATACAGTGTCTTTTATCATGCTATTTTTTGATTATAAAGTAGTAAAGAAGAAAACATCATGAGCATGGCATATCTCATCATACTTAGTGTTCTTGCATAAGTTGATAATAACCCTTGTCTCATAGCATTCACATATATGCATCATACAGGATCGCATGAGGAAGCACAGTATGAGCTAACCCAGGAGCAGGACAGAGCCAGTCAGCCAGGAGTCCACGACGGGCCCGTGAACGAGGAACCAGAAGAGGAACTCCTAGAGTGCCCCGATCACCAGCCTAGCTCTTTTGACAAAGGCAAGCCCCGGTGCATCTTAATCCTATTTTATGATATTAAGCTACTATGTTATATATGGTTGTTGCATTAAGTTTAGGAGTTGGGTGAACCTAATTGTTGCATATTACCCTTGATATCCATATATCCTTGATTAACCTACTAGTATAGTAAAGATAGATGCTTAGCACTGCTAAATTAATATGAGACGTCGGTGACCACATGTCACTTAATGCTCTACGTGGAAAGCCGGTGGTATGAAAGATATCATGAATTGGAAAGGCAACTGGGAAGGTTGATAAATTTTCTTGCCGTAAGATACCGGCAACATCTAGGCGAGCTGTGCGCCCTAGGCTGGTATTTTACAGACGTGCCTGCTTTTTCGGGTTGATCGGGTGGTGTCCCTCTTGTCATGTTGAACGCATGCCTCAACCCTTAGCTGGCAAGATAAACTGTTCGAGCTGCAAAACCTACCTACTGGCCGAACCACGGACAAACATAACCACAAGCCGGTGCGGGTTGGCGAGGACGCGGAGTGTAAGTCCAATGGCCGGCTAACTGATCCTTAGCCAGAGCACCCTGGGTGCGGGGCAGTCCTTGGGCTTGTTTGGGGGTTATGGGTCGACCTTGGTTTGAAATGTTTGCTAGGCGACTGCCATGCCCCCGTTCAGGGGTTGCAAGGTTTGGGTGACGAAATAAACCCTCCAGCTGGATAGGAATTCGGTTCGAATCGCGGTCTCTCCCCGTTAGTGAGAACTTGACAATTGCTACACTAGCATGGAAACAATTAATTACTTGAATGGTTATGATGAAATGATATGTTGGACCAGAAGGGAAAACTAGTCATTCTCTGCTTAAATAAGTGTATTGCTTAGTATAGGTGCTTACCTAGATAATAGGTGCTATTACTAAAACATGGCTCAATTCAATCAATCAATAGTTACCATGCTTTTCCGCAAAAGAGAGTTTGAACCTCTACTACCATAAAGCCTGCATTCTCCTTGGTGTCCTTATTTTAGTTTAAGATGGGTAAGTCTAGCTGAGTACATTCGAGTACTCAGGGTTTCGTTCCCAATTGTTGTTGCAGATGGACAAATGTACTACGGGTACGACATCAACTGTCTCTACCCAGCTATGGGTGACAACTAGGACCATGGGCTATGGTCGCTTCTGAAGTCTCATCTATGCTTTTGTGAGAAACAACTTATTACTGGCACTATAATGAACTAAGTGTGTGTGAGTTGGTTTCAAAACTATTCCACTACAAGACATTTGGTTATGTAATAACTTTTAAATTCATACTCTAATGTAATTCATGTTTAAACTTTATGTAACTTATGAATGGTATGTTGAACTAAGCGATCTTGGCTGAGATAAGCAAGGTATAAAATCCGTCATGGTTTCACGGACTACTGGGGTTATGGAAGCCTAAGGACGAAAATTTATCATGTCAGCGAAGGTTTTTGGACTTAAGTTTTTGTGACTTGGGTGGTTCTGTTACACCGTTGCCGGGAAAGGTATTTAAACTTAGGAAGTATTGATAACCATATTCAAATGAATAAAGATCGATTAACCAATCAACCTCTTACTCAAGCAGGTTTACCCTTATTTCTATCTATCTGTGTGTCTTATGTAGGGTAAATGAATGCATGGTTTTTCTCTTCCAGATAATTTCACTTCAAATCTAGAGAAACTCCTTCGAAGAAAGCCGAAGTTTTCACAAGTGGGGGATAATACCATATCACAATCATAAACACACTCAGCTGAAGCTCACTCTTCGAGAGAGGAAGCTCAAGCATTGGAAGAAGAATAACTAGAAACCAATTTAGCAATTGCTTTTGAAGCTATGGCCGAGAGGACACTGCGAGAGTTCTCTGCCCCAACCACTGCCAACATCCATACTGGACTTGCAGTTAATGTTGGAGATAATGGATTTGAGCTCATGGCTACTCTCATCACCATGGTTCAAGCAAATCAGTTTTGTGGAAAGGCTCATGAAGATGCAAGTGCACACTTACAACACTTTCTTGTGATCTACATCACCTTCACAATCAAAGGAGTATCGAGAGATGCTACTCTACTCTACCTTTTCCTATTTTCACTTTTGGGGAAAGCAAAACAGTGGTTCTACAAGAATAAGGATATCAACACTACATGAGATATGTGTATCACTACTTTCCTGGCCAAGTTCTTTCCTACAGGCAAGACCAATGCTTTGCGTGGGAAAATTTCAAGCTTTCAACAACAACATGATGAATCGTTCGCCGAAGCATGGGAACATTTTCAAGATTATATCGCAAGCTGTCCTCATCATGGAATGGAGGATTGACTATTGTTATAGACTTTCTATCATGGACTAGTCACTAGTTCCCGTGAATCTATGGATGCCGCACCTAGAGGAGATTTCTTGTCACTTAAGCTCTGTTGGGGATATTACCACGGCATACCCCCAGGGATCTATATGGGCCTATCAACCAGAAGATAGCCCAGCCCACGAGGCCTGGCGGTACGCGACCAGGCCGCCATGCTCGCCTGGGGCCCCAAAGAGCCTTGCTCGCCAAGGAAGATCCTAGTAGATAGGCTCGGATCCCTTACCTTAAGGGACCGATCGTAATCTGTTAGGATCGCGCGATGTAGGGGGTGTGTGCCACGACTTCATGGCTCGTCAAGCGGTTACTTTCCCCGATTCGATGGTCGTCCCGGCGGCCGGCATCGTGCTCTAGATCAGATCTATATCCTGGACCGTCGGATCTACACTGCGCGTGTCAGATGTGTCGTCACCTACACACCATCCCACCATGCCAAAGTACCATCCATGAAAGGTTGTCGGCCTCGACGACCTGATCGACGCCATCAACCGCTATTGACGGTCCTTAAGTACCAATTTTAACCATCAACTAAACATGAAAAAGGATCCATATGCAATTCACATCTAGATATGGGGGGGTTTACTAATGAAATTCCACAAGTTTCGGTGAATGTCTGTTTCTGGAGGGGGTTATAAGGAAATACCAAGGAAAGGCCCACATGTCATGTTTACATAGAGATAATTATCAACTGCACAATTTTCTGTACTCTAGAGGGTTCCCGAAGACATGAGAACGAACAGGAGGCAGATCGGACCCGAAGCCAGGGCGCCTGCCCTAGCCCCTAGGGCGCCCGCCCTACCCCTCCAACTAATCAGCGTCAACTTAGCGGATCATGCTCCATCGCCTTTGAGGATGAATCTAAACCCTTCATATAGGTCGGTTTGATCCAACGGACCACGTTCATTTGAGGAGGCTATATAAGCAAGGCCCCTGACCCCCTGAGGAGCATATTATCTCATTATTCTTCTCTAGAGCAAAAGCTAGGGTTTCAATTATAAGTAGAGAAGGAGAGAGGTCCCTCTAGTTGTCTAGATCTAGTTCTTCTAGTTCTTGTTTGTCACACCCCAAAATTTCCATTTTGGGATGTGGCTTAGAAAACATAAAAGATAATCAATGATTTCAATATTTACTAAAATTTTCCAACATTTATTTAGTTGTTGACAATTTATATAGTGGAAAAATATGAGTTTCCAAAATGTTTTAAGAATCTAATTCAATGGTTTCATGCATTTCATGCCTTTGCATAGTGTTTATGTATGAAAAATGAATTTAAAGTTTTCAAATGCGCCTAGGGCTTGAACCAAAACAAAACCTCTCTTAATCTTTGATCAAGTTTTCATGACCTCCCAATCCTTTGAGAATTCCTTGGAAACCATAAACCTTGATCCTTGTTCTAAAAATCTTGATGGATCTTCTATCCTTCATGTTCTCAAAACCCTCTCTAGTCATATCTTGTTTTGCTCTCTTTTTATCTTTTCTTTATCCTCCTTATATTTGATCTCCTAATTATTTTTGGTTGAGTCTTCTCCAACTATCAAAGTCTATCCTAGATGACCAATCATTGTATCTCTTCTATCTCTCCCAATGCTACCATCACTTTGTACAAGTCAAATCAATCACATGCCTTGTATCAATGTTAATCTCAATTCTAACTTTTTATTCTTTCCTCAACTTGGGAAACATTCACATGGGATGATCTTTACCCTCCACCCTTTTCCTCTCTTAATCAAAGTTAACATGTTTTTGAACCATCTTTGAAAACTATACGACCTTGATCCCACCTTTTGATCTAAGTTTTCTGCAAAACCCTAATCTTGTCTTTCTGAGAGTTTATCAGGTCAAGACCAACCACTTGCCTTCCATCTTCTCTTGTCTTGGGACAACTTTATATGCTTAGTCCATTAGTAAACCATCTCCCATAGCTCTCTCTTATGATAATGGGTCAAGCCCAACTCTTTCCACCTTTCGTCACTTTGGGTCGAACCCGGTCCAAATTTTGCATTTGTTCTCGCCTTCGGTCAAAGCCCAACCGTCCTCCTCTTCCTTGTGGACCAAGACCAAGCCCAACCAGACCTCTAGCCCTTCCTCTCCCCTCTCCCACGTCAACCCCCTGGCCCCTCTCCTTTTTGCACAAAAAAATATCAAAAAGGCAAGGATAATATCAACTCACGACCCTTTGCCTCCCACCCCTTCACCTCCCAACCTTACCCCTTTATCTCCCAACCCCCTCACGCCTCCCCTTCAGTTT
Source organism: Microstegium vimineum (assembly GCA_022036555.1). Taxonomy (NCBI): domain Eukaryota; kingdom Viridiplantae; phylum Streptophyta; class Magnoliopsida; order Poales; family Poaceae; genus Microstegium; species Microstegium vimineum. Next base: position 32,364,196 of record CM039119.1, on the reverse strand, counting down.
CCCACGCCATCCCATTCCTCTCCCATGCCAAGAACAGAGGGACAACACCACAGCACCTCCTCCCCCTCCCCCATGGTGTCTCCAATCATTCGGACCGCAAGAACGGCGCTCCACCGCACCGAATCGTCGTCCTCGGCCGTGGCAGCGCATCCCCTTGGTCCTCCTCTCACTTACCCATGGTGAGAACACTCCATCATCTCCCCCATACTGTTTACATGTCCCCATATGCAATTCAAGTACTCTTGATGGCGTATGGTTGATCCCCAGTGATGTTTACCCGTTGTAGGTGATGCTGTCAACAGGGACAGAATCTCTATTATTGAGGGATTTGGCGTTCCCCACTGTTTCGTGACTCCAGTATGAAACCCTTTGGTGGAGTTGTTGTTTACATCCTTGAACACGCTCCTGTAAATTGGTTTGGTCATAGGACTTGTGAAATTCAATATATGATCATTCCCGTGCCGCTGTTCCTGCTTTTTGGACAGTTTTGCAACACTGAGTTATTTTGGTGTTCCCCACCAATCCACTATCTAAATCATGAAGCCCTTTTTTGTAAGTGTTACTAACATCCCTGCACATGATCACACCAATTGGTTTGGCTATGCAATCCCATATGACTGAGATATAGTGTTTGATGTCTCTGTTACCCCTGCTGTCCAACAGCAGACCACCCTGTTTTTGTCAATCGCGTTCCCGTTGATCCATTGACCCCATGGATGCACACTTTGGCTACATTATCTTATATATACTTGCACATGTCTCTGAAAAGTTTCAAGGTCATAGTATTAAATATGAAAGAGTTATGTTCCTATCTTGTGCTTACTGTCCTGCTGTCCTGCAGCCGCGCTGATTCCGGTTGGCATGAGCGTTCCCGTTGATTCACCACTACAGTGGTCAAGCCATTCAACCACAATATATATGATATACTTGTACACATCTCTGCAAGTTGCCTTTGTCATATGAACTACAACATTGGAATTATAAACATCACCATGTCATTGCTCTTGTCATGCCAACAATCGAACAATGTAATCTTGTAATCTTGTTCCCTAGCTATCCGATGGTTGCAACGTCACATCCTTTTGTCACCACATGATTCATACAGTACCTAGCAACCACACATAATGTATCACCTTTTGTCTCTTTTATAACCTTGCAATTGATCATCATACAACCGCTATCCGCCACCGGTTATGCTCAACCGATTCACAAATCACTACAATCGTGTTTCCCTTTGATCTATCATCCACCTTATTGCATTGTTTGATCATGATATGTTCCAAAGTACATATTTACATATACAATATTTTTTGTTCTAATGGATATGATTATTCTAGTCCAAACTCCACCTTGCTCTTTTGAATCCAATCATTTCCATATGTACCTTCCAATTCTCACACCTTTTGATCATGGCTCCTGTTTTGGTTAGTTTTGCGCTCATACGTTAGTAGTACAAGCCCTACCTTTTCAAAACCTTTATGTCTTGTTTTAATGCTTGGTGTATTGTTCTTAGGTTCAAATGTGATGCTTGTTCAAGTTGTTTTCCGTCGTTTGAAGTGGACCTACGCAAGGATGATCCAGCAGAAGGAAAAGTTCAAGAGTTTGGAAAGCTTTTGGAGGCAAGTATAGCCTATGGTTTCCTTGTTACCTAGCAAACTCAATTCACTTATAATTCATATGCATGTGTCTATTTTACTCAAACCCTAGAGATATACTTAGAAATACTTGTACCACATATCCTTGTTACCTATGGGGGGTTTAAGCATGATAAGTTTATTTCTATATCTATGCTATGCTCAACTTCACTATATGAACTTGGATAATGGAAGGATGGACTCATGGCTCAAATGATAATGTTTTTACTAAAACTTGACAAGGAGGGGGCTGGAGATGCATTTTTTCCCATATGCTCCAGTACCTCTCTATAAGGTTTGTATTTGGGACAGACAGCCCAGGAAGTCCGTACAACCTTGAGGATCACATGGCTCTGATCTTAGTCGTAAAATGTCGGTGTCTAAAATGGCGGGGTCTAGACAGCCAACGAGTAAATTTCTAAGCGTGTCAGAGATCAGATGGTTATGCTCGGAGAACACATGGTTTATACTGGTTCAGGCACGAACGCCCTACGTCCAGTGTTCTGCGGAGTCGTGTTACCGAGCGTGGAGAGCTCGTAGAGGGGAGCTACAAGATATGGGGAGAGAGGGAAGCTGGTTCTCAGGTCTCATGCGTATAGGTTCTTGAATCTGGTGAGAGCTCGCGTGAATGCAAGCGCAAGTGTATCTGAATGAGTCGAGTGAACTCTAAGAATGTCGAGAGAGAGAGAGTGGAGGTCCATTCTCCCCCTTTATACGTAGGGAGAGATGGAGGATTACAGTAGAGAGGGAGAGAGCGGAGACGTGGGCCCGGCCGAGGCTGTCGATTTGGGGTGCTTTAGCTTCTATTCGTCTTCCTTGCCGGGGAATATTACGCCTGCAGACACGCCACTCGGGCCCTGTTCGTCCTTGATGGAGCTGTAGCCATGCGCCTCATGACCGGGAACACCGATGTTCCCTGACTTGGGTATGGGCGGGGGTTGGCAGCACAGGGCCAGGCACCCCCGCGTTCCGTCGTACAGGGCTGAGGGCACCCTAATCCCTGTGTAAGTGTCCGTCGGAGGTATGGCTCGGGGATGGTGAACGTCAGTCGTCGGTTAGGCCGCACAGGACCTTGTACTGCAGGGAGGGCATAGGGGCAGGCATGGCGGTTCACGCCTTGGAGCCCCATCCCTGAGGACAAGTGGGACTGTGGACCTTTTGACTATAGGCCAGGACGCCCCAGGTCGTTTGTGGCAGCGACTCCTCCGAGGGTAGATAGCATCACACATGACGCCTTGCTGCCTCGGGCGAGGCGGAAGTGTCTCCGAGGGCAAATGGCGTCACAGTTGACGTTGCCCTGGCTCGGACGAGGCGGGGGAGCCCCCAAGGGTGGATGACGTCTTGGTGATTTCACCCCATGGTCGGGGGAGGCGGAGGATCCTCCGAGGGAGCGGTGTCACGGCTGTCGTCGCCCTGGCTCGGACGAGGCGGGAGAGCCCCGAGGGTGGATGACGTCTTGGTTGGTTGGAGGCGTAGAGCCCCTGGGGTGGGTGACGTCACCCCCACTGGGACGAGGCGAAGAGCCCCCGAGGGTGATTTTGTTTTTGCGAAGTGCGGTGTTTAGGGTACCCTATTCTCAGGTATCCGGCAGTAGCCCCTGAGCCTGCGATGTAGTGATGGACTACACCCACTACAAGATTCGCCCAAAATTGCCACACTACCCTCCGTGCAACGCCTGAAAATCTGTGGTAAAAGGAGGACGTTCTGCAACATTTGTCCAAACCGTGGCAATATGTTATCCCTATAGCAACCCTTTTTATACACCGTGGCCATAGGTGTGCACGTTTTCCATGATGACATTTCGTGGCATTAATGTTGATTAGCGTTGCAACTATCTGGTGCTCTTACAACATAAAGTACATAGTTTCTGCAAGGATTAATACACACACACACACATATATATATATATGGGAAATTGAAATGTGTTTGCTTCATGTTTACCTTGGCGGACCTCTAATGAGTGAGGCTCGGCGTGTTTCTCCATCCGGTTACCCGGTTTCTTGAACCGGGGCCGGGGGCATGGTGGCAGCCCCCGAGTCCTTACTCGATGTAAGGAATCGTCTCGGGTCTGTACCGTCTTTCTGCGCGTTCCCCGCGCATCTCTTCGCTAGAAGGGGGAATGTGAGCCGAACCATGCTATCCTTGAGGCGGACAAAGCATGGGTGCTCATCGAGTTCATAATGGGCAAATCTGAGTGGGGTGTTGGTTCCAGTTCGATAGGGTTCCGGCTAGTAGCCCATGTCGTGGCTCACCCTAGATTGGTTTCATTTAGTAGCTGGGTCCGTTCGATAGGTCCCAGGGGCCTGTTGCCTTCCTTCGGAGGAATACCATGAACCAATCATCTGTTAAGACAGACTCAAATACGAAATCTGGGGATGACCTTAGCATCCGATTGCCAGGATGATTGACCGCTAGCGTGTCCATCCCCTATTCGCCCCTTACTCTGATGTCCTGAGTCGGCCATTTCGAACCCTGCTGGGTCGGCCTCTGTATCTCTGGACCGTAGCGGGCCGTCGGGGCGTCTATAGCCCATATCCCTTTTTCTTACCTGGGCCCATGGGCCGTTACCGCTGGATGTGCCACGTGGCGGTCCTTTCGTCCTCTGCGTTTGTTGGCCGAGCTCGGACGAGTCAGAAGTTCTCTCGAGGGGCGCTTGCGCTCGGAGAGCACGTGGTTTGGCTGGGGACGCATAATAGAAATCTACACGCGTAGCGCGGTGGGCCCAGGGTGGATCCTGTAATGATGACAGATACGGGGTGCGTGTCTAGGAGCGATGAAAAAGGCGGGTGGTGTCAGTAACCTTTCGTCGTGCGCGCGGCTCCCGATATTCCTGGGGGCAATGGAGAGGACGTAACCGAGCGGCCGCATTTAAGGCGACTCGGGTTGTGGGGTCGTGGCGCGAAGAGCCGTGGAGGTGCCGCTCCGCCTTCCGAGTCCCTATAAATATCTGCCCGCCGCGTCATCGTCCGTGAGCCTGCACTGTTTGCCTTCTTCGTCTCCCAATCTCGTTCGCATCGTCTCCCTTCGAATCTAGGGTTTGCGCCGCCGCGTCTCTGCCTCGACCACGCTTTTCGCCGTGTTGCGAGCCGTTCCCTAGGCGCATCCTCATGGACGGAGAGTATCTAGTGAGAGCTGGGCCTGGTGCACACTCAAGCATGAGCGGGCGCTCGAGATGGTGGACGCGGGGTTGCTGCGCCCTAAGGTTTCCGCCGACGGACGCCTAGAATGGATAGTCCCCACCGGCGCCAACGTACCGGACCCGTCGGAGGGGTACGTGGTCTCCTTCCTTCCGTTTCACGAGCGCGGGTTTGGTACGCTGCCATCTCGCTTCTTCCGCGGAATCCTCCACCACTATGGGATCGAGCTCCACAATCTCAATCCCAACTCCGTCCTCCACCTCGTGGCCTTCGCGGCCATGTCGGAGGGGATGCTGGCGACGGAGCCGGACTTCGTCCTGTGGAAGTTCTTCTTCAAGGCGATGGTGTTCTTTGTTAACAGCCACGGCGCGAGGTACGTAGTTCCATGTGGAGGGTGCGCACTCAGCCTCCGCTCTGCCAACTTGGGTCTCTACATGCCGGTGCGGGCGATCTCCTCCAACCGCCGCTCCCGACCTTCACGGGTCGCCGCTTCGCCGAGGAGCTCCCGAGCTGGCACTATGGCCTGACCCCCCAGGAGCTCGCGGGGATACAACCCTATCTCCGGAGCTTGGCGCGGCTCTGGGACCAGGAGCTGAATTTCTTGGGGGTCGTCACGCAGTTCCTGCAGCGTCGGGTGCTCCCGCTCATGGATAGGGAGCGCTGGTTGCACGAGATGGTGCCCGGGGCATCGCACGAGTGGTCTGCCATGGCGGAGGTGGACCTGAGCCTCGAGGATGCGATCACCATCGCCCGGAGGCTACTGGGGATCGCCATGGATGAGAACGACGTCTATCGCTGCCCGCCGATGCGCCTGGACCTCAACTTCATCGAGCTGGTGAGTTCAGATACCATGGCATCGGCTTCTCCCCCGCATTGTTTCCCCTTGGCCATGCTAAACCGTGCTTCTTCTGCCCTTCCTTCGTAGGGGCCCCATTCGATGGCTCGCCACGTGGCCGTCCCCCTTCCCGTTCCGCCAGCACAACGGTTGGCGAACAGGGAGCGGAACGCGTAGCAGCAGGCGGAAGCCGCCAAACGGAGGAGGAAGAAAGCCGACAAGGCTTGGAGGCACAAGCAACTAGGGATGTTGCGAGCCAGGCAGCGCCAAGCGGGGGAGCCAGAGGAGGAGTCCCCCATAGAGTCCGCTGAGGACTAGGTGAACCTCGGCGGCGATGACGATGATGATGATGACGACGATGATGAGGACAGGCGTCCTCTATCCGTGGTGGTGCTGGCCCTGCAGACGCCGGGGTTCTTGCGTCACCCCGCCAGGAACACGCCGACGGTGGAGGTGCCCCTGGTGAGGACGCTCGGCGCGCACCTGGCCCCCGGTGGCTCCGGGGGCGGTGTTGCCGGTGACTCCCCGTCCGCCCCTCTCCCCGCCCTGCCCGGGGGGCGTGAGGATGGTGGACGGAGCAGCGGTTCGGGGACCGCGGGCCGCGGCGCGGTGGAGCCGATGCGTAGTGGAGCCACTTGCGTTGTTCGATGTCTTTTTTCACTTTACCCATGAAGAGCGATGGCTCGTGGCTTGAATGCATGTGGTGAACGATGGAGGACCACCGGTGGCTCCGCGCATGCGGGATGGAAGAAGCTGCTCCGGGGGGCGCCATTGTTCGGCCCGTGGCAGAGTGGAGCGGCCCCGGATCCTAGTTCAACGGACGCCGTTGGGACCAGGGGTGACCCGGACCCGGGCGACGCAGCCGCCGCAGCGCCATTGACCCCTGCTGATGCCAACCTTGGGGCGGTCGCGCCATCCTACCCCCCGGAGGTGGTAGTCGTCGACGACTCTGGGAAGGAGGGCGACCTGGGTGGCCCCATGGCTGTGGACGCCGAGGAGGTTCAGATGGCCACGACGCCGGAGGATGCAGCGGTGGTGACGGTGGTGGGTGACGCCGGTGAGGATGCCCCTGGCGCCACAGACGGGAACGTGGGAGTCGTAGCCGTGACGCTCGAGGCCGAGGTAGCGGCTATCGGCGCGAGTGAGGAGGGACTCCTCGGCAGCCCCCTTCCCCCCAACGTGCTGGCCCGGGACACGGCGGGCCCCCGATCATTCACCGAGGAGGAGGTGGCGGCCGCTCATGCGTCGAAGGCCGTGCTTTCCCAGTCCAGCGCGACCTCGCCGGACGAGGTGGTGGGCGCTAGGGGGAACGTCGCCCCTGGGGCCCTGCGCCGGCTTGGCCCTGACGGCCGTACCTTCGGGGACGTCGATCCGATTGCCTGGGTCGACCGGACGAACCAGGGGGCATCAGTGTTCGTGCTGGACAACTAGCGCGAGCTTCGGCACTGGAACCGCGTGGCTGCCTCCCGCCGGGAACACGATCATCTCGTCGCCCGCGCGGTGGAGCTGATCCAGAGAGCGGTTGCGGCGCTCAGCGACGACCTCTCGCATCACGGCAATGTAAGAGGCAGTTTAATCGTGAGTGTTGCTTTTTCTTTCTCGTCGACTGCATGACGTCTCCCTTCCTGTAGATGCTGATGGCGATGAGTGCGGGGAAGTCCGAGTTCCTCCGTCGCGAGCTCGGTCGGTGGGATCCCGGGTCGTGGACATCCCCCGAGGAGACCGACGTGGCTGAGGAACTCGTGGCGACCCGCCGTCGCGTGGAGGAGATGGAGGGGCAGCTGAGGGCTGCGGAAATAAGGGCGGCAGACGCCATGGCGTTGGCGCAGTGTGGCGCCGCTGACGTCGAGCGGATCGGGCGAGACCATGACGAGGCTCGTGTCAATGCCGAGGCCATTCGTAAGATGCTGGCGGATGAGCGCGCGGCGTGCCTGGCTGAAGTCAATCGCTTGACGGCCGAGCGCAACACCGAGGTGGAGGCATAACGTTGGTCCGCCTTGGCGCTAGACTCTATGGAGGAGGAGCGCAGCACCATGCGGCGCCAGCGTGACATCAACCGTCGAGAGCGCGACGACGCCGTGGTTTGCTTCGAGGACCTTTCAGCCCGTGCGTGTGAACGTGGCGCCGACGCTGATCGGAGGATCCTGGCATTCTCCACCCAGGTCGGCGAATTGACCGGGGTCGTCTCGCAGCTCCGCGCGACAGCCGATGGCTTGTCGAGGGAGAACATAGGTACGTTTCCTCTGCTTGTCCTTTTGCTCTGGTGTTTTTGCTTTCGAGTTCGGAGGTTGAGGCCCTCCTTGTTGCTTCAGAACTACAGACTAGTGCGTAGGAGTCACAGGCGCTGGACAAAGCGGTACACGGGGTGTGCAACCTCTTCGGTGTGCCGGTCACAGGAGATGGACCTGGGTTGGCCCAGAACCATGTCAGCCTACTCTGGGAGCGGGGACAAGCTCAGATCCGGGAGGCGCTGCATGTCGGGATCCATCTCACGATGGCCATCGCCGCCTGCCTCTACGATGCGGTGACCCCTACGCTCGTCAGCGACGGCTACCCCCAGGACGCCCCAAAGGACCTGCTCGACCAGATCGAAGCTACCGCGGAGGAGCCAGCGGCGATCCTGGCCGCCAAGCTTGATGATGAGATGTTCCCGCCGCCAGAAGAGTGACCCTGCGTGGTCAGTGACCAGGGCCGGGGGCCCTTGTAAGAAAGACTTAATCCGTTTCTTGGTGTGATGCGCCCTAGAGGGCTTTGAACAAGTTTTATTGCTCCTTATTGAGCTCGTTCTATGTTTCCGCAGTTTTTCCATTTCGATCTACTTGCTCTACTTTTCCGGGTAAGAGGTCTGGTCTGCTCAGGTGGGCAGTCGGGTGGAAGTACTTGGCTCCGGGGAGCCGGAGTACCTCGCGGCCCATTGCCACGGCCTGGTGAGATTTTCTTTCTTGACCGGGAAAACCGGAGTTTTCGTTCAGCGGGGAAAAATGCGGGTTTTTGTGCAAAAACTTTTTGGAGAGAAAAACAGGGGGTTCCCCCCTTTCCAACCCCCGAGCGAGGTGTGCTCTGGCGCACGCCGGGAGTGCACCTTGCTGAGTGATTGGTTCGAGGGTTCCCACATTTGTATTCCTCAAACTTTTTTGCTTAAGGAGGGTTACATGCATATGTACAATGCTAAGTATACTGAATAAAAGTAGAAAAAATGACATAGTTGTGGGTGCTCTGAGCGTCCGAGCTTTTCACGTTCTAGGGGTCGACGTCGATCTTGTCTGCGGCCTCGATCGCCGCCACCAGCTCCTCGCTGCGCACCTCCGCCATGACGTTCTCGCAACAGTCCACCTCACACGGGTATGCCACCTTGAGGTCGGAGCTGACTGTGATGATGCCGCACGGCCCCGGCATCTTGAGCTTGAGATAAGTGTAGTTGGGGACAGCCATGAACTTCGCGTAGCATGGCCTCCCCAGCACCGCGTGGTAAGTCCCGTGGTAAGCCACGACCTCGAAGGTAAGGTCCTCGGTCCGGAAGTTGTCTGGCTCCCCGAACGTGACAGGCAGGTCGATCTGCCCTAGGGGTACCGTTTGTCTTCCGGGGACGATTCCCTGAAATGGAGCCCCCGAGGATCAGAGCTTTTCCCTTCGTAGGCCGAGTGCTTCAAAGGCGTTGTAGTACATGATGTTGAGGCTGCTGCCCCCGTCCATCAGTACCTTGGTGAAGCGCATGTTCCCTATGATTGGGTCCACGAGGAGTGAGTAACGACCCGGGTGGGGAATGTGGCTCCGGTGATCGTCTCGCCTGAACGTGATGTCGGACTCTGACCAGTCGAGGAAGGCCGGAGTTGCTGGGGCGGCCGCGAAGACTTCACGTCGCTCCTGCTTCTGCCGGTGCTTGCAACCGTAGGCCTCCGAGCCCCCGAAGATCATGAGGCACTTGTTGATGTGGGGGTAGAAGTCTTCGCGACCCCCGTCCCCATCCTGGCCACCCGGCTGCTTTGGCTGGTCGTCTTTGTTGGGGATGGCCTTGAAGTATCTGGCCATCATCTCCCACTCCTGGAGTGTGTGCTTGACCGGCCTGTTGTGGTACGGGCATGGCTTGGTGAGCATGTCATCGAACTTGCCCCCCTTATTTCCGCCCTGGGGATGGGAAGTCTTGCGATCCGCTGTCATGACCACGTTGTCGCCGTCGCCATGCTGCGGCCTGCCCTTCTTCTTGTTCCTGTTCTAGGCGCGGTTGGAGCCGCCTTCGCCGGCGTCCCCCACTTCCTTGCCCTTCCCCTTGTTGGGGTGGAAGATTGCGCCGACTGCCTCTTCGCCTGAAGCGTAGCTTGTGGCGATGTCGAGGAGTCAGTCGGTTGTGCGAGGGTTGCTGCGGCCCAGCTCGTGGACCAGCTGCTTGCAGGTGGTGCCTGCAAGGAACGCCCCAACCACGTCCGCGTCAGCTGCAGTCGGGAGCATTGTGCACTGCTAGGAGAAGCGACGGATGTAATCCCGAACGGACTCGTTCGTCTTCTGCCTGTAGCTGCGGAGGTCCCAGGGGTTCCCTAGGCGTGTGTAGGTACCTTGGAAATTCCCGACGAAGGCCTATCACAGGGAACTCTACCCATCGATGGTGTTGGGGGGTAGGTGTTCGAGCCATGTGCGGGTCAAGTCTGAGAGGTGGAGAGGCAAGTTGCGGATGATGAACACGTCATTGTCCGCGCCGCCGGCTTGGCAGGCGAGGCGATAGTCATCGAGCCAGAGTCTGGGGTTCGTCTCCTCGGAGTACCGAACGATGTTGGCTGACTGCCGGAAACATTGCGGGAACGAGGCACAGCGGATGCAGCGAATATAGGCCAATGGGCCCGGTGGCTCTGGCGAGAGGGACCGATCCTCCTCGCTGTCGTATCGACCGCCACAGCGGACGTGGTAACCCCTGCTCGTGTCGTCCTGCTTGGCGTGCGCGTCGAGCGTGTCACGCACGTCGCATTTGTCGCCTACGCGGGCGTGAACCGTCAAACGTCGGTGTTCGCCCGACATGGGATCCTTGTGAATTGAGCCCTCACGGTCGTTGGGCGCCAGGTCAACCTGATGGCTGGGGTTAAGCCTGTGCCTCCGCGACTTGGAGCTCTCGGCCTGCTGAGCCGCGGCGCGCCCCAGGAGTGACTTCAGCTCTTCGTGGGTGAGCTTCCCCTCGGGAGTCTCTGGGACCGGGAGGTTGCGGAGTAGCATCGCCGATGCTGCGATGTTCTGACTTGCCCTCGCGAACTGCGGCGGGTCGTGCTTGTCGTTGATGATGCGCTGGTGCACGGCTCGGGCCTCCCTGCGAGCGCGAGGCTCTCCGGGGGCCCTGGTAGTTTCGCGCTCGAATGTTACTCGTCGCTGCCCTTCCGCGAGCTTCCACTCCATGTCACGGAGCTCTTCCAGTTAGCGCCGCTGAGCATCCGAGGATTGGGGGTCGCCCCACGGGGCGGGTGCCGGTGACCTTGCCCTATCAATGGGAGTGTGGACTCCATCACCGTCGTCGTCCCCATACTCAATGAGGGTGGGGTCAACAACGGCTCCGGGTGGCGGTGGGTCGCACATGAAGCACTCGCGGCCACAGCCCGCGTGGTGGTCGCTCGAGCCAGAGTCAAGCAAGTAATCGCTGGCGTGCAGGAAACCATAAAAGGACTCCTTATCCCCCAGGCCTTCGAAGTCCAGGGGGTCCTAGGGGTCGACGCTGTCGCGGCTGGAGCCGGCGTAGGAGGTGGCATCCGAACTTGTGAGGAGGTCGGAGACGGACCGGAGATGATGGGACGCAAGCCCAATGCATGTCCCCTCCGCGGGGTCGACACAGAAATCCGCGGCCACCACCTCTGAGTACGACGCGGTGGCATTCCGCATGCCGTGCGGTAGCACCCTTGCGACGGGCACATTGATGAGCCCGAGAGAGAGTGGCTTTCCTCCCACGAGCTGCGTCATCACGTTGGCGAACACGAAGTAGAGGTTGTGCAGGGACCCCTGGGTCAGCTGGGGACCCATCACGATGTCGAGCTGGCGCTCGAACTCGGGGTAGTCGGCTCGTGAGACGGCTGTTCCTAGAGCGATTCGTCCCCCGGAAGGAGGAAGGCCAAGGTGGGCCATGGATGCTGCGATGGCGTCCACGGCTACCTCGGAGGATGCTATGGGGCGACGGAGGACCAGGTCGGCCCCCTGCCCGTGGCACTAGAAGTCCAGGCTACCAAAACGAACGATGGAGCCCGGAGCGAAGTTGATGTGGCGAGACGCCATCCGATACTCGAAAATACGGGTGACACGTAAAGTTCCCCTACCTAGCGTGCCAACTGTCGGTGTCTAAAATGGCGGGGTCTAGACAGCCAACGAGTAAATTTCTAAGCGTGTCGGAGATCGGATGGTTACGCTCGGAGAACACACAGTTTATACTGGTTCAGGCACGAACGCCCTACGTCCAGTGTTCTGCGGAGTCATGTTACCGAGAAGGAAGAGCTCGTAGAGGGGAGCTACAAGCTATTGTGAGAGAGGGAAGCTGGTTCCCAGGTCTCGTGCGTATAGGTTCTTGGTTCCGGTGAGAGCTCGCGTGAATGCAAGCGTGAGTGTGTGTGAATGAGTCGAGTGGACTCTGAGAATGTCGAGAGAGAGGAGGTCCATTTCTCCCCCTTTATATGTAGGGAGAGATGGAGGATTACAGTAGAGAGGGAGAGAGCGGAGACGTGGGCCTGGCTGACTTGGGGTGCTTTAGCTTTTGTTCACCTTCCTTGCCAGGGAAGATTACGCCTGCAGACACGCCACCCGGGCCCTGTTCGTCCTTGATGGAGCTGTAGTCATGCGCCTCATGACCGGGAACACCGATGTTCCCCGACTTGGGTATGGGCGGGGGTTGGCAGCACAGGGCCAGGCACCCCCGCGTTCCGTCGTACAGGGCTGAGGGCACCCTAATCCCTGTGTAAGTGTCCGTCGGAGGTATGGCTCGGGGATGGTGAACGTCAGTCGTCGGTTAGGCTGCACAGGACCTTGTACTGCAGGGAGGGCATAGGGGCAGGCATGGCGGTTCACGCCTTGGAGCCCCATCCCTGAGGACAAGTGGGACTGTGGACCTTTTGACTATAGGCCAGGACGCCCCAGGTCGGTTGTGGCGGCGACTCCTCCGAGGGTAGATAGCATCACACATGACGCCTTGCTGCCTTAGGCGAGGCAGAAGTGTCTCCGAGGGCAAATGGCGTCACAGTTGACGTTGCCCTGGCTCGGACGAGGCGGGGGAGCCCCCGAGGGTGGATGACGTCTTGGTGATGTCACCCCATGCTCGGGGGAGGCGGAGGATCCTCCGAGGGAGCGGTGTCACAGCTGTCGTCGCCCTGGCTCGGACGAGGCGGGAGAGCCCCGAGGGTGGATGACGTCTTGGTTGGTTGGAGGCGTAGAGCCCCTGGGGTGGGTGACGTCACCCGCATTGGGACGAGGCGAAGAGCCCCCGAGGGTGATTTTGTTTTTGCGAAGTGCGGTGTTTAGGGTACCCTATTCTCAGGTATCCGACATAAAACTAGTTTGCTCTAGCTTGTTAGTGGTTACCAACTCGTGGTGCAATAGGGGCGCTTCGGTTTAAGAATGGTTGTCTTGCCTGTCTTGATGAGCCCTAGGCTGCGGTCTTTTTAGAGTGCCATCTCGAAGGGGGGCCCCATTCGCCTAAGCGGAAACCTCACGGCTACTAACTTGTTAGAGTGGCTAGTGTAAGGCTTCGTAGTGAACCCTGCTGGCTTACCTTGGTAGTGAGCTAAGAGGCTTGCAATCTCGAGCAAAGGGGTAACAAGACTCAGGGGTAAAGTTGTACAAACTCTGCAGAGTTCTAAAATCTATCATGATAGCCGTGCTCATGGACACGAGCGGTCTGGATCTTTCCAATTGTATTACCTGTTTTTATAATAAAATGGAAATGATGAGATGTATTATTGATGCTATATGCTTATTCATGGGAATGGGTTCAAACCTATATTTCTATTGTTATATATTAATAAAACTTGACCAACTAAAAATGCTTATCGCTTAAACCAGTTTCAGCCTTTTGAGCTTGCATCCCCATAGTTATACTTGCTGAGCATGGTGAGCTGATGCTTGTTGTCACCACCTTTGTATAAAAATCCCGGATGGGTATCAGATGGTGCTTCAAGTGAAGAGTTTCTTGTGGAGTTCCAAGAGTACTAGGCGAGTGCTCCCCCAGTCAACCGTCCCTGTGGAGTATGGAGACCAGAAGACATGAGATATAGATTAGCTTCTGCGCTGCTATAGATGTAAGTCTTTTTGTAACTATGTTTCGATATTTAATAAATCATTGTCTTTGATAATCTCCATTTTGTTGCTATATGTGGCGTGTGGACATCCTGGGCACACATATTGTTAGCATTCGGTATTCTTTGGAAAACCGGGTGTGACATAGTTCATCTAGTTGTAATTAGAGGTGAGAGAGAGAGGAGGAGAGAGCTAGGAGGAACCGGATCTGTCGGATCTTCCTCAACATTGTACCTTTGCAGCATCTGGTTCAGAGCAATCTCTAGGTTCTTCATTTATTATTTCTAAGTATCTTATTTTAGTTCTTACTTTATTCTATTCACCAGATCTCTGCTCATATTGAGTGCTCTAGTTTTCGTACGAGATTACAGTAGTAAATGATAGTGTAGACGTGGTGTCTAGACTAGAGTTTACCTGAGTTTGCGCCCAATCCTACGGATCAGAGGTGACAACTCTGTAAGGCCTTTGTAGTCCACCACGTTTGGGTTGGTGTTTCATAGAGCTTTTGGCAGCCTCTCCCGACTACCTTTTTCCCAGTCTTTGTTGAGAGTCGGGAAGGTACTGTTGCTCCAAAGTAAGTAGAGTATAGTGGGCCTTTGATTAGATAGAACCCCTTAGAAATCTCTAAAATCTCTCTTTACCCAGTTATCATTCTTTCATAGGATGTTCTTAGTTCTTCTCTAGTATACTTCGCATTCCCTGTGGAAATCGTTACCCTTGGAATACTCCCAAGTGAAAGCTACAGCGGTATCCGTGAGCTTGCGGATTTATCTGTGTGCGTTAAGAAATACCAACAATCTTTCTGGCGCCGTTGCCGGGGAACGGTAGTTGTGCTAGTTTCGAATCCCAAAGGGCAACTTGTTGGAGACTCCACCATCTTCACATCCTATTTTTATAAATGACTATGAGCTTCGCCCTGCTTGTATAGCCATGGTTTGGGAGAAATCTTTCTCTAGTCTTGATTTAGTTTTAACTCAATTTGAAAATATGAATTATCCAAGTATAGAGGAGGCCCCAAACAAGACCAATTTGAGAGTTACCAATCCAAGTGGAACTTTGAACTTATATGAAGAATCAACCGTAGAGATTGGAGAGGAAGATGATATCAATGAGCATGGAATCTATTCCATAACTATCTCTTTAAATCCATGCTCATATGAGACATGTCCCCTACCCATTGGTCTCTTTATTATCACACATGACATCTTCAACACCCTCTCACTTTTTGTTTAAAAAAACTTCAAAAGGGTGGTTGTCGATGCATATGTTTATCATAAATATTGTAGATCTCGTTGTGTAAATCTTGAGATAGGTAATAGTAGGGAAACCATGTCGCTAAAAACACATCTTAAAATGTTTCCCTAGGACAAGCTTAGTGTCCTAAAACAAGCACCTCTGAGATCCTAACATAAGTGTTCACCTTTTTTTGCCTACCCTTGTGAAACGAGCATAGAATTATATGATTATATTCCTTCGGGTATTTTTGTCAATAACCTTTCCAGGTATAGAGCAGAAAGAATGAAGGAATGACAAGCATAAGGTATGTCCAACAATCATTATGCAACATTGAAGTTCATTCATCCAATCTTGATTTTTGCAAAATTCAAGCTTGGGGGATAACCCATCGTAAAAACATCTTTTGCCACGTTGCTACATCATCTTATTTGTACCTACCTTTAAGGCACACTCAACTACTAAAAAGAAAAAAATCATTCTCTTTCATCTTCATTTGAGTAAATCTCCATAATACTTTCATGCTACCTTTGTCTACTATAGTATATGTTTAGCTTTTGAAGTATATTCATACACCTTTTAAATTATGCATGGTGCTTAGTTTAAATCAAAGGTATTTTGATTTTACTTCTAAAAGCTTTTAAATTAAGCATGGTGCTTAGGTTAAAATGTCTTCCTAAATTAATCTAGACTTGTCTAGGTTGATTTTTGAACTGATAGTATGTTGTAGTAGATATTGGATATTTTATTGGACTAACCCCTATAGGGAAACTTTCAGTATCAAATTGGGAAGTCCTGAGATGAACTCATACTAAGATGAAGAGAGACACATGAACTTCAACAACCTACACAAGAGAGATGTGGCTAATTCATCATGATGAATTCCATGGAGTAAGAAGAAGACAAGTGACAAAGAACAAAATCTACAATCAAGCCACTCAATCCATGGAAGAGGGTGAACAAACTTCAAGACAAGATCAAAAAAAATTTCAAGATCAATAGAACAAGGATGAGAGAGGAGTGGAATAGGCAGACAAGTCGTTAATGCACAACCAGTTGATCAAGGGAAGTTTCCATGAAGGTACAATGTCATCATTCTCTAATGACAAAGGTAAATGTAAGTAAGCGTCACTCTAAAAGCCTTTCTTTGATTCTGGTATTCACATAAATAAAGATCCAAACATATTTGAGCTGCAACTTTACTTGATCCAACCTGATTATCTCAACACGTTAGTTCTTTAAAGCTTGATCCTACAGTACCACTTCTTAATCTCACAGTCTTAACCATCTAAAATGTTGCACATCCAACCTTGGAAGATGATAATCTCAATCATGTAAAAATAAATTAGACAATCTTACCATGTGTTAGATCAATCTGATTAGCCATGTGTTTATGAAATTCTACATTCATGCTCATCCTCTGGTCTGATCACTCATGTCATGGCTAAATAAAATACAACTCAATCTTGCTCAAATATATTTAGGTTAGAGATGAATGTATAAAATTTTGGTTTTGTTGGTGTTTTCCCACCAGCAAAGCCCATGCGCTTGATCTCTGCCTTGTTTTTATGAGTAGGACACTTCTTTCACCATACCATCAAGAGCATGGGTGGAAGACACCCTACCAATGAAGAAGGGGTATTGTCAGACACCTGAGAATAGGGTACCCTAACACTGCACTTCACGAAAACAAAATCACCCTCAGAAGCTTTCCGCCCCGTCCGAGCCAGGGTGACATCATCACTCCCGGGAGTGCCCCGCTCCGACTAACCAAGGAGATAATGCACCCCTCGGGAGGACCTTCCGCCTCGTCCAACTAGGTAGACGTCATCGGTGGCTCTGTCTACCCTCGGAGGCTCTTCCGCCTCGGCCGAGCCGGGGTGACGTCATCCGTGACACTTCCACCCTCGGGGGCTCTTCCGCCCGTCCGAGCTAACGTGACGACGTCCAACGACACCGCCCTCTCCCTATGGCACTACCCCCATAGTCGACCCGTGGAGCCCAAGCCTATCGTCAAAGGGTCCACAATACCGCTCGTCCTTAGGGATGGGGTTTCAAGGCATGAGCCGCCATGCCTAACCCTATACACGCCATATGGTACGAGCTCCTAGGCTGCCTAACCGCTGATTGACGCTCGCCACGCTTACGCCATGCCTTTGGCAGACACTTGAGCAGGGATCACGTGTCCTCAGCCCTGTACGACGGAACACGGGGGTGCCTGGCCTTGTGCTGCCTACCCCCGCCCATGCCCTAATCAAGGAATAGTGACGTTCCCGATCATAAGGCGCATGGCTACGGCTTCATCAAGGACGAACAGGCTCCTGACGGCATGCCTACAGGCGCGATCTTCTCCAAGAAGGAAGGCAATAGAAGCCCAAAAGCGCTCCCAAGACGATAGCCCAAGCCAGGCCCATGTTCCCTCTCCCTCTCCCATTGTACTCTGCCATCTCTCCCTACGTATAAAGGGGGAGACTGGACCCTCAATCTCTCTCTAGACAATCTCTAGACACTCTAGAAACACACACACACACTCGCATTCACGCGAGCTCCCACCAGAACCAAGAACCTATACGCACGAGACCTGGGAACCAGCTTCCCTCTCTCCACTTGCTTGTAGCTCCCCTCTACGAGCACTCCGCGCTTGGTAACACGACTTCGCGACGAACTGGACGTAGGGCGTTAGTGCCTGAACTAGTATAAACCCTGTGTCCTCCAAGCGCAACCATCCGATCTCCGACACGCTTAGAAATTTACTCATTGGCTGTCTAGACCCCATCATTTTAGACACCGACAGTTGACGTGCCAGGTAGGGGGCTTTCCGTGTCACCCGTATTTTCGAGTTTCGGATGACGTCTCGCCACGTCGATTTCGTTCCAGGCTCCACCGTTCGTTTTGGTAGCCTAGATTTCCAGTGCCACGGGCAGGGGGGCGACTTGGTCCTCCGTCGCCCCATGGCATCCTCCGAGGTAGCCGTAGACGCCATCTCGACGTCCATGGCCCACCTTGGCCTGTCTCCCTCTGGGGAGCAAACCACTTAGGGGACAACTGTCCCACGAGCTGACTACCCTGAGTTTGAGCGCCAGCTCGATACCTTGATGGGTCCCAGCCGACTCAGGGGTCCCTCCACAATCTCTACTTCGCATTCGCCAACAAAACGGCGCAACTCGCGGGAGGGAAACCGCTCTCTCCCGAGCTCATCTCGACACCCGCCTCGAGGGCGCTACCGTATGCTTTGCGGAACACCGCCGCATCTTACTCAGAGGCGGTGGCTGCGGGTTTCCGTGCTGACCCCGCGGAGGGGACACACATCAGGCTCACGTCGCATCATCTTCGGTCCATCTTCGATCTCCTTACGAGCTCGGAGGCGACATCCAACGCCGACTCTAGCCGCGGGAGCGTCGATCCCTGGGAGCCCCTGGACTTCGAAGCTCCGGGGAATAAGGAGGCCTTCTATGGTTTCTTGCACGCCAGCGATTACCTGCTCGGCTCCGATTCCAGCGACCGCAGCACCGGCCGCAGGCGTGAGTGCTTCATGTGCGACTCACCACCGCGCGGGGCTGCCATCGACGCCACCCTCATCGAGGACGAGGACGGCGATGACGTCCACACGCCCGTCGACGGAGCAAGGTCACCAGCACCAGCGCTGCAGGGCGACCCGCAGTCCTCTGATGCCCAACGATGCTATCTCCAAGAGCTCCACGGCATGGAGAAGAAGCTCAAGGAAGGGCAGCGACGAGTGACGTTCGAGCATGAAAAGCTCGAGCATGAAGCTGCTAGGGCCCCCGAAGAGCCCCATGCTCTAAGGGAACCCGAGTGGTACACCAACGCATCATCAACGATGAGCACGACCAGCCGCAGTTCGCGTGGGCAAGTCAGAACATCACGACGAGCTCAAATCCCTTCTAGGGCGCGCCGCGGCTCAGCAGGCCGAGAGCTCCGCATCGCGGCAACGCGGGCTCTACTTCAACCATCAGGCCGACCCGACGCCCAATGACCACGAGGGTTCAATTCACCAGGATCCCGCACCGGACGGACGCCGATGTCTGACGGTTCATACTCGCGTAGGTGACAAGCGCAACGCGCGCAAGCACGCCAAGCAGGACGGTGCAAGCAGAGGCTACCACGTCCGACGTGGTGGCCGGTATGATAGCAAAGAAGATCGGCCTCCCACTCTAGAGCCACCGGGCCCTTTGGCCTACATTCGCTGCACTCCGTTCCCGCAACGTTTCCGGGAGCCAGCCAACATCATCCGGTACTCCGGGGAAACGAACCCCGGGCTCTGGCTCGACGACTACCGCCTCGCCTGCTAGGCCGGCGGTGCGGACGATGACGAGTTCATCATCCGCAACTTGCCTCTCCACCTCTTGGACTCGACCCGCACGTGGCTCGAGCATCTACCCCCCAACACCATTGACGGGTGGAGCTCCCTGCGGTAGGCCTTCGCCGGGAACTTCCAAGGCACTTACACGCGCCCAGGGAACCCCTGGGATCTCCATAGCTGCAGGCAAAGGTCGGACGAGTCCCTCTGGGACTACATTCGTCGCTTCTCCCAGCAGTGCATGAAGCTCCCGACCACGGCCGACGTGGACGTGGTAGGGGCCTTTCTCGCGGGCACCACCTGCAAACAAATGGTCCACGAGCTGGGCCACAGCAACCCTCGCACCACCAAGCGACTCCTCGACATCGCCACAAGCTACGCTTCGGGTGAAGAGGCAGTCAGCGCAATCTTCCACCCCGACAAGGGGAAGGGCAAGGAAGTGGAGGACGCCGGCGAAGGCGGTTCCAACCATGCCCAGAACAGGAATAAGAAGAAGGGCAAGCCGCGACGTGGCGGTGGCGACAACGTGGTCGCGGTGGCAGATCGCAAGACTTCCCATCCCCAGGCCGGGAAGAAGGGGGGCAAGTTCGATGACATGCTCACCAAGCCATGCCCGTATCACAATGGACCAGTGAAGCACACCCTCCAAGTGTGTGACATGATGGCCAGGTACTTCAAGGCCGTCCCCAACAAGGGCAACCAGCCGAAGCGGCCGGACGACCAGGATGGGGACGAGGGTCACGAAGACTCCTACCCTCACATCGACAAGTGCCTCATGATCTTTGGGGGCTCGGAGGCCTACGGCTGCAAGCGCCGGTAGAAGCAGGAGCGGCGCGAAGTCTTCGCAGCCGCCCCGGCAACTCCGGTTTTCCTCGACTGGTCGGAGTCCGACATCACGTTCAGTCGAGACGACCACCCGAACCACGTTCCCCAGCCAGGTCGCTATCCACTCGTTGTAGACCCAATCAGAGCGAACGTACGGTTCATCAAGGTACTGATGGATGGTTGCAGCAGCCTCAACATCATGTACTACAACGCCTTCGAGGCCCTGGGGATACGCAGGAAGAAGCTCCAATCTGAGGGGGTTCCATTTCTGGGAATCGTCCCCGGAAAGCCGGTCCTGCCCATGGGGCAGATCGACTTACTCGTAAGCTTTGGAGAGTCAAATAATTTCCGAAGCGAGCTCCTCACTTTCGAGGTCGTGGCTTATCGCGGGGCATACCATGCAGTTCTGGGGAGGCCAATTTTCGCGAAGTTCATGGCCATCCCCAATTACACCTACCTCAAGCTCAAGATGTCGGGACCGTAGGACGTTATTACGGTCACCTACGAGCTCAAGAAAGCGTACCAGTGTGATGTGGACAGTTGCGAAAACGCCATGGCCGAGGTACGATGCTTAGAGCTAGCGGCAGCGGCCGAAGCCGCGAGCGAGGAGAGGGTCGACTCCATGGGCATAGGAAACTTCACTCCTCTAGAGGGAGTAAAAGAAATCCCCCTGGACCCATTTGGGATGGACGCCCGAGTACTGCGCATCAGCGCCTCCCTGAATCCGAAACAGGAGTCGACGCTCGTCGATTTTCTCCGCGCAAACGGTGACATGTTTGCATGTAGCCCTTTGGATGTTCCGGGCATACCAAGAGATGTAGCCGAGCATGCCCTAATGATCCAACCCAGCGCCTGGCCAGTGAAGCAACTCCTGTGCTGTTTCGATGAGGACAAGCGGCGAGCCATCGGAGAGGAGCTTCACAAGCTTTTAGCGGCCGGATTCAACACAGAGGTATTCCACCCCAAATGTTTATCTAATCTGGTACTAGTTAAGAAGAAGAATGGGAAGTGGAGAATGTGCGTAGACTACACTAGCCTGAACAAGGCATGTGGCAAGGATCCGTACCCTTACCACACAAAGATCAGATCGTCGATTCCACCTCGGGGTGCAAAACGCTTTCTTTTCTTGATGAATACTCCGGTTACCATCAGATCCAGATGAAGGAGTCCGACCAACTCACGACATCCTTCATCATGCCATTCGGCTCTTTTTGTTACGTCACAATGCAGTTCGGCCTCAGAAACGCGGGAGCCACGTACCAACGATGCATGCGCTCAGTGTTTGGGAAACTCATCGGGAGGACCGTCCAGGCATACGTGGATGACATCGTGGTAAAATCCGAACGGGAGGAAACCATGATTGCTAACCTCGAGATAGCGTTCGAAGCTTTGAAACGCAAGCGCGTCAAGCTCAACCTGAGAAGTGTGTGTTTGGGGTGCCGCGTGGCATGCTCCTTGGTTTCATTGTCTCCGAAAGAGGCATCGAGGCCAACCCTGAGAAAATCTCCGCCATCACCAACATGGGGGCGATTCACAATGTAAAGGGGGTGCAACGAGTCATGGGATGCCTTGCATCGCTAAGCCGTTTTATTTCACGCCTTGGCGAACGAGGCCTTCCCCTTTACCGGCTCCTTAAGAAGACGGAGCATTTCACCTGGACCCCGAGGCACAGGAAGCCGTTGATAGGTTCAAGGCGGCCCTCACAAGCGCACCCATACTGGTCTCGCCGACGGAGCGCGACACTCTCCTCCTGTACATCGCCGCCACCACCCAGGTGGTAGGCGTCGTCATCGTCGTCGAAAGGGAGGAAGAGGGCCACACGCTGAAGGTCCAGTGCCTGGTGTACTTCATCAGCGAAGTGCTATTCGAAACAAAGACCAGGTACCCTCAGATTCAAAAGCTCCTTTACACGGTCCTCACCACACGAAGGAAGTTGGCACACTATTTCGATAGCCACCCTGTCACCGTCGTATGGTCCTACCCTCTCGGGGAGGTGATACAGAGCTGCGAGGCCACAGGGTGAATCGCCAAATGGGGGCTCGAACTCATGGGAGAGTTTATCTCCTACGCACTGTCACGAAACCGCCCAACTAATATAAGATCAAGCACGACTGTCCCCGTTTAACACGTTGACACGCACATACTCTTACTTACACCAGTTCGGTAGTCCGCCGAGTCGACCTCGGTAAATGAACAACCTAACCGGGATCGCTAGATTAAGTAAACACCAATCACTTACATAGAGTTTTGCAGCGGAAATAATATTACAAATAAGCTCAGAAATAATAATACAAGTTTGAGTTCCAAACTGTTTAATGAAACAACATAGCTTTGAAATGATTATAGTAACATAAGTTGAAATACATTGCTAGCTTCAATGACATCCTCCGACAATAGCATATAGATAAGAAGTAACTATAGAATCACCGAGCCCACCGGTGGTTAACCACTCCTTCAGCAGGACGAAGCCCTTCACCTGCAACAGGGTGGGATAAGCCCTAAGTACTCGAATGTACTCAGCTAGACTTACCCGACAGGAGATAAATAAAAGACTCCCAAGGATATGCAAGGCTCATATGGTGGAGTTGACAGGATAGCATAATTTTTGCATAAAAGAGCATTACTACCTTGACGCCTATCTTTCAATATTTTAGTCAATATTTCAGCATCAAGATTAGTGAAGCTTACCAAGTCTAGATTTGCACCTGATCTAGAGCAATCACTTAATTAAAGCACCACAATAGTAACCATATCCAGTTTGGCATGAAAACCATATAACCATCTTTTGGTTACTTATTAGGGTTCAAGTTTCTATAGTGGGAGGAAGATCTTTCAAGTTTCTCACTGATGGGGAGAGACCGCGATTCGAATCGAATTCCTATCCAGCTGGAGGTTTATTCCTCAATCACACCCAAGTCTTCCCCGTCGGGTTCACTTTGACGGGTCACCTTCAATATAGTTCGGGTAGCCGCGGGCCCCAATTACAGGCATGATTAGCGACTCACTGATAGCCAGGTTGCTCAAGTAGATCCTGCCCACGGTCCTGGCCAGGTAGCTCAGGTCATACTTGCCCACGACTAGTATGCCGCTCGCGGTCTTCATGACCCAACTAGGAGGGGATTCCGGCCCGAACATACAGAGTTAGGCTTCGGTCAAAACGAGTTATTCAACTAGCTATGAAGGAGGCATGCGTTCAATCTCGGCAGATGTCCAACGCGGTCCAGTGCCTAACGACACCCGGCGGAGAGAACCCGCTCACAACACCTCCAAGTCAAGTGGCTCACATACACCTTGTCCGCCCGGTCTCGATTTATTACTTCCACGTGGTTATTTTTCACGATAGCAAATATAGCCAACCGTGACCAGTATCAACCTATCATCTTGGGGGATAGTAGACCACCCACTCTACCGGTCTAAGCATGGCTAAGCATTTGTTTCGATACTGGGCCTACAAGGTTCTTTTTAGTGGACAAGGAAGGTAATGCAGTAAGGGGTTTCATTCAACTCCTACTAACTTAATGCACAAGCAATATCGATAGTTGTAAGTGAATACTTTAAAAGGAGAGAGAGGAGGATTATAATGCTCCGGAGCTTTCCTTGGGAACCGACACAAAGTCAGCGATGGTTAGATGACACTCGCTTGGCGAGCTCTTCAGATCCACGCTCGTACACTTGGTTCCTTTTGTCTCCTGGATTCATCCATCACACCATGTCCGGGTTAGCTCCACCAAACACTGTCTTCGGGTTTGGCTCCAAGCATCACATCTCCATGTAGTGTACCTATCGTACCTAGATGAGATGCAAGATGCACATGTATGAATGCGGAGAATGGTAACAAGAGATACATATACGAGCATCCAACATAAGCACAAGACTATGCCACACACATATATAAGCACTCAGAATTATTAGACTAGTTATCACTCGAACATATCACAAGAGGATAGCAAGCATATCAAGTGTAACATATTTACTAACTCACTCAAGCCATTGTATGAAATCAAGATAAGCACAAGAGCTATTTAGTTAACCAATCAAGATAAATACCAGATCATACATGACATACATAGGTACTTAGATTTAATTATCAGCTATAACTAGATCATAACTTAGGAGATAGGAACACATTACATGACATACCTAGTCACTTAGAACTGTTTAGCTAGACATCACCCAAGCTTAACATAGAAGATAAAAAGCACTTCAAGCATGATCTAATATTAAAATCAAGTCAACCCAAGACAAGTATTCATCCATCAAGTTCATTTAATATATACAGCTAGCAAGACAAGTTGCAGTAATTAACTCATACATGCAAATTTGGGACAGCAAAACCACAGTCACGGTTTCAGTCATAAGCGGAGATATAAGCATCCAAAAGAGATGATCTTAGACATTCCGGAAAGGTATTGAAATTATCTACACTATTGTTAAAACTACCAAAAGCTAGTTCAAAGGTTAAACAAGTCAAACATGTCAATGTTTCAGATTTGCTCTAACTAGGACAGAAAAGCAACATTACATCTAGAATGCATAACTTGAGTTACCAACATCCAAAGAGCATGAATCTTAACTTAATAGAAAGCTTAGTAAATTATCTAAAACATGCTTATCACCATCACAAGATGATTCTATAAATAACAAGGTTAAACAAGCATAAGAGAGCAACTCTGTCCATACTTTGGACAGATTTGACATATAACTTGAAATATTCATAACTTGAGTTCTAGAAGTGATATAAAGATGGTTCTAGACATTTTAGAAAGCTTAGAACATTATGTTCAACTTGATATACATAAGAACCATAGCAAACCACAATAATACCATGAAAAAGATTGCTTAACAAACAATGCACATGCAGCCCACAAATGAGTGAGACAAAATTAAACATACAACTAAGCTGAAGCTCGAAGAAACATAAATGAAGTTCCACTTATCCAACACATAGGGTTCTTGATTCTTTGGAAAGGTACTCAAGTTATTTACAAGTTTCTTATAACCATATTAACATGATTTAAAGCTTAACAAACTTGAAATAAACAAAGAGTGCATCTCTGTCCACAAGTAGGAAGATTCTGTCACTCTACTTCAAACAGCCATAACTCACAATCTAGAGCTCCTAAAAATATGAATTTGGACATTCTAGAAATCTTATGAAATATACTACAAATGTTTCCAGCGTCTCAAGACATGATTCCAAGTTTAACTTGGTCAAATAACTTAAACATTCAGATCTCTCTAGAGATTGACAGTTTTCAAACATGAACTTGCTAAATCGATATCTCTCAAACTACTAAAGATGTGACCATAAAATTTTAACACAAGCTTACTCATATTATTATCTACAACTTTGGTATTCACCAAACCAACAGAAAACAAAATTTTATACATGCAGAACTTTAATCTTCAGAGTTTAGATATGCAGTCCAAAACAATGAATATCACATTTGTTATCTTCATAAATCTCAAACCATCCAACCTGTAGTTATGAAATTTCAACCATATAATTTTCATAGCAATAGGAATACACCATAATTATTTCATAATTTTTGGAGCACTCCTTATCGGCATTAAATATTTAATTCGTACAAATTAACACTCTAACCCTAACTGCTTAAATCAATTTTTGCAGCAATAATATCAATTCAACACATGGCATCCAATAGACCTACTGTGTAGAGAATTTAACAAGATTTCCAACAAGCACAACCACACATCCATGCGATTTTTCTATGAATTTACATACAACTTTGAACTTCACTGCAGGAATCGGAAAACTGAAAAAACTGAAACGATAAAGGATATGGGGGTGTTGTTCTTCAGAGTTTCATCCATGGAGGGGGGGTGCAAGGGATGGGGATGGTCACTGGTCGTCGTGGTTGCCGGAGTTGTCGGCCTAGGGTTGGAGGTGGAGGCACTGCCTCCGCAGCTAGCAGCAGCACCCGAGGCAGGGGGCGCTGGGCAGCAGCGGCCTGCCTGCAGGGCAGCGCCGGCCAGCAGCTGCTGGGCAGGGGCCTGCTCGACCTTGCAAGGGCGGGTGACGACACGCCTGCTGCAGGGGCATCGGTGCTCTGCTCGTCTAGGGCGAGAAGCAGCAGCACAGGGGCGACGACAGCAGCAGGGAGGAGCCCTAGCTCGGCCAGGAAGGAGGAGAAGGGAGCTTGGCGCTCCTGCAGCCATGGGGAGAGGGAGGAGGAAGCTAGGGTTTCCATGGGAGAGTGAGGAGGGAGGAGAGGAGAGCAGCTCCTCTGCTGCTCGGCAGAAAAGAAAGGAGGGAGGGGGCGACGGGTGTGGTTCGGATGGGAGCTGAGGCTCTGGCCTTTTATTTCTTTCCTTTTCCCTCTTCCCCACCAAATTCATTAATTGCCACATTAAATTGGGGTATTCTCAAAAATTACCACTGACAAACCGTAACTCCTTTCGCAAATCCAATTGTGTCGTTGCGAAGGTCTCGATGAGTAGATTATTTCGCTTCAAGAACCACAGTCAAAATCCAAACGGTTTGTGAAGTATTGATTCCCGAAGAAAACCTCCCGGGTACCAAAAACTGGCCTTTCGGTGATCTTCGGTCATCTATTTCACCATTTTCAGCTCTGATTCGGGTCTCGATGTTTGAACGAAGTTTGTCCGTCTCGATCCGGTCTACAACTTTTGTTCAATGCGCGTTGACATGCAAGATCTCCAAATTGTCGGTCAACGAAGGTCAAAACATCGTCGGTTGCTCTCGGACTAGGGTTCGGAATATTTTCCGGACAATTTCTGTGTTTCCGGGCAACACGAACCTTTCACGACTTTTGTTGTAGAGTTCACCTGGAGTATTCTGGACATGGTCGTGAGACTCAGTTGACTCATTTAATTATTTTCACTTCACAAGGTAAATCCGATAATTATGTGAATCCTTATTCCGGGTGACTTTTGATTCTAAACTTTACGAAACTTTTCCAAAGGTTCATATAGATGGAAATAGAGATGAGGCATCTAGAATAAATACCTTATCATATATTCCCATATATGAACTATAGTCTCCGATTATTATTTGATCCGATATATTTCGGCTTAATCACTTCTTAGCTCGTGATTAACACCGAGGGTGTTACAGCCCTTCCCCCCTTAAAAAGAATCTCGTCCCGGGATTCGGAATGAAGGTCTTTCTAGGGAGAGAAGCATGTTATCTGTTTTCCAACGTCAGCTAGAGCATTGGTAACTCAGCTTTGAGCGTCAGAGTGCCTACTTTGGTCAAGACCATTTCCTGATACTCACTATTCTTAGGAAATTTTTGTTTGAAGAATTTCTTTCATTGACTTCCATGAAGCATTGTTCCTTTGGGATGAATCCAAGATAGTACAATACTCTGTTCTTGAGACACCAAGAACGATTTGGAGCATATGACCACTCGTAAGTATCTCTTCTTCCAACACTATAGCATACTTATATGGCTTTTGTACTAATGCTGCAACTTCTGAGTGTTAAACCTTAATCACAAAGTTCACAAAGCAGTCTTCTACCAAGCGGCTTGAGTACCACTTTTCCTATGAACGAGGTGATTAACCGAGCAAACGTCCTTTGAGATGACGTGGAACCGATTAACTAACCAATGACATCCAGGTTAGTCGCATTTGTCCAATTTTTCCTCAGAGGTAAACTGATGGAAAGCTACATAATGTTCCATGTGCGCAGTTCTCTTTCTCTGATGACAACGCTATATTATCTAAGTCTATTGAGAGAGTAGAGAATGTGATAGCTGACTCTGTCAACTTAGCATGTCTGCTAAACATCCATTAAGGGAATCATCACATCCAAAAAGGCAACAATTATCTAGGTTGGCATTTGATGCAACCTCTTGGGTAAAAACACATAGAAGATACCAAGAACAAGTTAGCATCGGAATCCTTTATTGTAAAGGATGCTAACAAGGCTTGGTGGATAACAAAAGTTGCAACTCTTCATCAACTTAAAGAACAATACCCATCAAGTAGGTGGATCACTTTCCTACATGATGCAGTTGTACTATAAGTCGGGTTACATGGTACTATAGCAGACCAGTCTTGTTGGACTACTTTTGACATTGTATCTTCCTTTCTCATGTCAATGAACAACTTCTGAAATCTGTTGTTTGACACTTTTCGAATTGTTTCCAACTCACACAGGCACATGTTGATTTGCAGAAGATTTTGATTGATCATACATCCTCAATATGAGAGAGCAAAAGCAGGGCACCACGGGGTACACAAAGTCCTCTAGAGTGTAACCAATGGAATAACCAAGGGCACACATATTGACAATGCTGCTAAACTTGTCATTACTGCAAACAGACCCTTTTACAAGGAGGAAAGACAACAGTCAATAGAGGCATTGCAGGTCCCCTATATCCTGGTTCTTAGTTTACAACTCCAGAGATTTCTTCTCAAAGGTGCATGAATTTTGGTAGGCACATCAGTCCAAGAGTACTCTAACTACTGACCAAAATTTAGTTCAAACCAAAACTGTTTGGCTATCCAAACAAACACCTTCCAAAACTGCTCTGTTTTGATACAACAACGAACTAACTGACAAGACATCTGTCATCTTTGAAGCTTTACTCATCCGAGCCTCAACCCACTTAAGACATTGAAGTATCCTGAGCGAGAAAAGAGCTTATAGAGTCTTGACAAGCTAACCATTTTAAGCCTCTACTTGATAGCTTAAAGACAACATATGTAGCATCCTTGAAATCTGGATAGATTTCTCGTCTTTCCTTTTCTTCCTCACATGTTGTGGGGTATTCTGCACTCTTAACTCTTCATGTTGTAGCGGCATCTTCTCTTTAATGGAGAGGTTAGGATATTCCCTTAACTGTTTTCTAGGAAAACACCCTTAACCGTTGACTTATGCACCAACCCGATGATGCACAAGCACTGAACTTGTGAGGTGTCTTGTAGGGAACAAAGCATAGTTCAAATGGAGAAGATTCCTAGAAAGGCAAGGTACCACTTCGAGATATGCTTAAGTGCTCCATACCAAAGAGTTCTAAATACTTCCTCCTTACAGCGCTCGACACATAAGTATGCTGAACATACTTTTCTCTCGCTTTTGACTTAGCTGATGCAACACTTTGTATCATCTATGTGATTTTCCATGATAGAATCGACTTGACAAACAACATATGGTCAAGAAGAAACAACAACACTCGTATTGCTGACCAACAATGTTGCTCCTTTGTGTAACATTTTTCTATGAGACATAGCCTTCATAGCTACCAAGGAGTTGTTAATTAACTGAAGATTAACACCCTCACTTGTAACTAATCAGTTGTCTCTCAACGCGGAAAAGCTCCAAGGCTTCAACTCTTACAGCAGGTGACTTCAGCACAAACAACTATATGTTGACCAACACCATCAACATTACTAGACAAGGGATTCCATCCGAGATGGTGGATTCTGACCGTATGATCATCTTGCACAAAGATTGAGAACTTGGATCCAAAAAGATCATAAGCACTAGATGACTTAATCTAGCACCTGATATTTCTTAGGAAAATCTAATCCAACCGATACTTATCCAAGTTTACGTGTTGTGTGTTCTTTTGATCCAACAGAGGGTACAAGAATTGTTCCACATATGGATATCCTCACTTAAGGACATGGTCAGGTATTGTCCTCTGTATGCCACTTCTTGTAGTCTCTTAATGTTTATGTCTGTGACCTGTTCTTCAAAGGTCACCCTCTTGGCATCTTCAGAAGGAAGCTCTATTGCATTTGGTCTGAGGTAGGGATGTTCTGATAAGATATGGGAAGATAACTAAGGAGAAACACACAAGAAGATATCACACCAGTGTATCTTTTGCAATGGATTATGACTAACCATTCACGATACCAGCGCATGCCGAGCAACCCAAACTTGTGTCGGCCGCCACAAGAGGCTCTCGGTTTCGTCGCGGCACCATAGAATGCTCATCGTAACACCATTACCAAACATACACCAACGAGAAATTTCACGTGAAGCAAATTGGATCGCATAGGAGCAAGATCTATGCAAGGGAGGAATAACAAGTAAAGCTAGTCACAAGGTTTAGAGTCAACAAGGAGATCCCAATGTAAAGACATGGCACACGAGAAACAAGGAATTTCAAGTGCGCACAAGGATGGGTGGAAGATTATTGATTTAAGTCCACGTACAACTTGTGTTTACCAAAGAGATTACCAGACATAGGTTAAGATGAGATCTGATCTTGTCAAGGAGCGGCGTGAGATCCAGATAGATCAAAATCTAGCGAGTTTGATAAAGTTAGAGGCAACAAGAAAAGACTCAAGGGACAGAGCCGATACACTGATTAAGGACTCAGTTGATAAAGCACGATATGATCTTGTGTGAAAAACGGTTCCAAAACCAGATAGATAGAGATAGACGTTACACTCGATCACTCAAAAGATAAGGAACAAGGAGGTCCGATAAGGGTTTGGATTTGGACGTTTACACACAAGAGCATAACATTCACAACATAAGCAAGCACTCAAGGGAACTAAACTTTAGTTTATGAGACAGACCAAAGTATAGTTACACAACCAACTCAAAGGCTAACAACCATGTCTACCGGTTCTGGCTTCTAAGAGAGAGAACACAATTGGAGCTGATAGCCAGGTGATTCAGAGAACTTGAGAGCTGATTTGGGATAAAACTATTCGACACTTGAATGCTCACCGAGGACACGAGATGTTACAACTATGGTACCAACTAGGTAACAGAACAAACGCACACATATAACATGAGCTCAAGCAAGCATGGGAAAATTAATCACACTAGCTTAAGCACGGTTATTAAGAATAAGACTTCATACATAAAAAACATTCAACTATACCAACATGTCAATACATAAACATGCAAAACATGATGGTAAGAGGTTCTATGCTCTATCATTTAATTTCTTTTACCATGTAGATGCATATCTCTTCACTAGTAGAGGGAATAAGTTTTAACTTAGATCTAGCAAACTTGTTTTTGGTCACGCATCACATAGCAGTATGTTTACATCTACAGGAGACAACATCAGGAAATATATGAACATAACGAGCTTAGTGCAGCTACTACATTGATACATGAAAAGGATGGTGAACTACATTTAAATAGAAACATGAACTTCTACTTAATGACAACAACAAGTTACATCCTAAACATGCTAGAAGGATTATTGATCAACCTTACACTATGTTTACATGTACTTATCAATTTGCTCATTTAGCAAGATAAAATTGATAACTACTCTTTATAGAGCACAGTAAACTTCTAGATAATTATAGTAGGTTAAGTATACACTCAAAGTTCACTATGAAAGCTCATGATTTCAAACATGTGTACCATCTACTAAACCTTAGCAAGCATGTTACTAGAAAGCTATGGCAATTTATTTTATACATACGTGATACATTAGTTCTCATATTCATTTAATTATTCTTACATGAGACTAAATGTTGTCACAAGTTAAATCACAACTATCTAGTAAGACACTTACATAGCAGGTTTAAACGTATTAACTAAAGCATGATATGGTAAAGCTTAACCAAAAAAAAACTAAACCATGTATCATTGAGCATGTTAACTTCAAGTTTGTAAATTTCAAAGTTAGAGAGCACCTAGCAAGGATAAAAAACATTGTATGCAAAATATTTTTACATAGCAAGCTTTTACTATCTTGCTCAGAAAAGCACTCCAGCATAGAACAAACCATGCAACATACAAAACAATATTCAACAATAAGTTTTATAGTTGCTTTAGGTAGGGTGTTGCAAAACGCAGCTAACCAATTTAGTTTCACTAAATTTGGAGATCTCTAGCTCATGTTTAAAAATATTTATAGATCTAAAATGATTTCTTAATACAAGCAAGGTAACAACAGAGAACACATTCTAGCAAAGCTATTCGAACAACAAGGATGAGTGCACCCTTCTCTAGTTTCTCAACAAAAAGCTAAGACAACACCTTCATCACAGATTACTTATCATAAGAAGCAAGGATGAGAGAAGTACAGTCATACAGGATGCAACAAACATTATGATGTATGCTCGTCCTATTCGTCCTCATAAGATTGTCAGCCTCAAGCGACAATCACGTTCTATGGCGGTGGCATAACACGCACTCTCGATATATAGCTAGTCGTGACTAGTTCATACGTATTCGTGGTTAGTGTACCTGCAAAAGATTTCATTTCAGCCCATCCCAGCAGTATGAATATAATGCATTGCGAAAATGTAAATATAATACTCACTTAGGTGTACACCCCGTATACACTTAAGCAGTATATGCTCCCTTTCCTCGTCCTACTGACGACATCGTCTCAACAGACGGCAACACCCACACATGGTTGGCTTCTCATAATCTTGTGTAAAACATGATTATGGTCTAGTCATCATATAATCATTCCCCTAGATCGACAGTGTATCCGATCATACTCACACAACTCACCTTACCTTAGGCGTAGCGGCAAAATTGATCCATACAACACCATTCAAGTGAATGGCCCCCATACTATTCCAACCTGTATGGACAGGTAAATAGAAATATGATGCAATCCCCCAAGTCAGTACTTAAATAAGCCACCTGATGATCCTAAGTTGGGCTTAACTGGAGGTTGTCGCTAGCATAGTTTTTCAAATTAGTTTTGACAAACTTGCCTATAGCTAAAGTTTTAGTCCAAAATAGCATTGTGAAAACAAAATTTTGTTTTAAAAGCCATGTAAATGACAGTATTATACTTAATCTTGCTCTGATACCAGCTGTCACGGAACCGCCCAACTAATATAAGATCAAGCATGACTGTCCCGTTTAGTACTCGAATGTACTGAGCTAGACTTACCCGACAGGAGATAAATAAAAGACTCCCAAGGACATGCAAGGCTCATATGGTGGAGTTGACAGGATAGCATAATTTTTGCATAAAAGAGCATTACTACCTTGAGTCCTATCTTTTAATATTTTAGTCAATATTTCAGCATCAAGATTAGTGAAGCTTACCAAGTCTAGATTTGCACCTGATCTAGAGCAATCACTTAAAGCATCACAATAGTAACCATATCTAGTTTGGCATGAAAACCATATAACCATATTTTGGTTACTTATTAGGGTTCAAGTTTCTACAGTGGGAGGAAGATCTTTCAAGTTTCTCACTGACGAGGAGAGACCGCGATTCAAATCGAATTCCTATCCAGCTGGAGGTTTATTCCTCAATCACACCCAAGTCTTCCCCATCGGGTTCACTTTGACGGGTCACCTTCAATATAGTACGGGTAGCCGCGGGCCCCCAATTACAGGCATGAGTAGCGACTCACTGATAGCCAGGTTGCTCAAGTAGATCCTGCCCACGGTCCTGGCCAGGTAGCTCAGGTCATACTTGCCCACGACTAGTATGCCGCTCGCGGTCTTCATGACCCAACTAGGAGGGGATTCCGGCCCGAACATACAGAGTTAGGCTTCACGGTCAAAACGAGTTATTCAACCAGCTATGAAGGAGGCATGCGTTCAATCTCGGCAGATGTCCAACACGGTCCAGTGCCTAACGACACCAGCGGAGAGAACCCGCTCACAACACCTCCATGTCAAGTGGCTCACATACACCTTGTCCGCCCGCTCTTGATTTATTACTTCCACGTGGTTATTTTTCACGATAGCAAATATAGCCAACCGTGACCAGTATCAACCTATCATCGTGGGGGATAGTAGACCACCCACTCTACCGGTCTAAGCATGGCTAAGCATTTGTTTTGATACTGGGCCTACAAGGTTCTTTTTAGTGGACAAGGAAGGTAATGCAGTAAGGGGTTTCATTCAACTCCTACTAACTTAATGCACAAGCAATATCGATAGTTGTAAGTGAATACTTTAAAAGGAGAGAGAGGAGGATTATAATGCTCCGGGGCTTGCCTTGGGAACCGACACAAAGTCAGCGATGGTTAGATGACACTCGCATGGCGAGCTCTTCAGATCCACGCTCGTACACTTGGTTCCTTTTGTCTCCTGGATTCATCCATCACACCATGTCCGGGTTAGCTCCACCAAACACTGTCTTCAGGTTTGGCTCCAAGCATCACATCTCCATGTAGTGTACCTATCGTACCTAGATGAGATGCAAGATGCACATGTATGAATGCGGAGAATGGTAACAAGAGATACATATACGAGCATCCAACATAAGCACAAGACTATGCCACACACATATATAAGCACTCAGAATTATTAGACTAGTTATCACTCGAACATATCACAAGAGGATAGCAAGCATATCAAGTGTAACATATTTACTAACTCACTCAAGCCATTGTATGAAATCAAGATAAGCACAAGAGCTATTTAGTTAACCAATCAAGATAAATACCAGATCATACATGACATACATAGGTACTTAGATTTAATTATCAGCTATAACTAGATCATAACTTAGGAGATAGGAACACATTACATGACATACCTAGTCACTTAGAACTGTTTAGCTAGACATCACCCAAGCTTAACATAGAAGATAAAAAGCACTTCAAGCATGATCTAATATTAAAATCAAGTCAACCCAAGACAAGTATTCATCCATCAAGTTCATTTAATATATACAGCTAGCAAGACAAGTTGCAGTAATTAACTCATACATGCAAATTTGGGACAGCAAAACCACAGTCACGGTTTCAGTCATAAGCGGAGATATAAGCATCCAAAAGAGATGATCTTAGACATTCCGGAAAGGTATTGAAATTATCTACACTATTGTTAAAACTACCAAAAGCTAGTTCAAAGGTTAAACAAGTTAAACATGTCAATGTTTCAGATCTGCTCTAACTAGGACAGAAAAGCAACATTACATCTAGAATGCATAACTTGAGTTACCAACATCCAAAGAGTATGAATCTTAACTTAATAGAAAGCTTAGTAAATTATCTAAAACATGATTATCACCATCACAAGATGATTCTATAAATAACAAGGTTAAACAAGCATAAGAGAGCAACTCTGTCCATACTTTGGACAGATTTGACATATAACATGAAAATTTCATAACTTGAGTTCTAGAAGTGATATAAAGATGGTTCTAGACATTTTAGAAAGCTTAGAAAATGATGCTCAACTTGATATACATAACAACCATAGCAAACCACAATAATACCATGAAAAAGATTGCTTAACAAACAATGCACATGCAGCCCACAAATGAGTGAGACAAAATTAAACATACAACTAAGCTGAAGTTCGAAGAAGCATAAATGAAGTTCCACTTATCCAACACATAGGGTTCTTGATTCTTTGGAAATTTACTCAAGTTATTTACAAGTTTCTTATAACCATATTAACATTATTTAAAGCTTAACAAACTTGAAATAAACAAAGAGTGCATCTCTGTCCACAAGTGGGAAGATTTTGTCACTCTACTTCAAACTGCCATAACTCACAATCTATAGCTCCTAAAAATATGAATTTGGACATTCTAGAAAGCTTATGAAATATACTACAAATGTTTCCACCGTCTCAAGATATGATTCCAAGTTTAACTTGGTCAAATAACTTAAACATTCAGATCTCTCTAGAGATTGACAGTTTTCAAACATGAACTTGCTAAATCCATATCTCTCAAACTACTAAAGATATGACCATGAAATTTTAACATAAGCTTACTCATATTATTATCTACAATTTTGGTATTCACCAAACCAACATAAAACAACATTTTATACATGAAAAACTTTAATCTTCAGAGTTCAGGTATGCAGTCCAAAACAATGAATATCACATTTGTTATCTTCATAAATCTCAAACCATCCAACCTGTAGTTATGAAATTTTAACCATATAATTTTCATAGCAATAGGAATACACTATAATTATTTCATAATTTTTGGAGCACTTCTTATCGGCACCAAATATTTAATTCGCACAAATTAACACTCTAACCCTAACTGCTTAAATCAATTTTGGCAGCAATAAAATCAAAGCAACACATGGCATCCAATAGACCTACTGTGTAGAGAATTTAACAAGCTTTCCAACAAGCACAACCACACATCCATGCGATTTTTCTATGAATTTACATACAGCTTTGAACTTCACTACAGGAATCGGAAAACTAAAAAACTGAAACGATAAAGGATATGGGGGTGCTGTTCTTCAAAGTTTCATCCGTGGAGGGGGGTGCAAGGGATGGGGATGGTCGCTAGTCATCGTGGTTGCCGGAGTTGTCGGCCCAGGGTTGGAGGTGGAGCCACTGCCTCCGCAGCTAGCAGCAGCACCCGAGGCAGGGGGCGCTGGGCAGCGCCGGCCAGCAGCTGCTGGGCAGGGGCCTGCTCGACCTTGCAAGGGCGGGTGACGACACGCCTGCTGCAGGGGCGTCGGTGCTCTGCTCGTCTAGGGTGAGAAGCAGCAGCACAGGGGCGACAGCAGCAGCAGGGAGGAGCCCTAGCTCGGCCAGGGAGGAGAAGGGAGCTTGGCTCTCCTGCAGCCATGGGGAGAGGGAGGAGGAAGCTAGGGTTTCCATGGGAGAGTGAGGAGG
This sequence comes from Microstegium vimineum, assembly GCA_022036555.1. Classification (NCBI taxonomy): domain Eukaryota; kingdom Viridiplantae; phylum Streptophyta; class Magnoliopsida; order Poales; family Poaceae; genus Microstegium; species Microstegium vimineum. Next base: position 32,327,473 of record CM039119.1, on the reverse strand, counting down.
GAGGAGAGGAGAGCAGCTCCTCTGCTGCTCGGCAGAAAAGAAAGGAGGGAGGGGCGACGGGTGTGGGTCGGACGGGAGCTGAGGCTCTGGCCTTTTATTTCTTTCCTCTTCCCTCTTCCCCACCAAATTCATTAATTGCCACTTTAAATTGGGGTATTTTCAAAAATTGCCACTGACAAACCGTAACTCATTTCGCAAATCCAATTGTGCCGTTCGAAGGTCTCGACGAGTAGATTATTTCGCTTCAAGAACCACAGTCAAACTCCAAACGGTTTGCGAAGTATTGATTCCCGAAGAAAACCTCCCGGGTACCGAAAACTGGCCTTTCGACGATCTTCGGTCATCTGTTTCACCATTTTCAGCTCTGATTCGGGTCTCGATTTTTGAACGAAGTTTGTAGGTCTCGATCCGGTCTACAACTTTCGTTAAATGCACATTGACATGCGAGATCTCCAAATTGTCGGTCAACGACTGTCAAAACATCGTCGGTTGCGCTCGGACTAGGGTTCGGAATATTTTCCGGACAATTTCTGTGTTTCCGGGCAACATGAACCTTTCATGACTTTTGTTGTAGAGTTCACCTGGAGTATTCTCGGCATGGTCGTGAGACTCAGTTGACTCATATAATTAGTTTCACTTCACAAGGTAAATCCGATAATTATGTGAATCCTTATTCCGGGTGACTTTTGATTCCAATGTTTACGAAACTTTTCCAAAGGTTCATATAGATGGAAATAGAGATGAGGCATCTAGAATAAATACCTTATCATATATTCCCATATATGAACTATAGTTTCCGATTATCGTTTGATCCGATATATTTCGGCTTAATCACTTCTTAGCTTGTGATTAACACCGAGGGTGTTACACGCACCACATACGACAATCAAATCCCAGGTGCTCGCGGACTTCGTCGCCGAATGGACGGAGATTCAGCTGCCTCCGACGTTGGAAGACCAGGAGTATTAGGTCATGTACTTCGACGTGTCACTAATGAAGACCGGCGCTGGGGCCGGCCTGGTCTTCGTCTCCCCGCTCGGAGTATGGCTCAAATATATGATAAGAATATTCTTTCCAACGTCCAACAATGTCACGGAGTACGAGGCCTTGGTGAACGGCTTGCGCATAGCCACGGAGCTAGGCGTAAAAAGGCTCGATGCACGGGGAGACTCCCAACTTGTCGTCGAACAGGTCATGAAGGAGTTGAGCTGCCATGACCCAGAGATGACGGCTGTTGACACAAAAAGCGTCAGATCTGTGAACACCTCGGGCTATTACCCAAAGCTCGGTATTCCGGAGGCGTGCCAGTTGATTTGACCAATCAATCGACAAGGATGATAACTAGAGCAAACTGAACAAGACGACAGCGATGCGCCCGGACGTCAAGGCTCAGATTGATCAAGGACAACTATAGCAGAGCTGAACGAGGCAAACAGCGATGCGCCCGGATTGCCAAAGCTCAGAGGTACTCCCACGCGGAACTAACAAGGATTTGACGGAGGTCAGGATGATGCAGCCCGTCGAAAGCTTGAAGAACTCGTTAAAAGCTATAACTAATGCAAAGAAGGGATAAATTGCGATAAAAAGTAGAATAAGATAAAATTGGTTTGTTTTTTATTGGATTGATTGTTTATTCTATAACCCACGGGCACATATTTATACTCCCACATGGAGAGTTGTACAAAGACACGATACGTATCCTTCCTAAAACAAACTCCTACTTTAAAGGAAACTGACTTGCGCAGGAGCCGGATAACAATATTTATTTCCTAAACAAACACACCTATTTTAAAGGAAAATAAACGACTCATGCAAGAGTCGGACTCAAACTACTATAATGATACTGGTACAAAACACTAGTTTCCTTATTCTCCTCTTCGATGAAAACTTTCCATCGGCAGATCCCTTTAATCCGCACCTTCCTTCTTTTGACCACCGGCAACCCTCTGCTACCACCAAGCGCTAAGTTACGCCCATCGGCATCGGCAACACTTCATTGGCAATCGGCAACCATCCTTCATTGGCAATCGGCAATGACCCCTCATCGGCAATCAGCAATGACTCCTCATCGGCCATCGGTAATGATCCCTTCATTGGTACTCAGCTTCAGCAAGACTTCACCAATTAACTTTTGTTGGCAAAGATCATCCAACCTCCATCGGCAACGCACTTGGTTCTCTACAGTAGTCTTCCATCGGCAACATTGGCTCAAAATTTTCCCGATGCCGATAGAGAACGGCCATTGACCAGTCAAGCCTCAGCCTACTTGACATGTGTTGAAAAACGGTGTCAACACATGCCCCCCAGTTTCGGGGCGTATAACTTTACGTGCCGAAATTCTGTCCACTGTAGCCGTTGCTGTAGCCGTTGTTGTAGCCGTTACCCCCGAGATAGACGTACGGTTTCCTCGATCCACGCGTGTGGAACCACAATTTAATAATAAAATCCCTCGATTGTAGCACAAACAGTTACAGACCACCTCGATCACCGCGCGTATCTACCGCGGACCTCTCCACATTCCTGCACAGTGTAAAACAGAACCCCAAAATACCCTGAACAGGCCTATAAAGTTACCGGGATCTACTCCGCCTTTTTTTACCCGAGCCCATTTTTACTTTCACCTCCCTGCCTTCGTCTTCAACCTCCAGCCGCTCTGAAGAACACAAGCTCGAGCAACAGTACTCCTTCGTAATCCAAGGACGAACCAAGCATTCCTCTGACTCCAAATGGCGATCCAAGTCGACATCCCAAAGGTAAGACTCATTCCCCACTCAATCCAACCTCTCTGCATGGTTCTTTTCCTCGCAAAAACCTGGATTTATCCCCACTCTTTTTCTGATTCGTCCCTTCTTCTTCGAACCCTAGGAGCTGTACAACAAGGTAGTCATCCCACTTGCTGATTCCAACTTGAGCTGCTTAGGCCCCATGGGCAATCCAGACCCCACATTCATCATTAATGCAGAAACCAACCGGATTCCGCTCAGATCCGAACGTTTTGACCTAGGATTGTGGAAGGACACATTCCGCTCATGGCCCAAGTACACTAAAGGATGGAAGAACTGGTACTTGAGAGTGGTCAGATCACAGCAAGTGTACTGGCAGGAGCGTAACTTGGATCTGTGTATTAGGCTCTCAATTGCCGATGCAGAGAAGAACGAAAACTTGATGATGGCAGCTTCATACTTCTGGTCCGATAGCATGAACGCTTTCCTCTTTAGGCATGGACCAGCTACCCCAACCCTTGCCGATGTCTACATGCTGACCGGCTTGGATATCACCTCTGCTGACACGCTTAGCCTCTTCAACAGAAAATCTGAGTACAAGGTGAGCACCCGGAGCATCGGCGGCTGGACGGGTTATATTCAGGAACACCAGAAAACCGGATCGGTAACCCAACGGGAGCACGCCATCTTCTTAAACATGTGGTTGGAAAAGTTTGTCTTCTGCGGCAAAACCATCGGTCCGACCACCATGCACCTCCCAGCGGCTGAACTGCTTGCCGATGGAACGAGGCTCCCTTTAGGCAGGTATCTTCCTTGATCAGTTTACCGATTGCTGCATCAAGTATCCAATAAGCTACTGCTAGGAGAGCCCATCGGCAATCTCGGAGGCTCTTGGTGGTTTATCAATCTATGGCTGAACGCACACATGCACAAGGCCCTCCAGTTTGATCTATTTGCCCAACAATTCCCGAGGGACATATCGGAAGATTACCGATACGGGGATGACGAATCGGCAACTCGCCCTCCACTTAACTTTGGAGAGGCCATCATAGTACTGCCAGGTACCGATGCCGATGCAGAGCACTTCGGCTATTATTTCCAGAAGTTCTACAACGGACTCCCCTCCTCAGAACGGACCTGGTGGCCATATCTTGATGAACACAACCAGTTCCCGCTGCTGTTCAACTTGACCGATGTGAGCGTGCCCGAGAACCAAGCATTCATGAGGGCCAGCATTACTCCCCGAGCTATTCCAGTAAATGTCTTTGGATCTGGGAGGAATGCCCCACCATCCTATGAGTTCTACTATCCATCGGCGGCAGCAAGACAACTAGGATTTGGCCAACTGCCGATCAAACTCTGCTACTCTAAGGTAGTAAGACCCAGGCAGGCAATCTCCAGTAACCTAGACTGGAATAAAGTCATCAGCCTTCCTGCCGATGCCGATCTGTCAGACCTTGACTTGTCCTCTTGGTCGCCAACCTCCTTCATCACCAACGAGTTCAAGTCTTGGTGGCAAGAGTGGAAGTGCCAGCTACTCGCCAAGTCTTCGCACTATTATCGGCACTTGATTGACGCCGATTACATCATCCCCGATAACGCAGTAAGTCTGCTACCTGATGTACTTTTATTACTTTATTTTTGTCATCGGTACTTAACTCGCACTCGACAGGCCGATGATCCGATCCCCACAATGAGCAACAGTGGCAGGTCCTTCAATCTGCGGATAATGGGCCCCATATCCATCATCGGCACCAAAGCTCCAACGTTGGCCGCTTTCACGCCTCAACAGGTACCTACGCCGACACCTACAAAAGCCCAGGCTACATTGGCTACTGTTGTTGCCTTGACGCGAGTTTATGCAGTAAACTTATCTTTACTTGTACCGATTACATACTGTTTCATCGGCAACATTTATCTTGTATAACTTGCTTTGTATTTTTAGGCATTATGGTCATCGGCATCTGCTTCCAGCAGGCAAACACCTTCCAGCCCGGCTGCCGATGCCCCCGGTCTTCGTCAAAACGGGTTGGCTCCCCTGCTGCTGCGCCAACGAAGAGGGGGCGCTTGAGGCTGGCTTCTCCTCCACCATCGGCTCCGACTGCGCCATCAGCTGCCGATGCGCTGCCAGTAGGACTGCCTCCGGTCCCAATCGCACCAACTACCGACGGGTCATCGGCAGAACCTCCATCGGCTTCAGTTGCGCCAACCACCGGTGGGTCATCGGCAGAGCCTCCATCGGTAAGTGTACCTGATCAACCGACGGACGACGTCCCGGTTCAAGGAATAACTCCACCCGCCACGACAGCAGAGGCATCGTCATCGGCACAGTCGGCCAGACTACCCGGCGAAGAAACAACTCAACCTTCCGCAGCAGCAGTGACGTCGGCATTGGCACCGTCGACCCAAGTCCCCGATGTCAGAGTGGAACCGCCACAAGAAACTGCCACCACATCGGAGGCGACGCCGGCTACAACTATACCAGCACCAGCGGCGTCGGTTGCCTCTCCAACAAGGGCCCAGTCATCGGCATCTGCTGCCGATGTTCAGGATGAAGCTGGACCATCCAGTATGCCATGCCCCAGGCAAGAGATCCGCTTCAAGACGGTAAGTCGATTACCTTAAAGCTCATAGTATAATTTTACAATCGGCATATTTTAACCTCTCTGTCTTCAGGCTCAAGACTCTCCGGACAGCCTCTTCTCCTACAGCCTGAACCCTCAGGACGAAGATGAATGCCAAGGCCGCATCCAAGCAGATAGTCTGTTCTCCTTTGCAGTCGACGTCCCCGACGATGAGGAAGAGGAAAGCTCCGTCCCAGCTTTATCGTCGGAAATCAAGTCCAAACTTGTAGAACTGCTCTCCTTGCTGCTACAAGACACATCTCAACTCGTCCAGGACTCATCGGCAGCAAGGATTACATTCAAGGACATCCAAAGCCATCTTTCCGCCGATGCAGCAGAAGCCCTTCTCCAAGCAACCTTCCTCGACATCAACCAGATCCAGTACCAGAGGCTTACCCGTCGCATTGCCGATAGGGCCGCCCAAGCCAAGAGCGAGGAAGAGAAGCTCAAATTAAAACACATTGCCGATGAGAAGCACAGAGGCATTGGTCAAGCAAAAGTCTCCATCGGCAACCTTGACCATGAAATTTCCCGACTGTCGGCAAGGAAGGAGGAGCTACTGGCGGAGCTGTAGAAGGTTGAGGGGGATCTGACGGCTGCCAACCAGCAAAAGACTCAACTGTCCGATTCCATCAGGGTCTTGCGGCAAGAAAGAGACCATAATGCCCGACAAGCCATCCTATGGAAGAAGAAAATCAAGCCAGTTGAGGGCTCTGCCGATGCCGACGCCAAGGAGATGGACGAAATAGAGCAAATTCGCCTGCGTGCGATATCAGTCATCCACTCCTTACTGTAATGTCTGTTGTATCGGCGTGAATTGTAACTTGATACTTGATCTTGATTCGTAATATAATGCCAGCTTGTTTTTACCGATGCTCTTATGATTTTTCTTTCATCGGCATTCGACTGAGCACTACGCATCTACCCATATGCTAGGGTAGTACCTTTTTAAGTATTTGCCGTTGATCGCTCTAGAAAACGCTACTCCTTCGAGAGTTTCCAAAATGTACGCATTACCAGGAGCAGACTGTTTTACCCGATAAGGACCCTCCCAATTAGGAGACCACTTTCCAAATTTAGAGCTCTTAGTCCCAATCGGTAAAATCAGCTTCCAAACCAAATCACCATCGGCAAATTCCTTCACCTTTACTTTCTTGTCATACCATCGGGCAACCCTCTTCTTGTTCTCTTCAATACTAATTAATGCCCTCAATCGATGACCTGCCAAATCTTCTAACTCATCTTTCATCAGAGTAATATAATCATCGGTCGTCAATTGATCCTGAAAAGATAATCGCCTAGAACCAGTTTTAATTTCCCAAGGTAGGACAGCATCGTGTTCATAAACCAACTGATACGGCGAGACCTTGGTTGCACCATGACAAGCCATCCGAGATGACCACAAAGCTTCGTTTAATACCACATGCCACCTTCTAGGGTTTTCCTCAATCTTGCGTTTTATAAGCTTAATGACTCCCTTATTAGTCGCTTCAGCTTGACCATTAGCTTGAGCATAATAAGGAGAAGAATTCAACACCTTGAAACCCATGCTAGCAGCAAAGTCATCAAACTCCCCCGATGTGAACATGGTCCCTTGATCAGTAGTGATAGTCTGAGGAATACCGAATCGGTAAACGATGTGCTCTTTAACGAAATCCACCATATTTGCCGATGTCACCTTCTTCAAGGGGATTGCTTCGACCCACTTGGTAAAGTAATCGGTAGCAACAAGTATGAACTTGTGCCCCTTGCTCGATGGCGGATAAATTTGGCCGATGAGATCAATAGCCCATCCTCTGAACGGCCAAGGCTTGATTATAGGATTCATTGTCGATGCAGGTGCCCTTTGCACATTACCAAACTTCTGACAGTCCTAGCACCCTTTGAAATAATTGAAGCAATCTTCAAGGATTGTCGGCCAATAATATCCATTCCGCCTAATCATCCACTTCATCTTGAATGCCGATTGATGCGCTCCACATAGACCTTCGTGGATCTCACCCATCAACTCTTTCGATTCCTCTTTGCCAAGACATCTAAGTAAGACCCCATCAATTGTCCGATAATACAACTCATTATCAAGGAGCACATACTTAGTAGCTTGGAACCTTAGACGCCTTTTAACTTTCCTGGATGGATCCCTCAAGTAATCGGCAATCTCCTTTTTGCAGTCATCGGCAACTGTTACCGATGTCGCGACTTCCTGAATCGGCTGATACCCCAAGGCATTCTGTGCCAACCGATTGGCTTCTTCGTTATGCAATCTTGGAATATGCTCAAGGCGGTATTCTTTGAACTCCCTTAACAACTGCAAACACCGCTCATGAACAACAATCAAAACTTCACTTTGGCACTCATACGTCTCGATCAATTGGTTAATCACTAACATAGAATCGCCGAAGATTTCAACAGCATCGGCACGCACTTCTCTGAGTAACTCCAACCCCTTAAGTAAAGCTTGGTACTCAGCCTGATTGTTTGTCGAAGTAGCAACAATCGGCAGCGAAATTTCATACTTCTGTCCTCGAGGTGAAATCAAAAGAATGCCGATACCTGCTCCATCCTTGCACGTAGACCCATCAAAGAATAAAGTCCAAGGAGCAATCTCAACAAAGCTCACCATATTACAATGCTGAGTAACAAAATCGGCCATCACCTGACCCTTAACAGTCTTAGCCGATTCATACCTTAGGTCAAACTCTGACAGTGCTAAAATCCACTTACCGATTCGTCCACTCAAAATCGGCATCGACAGCATATACTTGACCACATCTAAGGCTAACTGCTGCTCTTCTTTCCATATAAACTCTTGATCGGCTTTCAACTTTAACAGAGGACTAAAAGATTTAATCTTACTAGACAGATTAGATATAAATCTTCTAATGAAATTAATCTTGCCGATCAGAGACTGCAACTCGGTCTTGTTGGTAGGAGCAACTACCTTGTTAATTTCATCAATAGACTTTCTAACCGATTTCAATGCCTCTCTGATGCACCATGAAACCCAGAAACTGCCCTGCCGATACGCCAAATGCACACTTGTTAGGATTCATCTTTAACCCATGCTCCCTGGTGCATTCTAATATTTTTCGCAAATCGGCAAGATTCTTTTTGAAATATCCAGACTTAACCACCACGTCATCAATGTATATTTCAACTATAGTGCCGATATACTTATGAAAGATAAAATTCATCGCCCTCTGATAAGTAGCACCGGCATTTTTCAAGCCAAAAGTCATGACCACCCACTCAAATAAGCCGACGTGACCTGGACATCGGAAAGCAGTCTTGGATATGTCTTCTTTAGCCATGAATATTTGATTATACCCAGCATTACCATCCATGAAGCTAATAATCCGATGTCCAGCAGCAGCATCGATCAGTAGATCGGCAACAGGCATCGGATAGCCATCCATCGGCGTAGCCTTGTTAAGGTTCCTGAAATCAATGCATACATGAAGTTTTCCATTCTTTTTATACACATGAACCACATTAGAAATTCAATCGGCATATTGGCATTGCCGAATAAATCCAGCTTCGATCAACTTGGTAATCTCAACCTTAATATCGGGTAAGATAGTAGGATTGCATCGGCGTGCCGGCTGCCGATGTGGCTGGAAACCAGACTTGATAGGTAACCGATGTTCAACTATCGATCGGTCTAAACTAGGCAGCTCTGTATAATCCCAAGCAAAACAATCTTTATTCTCTTTTAATAAATCGGTTAACTATTGCTTACACTGGGAATCTAACTTAGCACTAATAAAAGTAGGCCTAGGTTTACTACCATCGCCGATGTCGACCTCGAGTAAGTCATCGGCAGACGTAAAGCCCTGCCCCAATTTTCCATCATCGGCGAACTGATCCATTAAGACTCCTCCTCAGGACCGACTGCTTGGATCGGCTTGATGCGGTAATCGGCAACTTTGAGGAACTCTTTATCCCAGGCTTCGCCGGATATACACCTGGTCTGCTCATAAGTGTCCAATTCTGCCAATGCAACGGTAGATGGGGCTTCACCGCGGACGACCTCAATTCTGTCCCCGATCCACTGTACCAGGCTCTGATGCGTAGTAGAAGGTATACAACAATTAGCATGAATCCAATCCCTTCCAAGGAGCAAGTTGTAAGTGCCCTTGCCGCTGATTACAAAGAACGTTGTCGGCAAAGTCTTACTGCCGATGGTTAAGTCAACACATACGGCTCCCATGGCGGTTGACACATTGCCTTCGAAATCCTTGAGCTTCATGTTGGTCTCGACTAAGTCCTGGTCACCTTTGCCGAGCTTTTTGAACACGACATAGGGCATTATATTGATTGATGCACCACCGTCCACTAGCATCTTGGTCATCGGCTGACCATCCACTCTGCCCTTAACAAACAGAGGCCTTAAGTGCTGCCTCTCGTCTTCGGCAGGCTTTTCGAAGATGGTCGTCATCGGATCCAGCACCAACTGCGCCATATCGGCAGCCCCTTCATCATCGGTGACGGGCGCCATAAACTCCATCGGCAACATGACAACCATGTTTATATCTGTCGATGGGTCCCTGTCCTTACGCTTCGGCTTCCATTGCATCTCTCCCGAGGGTTCTGTACTGTCATACAGGTTGTTGCGGCGCTGGCGCTGAATCCTCCTCTTCTGGGTCTTGGTCAATCCCTTTGGGCACCACGGAGGAAGCTTCGTCTTCCAGACAGGTTGGTGCTGCCTCCCACCGCTTGCATCGGCACTTCTTCCGATGTTGGGATCTCTGGAGAATATCTCCTCGTTGGGCACTCTAGCATTGGCCATCTCCTCCAGCTCCCCCTGGTCAACACGCCTGCCAAGCCGATCATGGGCACTGAGCTTGCCCCCCAGTCGGTCATGTGCCGATCTGTTCTCTCTGAGCGGTCTGGCGTATCTGGGTGCCTGATCATCAAAACAAGGTCTCTTACCTGACCGATCGGCAGCGTAGTACCCATTGCACTCCGGACAGTTATCGGCGGTGGGCAGCTTGATGCCTTCTTCCCAGCAATGAACGAAGAAGGGGCACCTCTAGTGGTCCTTGTGTCGAAGCCATTCCCGATGCTCCTCTTCTTCTTGCCGATACTGCTCTTCACGTGATTGCCGATGATTCCGCCTCGGCTGTTTGTGTGTGATCACAACCCCAGGAGCCCTGTTGGCGCTATTACCTTCATCGGCAACCTTCTTACCCTTTCTGTCATCGGCAAACCTCCTTGCATCATGCTCAAGCACTTGGCGGTTAGGGTCTACCGATGAGCTCCTTCTGGCAGCTTCTGATGTCAGCACTCTGGTTTTTTCACTGATCTCTACCATATTGTTTGGGAACGGGTGCTGATCTATCTTCATCAGTTTCTAGACTTTAGAGTTTTCAAACTTGATACGCCCAGATTCAATCTCCGACTGCAACTGCTGCCTGAATACTTTGCAGTCATTGGTACAGTGTGAGGTTGCATTATGCCACTTGCAGTACCTAATCTTCTTGAGCTCTTCGGCCGATGGAATCACTTGGTTGGGTGCCAACTTGATTCGCCCCTCTTGCAGCAATAAGTCAAACATCCTATCGGCCTTGGTGATGTCGAAGATGAACCTCTCAGTCTCTTTTTGGCCGAACGGACAAGACACATGCTTCTTATCCTTCACCCATTCGGCCGCGTCAACATTCAGCTCATCATCCGATCCAGAGTGAAGTTCTTTCCCGATGAAGGTCACCTTCTTGTTCCACGTCTTCCTGGGCTCAAAGGCTTTGATATCCTGATCGGCAATCCTCTGCACCAGATGACTTAGGCTCTCAAACTCTTGGGACGCGTACTTGTCCTTGATGTGCGGCAGTAACCCTTGGAAGGCCAAATCTGCCAGTTGCCGATCATCAAGCACCAGACTGTAGCACTTGTTCTTTACGTCCCGCAGCCGTTGCACAAAGCTTTCTACCGATTCGTCGTTGCGTTGCCTCATTTTGACCAAATCGGTAAGCTTCTTCTCATGTATGCCAGCAAAGAAGTACTTGTGAAATTGCCTCTCCAGATCGGCCCATGTGATTATAGAATTTGGAGGCAACGATATGAACCATGTGAACGCCGATCCAGACAATGATGAAGAGAACAATCTCACCCTTAATTCCTCCCTGCTGGCAGCTTCTCCGCACTGGATAATGAAGCGGTTGATGTGCTCCATTGTTGACGTGTCGTCCTGGCCGGAGAATTTGGTAAAATCGGGCACCTTGTACCGATTTGGAAGAGGAATCAAGTCATATGCAGGAGGGTACGGAGTCCGATAGGAGTATGTGTTGACCTTGGGTTTGATGCTGAATTGCTCTTTCATGACTTCGGCAATCTTACCGACCCAGTACGCGTCCTGCTCTTGCCGACTCATGGGCTGATTATCGACTGGTGGAGTCGGCTGACGCGCCTCTTGAAGATGTACAGTAGTTGCGGGCGCAGCACCAGTCATCTGAACACTATGCATCGGTTGACTTACCGATGGATAGTTTGGCACACTTGGCGGACTTGGCTGGACTGTCACATTCATCGGTTGCTGTACCGATGGTCCGCTCTGAGTGTAAGCTGGGCCTCCATAATAATACATTGGTGCGCCAGGCTGCTGAGCTGGCGGCTGGTTGACCCATCCAGGATTGTAAAGCATCGGCATATGACTTACAGATGGCTGATAGCTGACCGGAGCCTACGGCTCTTGAATTCTAGAGCAATTAATCACCAGATTACCCTGGGGGACCGGCACTCCAGCTTGAGAATTTGCCACCAGAGATTGACTGTCGGTGGTTATAATGTGTTGCATCGGCACAGAGCTTGCCGATGGTGGCATCAGAGGTATCTTGGGGATTACTTGGAGATCATCTGATGGCACTTGTATTGTTGGAGCAGGCGCAGAGTTGTGCATCATATGGGCCATCGGCTGTGACTGCATTGCCGATGCCGTAGAGTTCCTCCAGGCTGAACTATCTCCCTGCACCAGATTAGAACCAGCATATAGATTCGGAGGCATACCGTATCCCCACCAGTTAGCAGGGGCTGGTCCCGAAGTTGCCGACGCGGCTAGATCTGGGTTGAGCTTGGTGATGTCGCCAGCGTTCGGCCTTGGTGATGTAGCCACATCGGCAGACGGTTCCACAGGGGTGGAAGACGCCATCGGGGCCGCCGATGGGCTTGTAGATGCCAATCCAGGCTGATGATACGCTGGACCGACATATCGCGGTGCATGTCCTTCTTTGAATGTTTGCGCGACAACATTGTAGACAGTATTGGACAGCACGCTGGAGTGGTTGATCAATGCTTGATTTACAGCAGTATTAACCATCTCCTATAGCTTACCAGGGTTGGCGTCGTACGTGACCTGCCGTGGCAACGATGGATCTTGCTTCTGAATTGCTTCGCCGCTTCGGCTGAGTATGGGGATATATGGTGGATGTATGAGGGTGGATATGTATGGTGGATATATGAGAGTGTATGGTGGAAACCTAATTCTACTCTGCTCCTTGAATACATATATACATACCTCTCTCTTTGGAGATTGGAACTTTTGAGAGAACTTGGGATTGCTTGCTTCTTTTCTTTTTTTAAGAGAGGTGAGCATCTATGTACCCATTGTTTTGATAGGACACTTGTCCATGTTTTACTCTCTTTATTTATTTTTTTGACAACCCCAAGTCTCTTTCTATAATAAAGCTTTTGAGAGATGATGACAAGTAAATCTTTGGAGCAGTTACATATGTGGTAATGGAATATATCGAATGGTGGAGAACTAGGATATTTTTGGTTGCTTACTCCCAAGGTAGGAATAGAGCATTTTTCTGGTGGATCTGGATGGCATATATGTAGATGCATACTTCCAGGATAGAAGTAGCATATATGAGTGGAGTGTATGTGATCTTGATTTTAAAAGCATGACAAGTCTCTAAGGGTCAACAAAGCTTAACAAAACTCAATGCAAATACAAGCAGTAAATATGATAGTGAATGTTTTCCTAATCTACCAGGCATGTATATATGGCTGTGGTAGGAATTCAAGCTCTCGTCATACAAAGATGCATCATGTAATATTTTTAATTTTCAAAAGATAAATTCTCCAGAACTCTAGTATTGCTAGGAACAAGATAAACAGTAGCTCAACTTTCTCATATCATACCTATCAACTACCTAGACTTAGCTCAAGCATTCGCAACCCACAAGTTTCAGGTTCAGAGTAAATCTTATGTCAAAATAGTTTATCTAAAACTCGGGAGAATTCAAGGCTGAAAACTAGGTACTTGAAAGGAATTACGACAGAGCAACTATTCATCATTTCCATAGAGTTATCTTCAGAGTTCTTCATTTTATTATTAGTAACTTCTGAACACACTTATTATTATTACTAAATAGGAAACTCTATTAAGGATAAAGTAGACAATGAAAAGTATCTAAGTTGTAACTTTTATGATTCATAATTATTTAAGTGTGAACCTTCACATGCTCACATTTTTTTTGAATTAATCTATGCAACTAATAAAAGCAAACCTGAGAGGATAGGGATACTTACCTGGATATATGGGGGTGCTCTCCCCCAAGCTGGATGTTGACATATTCATTCGTTTAGACATGTAGACTTACTTCACTTCTCTGAGACTTCAAAGATGATAGTTGATGTAGTTGTACTTCTCAAAGTAGATGAAGTTATCTAATCAGGTCTAGTCTTTCCAAGTCCTGCTAAACTCAAATAGACAACAAAGCTCGTGGAACAGATTAAGCATTAGCGGTAAACCATTTATGCCTTGATTATCTAGAGCTTTGCAGAATTCGAATATTCAAATATATTTTTAGATTTTCAATTTTATATGAAAATGACTAATGCAATATTTTTTTGATGCCTCCACAGTAAATAGTTGGAAGACTTATTCACATGGGGCTTAAAGGTTTTTCTTTTTATGATGCAATGCAGTGCAATAAAATAGATATGTTATGATTAAGATGATTATGCAATGGATTATACTAAGGATGATATATATAAATAGTACTAAAAATATTTATGGAAAGTAATATGCTAGAGTGCAACAATGCAATGCAGAGAAAAATAAATATGCAGATAACTTACCAAGTTTACCTTCCGGATAAGGTTCAGAGATTTAGGTCCGTCGAACCGGACCTCTCTTCTAGTTCAAATGTCTTAAGGAGAATGGTCCACTCCTGATGAATACTTGGATGTTTGCTCTTCTTGTATTGGTGTTTCCGATGAAGTCTCTGTAGCAGGTGATACATCTTCTATTGGTGGTATGACTTCTTTCTCAGGACAACTCTTATCTTAATTATTGAATTGATCTTCATATCTTGTTAATTCTCCCAGATAGTCTGCCCATCCATCCTTGGTGGCTTGTTTCTTCTCTTCAGGAATTTGGAAATGGATCTCTCATGATTTCATGGAGATGATTGCACTAGTGGTGCTGAGGAAAGATCTTCTTCGAATGAGGTGGACCTCATCTTCATCTCCCATATCTTGAACCATGAAGTTGGTGGGAACATAGTGATCTCTGATCATGATGTTTGGTCTGCTAGCTGTGGCTACACATATGTCTGGTACAGTGGTCTACTACCATAGAAATGTTGGTAGGCCACCTTAGACACTAGGTCACTGCTTGATCCAATATTGTAGAATATCTTGTAGAATGTACTTTCCTTGATCTTGCAATCAATGGTAGGTACTCCTGGATCTCCGAGCTTAGCGAGGTATTGTGATAGAAGGAGTTGATCATACACTGAATCAATAGTGCTAATTATCTGGGTCTTCTCTTGGTTGTTGAGCTTTACTCTTCCTCCTTCTATTGTTGATGTTCTTCTTTCTTGTAGCAACAGTTGTATCCTCGTAGATGTATGGCCTCTTAGGATGAGTAAGAGAATTGAGTGTATGCTTCATGAAAGTGAATCTCTCCTTCTCATTCTTGATAGTGAAATAGATCTTGGCGCTATCTATGTAGACGATGGCATTATCTGTTCTCATGAATGAGCATCCCAAGATAATGAGTGCTTTCGCATCTCTGCTTGTTTCTTCAATCACAAGGTTTTACCCATACGAACGAGTGTCCAACTCGTATGCTGACATATGAAGGAATTCCTTGGGATAACATAGTGTCTGATCTGCAAGCTTCGCTTGATGTTGACACTTGCTCCAAGGTCACAGACCACTTCTTCAAAAGTGTAAGCTCCAATGGTGATTGGAATGATAGGTCTCCCTGGATCTCCTTTCTTCATTGGTATGGTGTCATCCACCGATGCTCTTAATGGCATGGTGAAGAAGTGTCCTGCTCATAGAAACAAGGCAGAGATCAAGTGCATGGGCTCTGCTGGTGGGAAAACATCAACAGAACCAAAAGTTATTATTCTCTAGCCTAAACACATTGAGAAAAATTGAGTTGATATTCTTATATTTCATTTAACCATGACATGTGTGATAAGATCATAGGATGAACATGAATGTAGTATTTCAATAACACATGGCTAAACAGATTGCTATAACATATGGAAGGATTGTCTATAGATGTATCAATTAAGATTATCATCTTCCGAAGGTTGGATGCGCAACATTTTAGCCCATATGGTTAATACTATGAGATCAAGAAGTGTTACTAGGATCAAAATTTAAAGAAGAAACATGTTGAGCTAATCAGGTTGGATCAAGTAAAGTTGCAGCTCAAACATGTTTAGATCTTTATTTATGTGAATACCAGAATCATAGAAAAGTTCTTAGAGTGATGCTTACTTACCTTTACCTTTGTCATTGGAGAATGATGGCATCATACCTTCAGGGAAACTTCCCTTGATCATCTGGTTGTGCATTAACAGCTTGTCTTCTTGTTCCACTCCTCTCTCATCCTCGTTCTTCCGATCTTGGAATTTTTGTTGATCTTATCTTGAAGTTTTGTTCACCCTCTTCCATGGATTGAGTGCCTTGATTGTAGATGTCTTTTTCTTGCTCCATGGAATTCATCGTGATGAATTAGCTGCATCTCTCTAGTGAAGGTTATTGAAGTTCATGTGTCTCTCTTCATCTTAGTATGAGTTCATCTCAGGACTTCCCAATTTGGTATTGAAAGTTTTCCTGCAGGGGTTAGTCCAACAAAATATCCAATATCTACTCTAGTATACTATCGGTTCAAAAATCAACCTAGACAAGTCTAGATTAATTTAGGAAGACATTTTAACCTAAGCACCATGCTTAATTTAAAAGCCCTTAGAAGTAACATCAAAATACCTTTGGTTTAAACTAAGCACCATGCATAATTTAAAAGGTATATGAAAATACTTCAAAACCTAAACATATACTATAGCAAACAAAGGTAGCATGAAAGTATTATGGAGATTTAGTCAAGTGAAGATGAAATAGCATGATTAGTAATTGAGTAGTTTGAGCATGCCTTAAAGGTAGGTACAAATAAGATGATGGAGCAACATGGCAAAATGTGTTTTTAGATGAGTTATCCCCCAACCTTGAATTTTGCAAAAATCAAGATTGGATGAATGAAATTCAATGTTGCGTAATAATTGGTTGGACATACCTTATGCTTTTCATTCCTTCATTCTTTCTACTCTAAACCTGGAAAGGTTAGTGACAAAAATACCCGAAGGAATATAATCATATAATTCTATGCTCAATTTACAAGGGTAGGCAACATAAAGGTGAACACTTATGTTAGGGTCTCAGAGGTGCTCGTTTTAGGACACTAAGCTTGTCCTTGGGAAACCTTTTAAGATGTGTTTTTAGTGTAAAGGTTTCCCTTCTATTACCTATCTCAAGATTTTCACAATGAGATCTGCAATATTTATGATAAATAAATGCATCGACAACCACCCTTTTGAAGTTTTTGTAGACAGAAAGTGCGAGGGTGTTGAAGATGTCATGTGTGGTAATGATAGAGAGACCAATGGGTTCGGGAGATGTCTCATATGAGCATGGGTTTAAAGAGATAGTTATGGAATAGATTCCATGCTCATTGATATCATCTTCCTCTCTAATCTCTATGGTTGATTCTTCATGTAAGTTCAAAATTCCACTTGGATTGGCAACTCTCAAATTGGTCTTGTTTGGGGCCTCCTCTATACTTGGATAATTCATATTTTCAACTGGATTTAAATCTAAACCAAGCCTAGAGAAAGATTGCTCCCAAACCATGGCTATACAAGCAGGGCGAAGCTCATAGCCATTTATAAGAATGAGGGGTGAAGAAGGTGGAATCTCCAACAAGTCTCCCTTTGGAGTAAAATATTTTTGAATATGGTAAGATGAATATGGTAAGGTGAGAAAGATGGTAAAAAGGAAATAAGAAAAAGGTAGATGGATGACCATAGTTCGAAACTTGCACAGCTACCGTTCCCCGACAACGGCGCCAGAAAGCTTGTTGGTATTTCTTAACGCACACAGATAAATCCACAAGCGCACGGATACCGCTGTAGCTTTCACCCGTGAGTATTCCAAGGGTATCGATTTCCACGGGGAACGTGAAGTGTACTAGATAAGAACTAAGAACATCCGAGGATAGATAAGATAACTGGGTAGAGAGATTTTAGAGTTTTCTAAGGGGGATATCTAATCAAAGGCCCACTATACTCTACTTACTTTGGAGCAACAGTACCTTCCCGACTCTCGACAAAGACTGGGAAAAAGGTAGTCGGGGGGAGGCTGCCAAAAGCTCTACGAAAACACCAACCTGAATGTGGTGGACTACAAAGGCCTTACAGAGCTATCACCTCTGGGGCTACCACAACTATCCGTAGGATTGGGCGCAAACTCAGGTAAACTCTAGTCTAGACACCACATCTAAACTATCGCTTACTACTCTAATCCGAATTCAAGACTAGAGTACTCAATACGAGCGGAGATCCCATAAATAGAATAAAGTAAGAACTGAAATAAGATACTTAGAAATAATAAATGAAGAACCTGGAGATTGCTCAGAACCAGATGCTGCAAAAATACAATGTTGAGGAACATCCAACAGATCCGGCTCCTCCTAGCTCTCTCCTCCTCTCTCTCACCTCTAATTACAACTAGATGAACTAGAACTAGATGAACTAGATCTAGACAACTAGAGGGACCTCTCTCCTTCTCTACATCTAATTGAAACCCTAACTTTTGCTCTGGAGAAGAATAATGAGATGAGATGATCCTCAGGGGGGTCAGGGGCCTTCCTTATATAGCCTCCTCAAATGAACGTCGGTCGTCGGATCAAACCAACCTTAAGCGAAGGGTTTAGATTGATCCTCAAAGGCGGTGGAGCATGATCCACGAAGTTGGCTCTGATTGGCCAGGAAAGTAGGGCGGGCGCCCTAGGGGTCAGGGCGGGCGCCCTGACTGCGGGCCCGTTTTACCTCCCGTTCGTTCTGGTGTCTTCTGGAACCCACTAGAGTATGGAAAATTATGCGGTTGATAATTATCTCTATGTAAACATGACATGTGGGCCTTTTCTTGGTCCTGATAACCCCCTACAGAAAGAGACATTCACCAAAACTCGTGGAATTCTATTAGTATAAACCCTAATTCTAGCTATGGGTTTCATTTAGATCCTTTGCCTTGTTTAGTTGACAGTTAAAATTGCCACTTAAGGACCGTCAACAGTCCGCCGCCTGGAAGAGAAGTTTGACGGTCTGGAACTCAACCACGTCGCCAGAAAGTACAATGAGGCTGCGGACAAGCTCACGAAGCTGGCTTCCGGCAGGGAGGAGGTTCCACCCGGAGTCTTCGCCAGTGACCTGCACGAAGCCTCCATCGCCTGGCGCGCGGAGTCCGAGATGGAGGCCATGGTGGCACCTGCGGTGGAGGTCATGGATGTCAAAGAAGCACGAAGCGGCGCGGACGACACGCTGACCGGCGACGACGATCCCCTCCCCGACTGGAGGATCCCCATCCTGGACTGGTTAGTCCGGGAGCAGCTCCCAACTGATAGAAACAAGGCACGCCGCGTAGCGCGACGTGCCGAGTCCTTCGTCATTATTGACCAAGAACTCTACAGGCGCAGCCCTACGGTGATCCTGCAACATTGCATCCCCACTGAACAGGGACTAAGTCTACTGAGGGATATACACGTGGGGGACTGCGGTCACCACGTGGCCCCCCGCACGATCGTCGGAAAGGCTTTCCGCCAAGGCTTCTACTGGCCAATGGCCATAGCAAACACCACGGAGATAGTGCGCGCCTGCGAAGGGTGTCAATTCTATGCCAAGAAGACCCACCTGCTCGCACAAGCGCTACAGACCATCCCTCTCACGTGGCCATTTGCGGTCTGGGGTTTGGATTTAGTGGGGCCCCTACACAGTGCACCCGGGGGCTTCGACCACTTGCTCGTCACCATCAAGAATCGAGGCGCTCCCCCTTGCCCAGATCAAGTCGGAACAGGAAGTCCTATTCTTCACGGACATAATACATCGGTTCGGGGTGCCCAACACGATCATCACCGACAACGGCACCCAGTTCACCGGTAGAAGGTTCCTGGATTTATGCAACAGGAATCAAATCCATGTATACTGGGCAGCTGTCATGCACCCCCAAACGAACGGGCAGGTCAAGCGTGCTAACGGGATGATCTTGCACGGGCTAAAGCCGAGGATTTTCAAATGGCTCAAAAAGTTTGGAGGCCGTTGGGTCGTGGAGCTCCCAGCCGTTCTCTGGAGCCTCAGGACAACTCAAAGCAGAGCCATCGTCTATTCCCCCTTCTTGATGATGTACGGGGCGCACGCCGTGCTCCCAACCGATCTGGAATACGGCTCGCCACGGGTAAAGGCCTACGACGAAGAAGGAAACCAAGCGAAGATGGAGGACGTTGTGGATCAGCTAAACGAGGCAAGAGATATTGCCCTATTACACTCAGAAAAGTACCAGCAGGCCCTGAGGAGGTATCATGACCGCCGTGTCCAGAAGCGTGAATTCAACGTTGGCGACTTGGTGCCTCGGCTCAAGCAAAGCAACAAGGACAAGCACAAGCTCACGCCACCATGGGAAGGGTCGTACGTCGTGGCGGAAGTCCTTCGCCCCAGGAGCTACACGATCGCCACCATAGGACCGGACAGCCAGATCTTCTCCAACGCCTGGAACATCGAAAAGCTACGTCGCTTTTATCCATAAGTACTTATCCTCGAATTATATGAATACGCATATATCTCTCCGATCAAAAGATTCGAATCGTGCGACACGAGCAGCGCGCAACCCGGACACTGAGCAAGATGCGCTCCCAACTCATGGGTCCACGTCTCGCTCAGGGGCTGGGAAAGGGGGCTATACCCCCCGTTTTTTCCGAAAAATCTTACCTCGTTCGTGCCTCTCGGGCTCTCTCCCCCCATTCGCAAAAAGATTTTTCTTATTTCGTAGGGACGTCAGAGGCCATGTAGTCGGCAGGAATTACCCAGGGCCAGGGGCACTCACCCTCGAGTGCAGGTGTGGCTCAGACAAACCTCCGACTCAGCTCAGCTGATACAAGCGGAGATCGGACGGACGCCCACGCACCACCGCCAATGGGGACGGCCTATGGGCCCAGGTAAGACAAAGGGATAAGGGATATAGATGCCCCGACGGGCCACTACGGTCCAGAGGTACGGAGGCCGACCCAGCGGGGTTCGAAACGACCGACTCAGGACAACAGAGCGAGGGGTGAATAAGGGGTCGACACACTAGCGGTCATCATCGTGGCAACCAGATGCTAAGGTCATTCCCAGATTTCGTATTTGAGTCCGTTCTTTATGGATGATTGGTTCATGGTATTCCCCCGGAGGAAGGCACCGAGCCCCTGGGACCCGTTGAACGGACCCGGGTACTAGATGAAACCGATTTGGGGTGAGCCACGACATGTGCCACTAGTCGGAACCCTATCGAATGGGAACCAGCACCCCACTCAAATTTTCCCGATATTAGCTCGACGAGCATCCATGGTTCGTCCGCCTCGAGGATAGCATGGTTCAGCTCACATTCCCCCTTCTCGCGGAGAGATGCGCGGGGAACGTACAAAAGACGATACAGTCCCGAGACGATTTCTTTACTCCGGGTAAAACTCGGGGGCTGACATCGCACTTCGCCTTAGTTCTCGCAACTAGGTAGATGCATAAGCCTCAAGTGTCAGAGGTCCGCACGGGTAAACGCCAAACACACATTTCATTTTTTACACGCTAATCCTTGCAGGGTTTACATTATCTTCAAGAGCCACGGGGGGCTAAGCCCAATTGTTAGACACCAAAACCACAAAGGCATTTACAAGGTGGACTGAAGGGAGATCCCGGCCGAGGGCCAAAGGAAAGAAAAACAGGGTAGGCATCTAATTCCCTTTGCACACAGGCGATGCCGCTCCAGGGGCTGCCAATGAGGCAAACTCCCAACGAGCCAACTGCCGCTTTTTCATCTCCAGGGACAAAACAGCGACAGCGCCACCACCTCCAAGACCTGCGCGGTCGACTATGAGGCCCGATTCGGTGATGCCCCACTGGCTCGGGGAGGACCCTCACCAGCACTGGTGGGCGTTCAGGACCGCCACCACGAAGCTCAACCAGGTATGCAACATCTGTGCCTCCACAAATGTCGCATGAGTAAGGCAACACCGCGCTCGAGCACAGGTGAAGCCTACCTGATTTCCAGGGCCTCAGAGGGCGGCGTCGTACCATCCTCACGCCGACATGGACAGACGCACCGACCCGCAGGTCCACCAACTCCCAGCAGTGGCATCGCCACCAGCAGGGCCAAGGAACGTCTGGCTTAGAGGACTGAGTGGGCGGACCGCACAGTCTTTCCACTAGAAGCATCCTTGGCCCCCTGCGAAGGGAGATGGTGAGGAGGCACCACCACCTCGTGGGATGAGATGGCGAGGAAGAACTGGACACATCGCAGGCCCCCCTAATTTCTCCCATCCATCAACACAAGGCGATGGCGCTTCCTACGCAGAACTTCCTCTGATCTCAGTTTGCTCTCAAAATAGTCGCTTGCCAAGGCGGCTCAAGGGCATCTCCGGCGAGGTCTCGAAGGAAGAAGATGGGGCATGCCATGATGCGGAATTGTGAGTCTTATCTCGCAGACGGCTGTCCCTATTTATAGACCGCCGGGGCACCCGCGCGGCAACCGGCCCGTAAAAGCTGCAGCACTCGCCTCCCCAATTAAACCGCACTATGTGCCAGCGCCTGTTTCTAAGGGGACATGGCGGGGCTATAAATGGCCAAACAGTCCTGAGGTTCAGGGCTCGCCGTTCAGAGTTTGACCAACAAGGAGCGGCGCCTCGCGCTGCACCCTGACGGAAAAAACATGGCGCGCCCACATTGGACCGACAAGGGGGGTCGTCAGGCTTTCCGGGCGACTACATGGCATCGATCCACCCACTCGACTCCGCTATTAAGTGGCAGTGCAGCGTAAAGCCGACTCGTCGCGTCGAAGTGCACCAGTCGAAGATTGACAGTGCGCCCCGTGGCAGAGTTGGCATGCAAGTCAGACTCTGACTCCGTGCGTACATACAAAGACCCCTCGCCTCTCTCACCCCTCGAGGAGAGCGAAAGGCCAAGCACTGTGCAAGTCGATTGAATAAGACCTCTGGAGGAAGAATCATCCTCCTAAGGTCTCGGGGGCTACACCAGGCGGGTGCGCTCGCGCGCACCCACCGGAAACCAAAAACTTAGCCAACCACCATAAGCGCTCTCGGAAGCCTCCGATGCAGTCCCAAACACTACATCACAGGCTCGGGGGCTACTGTCGGATACCTGAGAATAGGGTACCCTAACACCGCACTTCAGGAAAACAAAATCACCCTCAGAAGCTTTCCGCCCCGTCTGAGCTAGGGTGACATCATCACTCCCGGGAGCGCCCCGCTCCGACCAACCAAGGAGACAACGCGCCCCTCGGAGGACCTTCCGCCTCATCCGACTAGGTAGACGTCATCCGTGGCTCTGTCTACCCTCGGAGGCTCTTCCACCCCAGCCGAGCCGGGGTGACGTCATCTGTGACACTTCCACCCTCGGGGGCTCTTCTGCCCTGTCCGAGCTAACGTGACGACGTCTGACGACACCGCCCTCTCCCAAGGGGAATACCCCACGACCGACCCATGGAGCCCAAGCCTATCGTCAAAGGGTCCACAGTACCGCTCGTCCTTAGGGATGGGGTTTTAAGGCATGAGCCGCCATGCCTAACCTTGTACACGCCCTACGGTACGAGCTCCTAGGCTACCTAACCACCGATTGACGCTCGCCGCGCTTACGCTATGCCTTTGGCGGACACTTGAGCCGGGATCAGGCGTCCTCAGCCCTATTGATTGCAAAATCAAGGAAAGTGCATTCTACAAGATATTCTATGATATTGGATGAAGCATCAACATAATGTCTGAGGTAACATATCAACATTTATATGGAAATAGACCCTGTACCAGACATATGTGCAGTTTCCGCTGGCGGACCAATCATTCCGATTTCCAGAAGGAATAGCAAAGGATGTCATGGTCAACATGATAGATCACTATGTTCTCACCGACTTCATGGTTCAAGATATGGGAGATGAAGATGAAGTCCACCTCATTCGAGGAAGATCTTTCCTCAATACCACTAGTGCAATCATCTCCATGAAATCATCCACTTCCAATTTCCTAAAGAGAAGAAACAAGCCACCAAAGATGGATGGACAGACTATCTGGGAGAATTATCAAGATATGAAGATCAATTCAATAATAAAGATAAGAGTTCTCTAGAGAAAGAAGTCGTACCACCAATAGAGTATGTATCACCTGCTACAGAGGAAAGAAGAAGCAGAACCTCAGACTGAGGAAGTGTAGAAGAGGAAAGAGACTTTATCGTAAATACCAACACAAGAAGAGCAAACATCCAAGTATTCATCAGGAGCGGACCATGCTCCTTAAGACATTTGAACCAGAAGAGAGGTTCGGTTCAACGAAGCTAAATCTTCGAACCTTAGCCGGAAGGTAAACTCGGTAAGTTATCTGCATATTTATTTTCCTCTGCATTGCATAAGTTGCACTCTAACATATTTACTTTCCATAAGTATATCTGGCATTATTTCCATAAGTTGCACACGAAGGTTCACACTTAAATAATTATGAATCATGAAAATTACAATTTAGATACTTTGTATATTTATGGATTTATCATTATCTACTTTTTCCTTAAGAGAGTTTTCTATTTAGTAATAATAATAGGTATGTCTATTTTGTATGTTTTTAGAAGCTGCTAATAATAAAAAGAAGAACTCTGGAGATAACTCTATGGAAATGATGAATACTTGCTCGGTTGTAATTCCTTTCAAGTACCTAGTTTTCAGCCTTGAATTCTCCCGAGTTTTAGACATAACTGTTTTGACATAAGATTTACTCTGAATCTGAAACTTGTGGGTTGCAAATGCTTGACCTAAGTCTAGGTAGTTGATAGGTATGATATGAAAAAAGTTTGAGCTATTATTTATCTAGTTCCTAGCAATACTAGAGTTCTGGAGAATTTATCTTTTGAAAATTGAAAATTTTACATGATGAGTTTCTGTATAATGAGAGCTTGAATTCCTACGACAGCCATATATACATGCCTGGTAGATTAGGAAAACATTCACTATCATATTTACTACTTGTTTTTTCATTGAGTTTTGTCAAGCTTTGTTGACCCTTAGAGACTTGTCATGCTTTTAAAATCAAGATCACGTACACTCCACTCATTTATGCTACTTCTATCCTGGAAGTACACATCCACATATATGTCATTCAGATCCACCAGAAAAATGCTCTACTCCTACCTTGGGAATAAGCAACCAAAAATATCCCAGTTCTCCACCTATCCATATATTCCATTACCACAGTTATAACTGCTCCAAAAATTTCCTTGTTATCATCTCTCAAAAGTTTTATTATAGAAAGAGACTTGGGGTTGTGAAAAAAGATAAAATAAAGAGAGTAAAACATGGACAAGTGTCCTACGAAAACAATGAGTACTTAGATGCCCGCCTCTCTGAAAAAAAGAAAGAAAAGAAAGAGAAACATAAAGCAAGCCCAGGTTCTCTAAAAAATTCCAAGTTCCAAAAGAGAGATGTATATATATATATATTTAAGGAGCAGAGTAGAATTAGGTTTCCACCATACACCCTCATGTATCCACCATTATATATCCACCACATATTCACCCTCATGCATCCACCATATATCCCATACACATGCACATCTTGATTTGATTGTATGCCATGTTTCTCTGGATCCATTGTTTGACTTTACAATATATGTTCTACAAGTATGTATGTGTTGTTTCTCCCCGCCTATGAACTCCATATATTGCCTATTAGTTATAGGGTGAGAGAGAAGACATAACACCATTATTGCCTTGGTAAGGATCCACAAATACCACATAAAGAGAGACTTGAGAGGCTCATACAAAAGAGACTTTGAGTTTTATTTTGAAAACTTTGCAAAACTCTAGGATGAAGGTAAAGTGAAGAGCTTGAGACATAGTGCTTGGCTTGATCATTCTACTTTTCAATTGCTCAAGACCTAAGTGATGGCTATAAGCCCCATGGTTAAAGGTAATATGGGTAAGATTGAAAGTCAGAATAGTTTACTCTAATCGAGAGGAGAATTCTTGTTTGAACGCATGTGTACCTTTAAGGCGTGAAAGCATTGTAGCAACTCTTGATCCATCATTGAGTTCATCTTTTCTCAGGGACGAGCAAAAGGTAAGCTTGGGGAGTTGTTGACGGTCCTTAAGTACTAATTTTAATCGTCAACTAAACATGAAAAAGGATCAATATGCAATTCACATCTAGATATAGGGGGGTTTACTAATGAAATTCCATAAGTTTTGGTGAATGTCTGTTTCTGTAGGGGTTTATAAGGAAATACTAAGGAAAGGCCCACATGTCATGTTTACATAGAGATAATTATCAACCGCACTTTTTTTTGTACTCTAGAGGGTTCTAGAAGACAGGAGAACAAACGGGAGGTGGATCGGGCCCAGAGCCAGGGCGCCTGCCCTAGCCCCTAGGGCGCCCGCCCTACCCCTCCAATCAATCAGCATCAACTTTGCGGATCATGCTCCACCGCCTTTGAGGATAAATCTAAACCCTTCATATAGGTCGGTTTGATCCAACGGCCCACGTTCATTTGAGGAGGCTATATAAGCAATGCCCCTGACCCCTTGAGGAGCATCTCATAGCATTATTCTTCTCCAGAGCAAAAGCTAGGGATTCAATTATAAGTGGAGAAGGAGAGAGAGGTCCCTCTTGTTGTCTAGATCTAGTTCTTCTAGTTCTAGTTCATCTAGTTGTAATTAGAGGTGAGAGAGAGAGGAGGAGAGAGCTAGGAGGAGCCATATCTGTCGGATCTTCCTCAACATTGTACCTTTGCATCATCTAGTTCGGAGCAATCTCCAGGTTCTTCATTTATTATTTTTAAGTATCTTATTTTAGTTCTTACTTTATTCTATTTACAGGATCTCCACTCGTATTGAGTGCTCTAGTTTTTGTACGGGATTAGAGTAGTAAGCGATTGTGTCGACGTGGTGTCTAGACTAGAGTTAACATGAGTTTACGCCCAATCCTACGTGATGAGGACATCATCGGCTCACATTTGACCATGTTAACTACCTCTAAACCAAAGGTGCAACCATTCTATATGAGTATTATAATTGATATGTTTGATGAATTGGTGTTGCACCGCAAAGTATGTATATTGTCATTTTCAGAATTGCTTACATGGATCAAGGGAAGGTTCGATTGCATATGGAAAGCATGGATGGTTAATGAAGTTGATTGGGGACCAACTCCAAGTGTTCCTAACGTTCTCCACCAGACCACCACGTCAATTTGGATGCAAGGAAAGCAAGAGTCCAAGTCCAACACGTTTTGGAAGTTCAATTCGGACTGCAGAAGAGTCCAAACTTGCGACGGTTGCCACAACTTCATATGGACTCCGATTGGGACGTTCTAGGACTTTTTGGAAAGCTTATCAAGTCTACTTTCCAATAGCTCCAAACTCATATTTATATCTTATCAGATGCGTGTGCAGTAGACAGTTTAATGCCGACAGCTTTTCTGCCAACGGTGCTGCGTCACCCAATTTTGGGCCCATGGCCCATGTATCAACTTGAGTCCATTAGGGACTCATCCTAGGGTTGTAGGACGACCCCAAGACCCTTGTAGTCATCCTCCCTCCTCCTTATATCCCCCTAGAGCCTCCACAAACAGATTAAGTTTTGTTTAGATGAAAGTTTAGCTGCTGCTACTTCCTTGTAGACGCGTGTGTCAACTAGACCATCCGTTCTACTTGATTCGGAACCCCACCTTCATGTGTATCAGATTTGAACCTTCATCTCTTATTTGCAATTGAGTTCTTGTTCTACTTGTTCTTACTTGTTCTTCGATTGCTTGCAGGAATAACCCTAGTGGTTTGGTTGGTTGTGATCCGCAAGATTGTGATCAACTACTGGATTTGGTGTATCGATTGCTAAGGTGCAGCGTCCTTGGACAGTTGTAGTCGGATCGTGAACATCTCTCCAGTCAAATCGTAGTTATCTATCTCCACCGAAAGATCAGGACACCATACACTCATCAAGTGGTATTCAGAGCAAGGTTTCATCGGCGAGAGAATTCAGTTTGTTATTAATTTCCTATAGTCCAGAACAACCAATAAAAATAGTAGATTTGTTTTCCCATAATCCTATAAACCCTTTATGCCTTTTTACTAGTATTACTTAGTACGAGTTTGTTGAGTTTGGTTTACATCGGTTGAGTCGTGTTACTGGTTTTAGGGTTAGGCTTTTAGAGTTTCGAGTTCTTGTCATGTTTCGGTCACTATCATATCTCCACTGCCATATATATATCTGCTGCCATCACCACCACTATACACATCTCACTACATAATTTATATCTCCATTGCAATCATTGCTATCATATACACCTTTCCTGCACTATATCCATCTCTGATATTTTTTTTCTACACAGTGAAAATCTGATTTGGACACACAAATACAAATCAGCCTTGCTAGTTCTTTTCTTGTTGTTCCCTAAAAATAAATAGAAACACTTTGTAAATTGCTTTACTGAAATCTGATTTGTTAAGATTCAGATTCTTGCTAGTTGTGCAAAGTAAAGAAAAGAAGAAGAAAAACTAGAAAGAAAAGAAAAGAAAAGAAAAGAAAAAAAAGAAAGAGGAAGAAAGAGAAAGAGAAAAAAAGAAAAACAAGAGAGGAGGAAAAGAAGGAGAGTGTGTTGTTCTTGTGCCTTTTTCCTGCTGTACCGTGACTTTATTTGTGTCTAGGCTCGCGTCTCTAGCACGGTCTATAGCCTAGGACCAGCATGATACCTCCATTGAACAATTTTTCAACTTGCTTTTGTGACTAATGTGGTGCTAGTACTTCCTTGCATATTATTTTTAGCCCTCCTATAGCTCCACATATCCGAATACAGCTTGACATGTGTTGTTGCTACGGTATCGATACACTACATCCAAGGTTTCCGACTTGCTGGTTGCTGCAACCCCCTGTTTTGCTGGGTAAGAACTTGTAAGAATTTGTTTGATCGAGTTTAGAGTGAGAGAATTACAGCAACCACATCATACTAGTTGATAGGAACATAAATACTACTGTGTATGTTTCTTGTTATCTTCTAATCATGACAGGAATCTACATGGAAAAATGAGATGATCGGGTTGCATATTCTAACCACTTTGCTACAGGTGTGGCAAGTGATAACCATGCTGCTCATGAGGTATGTGATGCTTTGCTTAATAGAATCAAATCTGCACTACCTTATTTTGAAGGAAACTATGATCCTCATGCATATATTGAATGAGAGTTAAATGTAAACAATGAATTTAAAAACTATGATCTATCTGAAAAACAAAAGGTTAAAGTTGCTTCAAGTGTTCTTATCAAGTATGTTTTAACTGAGTGGAAACACCTTTGTAGATTTGCTAATGCTCCTCAATCATGGAAAGATATAAAAAGACATTTTAGAGATGTTTTTGTTCCTAGCTATTATTTTGAATTTTTGTATGGAAAATTGCAATCTATAAAACAAGAAAACAAAACTGTAGCAGAATACTTGGAAAGACTAAAATTATGTTTGCTACGTTGTGGCTTTGAAGAAAATGATGAGTTTCTAGAACATAGATTTTTGCAAGGTCTTAACATGCAAATTCAGAATATTCTTGTTGATAAACATTATAATAATTTTGATAAGTTGTTTGGTCTTGCTTGTGATTCTGAAATAACTCTAAAAAAGGATCTCACAAATACTATAGCAGCCTGTATCTCTCCTATTACTAATAATTTGCAGCAAGTAGATGACAATATACAAATGGACATTGATCAATTTGAGATAGGAGATGAAACATTTGAAAAAGCATGAATCTGGCTACACATACACCATTTGAGAAGAGCAGCAAAGGTAAGTCAGACAGTTGTAACATAAATCAAGGTGAGCATACTTTAGTAGAATTACATTTGTCCACTAATCATGATATTATAGATCAATTAATCGTGGAACCTGTCGCTGATTTTCCTTTGTCACACTTTGATATGCTTGATATTCCTTGTGACAAAGAAGAGTTGTGTGGTAATGAATTACTTATATCCATACCACAACTACTGAATAAAGCTAAAAATTCTAAATCAGTGAGTGCTGAATTCCAACATATTGTTCATATTGTAAATGAAAAAGAAGAAGCTCAATTGTTGTCATCTTTACATACAATAGGGTACATTGAGTTTGATGATCTTTGTGAGCTTATCTATTTGCAGAATAAATTGATTAGTATATTTGAATTGCCATGTTCTTCTAATGTTAGTTTCGATGCTATTGGAAAATATAATTGTAAAGAGGAGTATATGGTACATCGAATTTACATTTGCTCAGTTCTGCAATCTTCTTTTATTGTGAAAAGATGTGATCAATTAGAGGTATACAATAATTATAAACATGCCATGTCGAGCTTCTCTAGTTTTATTATGAAGAAACAGGTCACATATCAAGAAGGGGAGCACGGTTCACTTTTACCTTCAACACATCCTCCAACAGTAGTCAAGCCGAGGACGGTTTGCTGTCAAGAAGGAGAGAATGATGAGGACATCATCGGCTCACATTTGACCATGTTAACTACCTCTAAACCAAAGTATATGATTGATGAATTGGTGCTGCACCGCAATGCATGTACATTGTCATTTTCAGAATTGCTTACATGGATCAAGGGAAGGTTCGATTGCATATGGAAAGCATGGATGGTTAATGAAGTTGATTGGGGACCAACTCCAAGTGTTCCTAACATTCTCTACTAGACCACCACGTCAATTTTTGGATCCAAGAAAAGCAAGAGTCCAAGTCCAACACGTTTTGGAAGTTCAATTCGGACTGCAGAAGAGTCCAAACTTGCAACGGTTGCCACGACTTCATACGGACTCCGATTGGGACGTTCTAGGACTTTTTGGAAAGCTTATCAAGTCTACTTTCCAATAGCTCCAAACTCATATTTATATCTTATCAGATGCGTGTGCAGTAGACAGTTTAATGCAACAGCTTTTCTGCCAACGGTGCTGCGTCACCCAATTTTGGGCACATGGCCCATGTATCAACTTGAGTCCATTAGGGACTCATCCTAGGGTTGTAGGACGACCCCAGGACCCTTGTGGTCATCCTCCCTCCTCCTTATATCCCCCTATAGCCGCCACAAACAGATTAAGTTTTGTTTAGATGAAAGTTTAGCTGCTGCTACTTCCTTGTAGACGCGTGTGTCAACTAGACCATCCGTTCTACTTGATTCGGAACCCCACCTTCATGTGTATCAGATTTGAACCTTCATCTCTTATTTTCAATTGAGTGCTTGTTCTACTTGTTCTTACTTGTTCTTCGATTGCTTGCAGGAATAACCCTAGTGGTTTGGTTGGTTGTGATCCGCAAGATTGTGATCAACTACTGGATTTGGTGTATCGATTGCTAAGGCGCAGCGTCCTTGGACAGTTGTAGTCGGATCGTGAACATCTCTCCAGTCAAATCGTAGTTATCTATCTCCACCGAAAGATCAGGACACCTACACTCATCACTACGGATAGTTGTGGTAGCCCCAGAGGTGACAGCTCTGTAAGGCCTTTGTAGTCCACCACGTTCGGGTTGGTGTTTTGTAGAGCTTTTGGCAGCCTCTCCCGACTACCTTTTTCCTAGTCTTTGTTGAGAGTCGGGAAGGTACTGTTGCTCCAAACTAAGTAGAGTATAGTGGGCCTTTGATTAGATAGAACCTCTTAGAAAACCCTAAAATCTCTCTTTACCCAGTTATCATTCTTTCATAGGATGTTCTTAGTTCTTCTCTGGTATACTTCGCGTTCCCCGTGGAAATCGATACCCTTGGAATACTCCCAGGTGAAAGCTATAGCGGTATCCGTGCGCTTGCGGATTTATCTATGTGTGTTAAGAAATACCAACAACCGCTCCAACACCAGCGTCGTCGACTGCATCAACCTCATACAGACGGTGCGACGTTAGCTCTCCGGCCATCACGGTCGCCATCCGCGCCGCCGCCGAACCCCAGCAAAGACGACCACCGCGCTGATCAAGGGCACCTGCACCCCTTCAATTATGCCCTATGGGCTCTGCAACCAGGCGGCCTCTTTCTAGCATCAGACACTCCGACAGATCTCTGAGCAGGCCCCGACTGCAATTGTCGTTAACACGGTCATCATCTCTAGGATCCCCAGCGATTCCGAGCAGGTTGTGTCTCTTGATGGCAGGACCTCGTCTAACTCTGCCTCCGCCACAAGGACTAAAATGGTTGGCTCCTCTGGATCGTCAAGCGACTTCCTACAGTTCCCCTGGTTTCAGGGGTACAATTTTTTTAGGTCTCCGCCAATAGCGTCGCGTGCAAAAACAACACGGATGCCAAGCGCATTTCCCGAGAAGAACATAACGCTGAGCGCGTGCATAGGCGTGAACTGGAATGCTACGACCAGGACAAGCGTGAGCAGGAACGCTGCGAGCAGGAGCACCTAGCGCGGGAATGACCTGTGCACGAGCAAGGGAATCACGACCACCTCCCCCGGCGTAATCTCGAGCAGGACTTGGACCAGATGGGCGACATCTCGGTGTACCAGACCCCGAGTGCCAACTTGGTGGTTGCCGCCTGCGAGTTGGTCAAGCTGCCTATCTCGCCTGAGATTGAGAGGATCGAAGGCCACATTAAAGCAGCTGTCGTCCAGGTCAACAAGAAAGGCGCCCTAACCAAATTCTCCAGCCAATCTTAGAGCAGGTATTATCCGCAAAGCCCACAGCGGCTGCACCGACCGAGGTCTCCGCGATATGACGATCAGGAATATGATCAACCCCGGCGTGACCGAGCACCCATCCCAGCGCCCCCGGTCGCGGCGGGACCGTGTCCCTTCTCCGCTCGTCTCCGTGCCATTAGGTGGCCCTAGAATTTTAGGATCACATTGGTTGAGAAGTATGATGGCAAGGCGAACCCAGAACAATGGGCGACCATCTACGAGATCGCTGTCCACGCTGCTGGAGGGGATCGCGATGTGATGTTATCGGTGTCGGCCAATAGTTGGCTCCACAAAATCCCCGAGGGCTCCATCAACACTTGGGAACAACTCAAGGAGGTCTTCGTTAAGACCTACAAGGCCACGTGTGACCAGCCGGAAACGCGCTACGACCTGGAGAACGTTCGCCAAAGGCACAACAAGAGTCTTCAAGAATACATTTGTCGTTTCTCCGACAAACGGCTAACCATCTCGGATATCGCCAACCCGGAGGACATCTCCAACGGCCTACACAACGACGAACTCCGAAACAAGCTAGTCCACAAGAAGATAACCACCATAGAAGGCTTGATGACCATTGCGAACACTTACGCCGACCAAGACGATGCTACTCGCAGCCGGGAAGACAGCTGACGCTGCTCCCGTTCCCCGGCACATACGAGGGGCAGCGACCGCCGACCCGACTACCGCGACAAACGAAGGTCCGACGACCAGGGACGCGACCACCGAGATTACTGGGAACGCAATTCAGAAGGCTATCGACAAGGGACCGACTCCAGACGCGGAGGACGCTACATCGCTAATATGGGCACTCGACCAAGACGCAACTACGACAGCGTGGAAGAAGCGACAAGAAACCGAAGCGGGACAACGCCGACAAGGACAAGGACTAGGAGCCCCCAGCATCCAAATTCTGAACAGCCTCAAGAATGTTTTCCATCTTTGGGGGCAGCATGTTCGTCGAAGGGGAGAGGCGACACCGCCAAGTCCGCAAGGACGTCTTGTCGGTCGCCGCCATTGGAGATGACCCGGCCAACACTCGGTACCTCGATTGGTCAGAGCAGTCCATCACCTTCTCCGAGGACGACCAATGGATGGATTATAGGTAGCCCAGCCGCTCCCCCCTCATCATCAATCTAACTATCACCACATGCTGCTTCCGAAAGTTGCTGGTCGACGGAGGTAGCGCCCTCAACATCATCTTCGCCGATGCATTTCGGCAACTAGATTACTCAAAGAAATATCTCTCCCCGACGAACTTTCCCTTTTGGGGGATCATCCCAGACAAAGAATCCACACTAGTGGGACAGATCACCCTCCTCGTGCAGTTCCGTGACCAGGATCACTTCAGAGTCGAAAACATTCACTTCATCGTGACCGACTTCGAGACAGCCTACCACGCCATCCTCAGCCGCCCGACGCTAGCCAAACTCATGGTGGTCCCCCACTACACTTACATGGTGCTGAAGATCTCGACGCCATAGGGTGTTCTCAGCCTCCGCACCAATTTGTAGATTGCATATGAATGCGAGCAGCAGATGTCCAACGCTGTCGGGAAGTTCCGCGTCCAGGACACGTACGACTCCGAACCTGGTGACAAGCCCGCCACGAAGAAGCCCAAAGAAGGAGGAACAGCGGCAACTAGCACCGACCTCACCCGCAGCTAGATGTAGAGACCCTCGGCCAACAGTGGTGCGAGATGATTTAGAAGTTAAAAGTGTCCCAAAAAGCTTGTACTATGTACCCCTCCATTAATAAATAAAGGTTCGGCGTCTTTCTTCGTACTTCTGTTTAATTTACTCGTTTCATACAAAATGCTCCCGACGTGCAACGACCTCTACAAAACGCTCCCGATGTTCGATGACCTCAACAAAATGCTTCTGGCGTTCGATGATTCCTACAAAACGCTCCCGGCATGCGACGACCCCTACAAAACGCTCCCGGCGTTTGACGACCTCTACAAAACGCTCCTAGCGTTCGACGATCCCTACAAAATGCTCCCGGCGTTCGACGACCTCTCCAAAACTCTCTCACAGCGTTCGACAACCTCTCCAAAATGCTTTAAGGCGTTCTCGCCGAACAGCCTGGCTGTAACCAAAAAGCCACCAATTCAGGCCTGATGGCTAGGCATAAGCATGGAGAAGTAGCTACCCTGCACATTATACCTAAGTCGCTGGGCCCCCGGAGTACTAACCCTAGCATCAAGAGTAGTACCGAGGTCTAGGCACCAAAGGTTATATGCCCAGAACTTGTACACGACCACGGTACGGTCGACGACTCTACAAATAGCATGGCTATTCGCCCAATGTCTATAGGAACGGTCTCCACAAACCCTAGTCACGCCATGATCGAGCCTCTCGGAAAAAGGCCCTGTCCCTGGCATCTCCCTATGGATGCACGAGCGCTTGCCCTCTATGCCGCGGGTTATCTGCAGCATGCCCCCTTGGAAGTCCCCATGGCTCCTACGCGTGCAGTGGCGCTAGCCCTACGATGTGGACAATAGGAAATGCAAGGCCGAATGATTCATCACTGTGGCTCACGACTTAGCTGGCATAAAAAGGACATGCAAGTGTAACAAAAGCTCACCGCCTTAATTAAAATACAGTTTTGTAGCATTTCACTTACATGTCCGACAACTTGTATCCTAGATACAAACTACGGCGGTCCCACAGCAAACAAGTCTACATCTCTAACTATGGCCTCTGCCACCGGGTCGGCTTCGTCCTCTAGACGTTCCATCTCCTCCTCCGATGTGCCCGCCGCGAATCTAGTCGCGACTCGGTCCAGCCTTGGATAGTGTGACCGCAACATAGGAAAACCATGAGCCACCACACTCTGCATAGCGGAGGTCATGAATGACCGAAGTCTGCCCCAGAGACCGTGAGCCCTCGACATGACACCCTCCATTGTCACCTGCTCAGAGCGCTTAGGGATGAGTGCATGTCCGTCGACACACCTCACCACTAGGTCGACCTCCTTCGCCAGCGACCAAAAGTGGTCATAGTAGGCATCCACCTTCGCCTACAGATCTGCAAATTGAAGATGAACGTGCCCTCGGTAAGCTGTGAGCACAGTAACGCCACGTCAGATGACACCACGGGTACGGCAACAGGCGAAGGACATCAGAACTTACCTTCATGCATGGCCTGCATCTTGTACACCTCATGCTTGGCAGTCGCGACCTCCTTTCCACTAGTCGTTTTGCCTCTTCAACCCCGAGCAGGCCTGCATCGCGAAGCAGTAAAAACTACCGACTAGACACCACTAGGTTAACAAACAAAAGAGGAAGCACGAAGACTTACGGGCAGAAAGCTCATCGACCTTCTCAACATGCAACAGGAGCTCAACGATCTCACGCTCCCGCTCCCGGATGTCATCCTTCAGCACCTGCGAGCGCTGGTGCGCAACATCCAGGCTGGCCTATAGCCCAGCAAACTGATCTTCGACACGAGCAACCTCCCTACAAAGGCGCTCATTCTCCGCCACCAAGGACGCAAGCTGGTGGGACATAGCCTTGCACTCCTTTCTGGCCTTGAAGAGGCTCTGCGACCACACAAACACCATCACCAGAGCATACACCAAGAAAACACGAATTAGGGAGTAGTACACAGACCTTTATACGCCCCAACAGGTTACTTGCGTCATGTAGGAAGGTCGTCACCTCCTCTTTGGCCTCGTCGTCCTCGACAACGAAGAAATCTTCGCCATCGCGAAGGAAGGTGCGCACCGGCGTAGGCCTCGGGCCATCTTCCGCCTGCAGAATCTCCTCCACCACCTCGGGCTCATCTCCCACTAGCGCCGGCCCAGAAGCAGCAGTGTCAGCAACCATGACCTAGGGAGCCTCACCTAGCTCCTCCCCAGAGGTAATATCGCCCACAACCTCGACGACCGAAGCCTCGGCCCCAGCAGCCTCCGCACCTGCCGAGCCGGTACCCGCAGGGTTGGCTTCCGGATCACTCCCAAGATCGGAACTTTCTCGGTGCTCCAAGGGTCCCACGGATGTCGGCACCCCGAAGCTCGCAAGACCAGGGGTATCAGGAGCACGACCAGCGGTATCTGACACCCCAGCAGGCGACGCATATGGATCCTCAGCAGTCGCTGAGCTACCAGGACCAAGCAATCAACACCAGAGCATACAAGTCCAGTAAACAATGAACAAAGAGAGGACAAGATACTTACAAAGCCGACGTCTGGCGCACCTTCACAAACCGCCGCACCGGAGGCACCCCTGCAACACTCAACAACGGCATCTCAGGTGGGCCATCTGACCTGCGAGCAGCTCGCGCCTCAGCTTTAGGCCTGCCCGCGACTTCTGATCCCCGTGGCTCGTCGACCGGCACCTTGGTTAGAGGCACCTTACTGCTCGAATAGGAGGTCTCCTGCCCATCGGCACCGACCAGTAGCGTTTTGTCCTCGATATCAAACCTAACAACGAGGACGATGGCAATGAGGACGGTGGCAGAGCGACGCCATCAACTATTCTATACTTGCCATCGGTATCAGCCAACTGCTTCAACCTCTTCGGCGAAGGAGGGGCCAGGCGCTTCCTTCTCGGGTCTTCGTGCGCCCGATGCCTCCCAGCGAGAGGCTCAGGGACTTCCCCCTGGAGCCGACCCAAGAGATCCTTCATCATCCTCATCCTCGTCCACCAAGGCCTCTTGCCTCGGCACCTAGTCAACGGCCGCCGGCCACTCAGCCGACGAAACCTAGGAAAAGAAGACGGCACGATCCTGCCCACAAAACTAAAAGCATTCCATCTATACTTGTCCATGAGGCACGAGGCCCGACGGCCCGGCCCATGGCACGGCGTTTTGGCCCGGCTCGAGCATGGCACGACCCGGTGGATGGGCCGTGCTTGGGCCGCCACCTAGGCACGTGGCACGGCACGGGCACGGCCCAATCTAAGAGGCGGCACGGGAGCAGCACAGTGATTGTGATTCCAACGGCTTATTTAGTTAAAATAAGCTGTTAAAAATGATTTATAATAACTAAAAATTGAATTGTGACATGTTAAAAATTATGAACACATGTCAAAAACTGAAAATGATGAACACTTACAAAAATTTTCAAGTGTTTCTCGTCTGACGGGCCAGGGCCGGCACGGCACGATGGGCGGCACGACATGACAAAATGACCCGTGGGCCGTGCCAAGGGGCCGCAGCCAGGCACGAAGCACGACTAGGCACGACACGACTAAGCATGAAGCACGACTAGGCACGGCATGGGCTGGCACGGCCCGATGGCCATCTATAATTCCATCACAACAGTCGAACACCCAGGTAAGATTAAGAAAAACAAAAGGTGTCGACCTTCACTTGCGGCGGAGGAGCTTCTGAACGAAAAGGATCCCGCAGATCCTGCATGTACTTTTGAGAAAGGTCAAATATCACTTCAAGATGGGCGTGAGCATCGTTGGACTTCATCGGCTCAGCCACCTCCCGCGTAGAGTCAAGGCGACCCGTGTACTAGAACGCGGGGTGATCGCTGTCTTTATAGGGCTGGCAGCGCCTCATGACAAAGTTCCAGCTGATGACAACCCTATCAACTGACTCACGGTCGAATAGGCCAAGGAGCTCCATGACTTGGTGTTGGTATTTCTTGACGCAAACAGATAAATCCGCAAGCACACGGATACCACTATAGCTTTCACCCGTGAATACTCCAAGTGTATCGATTTCCACGGGGAACACAAAGTGAACTAGCAAGGAACTAAGAACATCCAAGGATAGATAAGATAAATGGGTAGAGAGATTTTAGAGTTTTCTAAGGGGTTTATCTAATCAAAGGCCCACTATACTCTACTTACTTTGGAGCAATAGTACCTTCCCGACTCTTAATAAAGACTGGGAAAAAGGTAGTCGGGAGAGGCTGCCAAAAGCTCTACTAAAACACCAACCCGAACATGGTGGACTACAAAGGCCTTACAAAGTTGTCAACCTAGGGGATACCACAACTATCCGTAGGATTGAGAGCAAACTCATGTAAACTCTAGTCCAGACACCACGTCTACACTATCGCTTACTACTCTAATCCGAATTCAAGACTAGAGCACTCAATACAAGCGGAGATCCCATAAATACAATAAAGTAAGAATTGAAATAAGATACTTTGAAATAATAATGAAGAACCTGGAGATTGCTCCGAACTAGATGCTGCAAAGGTAGAATGTTGAGGAAGATCCGACAGATGTGATAAGCTTTTTCTCTCCATTCCTCTAGCTCAGATATTTGCATCTGACGTTTCTTACCAGCCAAGTGGAGATCTATGTTCCATTTCTTGATTGCCCAATGAACTCTGAATTCCAATCCAACAGGCAGGTGACATGTTTTTGAATATACAAGCTGATAAGGTGTCATGCCTATGGGTGTTTTGTATGCAGTTCTATACGCCCATAGTGCATCATGAAGCTTGTACTTCCATTTCTTTCCCATCTCGTCCATGGTCTTCTGCAGAATGTTCTTGATTTGCTTATTTGATGTTTCAGCTTGACCGCTAGTTTGAGGATGGTATGGAGTTG
Source organism: Microstegium vimineum (assembly GCA_022036555.1). NCBI lineage: Eukaryota > Viridiplantae > Streptophyta > Magnoliopsida > Poales > Poaceae > Microstegium > Microstegium vimineum. The sequence continues at coordinate 32,288,388 of CM039119.1, read as the reverse complement.
CAATGTTGTGCTTGACTCCATATTCTGCTAGGAACATCCAAAATGTTTTGTTGATGAAATGCGACCCTCCATCACTTATGACCATACGAGGCATTCCGAATCTTGAGAATATCACTTCATGGAACATCTTCTTAGCAAGCTTGGAGTCGGCAGCTCGACATGGTAATGCTTCTACCCACTTGGATACGTAGTCAACTGCCACCAAGATGTATTCAGCATCTCCAGACCTTAGGAATGGTCCCATGTAGTCAATTCCCCAAACATCAAACAACTCTATTTGAAGGTTGTTAGTGAGTGGCATTTCATTCCTAGCATTAATGTTTCCATGCTTCTGGCACATGACACATCTTCTAATGAACTGTTTTGTATCTTCATACATTGTTGGCCAATAGAATCCGCTTTGCCAGATCTTTGCATGTGTATGGTACACTCCATAGTGTCCTCCATAAGGTGATGCGTGTAATCTGTCTATGATGTTCGTGGCTTCAACCATTGGGACACATCTTTGTAGCAATTCATCAGCACAAACCCGATAGATACAAATCATCCCATAAGTGGCAATGAGAGTCATACTGTAGCTTCCTCTTGTCACCGTGGTGTCTGGACTAGAGTTTACCTGAGTTTGTGCCCATAACTGATCCTTGTTAGATTTCTCTTGAAAGAGTGTTCCTAATGGTATGCCAATTAAGAGAGACAAGTTTGAGATGTCATAGATGTAAAAATCTAAGCAATACTCGACACCTGGTTTGCGTAAAGGAACAGACCTAATCACCCCATAACTTTCAAGGATATCTCCATATGGAATTCTTAGAAGCTTATGAGATGGGATCAAAGATTCATTGGGGCGCAAAGCTGTTGAGCTAAAGCCTTAGAAATGATATTCATCCAAACGATAGGACTATAGTGGGCCTCTATGGCGATTCCCATAAGGTTGCAAAATATAGTCTCGGTGGGGGCAGTGATTTGGGCTACCTCAGTGGATAACTCCAATTCTACCATCCACTCACGGCTCATGATAGCTGAGAGTCCTTTAATGTGCTCTACAAGGAAAGCATCATTGTGAGGACCATCATCCTTAAATGATGTAGAGTGCACTAGAGGCTTCACTTGAATTGGAAAATTTGAGGTGTTGCCAAAATCTTCAAAAAGATCTACCTTGATTTCCGAGAGGAACATAGAAGGATGGGGTTCATCACTCTTTAAAGGGTGTTGTGTTCTCACAGGAGCTGGTTCTTTGGCAACCAAATCATTTGAAGGATTTGAAGGAATTTCAGATTCGGTTGTTTGTTCCTCCTTGTGTTGTTCGGGGCTTGGCTCAACTTCTTCTCTGGGAATTTCGTCCAAAACTCCAGTGTAAGAGGTATTTTCAATAATTTTATTTAGAATGGCTTTTCCTTCACTAATAGTTTTGTGCGAGAATGATCCTCCTGAAGATAAGTCAAGGTGCAGAGCAGCTTCCTTGTTGAGACCAAGATGGAAGTGATAGAGTAAGACATTGTCTGGCGCCGTTGCCGGGGAACGGTAGTTGTGCTAGTTTCGAACCAAGTCATCCGTTTACCCTTTTTCTTATTTCCTTTTTACCACCTTTCTCACCTTACCATTTTCATCTTACCACATGAATTCCACTCCCATCTATAAATACTCTGCTCCAAAGGGCGACATGTTGGAGCCTCCACCATCTTCAAATCCCATTCTTACAGATGGCTATGAGCTTCGCCCTGCTTTCATAGCCATGGTTCGGGAGCAATCTTTCTCTAGGCTAGAAAACGAAAATCCTTACACCCACCTTAGAGAATTTGAACAATTGTGTTCTTGCCTCATCATTGCTGGCATAACACAAGAGACCTTAAAATGGAAATTGTTTCCATTCTCACTTTTGGAAAGAGCGAAACAGTGGTATGCTCATTCCGTAGGAGGCATAAATGGGAATTGGGATGAACTTCGATATAAATTTTGTCTTGCTTTCTCCCCTCTTTCTAAAATTGCAGCCCTTAGAATTGAAGTTCTTCAGTTCAAACAAAAAGAGAAAGAGACAATAGCTTGTTGGTATTTCTTAACATACACAGATAAATCCGCAAGCGCACGGATACTGATGTAGCTTTCACCGGTGCGTATTCCAAGGGTATTGATTTCCACGAGGAACGTGAAGTGTACTAGATAAGAACTAAGAGCATCCAAGGACAGATAAGATAACTAGGTAGAGAGATTTTAGAGTTTTATAAGGGGTTTATCTAATCAAAGGTCCACGATACTCTACTTATTTTGTAGCAACAGTACCTTCCCGACTCTCGATAAAGACTAGGAAAAAGGTAGTCGGGAGAGGCTGCCAAAAGCTCTACGAAATCACCAACCCGAACGTGGTGGACTGTAATAAATCTCATATGAAAACTAGAGCACTCAATACGAGCGGAGATCCCATAAATAGAATAAAGTAAGAACTAAAATAAAATACTTAGAAATAATAAATGAAGAACCTGGAGATTGCTTAGAACCAGATGCTGCAAAGGTACAATGTTGAGGAAGATCCGAGAGATCTGGCACCTCCTAGCTCTCTCTTCCTCTCTCTCACCTCTAATTACAACTAGATGAACTAGAACTAGAAGTAGTAGATCTAGACAACTAGAGGGACCTCTCTCCTTCTCTACATATAATTGAAACCCTAGCTTTTGCTCTGGAGAAGAATAATGAGATGAGATGGATCCTCAGGGGGGTCAAGGGCCTTGCTTATATAGCCTCCTCAAATGAACGTGGGTCGTTGGATCAAACCGACCTATATGAATATATGAAGGGTTTAGATTCATCCTCAAAGGAGGTGGAGCACGATCCGTGAAGCAGAGCCTGATTGGCTGCAGGGTCAGGGCGGGCGCCTTAGGGGCTAGGGCGGGCGCATTGGCTCCGGGCCCGTTTCGCCTCCCGTTCATTTTGGTGTCTCCTGGAACCTTCTAGAGTACAAAAAATTGTGGGGTTCATAATTATCCCTATGTAAACATGACATGTGGGCCTTTCCTTGGTATTTCCTGATAACCTCCTGCAGAAACAGACATTCACCAAAACTCGTGGAATTCTGTCAGTATAAACCCTAATTCTAGCTATTGGTTTCATTTAGATCCTTTTCCTTGTTTAGTTGATGGTTAAAATTGGTACATAAGGACCTTCAACAACTCCCCCAAGCTTACGTTTTGCTCGTCCCTGAGCAAAGATGAATTCAATGATGGATCAGGAGTTGCTACAATGCTTTCACGCCATAAAGGTACACATGCGTTCAAATAAGGATTCTCCTCTAGATTAGAGTAAACTATTCTGACGTTCAAACTTACCCATATTACCTTTAACCATGGGGCTTATAGCCGTCACTTGGGTCTTGAGTAATTGAAAAGTAGAATGATCTAGCCAAGTACTATGTCTCAAGCTCTTCACTTTACCTTCATCCTAGAGTTTTGCAAAGTTTTCAAAATAAAACTCAAAGTCTCTTTTGTATGACCCTCTCAAGTCTCTCTATATGTGGTATTTGTGGATCCTCACCAAGGCAACAATGGTGTTATGCCCTCTCTCAGAATATTATTTGGAACCGGCAAAGTAACAATATGCCTTCTCTCTCTCACCCTATAACTAATAGGCAATATATGGAGTTCATAGGTGGGGAGAGAAACAATGCATACATACTTGCAAAGCGTATATTGTAAAGTCAAACAATGGATCCAGAGAAACTGGGCATACAATCAAATCAAGACGTGCATGTGTATGGGATATATGGTGGATGTATGAGGGTGGATATGTGGTGGATAATGGTGTATGGTGGATATATGAGGGTGTATGAGGGAAACCTAATTTTACTTTGCTCCTTGAATACATATATACATACATCTGTATTTTGGAACTTGGAATTTTGAGAGAACTTGGGCTTGCTTTTTTCACTTTTAGAGAGGCGGGCATCTAAGTACCTATTGTTTTGATAGGACACTTGTCCTTGTTTTACTCTCTTTATTTATTTATATATTTTTCTTGACAACCCCAAGTCTCTTTCTATAATAACACTTTTGAGAGATGATAACAAGGAAATCTTTGGAGGAGTTATATTTGTGGTAATCAAATATATGGATAGGTGGAGAACTGGGATATTTTTGGTTACTTACTCCCAAGGTATGAGTAGAGCATTTTTCTGGTGGATCTATATGGCATATATGTGGATGCGTACCTCCAGGATAGAAGTAGCATATATGGGTGGAGTGTACGTGATCTTGATTTTAAAAGCATGACAAGTCTCTAAGGGTCAACAAAGCTTGACAAAACTCAATGCAAATACAAGCAGTAAATATGATATTGAATGTTTTCCTAATCTACCAGTCATGTATATATGGTTGTGGTAGGAATTCCAGCTCTCGTCATATAGAGACTCATCTTGTAATATTTTTAATTTTGAAAAGATAAATTCTTGAGAACTCTAGTATTGCTAGGAACAAGATAAATAGTAGCTCGGACTTTTTCATATCATACCTATCAACTACCTAGACTTAGCTCAAGCATTTGCATCCCACAAGTTTCAGGTTCAGAGTAAATCTTATGTCAAAATAGTTATATCTAAAACTCGGGAGAATTCAAGTCTAAAAACTAGGTACTTGAAAGGAATTACGGCAGAGCAACTATTCATCATTTCCATAGAGTTATCTTCCGAGTTCTTCATTTTATTATTAGCAACTTCTAAACACACCTATTATTATTACTAAATAGGAAACTCTATTAAAGATAAAGTAGACAATTAAAAGTATCTAAGTTGTAACTCTTGTGATTAAGTGTGAACCTTCATGTGCTCACATTTTTTTGAATTTGTTTATGTAACTAATATCTAAGTAAACCTAAATGAATAAGGATACTTACCTGGGTACATGGGGGTGCTCTCCCCAAGCTGAATGTTGACATAGTCATTCATTTAGACAGTGTAGACTTACTTCACTTCTCTGAGACTTCAAAGATGATAGTTGATGTAGTTGTACTTCTCAACGTAGATGAAGTTATCTAATCCTGTCTAGTCTTTCCAAATCCTGCTAAACTCAAATAGACAATAAAGCTCGTGGAACAGATTAAGCATTAGCGGTAAACCATTTATGTCTTGATTGTCTAGAGCTTTGCAAAATTCGAATATTCAAATATATATTTTTTTAGATTTTCGATTTTATATGCAAATGACTAATGCGATAATTTTTTATGCCTCCACAGTAAATAGTTAGAAGACTTATTCACATGGGGCTTAAAGGTTTTTCTGTCTTTTTATGATGCAATGCAGTGCAATAATATAGATATGTTATGATTAATATGATTATGCAATGGATTATACTAAGGATTATATAGTACTACAAATATTTATGGAAAGTAAATATGCTAGAGTGCAATGCAGAGGAAAATAAATATGCAGATAACTTAACGAGTTTACCTTCCGGCTAAGGTTCGGAGATTTAGGTCCGTCGAACCGGACCTCTCTTCTGGTTCAAATGTCTTAAGGAGCATGGTCCACTCCTGATGAATACTTGGATGTTTGCTCTTCTTGTGTTCGTGTTTCGATGAAGTCTCTTTCCTCTTCCACACTTCCTTAGTCTGAGGTTCTGCTTTCTCTTTCCTCTGTAGCAAGTGATACATCCACTGTTGGTGGTACGACTTCTTTCTCAGGAGAACTCTTATCTTTATTGTTGAATTGATCTTCATATCTTGTTAATTCTCCCAGATAGTCTGTCCATCCATCCTTGGTGGTTTGTTTCTTCTCTTCGGGAAATTGGAAATGGATCTCTCATGATTTCATGGAGATGATTGCACTAGTGGTGTTGAGGAAAGATCTTCCTCGAATGAGGTGGACTTCATCTTCATCTCCCATATCTTGAACCATGAAGTCGGTGGGAACATAGTGATCTCTGATCATGATGTCTTTTGTTATTCCCTCTAGAAATCAGAATGATTGGTCTGCTAGCTGTAGCTGCACATATGTCTAGTATAGTGGTCTACTATCATATAAATGTTGGTGAGGCCACCTTAGACACTATGTCACTGCTTGATCCAATATTGCAGAATATCTTGTAGAATGTACTTTCCTTGATCTTGCAATCAATGGTAGGTACTCCTAGATCTTCTAGCTTAGGGAGGTAATGGTGATAGAAGGAGGTGATCCAACCCTAAATCAATAATGTTGATAATCTACACAGAGTCTCCTCTTGATTGTTGAGATTTATTCTTTCTCTTCTATTGTTGATGTTGTTCTTCCTTGTAGTTGTATCCTTGTAGGTGTACAATGTCTGAGGATGAGTAGGAACCTTGAGTGTAGGCTTCTTGGAAGTGAACTTCTCCTTCTCATCCTTGATAGGGCGCCCGCCCTGCTATTCCAACCAATGAGGCTCAAGTTCGCGGATTATGCTCCACCGCCTTTGAGGATCAATCTAAACCCTTCGCCTAAGGTTGGTTTGATCCGACGACCGACGTTCATTTGAGGAGGCTATATAAGCAAGGCCCCTGACCCCCCTGAGGATCATCTCATCTCATTATTCTTCTCCAGAGCAAAAGCTAGGGTTTTAATTATAGAGAAGGAGAGAGGTCCCTCTAGTTGTCTAGATCTAGTTCTTCTAGTTTTAGTTCATCTAGTTGTAATTAGAGGTGAGAGAGAGGAGGACAGAGCTAGGAGGAGTTGGATCTGTTGGACCTTCCTCAACATTGTACCTTTGCAGCATCTGGTTTGGAACAATCTACAGGTTCTTCATTGTTATTTCTAAGTATCTTATTTTAGTTCTTACTTTATTCTATTTATGGGATCTCCACTCGTATTGAGTGCTCTAGTCTTGAATTCGGATTAGAGTAGTAAGCGATAGTGTAGACGTGGTGTCTGGACTAGAGTTTACCTGAGTTTGCGCCCAATCCTACGGATAGTTATGGTAGCCCCAGGGGTGACAGCTCTGTAAGGCCTTTGTAGTCCACCATGTTCGGGTTGGTGTTTTCATAGAGCTTTTGGCAGCCTCTCCCGACTACCTTTTTCCTAGTCTTTGTCGAGAGTCGGGAAGGTACTGTTGCTCCAAAGTAGATAGAGTATTGTGGGCCTTCGATTAGATAAACCCCTTAGAAAACTCTAAAATCTTTCTACCCAGTTATCTTATCTATCCTTGGATGTTCTTAGTTCCTTTCTAGTTCACTTCGCGTTCTTATAGCCATCACTTGGGTCTTGAGTAATTGAAAAGTAGAATGATCAAGCCAAGTACTATGTCTCAAGCTCTTCACTTTACCTTCATCCTAGAGTTTTGCAAAGTTTTCAAAATAAAACTCAAAGTCTCTTTTGTATGACCCTCTCAAGTCTCTCTATATGTGGTATTTGTGGATCCTCACCAAGGCAACAATGGTGTTATGCCCTCTCTCAGAATATTATTTGGAACCGGCAAAGTAACAATATGCCTTCTCTCTCTCACCCTATAACTAATAGGCAATATATGGAGTTCATAGGTGGGGGAGAAACAATGCATACATACTTGCAAAGCGTATATTGTAAAGTCAAACAATGGATCTAGAGAAACCGGACATACAATCAAATCAAGATGTGCATGTGTATGGGATATATGGTCGATGTATGAGGATGAATATATATGGGTGGTGGATATATGAGGGTGTATGGTGGAAATATGTGGGTGTATGATGGAAACCTAATTCTACTCTGCTCCTTGAATACATATATAAATTAACATCTCTCTTTTTGAACTTGGAAGTTTTGAGAGAACTTGGGCTTGCTTTTTTTAGAGAGGCGGGCATCTAAGTACCCATTGTTTTGATAGGACACTTGTCCATGTTTTACTCTCCTTATTATTATTAATTTTATTATTTTTTATTATTTTTTTTTCACAACCCAAGTCTATTTCTATAATAACACTTTTGATAAATAATGACAAGGAAATATTTGGAGCCGTTACATATGTGGTATTGGAAGATATGGATAGGTGGAGAACTGGGATATTTTTTGTTGCTTTCTCCCAAGGTAGGAATAGAGCATTTTTCTGGTGGATCTGAATGGCATATATGTGGATGCGTATTTCCAGGATAGACGTAGCTTATATGAATGGAGTGTACGTGATCTTGATTTTAAAAGTATGACAAGTCTCTAAGGGTCAACAAAGCTTGACAAAACTCAATGCAAAAACAAGCAGTAAATATGATAGTGAATGTTTTCCTCATCTACTAGGCATGTATATATGGATATGGTAGGAATTCAAGCTCTCGTCATACAGAGACTCATCATGTAATATTTTTTTCAATTTTCAAAAGATAAATTCTCTAGAACTCTAGTATTGCTAGGAACAAGATAAATAGCAGCTCAGACTTTTTCATATCATACCTATCAACTACCTAGACTTAGCTCAAGCATTCACAACCCACAAGTTTCAGGTTCAGAGTAAATCTTATGTCAAAACAGTATGTCTAAAACTCGAGAGAATTCAAGGCTGAAAACTAGGTACTTGAAAGGAATTACGGCAGAGGAACTATTCCTCATCTCCATGTTAAGAGTTTATCATTGAGGTTCATTTTAGCATAGCTACTTTATTTTATTCTCTCCTATTTATTAGCAAACTTCTAAACTAAGCAAAGATATATATATATATATATATATATATATATATAAGCGGTAAATATTTATTGGGTTTTCTATGATTACACATCTTTTTATTTTTAGCGGAGTATAGGTATAAAGACGGATAGGTATAAATACTTAGCTGAGTGCATGGGGTGCTCTCCCCATGCTAGATGTTGACGTAGTCGTTCACTCTTGCTGTTGATATATTAGATCTCATTCAAACTTCCAAATCCTGCAGAACTCAAATAGATAACAAAGCTCGTGGAATTGATTAATCATTAGTGGTTGGCTACTTAGTTGTCTGAAGCATGATTGATATCTAGATTGGATCATTAAATTGCAAAAATTCAATCAAGTCAATTTCTTCTAAGTTCTCAGGTTCAAGAAAAACTTTCAAACGTTGACCATTTACCTTGAACATGTTACCTGTATCATCTTGAAGTGTGACAACACCTTGTGATGCAACTTCAATCACTTTGAATGGTCCTTCCCATTTACTTCGAAGTTTCCCATGACCAAAGAGCTTTACTCTTGAGTTGAATAGTAGAACTTTATCACCAGGTATAAACTCCTTGTGCTTGATTCTCTTATCATGCCACCTTTTTGTCCTCTCTTTATAGATCTTGTAATTGTGATAAGCTTTTTCTCTCTATTCCTCTAGCTCAGATATTTGCATCTGACATTTCTTACCAGCCAAGTGGAGATCTATGTTCCATTTCTAGATTGCCCAATGAACTCTGAATTCCAATTCAATAGGCAGGTGACATGTTTTTCCATATACAAGCTGATAAGGTGTCATGCCTATGGGTGTTTTGTATGCAGTTCTATACGCCCATAGTGCATCATGAAGCTTGTACTTTCATTTCTTTCCCATCTCATCCACGGTCTTCTGCAGAATGTTCTCGATTTGCTTATTTGATGTTTCAGCTTGACCGCTAGTTAGAGGATGGTATGGAGTTGCAATGTTGTGCTTGACTCCATATCCTGCTAGGAACTTCCGAAATATTTTGTCGATGAAATGTGATCCTCCATCACTTATGACCATTCGGGGCATTCCGAATCTTGGGAATATCACTTCATGGAACATCTTCTTAGGATGCTTGGAGTCGGCGGCTAGACATGGTAATTCTTCTACCCACTTGGATACGTAATCCACTACCACCAAGATGTATTCAGCATCTCCAGACCTTGGGAATGGTCCCATGTAGTCAATTCTCCAAACATCAAACAACTCTATTTGAAGGTTGTTAGTGAGTGGCATTTCATTCCTAGCATTAATGTTTCCATGCTTCTGGCATTTGACACATCTTCTAATGAACTGTTTTGTATCTTCATACATTGTTGGCCAGTAGAATCCGCTTTGCTAGATCTTTGCATGTGTACAGTACACTCCATAGTGTTCTCCATAAGGTGATGTGTGCAATCTGTCTATGATCTTCATGGCTTCAACCATTGGGACACATCTCCGTAGCAATCCATTAGCACAAACCCGATAGAGATATGGATCATCTCATAAGTGGCAACGACAGTCATACTAGAGCTTCCTCTTGTCACCTCCTGGTGGAACATATCCTAAAACCATATAATTCACAATATCCGCATACCAAGGATCCGAGTGTGTTACCTTGAGGAGTGTATCGTCCCTAAAATATTCATTAATAGGCAAATCATGTTCATTTTTATGTTGAAGCCTAGACAAGTGATCAGCTACCGAATTTTCTACTCCTTTCTTGTCTCTTATTTCTATGTCAAATTCTTGGAGTAAAAGAATCCATCTTATAATCCGAGGTTTAGCATCTTTCTTAGTGAGCAAGTATTTAAGAGCAGCATGGTCTAAATAAATGATTACCTTAGCTCCTACTAAGTAAGATCTAAACTTGTCTATTGCAAAGACTACTGCCAACAACTCTTTTTCAGTGGTAGTATAATAAATTTATGGCCCAGACAAGGTTTTGCTAGCATAGGAAATAGCATAGTGTTTTTATCCTTGGTTTGGCCTAAGACAACACCTACTGCAAAGTCACTAGCATCACACATGATCTCGAAGGATAGCGTCCAATCAGGTGGTTGAATGATTGGAGATAAAATGAGTGCTTTCTTGAGAATTTCAAAAGCTTCATAACACTCATTAGTGAAAATGAAAGGTACATCTTTGGCTACAAGGCTAGTCAGGGGTCTAGCTATTTGGGAAAAGTTTTTAGTGAAACGCCTACAGAACCTTGCGTGGCCTAGAAAGCTTCGGATTCCCTTCACATTTGTGGGAGGTGAAAGTTGTTAAATAACTTCAATCTTTGCTCTATCCACTTCTATCCCACGTTCGGACACCTTGTGTCCTAGCACTATTCCTTCCCTAACCATGAAATGACTTTTCTCCCAGTTCAGGACTAAGTGCTTTTCTTGACACCGCTGTAAGACTTTGTCTAAATTCTCTAAACAATCGTCAAAGGTTTTTCCATAGACGGTGAAATCATCCATGAACACCTCCACGATTTTCTCGATCATGTCAGAGAAAATAGACATCATGCACCGTTGGAACGAAGCTGGAGCATCGCACAATCCAAACGACATTCGTCGATAAGCATAAGTTCCATAAGGGCATGTAAAAGTGGTCTTACTTTGGTCATCAGGGTGGATCGGGATTTGATGATATCCGGAATAACCATCAAGGAAACAAAAGAAAGAGTTCTTTGGAAGCCGTTCCCACATTTCATCAATGAAGAGTAACGGGAAGTGATCTTTCTTTGTAGCCTTGTTAAGTTTCCGGTAGTTAATGCACATGCGCTACCTAGTGACAGTGCGTTGAGGGATGAGTTCATTTTTCTCATTTCTTACAACTGTGATCCCTCCTTTCTTTGGCACCACTTGGACAGGGCTAACCCACTTACTATGCGACACATGATAGATAATCCCGGCTTGCAAAAGTTTCAAGATCTCTTTCTTAACAACCTCTCGCATAGCATTGTTAAGTCTCCGTTGTGGTTCCCTCGAAGGTGATGAATCAAGATCGATGGTTATTCTATGAGTACAAAGAATTGGACTAATTCCAATGAGGTCATGGAGTGAGTAGCCAAAGGCCAATTTATGTCTTTCTAGGATAGTAACAAGTCTATTGGTTTCTTCTTGGGAAAGCTTGTCACTTTATAATGATAGGGGTTTCTTGGCTATTATTTAGAAAGACATATTTCAAGCCATCAGGAAGAGGTTTTAACTCGATTGAGGGTTGTGATGGCACTTCCAAATGGTTCATTTCGATACGCTCCGCTAGCTCTTCCTCTTCTTGAGTGAAGTGTTCATCATCAAGAGTTGGTTGAGAGCAGTCTTCTAGAAATGCCACTAAAACTTCCTCAATAAGGTCTTGTTCGGGCTTGGGTTCTACTATTGCATTATTTGATCTTAAGAGATTAACGGCAATAGAAGAATTTCCAAGCTTAAGATTTAAGTGATCCTTGTTATATTTCTCTTGAAAGAGTGTTCCTAATGGTATTCCAATTAAGAGAGACATGTTTGAGATGTCATAGATGTAAAAATCTAAGCGATACTCGACACCTTTTTTGCGTAAAGGAACAGACCTAATCACCCCATAACTTTCAAGGATATCTTCAGATGGAATTCTTAGAAGCTTATGAGATGGGATCAAAGATTCGTTGGGGCAAAGCTGTTGAGCTAAAGCCTTAGAAATGATATTCATCCCAACGATAGGACTACAGTGGGCCTCTATGGCGATTCCCATAAGGTTGCAAAATATAGTCTCTATGGGGCAGTGATTCGGGCTACCTCAGTGGATAACTCCGATTCTGTCGTCCACTCACGGCTCATGATAGCTGAGAGTCCTTTAATGTGCTCTACAAGGAAAGCATCATTGTGAGGACCATCATCATTAAATGATGCAGAGTGCACCAGAGGCTTCACTTGAATTGGAAAATTTGAGGTGTTGCCAAAATCTTCAAAAAGATCTACCTCAATTTCCGAGAGGAACATAGAAGGATGGGGTTCATCACTCTTTAAAGGGTGTTGTGTTCTCACAGGAGCTGGTTCTTTGGCAACCAAATCATTTGAAGGATTTGAAGGAATTTCAGATTCGGTTGTTTGTTCCTCCTTGTGTTGTTCGGGGCTTGGCTCAACTTCTTCTCTGGGAATTTCGTCCAAAACTCCAGTGTAAGAGGTATTTTCAAGAATTTTATTTAGAATGGCTTCTCCTTCACTAATAGTTTTGTGCGAGAATGATCCTCCTGAGGATAAGTCAAGGTGCAAAAGTGATAGAGTAAGACATTGTCTGGCAAGGAAAGGTTTGGACCGGAATTGATAAGGCTTATGAACCTAGCCCAAGCTGCTCCTATTGTCTCTTTCTCTTTTTGTTTGAACTGAAGAACTTCAATTCTAAGGGCTGCAATTTTAGAAAGAGGGAAGAAAGCAAGACAAAATTTATCTCGAAGTTCATCCCAATTCCCATTTACGCCTCCTACAGAATGAGCATACCACTATTTCTCTCTTCCCAAAAGTGAGAATGGAAATAATTTCCATTTTAAGGTCTCTTGTGTCATGCCAGCAATGATGAGGCAAGAACACAATTGCTCAAATTCTCTATGGTGGGTGTAAGGATTTTCGTTTTCTAGACCAGAGAAAGATTGGTCCTGAACCATGGCTATGAAAGCAGGGCGAAGCTCATAGCCATCTGTAAGAATGGGATTTGAAGATGGTGGAGGCTCCAACATGTCACCCTTTGGAGCAGAGTATTTATAGATGGGAGTGGAATTCATGTGGTAAGATGAAAATGGTAAGGTGCAAAAGGTGGTGAAAAGGAAATAAGAAAAAGGGTAAACGGATGACTTGGTTCGAAGCTAGCACAGCTACCGTTCCTCGGCAACGGTGCCAGAAAGCTTGTTGGTATTTCTTAACACAAACAGATAAATCTGCAAGTGCACGGATGCCGCTGTAGCTTTCACCCGTAAATATTCCAAGGGTATCGATTTCCACGGGGAACGTGAAGTGAACTAGAAAGGAACTAAGAACATCCAAGGATAGATAAGATAAATGATTAGAGAGATTTTAGATTTTTCTAAGGGGTTTATCTAATCAAAGGCCCACTATACTCTACTTACTTTGGAGCAACAGTACCTTCCCAACTCTCGATAAAGACTGGGAAAAAGTAGTCGGGAGAGGCTGCCAAAAGCTCTACGGAAACACCAACCCGAACGTGGTGGACAACAAAGGCCTTACAGAGCTGTCACCCCTAGGGCTACCACAACTATCCATAGGATTGGGCGCAAACTCAGGTAAACTCTAGTCCAGACACCACGTCTACACTATCACTTACTACTCTAATCTGAATTCAAGACTAGAGCACTCAATACGAGCGTAGATCCCGTAAATAGAATAAAGTACGAACTAAAATAAGATACTTAGAAATAATAATGAAGAACCTAGAGATTGCTCTGAACCATATGCTACAAAGGTACAATGTTGAGGAAGATCCGACAGATCCGGCTCCTCCTAGCTCTCTCCTCCTCTCTCTCAAGAATTACAACTAGATGAATGTTGATGGTCCTTAAGTACCAATTTTAACCGTCAACTAAACATGAAAAAGGATCCATATGCAATTCACATCTAGATATAGGGGGGTTTACTAATTAAATTCCACAAGTTTTGGTGAATGACTGTTTCTGCAGGGGGTTATCAGGAAATACCAAGGAAAGGCCCACATGTCATGTTTACATAGAGATAATTATCAACCGCATAATTTTCTATACTCTAGAGGGTTCTAGAAGACGCAGGAAGAGACGAGAAGGCAAGCGGGCCTAGGGGCAGGGCGCTCGCCCTACCCCCTAGGGTGCCCGCCCTGGCCATAGAGCCAATCAGCACCAACCTCGCGGATTAGGGTTCCACCGCCTTTGAGGTTAAATCTAACCCCTCCATTAAGGTCGGTTTGATCCGACGGCTGACGTTCATTTGAGGGGGCTATATAAGGAGGACCCTTGCCCCTGGCTAAAGGCAATCCATTATTCAATTTACATATTTTCCAGAGAGGATCCCTTATGGATCTATTCTCTAGGGCTTAGCATTCAAGAGAAACTATCCTTAGTTTCTATGTGAGATTAGAGTTTACTCTTCTAGATTGAGAGAGTTAGAGTGGAGGTGTGGATTGGAGGAAGCCCAGCCTGTCGGTGTCTCCTCTCCGGTTTGTATCTTCGGGATCAAGACTCCTAACCCGAGTCTTGCTCCTAGGATTTCTTTAGTATTTCGACTTCTAATTCTAGTAAGTTCTCTGTTTTATTATTCTTTGGTCTGTGAGTTTACTTTATTCTCTTTGCATTGAGAGTAGGGTAATCGTCTTTAGCGTAAACGTGGTGTTTGGGCTAGGATCCTCATAGATATCTCTTGTCTAGCCGGATCTGTGGTAGTAGCTCGGAATGTGACAATTCCGTAGATACCTTTGGAACCCACAATCCCGTTAGAAGGACTGGTAGGGTTTATATGCCGCGTGATAAGCATCCTCTGAGGTGTCTCTTATCTCGATGGTTCTCCCCAATAGAATAATAGCTCATATCTTATATAGATTAGAACGAGAGTGTTGTCGCGGTCTTCTCTAATCGCTCATATCAAAATCACCTTGTTTGTAGCCTAAGGGTTAATAGCATAGATTTGGTTAGTCAGATGCACCCTTTCTCCCTATGGATAAATAAATACGATACTCTGGATAATCTCCCAGGTGAAGTGCTCACTGATATCCGTGCGCTTGCGGATTACTTCCTAGTGATTCTTCTGTTTGCATTAACAAATATCAACAAGCATTTCTGGCACCGTTACCGGGGAGAAAGATGGTTTGCTGAGATAACCTTGAATCTTGCTATTATCTTGTACCTATACTTTTATATTTTCTTATCTTTTTCAATTTCTTTATTTCTTACCTTTTCTATCCTTATGGAATGCTACCCTAGTTTTGAACTATGGTCATCCATTTACCTTTTTCCTTTTTTCCTTTTTACCATCTTTCTCACCTTACCATTTTATTTTTACCACATATATAAATATTCTACTCCAAAGGGCTACTTGTTGGAGACTCCACTATCTTCACACCTTATTCTTATAAAGGGCTATGAGCTTCGCCCTGCTTGTATAGCCATGGTTTGGGAGAAATCTTTCTCTAGTCTTGGTTTAGTTTTAACTTCATTTGAAAATATGAATTATCCAAGTATAGAGGAGGCCCCAAACAAGACCAATTTGAGAGTTACCAATCCAAGTGGAATTTTGAACTTACATGAAGAATCAACCATAGAGATCGGAGAGGAAGATGATATCAATGAGCATGGAATCTATTCCATAACTATCTCTTTAAATACATGCTCATATGAGACATCTCCCATACCCATTGGTCTCTTTATCATTGCCATTTATGACATCTTCAACACCCTCACTCTTTCTATTTACAAAAACTTTAAAAGGGTGGTTTTTGATGCATATGTCTATCATAAATATTGTAGATCTCATTGTGTAAATCTTGAGATAGGTAATGAAAGGGAAACCATTTTTCTAAAAGCACATCTTGAAAGGTTTCCCCTAGGACAAGCTTAGTGTCCTGAAACAAGCATCTCTCAGAGTTTAACATGAGTATTCACCCTTTTGTTGCCTACCTTGTGAAACGAGCATAAAAATATATGATTATATTCCCTTGGGTATCTTTGTCACTAACCTTTCCAGGTATAGAACATAAAGAATGAAGGAATAACAAGCATAAGGTATGTCCAACCAATCATCATGCAACATTGAATTACATTCATCCAATCTTGATATCCAATCTTGATTTTTGCAAAATTCAAGCTTGGGGGATAACCCATCATACAAACATCTTTTGCCATGTTGTTGCATCATCTGAGTTGTACCTACCTTTAAGGCATGCTCAACTACAACAAAAAACATCCTACTCTTTCATCATCACATGAGTAAATCTCCATAATACTTTCATGCTACCTTTGTTTGCTATAGTATATGTTTAGGTTTTGAAGAATTTTCATATATCTTTTAAATTATGCATAGTGCTTAGTTTAAATCAAAGGTATTTGGATATTACTTCGAAAGGCTTTTAAATTAAGCATGGTGCTTAGGTTAAAATGTCTTCATAAGTCAAATTAGACGTGGTGTCTAGGTTGATTTTTGAATTGATAGTATGCTGTAGTAGATATCGGATATTTTGTTGGACTAACCCTTGTAGGAAAACTTTCAATATCAAATTGGGAAAGTCCTGAGAGAAACTCACATTGGAGATGAAGAGAGACACATAAACTTCAACAACTTTCACAAGAGAGACACAACTAATTCATCAAAAGATGAATTCCATGGAGCAAGGAGAAGACAACGATAACCTTAAACCACTCAATCCATGGAAGAGAAGGTGAACAAACTTCAAGACAAGACAATAAAAATACCAACAAGATCAGAGGAACAAGGATGAGGAGTGGAACAAAGGAGACAAGCTATTAATGCTCAACCAGCCGATCAAAGGAAGCTTCCATGAGGTGTTACAACGCCATCATTCTTCAAAATTAAAGGTAAGTAATCATCGCTCTAAAAGCATTTCTTTGATTCTGGTATTCACATAAATAGATATCTAAAACATGTTGAGCTACAACATTGTTTGATTCAACCTCATAAACTCAACATGTTAGTTCTTTAAAGCTTGTTCCTAGTACCACATTCTTGTTCTCACAAATTTAACCATATAGGCTGAAATGTTGCACATCCAACTTTGGAAGATGATAATCTCAATAATATAAAATTTATTCATAGACAAATCCTTCTATATCCTCAAGCAATTTTAATTTGCTAAGTGTTGTTGAAGTGCTACACTCATACTTATCTTTGATTTTTGCACCCCTGTTATGGTTAAACAAAATACTCAATTTTGCTCGATGTGTTTAGGCTAGAGAAGAATGAATAAAACTTTGGTTCTGTTGGTGTTTTCCCACCAACAGAGCCCATGCACTTGATCTCTGCCTTGTTTAGTTGAGCAGGACACTTCTTCACCATGCCATCAAGAGCATGGGTGGATGACACCCAACCAATGGAGATAGGAGATTCGAGACCTATCATCCCAATCTCCATTAGAGCTTACGCTCTTGAAGAAGCTGTCTGTGACCTTGGAGCAAGTGTCAACATCATGTCAAGCTTGCAGATTAGACACTATGCTACCCCAAGGCAATTCCTTAATATATCAGCATACGAGTTGGGCACTCGTTCGTACCAGTAAACCTTGTGATTGGAGAAACAGACAGAGGTAAGAAGTCCCTCATTATCTTGGGCGCCCATTCTTAAGAACAACTAATACCATCATCTACACGGATAACGCCAAGATCTGTTTCCCAATCAAGGATGAGAAGGAGAGGTTCACTTTCAAGAAACATACACTCAAGGCTCCTACTCATCCTTAGAGGTAGTACATCTATGAGGACACAACTGTTGCTACAAGGAAGTAGAACATTAACAAAAGGAGGAAGAGTAAAGCTCAACAACCAAGAGAAGACCCAGATAATCAACACTATTGATTTAGGGTATGGCCAACTCCTTCTATCAAATACCTCGCTGAGTTGTATGATCCAGGAGTACCTACCATTGATTGCAAGATCAAGGAAAGTACATCCCATAAGACATTCTACAACATTGGATCAAGTGGTAACACAGTGTCTGTGGTAGCCTATCAACATTTATATGACAGTAGACCACTATACCAGACATATCTACAGCTTCAGCTAGCAGACCAATCATTCCGATTTCCAGAGGGAATAACAAAGGACATCATAATCAAAGATCACTATGTTCCCGCCGACTTCATGGTTTCATGGTAGATAAAGATGGAGTCCACCTTATTCAAGGAAGATTTTTCCTCAACACCACCAGCACAATCATCTTCACATCTAAACAGGACTACTTCCATCTTTCCTGAAGAAAAGACGTATTGCTACTTCAATAGCCACACCACTTATGAGAAGACAAGGAAGTATCGGTCTCAATGCCAAATGAAACAAGACACCAAGGATGGATGGACAGATTATCCAAGAGAAAGTCAAGATGTGCAGACCAATCCAATAATGAAGATAAAGATCTCCTGAGTAAGAAAGTTGTACCACCAATGGAGGATGTATCACAAGCTACAGAGAGCAAAGAAGAGATAGAACCTCAAAACAGTGAATCGCAGGAAGTGAAACCTCAGACTAAGAAAGAGTGGAAGAAGAAACTTCATCAAAACATTAACACAAGGTGAACAAACATCCAAGTCCTCATCAGGATTGGATAACATTCCTGAAGATATTTTAACCAGAAGAGATGTTTGGATTGACGGACCTAAATCTTCAAACCTTGGCCGAAAGGTAAACTCGGTAACTTATCTGCATATTTAATTCTGCATTCCACCACCATAATTAATTCTGGCACTATTAACCAACATAAAATTGAATTTGCATATTTAATTTTCACACTACATTAGTTTAGCTTACACACTCAAAATTTCTAGTGTTGTTTTGCTCTACTATCATCCATTGCATAATCATCTTTACCATGACATATCTACATTTCTGCATTGCAAAAAGAAAATCTTTAAGCCCCATGTGAGAGAACTTATGGTAATACCATAAGGGAATTTACTATGGTGGCACAAAAATAAATTTTATTTTTTGCTTGCATCATAAAATAGAAAATTCAAAAAAAGAGATGAGATATTCAATTCCTGCTAGAACATATTAAAATTAAAATTAGCTCATAAGAATATTCAATTACTCTTTTGGCTGACCGCTAACCCATTTTCATAATGGAGCCTCGAGTTTTGTTTGTTCTTGTCGGAGTATAACCATGCAGGATTGAAAGCACCAAAGAGGAGTAAGCCCAACTAGGAGGCTACTTCCAAAGATCATTCAAAGCAACTGTAGCAAACATCCAGCTTGGGGGAGGGCATCCCCCAGTTATCAGGTAAGTATATCTATGCGATTATCGAGTCTATCTTATAGTCATAAAAATATCAAAAATATGTGGACACATGAAGGCTCACCATAGTATCATAAGAAAATCAAAAATTGCTAAAAACATATGGGCACATGAAGGTCCATGTCTGTCGAGTCTTAAGAGTCCTAAATAAAGATATATATATATAGTTAGGGTGTGTGTTTAATTTTTTTAGAGTCAATAAAAGCCATGAACAATAATTTTGTTTTGGAAATGATGAATAGTTGCTCTGCCATAATTCCTTTCAAGTACCTAGTTTTCATCCTTGAATCCTCCTGAGTTTTAGATATAATTGTTTTGACATAAGATTTACTCTGAACCTGAAACTTGTTGGTTGCGAATGCTTGAGCTAAGTCTAGGTAGTTGATAGGTATGATATGATAAAGTTGAGCTGCTATTTATCTTGTTCCTAGCAATGCTAGAGTTCTAGAGAATTTATCTTTTGAAAATTGAAAATATTACATGATAAGCTTCTGTATGACGAGAGCTTGAATTCCTACCACAGCCATATATACATGCCTGGTAGATTAGGAAAACATTCACTATCATATTTACTACTTGTATTTGCATTGAGTTTTGTCAAGCTTTGTTGACCCTTAGAGACTTGTCATACTTTTAAAATCAAGATCACATACACTCCACTCATATATGCTACTTCTATCCTGGAAGTACACATCCACATATATGCCATTCAGATCCACCAAAAAATGCTCTACTCCTACCTTGGGAGTAAGCAACCAAAAATATCCCAGTTCTCCACATATCCATATATTCCATTACCACATATGTAACTGCTCCAAACATTTTCTAGTTGTCATCTGTTAAAAAGTGTTATTATAGAAAGAGACTTGGGGTTGTTAAAAAAAAAGAGAGTAAAACATGGACAAGTGTCCTATCAAAACAATGGGTACTTAGATGCCCGCCTCTCTAAAAAAGGAAGAAAGACCAAGTTCTCTCAAAAGTTCCAAGTTCCAAATTCCAAAAGAGAGATGTATGTATATTTGTATTCAAGGAGCAGAGTAGAATTAGGTTTCCATCATACACCCTCATATATCCACCATACACCCTCATATATCCACCATACACCCTCATATATCCACCACACATATATATATTCACCACCATACACGCTCATATATCCACCACACATATATATTCATCCCATACAACCACCATTTATCCCATACACATGCACATCTTGATTTGATTGTATGCCCTGTTTCTCTGGATCCATTGTTTGACTTTACAATATATGCATTGCAAGTATGTATGCATTGTTTCTCCCCACCTATGAACTCCATATATTGCCTAAGTTATAGGGTGAGTCAGAGAAGGCATAACACCATTGTTGCCTTGGTGAGGATCCAAAAATACTACATATTGAGAGACTTGAGAGGGTCATACAAAAGAAACTTTTAGTTTTATTTCGAAAACTTTGCAAAACTCCAGGATGAAGGTAAAGTGGAGAGCTTGAGACATAGTGCTTTGCTTGATCATTCTACTTTTCAATTGCTCAAGACCCAAGTAATGGCTATAAGCCCCATGGTTAAAGGTAATATGGGTAAGTTTGAAAATCAGAATAGTTTACTCTAATCGAGAGGAGAATTCTTGTTTGAATGCATGTGTACCTTTAAGGCGTGAAAGCATTGTAGCAACTCCTGATCCATCTTTGAGTTCATCTTTGCTCAGGGACGAGCAAAAGGTAAGCTTGGGGAGTTGTTGACGGTCCTTAAGTACCAATTTTAACCGTCAACTAAACATGAAAAAGGATCCATATGCAATTCACATCTAGATATAGGGGGGTTTACTAATGAAATTCCACATGTTTTGGTGAATGACTGTTTCTGCAGGGGGTTATCAGGAAATACCAAGGAAAGGCCCACATGTCATGTTTACATAGAGATAATTATCAACCGCATAATTTTCTATAGTCTAGAGTGTTCCAGGAGACGTAGGAAGAGACGAGAAGGCCAGCGGGCCCAGGGGCAGGGCGCCCGCCCTACCCCCTAGGGCGCCCGCCCTGGCCAGAGAGCCAATCAGCACCAGCCTCGCGGATTAGGGTTCCACTGCCTTTGAGGTTAAATTTAACCCCTCCATTAAGGTCGGTTTGATCCGACGGCTGACGTTTATTTGAGGGGAATATATAAGGCGGACCCCTGCCCCCTAGCTAAAGGCAATCCATTATTCAATTTACATATTTTCCAGAGAGGATTTGCCAGAGAGGATCTCTTATGGATCTATTCTCTAGGGCTTAGCATTCAAGAGAAACTATCCTTAGTTTCTATGTGAGATTAGAGTTTACTCTTCTAGATTGAGAGAGTTAGAGTGGAGGTGTGGATTGGAGGAAGCCCAGCCTGTCGGTGTCTCCTCTCCCATTTGTATCTTCAGGATCAAGACTCCTAACCCGAGGCTTGCTCCTAGGATTTCTTCGGTATTTCGACTTCTAATTCTAGTAAGTTCTCTGTTTTATTATTCTTCAGTCTATGAGTTTACTTTATTCTCTTTGCATTGAGAGTAGGGTAATCGTCTTTAGCGTAAACGTGGCGTTTGGGCTAGGATCCTCATAGATATCCCCTGTCTAGCTGGATCTGTGGTAGTAGCTCGGAACGTGACAATTCCGTAGATACCTTTGGAACCCACAATCCCGTTAGAAGGACTAGTAGGGTTTATAGGACGCGTGCTAAGCATCCTCTGAGGTGTCTCTTATCTCGACGGTTCTCCCCAATAGAATAATAGCTCATATCTTATATAGACTAGAACGAGAGTGTTGTCACGGTCTTCTCTAACCGCTCATATCAAAATCACCTTGTTTGTAGCCTAAGGGTTAATAGCATAGATTTGGTTAGTCAGATGCATCATTTCTCCCTGTGGATAAATAAATACGATACTCTGGATAATCTCCCGGGTGTAGTGCTCACCGGTATCCGTGCGCTTGCGGATTACTTCCTAGTGATTCTTCTGTTTGTGTTAACAAATATCAATAATGAACTAGAACTAGAAGAACTAGATCTAGACAACTAGAGGGACCTCTCTCCTTCTCTATAATTGAAACCCTAGCTTTTGCTCTGGAGAAGAATAATGAGATGAGATGATCCTCAGGGCGGTCAGGGGCCTTGCTTATATAGCCTCCTCAAATGAACGTCGGTCGTCGGATCAAACCGACCTTAGGCGAAGGGTTTAGATTGATCCTCAAAGGCGGTGGAGCATAATCCGCGAAGCAGAAGCTGATTGGTCCTGGGGGTAGGACGGGCGCCCTAGGGGCTAGGGCGGGCGCCCTGGTCTCGGGCCCGTTCTGCCTCCCATTCGTTCTAGTGTCTTCTAGAACCTTCTAGAGTACAGAAAATTGTGCAGTTGATAAATATCTCTATGTAAACATGACATGTGGGCCTTTCCATGGTATTTCCTAATAACCCCTTGCAGAAACAAACATTTACCAAAACTCATGGAATTCTGTCAGTATAAAGCCTAATTCTAGCTATGGGCTTCATTTATATCCTTTTCCTTCTTTAGTTGACTGTTAAAATTGGTACTTAAGGACCGTCAACACTTGTCTCATACCATTGGACGTCGGGCGCGTCGACCAGCTCGGCTGCGGCACTGGAACTGCCGTTAGGTCGCCATGAGCACGCGGTTCCGCTTGGGGGATGTAGAACCAGCGGGACCTATATTCCGCCACCTTAGATTTGAGAGCAGTGGCAATGTACACGTCTGCCATCCCTTCACGAAGCTAAAGGTACACCGACCCGATGATCCGAGACACCCCGGTGCCGTTGTACTTCAAATGAAAGAAGTAGCAGAAGAGATCAAAGTGGGGGTCAATCCCTAAATATGCCTCACAAAGATGAATGAAGACCGCGATGTGCAACACCAAGTTGGGGTGGAAGTTGCACATCGTGATCTGGTAGTACTCCAAGAGACCGCAGAGAAACAGATGAACAGGGACACCAAAACCACACCAGAAGAAAGGCTTGAAGACGACGAGCTCACCGGTATTGGGAGTAGGGAACTCCTCCCCCGTCGCAGCCCTCCACTCCACAATTGCCTTATCCTGAAGGACGTCGAGGGTAACAAGGAGTTGGATATCCTCTTCCTTCAGCGTGCACTTCGACCAATCCCTGGTCCAATCTGGCAGCATCACTTTCGCCTTCTTCGCGGACTTCTCCACCGCCGTCTTCGACGAAGCATGGGTGCGGGATCCCCTTTTCGGCGCCATTACTGGACTAGGGCAAATGGAATCCAAAATCCGCGGTGGAATAGAAGGGCAAGAAGTGCACAAGCGAAGGGTGATGGAGAAGATTGGGGAAGACGAAAGGCTCTGCAGTAGGAGAAAACAACCACCGCCAAGCACAACCTTTTCTATCGAGCGGTACGGTGCTTTGCCTCCCAAGGTTTTTGGGAAACTGCAACGGTCTAATGCGCGACCGCCACGATACCCGCTTTCCGCGGCGTAGACAGCTCGCCTCAGCATGGGCCGCTAACCGCGTGGTTAATTCGTCCCACTTACCTCTTTATTCCGTATTTCTTCCAAAATACTTTCCTCGATTTACGGTTAATAATTTACTAAATCCCTAAAACTCCGTAGTACCGGGGACTGAGTATACAATTTTTTCGAGAATTTTTTCGTAGCTACAATACCTCTGCTACAGTAAACTGGTCGCCAAGATTCACCAACTGCCAGAAGCAGCAACACTCGGGGACTTCGTCGACCACAGCTACGACTCAGGCACCTCGTCGCCACCTCCCGACCAGGCACGGGGACTCCACCGATTAAAGATTTGAACAAGGCTCGGGGACTGTGACCTCCGCGTCCATGTCCCTGGCAAACATACGCCAGCCTACAATGGCAAATACTCGGGGACTGCGAACACTACAGAAAGTTGTGATCCTGATACAAGAATCATCACGCTCGTTGCATCAGGCTCGGGGACTACGGGTATTCACAGTCATTTTTGACAAAACTTATGTTTCCATATTCTTGCAATTTGTATCCTGTATAAAGCTTGGTACCACGATCATACTTGACCTACTACCAAGCTCGGGGACTAAGTGGGTACACTTCACCTTGCGGTGAATGTATTGATTTCTTTCTCGACAAACTCTGTTGTTTCCATGGTGTTTTATAGAGTCTAAGTGGGTACACTTCACTAGGAAAGGACTTTCAAAATATTCTTCTTCAGCACGTCACATTCTTCCAACAAGCAGTCGTAGCCTTCGACGAGGCGACCTATTCACGGATCACGCTACGGCGTTCTCGACCAGTCCGACCTAGTCCGGAGGCCTCTCCGAGCTGCCTTGACCAGGGAGCCTGGTTGGGACTCTGCAACGATGTTCACACATGAAGGAGATTAGTCGGACGCCTCCCCGAAGGACAATGTCGCGGGCTCGCCAGAAGAATGCAACACGCTCGGGGACTTGTTGGGGATATTACCTCGGCATACCCCCAGTGATCTATATGGGCCTTGTTGACATTTCTTAACGACATCACCAAGAACAGAGTTCTTAGCAATGGTGCCAAAAATGCATGGTATGTAATTAACTTGTCTTTAGCAACTAGTCACTTATCTTTTCCCTTATACTCCTAAGCATGGAACTAAGTTGTCATCCCTAATTATAGAGCTAGGAATATTTTATGGTACTTATGTAATATTCTATATTTTATGTAAGACTAGGCAGAAATAAATAATGATAGATATGAAATGTCAAGGAATAATGATTCTGCAAGCGGACAGATTAAATATACCATTGTAGCATTTTACCTAGAGTATTACCATGTTGTCATTTATATTCTACCACTGATAATCTATAGTATTGATAACAAGCATATGAAATGAATGAAGTGATTTAACTATCAATGATCTCTACTCTTAAACAGGGGTAAATCACATGATAAATATATATATATAAATGATAAGGGTAAATTGATCGGTCATCATCACAATAATAATAAGGATAAAGTTATCTAGAGCATTCTAGTCACTACACAAGCGTCATCTAATACAAGTAATAAAGAAATAACTCCTAAGTATTCTAGCTACCGTCAAAGCTATGCTAGTTAGTGTAAGTACATCTAGTAATAATTGTTAAGTAATACTACCAATATTCCCAACCACAATAGGGTCGTGAACAGGATGAGTTGAGTTCACAAACCTCAGATATAGCAAGATATCCTCAACCTGACTGATGAGGACATCATCGGCTCACATTTGACCATGTTAACTACCTCTAAACCAAAGGTGCAACCATTCTATATGAGTATTATAATTGATATGTTTGATGAATTGGTGTTGCACCGCAAAGTATGTATATTGTCATTTTTAGAATTGTTTACATGGATTAAGGGAAGGTTCGATTCCATATGGAAAGCATGGATGGTTAATGAAGTTGATTGGGGACCAACTCCAAGTGTTCCTAACGTCCTCCACCAGGCCACCACGTCAATTTGGATCCAAGGAAAGCAAGAGTCCAAGTCCAACACGTTTTGGAAGTTCAATTCGGACTGCAGAAGAGTTTAAACTTGCGACGGTTGCCACGACTTCATACGGACTCCGATTGAAACGTTCTAGGACTTTTTGGAAAGCTTATCAAGTCTACATTCCAATGGGTCCAAACTCATATTTATATATTATTAGATGCGTGCGCAGTAGATAGTTTAATCCCGACAGCTTTTCTTCCAATGGTGTTGCATCACCCAATTTTGAGCCCATGGCCCATGTATCAACTTGGGTCGATTAGGGACTCATCCTAGGGTTGTTGGACGACCCCAGGACCCTTGTGGTCATCCTCCCTCCTCCTTATATCCCCCTAGAGCCGCCACAAATAGATTGGGTTTTGTTTAGATGACAGTTTAGCAGCTGCTACTTCCTTGTAGACGCGTGTGTCCACTAGACCATCCGTTCTACTTGATTCGGAACCCCACCTTCATGTGTATCAGATTTGAACCTTCATCTCTTATTTGCAATTGAGTGCTTGTTCTACTTGTTCTTTCTTGTTCTTCGATTGCTTGCAGGAATAACTCTAGTGGTTTGGTTGGTTGTGATCCGCAAGATTGTGATCAACTGCTGGATTTGGTGTATCGATTGCTAAGGTGCAGCATCCTTGGACAGTTGTAGTCGGATCGTGAACGTCGTTCCAGTAAAATCAAAGTTATCTATCTCCACTGAAAGATCGGGACACCCATACCCCCATCACTGACAATTCCTCCCTACCAAACCATCATATGGGGGAAGCCTACAAAGGACTCAGTGGATCTGTCACGTCCACAATCTACTTCATGACCCGGTACAACTGGTGGCATCCGCAGATAAGTAATGTATCTAAGCACCATGCCTACATACTGCCTACAAAGTGCTCTAGATGAACTACGGTTTATGGCTCTGGATGACTAGATCTCCTATGACATAGACTAAATGGATCTGAATGATCTGAGAATGATCCAAGATTTTTTGGGATTGCTTCCAGGGGGGTATGTGTCGACGAAATATGCATCGCAGTCTACCTAGAGGATACCCTACGGTAGTAGATTGTAGGCGGAGGTGTGGCGACGGCGATCAAGTGTAACACAGAGAGTGTAGACACGGCGATTTAGACACGTTCGGGCCGACAAATCACCGTACTACCCTACGTCCTGTGTTCTGGTGGCTAGATTGATCTGAGTACTAGGTTACAAGATCTATAGATGATCTGAGAGAGAGGTTTTTGGAGGGGGTCCCTGCTCGCCTTATATAGCCGGGGAGCAGGGTTACAATTTCCGTATCCTAACAGATTACGATCGGTCCCTCAAGGCAAGGGATCCGAGTCTATCTACTAGGATCTTCCTTGGCGAGCAAGACTTCTTCGGAGTCCTTGGCGAGCATGACAGGCTGGTCGCGTGCCGCAAGGCCTCGCGGGCCGGGCCATCTTCTGGTCGGTAGGCCCATAAGGTCCCTGGGGATATACTGAGGTAATATCCCCAACAAGTCCCCAAGCACGTTATATTCTTCCGGCGAGCCCGCAACATCGTGCTTGGAGGTGTTCAGCTGGTCGCCATCATGTGTCGTTGTCGTCGTGAAGCCCCGACCAGGCTCCCTGGTCGCGGTGCTGATTGGAGCAGCCTCCCGACCAGGTCGGGCTGATTGGGAGTATCATAGCGTGATGGGCGAACTGGTCGCCTTGTCGGGTGCTGCGACTGCTTGTCGGAAGGATGTGACGTGCTGAAGAAAAAACTTTTGAAAAGTCCTTCCCTAGTGAAGTGTACCCATTTAGGCTCTGCAAAAAGCAACACAAAAAATAGCAAAGCATTGTCGAGAAGAAAACCAGTACATTCACCGCGAGGTGAAGTGTACCCAATTAGTCCCCGAGCATGGTAGCAGGTGAAGTATGCACGTGGTGCCATGCTTTATAAAGAGATGCATAAGGTATGTAAATTGAAGCATGAGTTTGGTAAAACGACTGCGAATACCCGTAGTCCCCGAGCCTGATGTAAGAAACTAGAAGCTTCTTGTATCAGGATCATATATCTGAAAATTGAAATACTGAAATACGAGTGTAATAAGAAACGACTGCGAATATCCGTAGTCCCCGAGCTTGATGTAAGGAGCTTAGGAGGTTCTTGCATCGGGGTCATGTTTCTTGATTTGCAGTCCCCGGGCGTCAGTCACTGGGTGTTATTCTTCAGTGCCATGGCCGCAGTCCCAGAGTCTTGCTTGGTATTACTTTGGACGAAGTCCCCGAGTCTAGTCGGGAATGCGACTCGGCAGCCGAGTCATGGTTGCTGTCGACCTAGTCCCCGAGTGTGTTTATATCGCAAGCTCTATTTATCCTGCTGACTATACTACTGTAGCCATGTTACTTGTAGCTGCACAAAATAGATTGTAACAAGATTGCGCATCCAGTCCCCGAGACTGTAGCATTAGTGATATTCAAAAAAATCATTAGCCATAAATTGATGGAATTATCTAGAAGTAAATATGTAATGGAGAACAGAAAGGAAGTAAATGGGCCGAATTAACCGCGCAGTTAGCGGCCCAAGTCGCGGCACAGAGAGTCGGTGTGGCGGTTCCTTATTTGATCGTTGCGGTTTCCCAAAAACCCTGGAAGGGGAAGCGTCGCGCCGCTTGGTATAAAGGGAAAGCGGCGACGGCGGTGGTTTCACATCTTCTCCTTTGTATTGTAGTATCTCACATTCTTCGATCTACCTTGCTTCCTGCTCCGTGCGCCACCGCGGATCTTGCTTCTCTTCCGTCCTATCCTGACGATGGCTCCTCAGAGGAAACCAAATACTCGTTCGTCAACGAAGAAGGGGGGAAAGTCCTTGCGTATGGTGGATGTTCTTCCGGATTGGACCAAATATTGGGCCAAATGCACCCTGAAGGAGGAGGATATCCAACTTCTCGTTACCGCTAGTATGCTTCAGGATAAGTCTCTTGTGGACTGGAGGCCGGCGACCGGAGAGGAGTTCCCGACTCCTAACACCGGTGAGCTCGTCCTCTTTGAGCCTTTCTTCTGGCGTGGAATCGGGGTTCCTGTTCACCCCTTTCTTCGTAGTCTCTTGGAGTTTTATGAGATTGTGTTGTGCAACCTCCACCCCAATTCAGTACTGCACATCGCAGTTTTTGTACATTTTTGCGAGGCGTATTTGGGGATTGAGCCGCATTTCGAGTTGTTTCGCTATTTCTTCCGCCTCAAGCCGAATGGGACCGCCTCGTCCCGGGTTGTAGGCTCTGTGTATCTTCAGCTCCGGGAGGGTATGGCAGATGTGTATCTTGCTACCCCGCTGCCTTCTAAGGTAGCAGAGTACAAATCCCGATGGTTCTACATTCCTCAGGAGAGGCCGTATGCACGAGGTGATTCGGCGGAAATTCCAGTGTCGAAACCTAGTTGGTCGGAGACTCGTTCGCTAGCGGCGATGGAGCAAGTGAGGGAGCTGCTGGCGCTTGTGGACCGTTCGTCACTTGATGCGGTTTTGGTTGGTTGGAACTTTGTTATGAGGCGTTGTCAACCTTGCAAGGACAGGGTTCATCTTGCCTTTCTTTATACTGGTCGTCGCGACCCGACCCGGGAAACGCCGCATGGAATGGAGCCAGAAGAAGGTTTTGATCGACTTGCTACAATCTTTGATCTTAGTTTTCCGTATATGGAGAATCTGCGGGGTTCGTTCCATGCTGGCGTACCCCCACCACCGGTAAGTTCTGGCTTCGCTTTTTGTAGCAATCTTCTAGCTTTTGTTTTTTGGCTTCCTTTTGCACTAATCCTCTTTTTTAGGACCGTGCCATCTTTGTTTCCCAAGTTCCTTCGACGTCGTGGCCTCCTGGTGTCGATCGGGCAAGGAGAATGCACACTGTCTCCGGTGAAGGTGGTCACGAATCTTCTGGCGAGCGAGTGGTTCGTGAGCCCCTTGCTGAAAAGCGCCGAGTGCGTGGTGATCGGTTGGGGAAACGCCCGGTTGATCCTCCCCGGAAGAAGGTGAAGCCGTCAGTTGGTACTAGGGGCAAGTTTGTTATTAATGAGGGCGCAGCTCGTCCTCCGTCGTTGATATTTGGTTGGACTGATGAGGGGTCAGACGAGGATGATGGGCCGGCCATGACCCTGGACGAGGAAGGGTGCTTCGGCTCGAGTGCCAAAGTGCAGAAGACATCCCCTGCTCCATCGCGCCCTTCGGTGGCCGCCGGGAGTGCCTTTGTGGAGGAACGGTCTGCCCCATCAGTGGAGCATCTGCCTAGGGATGTGCCACCGAGTTTTATGGGGGGTCCTCCTGGTCGGAGGTTCATGAGGGCGCCCTAGAAGTCAGACTTGTAAGTACTTCACCTTACTTTTGTTTGGGTCTTGATTGCCTTTCTTATGATGTGGATTTTGGTAGGGCGCCAGAGTCCAAGGATCCGCCAGTTCTTCATGGTAACGTGTCGGGCGTTGCTGGGAATGCGCATGACGAGTTTGTCTCAAGAGGATGTGGCTCTCCTATGCCTGCATATTCCTCAACTTGTGAGGGGGATCCCATTTTCGTTGAAGCTACTGGTGGTGGTGCGGCGTTTGTTGATACTGCTTCTCGTTCTACGATAGAGGATGTTCCCACCGAACTAGTGCATGGTGGTGCGCCAAATCTGTTGATAGCCTCGGCGCCGAGTCTGCGGCCAGAGAAAAGGAAAAGGGCTGAGGTGCTACTTGAGGAGCCAGAGTCAGTGGAGGAGATTCCTTGTGTAGGAGGCGAGCCAAAGCCGACGCCGGTCCGGACTTTTCGCCGTGCCGGTGAGGACTTCGTTGTTGTCGAGGATGACGAGGCCAAGGAGGAGGCAGCGGCCTTCCTTAATGATACGAGCGACCTGTTCGGGCGAGTCAAGGTAACTGTGATACCTCTGCTGCTTTGATATTGCCTCTATGTCTCCTTTGTTTGATGTGTCATCGCGTGGCTGTAGGGGCTTTTTAAGTCCGAAAGGGAGCATAAGGTGATGGCCGACCAGCTGGCTAAACTAACTGCTGATAATGAGCGTCTGCGCGGTGAAGTCGCTCGTGTCGAAGGTTAGTTTGCAGGACTGGAGGAAAGCTTGGAGGTAGCACATCAGCGTGCACAGGTGTTACAGGCCGCAATTCGAGATCGAGAGTGTGAAAACGCGAAGCTTTAGTCACATGTTGAGAAAGTCGAAAAGCTTTCCGCTCGTGAGTCTCTATTGCTTCCTGATTTTAATGGTTGTTACCTCAGTCTTGTGATGGCTTTTCCTGCTCGTTGTGTAGAACTGCTCGGTGCTGAAGAGGCCAAACGTCTTGCAGAGGAGAAAGCCGATGTTGCCGAACAAGAGATTTACAAGATGCGAGCGATGCATGAAGGTAGCGCTTTAATATCTGTCGCTTTGCTTGTAAGGCTTCCTTACTTGGTGTTTTGTTGTTTCCGCAGCTTACCGGGGCAATGTTCGACTTTAATTTGCAGACCTGTAGGTGAAGGTGGATTCTTACTACAACAACTTCTGGTCGTTGGCGTGGGAGATCGCCCCCGTGGTGGAGTGTGTTGATGGCAGGATGTTCATCCCTGAACCTGTATATCAAGCGACCATGGAGGGTGTGCTGACGAGGGTTCACAGTCTGTGGACCAGACTTCGGTCTTTTACAACTTCAACCGCGCAAAGTGTGGCTGCTCATGGCCTGGCTATGTTGCAGTCACACTACCCGAAGCTTGATCTTGGTCGGGTGGTGGCTGGGTTTGCGTCAGGAACGTCGGATGAGGAGGCGGAGCGTCTGGAGGTTGATGTTGATCGCGTAGCGGAGATTGTAACTAAGGATGTTGATCTGTTCACTGCTGGACAGCAGTAGTTTGTATCCCAGATACAAGAATTCGGACGTGTAAGTGAAAACTACAAAGTTGTATTATATCTGGGCGGTGAGCTTTTGTTTCACTTGTATGTCCTGTCGTGCCTACTAAGTCGTGAGCCGTAGCGATGAATCGTTCAGCCCTAGGTTCCCTATGGTCCGGATTGTAGAGCCCAGAGCTTCTGCACGCGTAGGTGCCATAGGGATTACCAAGGAGGTATGCTGCTGGCAACCCGCGGTGCAGAGGGAGAACTGCTCATGCACGCTTAGGGAGATGTCAGGGATAGTACCTTTTTCCGAGAGGCTCGATCGTGGCGTGACTAGGGCCTATGGAGACCGTTCCTGCAGACGCTGGGCGCAAAGCCATGCTGCTTGTAGAGTTGTCGACCATGTCATGGTTGTATACAGATTCTAGGAACACGACCTCGTGGCCTTCGACACAAATGATGCCTCTTGATTGATGGAGAGATATCATTTGAGAGGTCTATCGATATGATCATAGCGTATAGGGTAGCTACTTCTATGTGCTATGCAATCGATAGGCCAAATTCGAAAGCTTCCGGTCGTGGCCAGGCTGTTTGGAGACAACGCCATAATGCGTTTTGGAGAGGTCGTCAAATACTATGGGAGTGTTTTGGAGATATCGCTGGACGTCGTAGGCCTTTTATCGTGGTCGCCGGACGCCGTGAACGTCTTGTAGACGTTGAATTGTGTACACAAGGTATATAAAACATAGTATTTTATTTATGTATTTGGAGGTAGATAGTACAAACTTTTGTTGGGAAACTCTAAGCTTTGGAACTTTTCGCGGTGCTGAGGCCGAGGGTCTTCACGCGTAACTACGGGAGGGATCAAAGCCGATCGTTGCTGCCTTTGCTTCCTTTGTTCTCTTGGCGGCGGGCCTGTCATTGGTGCTGGAGTTGTACTTGTCCTGGGTATGGGGTTTCTCGGCGGCGTTGATTGTCTGCTCGCATTCGTATGCGACTTTTAGGTCGGTGCGGAGGCTGAGGATGCCTTGTTGCGTCGGGATCTTCAGCACCATGTACGTGTAGTGCGGGACTGCCATGAGCTTGGCTAGCGCCGGACGTCCGAGGATCGCATGGTAGGATGTTTTGAAGTCGGCGATGATGAAAATGATATTCTCGACCCTGAAGTGGCTCTGGTCGCCGAACTGTATGAGAAGTGTAATATGTCCTATTGGTGTGGATGCCTTGTCTGGGATGATACCCCAAAAAGGGAAGTTTGTCGGTAGGAGGTCCTTCCTCGAGTAGTCGAGTTGGCGGAAAGCGTCGGCGAAGATGATATTGAGCGCGCTGCCGCCATCAACTAGCACCTTCCTGAAGTGGCATGTTGCGATCGTTGGGTCGACGATGAGTGGGAAGCGGCCAGGGTATCTATAATCCATTCACTCGTCTTCTCCGGAGAAGCTAATTGGTTGTTCCAACCAGTCGAGGTAGCGAGCATTGGCTGAATTATCTCCTATTGCTGAGACCGAGTAGACATCCTTGCGAACTTGGCGACGTCTTCTCTCTCCTTCCGCGACCACGCTGCCCCCGAAGATGGAGTACGTCATTGAAGTTGGTCGGAACTCCGGGGCTTGCAGTACTTGGTCCTTGTCCCTGTCAGAGTCATCTTTCTTCGCTCTCTTGTCGCTTCTTGCCTTCACTACAGACTCAAGGAGATCACAATTGCGCATGGAGTGTTTGGAGTTTTTGTGTATAGGGCACGGGCCATCGAGAATCTTCTCATCGCTAGCATTGTAGTTCTTCTTTGGTCGTGTGTTCGTGTTGGCGACATAGCGGTTTTCGCGCCTATAGTCGTACCTCTGTGGGTAACGCTCGGAGTTTCCCAATCGGTAGTCCCGGTGGTCGCCAGCCCTCCCCTCGCTGCGGTAGTCTGGTCGGCGATCGTTATCCCTTGTACGTTCCGAAGATCGAGAGTAGCGCCGCCTGTTCTCCCTGCTGCGGGTGGCGTCATCTTGATTGGCATAGGGATTCGCGATTGTCATGAGTTCTTCTATGGTTGTTATGCTTTTCCACGTCAGCTTATTTCGGAGGTTGTCCGTCCGCAGGCCGTTGGAGAAGATGGTGATGGCCTCTGGGTCGGAGATCTCTGCGAAGTTCATCCGCTTATCGGAGAAACGCCTGATGTACTCTTGGAGGCTCTCGTTGCTCCTCTGGCGGACGCTCTCCAAGTCGTACCTTGTCCCAGGCTAGACACATGTGGCCTTGTACGTCTTGATGAAGATTTCCTTGAGTTGTCCCCAGGTGTGGATGGTGCCTTCTGGGATTTTTTGGAGCCAGCAGTTGGTGGAGGTTGACAACATCACCGGGAGGTAGTTAGCCATTACGTCTTGATTTCCTCTAACGACGTAGATAGCTATCTCGTAAGTAGACGCTCATTGCTCTATATTTGCCTTGCTATCATACTTTTCCACCAACGTGACTCTGAAGTTCGGGGGCCACTGGATGTAGCGGAGGCGTGCGGAGAAGGGGTGCAGTACTCCTATTGCTCTTTGCGCTGGTGGTAGAGTCTGACCACGGCAGAGGTTGTCATCATTGTACCATGGGGATCTGTTTCGACGTTCCCTTGGGGATCTGTGTCTTTCACGCTCGCCGTCGTTGTGAGGTGGTGATCCTCGCCTCTGCTCCCTCGGAGGGCCTTGGCGCGGCGGTGTAGGTGCTCAATCACGCCGGGGCCCGTCAAGTTCTTCGTCGTCACGGAGTGGGGATCCCCGCCTGGGCTCCCTTGGCAGGCTTCGTGGGTGGTTCCTGCTGTGGGACTAGCCGGAGAATTCGGGCGGAGGACCCGCCTTGTTGACCTGGACCGCCGCCGCCATGATGTGGGCTTCTATCTTCTCAATCTCGGGCGTGGGGGGAGCTTGGAGAGCTCATAGGCGGCCACCGCTAGATTGGCGCTGGGGGTCGGGTACACCGGAACGTCACCCACCTTGTCAAAGTCCTGCTGGAGGTTGCGTCATGGCGGACGATCACGATTCCTCTGCTCCAGCTCACTTTGTTCTCGTGCGAGTCGCTCCTGCTTGTGGCGCTCCTCATCGCGCTTCTCTTGCTCGCGGCGCTCCAATTCGCGCCTCCACGCACGCTCGGCGTTGTGTTGTTCTCTTGCGACGCGTTCGGCGTCCGTCTCGTTGTCGGGGGCGACGCTATCTGCGGACACTTGAAAAATTAACCCCCGAAGCCCGGAGGGAAATCTGGTAAATTGCTGGTCCACCCGGAGGAGTCAGCGATCTCTGTCCCTGTGGCGGTGGCTGAACCCGACGAGATTGTGCCATCGAGGGACACTGCCTGGTCGGAGTCATCGGAGACTATGGAGATGATGACGGTTTACGATGGGGGCTGTCGGGATCTGGTCGGAGACCGATCGGTACATTTGGCGCTGGAAAGCAGCGGCCTGATTACTGAGCCCATAAGGCATTGTTGGAGAAGGGCGGACGTCCCTGGTCGTCGTGGCCATCGTCTTCGGCGGGGACCGGCGGCGGCATGGTCGGCGGCCATGGTGGCCAGAGAGTCGGCGTCGTGCCACCTGCACGAGGTCGAGGCAATCCATAATACCGCTGCTGGAGCGATCGATGGCGTCGACCAGGTCGTCGATGTCGATCTTCTTTCGCGAGTGGGATATCAGCGCAGCGGAACGATGCACGGGCGGCGGTGCATCTGCGCCGTGTGGAGTAGATCCGACGGTCCAGGACATAGATCCGATCTGGAGAATGGTGCCGGTCGCCAGGAGGACCATCGAGTCCGGGAAAGTAACCGCTTGACGAGCCATGAAGTCGATGCACACACGCCCTACCTAGCGCGCCAACTGTCAACGAAATATGCGTCGCAGTCTACCTAGGGGATACCCTACGGTAGTAGATTGTAGGTGGAGGTGTGGCGACGACGATCAAGCGTAACACAGAGAGCGTAGACACGACGATTTAGACAGGTTCGGGCCAGCAAATCACCGTAATACCCTACGTCCTATGTTCTGATGGCTGGATTGATCTGAGTACTAGGTTACAAGATCTGTAGATGATCTGAGAGAGGTTTTTGGAGGGGGTCCCTGCTCGCCTTATATAGCTGGGGAGCAGGGTTACAATTTCCTTATCCTAATAGATTACGATCGGTCCCTCAAGGCAAAGGATCCGAGTCTATCTACTAGGATCTTCCTTGCCAAGCAAGACTTCTTCAGAGTCCTTGGCGAGCACGACGGGCTGGTCATGTGCCGCAAGGCCTCGCGGCTGGGCCGTCTTCTGGTCGGTAGGCCCATAAGGTCCCTGGGGATATGCCGAGGTAATATCCCCAACAATATGTCCTCCTATTTATAGCCCGGTGGGATGCATGACAGCCATTGGATCAAACTGACTTCACATAGGGCTGAGATGACTCCTCATAGGCGGTGGAGGAAGCTTCCAGAAGATGGCGGGCAGCGGGCCCAGGGGATGCCGCTAGGTCCCACCCCATGCCGGCCGACCCCACCTGGCAGGGGTTGGTGCCTCGCTTCGCTCCGGTGTCTGTCGGATCCTCTATGAGTATTTTGGCAGGTGTTTCTTCACGGGATTTATTTGATATCTTCTCTGATTTGCTTTCCTTTATTCTCTTTTCTGGAATAGTCCTGGGAAAATAATGAAACACTAAAACTCTTGGAAATTGTTAATTAAAGCCATATATTTCTAGATATTATATTTGATTGATCCATTTATTCAATTTATAATTGCTTAAAAAGTTGACGCTAAGGACCGTCAACAAGCTCCCCTAAGCTTACCCTTTGCCAGTCCCTAAGCAAAGTCTTTCTAATAAACTTGGATCAGGAGTTGCTGCAATGCTTTCACACCTTATAAGTTCACATGTTTTCAAACAAAAATTCTTCTATGAATTAGAAAAAATTACTCTAACTTTCGAACTCACCTGTATTACCTTTAACTATGGGACTTTTACTATCACTTGGGTCTTGAGGAATCAAAAGACAGAGTAATCGAGTCAGGTACTATGTCTCAAACTCTTCACTCTACCAAAATTCTGTGTTTTGCAAAGTTTTCGAAATAAAACTCAGAGCTTAATTGTATAACATCCTCAAGTCTCTTATGTATGTGGTATTTGTGGATCTCACTGAGGCAATAATGTCATGCCCTCTTATACTAGTAAATATAGTGGAGTTCATAGGAATGGCTTAACAAGGTTATCATAGTTACTTTGTATATATTGTAAAGTCAAACAATAGATCCACAGAGAGTCAAGTCATACAATCAAGTGAAGATGTGCAGGTGTATGGATATGGTGGTGATGGTAATGGTGAAAACCTAATTCTACTTTGCTCCTTGGAATAAATATCTCTCTTTTGGAATTTGGAATTTTGAACAATATGGCCAGAGAGTATGCGCTATCTTATTCTTTATTTATTTTTCTTGAGAGGTGCGTCGGACACTTGTCCATTTTTAATTCCTCTCTTTTCTCTACTACTTCTTTGATTTTTCGAATAGCTTTTGCATACTCATATCTCTATTACCATACAAAAAAACTGCTGAGAGAATATAACAAGAATTTGGAGCATTTATTTGGAAATGGATATTTTTGGTGGTGGTTACTCTTAGTGTAAGAGTAAGACCTTTTTCTGGTGGATGAATGGCATGTTACTGCGCCTACTCCAGTGTAGAGTAGTGCATATTTGGGTGGTGTGTACGTGATCTTGATTCAAAAGCATGACGAGACTCTTCACAGGGTCTAAAGGTTGACAACACTAAATACAAAGA
The DNA here is from genome assembly GCA_022036555.1 of Microstegium vimineum. Lineage (NCBI taxonomy): Eukaryota > Viridiplantae > Streptophyta > Magnoliopsida > Poales > Poaceae > Microstegium > Microstegium vimineum. The sequence goes on along the minus strand of CM039119.1, from coordinate 32,250,793 downwards.
CAAGTAGCATGAATGAGTCTTCCTAATCTAAATGTATATGTATATGGCTTTGGTAGGAATTCAAATTATGTCATACAAGAGCTCATCATGTAAGATTTTAAATTTTCAAAAGATAAATCACCAGAACTTAGCATCGCTAGGAGTAAGATAAATAGCAGCTAGACCTTCATATCATATCTCCCAACTACCTAGACTTAGTTTAAGTATATGTCTCCACAAGTTTCAGGTTCAGAGTAAATTCTCAAATCAAAGTGGTTTTAACCAAAACTTAGGAGAATTCAAGTTTGGAAACTAGGTACTTAAAAGGAGAATTCAGAGCAACTATTCATCATTTCCAAGACAAAATTAAAGTTCATAGCTTTTATTGACTCTAACAAATTAAACACACACCCTAACTAATGATATCTTTATTTAGGACTCTTAAGACTCAACAGCCATGGACCTTCATGTGCCCATATATTTTTGGCAATTTTAAGTTTTCTTATGATACTATGGTGAACCTTCATGTGCTCACATATTTTTAATATTTTATTACTATAAGATAGACTCTATAAATAGTATAGATATACTAACCTGTTAACTAGGGGTGCCCTCCCCCAAGCTTGATTTTGCTATGGTTGAATTGAATGATCTTTGGAAGTAGCCTTCTTGTTGGGCTCACTCCTTCTTGGTGCTTTCAATCCTGCATAGTTATACTCCAACAAGAACAAACAAAACTCGAGGCTCCATTATGACAATGGGTTAGCGGTCAGCAAAAAGAGTAATTGAATATTCTCATGAGCTAATTTAAACTTTATAGATTCTAACAGGAATTGAATATCTTATATATATTTTTTAGAATTTTCTATTTTATAATGCAAAGAAAATAAAATTTATTTTTATGCCAACACAGTAAGTTTCCTTATGGTATTACCATAAGTTCTCTCACATGAGGCTTAGGATTTTATAATGCCATGATAAATAAATATTTATTTTGTTTTCTTTAAAAATGCAGAAAGATAAAGGTGATAAATTACTAATGATAATTAATTAGGTAACTAATTAGATAACTACCATTTTTACCTTGTGGCAAAGGAACGGGATTTATAGTCTACCGATAAAACTAGATAGGAGAGAGAGTACTTACTTGTCAGATTTATCATCTGAGGTTGACTCAGATGACTCCTCCTTGTGTAGTGGCGTATCTTTGTTCTTCTCCATCCATTCTTGTGCTTGCACTAGTGTCTCTTCTGCTTCTTCTTTTGCGTAGCTCCATCTTTTCAATTTCTCATCCCCACTCATCCCAACGAGGTTTCATTACTTCTTGTTCTTCATATCTTGTGATTTCACCAGGATAGTTTGCCCGGCCATCCCTCAACGGTTGGGTTGCTTGACGGCGGGTATGGCGTCTCCTTCTGTTACGTCTCTTCTTGGGCCGCATATGATAACTATTGAATTTACAGCATACCTTTCCAACAGGTAGGTTGAGGTGGATTTGTCCAGTTGCGATGAAGATGACGGCTCTAGCGGTGTTGAGGAACGGTCACCCCAGGATAAGAGTCATGTCTTCTTCATCCTGCATGTCAAGTACTACAAAGGCTACAGGAATATGTGAATCTTGAATTTGTACCACTATGTTCTTTAGGATGCCTTCGGGGAATCTATACGTCAAGTCTACCATCTGTAACTGCATGTATGTTGGGTACAAAGGTATACCTTCAAATAAATGATCATAAGTTACCTTTGACATTATGTTGACCCCTGATCCTGTGTCGCAGAAGGTCGAAGGGAAGACTGCCTTTCCGATTGTGCATTCAATGGTTGGTACTCCTGGATATCCCCTCTTCACTACATATGGTGAGGCAAGCAAGTGATCATGCTCCGTGTTAACTGGGTTGATCATCTGGACTGCTCCTTCTGAGATCTGGCTCTGCTTGTTCTTCCTCCTTTTTCTATTATTGTTCTTCTTCTTGGGTACTGCTGGTTGATCTTGTTCATACTTCCTTCGTGGTAGTGCAGGACTGTTGAGCATGCGGTTCTTGAATGAGAACTTCTCTTTCTTGTCTTTTATGGAAAAGACAATCTTGGCATTCTCCGCATAGATGATGGCTTTGGTTGTGCATAAGAATGGTGGGTGCTCTTTCATCTCCTCCTGTCTCCATGACCACAAAGTCAATTGGAACATATGATTATCCCACTCTGATGATGACTTCTTCTAGAACTCCCTCGGGGTAACATATGGACTGATCTGCAAGCTGCAAACGCATGTTTGTGTACAATAGGGGATCTCCCAATATCTTTTCATAAATTATCTTACGCATAATGTTGACACTTGCGCCAAAGTCATATATAGCTTCTGGGAAGGTATGACATCCTATAGACACAGGAATGACAGGCCTCCCTGGGTCACCTTTCTTCTCGGGAAGTGAATAGTCAATCCACTTCACATCAGCGGGCTGAGTGTAGTAGTTGGCTGCATTAAAAATGTCGACAAGATTTGCAGTTTCTAAATCTTTCGGTTGGCCCGGAATTACCTTCCTTTATTGGGGGAACAACAGCTACCAGCTGAGCTAATTGTATTTCTAATATTTTATTGAAGCTATTTTGATTTTTGATAGAAGAAGCAAAGGTATCCATCCTAGTATTTATATTTTCTAGTGCTTTATCATTGGATGCTACCTTTTTAGACATTTGTTCAAGTAGTTTGAACTGATCAGCAACTAATTCTCTTAAAGGTGGAAAATTGTAATTATTATTACTTTGGTAATTACCTTATCGAGGTTGCTGATTCCATCCTAGGTTTGGCTGATTCCACCCTTGGCCTTGCTGAGGATGATAGTTGTTATTGTTATTGATGAGTTCACATCCTCTTGCAATTCAAAACAACTGTTTCCTGAATGGCCAATATCTCCACACTCTTCACATATCATGCGAGAGTCATTGATATGCATGACATCTCTCTTCTCGATGTCTTGGCTTTCAAGCTTCTTCATTATAAGATCTAGCTTGGCGGCAACCATGTCAGCTTCCTTGAGTTGATGTATACCTCCTCCTCTCTTCCGAGGTTGATTGTGTTCTTCGTTCTAGCTCTGATTAGAGGCCATCTTCTCACACAGTGATATTGCATCGGAGAGCTTAAGTGACAGGAAGGCTCCTCCAGTTGCGGCATCCATAGATTCACGGGAACTAGTGACTAGTCCATGATAGAAAGTCTGTAACAATAGCCAATCCTCCATTCCATGATGAGGAAATCTCGCAATGTAGTCTTGAAAATGTTCCCATGCTTCAGCAAACGATTTATCATGTTGTTGCTGAAAACTTGAAATTTTTCCACGTAGAGCATTGGTCTTGCCTGTAGGAAAGAACTAGGCCAGGAAAGTAGTGGTACACTTATCCCATGTGGTGTTGATCTCTTTATTAGTGTAGAATCACTATTTTTCTTTCCCCAAAAGTGAAAATGGGAAAAGGCAGAGTAGAGTAGCATCTCTCGATACTCCTTTGATCATGAAGGTGCTGCAGATTTCAAGAAAGTGTTGTAAGTGTGCACTTGCATCTTCATGAGCCTTTCCACAAAACTGATTTGTTTGAACCATGGTAATGAGGGCAGGCTTGAGCTCGAATCCGTTATCTCCAACATTCACTGCAGGTCCAGTGCGGATGTTGGCAGTAGTTGGGGCAAAGAACTCGCGCAGCGTCTTCTCAGCCATAGCTTCAAAAGCAATTGCTAAAATTGATCCTGTAGGTTCTTCTTCTGATGTTTGAGCTTCCTCTCCTGAATAGTGAGCTTTAGCTGAGGGTGTTTCTGATTGTGAAATGCTAGTATCCCTCACTTTTGCAAGCTTTGGCTTCCTTCGAAGGAGTTTCTCTGGATTTGAAGTGAAATTATCTGGAAGAGAAAAATCGTGCATTCATTTACCCTGCATAAGATACAAAGATAGACAGAAACCAGGGTAAACCTATTTGAGTAAGAGGTTGATAGTTAATCGATCTTTATTCATATGTATATGGTTATCAATACTTCCTAAGTTTAGATACCTTCCCCGGCAACGACCCCAAAAATGCTTGTTGACATTTCTTAACGATATCACTAAGAACAGAGTTCTTAGCAATGGTGCCAAAAATGCATGGTATGTAATTAATTTGTCTTTAGCAACTAGTCACTTATCATTTCCCTTATACTCCTAAGCATGGAACAAGGTTGTCATCCCTAATTATAGAGATAGGAATATTTTATGGTACTTATGTAATATTCTATATTTTATGTAAGACTAGGAAGAAATAAATAATGATAGATATGAAATGTCAAGGAATAATGATTCTACAAGCGGATAGATCAAATATACCATTGTAGCATTTTACCTAGAGTATTACCAGGTTGTCATTTATATTCTACCACTGGGAAGGTCTAGTTAAAACTGATAATCTATAGTATTGATAACAAGCATATGAAATGAATGAAGTGATTTAACTATCAATGATCTTTACTCTTAAACAAGGGTAAGTCACATGATAAATATATGTAAATGATAAGGGTAGATTGATCAGTCATCATCATAATAATAATAAGGATAAAGTTATCTAGAGCATTCTAGTGACTACACAAGCGTCGTCTAATACAAGTAATAAAGAAATAACTCCTAAGTATTCTAGCTATCGTCAAAGCTACGCTAGTTAGTGCAAGTACATCTAGTAATCATTGTTAAGTAATACTACCAATATTCTCAACCACAATAGGGCCATGAACAGGATGAGTTGAGTTCAGAAACATTAGATATAGCAAGATATCCTCAACTTGTCAATTCCTCCCTACCAAACCATCATACAGGGGGAATCCTACAAAGGACTCAATGGATCTGTCACGTCCACGATCTACTTCACGACCCGGTACAACTAGTGGCATCCACAGAGAAGCAATGTATCTAAGCACCATGCCTACATACTACCTACCACTCGCCATATGATCAAATAGACGAGCGTTATACGAACATGTGCATGAACTCAATAGCAAACTAATTATACTAGATATATTAACGTAGACAATGAACAAAGTAAACAAGAACATATTAATGAAGAATAATGTTGCCTATAAATATCATATAACTGCATATAAATACTAAAAGAGAATAATAGAATAAGAACTATACCAGACTCCAATCTCTTGACAACTTTGGGAGTCCAAGATCGAATCTTGACTTCCTCTACTCTCGAATCTAACTAGGCTATGCTATGAACTAGAAAGTGCTCTAGATGAACTAGGGTTTATGGCTCTGGATGACTAGATCTCCTATGACTTAGATTGAATGGATCTGAATGGTCTGGGATTTTCTGGGATTGCCTCCAGGGGGGTATGCCCTCCTATTTATAGTCCGGTGGATGCACGATAGCCGTTGGATCAAACCGACATCACGTAGGGCTGAGATGACTCCTCATAGGTGGTGGAGAAAGCTTCTAGAAGACGGCGGGCAGCGGGCCCAGGAGGGTGCCGCCCGGCCCCGCCCCATGCCGGCCGGCCCCACCTGGCAGGGGTTGGTGCCCCGCTTCGCTCCGATGTCTGTGGGATCCTCTGTGAGTAATTTGGCAGGTGTTTTTCCACGGGATTTATTCGATATCTTCTCTGATTTGCTTTACTTTATTCTCTTTTCTGGAATAGTCCCTGGAAAATAATGAAACACCAAAACTTATGGAAATTGTTAATTAAAGCCCTATTTTTCTAGATATTATATTTGATTGATCCATTTATTCATTTTATAATTGCTTAAAAAGTTGACGCTAAGGACCATCAACAGGCCTATCGACCAGAAGACGGCCCAGCCCGCGAGGCCCTGCGGTACGCGACTAGGCCGCCTTGCTCACCAGGGCCCCGGAGAGCCTTGCTCGCCAAGGAAGATCCTAGTAGATATGCTTGGATCCCTTACCTTAAGGGACTGATCGTAATCTGTTAGGATATGGAAACTGTAACCCTGCTCCCCGGCTATATAAGGCGAGCTGGGGCCCCCTCGAAAAGATCCATCTACACCTCGTGTAACCTAATACTCATATCAATCTAGCCACCAAAACACAGGATGTAGGGTATTACGGCGATTTGTCGGCCTGAACCTATATAAATCGCCGTGTCTACGCTCTCTGTGTTATGCTTGACCACCGTCGCTACACCTCCGCCTACAATCTACTACCATAGAGTACCCCCTAGGTAGACTGCGATGCATATTTCATCGACAATCTCCCCGATGCAACATCACTGTGTGAGAAGATGACCTCTAATCAGAGCTGGAATGAAGAACGTAATCAACCTCGCAAGAGAGGAGGTATACATCAACTCAAGGAAGCTGACATGGTCACCGCCAAGCTAGACCTTATAATGAAGAAGCTTGAAAGCCAAGACATCGAGAAGAGAGATGTCATGCATATCAATGACTCTCGCATGACTTGCCAAGAGTGTGGAGACACTGGGCATTCAGGAAACAAATGTCCTGAATTGCAAGAGGATGTGAACTTCATGAATAATAACAACAACTATCGTCCTCAACAAGGCCAAGGTTGGAATCAGCCGAACCAAGGATGGAATCAGCAACCTCGACAAGGTAATTACCACGGTAATAACAATTACAATTTTCCACCTTTAAGAGATCTAGTTGCTGGTCAATCCAAACTACTCGAACAAATGTCTAAAAAGGTAGCATCCAATGATAAAACATTAGAAAATATAAATACTAGAATGGATACCTTTGCTTCTGCTATTAAAAATCAAAACAACTTCAATAAAATTCTAGAAATGCAATTAGCTCAGCCGGCAGTTGCTGTTCTCCCAATAAAGGAAGGTAAGATTCCGGGCCAACCGGAAGATTTAGAAACTGCAAATCTTGTCGACATTTTCAATGCAATCAACTACTACACTCAGCCCACTGATGTGAAGTGGATTGACTATTCACTTCCCGAGAAGAAAGGTGTCCATAGGATGTCACACCTTCCCCAAAGCTATCTGCAATTTCGGCGCAAGTGTCAACATCATGCCTAAGGTAATTTATGAAAAGATTTTGGGAGATCCCCTATTGTACACAAACATGCGTTTGTAGCTTGCAGATCAGTCCATTTATTACCTCGAGGGAGTTTTAGAAGAAGTCATCATTAGAGTAGGATAGTCATATGTTCCCATTGACTTTGTGGTCATGGAGACAGGAGGGGATAAAAGAGCACCCATAATATTGTGATAGGTTCCGATTTGAATCAGAAAGAGGATGGCCCGATCTTCACGACAGTAGGTTTAAGAACAAAGGATAACTTACTGCGAACAGTGAGATAACTAGCTTTATACCTAATAAAAGTTGGATGTGAGCAAGCGACGGGGAGAGAGGCACTGAAACCGTTTAGACTTCGACTCGTTCTCCGAACGACAGCAGAACCACAATCCAGAACTAATCCACACAATATGGCGCAGCCTAACTGGAAACCATAGAGCACGAAGTAGGGGACCTCAGAGAGATCTCTCATAAGCCCAAGAAGAACTCGCAAGAACAAAGGTGTGTGTAAGACACTCAGCAGTTCGACTACAATACCATATTAGGTTCTTAGTTGATCAAAAGTTCTTTTTCTGTAGCATACATATGTTATTTATACTAGGAACAAGTCTCTTATATAGCTATGAACTGAAGGAGCCACGTTGGAAGGTGAAAGGCCAACAGCCGAGAGCATTCACGAAGTGGTCTTCAACTCCCGCGTGTCTTCTGGGCTTTTGCGCAGTCTTTAGTAATTGAGCAATAACTCCACCTAGAAAAGTCCAAATTATGCTCCATTTGTTGGGTTGGAATGTTAACTTGATAACCTTTCACATTATGTGCAGCATGCACCACGAAATATTGTATATTGGTACAGTTTGACACGAGAACTTGGACAACATGCAAACTGTTGACCTGCTGACCAGTATGTACAAAAACTGGTCGGCCGGCCAACTGAAACATCCAAACTGGTTGGCACAGGTGACATTTGAAAGTAGACTTCATCAGCTTTCCAAAATGTCCTCATTCACCCTCATAGCTTTTGGGAGTAAAATGTTATGGCAGTTTTGTTCGGATGGTTCTCCAGGACTGGTTGAGTTCGAGCGTGATTCTTCTGTGTGTTCCATCCTTGGTGCATATGGGTCGTCCTCTTTGGTGAACCTAAGAAATAGCAACGTGCGCGACTTAGGTAGTATATAATTCTCATTAATATTAAAATGAATTTCACAAAGTAGCGTGTTCACCTCTTGTTGTAGCTTCTTAGCTCGGCTATGTGTAATTGGTTCATCATTGACTTGGACTGGTGGCATGGCCATATCATATTGGGCTGACCATTCTTATGCACAGCGAAAGCTATCATCTATGCGGACCATGCCAAGATTGTCTTTTCCATAAAAGACAAGAAAGAGAAGTTCTCATTCAAGAACCGCATGCTTAACACTCCTACACTTCCAAGAAGGCAGTACGAACAAGATCAACCAACAGTAACCAAGAAGAAGAACAATAGAAGAAGGAGGAAGAACAAGCAGAGCCAGACCCTAGAGGAAGCAGCCCAGATGATCAACTCAGTCAACACAGAGCACGATCACTTGCTAGCCTCGCCATATGTAGTCAAGAAGGGAGACCCAGGAGTACCAACCATTGAATGCACAATCATCAAGACAGTCTTCCTTTCGACCTTCTGCGACACATGATCAGGAGTCAACATAATATCAAAACTAACCTATGACCATTTATTTGATGGTATACCCTTATATCCAACCTACATGCAGTTGCAGATGACGAACCTAACATACAGATTTCCCGAGGGCATAACAAAGAACGTGGCGGTAAAAAATTCAAGATTCATATATTCCTATAGACTTTGTAGTACTTGACATGCAGGATGGAGAAGATATGACTCTTATCCTAGGGAGACCATTCCTCAACACCACCAGGAGCCGTTATCTTCATCACATCTGGACAAATCCACTTCAACTTACACATTGGAAAGGTATGGTGTAAATTCAATAGTTATACTAATCACATGCAACCCAAGAAGCGACGCAACAGAAGGAAACGCCATACCCGCCATCAAGCAACCCAACCATTGAAGGATGGATGGGCGGACTATCCTGGAGAAGTCACAAGATATGAAGACCAATCCAATAATCAGGAGCAAGAAGCAGTGGAAGAACCTCGCTGGGACGAGTGGGGACAAGAAATTGAAAGAATGGAGCTACGCGCAAAAGAAGAAGCAGAAGAGACACGAGTACGAGCACAAGAATGGTGGGAGGAGAACAAAGATGCACCACAATATAAGGAGGAATCCTCTGAGTCAACCTCAGATGATAAATCTAACAAGTACTCTCTTCTATGTAGTCTTATCGGTAGACTATAAATCCCGTTCCTTTGTCACAAGGTAAAAATGGTAGTTACCTAATTAATTAGCATTAGTAATTTTATCACCTTTATCTTTTTGCATATTAAAAGAAAACAAAATATTTATTTACCATTGCATCATAAAACACTAAGCCCCATGTGAGAGAACTTATGGTACTACCATAAGGGAATTTATTATGGTGGCACAAAAAAAATTTATTTCTCTTGCACTATAATAGAAAACTCTAAAAAGAGGTAAGATATTCAATCCTTGCTAGAATCTATTAAAAGTTTAAATTAGCTCATGAGAATATTCAATTACTCTTTTGGATAACCGCTAACCCATTGTTATAATGGAGCCTCGAGTTTTGTTTGTTCTTTTCGGAGTATAACCATGCAGGATTGAAAGCACTAAAGAGTGAGCCCAACCAAGAGGCTACTTCTAGAGATCATTCAACTCAACCATAGCAAAACCAAGCATGGGGGAGGGCACCCCTAGTTATCAGGTAAGTATACCTATATTATTTATAGAGTCTATCTTATAGTCATAAAATATTAAAAATATGTGAGCACATGAAGGTTCACCATAGTATCATAAGAAAACGTAAAATTTCCAAAAATATGGGCACATGAAGGTCCATGGTTGTCGAGTCTTAAGAGTCCTAAATAAAGATATAATTAGTTAGGGTGTATGTTTAATTTGTTTGAGTCAATAAAAGCTATGAACTTTAATTTTGTCATGGAGATGATGAATAGTTGCTCTCTCGTAATCCCTTTTAAGTACCTAGTTTTTAACCTTGAATTCTCCTATGTTTTAGTTAAAACTACTTTGATTTGAGAATTTACTCTGAACCTGAAACTTGTGGAGGCATATACTTAAACTAAGTTTAGGTAGTCGAGAGATATGACATGAAAGTCTAAGCTGCTATTTATCTTACTCCTAGCAATACTAAGTTCTGGTGATTTATCTTCCAAAAATTCAAAATCTTACATGATGAGCTCTTGTATGACATAGTTGAAATTCCTACCAAAGCCATATTTATCTAGATTAGGAAGACTCATTCATGCTACTTGTCTTTGTATTGAGTGTTGTCAACCTTTAGACCCTGTGAAGAGTCTCGTCATGCTTTTGAATCAAGATCACATACACACCACCCAAATATGCACTACTCTACACTGGAGTAGGCGCAACAACATGACATTCATCCACTAGAAAAAGGTCTTACTCTTACACTAAGAGTAACCACCACAAAATATTCATTCCATTCATTTATAAATCCTCCAAAGTTCTTGTTATATTCTCTCAGCAGTTTTTCTTGGTGATGAGGTATGAGCTATGCAAAAGCTATTCGAGAAAAATGAAGGACAAGTGACCGACGCACCTCCTAGAAAAAAATAAATAAAGAATAAGATAGATCATACTCTCTAGCCATGTTATTCAAAAATATTCCAAAATTCCAAAAGAGAGATTTATTTTGAGGAGCAAAGTAGAATTACGTTTCCACCATCACCACCATCACCACCATCACCATCATTACCACCATATATCCACTATATCCACACACATGCACATCTTGACTTGATTGTATGACTCGACTCTATGTGGATCTATTGTTTGACTTTACAATATATACAAAGTAAGTATGCTAAAACCTTGTTAAGCCATTCCTATGAACTCCACTATGCTAAAACCTTGTTAAGCCATTCCTATGAACTCCACTATATTTACTAGTATAGGAAGGCATGACATTAATGCCTCAGTGAGATCCACAAATACCACATACAAAAGAGACTTGAGGGTGTCATACAACTAAGCTCTAAGTTTTATTTCGAAAACTTTGCAAAACCTAGAATTTTGGTAGAGTGAAGAGTTTGAGACATAGTGCCTGATTGGATTACTCTATCTTTCGATTGCTCAAGACCCAAGTGATAGTAAAAGCCCCATGATTAAAGGTAATACGGGTGGGTTCGAAAGTTAGAGTAAGTTTTTTCTAATTCATAGAAGAATTTTTTGTTTGAAAGCATGTGAACTTTTAAGGTGTGAAAGCATTACAGCAACTCCTAATCCAAGTTTATTAGAAAGTCTTTGCTAGGGACTAGCAAAGGGTAAGCTTGGGGGAGCTTGTTGATGGTCATTAGCGTCAACTTTTAACACAATTATAAACATGATAAATGGATCAATCACATATAAAATAGAGAAGTATAGGGTTTTATTTAACAATTTCCATGAGTTTTGGAATTCCATTATTTTCCAGGGATTATTCTAGAAAAGAGTAATAAAGGAAAGCAAATCAAATTAGATATTGAATAAATCCCACGGAGATACAGATGCCAATCAACTCACGGAGGATCCCGCAGACACCGGAGCAAAGCGGAGCCCGAGACCCCACCATGTGTGGCCGACCGGCATGGGGTGGGGCCGAGCAGCACCCCCCTGAGCCAACTGGTTGCCGTCTTCTGGAAGCTTTCTCCACCGCCTATGAGGAGTCATCTCGGCCTTACACTAAGTTGGTTTGATCCAACGGCTGTCGTGCACCCTACCACACTATAAATAGAGGGCAGACCCCCCTGGAGGCATCCCAAATCATCTCAGTTCATTTGGAGATCCATTCAGTTTAAGTCATAGGAGATCTAGTCATCCAAATCTACAAACATTAGTTCATCTAGAGCTTTTCTAGTTCATAGCATAGCTTAGTTAGATTGAGAGTAGAGGAACTCAAGGTATGTCAATCGATCTTGGACTCCTGACGTTGTTAAGGGATTAGAGTCTGGTATAGTTCTTATTTTCTTGTCTCTTTTAGTATTTATCTACAGTTGCATGATATTTATATGCAACACTATTCTTCATTAATATGTTATTGTTTACTTTGTTCATTGTCTATGTTAATATATCAAGTATAGTTAGTTTGCTATTGAGTTCATCCACATGTTCGTATATCGCTCGTCTATTTGATCATATGGCGGGTGGTAGGTAGTATGTAGGCGTGGTGCTTAGAGACATTGCTTATCTGCAGATTCCCTCATCTGTGACAGGTCGTGGGGTAGATCGTGTACGTGACAGGTCCATTGAGTCCTTTGTAGGCCTCCCCCCGTGCAATGCTTTGGTAGGGAGGAATTGTCAGGTTGAGGATATCTGGTTATATCTGAGGTTTCTAAACTCAACTCATCCTGTTCATGGCCCCATTGTGGTTGGAAACATTGGTAGTATTACTTAACAATGATTACAAGATGTACTTGCACTAACTAGAGTAGCTTTGACGGTAGCTAGAATACTTAGGAGATATTTCCTTATTACTTGTATTGGATGACGCTTGTGTAGTGACTAGAATGCTCTAGAAACTTTATCCTTATTATTATTATGATGATGACTGATTTATTTACCCTTATCATATATATATTTATCATGTGACTTACCCCTATTTAACAGTACATTGATGGTTAAATCCCTTCATTCATTTCATATGCATGTTATAAATACTATAGATTATCAGTTTTAACTAGACCTTCCCAGTGGTAGAATATAAATGACAACCTGGTAATACTCTAGGTAAAATGCTACAATGGTATATTTAATCTGTCCTCTTGTAGAATCATTAGTTCTTTATAATTTCATATTCATCCTTATTTATTTCTGCCTAGTGACACATATATATAGAATATTTCATAAGTACCATAAAATATTCCTAGCTCTATAATTAGGGATGACAACCTAGTTCCATGCTTAGGAGTATAAGGTAAAAGATAAGTGGCTAGTTGCTAAAGATAAGTTAATTACATACCATGCACTTTTAGCGCCATTGCTAAGTACTATGTTCTTAGTGATATCATTAAGAAATGTCAACAATGAGCTATGTGATGAACTTGGAATCAAACATCAATTCTCGGCCATGTACACTCCTCAATCAAATGACCTTGTTGAGATGAAGGATAGAACATTGATTGATATGGCAAGGTCTATGCTTAGTGAGTACAATGTGAGTCATTCATTTTGGGACGAAGCTATCAACACGGCTTGCTACTCTAGAAACTGCTTGTATTGTCACCCAATGAAGGAGAGGACACCATATGAGCTATTGAATGGAAGAAAGTCCAACATTGCATAATTTAGAGTGTTTGGTTGCAAATGCTATATCTTGAAGAAAGGCACAACACTTGGAAAGTTTGACAAGAAATGTGATGAAGGGTTCTTACTTGGCTATTCCACTACAAGCAAAGCATATAGAGTGTGGAACTCGGCTATTGGTGTGCTTGAGGAAGTCCATGATGTGGAATTTGATGAAACCAATGGGTCACAAGTTGAAAATGAGAATCTAGATGATGTGAGTGGATCTCAATTGGCTAATGCTTTGAAGAGCATGTACATTGGTGATATTCGGCCAAGCCAAGTCATTGATATTGAAGATGATAAATATCAAGTGCTCAACTCTTCAGATGTGCAAGCTAGTGGTTCTCAAGTGCAAGATCAACAAGTTGCTAATTCATCTCAACCAAGCTCACGCAATCAAGTTTCTATCCTCCAACCAACCAACATTGCAAGAGATCACCCAATTGATCAAATAGTTGGTGATATTACTAGTGGTGTGCAAACAAGATCAAGATTGACTTCTTTTTGTGAACACTATTCATTTGTATCATCCATAGAGCCAACTAAGATAGAAGAAGCCTTATAAGATGTTGATTGGGTAAATGCAATGCATGAAGAGCTCAATAATTTCACAAGAAATCAAGTTTGGGAGCTAGTTGAAAGACCAAGAAGTACAAGGTGATTGGCACAAGATGGGTATTTAGAAACAAGCAAGACCAAGATGGTATAGTAGTGAGAAACAAAGCAAGATTGTTAGCTCAAGGATACACTCAAGTTGAGGGTCTTGACTTTGGAGAAACTTATGCACCAGCACTACAAAACTCTAGTAGAAATATGATCATCAGTGACAATTTGCTAGTGACGCGGGTAACTTTGGTCACAGAATGATATCTTTCTATGACAAAATTTTCTATTTCGTCACAAGGTACGCGGGACAAAGTTTTGGCTTGACGTTTAATGACAAAAGCAATAGGAACGTCATATATTACTAAATGGGAATCGTCATAGATCATGTTGTCGGTGCGCTTCATTGTAATGATGAAAATATTCGTCACAGATTATGTTTTGATATGGTCATAGATAATTTGTCACGTTTGATCTGTTGATGGTGAAAATGTCATAATTTTCTATGCTCAAAATCACTATCAACAGCCTCATAATGAAGGGACATAATCAAATCATGAGTATATTTTATCCAATAAATAGTTCCACATGTCCATGGAGTATTTCTTGCAGGACTATAGGAAATGGAGAGAAATGAGCTAGTGGGACCCACATAGGGGGGTCGACCGACCACCCTATGGGGCCCACCAGCCATCCCAAACACCCACATGGTAGGAGGGCCCACCTGTCATACTAAGGGGGTCACTATCCCTCTTGTGCAGGTCAGCCGACCTATAAATGGCCACCACCAAAGTTCTAACCACTCCATGACATGTGGGCCATGCTTCTAGAAGGTTTGGAGTGGTCCCACATGTCATAGGGGGGTCGGCCGACCACCCCAAGGTGGCTTGGTGGCCACTCCTTTATCCAACCGCCATTTGCATGCCGCCATGCAAAGATGCACATGCTGAATTAAAGAAGCACATGCTGAATTATCTTGCACCATTGATCTAAAGGCAGTTAGGATCCAAGGGCTCTCATCATCCATCACGTGAATCGATGACGTGGCGGTGGAGTAGCCCCTACTCCACCTCTCCACTATAAATACCCCCTCACTCCCTCTCATTCAAGACACCACAAGGAGGAGCTCTAAAGAATCATTGCCCTAGATGGTTTCGGTGATTAACAACAATTAGAGATTATTATGGCTAACGTGTGTTTTGCAGAGGCTATGTGTAGCCTAGCCATAGTGATCAATAAGAATGGGCACTAATGGTCATCACTTAGCCCCCAAGATGGATATCGTTTCGGATTTCAAGGAGACATGATGAAGACCCTAGAATGATAGGCTAAGTGCCATAAGGAGATGAAGGGCACTTAGAAATAGATAGGGCTTCTCTTTTTATCTTTGCCATACTATTAAGAGGGGTTGAGATTAGTAGCTTGACTTAGGAAAGCTTCATGACTTAGGTGTGGTGCACACTTGACTTCCTTAGCTCTAAGCAAGCCTACATTGACCGTAAGATAGCCTAGAACAACTTCCATATTCATCGCGACGAAAAACGGAGTTGTTAAAACTGTTTTCTGGGCGTCGGACGCTCCTGACAGGGGCGCCGGACGCTGTCCGACGCGTCAGACAGAGGCGTCGGACGCTGGGTGGTTGATTCCACAGTGTCCGTCGACCTTCCAGTGGAGATGTTTTCTGGCTAAGTTTTTTAGGGACCGTCGGACGCTGTCCGTCGGCCAGGCGTCGGACGCTGGGAAGAGCGTCCGTCGACCTTCCAGAGAGGGTGTTTTTCAGCCCGAGCTAGAGTGTAGCGTCGGATGCTTGGGTTGAGCGTCCGTCGCCCAGTGACGTAGCGTCCGTTGCTGGGAACAGTGTGTCAGAACTAGCCGTTGGGCAGGGCGTCGGAGCATCCGTCGCCTAGGCGTTGGAGCGTCCGTCGCCCAAACTATGAAGAGAAACTAGCCGTTGGGGCATGCGATGGACCGTCCGTCGCCTAGTCGACAGAGCGTCCGTCGCCAGCTTAAGTTGCCAGCCCGAGGCAGTTTTCAGAGGGTCTATTTATAGCCCCTCCCACTTCTCTCCCACCTTGCCTTTGCTCATTTAAGTTGCTGAGTTTGTTGAGAAGGTTGGGAAGAGAGCAAGAGCCCTAGAGAGAGAGAGAGTGATTCGCGAATCCATCCATCCTCTCTCTAGTTCATCCAAGAGTTCAAGTGTGCATCCTCTAGTTGTGAAGCTTGAGTGAGTCAAGCGAAGATCGAGGCTTGTTACTCTTGGTGATCGACATCACCTAGAAGGTCCGGTGGTGCTCGGAGGAAGGTGATCGCCGGAGGATTGTCGGCGGCCCTTCTCCATCGACGGTTGTGATCGGTTGTGGGCGATTCACCGAGCGGGAGTGGCGAAGAATCAACCCGTAGAGAGCACTCATCCCTTGCGCGGGATTGAGGGGGGCTATACCTTGCGAGGTGCTCCAACGAGGACTAGGGGGGAGTGTCGACTCCTCGATACCTCGGCAAAACATCGTCGTGTCAAGCATCTCTTTCCCTAGCTCTTTATTACCGCATTACTTGCCGCACTTGTCTTTCAATTCATACTAGAATTGTGTAGGAAGTTTTCGCTTTCCATTGACTTGCTACTGCTCTCTAGCTAGGACACACAAGCGGTAGGCACTAGGGGGTTAATTGGCTCTTTATAGGTTTAATTCTTGTTTAGAAATTAAAAAGAGCCCAATTCACCCCCCCCCCTCTTGTGCATCTTGATCCTTTCAATTGGTATCGGAGCAAGGTTTGCTCCAATTTAGGCTTCACCACCTAGAGCAAGATGTCCCATGGGGATGGACCACCTCCCATGTTCGATGGAGACGACTTTCCTTATTGGAAAGTTCGTATGGAGGCCTATCTAGAGGCCGTTGACGTGGGCGTGCTCAAAGCCGCCACAAAGGGAGGCACTCTCTTCGCGGAGGACCTCAACTTTGATGAACATTCTTTTTCGTGGCATAAGCAAGGATGTCTTCAACCGAGTGCGTAATGCCAAAGACGCATTTGAGTTGTGGACCACTATTTGTGCTCTTCACGAAGGCACAAAGAGTGAGCGTGAGGAACACTATCATTTGGTCATTGCTAAGCTCAATTCTTTTTCCATGCATGCAAATGAAAATGAAATGTACTCACGACTTAACATTATTGTAGAGGAATTGAATGGGCTCGGTCTCAACCAAATGGCACCGGCCGATGTGGTACGCAAGATCCTTTGTGTCTTGCCCATTGAGAAGTACGGCCACATCATCACGGTTCTTCACCAAGGAGATCTCTCCGCCGCTACACCAACACAAATCTTGGGCAAGATCAATGCTCATGAGATGTACATGAAGATTGGTGATGGTGGCTCTTCTTCCTCCTCCAAGAAGAAAGAAAAAGAGAAGGAGGAGAAGAAGGACTTGGCACTCAAGGCATCCTCCTCGGAGAAGCACAAGATGCAAGTCATGTATGAGAGTACAAGCAATGATGAGGATGATGATGACCTCGCTCTCATGGTGAAGAAAACAACCAAGATGTTGAAGAAGCTAAGCAAGAATGGAGTCAAGTTTGACTCAAAGAAGAAATTCTTCACAAGCTCTTCAAGAAAGCCTCTCTCCAAGATGGATTGCTACAATTGTGGCAAACTTGGACACTTGGCTCATGCTTGCCCCGAAGAGAAGAAAGACAAGTACAAGAACAAGAAAGCAAACAACAAGTTCAAGTACAACAAGGGCAACAAAGATGAGTCAAGTGATGAAGAGAAGAAGGATGATAAGCCTTTCAAGAAGAAGAAGAACTTCAACTTCCACAAGAAAAAGAAGAATGGCAAAGCCTACATTGTTGGTGATTGGCTCACCGACATTGAAGACTCAAGTGACTCATCCGGAGATGAAAGTGAAGAAGAGAAGGTGGCTGCCTTGGTGATTGGGTCATCTACTCCACTGCCACCCCCTCCATCATCTCTGTGCTCATCCTCTACACACCTATGCCTCATGGCTAAAGGTGACAAAAAGGTACAAAAAGAGGATAGTGATGATGAGGCTAGCTCTAGTGATGATAGTGATGATGAGTTTGAGGCACCTTCCTATGATGAGCTAATTGTAATTTGCAACAAATATACTAAGCTCATTAGGAAGTATAAAGCTAAAAGTGAATCACTAGAGAAAGCCAACGATAACTTGCATGCTAAGCTTGATGACTTGTCTAGTGCTAATGATGAATTGAAGCTTGAGAACAAAACTCTCTCATCTAGTACTAGGGAGCTCAAAGCCTCACTCAAGCAAGCTAATGAGAAACATGATAAGCTTGAGAGGTTAACACAAGAGCTCCATACAAGATACAACTTGCTAAAAGATGACTACAACCAAGTTAAAAATGAACATGGTACACTTGTGATAGCTAATGAATTGCTTTCAAATGATCT
The DNA here is from genome assembly GCA_022036555.1 of Microstegium vimineum. Classification (NCBI taxonomy): domain Eukaryota; kingdom Viridiplantae; phylum Streptophyta; class Magnoliopsida; order Poales; family Poaceae; genus Microstegium; species Microstegium vimineum. Next base: position 32,232,330 of record CM039119.1, on the reverse strand, counting down.
TGCTACACATGTTGCTATTAACCCGGTTGTTAAGTGTGATATAGCTACTTCTTGTGAGGACTTGCTTGATGAAGTTGCTAGTGAGCAAAATGCTAAGTGCAAGGGCAAGAAGGTAGTTGAGGCCGAAAATCATGATGACGATGTGAAGATGAGGCAAGAGAACACCAAGCTCAAGGAAGAGCTAATCAACCTCAAGGCAAGCAAGCTATTCACTATCAAGTCGGCCAAGCAAGATGATAAAGATGCAATGACCTTGATCAACTCTCTCAAAGAGGAAAATGCAAAGCTCAAGGTTGAGAAGATCAAGCTTACAAGTGGATTGGAGAAGTTCACCAAGGGCCACAACCTCCAAAGTGAGCTCTTGATGAACACTATCATGAAGACCGACAAGTCCGGCATTGGGTTCAAGGAGAACCAAATCATGAAGGCCAAGGTCAAGATAGAAGCCAAGAACTACTACAAGAACAAGGCCATGAGAAGCAACTATGACACACCAAAGCCCAAGCCCAAGAAGTGCTATGGATGTGGTCAAGAGGGTTACTTTGAATCCCAATGCAAGACTCCACCTCCCAAGACCTTGCCCAAGCACATAAGGCCTTTCGCTCATGATGCGCACTTCATCATCAACAAGGACTCCAAGGGTAGACCTCAAGTTGTGTTTCTTGGTCCTAAGATGAAGAACAAGCCCAAAGTGCTATGGGTTGCTAAGGAGTTGGTGGACAAGGCTATGGGACCTCGCCAAGTGTGGGTTCCCAAACAACAAGCTTAACTCCAAGTTGCTTGTGTGTAGGTGAACTACAAGACCAGTGGAAGTCATTGGGTGATTGATAGTGGATGCACTCAACATATGACCGGTGACTCCCGGATGTTCACCACACTTGAGGAAGATTGTGAAGGGCAAGACAAGATTACCTTTGGGGACAATTCAAAAGGCAAAGTGCAAGGTCTAGGCAAAGTGGCAATCTCAAATGATCAATCAATATCAAATGTCTTGCTAGTACAATCTTTGAGCTTCAACTTGCTATCGGTGGGACAACTATGTGATCTTGGTTTCCAATGTCTCTTCACTCCAAATGAGGTAGTTGTGTCCAAGATTGAAGATTCATCATTGATATTCAAAGGGTTTCGGCACAACAATCTCTATCTAGTGGACTTCACCTCAAATGAAGCTAGTTTGCAAACATGTCTATTCTCCAAGAGTTCTTTGGGTTGGCTATGGCATAGAAGATTAGCTCATGTGGGAATGTCAACTTTAAAGAAGCTTGTCAAGAAAGAGTTGGTTAGAGGTGTGAAGGATGTGGTGTTTTAGAAGGACAAACTTTGTAGTGCATGTCAAGCCGGCAAGTAAGTGGCAAACACTCATCCAACCAAAGCTTTCATGTCAACCTCAAGAGTCCTAGAGCTACTTCACATGGATCTATTTGGACCTACCACCTATGCTAGCCTTGGTGGCAATCTCTTTTGCTTGGTGGTAGTTGATGACTACTCTAGGTACACTTGGGTGTTCTTTCTTCAAGACAAGGGAGAAACTCAATCAATATTCAAGAAGTTTGCAACTAGAGCCCAAAATGAGTTTGATGTGAAGATCAAGAAGATAAGAAGCGACAATGGGACCGAGTTTGTGAACACCAAGATTGAAGACTATTGTGATGAAGTTGGGATCAAGCATGAAGTATCCGCCACCTACACTACTCAACAAAATGGTGTAGTAGAGAGGAAGAACCGGACACTTATCACTCTTGCAAGATCAATGCTTGATGAATACAACACCCCCGAGAAGTTTTGGGGCGAAGCAATCAACACCGCATGCTATGCGGCCAACCGACTATTTGTCCAAAGGCTTCTCAAGAAGACACCCTATGAGCTTGTGAATGGGAAGAAACCGGATATATCCTTTTTCTGAGTGTTTGGTTGCAAAGTGTACATCTACAAGAAGCGCCAACACTTGAGCAAGTTCCAAAGGAGATGTGACATTGGTTTCCTTGTTGGATATTCACTTAAATCCAAGGCATACCGTGTATTTAACAAAGCCACCGGCTTAGTTGAAGAAACGTATGACTTGGAGTTTGATGAAACTAATGGCTCTCAAGAAGAGCATGAAAATCTTGATGATGTAGGTGATGAACCCTTCAGGGAGGCAATGAAGAATATGCCAATTGGTGCTATCAACCCGCAAGAGGTGGAAGAAGTTGAAGATGAAGCAAATCAAGATCCTTCTCCACCCCACACGCCTCAAGTTGATGAAGGAGATCAAGTGAGGGAAGCTCAAGAAGACACTCACATTCCTCAAGATCTAGCCAAGGCCGAAGCAAGCAATGTTGAAGCACCGCAACCAACTCCCCAAGTGATTAATAGAAGATCTACACCTATGCTTCAAGCTCATCCACAAGACCTCATCATAGGGAGTCCATCAAGGGGGGTAACGACTCGATCTAAACTTGCTTCTTATGTTGAACATCACTCCTTTGTTTACTTTGTTGAGCCTTCTAGTGTGGAGGATGCACTTGCAGATCCGGATTGGGTGAATGCCATGCATGAAGAGTTGAACAACTTCACCCGGAACGAAGTGTGGACACTAGTAGAAAAGCCCAAAGGAGCAAGAATCATTGGCACCAAGTGGGTGTTTAGGAACAAGCAAGATGATCAAGGCGTGGTTGTGAGAAACAAGGCAAGATTGGTGGCAAAGGGGTTCTCCCAAATTGAAGGCCTGGATTTTGAGGAGACCTTTGCACCGGTTGCAAGACTAGAAGTCATTCATATCCTTTTGGCATATGCTTCACACCATAAAATGAAACTTTTTCAAATGGATGTGAAGAGTGCCTTTCTAAATGGTTTCATCAATGAACTTGTTTTTGTCTCACAACCTCCCGGGTTTGAAGACCCAAATTGTCCTAATCATGTGTATAGGTTGTCCAAGACACTCTATGGATTGAAGCAAGCTCCAAGAGCTTGGTATGAGAGGCTAAGGGACTTCCTACTCAAGAAGGGCTTCAAGATCGGGAAAGTGGATACCACACTCTTCACCAAGGTGCTAGATGGAGAGATCTTTGTTTGCCAAGTGTATGTCGATGACATCATATTTGGGTCAACAAACCAAGGTCATAGCAAGGAATTTGGTGCATTGATGTCCAAGGAGTTCGAGATGTCGATGATTGGCGAGCTAACCTTCTTCCTTGGCTTCCAAGTGAAGCAATTGAGGGAGGGCACCTTCATATCTCAAGAGAAGTACACTTATGATGTGCTCAAGAAATTCAAGATGGAGGATTGCAAGCCAATCAAGACCCCAATGCCTACTAATGGGCATCTCAATCTCGATGAGGGAGGTAAACCGATTGACCAAACTCTCTATCGTTCTATGATCGGTAGTTTACTTTACCTCACCGCATCTAGGCCGGATATCATGTTTAGTGTGTGTATGTGTGCTAGGTTTCAAGCAAACCCTAAGGAGTCGCATCTTTGTGCGGTTAAAAGAATCCTTAGGTACTTAAGGGACACCCCTAGCATGGGTCTTTGGTATCCCAAAGGAGCTCCCTTCCAACTAGTTGGCTATTCCGATTCGGATTATGCCGGGTGTAAGGTTGATAGGAAGAGTACCTCCGGCGGGTGCCACATGCTAGGAAGATCACTTGTTTCTTGGTCCTCAAAGAAGCAAAATAGTGTGGCATTGTCAACCGCCGAGGCGGAATACATTGCCATGGGAGAAAGTTGTGCATAAATCTTATACATGACCCAAACACTCTTTGATTACGGCATGTTTTTAAAAGAAGTTCCACTTTTGTGTGATAATGAAAGCGCTGTAAAGCTTGCAAATACCCGGTTCAACACTCTCGCACCAAGCACATAGATATTCGCCATCACTTTCTTAGAGATCATGTGGCTAGGAAAGACATAACACTAGTTGGAGTTAAGAGCGAAGATCAATTGGCGGATATCTTCACTAAACCACTCGATGAAACAACCTTTTGTAGGTTGAGAAGCGAGTTAAATGTGCTTGATCACTCTAATTTCACTAAAAGATGAGTTTGTGTGAACCATGCATTCATATGTAATATAACATGTTTAATTTGGTAATCCACATAGGCTTGGCTAACGCGGTTAAGATAACCGCCCTCAAGGCGTGTGACAAAGCTTAAACGCGGTTTTAAACTTGCAAGCAACCTAGATTCAAATTTCCCATTGCATAGCATATGCATGTGTGTTGTTTGCCGTTCCTTTTTCGATTAAGTTTTTTGAGCATCCTCTATGTTCGTCCACTTAGGGGAGCATTCCAAGCTCAAGACTCTTCTATACCCCTCTTGTGGCCATATGATGACTCCTTGGTGCTTCCATTCGAATATTTTGAGCTAAAAACTAAAATTAAGCCTATGGCAAACAATTTGAAAATGAGTGTTTGAGATATGGTTCTCATATCAAGTCCAATCAGGTGTTATTTGGATCTTATTGGGATTGGAACTTGGTTAGGAGAAAGACGCAAAAACAAAATTTGAAAAATTCTATTTAAAAGGCGTCGGACGCTGCTGACGGACGCTCGGTGTCAATTGCCTCAGCGTCCGTCGCGATAGTCCGGAGATTAAAGTTGCCCGCTAACAGGGCGACGGACGCTCCTCCCAGCGTCCGTCGCAGTCAATGCGATTGGGCGTTTCAAATCTGTTCTGAAAGCCCGACGGACGATGCCGTCGGACACTCCCCGAGCATCCGTCACAGTCCGACGGAGCGTCCGTCGTTCCCCGAGCGTCCGTCGCTCCGCGTCGGAGCGTCCGTCGCGAACTTAACGGCGAAATTTTTTTTAAAAAAACCGACTCTTCTCTGTTGTTTCCGTTCGCCGTTCCGCCGCAGTCTAACCCTAACCGCCGCGGGATCCATTCCAGCGCCGCTGTCCATCTTCCCCCTACGCCGCCGCGCCACCACTCCACCCAGCGCCGCGTCACCTCTCCCTGCGCCACTGTTGGACCCCTCTGCGCTGCCACTCCAGCGTTGTCCCTCTTTACGCCGCTGCTCCACCCTGCCCTGCAGCACCAGCACCGCAAAGCACTCACCCACCTTGCACCGACGCCGCTCCTCTGCGTAAATCTAGCCGTGCACCACTCTTAGCCGAGAAGCTCTCCGTGTTGGAGGTTGATTGATCACAGTTGCGCATCAAGGTGATTTTCAATTCCTGTGATTCTCCCTCTGAATTGCAAATCACCCCGCCATTCCCTATCACCACCCTAAACCCTACCTTGCCTTGATTAGAATGCGGACTGCGGATTGCGGATAAACGAGGATCTTTCCCCTTATCTTGTTTTGGTCAGGGTTCGAGGTATGAAATGGCAATTTCGATCTTTTCTTATCTAGATTCATGCTTCTATAGACCCTCTCCCCTATAGCTATATGCTTATGGTTATACTCCTATCTATTTCTCACAAGCAGGGTCAGTTGATCAGAGAATCAGAGGGTCAGTAAGTAGTGTCAGTGAACTCGGGGCAAAGCCCGTGAGTACGGACCGAGGCAAAGCCTCGCGAGGACAGTCCAGGGCCGGCGTGCCACTCTTACAGTTGGTTGTTCTGTGGATTGTCAGGTTGTCAGTGGTTGATTGGCAGTGAGCTTGTGGTTTGATTGTTGAGGATTCTTGTCAGAGATTTGGGTTGCAAAGGTTTGGTAGATGGAAAGAACAAAGAATGTCAGTCCTGTTCCCGGTAGTGGTGGTGACCCTCCACCTCCACCGCGTGCACCCACTGACCGGGGAAAGGGAAAGCAAAAGGTTATCTCTCGAAAGCGCAAGAGGCCTTTGATGGATCCAGATTCGGTAGAAGCGCTAGCAGTAGCCGAGGCCGCTGAGATAGCGGAGCAAGGTGGACGTCGCGCCGGTTTGAGGCTCTCGCCTCGCCGTGGAGCGCGTCATGAGTCCCCTCCACGTCCTGAGACAGAGCCCGTCAAGGCTACAGAGGCAGAGGAGACAGAGCCAGTCCCAGAGACTGAGCAGCCAAAGGCCGCGGGCCACTCTTCTATTGGTGACCTGATGAGCCGTCGAGTGACCCGATCTAGAGGCTCTGGTGCACCACCTAGTCCTCCAGGACCTCGGCTCCCTGACCCAGTGAGGCACCAGGTTCGAGTGCTTACAGCGAAGCAAGTCCAGCTACTTCGCTTCATTAACTTTCAGTCCTGGTTCCCACCTCAGAGGGACCCCCATGCCGGACGAGACTTCTACACCACAGTGCACGAGGACTTCTACAGAGCTTACATAGACACTGATGCTCCTCTTAGGGCTCATAGGGTGTGTCCATCTACCCATATAGAGGGGATCGGTGGTCCAGAGATCCTGCAGCACCTCTAGTATATTTAGGGTCTGACAGATCTGATGGGACGTTCAGGGGCATATCAGAAAGACTGGGTATATCAGTTTTACGTCTCTCTGTGGATCTCGCCTGATCATGAGTTCCTACACTTTGGATTTTAGGGACGTGATTTCAGGGTTACAGCAGCACGTTTCAGAGAGCTCTTTCACCTAGACTCCTCTCCTACGATGCTCCACAGTCTTTGCTATGGGGATCAGGAGGCCCCTCGCCGACCTCACGATGGTATAGTACCATCTACGGACTTCGTGAGGTCGTGCTTTCAGTAGCCGTTCACTGAGGGTTCGAGCCGTACACCACGTGACCTCACTCCTCTAGCTCGGATCCTCCATGAGGTACTCAGGCGTACTATTCTCCCTCGGATTGGAGCTCGGGACACGATTACACGTCTACAGCTTTGGCTCCTGGCTCATATTGTCCGGAAAGAGAAGTTCGACCTCTGGGATTTGATAGTGAGCGAGCTTGAGGATATTATAGCCGCTGGGTTCAGGGGTCACTGGTAGCTGCAGTTTGCTCACTGGATATCTTATCTGATAGTTGCCAAGACCAGATCAGGGGCTATGAGAGTCACTCTCACGAGGTCAGCTACAGAGTTTCCTGTTTACTCGATGAGTCAGCTTGTGACCCATGGAAACCTGCCTCGTCCCAGCAGAGCTTACAGACCAGGCACTAGGCAGGCCGGTGTGCCACCTCAGTCAGCAGAGGTCACAGATGCTACAGTTGAGCAGATTGCTCAGGCAGAGCTGGCAGATCTAGATGCAGAGATTGACACAGCTGCTGAGACAGTCTTTAGAGAGGACATAGACTCTGACAGTACTGATGAGGATTACCAGCCGGTGCGCGAGTACGCGCCAATGCCTCATGATCATGAGGCAGGAGGATCAGGCACAGCCGCAGCAGCTCCAGCTCCACGCTCCAGCACCTCAAAGGCTACACTGCTTACTATTCTGTCGAGGATGCAAGAGGAGCAGTCACGTCAGGCCGAGGAGCAGAGATGACAGGCTGCAGACTTACGGAGGCTCACAGAGCAGCAGCTGGCAGCTCAGGCCCAGACTCAGGCCAGACAGGACGAGTTCCAGCGCCAGTTCTTAGCCTATCAGCTGCAGCAGGCAGAGATCCAGAAGACTCAGATGTTGTTACTTGAGCGTCTTCTGGCCTCTAGCTCCAGGCATACTTCCACTCCACAGTTTCAGTTGCCCGGCTTCTCACAGCAGCAGCAGTTTACCTCACCTCCACAGCAGCCTCCAGTAGTTGTGGTTCCGACTCCAGCGTTACCGTCCAGAAGACAGCAGAGTCAGACACCAGCTACTCCTCCGTTCCAGCCACCAGTCTCTCCCGAGTACCAGACTCTGAGGACCTAGGTGTCCTCTTGGATAGCTTCGCCCGGTGAGTTCCAGACAGGATTCACTCCCATCTGGGGAACTACCATAGCCGAGGCCTCGAGAGATCTGTCCGCTTCCTACCTAGAGATCATGAGAGAAGACTCCCCAGGAGCAGCTTAGCCAGTCTCACCCGCTCCAGCAGTTGCAGTCGATCCTCCGGCGATGGGCACCCACCTGTCTTTAGTTGCCTTGTCGGAGATCGCTCCTGAGCAGTCAGCACAGACAGTCACCACACCTCCAGCTGCAGTTCAGACAGATGCTATATCTCTAGCAGATGAGGCAGTTATAGTGGCAGTCTCCTCTCCAGCTCAGACTCAGCCAGCAGAGGTTGCAGCAGCAGTATCACTCGTTGCCCTGGCAGTGACACCTTCCCCCCCCCCCGCCTCGAGTCTTCACTCGTCGGGTTCACAGGCCCGCTATCACTGAGGCAGAACCGTCAGAGGCACCAGCTGAGCCTCAGGGGGAGTCCATTGAGACAGCAGTTCCCGAGGTCACCCCAGCTGCACCTACACCGGCAGAGGCCGAGGCAGATGATGAGTCAGACGAGTCAGACCTTCAGGACTTCATCATGCTCGATCGCAAGGCTGCAGCTCCTCCACCTTCTTCTCCAGCCCCAGACGCTTAGTTTTTGGTGCTAGACGCCAAAGGGGGAGAGAGGGTCGAGTATAGAGATAGGGGGAGGGATTTGGATCTTTGTATGCTTATTTTCCCCGTACTCTTTCATCATGTCTACTTGTATGCATTTGTCTATATGTGTGATGTGATGATTACTTTGGTTGATGTTTATATGGTTGCATGTGACAAACTCTTCATTATCACTAATATATCTTGTGAGTTGTCTCATGTTTCATGATATATCTCTATGATTAATGGTAATTGAGCTTCCACGCTATACTCCGATACTCCTTTGAGAATATCATGAAGTACTTCTTTTACATTCATATCTATAAGTACCATGTGTTGTGGTTTGGTTTGGGTGAGCAAGCATGCTTCTTTACAACCATAAAATCTAAACCATAACTCTTATCCATACTCGAGGACTTATTGTCGTCAATCACCAAAAAGGGGGAGATTGAAGAATCATTGCCCTAGATGGTTTCGGTGATTAACGACAATTAGAGATTATTATGGCTAACGTGTGTTTTGCAGAGGCTATGCGTAGCCTAGCCATAGTGATCAACATGAATGGGCACTAATGGTCATCACTTAGCCCAAAAGATGGATATCGTTTCAGATTTCAAGGAGACATGATGAAGACCCTAGAATGATAGGCTAAGTGCCATAAGGAGATGAAGGGCACTTAGAAATAGATAGGGCTTCTCTTTTTATCTTTGACCGTACTATTAAGAGGGGTTGAGATTAGTAGCTTGACTTAGGAAAGCTTCATGACTTAGGTGTGGTGCACACTTGACTTCCTTAGCTCTAAGCAAGCCTACGTTGACCGTAAGATAGCCTAGAACAACTTCTATATTCATCGCGACGAAAAACGGAGTTGTTAAAACTGTTTTCTGGGCGTCGGACGCTCCTGACAGGGGCGCCGACGCGTCGGACAGAGGCGTCGGACGCTGGGTGGTTGAGTCCACAGCGTCCGTCGACCTTCCAGTGGAGATGTTTTCTGGCTAAGTTTTTTAGGGACCGTCGGACGCTGTCCGTCGGCCAGGCGTCGGACGCTGGGAAGAGCGTCCGTCGACCTTCCAGAGAGGGTGTTTTTCAGCCCGAGCCAGAGTGTAGCGTCGGATGCTTGGGTTGAGCGTCCGTCGCCCAGTGACATAGCGTCCGTCGCTGGGAACAGTGTGTCAGAACTAGCCGTTGGGCAGGGCATCAGAGCATCCGTCGCCTAGGCGTTGGAGCGTCCGTCGCCCAAACTATGAACAGAAATTAGCCGTTGGGGCATGCGACGGACCGTCCGTCGCCTAGTCGACAGAGCGTCCGTCGCCAACTTAAGTTGCCAGCCCGAGGCAGTTTTCAGAGGGTCTATTTATAGCCCCTCCCACTTCTCTCCCACCTTGCCTTTGCTCATTTGAGTTGCTGAGTTTGTTGAGAAGGTTGGGAAGAGAGCAAGAGCCCTAGAGAGAGAGAGAGTGATTCGCGAATCCATCCATCCTCTCTCTAGTTCATCCAAGAGTTCAAGTGTGGATCCTCTAGTTGTGAAGCTTGAGTGAGTCAAGCGAAGATCGAGGCTTGTTACTCTTGGTGATCGACATCACCTAGACGGTCCGGTGGTGCTCGGAGGAAGGTGATCGCCGGAGGATTGTCGGCGGCCCTTCTCCATCAACGGTTGTGATCGGTTGTGGGCGATTCACCGAGCCGAAGTGGCGAAGAATCAGCCCGTAGAGAGCACTCATCCCTTGCGCGGGATTGAGGGGGGCTATACCTTGTGAGGTGCTCCAACGAGGACTAGGGGGGGTGTCAACTCCTCGATACCTCGGCAAAACATCGCCGTGTCAAGCATCTCTTTCCCTAGCTCTTTATTACCGCATTACTTTCCGCACTTGTCTTTCAATTCATACTAGAATTGTGTAGGAAGTTTTCGCTTTCCATTGACTTGCTACTGCTCTCTAGCTAGGACACACAAGCGGTAGGCACTAGGGGGTTAATTGGCTCTTTATAGGTTTAATTCTTGTTTAGAAATTAAAAAGAGCCCAATTCACACCCCCTCTTGGGCATCTTGATCCTTTCAAGCTCTCCACTCTCTCTCTCAAGATGTAGCACTTATAGTAGTGTTAGTGTTGTTAGGAGTTAGAGTGAGCCTCTGGTCTTCAGCTCTAGTCTTCTAGAAGGTTTGGTATGCTCCTAGTGTCTATTTCTCTCTTTGTAAGACTTGAGTTATTTTATATAGTTATCTTCTCTACTTTGCCTTAGTACTTTAGTTTATGGCAACATGACTAGTTATGTTGTATTGGTTGTTAGCGTAGTCATAGTTGTTTGATAGTAAGATAATGGTAGTATACCTTTACACTAGTTCACCGCCCTTAATCCGGTGCTCTAATCAATTTACCGGACATCGGATTAGAGTAGTGAGATATAGTGTAGACATGGTGTCTACACTATACGCTTATCTGTGTCTGCGGCTTGTCCAACGGTTTGTTTGTGGTACCTAGTAGGGGTGATAGACCTATCTAGACTTTGATCCCACCACGTTCGGCCAAGTTCTTAAAGCGTAGGCCTTCTTGTGTTAGGCGGTTTAGCAACCTTCTGTTGCTAAGTGGCCTAGTGGCTCGAAGTGCAATTGTGTATGAATATTGTTCTTGCTTGATATGACTTGTCTTTCTAAGTTCGAACCATGCAAGTAGAGATAGATATTTGGAAACCTTATGCTCGCTCGTTGTCCTCCTCGCTCACTAAACTATTCTTTATCATTGGAACTTCTCCTGTGTGTCATTGCACTTATCATATATATATCATTTACCTCTACCATAGTTTAGTTGGTATATTAGTTAGTGGATCATCATGGTTAGTTATCATATTCTTTAATCATTGCTTCCCTGAGGATAAATACGATACCCTGGAATACTCCTGGGTGAAATGCTACAATGGTATTTATGTGCGCTTGCGGAATATTTTACATGAGCATAATAAATACCAACATGGTCCACGTAGTGATGAAACGAATTGGTCATAGATTATTTTTTTAACGTGGACCACTTGATGGTGTTCGATGCGTGGGGCACGGATCCCGGTTTACTTAACGTAGACCACTTGACAATGTTCGATGCGTGGGACACGGATCCCGGTTTACAGCAGCCTGGACCTTTTATTTTTGTAAAAAAAATGCGCTCGTCGAGCTTTGATCTCACAACCTGGCACTAGGCGGGTAACAGTGTTACCACTAGGCTACTTGGCCATTCTTGGCAAAAGAAAGAAAGTTAGTGTATTTGTAAGGTTTCAATGTCAAATTTTAATTCATCCAAACTTTGTCAAATGAAATTTCGACCAAAATAATAAATGTGGATCTTGCATAGTTTAACACACTTGTTATTCATGAATTTTATATTTGAAACCATTTAGAGTTTCAAATACTAGTTTGAAGGTGTTATTTTTTCAAATTCAAAATTTGAATCATCCAAACTTAGTCAAATGAAATCTTGACCAAAATAACAAATATAGATCTTAGTTAGTTTAACAAACTTGTTTTTCATGAATTTTATATTTGAAACCATTTAGAGTTTTAAATACTAGTTTGAAGGTGTTATTTTATCAAATTCAAAATTTGAATTATCCAAACTTTGTCAAATGAAATCTTGACCAAAATAACAAATATAGATCTTGGTTAGTTTAACAAACATGTTATTCATAAATTTTGTATTTAAACGCATTTAGAGTTTCGAAAGCTGATTTCAAGTTACCATTTTTTGAAATTCAAAATTTAAATTTTTTTTAAAATTAGTCACATTAATAGATGAACCAACTCAAATGATAGGTATTAATTTTAGAAAAATACAGGAAAAATAACCATCACATTTGGAGTTAGTATGAGAGAGAAAAACTAGTTACAAGTTTCAACTACAAATTAAAACAAGAAATCACACTTGTTCATATTAGTTTTTTTAATTTGTAGTTAAAACTTGTAACTAGTTTTTCTCTCTCGTACTGACTCAAAATGTGATGGGTTTTTTCTGTATTTTTCTAAAATCAATACCTATCATCTTGTTTTGATCTTACTCCTATTAGTTTAATTATATTTTCAAACAACTTTGTGTGACCAATTTAAATTTTGAGTTTAAATAAACTACAGTTGCGAACAAGATTTCAAGACACTAAATGACCTTAGATGAAAAAGTTTTGAATACAAAAGAGTTAGAACTCATCAACATGTACAATTATTATATAGGTCATTTTTCTATTTGACAAAGTACTAGTAAATACTAGTCACAAAATCATGAATCTCACATAGAGTTTATGAAATTGTACTAGAGACTTCTGAATTTAGAACTAAAATTTTCTAACACTTTGTCAAATGCAAAAATGACCTATATAAAAAATGTAGATCTTGATGAGTTGATCAAACTTGGTATTCCCGACTTTTCTAGTTGAGTCCATATAGGGTTTCGAAAACTAGTTTGGAGGAGTCAAAATTTAAAAATTCAAAATTTAATTTGTATAAACTTCGTCAAATGAAAAGTTGACCAAAACAACAAATGTAGATCTTGATGAGTTTAACAAACTTGGTATTCACGATTTTTCTATTTGAAGCCATTTAGAGTTTCAAATACTAGTTTGAAGGTGTTGTTTTTTCAAATTCCAATTTTGAATCATCCAAAATTTGTCAAATGAAATCTTGACCAAAAGAACAAATGTAGATCTTGGTTAGTTTAACAAACTTGTTATTCATGAATTTTGTATTTGAACGTATTTAGAGTTTCGAAAACTGATTTTAAGTTATCATTTTTTGAAATTCAAAATTTAAATTCTTTTAAAATTAGTCACATTAATAGATGAACCAACTCAAATGATAGGTATTGATTTTATAAAAATGCAGGAAAAATAACCATCGCATTTGGAGTTAGTAGGAGAGAGAAAAACTAGTTACAAGTTTTAACTAAAGATTAAAGAAAACAAATCACGTTTGTTCATGCGTGATTTGTTTTTTTAATCTTAGTTGAAACTTGTAACTAGTTTTTCTCTCTCGTACTAACTCGAAATGTGACGGGTTTTTTTCTGTATTTTTCTAAAATCAATACCTATCATCATGTTTTGATCTTACTCGTATTAGTTTAATCATATTTTCAAACAACTTTGTTTGACCAATTTAAATTTTGAGTTTAAATAAACTATAGTTGCGAACAAGATTTCAAGATACTAAATGACCTTAGATGAAAAAATTTTGAATACAAAAAAAGTTAGAACTCATTAACATATACAATTATTATATATGTCATTTTTCCATTTGACAATGTACTAGTAAACACTAGTCACAAAATCATGAATCTCACATAGAGTTTATGAAATTGTATTAGAGACTTCTAAATTTAGAACTAAAATTTCCTAACACTTTCTCAAATACAAAAGTGACCTATATAAAAAATATAGATCTTGATGAGTTGATCAAACTTGGTATTCCTGACTTTTCTAGTTGAGTCCATATAGGGTTTCCAAAACTAGTTTGGAGGAGTCAAATTTAAAAATTCAAAATTTGATTTATATAAACTTCGTCAAATGAAAAGTTGACCAAAACAATAATTGTAGATCTTGATGAGTTTAAGAAACTTGGTATTCACGATTTTTCTATTTGAAGCCATTTAGAGTTTCAAATACTAGTTTGAAGGTGTTATTTTTTCAAATTCAAATTTTGAATCATCCAAACTTTGTCAAATGAAATCTTGACCAAAAGAATAAATGTAGATCTTGGTTAGTTTAACAAACTTGTTATTCATAAATTTTGTATTTGAACGCATTTAGAGTTTCAAAAACTGATTTTAAGTTACCATTTTTTGAAATTCAAAATTTAGATTCTTTTAAAATTAGTCACATTAATAGATGAACCAACTCAAATGATAGGTATTGATTTTAGAAAAATACAGGAAAAATAACCACCGCATTTGGAATTAGTATGAGAGAGAAAAACTAGTTACAAGGTTTGACTACAGATTAAAACAAGAAATCACACGCTTGTTCATATTAGTTTTTTTAATTTGTAGTTGAAACTTGTAACTAGTTTTTCTCTCTCATACTAACTCCAAATGTGATGGGATTTTTTCCTGTATTTTTCTAAAATCAATACCTATCGTCTTGTTTTGATCTGACTCCTATTAGTTTAATCATATTTTTATACAACTTTGTTTAACCAATTTGAATTTTGAGTTTAAATAAACTACCGCTACGAACAAGATTTCAAGACACTAAATGATCTCAGATGAAAAAGTTTTGAACACAAAAGAGCTAGAAGTCATCGATATCTACAATTATTATATAGGTCATTTTTTCATTTGACAAAGTGTTAGTAAACACTAGTCACAAAATCATGAATCTCATATGGAGTTTATGAAATTATAAGAGAGACTTGTCAATTTAAAACTAATATGTCCTAACACTTTCTCAAATGTAAAAACGAATTATATAAAAGACGATGGCCTTGGTGAGTTTATCAAAATTGGTATTCATAACTTTTCTAGTTGAGACAATCTAAGATTTTGAAAACTTATTTAGAGCTGTCAACATTTAAAAATCCAAAATTTGACTTATTCAAACTTTATCAAATGAAAAATTGATCAAAACAACAAATACAGATCTTGATGAGTTTAACAAATTTGGTATTCATGATGTTTCTATTTGAAACCATTTAGAGTTTCAAATACTAGTATGAAGTTATCATTTCTTTTGAAAAAATAAATTTTAACCTGTTCAAACTTTGTCAACCCAAAAATAAAGCCCATATCATGATACAACCCAGGTCAGCCCATCTTAAAGCATGTTCACTCTACATTGGATCAATCTTGGACGGCTCAGATATGCCACGCCCATTACAAAACCCTAGCTGTAAGCCCTCAACTCCCTCAACACCAGACGCCGCCGCCCCCGGACAATCCTCTCTCTCTCTCGGTTCCAAATCACGCACATCGCTCTCATCTCCCTCTCTTCCGAACGGCGCGAGCTTGCAAGGGCGAGCCCCTTCGGCGGCGCGTGTGGGTCAGGGGCCAGCCCCTCCGGCGGTGCGTGTGGCTCAGGGGTGAGCCCCTCCGGCGGCGTGTGTGGGCAGGGCGTTGTTCCTCCGGCGGTTCGTGCAGGTCAGGGGCGAGCTTTTCAGGCGGCGCGTGCGGGGCAGGCCTTCCAGCCCCTCGACGTCCGTCACAGCCGCCGACGTCGGCGCCAGGGCGAGGTCGGGCTCAGAGCCCCTTTCCAGGGCGGCGCCGGCGAGCAGCTCCCGCACCGTGTCCTGCTGTCCGCCTCCCGGAGCATGGCGCGGATCCAGTCCGCTCCCGCGTCGTCGCGCAGGACGAGGCTCGGCGCGTCGATCCGTCTTCTCCTGTCTCCGTACAGCACCACCGTGCTCTCGTCGTCGTCGCGAACGGCGCCAGGCGGAGACGACGCGGTAGGAGAGCGAGAACACAGTTTGGTCATGTAAAAATTAGGATAGCTACATCCTGATTCTTATAAAGAATAGGTTTCATGATCTGACTTCATTTTATAAGATCCTCCAAGGTTGTCAAAGACAACAATAATTTATTTTCCTAATATATGGTTGAACTGTGAGCTAAACAAGCATTATCATTGCCTCATTTAAAGTAGGCATTATTTATACGACCATAAACTGTATGTATGAGCAAAATACTGATGTGGCTAATCTTAGTTTTCTTCTAGTTTGGTGGGAAGCAAACTAAACATGGAAATTTGCACATTGTAGGGTGGGTTTACTATGAATTTATTTGTGGAGCCCCATGTTGTTTCTTTGAATTTCATCAATGTATCCATGTCTATATAACACTAATAATTAATTCATTGTCCTTCGTACAGTTGCATGGTGCTGACTTGTGGCTACGTGGCCTATTTTGGTGAATGTGCAACCATTGGTGGATCCGTGGCTTTTGTGGAGCTATTAGTTTTTCTGGGTGAATTGCATAGATCTCAGTCTATGCTTTCTGTAGTAGAAATACAACAATATATAGATATTAATGTAGTCTAGACGGTTGATTTAACATTTTATTCGTCGCTCAATGTGTTAGGTTAGGCCTATATTTGTTATGTATGGGCTATTGTAATTGTATATTGTTGTTGGCTAAATTTATATTTTAATAGACATGTTTTTTAATTTCAAATTGTAATGCTTGGAATAATGAAAATGATGGGTGTTTCGGTGACGATTACAAACCGCAATTTGTAACGATTTCAAATCATAAGCTATGACCAAAATCTTACATCCTCAGTGACGATTTCAAACAACAATCTGTGACCAAATAAGAACCAATCAGAACAAGCCACGTGGCAATAATTGGTCCACGCGGCGGCAACGCAACAGCAAGGTTAGCGATGACGTCATGCGCCACGTCAGCGATGATGTCATCAGCAATGTCAGCATCCTACATGGCAAGCGTCGTTGGGTCATTTTTAAACGGGTCGTTATGACGATACCAGAGGTCAATCTGTGACCAAACCGGACCGTCACAGCTTACAAACGTCGTTAACGGCGACGTTAACGTCGCCGTTTTGGCGCGACGGCGGACGTTGGATCGTGACCAAAACTGATTATCACATAAAAGAAATCACATCTGTGACGATGACGTTTTCGTCAGACTAGAGACGCATCTATGACGAAATAAACCATTTCGTCACCGTAGATCAAATGTGATGTGACCTCAACGACGATCCTATTTTCATCACAAAATCATCACAGATTACACTTGATGACGTTTTTAGCATCTTAAGTGACGAACTGAGTACGTCACGGAAGATCAAATCCCTAGTAGTGAAATGACAACCCCTTTTGCAATGCATATATATGTTACTAAAAGTCCATATATGTGATACTAAGGTCTATACCAACGCATTATTATGCGTTGCCAAAAATGACGTTGCAAGGGTCTATTACAACATTTAGATATGCGTTGGTAACACTTACGAATAACCGTTGCAAAGTTGCAACGGATATTGATAGGTCATGGCAACGCTTTTATGTGTTTGTAGAATTGTGTATGAATAATTTATATAATTCATTACTACATTTATATTTGAATTGTTGCAACGCACATATATGCGTTGTTAGCACTAATAAAACATCTAATGAACATTAATATTGAAAATTATTTTAATTTAGACGCAAATAAATAAATAATCCATTTGCACTATAATTGTAATTTAGAGATCATCACACTGTGACAAATAAAGGCTCGATTTTTATTAAGAAGCAATTGCTATGTTACAATGACTATCATCTAAAAGATCCTACATTACAGTAATATATTTTTGTTCACAACATTCATATGAGTATAAATAAAATATATAACACATAAAGAATCCAGCTACAATGTCACCAGCCATCTTGCCCATCCGTTCATCACGAGTTCCCATTGCAGCAATCCTGCAAGGAAAAAAGATAAAAATATATTAACTATACAAGCGTTTGGGTACAATACTCTCATGAAAACATCCGCATAGTTGAAAATTAAAATCATAAAATTGCTAGTATACTAAGGCTTAGCTTTGCATAGTTGATTATACGTCAGCATTAGCACACATGTAGATAGTCATACTGCAATCTGCAAACAGTTACAAAATAAAAGTTCACTGCACTTCAAGATAGTGCACAATATACTGAGTCTAAAGAATTGGATTGAACGCATACTAAAGAAGTTACCAAGGTACCAGATGTGAAAGATCCATGCATAGTTTATCTCAAAACAACATGTTTAAATTGCCTGATATCCTCCATTATAATTGCTGATCTACAAGATTGATAGCTGAGTTAGTATAGGTACCATGATATATTTATAACTGATACAAGAGCTCTCTGAGATTAATGCATTTTCTAGAAACTAGATTAAATAAGGTACAAGTCTATCAATATATATACATATATCCCGACCAGCCAAATTACAGGCAACACAACATTCGGCGCCAACATGTACCAATTAGCAGTGGCGGAGCTTGCCTTCAAGTGAAGGGGGGGGGGGCAATTCAAACAGCTACATATATAATTAAAGCACAATACAAAATTGTTTCATTTTCACTAAAAAAGTGCTATGTAAAGTTAAAATGACTGCAGTGGACAACTAACAAAACAATTATTTAAAAATTGAATTGACAAGTAATTACGGGTGAAAAAATATGCATACTTGTTATCGATTTGGTAAGCAACAACCATTTAGTAGATTAAGACCTCGAGCAAGTACATAGAAGACAATATGATTGCCAAAGGCCTCCTCCTACTGCTATGTGCAGTGCAGCCTTGTACAAAAGGACAAACAAACAAACAAACAAAAAAGTACTACTCTAACATATTTTTGTCTTGTTGATGGTCTCTAAAATTGTTTCACATATGGTGGATAAAAGAACTATAAAAATCGACATTATATGACTGAGCAAATACTTCAAGATAATCGGAGACTGAAGCATACATGTATGCATGCGCTGCCTAGCACTCTCCCCGCGCGCTCAGCCGCATGCTGTTGCTGACCTGCGCTTGTCACTGCTGCCGCATGCTGCTGCTTAACACGCTAGTGCATGCTTACATACATAAAGAAAACACGGAGGCAAGGGGGGCATGGCCCACTATGGCCTCCACAGGGCTCCGCCAGTGCCAACTAGTAAGAAAAAATATTTCCATGGATAAATAAAAGATAATTAGTCAATTAGATAACATAATTACGTTCAGAGTAACACACTCTTGATCTCGAGACTTTAGGAAATATGAATTAGGATCACGAAGACAGGAATTATGCGACAATCCAGATTCCTGACTTACATAACAGTAAATATATGTTTTAAAAATACAACTATCCACTTTTATCTAAAGGAAATCTTAAGTCAAAGATTGGGAAACTAAAAATATATCATTGGATAAAAGCAATTACCACATCACGAGGTCATCATCACCATGTTGATTCTGTGTATTCGACAGGGCAAAAATGATGAATGGATCGCATCATCCTCTAGTCTGAACTCATTGATTCCATCATGCGCTTGTTCCTTGCCTGATATGTTGTGCCTATCACAGAGCACACGAGAGTTGCAGAGAGATTGAAATAAAAACCTGATCGGTTGTGTCAGATCAAAGCAGGGCACACGAGAGTTGAAGAGAGATTGGAAAAAAACAAAGAGGTACGCATGTCCTTTGTTGCCTGTGAGAGATTAAAATAAAAACCAGGACAAGATCCAATCCACTACACCTCTGTAGTCCTTAGTTGGAACGACTGCAACGTGATGTTGTGTTGTCGTTTCAATCTGCAGATGGATCCGCACGGAAAATCAACTGGGGTGACAAGATCTTAGGTTACAATGGAGAGGACCGATCTGTTGGCAACATAAATGGGTAACCTTACCAGGATAAAGCTGCGCCACGATTAAACGAATATGGACCAACGGCGGAGTGGCGGCAGTTCGATCTACTTCGTAGCGTTGTGGGGAAGGCATGGAAAGGTGTGGGAGAGATGAGGAAATCGCCCTGCCTAGCTATATTTAGGAATAAAATAAAACAAATGTATTTGAGGGGGTGACGGTTTAATACAGAAGGAAGAAAGCGGATCTTGAATTGGCCCCTCATTTTTCGGACGTTGTTGAGTGAGTTGAAGACTAGTGCAGCTGTTAGCCGAGGTGGCGTGCAACGCTACATACTTCCGTTGCGGGCTATTCGTTACTAGATGGGGGTTCGTGTTGCAGTGCGGTTGCAACCATAGAAGTAATTAGAATTGTATTGGCCTATGCTTGTACACACAATATCAAGTTATATCAAATAGATGTGAAGAGTACTTTTTTGAATGGATACATCAATGAATTAGTATATGTTGAGCAACCTATCGGTTTTGAAGACAACAAGAAGCCTAACCATGTGCACAAGTTGAAGAAGACTTTGTATGATTGAAACAAGCACCAAGAGCATGATATGAAAGATTGAGAGATTTCCTTCTCTCCAATGGATTTATCATGGGAAATGTTGATACTACTCTCTTCACCAAGAAGCTTGACAAGAATCTATTTATGTTGTAAATCTATATGGATGATATCATCTTTGGTTCAACTAATTAAAAATTTTAAGAAGAATTTGGAAATATGATGGCAAATGAGTTTGAAATGTCAATGATTGGTGAACTTAGTTACTTTCTTGGACTTTAAATCAAACAATTGAAGAATGACACATTTGTGAGTCAAGACAAGTACATCAAGGATATGATGAAGAAATTTGGCCTAGAGGAAGCCAAAGGCATTAGCACACCTATAGGCACGAATGGACACTTGGATAGTGGTGCTAGTGGTGACATGGTGGATCAAAAGTTGTATCGATCTATGATTGGAAGCTTACTCTATGTGACCGCTTCGAGGCCGGATGTCATGTTTAGTGTATGCATGTGTGCAAAATTCCAAGCCTCACCAAGAGAAAGTCACTTGAAGGCAACAAAGAGAATATTGAGGTACTTGAAGCATACACAAGATGTTGGACTATGATATCCCAAGGGGTCAAACTTTGAGCTAGTTGGATACTCGGACTCCGATTATACGGGATGCAAGGTTGATAGAAAGAGCACATCGGGCACATGTCAATTGCTAGGAATGTCAATTGTATCTTGGTCATCAAAGAAGAAAAATAGTGTAGCACTCTCAACCGCCAAAGCCGAATACATATCCGTGGGTAGTTGTTGTGCTCAATTTCTTTGGATGAAAGCAAGTTTGAATGACTTTGGAATCAAATTCAAGAAAGTGTCATTGCTATGTGACAATGAAAGTACGATCAAGCTCACAAACAATCTGGTTCAACATTCAAGAATAAAGCACATTGACATTAGACACTACTTCATAAGGAACCATCAACAAAAGGGTGATATCTCAATTGAAAGTGTTGGCACTAATGATCAACTTGCCGATATATTCACCAAGCTATTAGATGAGAAGAGGTTTTGCAACCTAAGGAATGAATTGAACATTCTTGATTTCTCAAACATGTGTTGATGCACCCTATATATATGACATGCCTCTCATTCGAACAATGCAAGATAAAATTGGTTGACATGTCATATGTTGACGGATCTTAACACCTAATTTAAACCATCAACTATTGCATGAAATGATAAGAAATAAACTACAAAGCATAGTTGTAGGGTTTGATTCTAACGAGTTCCACGAGTTGTTTTGTTCTCACTTGTTTTACAGGACATTCAAGTTTCACTATATAAAAGTACCTCAAATAAGGAATTAGAGTACACCATTGTGAAGAGCTCATCGAGTTGATCGAAACGGACCTAGCACTTGCTATATTTGGAGCCCCGATGAGAAAGATATCAACACCGCAATAGAATTCGACTTAGGAATAATTTAGAACATACCAGAACCATAACCCACTATATGTTTGAGGGGCTAAACTGATAGAATCTCATAGCTTTGGTAAATCTATATTTTCCAGGGACTATTCCAGAGAATTATAAAGAAGATCTAATTATCAGAATAATTATGGGAAGAATCTCGCTGTGGGATATTTTCCTTTGTACTAAGGAAGGGTCCAGAAGGCAACCAAAGAAAGCAGGGACCAAGAGGTGGAGATGGGGTGCCGGGCGGCACGCTACAGTAACGGATCCAGATCCGCTTCTAGAAGCTTCCTCAGATCCACCGCCTCTTAGGATGCATCTTGACCGTGTTTCAAAGTCGGTTTGATCCGAGGGCTATCGTTGAACTCGCCAGGCTATAAATAGAGGGGCAGACCCCCCTCTCTAGGCCATCTCATCTCATTATTCTTCTCCAGAGCAAAAACTAGGGTTTCAATTATAAGTAGAGAAAGAGAGAGATCCCTCTAGTTCTAGTTCTAGTTCTTGTAGTTCTAGATCTAGTTCTAGTTGTAAATTGGAGAGAGATTAAGGAGAGAGCTACGGAGGAGCAGGGTCTATCGCATCTTCCTCAACATTGTACTTCTACAGTATTTGGTTCGTCTTTAAGCAATCTACAGGTTCTTCAATTCATACTCCCTGAGTTCTTACTTTACTTTCCATATTTACTTTCAAGTTATTTATTGGTTTCCCGCTTGCATCAAGTGCTCTAGTCTTTGCTAAGTTGGAGTAGTAATTAATAGGTTAGGCATGGTGCCTAGTCCTGCAATTACCTAGAATTGCACCTAGTCCCACGGATTGTTGTGGTAGCCCCAGGATCGTGACAGCCCTGATGGTCGACGTATTCCACCACGTTCGGATTGGTGTTTATAGGACCGTAGTCAGACCTTCCAAGCCCCCTTATCATCTCTTTCTATGGCTAAAGCTCTGATGTCCCGATATATCTAATCTTGAAGTATCTTTGATTCTTAGATCAATTAGGTAACTCTTAGGAAACTTACTCTCTACCCACTAAAAACAATATATCTTACCCACTAAAATAATATATCTTACCCACTAAAATAATATATCTTACCTACTAATATATCTTATCTATCCTTGGATGATCTTCGTTCTTTACAAGTTCACTTCTCGTTCCCCATGGAAATCGATACCCTTGGAATACTCACGGGTGAAAGCTACAGCGGTATCTGTGCGCTGGCGGATTTATCTATGTGCGTAAGAAATACCAACAAGCTTTTGACGCCGTTGCCCGGGAATGGTAGCTGTGCTAGATTCGATCTATGGTCATCCATTTACCTTTTTCCTTTTTCCTTTTTACCATCTTTCTCACCTTACCATATTCATCTTATCACAAATATAAATACTCTACTCTAAAGGGAAACTTGTTGGAGACTCTACCATCTTCACACTCCATTCTTATAGATGGCTATGAGCTTCGCCCTGCTTGTATAGCCATGGTTTGGGAGCAATCTTTCTCTAGCCTTGGTTTATTTTAAATTCCATTTAAAATATAACACATCCAAGTATAGAGGAGACCCCAAACAAGACCAATTCCAGAGTCACCAATCCAAGTGGAATTTTAAACATTCATGAAGAATCAACCATAAAGATTGGAGAGTAGGATGCCATCAATGCGCATAGAATATATTCTATAACTATCTCATTAAACCCAAGCTCATATGAGACATCTCCCGAACCCATTGGTCTCTCCATCATTATCACACATGACATCTTCAACACCCTCGTACTTTATGTTTACAAATACTTCAAAAGGGTGGGTGTCGATGCATATGTTTATCATAAATACTGTAGATCTCGTTGTGTTAAATCCTGAGATAGGTAAATGAGGGGAAACCATGTCACTAAAAACACTTCTTGAAAGGTTTCCCTAGGACAAGCTTAGTTTTTTAAAACAAGCACCTCTTAGATCTTAACATAAGTATTCACCTTTTGTTGCCTACCCTTGTGAACCAAGCTTAGAAATATATGATTATATTCCTTCAAGCTTGGGGGATAAACCACCATAAAAACATTCTTGCCATGTTGCTACATTACCTTAGTTGCCTCTACTTTTAAGGCATGCTCAAACTGTTAGATAAAAATCATGCTCTTTCATCTTCACTTGAGTCAATCTCCATAATACTTTCATGCTGCCTTTATCTGCTTAGTGTATGTTTAGGTTTTGAAGTATTTTCATATATCTTTTAAATTACGCATGGTGCTTAGTTTAAATCAAAGGTAATTGGATATTAATTTTAAAGGATTTTTAATTTAAGTGTAGTGCTTAGGTTAAAATGTCTTCCTAAGTCAAATTAGACATGGTGTTTAGGTTGATTTTTGAACTCATAGTATGCTGTAGTAGATATTGGATATTTTGTTGGACGAACCTCTGCAGAAAAATTTCAAAATCAAATTGGAGAAGTCCTGAGATGAACTCACACAGGAGATGAATAGAGACACATGAACTTCAACAACTTTCACAAGAGAGACACAGCTAATTTATCATGATAGAAGAATTCCATGGAGCAAGGAGAAGACAAGTGACAAAAAAAATCTATAATCAATCCATGGAAGAGGGTGAACAAAACTTCAAGACAAGACCAACAGAAATGTCAAGATCAGAAGAACAAGGATGAAAGAGGAGTGGAACAAGAAGACAAGCTATAATGCACAACCAGTTGATCAACTGAAGCTTCCATGAGGTTTACGACGTCATCATTCTTCAACAAAGGTAAAGGTAAGTAATCACTCTAAAAGCATTTCTTTGATTCTGGTATTTACTTTAATAAAGATCTGAACATGTTTGAGCCACAATTTTACTTGATCCAACCTGATTAACTCAACATGTCAGTTCTTTAAAGCTTGATCCTAGTACCACTTCTTGATCTCACGGTCTTAACCTTTAAGCCCCATGTGAATAAGTCTTCCAACTATTTACTTTGGAGGCATAAAAAATATAGCATTAGTCATTTGCATATACAATTGAAAATCTAAAAATATATTGAATAGAAAATTCTGCAAGGCTCTAGGCAATTAAGGCATAAATGGTTTACCATTAACGCCTAATTTGTTCCACGAGCTTTGTTGTATATTTGAGTTTAGTAGCATTTGGAAAAACTAGAAAAGATTAGATATCTTCAACCACTTTGAGAAGTACCACAACATTAACTATCAATCTTTTTAGATACTTTTATATCTATGGAATTTTCATGTCTACTTTATCCTTAAGAGAGTTTTTATTTAGTAATAATAATAATATGTGTGTTTAGTTTGTTTAATTTTGATTTTACAAGTTGCTAATAATAAAAAGAAGAACTCTAAAGATAACTCTATATATGGAAATGATGAATAGTTGCTTTGCCATAATTTCTTTCAAGTACTTAGTTTTCAGCCTTGAATTCTCCCAAGTTTTAGATATAACTATTTTGACATAAGATTTGCTCTGAACCTGAAACTTGTGGGTTGCAAATGCTTGAACTAAGTTTAGGTAGTTGATAGGTACAATATGAGAAAGTCTGAGCTACTATTTATCTTGTTCTTAGCAATACTAGAGTTCTAGAGAATTTATCTTTTGAAAATTAAAAATATTACATGATAAGTTTTTGTATGACGAGAGCTTGAATTCCTACCATAGCCATATATACATGCCTGGTAGATTAGGAAAAGATTCACTGTTATATTTACTGCTTGTTCTTGCATTAAGTTTTGTCAAGCTTTGTTGACCCTTAGAGACTTGTTATGCTTTTAAAATCAAGATCACTTACACCCCACTTATATATGCTACTTCTATCTAGAAAGTACGCATCCACATATATGTCATTCAGATCCACCAGAAAAATGCTCTACTCCTACCTTGGGAGTAAGCAACCAAAAATATCCCGGTTTTCCACCTATCCGTATATTCCATTACCACAACTATAACTGCTCCAACGATTTCCTTGTTATCATCTCTCAAAAGCTTTATTAGGCTTGGGGTTGTGAAAAAAAGAGAGTAAAACATGGACAAGTGTCCTACCAAAACAATGGTTACTTAGATGCCCACCTCTCTAAAAAAAGGAAGAAGAAAGCAAGAAAAAGAGAAAAAAAGAAGCAAGCCCAAGTTATCTCAAAGATTCCAAGTTCCAAAAGGGAGATGTATATATATTCAAGGAGCAGAGTAGAATTAGGTTTCCTCCATACACCATTATATATTTGTTGACATTTGTTAAGTGCAAAGAGAATATGAAAGATTTCTGTAAGCGCACAGAATATCATTGTAGCATTTTACCTAGAGGTTTTAAATATCGTATCCACAGGGAACCGTGGGAGATCAACTACGTGATAACTTAACCAAAAGGGGTATATATAAACTAGTATCTAACTAAGATATAAGGTAAAGACTAAATTAAAGATAACTTGGTTGGAAATGGCAATCAAAGGATGGGGTTGATAATAGGAGTATAGAGAGGATAACTTAGGTCTTGTAGTTCTAACTTGGATAAGATATATGTCTTCTATGATTCATCTGGGGCCATTACCTAGAAGGGTCGCAAATAGAGTACGCCACAACTTAGATAACTATATAGGCCTACAAGGTCCTATAAACAGGAGGTGGACTGAGGAACAATGCACCTAACATGTACGCGATCTACCACCGTCCGGAATCTAGGGGGCATTCATGATTACCTTAAGTCTAAGTACCACACTTACACTTACGATAAAACTCTAACCCAAGCATGCATAAGGATTAGAGCACTCAAAAGTGCCATGAACCAGAAGAACAATATAAACAAAATCTTACTTACATCAGAAGTCGATTACTGAAGACATCCCAAGAACAGGCTCAAGAAGAACTTGATCCCACCAAAGTACAAGCCAAAGAAGAAGCACCGACATGCCGGTACCTCCTTCACAACTCTTCCCTTGCTCCCCATCTCTCTATTATCTAGATCTAAGAACTAATAACTAGAGAGGTTGTCCATTCGGGGGACACCTCTGACCTATGATGGATCTCTGAATGAATTGAGTTGAACTGAATGAGATTGAATTCCTCCAAGGGGGGGTCTGCCCTCCTATTTATAGCCCGGTGGGATGCACGACAGTCGTTGGATCAAACCGACTTAATGTAGGGCCTAGATGACTCCTCTAAGGCGGTGGAGGAACCTTCTAGAAGGGGGCCATGCCACCTGGCCCCACCTTGTGCCACTCGGCCCCATATGCAGGGGTCTTGGGCCCCGCTTCCTCGGGGTGCCTTCCCGATCCTTCTTGAGTAAATTGGTAACCATATCTCCGCCGATTTATTCCTATTTTTATTCCGATTTGCTTTCTTATTACGCTTTTCTGGAATAGTCCATGGAAAATAATGAAACATCAAAACTCGTGGAATTTGTTAGATAACCCCTATATTTCTATTATTTATATTTATTGATCCATTTATCTTGTTTAAAATTGTACAAAAAGTTGATGCTAACACCGACAACAAGCTCCCCCAAGCTTACCCTTTGCTAATCTCTAGCAAAGCCTATCTAATAAACTTGGATCAGGAGTTGTTACAATGCTTTCATACCTCAAAATTTCACATGCTTTCAAACAAAAATTCTTCTATGAATTAGAAAAAACTACTCTAAATTTCGAACTCACCTGTATTACCTTTAACCATGGGGCTTCTTAACTATCACTTGGGTCTTGAGCAATCTAAAGACAAAACAATCAAATCAGGCACTATGTCTCAAACTCTTCACTCTACCAAAATTCTAGGTTTTAAAAAGTTTTTGAAATAAAACTCAGAGCTTAATTGTATGACACTCTCAAGTCTCTTATATATGAGGTATTTGTGGATCTCACTGAGGCATTAATAATGTCATGCCCTCCTATACTAATAAATATAGTGGAGTTCATAGGAATGACTTAACAAGGTTAGCATACTTACTTTGCATATATTGTAAAGTCAAACAATAGATCCATAGAGAGTCAAGTCATACTCAAGTTAAGATATGCATGTGTGTGGATATGGTGGATATGGTGGTGATGGTGAAAACCTAATTCTACTTTGCTCCTTGAAATGAATCTCTCTTTTGGAATTTTGAAATTTTAAACAACATGGCTAGAGAGTATGAACTATCTTATTCTTTATCTATTTTTCCTGAGAGGTGCGTCGGACACTTGTCCATTTTTAATTCCTCTCTTTCTTTTTTCTTTTATTTTTTTTTCGAATGGCCTTTTGCATAGCTCATATCTCTATTACCAAGAAAAACTGCTGAGAGAGTATAACAAGAACTTGGAGCATTTATTAAATGAAAGATGGGAATGGAATAATATTTTTGGTGGTGGTTACTCTCAGTGTAAGAGTAAGAACTTTTTCTGGTGGATGAATGGCATGTTGTTGCACCTACTCCAGTGTAGAGTAGTGCATATTTGGGTGGTGTGTACGTGATCTTGATTTAAAAGTATGACGAGACTCTTTACAGGGTCTAAATGTGGACAACACTCAATACAAAGATAAGTAGCATGAATGAGTCTTCCTAATCTAGATGTATATATATATATGGCTTTGGTAGGAATTTTAACTATGTCATACAAGAGCTCATCATGTAAGATTTTAATTTTTCAAAAGATAAATCACCAGAACTTAGTATTGCTAGGAGTAAGATAAATAGTAGCTCAGACTTTCATGTCATATCTCCCAATCACCTAGACTTAGTTTAAGTACATGCCTCCACATGTTTCAGGTTCAGAGTAAATTCTCAAATCAAAGCAGTTTTAACCAAAATTTAGGAGAATCCAAGATTGAGAACTAGGTACTTAAAAGGGATTATGGCAGAGCAACTATTCCTCATCTCCAAAAATAATTAATGCTCATGGCTTTTATTGACTCTAAACAAATTAAACACACACCCTAACTATATATCTTTATTTAGGACTCTTAAGAATCTACAGCCATGGACCTTCATGTGCCCATATATTTTTGGGAGTTTTAAGTTTTCTTATGATACTATGGTGAACCTTCATGTGCTCACATATTTTTGATATTTTATGACCATAAGATAGACTCGATAAATAGCATAGATATACTTACCTGATAACTGGGGGTGCCCTCCCCCAAGCTTGATTTTGCTATAGTGGATTTGAATGATCTTTGGAAGTAGCCTCTTGGTTGGGCTCACTCCTCCTTGGTGCTTTTAATCCTGTATGGTTATACTCCAACAAGAACAAACAAAGCTCGAGGCTCTATTATGATAATGGCTTAGCGGTCAGCCAAAAGAGTAATTGAATATTCTTATGAGCTAA
This sequence comes from Microstegium vimineum, assembly GCA_022036555.1. Taxonomy (NCBI): domain Eukaryota; kingdom Viridiplantae; phylum Streptophyta; class Magnoliopsida; order Poales; family Poaceae; genus Microstegium; species Microstegium vimineum. The sequence continues at coordinate 32,203,386 of CM039119.1, read as the reverse complement.
TTTAAACTTTTAATAGATTCTAGTAGGAATTGAATATCTCATCTTTTTTTAGATTTTTCTATACAAGCAAACCAGAGGTCGATCTAGTCGATGCAGCCCAATCCGTCGAAGGTTCACCAAAATCTACTCTATTCCTACTCCTAGGGGTGGCCGAAGGCCGGAAACTAAGGAATAAGTTATGTATTTGATTGATTGGATGTCCTTCTCGTTACCTAACCTTTGCTATTTATAGACCACATAGAATAACCCTAGCGCAAAGCCGGCCGCTGGCCGAAATAAGGAAACCCGGATGCCTTGGGCCTCAATCATCGGTGTAGCCCACCGAACGTATCTCAACAGCCGATACGCATCATCTCCTCCAAGTCGGTTTCCTTAACCAGTCTCCTGGGTCCACCTATGTGCAACACATTTTCTCGTCCTTGACCCTTACTTGTATCTATCTGGTCGCGCCAAAATATGGTGTTAACACAGGCCCCCTAGTTTTGGGATGAAATTTATTTCATTCCTAAAACAACAATTGTTCTCTTCTAGCCGAGCTTGGATGCTCACTAGCTTGCTATCCATCCTTTTATCACCTGACTTTCTATATCCTTTTCACTCTATCATGGATCTGAATTTATATCGTCGGACTATCATGGCAAGACGACTTCGCTGGATATCACCCTTGAAAAATGACTCTGTGATGCTTTGCCCCCGATATCCCCTCGATGACTTTACTCTGGTTCCGCCACCATGTCCGACGTTTGACTAAGGTATTCTATAATATTTAGCCGATAATCCTTCGATAGGATTATTCCACCAATTTTGCGATTTTCAGGATACTTCCCTGAAAACCTATCAGCTGTCACTGAGTTGTTTCATTTGATTAGCCGCAATACGAGATCCACCATTTCACCGCACAGTTTACTAGTAATAATTCCCTATATGCCACCGGGAGTAGTCCTGCCTGGCTGTCTCCCAAGCTTGATCCAACCTCGCAAATCTTGAGACTCAAATCAGCTTATCCAACGAAGAGCGACCCATGTCCCTCTGATATGCTAGGAGAGAAAAACATGGAAAACCAACTAAGAAACCCTTTATGATGGCATTAATTGTACGTGAGGGCCGAACAGGATCAGTGGTTGCTTCAGCTCGAAACTGTTGATCCCTTCACTCGAGAGGAGAATTTCTCATTAGGATCTGCTGACTGATGACCATCCATTGAAGGCGACATTCCCTGTCGAAGCAAAATCTCCCGATCTAGACATCGCCTGGTACCAAGTTCCGTAGAAGACAATCATCAAGCATCGACTGGGGTGGACCAATCTCGTTTAGGTGCTCCGGAGGCCGTCAAACTGGCCTTGAATATGTGACTTCGTGCGCTGCGACTGCAGCAACTCTGAGCAATTACTGACCCATTTTGCACTCACTTGTTGTATTGTCCGTCTGGGTAGCCGACTAATTGTTCGGTCATATGTGTATGAATTCCATCGGCAGTCTTTAGCCGTTTCACACTGTGGCAAACTTTACTTCAGTCCACCAAATCGCCACCAATACACAGTGTTGGTGTTTAAATAGTGGCTAAGTTCCTCCAAGACGATAGTCAGTGTGTCTTGCGCCCACTTCTTTTGTCGCTTCGCCAACTGCCCCCTTGTCTACAGTAGCATTCCAATCCATGGCGGATCTCGGTCATTCCCCGGTGCTCAGCTCCGCCGATAGTGTTGCCCAGCCTCTGCAGCATCGTTCTCTGAGGTAAATAACCATACGGTTCCTTCTTCACGTGGTTTTCTCCGAGAAGAAAACCCTAACCAACCGTTTTCCGACCCCCTCAGAGCAGCTGAGCCGAGCTTCAACTTGCCGACGATTGATGGTGGCTCGAGGGGTACCTTCCACTTCGAGCGCCTTCTCTTGGAGGAGCGTAGGGAACACACTCGTTTGGAGGACGAACTAGTGACGACGTAGACTTCTCTTCACCATGCCAAGGCGCTTCTTGGGCATTCTTTGGTCAGAGCCGACGATATGTCCCTTGATCTAGATTTGACTGACTTAGCCAATTATAGACCCCTCATCTCCCTCGGCTATTTTTATTGCCGCTCTGTACTTCATTCTTCTGCCGCCTGAACCTCCCTGTATTTGGTAGAGCTCGCATCTGCTATCGCTACGGTGGCGGACCTGCTTCACGCTCGGGGGTCAACGTCGGAGGAGCGTCTGAATGACATGCCGGCGCGCATACGGGAGCTGATCTTTCAGTCCGTCGCCCATGGAGCCTCCTTCGCTTTGGCTGCTATGGAGGTCGTGATCACCTCTGGCTTTGTTAATGCCCATACTAGGGACATTTTTCCCGACGCCTTGGATAGCTTTGAGTCGATGGGGAAGGCAGTCGTCGGAGTGGTACCTATAGACGAGCTGCTAGCTCGTCTCTCTCTAGATTAGAACGTGATCCACTCCTAGGTAGATCTGGTCCTGAACTACTTAGCCGGCAAAAACTTTCAGCCATGCCGGCTTCTCTTGTATTGTTCGGCCATCTGATATATGCAAGTACCCAGTATTGTGTATACACACTTTTTTTCTTTTATTATTTTTTCTCTGAAGGCAATGTATGTCACATCGGCTATTGCCAACTGTTTGTAGGCTATTTTTCTGCTAAAGGCGATGAATAGCGCATCGGCTGTTCGTCACTATGCTAGTGGTGTCATCAATTCACGCTCTCTGAGCCGATCACCTGAACCGGCTGTCGACCATCTTCGTTCATCCTAAAGACGTCCCTGTCGTGCACTTTTCCGGAGAAGCATTCCATGCCCTCGAAGCTCCATCCGTCCCGTCCCGGGTAGGCAATGCTGGCGGACGAGTCGACCGGTACTACCTCCACAATGTCTCCAACCCACTGAACAAGACTCTGATGCATGGTGGATGGAATGCAGCAGTTGGCATGAATCCAATCTGTAACGTCCCGCCTCCTCGAGGCCGGGCCCGTTAATGCATGATAGCATTCATAGGACATAGACTGCCCTCACAGACCAACACTAGTATTTTCAGCGCACTTTTTCCTCACTCATGCGCCCCCGGGAAGAACTTTCCGGTCGGTCACCCATCCCTAAATTGCTCCAGGCCAAGCACGCTTAACCTCAGAGTTCTTTAGAGATGAGCTTTCGGAAAAGAAGTTGCAACTTGTTGGTATGAGTATCCTATTAATCCTATTAAGCCCTAGGCCGGGGTGTTACACAATCCCTCCCGAGGAGTAAGCTGTACGAGCCCTTGGTATCCACCACGAAGAAAGTGGTGAACATACTCTTGCTCCCAGTGGTCAGCTCGACACACGTAACTCCCTTTGTGGCTGACGTGTTGCCGCTGAAATCTGTCAGTTCCATGTCGGTAGGGCTCAGATCTTCCACTTTTTTCCCAAGCTTTCTGAACGTGGAGTATGGCATGAGATTGACAGCCGCTCCTTTGTCGACCAACATCTTAGTTAAGGGTTTTCCATCCACGAACCCCTTCATGTAGAGAGCCTTCATATGTTGATACTTCTCTGGTCTTTGGAAGGTAGCGTTGTCTATCTGATAGATCCATTGGGCCATAGCCACCTCCGTTTCTTCGTTGTCAAATCCCTCCTGCTGATGGTCAGGCCTGAACTTGGTCTATAAATATGGCAGAGATGGGTGCTTCTACCTTGCCCCTCTCTCCAGCTTGCTTGACCCGCCATGCCTTGGGATTTTCCCCCTGCAATTCGTCATTCCTTAGGCATTGGACCCGACGCTTCTAGCTTTTGGTCAATCCTCTAGGACACCATTGGCCCTCTTGTGGTGCGTGCCCCTGGCCAACGGTGTCTCCTTCGGTTGACTCCTCGACTCAATTATGGAGGTCTTCCATTTTTGGCACCGATCTGTTTTGTAGCTCAGCCTGTGATGCACGGATCGACGGTTGTCTCTTGACTACCGATACCCTCGGTACTGACTACTGCACTCTGGACAGTCATTTGGGGAAGGAAACCTAAGTCCAGCATTCCAGCAATGCACAAAGAAAGGACAGTCCCGATGATACTCGTTTTCCTCTTGGATTCTCCTGTCTTCCTCTTGTTCAAGCAGTTCCTGATTTTCCTTTTCCGTCTGGCACCCCCACTCATTGAACAGGATCCTGACGGTGGGGTGTCGTCGAGCGAGGAGACTTCGTTCCATCTCGCCTTCCTGGCGTTCCTCGGCCACTTCATCTTTCTTGGGCGTCCTCGCTGCGACTGTGTTCACCGGAAAAGATAGTGCCACCATATTTGCAGGGAATGGGTCGCCGTCTATGCCCATGGCCCCCTTGGCCTTCTCCAGGCCAATCCTTCCAGCGGTGATGGCCTTCTGAATCATGTCCTGGAACACCCTATAGTCATTGGTGTTGTGGGTGTATGTACCATGGAATTTGCAGAACCTTCTGGACTTGATTTCATCGGCCGGGGGATCTTGTAACCTCTGATCAGTTTGATCTGCCCCTTGTCAAGTGGATGATCAAAGATCCTATCGGCCTTCGTGATATCAAAGCTGTACTTCTTTGCTCCTTCGACGGCTTTAGTTTTTGCCCATGGCATGTATTCCAAGTTTGTCCAGGCCCATTCCACGACGACGATCTCATTGGACTCATCGTCACTGTTGGCGGCTCCGGTGACATCTTCCATCGTGACCACTTCTATGCCGCTAGCCTTCTGGGTTTTGCTGCTATAACATGGATATCGGTAGCTGGCCTCAATGCTGGTGCTCCTGCCGGCCAACTTTGACAGGCTCGAGCAGTCCATCCCAATCTTCTCCTCGATAGCCGGGACCAGGCCCCAAATAGCAATACTGACGACCTCCACATCGGACAGCGTCAGTCGATAGCACTGATTCCTCACTTCTCTAAACCTCTGAAGGTAGCTGCTTTCGGCTCATTGTTCCCTTCTTTGACGTTGACCAAATCCATAACCCCCTTCTCCATGCTACCAGAGTCAAAGTACTGATGAAACTTATTCTCCAGGTCCTTCCATCCGGCAATGGATTGGTATGGTAAGGAGGCAAACCACGAAAAGACCGAGCCAGACAGGGACAGAGGGAAGAACCGAACCCTGAGCACATGATCATCGGCTGCTTCACCCCAACTGCACCAGGTATTGACTGATATGATCCATGGTTGACACCTGGCCAGTCCCGGTGAACTTAGTGAATTCAGGTACCCTGTACCTGTGGTAGAGCAACTCGATCGTACCATTCTGGGTATGGCTTCCGGTAAGCGATGGATTGGTTCTTGGGCTTCAAGCCGAACTGGCGTTGCACCATATCGGCTACTTGACTCATCAGTTGATTGATCTGAGGTGGTGCTTGCTGATGAGTTGGGCCCCCATGACCCTGTTGACTGCTAGGATACTCAGGAGGGTCCTGGTACCCTGGTCCTCCTTGGGCGCCTGCCGTGTGATGATGGTGATGTCCTGAAGGGCTCCCGCCGTACGTTGCGCTCCCAGGGAACGACGGTCTGCCAAAATCTAGAGCTGGCCTCACGCTGTGAGGGACGTGTTGTGTAGCCGATGCACTCCCACCGAGGCTTGCCATCGGCTGCTGCGACCCGTTCTGTGGGTTGCCCTCTCCGCCAGTAGGTGCGCTACTGGCTCCGAGAGATCTAGAGCATGGTCCCTCCGGAGCTTTGCTCGTTGAAGCATGGTTCCCACCTTGAGGCACGGAGAAAGCCTGATGTCTCCCCTGCAGACCGAGAGCTCCTGCTACGGCGTTCTGCACTGCATAGGGCCTACGGAGACCATGCAGCAGCAGAGCTTGATCTCCTGGGCCCCTTAAGCGGCTTAAGCCACTTCGATGATTGATTCTAGGCGTGCCAGTCAATTTGACTTGTAATTGACAAGGAGATGAAACGTCAAATTATGGAACCTGCCGGTTGTCGCCAGATAGTTCCATGAGTGTGCGGCTCTGATATAGCCGATGAATGTAGGAGATTGACTAAAGAGTCAACTCCGGACGGTTTAAAACATGATAATGGTATACAAAGTATACTATTAGCCGATCATATGATGATAACAATGAAAAGATGCGATGCATGTAACACTATCATCACCAAACCATCAGATCTACTAAACATATTAGATAAAAGATTAACCATCAACAGAGGTGTGTTCTCATGCAGCCATGATGACAATTAACTCGATAACCCGACCGGTTTACTAGCATTGGGGTGTTTCCATGCAGCCATAAAAGTAAACAAGTCCAATCACGTCCAGTACATTCAATAGATCCAATAGATTTAGATAACAACATACATGCATCGTATGATTGAAGCATAACTAGATCAGCTTTACTAGCCGATATGGGATCCATGAAGCTTGAACAAGATTCATGTATTTGACACAAGACAGATCTAAGCATGAACAGACATAACTCAACACATATGGCATTGGGGTTCGTAAGATGTAGTCGTACCGCATATGTTGAGCCAGATCCAACCACACTCAAATCAATCTAATGACCGGATACATGTCTCGAACCCGCAACACGTAACAATCGCAACTAATGAATTAGCCGATATGATCTTAGATCTATCGCCTCTCTGAATATAAAGAAAGAATGCAATAGAGGCAAATAGATCTAGATAGAAGTAAAGCGCGGGCCAATTCATTAGATGAGATTGGACATGATATTGTAGCAATAGATTAAACAAAACATAATAGACAATATCGATAACTTGATGAATCTATTAGATCGCCAATCTAATAGAGCCAATAACTAGCTTGAAGCTACGATTCATGTGAGATTGAAGCAATGCAGCCCTATGAACAATAGATTCAAACTGATAACTAGCTCATACCGAGCTTGCACGAGTTACACAATACAGCCGTACAAACGAGACATGAACCAAGGCTAAACTTACAAGCAAACCGGAGGTCGATCTAGTCGATGCAGCCCAATCCGTCGAAGGTTCACTGAAATCTACTCTACTCCTACTCCTAGGGGTGGCCGAAGGCCGGAAACTAATGACTAAGTTGTGTATTTGATTGATTGGATGTCCTTCTCGTTACCTAACCTTTGCTATTTATATACCACATAGCATAACCCTAGCGCAAAGCCGACCGCTGGCCAAAATAAGGAAACCCGGATGCCTTGGGCCTCAATCATCGGTGTAGCCCACCGAACGTATCAACAGCTGATACGCGTCATCTCCTCCGAGTCGGTTTCCTTAACCAGCCTCCCGAGTCCACCTGCGTGCAACACATTTTCCCGTCCTTGACCCTTACTCGTATCTATCTGGTCGCGCCAAAATATGGTGTTAACACTTGTACTCGTGGTCATGTTTCTTTTGCTTCTTCTTTTGCGATTTGGTCCAATGAGGTTCCTTTATTGCTTCTTGTTCCTTTTCTTCGATTTCATCCTGATCATTGGATTGGTCTTCATATCTTGAAACTTCGCCAGGATAGTGCTCCCATCCATCCTTCAACGATAGGTTGTTTGACGGCGGGTGTGGCGTCTCCTTTGTTGCGTCGCTTCTTGGGCTGCACATGATTAGTATAACTATTGAATTTACATTATACCTTTCCAATGGGGAAGTTGAAGTGGATTTGTCTAGATCCGATGAAGATGATGGCTCTGGTAGTGTTTGAGGAATGGTCTTCCCAGGATGGTAGTCATGTCATCTTCATCCTTTGACATTATTGTTGCCACAAAAAATTGATCACACGACACCACGATAACTATCGTTCTTTGGTGACGACGAATGACTAGTTTTCGGGACAAACTAGCAAAGAGGTTCCTCACTTTTGTGGAGGAGAGCCGACCGTTTTCCAGCGCAAAACGGCAAAGGTTACCAACCCCTAATGGAGATTAGGGTTCGGCATGCACTACTGCCCTAAGGTAGAAGAAAGAAAGAAACATGACAGAAAAATAGTAGATGTATTATGGGGGTATTTGGTTCCCACCTCCTAAACTTTAGTGGACTAAAATATTTTAGTGAGTTTTAGCTACCCCTTCATGACTAAAGGCTCTAAACTTTAGAAACCATTTTTAGTGGGGTTGTTTGACATTTTAATGACTAAATAATTAAAATTTAGTAGCTAAATTTTAGAGACCCCAAACTAAACACCCCCTATGTCGATTGGCTAGAGAGCAAAAACAATCGGCCGTAACCCATTTTATAGGTTACCTGGACTTCGGCAAGTTACAGGAGTCAGAGTCCAAAACATATACGAGTCATCACACGTATACAGAATAAAATATTCCTCCTAATACAATCCTTAGTTTGTTGGTCGTTTAGGAATTATATCAGGTATCCAAACATAACTTGTATTCTTCAACCAAAGCATATACGCACAATCACTAGTACAGAAAACATTTTTAGAGGCGGTGGAAGAGGCATTAGTACAGGCGGCCAAGCCCACCGCCTGTACTGGGGGTCAGTACTAATCGACCCAAAGTACAGGCGGCGGGCTATGAGCCGCCTGTGAAAAATGAGTTTTCACAGGCGGCTCACTTTGTCAGCCGCCTGTGTAACACAGGCGGCTCACTTTTTCAGCCGCCTGTGTAAATTTATTTACACAGGCGGCTCACTTTGTCAGCCGCCTGTGAAAACTCATTTTTCACAGGCGGCTCACTCTGTGTGCCGCCTGTGTAATTATTTTTTTTTATTTCAAATTTTAATATTTGCCTCCACACTGTACTATATTTGTCACATATATATATATAAGATATACAAACATGAACCATAAAATTGCATCATACATACAACACATATAAATATTACAGATGTGTCCACACGAAATCAAACATGAAGCATAAAATTACATATAATACACGTCATTTCAAGTTATGAGTTCAACCATTTGGTGTTTACATATCATTTCGTTTCAAGTTTAGACCTGCTAGGTCTGTCAGCGCTCTAAATCCTTCACTTGCTAAATCACCGGTTTCATCAAAATATGCTCCGGTACTTGGAATTATTTCTCTCATAATAAAACCGCACAAGTCTGCTACTATATTTTCCATAGTTTTTGGAGTGAATGACACGTCCTTTCCTTTGCTTCTCGGCTAGAAACAAAGTTCAAAAGCATCATTGACACATGTCCAATATTAATATTTCCAACTTTAATGAGAAAACTTCATACATAGACATTTTTTACCATATTTTTGTCCCTGACGTATCGTCCCCGCTGCCTTATGAACTCACACACATAGTATCCACAGTAGACCGATCCAGGTGGTTGCTTGTGGCACTATGTAATTAATGAGCAAAAGATTAAACTAAAATTGTCATGCCTTGTGTATTATTTATATGATGATATGTGTTCGGACAACTTACCGGATAATGGTGTTGTATCGTCAATGGCACACTAGGATCTGAGCGGGCGGCGTCGACCAGTCCTTTTTGCTTCTTATAAAACCGCCATGCCCTGTAGATATCGAATATAAAACACTATAGTTATTTAGAAACTCTAATTCATATAAGTACGGATGTGGTTGCATGTTGGCTCACCTTTCTAAATGAATCAGGAATGTTTGATACGACTGAGGAGGACAGTGTAAGGAGTCTAGGACAAGCACCTTCCCTTCGAATGGATAAATATAAAAAACAATCCAATGGTCACTGCATGAATAAACGAGTGAGCGACACATGTACTTAGGGTTAACACGATAATTTGAAGTACGTATACGAGGTCACGCTTACCCAAAGTTGTAGGGTGCCAATATAAAATCCCTGTACTTATATCTCAGCATTGCTCTACCGAGATAGAGGGCATATGCGTCCTCGTATTTTTGTTGCAATTCCTTTACAACTTCTGCAACTTGTTTTGGTGTTTTGTCCTTCTCTATCCTTGCTCTATCTTCATTTGTAAGTACAAATTTGTGCATATTTTCTTGTAACCATCGTGCCTGTAGTTAACGATCTCTGCTCGTGGTCTTGCAAACTGGTTACAACATCCATATATTAGAGTTTATCACATTCTAAATTTAATAATAACAATGTGTGTGCATGAGTGATACTTACAGGCACCAGATTGTAATGAGTTGGACGTCAAGTTTCCTATAGTTCAACAGCAGGTGCATGTCCTCGAAGATAACAAATGCCTCGCTTTTATCCTTGCCAGTAGCAAACACGTCTGCTGGTATGTCAACACTAACTGCATGCAGGCCAGCATTCACTGCTCTCATGTAGCAGTCATGAAACCTTTTTATCATCCACGGACCATTTTCAAGCACCGTCCATTGCAGCATAGGCCTTCCGGGCACGTAGTTACTGGGGACATTGACATAATCATCAACCGTTGGCTTTCTTATATCCGAAAGGGTCAATGGTGTATTTGACGGCGGTTCGACATGAACATCGCCACTTGGGGCTTCCTTTGTTGGTGGCACGGCTTCAGTTGCTTGGCCGGCGGCTTCCTTATTCTGTGGCGGTTCGAGCTCAACGACTCGTGCCGTCCGCTGCTTTCCAATCCCTTTCAGAAATAGAACTGTGCCTGCTGCTTTCCCCTTTTTTCGCTCATAGGGAGAAACCAATTTTGGAATTGGAAATTTCTTTGCCTTCTTGGAGGCCAGTGCTTGTGGGGGAGTTTGCTCGGCTTCCTTATGCTTTGGTGGTGGCGGGGGAGTTTGCTCTACCTCCTTCTCTGGTGTTGTGTCCTTCTTGGCTGGCGGAGTCTGCTGCTCAGGCATGTTCGTGGTCAGCCCTCGAGCTCATCCAGCGAGAATGACATATCATGTATTGGGGATGACGACGGTGGCTCATAAATATAAGGAGATGCTGGGGCATGCATTGGCGATGCTGGCTGTTGACTTGTTTCGGCCTCTTGGGATGCTTGATGCACTTGTGGAGAGGGTGCCGTTGGTGGATCAATCAACCTTACGTACCGTCTCGGCCATTGTATGAAGTTCTTGATTGCTTGTCCAAGCTTCTCTATACCCTCAGAGGTCGGGATATCGATGAAGTCGTCTTCATATGCACTCTCGACCGTCGACACTTCCACCCTGCAGTATGCATCTTGCATCTTCACACCATGGAACATATGTCCAGGGATGGCATTTCCTGTGGCCACTTGCTTTGTATGTTGATTCCTAAGGCCATATCCAATTAACAATGAGCAAGGCCAAGGTTTATCAATATCGTCAACTGGATAATGGTCCTTATTTGATGTTGATGCTATACTGCTTTGAAAGGGCATAGATTGTGTGGCCGTCTCCTGGCTACCCAAGGGTTGAGCTGGGCCTGGGACATGCTGCATATATGAAGGAGCTTGTGATGTCATCTGTTGAGCAGACACTGCTCCCGCCAACCGCTTCATCACTTCAGGATTAGGGTTTTTAACGAAGTCTTCCATCAAATCCCTAAATTTTTTGGCAGCCTGCTGCTCAAAATAATCCTTCAATTGCTCCTTATGTCGTTCTCTTTTCTTATACATGCCTTTCCACTCTTCACCAAACCCTTCTTTCCAGGTGGTTTTGGATGAGACGCCTCGTACACGACCTGGATGCTCGGGGTTACCTAGAGCAAGGGAAAGGCTGTCCCTCTCCCTCTGTGACTTGAAGGCACCTGTCTTTTCCAGGTTTGTTGCTTCCAAAACCTTCTCGGCAACTGGCTTGATCTCATCGGGACAGGAGATCTCATCTCTCTCAGTGTTTGCCTTCCGAGCGCGAAGTCAATTCGCACTTCGTTCTGACACTATATCTGTCAATGCCAACTTGCCCTCTCTCCTCTTTGCTTCGTCTTCTGCCCTCCATTTAGGAATCTTGGTCTTGTATCCGCCAGTGCCGAGGTGGTGGTGGTACTTGTTCTTCTTCGCAAGTGCCGAGGCGGCTTGGCTCTTAGCCTTGGACTCGTCGGAGTTTTTCATGACACTGAAACGTGCCCACTGTTCTGCTGTGATAGGGTACCGCTTCGTTGGGTCCCACCCCTTCTGCAGCCACTTTTTATTCATATCGTACCTATAGCCCCGGAATGATATTGCTAACTGCTTCAGACATGACCCTTGACCAAACCTTCTGTTCCCTCCGGTAAAATAAACTTAGTGCACAATCGAGTCCAACAATTCGTCCTCTTCACTTCAGGAACCATACTCCAATCACTCCAGGTGATATCAAATTCTTCCTTTACTAACCATCCAATGGCGGCCCTAAATTTGGGTAGCGCCTCTAGAGGTGCTAAGGGCTCTCCGCTCGGGCTAATCTCTGTAATCTTATAAACTTCGTCTGGAAATCTATTCCTTCCTCTATCTCCTCGTGCTCGATCACTCTTTTTCTGTGTACTTCTTCGCTCGGAGGAGGTCCCGGTCGTTTGAGGCGCTGTGTCCTTATGAACATCTTGTGACTCTACCTCCATTTCGGCAACAACTTGAGAGAACACCTCCTATCAATTCAATTGTTAGGTACATACATACACATGCATTATTCTCTCGTATAGACAATCTACGAGCATATATACCTCATCATCATTTGGCTCAGCTTTAGGCTCGTAATTAGGGTCACGTTCCAACTCAAGACGGGCCTTCTTAGCTCTAGGAGATTCACGTGGTGATACGCTCGGGCTCCTATAAGGTTCGGATCCAGAGGAGTCAGATCCAGGTGTACCTACCTGGGCATCGGCCTGCTCAGCATTTGATGGAGTACTCATCTGCATGAAATATAAGTATAAAAATGGATGTACACTAAATAAACTAACTAAGTAAACTAACTAAGTAAACTAACTCTAATTACTAAGTAAACTAACTAAGTAAACTAACTAACTAAATTAACTAAGTAAACTAACTCTAATTATGCATGAAATATAAGTATTAACATGAAATATAGGTATTAACATGGAAAAACACTAACTTAATATAAGTATTAACACTAAATAAACTAACTAAGTAAACTAACTAAGTAAACTAACTCTAATTACTAAGTAAACTAACTAACTAGATTAACTAAGTAAACTAACTCTAATTATGCATGAAATATAAGTATTAACATGAAATATAGGTATTAACATGGAAAAAACACTAACTTAATATAAGTATTAACACTAAATTAACTAACTAAGTAAACTAACTCTTACTAAGTAAACTAACTAACTAGATTAACTAAGTAAACTAACTCTAATTATGCATGAAATATAAGTATTAACATGAAATATAGGTATTAACATGGAAAAACACTAACTTAATATAAGTATTAACACTAATGATAAGTGATACATTAATTAGTTACATGATAAACAATCTAGCGTGCTACAGTCCTTCCTTGTCCATCTTGGCGCACCCAGGGCAAAGAGGTTTGCGGGATACTTTTCTCCACATTTTTGATCTTTTCTTCAAAGTTTGTAAAAAGAGACATCTCGCTGAACTGATTAACATCCTCTAAATCCATTACACCATCAACTCCTACAATTTGTTGCTTTCCAGGGATTGCTACGTGCTTTGGCTTTTGGGTACTTTTCTTTTCATTCGTAGATAGAATTTGTTCCACATAGAACACCTGTGCGGCACGGTTAGCAAGGATCCATGGATCATCTTTGTAACCTACTTTACTTAGATCAAGAACTCTTTGGCCATAGTTATCCACAGTGACACGTTTATCTTGAACCCATCGACATCGGAACACTGGAATCTGCAGGCGTGGACCATATTCAACCTCCCATATGTCATCAATGAATCCAAAGTATGTAGTTTCTTCACCAGTTGTATCATCTACAGCCTCACATCGAACGCCACTATTCTGGGCCATGCGCTTGGTGTCCCTAAAACTGGTGGAAAATGTGAAGCCACTAATGTCATAGCTCTTCCATGATATGACCTGGCTTGATGCTCCAGATGCTAAAATCTTGATGGTTTCTGATTCATCTATCATGTCCAAATTCTTTAGCCATGTGGTGAACCAACGCTTGTGTTCCTTGTGTACCCAATCATTTGTGCATCCTGGATTCTCCTCACGAAGCTCTTTCATGTGCTGCTTGGTGAATGGGTCCATTATTATGAGTTGTTGTAGTATGCTGTAATGTACCTCTAGGACTATGTTGTAATCTGGCGGGATGAATGATTTTCGTCCCATCCTCCCTCGACCACCAAGTCTTTCCTCATGTCGCAATGGAGGCAAACCAATTGGTACCTGGTCTTTTAGGAGATTATTACATAATGGTCCTCCAGACTCAATGGCCTCTTCTGTAGTGTATGCCTCTATCATGAAACCCTCCGGATGAGCACGATTTGCCATATAGCCATTCAATATTGACATGAAACGCTCATACGTCCACATTTCATGGAAATACATGGGGCCCAATGCCTCAATTTGAGGCACCAAATGAACAATAAGGTGTACCATGATATCAAAGAACGATGGGGGAAAGCACATCTCCAACTGGCTCAATGTCTCTGCAGCAAATTTCTGTAGGGACTCTAACTCATCACGGATAATTACCTTCTCAGATATCTTATTGAAGAAGTAGCACAACCGTGTGATTGCCATCTTTAAAAACACTGGATTTATAGCCCTGATGGCAATAGGAAGAAAAGTGGTCAGCATTACATGACAGTCATGTGAGTTATAGTTGGTGAGTGTAAGGTCTTTCATCGAAACAAGACTCCTTATGTTGGAGCAGAAACCAGATGGAACTTTTAAATTCTTCAACCACACACACATTGCATGTCTCTCATCTCTGTTCAAGTTATAGCTTGCTGCCGGTAGATGGTACTTCCCATTCTCTAGGAGTACAGGGTGAAGTTCTTTTCTGATCTTTAAATGTTGCATGTCCAAACGTGAATTGAGACCTTCCTTTGTCTTGCTCTTTATGTCTAGCAAAGTTCCAACTACGCTGTCAAACACATTCTTCTGAACATGCATACCATCGATCGCATGTCGTACGTCTAAGTCTTTCCAGTACGATAAGTACTTAAAGAAAATAGACTTCTTCTTAAATGTGTCCCCCTCATTTGCCTTCACAACCTTTCTTGGTTTCCCATCTTTGGTCTTTTTTCCAAACACAAACTTGACATTCTCAACTATCTTATACACTCTGTGCCCTTTACTATAACCTGATAGAGTAGTAGATTTTGATTCATCCGTATTGTCAAAGTACTTATTCATATTTTGTAAGCGGTACTTATGGCCTGCCGGTAGCCACCTCCTATGCCTCATGTACACTATCTTGTTAGATGAAGGAAGAGACACGTGCCATGTTCCATCTATGCACTCTACACAACCAACCTTTCCCTTGAACTGGCCTGATAATGAGAAGAGAGCAGGATAATCATTAATTGTGACAATAATAATTGCTCTCAGTGTGAATGTCTCTTTGCGGAACGCATCGATCATTTTGACACCCACTTCCCATAGTATTTGCATCTCTTGCATTAAGGGCTCTAGAAATACATCCATATCAACTCCAGATTGTCTAGGTCCAGAAATAAGAATGGTTAGCAAAAGATATTTTCTTTTTTGACACAACCATGAAGGAAGGTTGTATATTGTCATGATCACTGGCCACGTGTTGTGCGTGCTGCTCCTCTCGACAAATGGATTCATTCCATCAGTACTCAGAGCAAACCTTACATTTCGTGGGTCCTCAGCAAAGTCTGGATATTTCTTATCGAATTCTTGCCATTGCTTTGCATCGGCTGGATGTCGTAACTTTCCATCATCTTTCCTTTCATCAGAAGCATGTTAGGTCATAAGTTCCGCATCATCAGGGTTTGCAAACAAACACCTCAAACGATCAACCACAGGGAGATACCATATCACCAATGCAGGAATTCTTCTCAACGCATAATAGTCCACTTCGATATTGCTAGTGGGCTTTGAACGTTTGTCTTGTTGACTCTTTGTTTGCGTCTTCTTTCGCTTCCTCCCTGAAGAAACAGAGGCTGCATTCTCTTCCTCTTGATAATCTTTATTCGTCTTGTACCTACTAGCACCGCAGTTTGGACAACTGTCTAAGTCTTTATACTGATCACCCCGATATAGGATACAATGATTTCTACATGCGTGGATCTTCTCAACACCCATCGTAAGTGGACTGACTAGCTTCTTTGCATAGTACGTGTTAGCAAGCACTCTGTTCTCCTTAGGAAGAAGATCTCCAAGTACACGCAATAAATCATTGAAACTAGCATCAGACCAACCATATCTAGCCTTAATCGTCAAAAACTGAAGAACAGCCCGTAGTGTCGACCACTCTTTGGTGCAACCTTTCGACTCGTCGTACAAAGGCTCTTCTGCTGCCTTCTTCAAGGCTTCCATTCGCTTCATGAAGAATATTGATGGATCCGCACAACGGTTCATTATTGTCTCTAAGAAATCTGCATCTTCAATGGCATCAGTGTTAACATGCTGAGTTTCATTAACATCGGACGTAGAATTATGAGTTTGATTGACATCTGGCATAACATGATGGGTTTCATTGATATCTGGCATAGCATCACATTCATTGAGATATGGCATTGGACCCTCCACATTGATGTTACTTGCAGTGTTGTCAGTTGTCCGCATATAAGGTGTAGAACTACCCTCACCATGTTTTGTCCAAATCAAGTAGTCCTCCACAAATCCTCTGCAAACCAGATGAGAAGTGATTGCTTCCACATTGTCAAATACCACAAATTTTTTATAGTCTGCGCATGGACAACATATGTGCTTCGCCTTTGTTCTCTGAGCATGTATCTTCATGGCATCAATAAATTTCTGGACCTCCACTACATAAGATGGGTCTAATCTTGATAAGTTGTACATCCATAATGACCTCTCCATATTTATCTGTAATTAGTTAGGAAAATATTGTATGTCACTCTAAAAACAAAACGAAAATAATCCCTCATAACTAAGATTCTATCCTTCATCAATTAAATAGATATGAAAACCTACCTCTTACAAAATTTACAAAATAAAAAATTTAAATAATTATTTAAACTCATTTTTATAATTATAAGAATTAATTAAACGGAGATGGCATCTTGATTAACAAACCCTAAGTATAAGCAAAAATAACAAACCCTAATTAACAAACCCTAAGTACATGAAATACTAACTAACCCTAATTAATAAGCCATTAATTACTAACTAAATTAATTAACTAACTCTAAGTACATGAAATATCTAACCCTAAATAATAAACCATCAATTACTAACAAAAGTTATTGAAAAACCTAAGCTACATGAAATAATAACTAACCCTATTTAACAAACCCTAAGTATAGACAATAATAACTAACCCTAATTAATAAAACATTAACTACTAAATTAATTCATAAACCCTAAGTATTCTATTACATAGATCTACTCACAAGAATTCTAAAAAGTATTTATTTTCTATAATCCGAGCAAGATACAATTTACTATGAATTTAAAAAAAAATAGCTAAAACTCTATCTCTTGCCCTAGCTATGAACCCTAACCCTAGATTTAGAGCACCTCCAATACAAGAATTGAACCAAAGAATCACTAAAAAAATGGCGGCAACGACACTAACTAACCTTTTGAAAGTTTCTCACCAAAGAAATGAAGTTCAAAACATCCCCCCTTGGAATCGCCACCTCTGTGTCGGCCACTGTGCATACACGGGAGTAACTGTTCTTGTCTGGAGGTGGAAGAAGGGAATTTATTGCAGAATTAACACAGGCGGTTGGTAAGGAGGACCGCCTGTGTAAATACCCCTATATTTATACAGGCGGTTGATAATGTCAGCCGCCTGTGTAAATAATGTCAGCCGCCTGTGTAAATGTTATTTACACAGGCGGCTGACATTATCAACCGCCTGTGTAAATATAGGTATTTACACAGGCGGTAGAGATAGGAGAGCCGCCTGTGTAAATTGTTTTACACAGGCGGTTCTCTTGCTGGGCCCACCCTATTTTTTGTACTGGCGTCATGAAGTTGTGAACCGCCTGTGAAAAAAATACAACGTGGCAGCAAAAATGTTTTCTGTAGTAGTGAATCTCCTTACGTGATCTCTCTGTCTGAGTTCCTTTGCTTTGCACCAAAGTAGCGTCCGGCCTCCATGTATCCTGGCCAAATTACATCATTAATATTGTTGCATCCTGCAACACGCATCAGCCAAGCCTGCTTCTAGCTTGCCAAATTATATTGTTAACACTTCTTTCCATAATTACTAGCCAAGCCTCCATCATTAATCTTGTGCTCTCCTGACGTATACCGCGACTCTCTCCAAATACGTACAACACTCCTATTTAATCCAGCAGTGTTGGTCCAACATGCAAAGGCTCGCCCAGAGCTAATCATCTCACGATCTCCAATCTTTATAATATGCACCCAGTACTGAAGAGCAATTAAGCTTTGCTTCTGCGAGCACCATTATATTCCAATTTCAACGTTGCCTCTTCAACTCATAAACCTAAATACATGCAACTAAACATAATTTGGCCAATCATAAACCTAACAGCCAAATTATACAGTGAACACATGCCCCCCTGTTTTTGGTACAATTACATTTATCAAAAACATTAGACAAATGTCAATTTGATCACAGATTCGGTCGAAATAACTTGATCAAAATAACATTAACACATTTTTCTGACACATTGATGACCGAATATTTAAGTTATGTCCAATAGTAAATTAACTTGAGCCGGCATAAGCATTTTCCTCCAATCGTCTCTTGGGAACCAGCTAAAAGGGTGCCATTCACACACAATTTTTTATATGAAATTGGCAACCACACGTCATATATAAACATCAAAATCATAGCCATGATGATTAACACATCGGCTGTATTGTTTTATTTTATTTTATTAGAACGATATTCTGTCACAAATCGGCCAAAGCTTGTTTTAAAGGCAATACAAAACAATAAACTACATGTTCTCACCCCAACAACAACGATGAACCAACATCGGCCATTATGTAAGTAAATATCTGAGGGTGCTGTCAATAGACCGAAGGATTTCATGTATGCCCTATTGATAGCTCTAACATTTCTTGTTACCCGGCAAAATGAACTTATCAAGTACCAACTTTCCTTAACAAGTAGCCGAATAACCACCTCATATATCATATAATCCGATCATCCATAATTTTCGAGTAAAACAAAGCAAACTATCCCTATCCGAACTCTTGGTCCATATAATGTTTATCTATCCTAAGGGCAACCGTAACAATATTAGCTACACACTTTAATTTTAAGGGTGATAAATAAATTATCGGCCAAGCATATATTTCTTTTCAACACTGCACAATGCAACCGAAATATAGTTCTAGCAGCTCCTATTGATACATAGCTTGCATCTTAATCAATTATTTCGGTGTATTTAACATTCGAGAATGCATGTTAAATAAACAGAATATACATACTTATCACTTAATCACAGATCAAGCCGATTAATTAGCAAGTAATGATCTAATCTGGCCTAAACAATATTTAATAAATAGACCGATTAATCACTAATTTGTCCTTGTAATTTGTTCTAAACCATATATGTCATTTTATCAATTACAATTAAAATGACTACAAGCAATATAATATTTTAGCTTCCTCGGTACGATGATATATAACACATCGGTCTTAAGTGGACTACATAATGACTTCCCTAAATTTTCCTGGGCACTAAAACATCCATACCTTTGAGACAAGAAGAACCATGCTAGATCGTCAATGAACCTTTATCAACACAGTTTCATCATCTCTAGGCAAGATCGTCACTTGTTTTGGCCTCCACACTTTCTTAATGGACATCACAGTCTTATTCTTCTCAAATCCCAAATCAAATAATTTTTTAACTTGTTCTTCCTTAAGTTCTATGGCTCGAAGTCGTTGCACCCGTCTCTTTTGCGTATGCGTGAGACCTGCCGGGCACCAGAGGTATGGGGTCAGTTTCTTGGTGTAGCTGACCTGATACTCCTGCCCCCCAAATTTCTTGACCTGTAGCGAGGTGCTGCTATTTTCGGCCTAAACCTGAAGCCTTTGGCCGAAAATGTTGTCTGTTGATCATATATGGCTCCAGACCAAATTTCCCTGCTGCTGCTACTTTCTAAACTCTTATGCTGCATAGGCATGCCGGTCAATGAACAGCCTGTAGGAAACACATCCTTGGGGATCCCTGTCCTACTGCTTCTCATGACTGAATTAGCAGGAGTACTTGACGATTCAGGCTTCTGACTAGTACGAGTAATAGCAACTCGCTTCTCTGAATTATTATGTGAATCACGCTCTGAATTACAACTCTTGATATTGTTGCTGTGCACCATCACTAGACCCCTCTGCTCTAGTAGTCAGACCTGAACCAAATCCTAATCCGGCAACATTGCTTGTTTCTGTATTATGAGCACCACCTACAACAGATTTTGAGCTATTGATAGTTTAGGATTGATAGTTAAATCTTGGGATTGGAGTGGTTGTGATTTAGCTACCAAAACTTCCAGTCTAGAAATTAATTCCTTCTCTTTCTCAGGGATTAGATTTTGAAGGCTAGGACAAGGGGTCTTTCCACTTATTATGTCAAGCTTACGCCATGCCTCATTAGGAGACAAAGAGAAGAAAACTCCTCCAGAGGCTATATCAAGGGATTCCCTCCACTTCTTACTAAGACCCATGTAAAAATGTTGAATAAGTAAGGGGTTTGGAATACCAAGATCTAAGCCAGTGAGGGTAAGATCAATGAAACAATCCCATGCATCGCAAAGAGATTCTTCTTCTAGTTGCCTAAAAGTTAAAACCTCTTT
The DNA here is from genome assembly GCA_022036555.1 of Microstegium vimineum. NCBI lineage: Eukaryota > Viridiplantae > Streptophyta > Magnoliopsida > Poales > Poaceae > Microstegium > Microstegium vimineum. Next base: position 32,182,771 of record CM039119.1, on the reverse strand, counting down.
CCGAATGAAGGACCGAGAACGGCGACCAGAGGGGGTTTGAATGGGAGCCAAATAAAAATTTCTTTCGGAAGATCTTGACCCTTATCCCAAACATTAACCCAAGAGCGAAAGAAAGACTCACGACCCACGGATGGGTGGATGTTCTAGGAGAAGTCCTAGGAACACAGCGAAGCTAGCCAAAAACCCAGAGAAACAAACCCCAAAGCAAACGAATAAAAACTGCAACCAGCACAGGCGACGGACGCTGGAAGACAGGGCGACGGACGCTCCGGCAGAGGGCATCGGACGCTGGTGACGGACGCTTAGGAGAGCGTCCGTCAGCCTTCCAGAGAGCATTGCAGAGAGGCCGAACAACAGCTGAGCGTCGGACGCTTCCGATGCGTAACCGACGGACACTGTGGAGCGTCCGACGCAAAGCTAACAGAGAGCTTGCAAAACTGAAATCCGACGGACGCGTCTAGCGGACAGGCGACGGAGGATGGAGAGCGTCCGGCGCCAACTTAAGTCGCGCAGACACATAACACGACAGACCCTGACGTCAGCACGCACCAGCATCTGACGCAAAAGCGCAGAGCGTCCGACGCTCACGAGTAGAGTGCAGGAATGCGAAAACCGATTTTCTCTTCACCAAAACTCCCCAAAACCTAACCAAATGGACTCCAACTGCAACCAAATTTTGTAGGCATGATTCTAGTACAGTTGGGGAGCTATCTCGAAAGAATCATCGCTCAATTTGGTTCGGATTGAGAGGAATCAAAACATTTGGGGGAAAAACTCAAGAACGAAGAACACCACAAAGAAATCACCCGATCTACGTACTCGAGAGGTTTGAAGATGGATCCTTCGGTGCAAAGATGCTCTTCTCGAATACGAACAACTTGGTTCAAACGGATTTGCAAGAGCTACTCCCAACAAAGAGATTTCATCTCAGGATCAAAAGAGAGCAAAAAGCAAAACTCGGAGAACACAAGCTAGAATGGGGACACGATCAAGAACTCAAAGGCACCATGGCCTACAGAGGTTACAGCCTCCGATTCCTTGCAACAATCTCAAGTTCTTACACCGGAGACACGGTGGGTCTCAAGCAAGAAGAGCTAGAGGAAGGGAAACCCTAGGAATTGGGAGGTGGAAGATGAATGCAAGAGATGGAATGAAGGATACCCCTTCATCCCCTACTTATCGGACTTTGGCTATTTCCCAAAGACCCCCTTAAATACATGAGTGAACTACCTAGCCTAAGCATTGCAGTCCAAGCTCTAGAAAATATCTTCCTCGATTTGAATGGACGACCCCACTTCCTGCCAGGAGTTGTCGTCGCCTCGACGCAACCTCCAGGATTCCAACACGTGCCATCCCCGCTTCCTCGGAAGCTTCGCCCAGGTTTTGAGGCCCAAACCTGCGAAACCCGCCACCGGTAGGTTTGGGCTCAACTACCGAACCCCGAGTTTTGAGGCCCAAACTCGGAAACTTTCCTCTGATGGTTTGGAGGCCCAAACCACCAAACCGCTCGACACAAGCCACCTTGTGATCACCCCGCGCGGCTTCGAGTCCCCTGAGCCTCTCGCTCGCCCACTGTATTGACTTGGTCAACACGGTCTACCTCCATGTCTTCTCGCGCTCGCCGGTGCCAAGTGCTAGCCACCACAGCTAGTCCTCCGGCGCCCATGGTCCCTCGGTCCGAGCCCCCCTTCCGCCCTTCACCGCTCTCAGTCCATCGGCACGGCAAGCCTCTACTCGACCTTCTCCATGCCATTGACCACTGTCTCCGAGAATAGCACCTCCACACCACAAGCCGAGGATTAGCATAAACGGCTCAACCTGAAACGCTCAAGTGTTGGCAATCACTCATCATAAAACTGAACATCATGGGCACATATCAACCATGTGTTCGCAATCTCTCCCTTGATGAGTGCATTGTCAACACAAGTGCATTTCAGATTTGATCCACAAGGTAAAGCTCTCCAAATGATCAAAAGCTAAGAAAGCCAAAACGGGGTCACTTGAGAGAAGCAAATCGCATCCAAAACTTGGTCCCCAAAGACATGGGCAACGACTTGACGCAACCAAGCAAAACAAAGCTAGCCCTCAAGAAGAGGCAGAAACGAGCTCAACACCGCTAGCAAGCCAAAGAAACCAATCGCCTTACGACAAGAAACACTCCAAGATACCAATTGAAGCACAAAAGGCACATAAGACCAATCGAAACCTGTCAGAGCCAAGAAAACAAGCTAGACCCTCCAGAAGAGGCAAAAGCTCAACACATCTAGCAAAAGCTTCCCCTGGGCGAAAGCACACTCAAGATACCAAGAAGGATGAAAAGAGCCAAAAATGCAAGATTTTCATAAATGCACATTTTCTCCCCCTTGACCACAAAACTCTCCCCCTTTTTCTCCCCTTGACCACAAAACTCTCCCCCTTATGCACAACTCTCCCCCTTAAGTGTAGATGGAGTGGAATGCACATATCTCCCCCTTGTTGACACATGCAGCTCATCAAAGCTCAAAAACTCAAGAAAAAACCACACATGCCATGAAATGCAAAATGAGTGCAGAAGCTTCATACATAGAGCTAAGACAATGAAAGGATGCTCTAAGTGATGTGATCCTGTGAGAATAGGAAAAGCTCTAAGTGCCCAACAAAGACTCTAGTTGAGCTAAAGATCACACTAGAAGCTAGTTTAGAGAAGTTTACATGTGTGAGCAGAGAAAGGGTATCACCTCCTAGAGACAACTCAACATGGCATACAAGATAAGATCAACCTCAAAGCTATCTCATGTATAACAAGTAAAACTATCCCTAGCAAAGTTCATACAACAAGCCAATGACCCAAACTGAATCAAATTTTTCATTTTTAGAGTTTTGCAGCAAAATTCAGTTTTAGGCACAATATAAGTGTATGCGAGTGGTTGTAAGCAAAGTGATGCCACTTATCAACCGGGCGAAGCCAAAGAGCTTAACACACCGGTTTCGGTCATACACGACACCGCTCAAGTTCAACCCATATGAGAAGCAGTCTCGAACAAACGGTGAAGTTCTCACAAATGCAAACCCAACTCGATCTTTTCAATTCACTATTTAGAGAGCTACATCATTTTAGATCAAGTTTAAACATGGTGCTCAATGGAAGTGAATGAAACAATGAAGAACCATAGTTACAAGCTATAAACAAGACAGCCAAGAGGGATCATCAAAAGCCTACACATGCTAGTGTCATTTCAGAGGTGATGTAGGGAATTAAATTCAGTTTTAAAGCTTTTCTAACTTAACTCTATTGCATATCAAGAGATCAAAGAGAGTCTAAGTTAAGCAACACCATAGACACATAAAGCACCTCAAATAGAGCATAGTTTGATTATATCGGCTATAGGTATGAAGCTCAAAATGAACTATGTCACAAATGCAAATGAGATGTAAAATGCTGTAACACCCTAAAATTTGAAAATAGAAATTAGATTTGAATTTGCTTAATTTGATTTATTTCAAATAATTTTGTGAGCATAGAATTAAATGAATAAAACTAAAACTAATATCATGCTAGGGTTCAACTTGTTTGTGCATAACATGCCTCTGCATTTTCTTGTGTTGGGTGAATTTGCAAAACTCAAAAAGGATTTCAAAACCCTTTTGAAAATCCTTTGGAAAATCTATTTGCAAAAAGAAAATAAAAAGAAAAGGGAAAACCCCTGTTCTCTCCCCTCTCTCTCTTTCGGCCTGTTGGCCCGAGAAGCCCGGCCTGCTCCCTCTCCCTCCTCTTCTCCCGCGTGGGCCGGCCCAGCTCGCCCGCGCCCGCGTCCCTCTCCTCCTCCCTTGTGCGGCTGACAGCATGGGCCCATGTGTCAGCCCCTCTCCCTTCTCCTTCCTTGAGTCCGAGCCGGACACGCCGTGCGCCGCCGAGTCCGCAACCGCCACGCGACGTCCGCGCACGCGTCGTAGCCACGTGGGACTCTGTTCCCGGCCGCCATAAATAGCAACCGCCCCGCGCCGTTTTTCTCCCACTGCATCGCCTCGCAATCGCAGCAGCGTCGCCGAGCAGAGCTCCGCCGTCGCGCAGAGCTCCCCACCGCCGTTCCACGCAACTCCGGCCGCGGTAAGCCTCTCCGACCCTCGCATCACCTTCGCATGTCTGCGGAACGTCCTTCCCCTCTCTTTTCTCTCTCTATTGTGCTCGGTTTGACCTCGCCGTCGTGCATAGGGGCTCCGTCGCCGCTGTCCACCGTCGACGGCCATCCTCCGCCCTCGATCGAGCCTCTCTGAGCATCTAGGTGAGTTCGCGGCTCCTTTGACCTTATATGTTATGTATTTAAGTATTGTCTTTTGATACTTCCTTAATTTGTGGCTATATGTGAGATTTGACTTCCTGGGCTCACATATGGTGTAAATCTAGTTTTGTTCTTAAAACCGGGTGTGACAAATTGGTATCAAAGCAATGCTGACTGTAGGACGCAAACCTAGATAGAACTGGTCGTTGTAGTACGCTCTTAACCTTGATATTTTAGTAAAATTATGCTCCCTCCTTCTCTATTCTTTTATAAGAACTTTGGCTTGATTAATCTTTTTCCCTTCTATCCAAAAAGATGGTTCGTCATGAGAAAGCTGCTCGCAACAACTTTGGAAGACCGTGTCTCAGTAAAGGAAGTCAAGCTTTCACGAAAGCTCAGATTCAACACACTTGTTGGCACAAGGAGTACATTACTACGTTCTATAGCAGTGAAGCTTTCTTCCACCTTCGACTCATCAAGTGTTGCAAGACCACTACCCTAATCGACAAGCCATGGTGGAGTATAAATGCACTGTTTGGACTCATCCTAAGTATGAGAGCCATTGGAGCATAGAGGCACATGTCACAATGCGTAGTCGGACTACTGGTTCAAGGATGGTGGAATCCATTCACACATCTCTCGCAGATCGTTTTAGTATGCAAGTTGGTATATCGGATGCTGCTCATCAAGCTCTTTTGGTATACCTTGGAAAACACTATGAAGACCTGAAAGATGTCAAGCAGAAATACTTTCCTCGACGTCCACCAGGAAGTTTTCAGTGTGTGATGGATGACCCTCAGTCAGAGCAGAATGAACAAGTAAAGGAGATGGCCTTGACCATCCAAGCTTTCCACCAAAAGTTGGAAGATAGTCAACTAGAGTTGTCAGAGTTGAGGCAACACTACGAAGAAGCTCTTGATGAGATTGATGATTGGAGAAGTTGTGCTGGATTACCCAAGATCAACATAGTAGAAGATGTGTCCCGCTCTACCCCATGCAAGAGGTGCTACCCTAGATGTCGCTGCAGTCGCACCGTGTTTAAGAGATAGGAGTTTATGCCCTTGTATAATAAAATGTTAGTAGCAAAGTTGAGTCAAGTTGTGTGTCTTGTGAACTTTTGGTGTTTGAATGATTGTCTTTATGATAATGCATGATTTGAGTCTTTGTAATGAGTGCAATGATCTTGTGGGATTTTCTCCACAATATCATTTAGTTTATAGGCCTTAGGTTTAATGCAATAAATAGTTGGGTTCTCTTGTCTCCTGTTTCCCGATCCGATCACAATCTATCGCTATCATCTCATCTCCTGTTGTCTCTATCATAACCTCTCTGGAGCAATTTGTCCTTATCACCTTATATCCCTGTTTGGGGGAAGTCAAAAATCATGGAAAAGTTCTGGACAAAAGTAGACTTTTGCACCTTTCTCTAACCTCAAGAATCACCTTCAAATTTGTTATGGTTTGGGAGATACAAAATTCACAAGGAGACACAGTTGTGCTGCTTGGAACCTGAAACAATTTCGGTTGGTTGCTGTTTTCGACTACCTTAACAACAGAATCTGGAGAAGTGTGTTATAAGGAAGTTGCAGATAACTTTATAACCTTTTCCAATGGTCTAAACTACAGCTTCATCGGATTAACGGAACAAGTATGACCGTTTTACTCTGTTGTTGTTTTCCTATTCGCGAAGAAAAATGGAGCTGTGGATTCATACCCTCCCACATGAACTTCTTTGGGATGTCGGAACCTCTTGATGACCATCAACTTAACTCAAAAGAAGATGCAAACTACCCTTTGGAGTCCCTTAGTTGTCTTTTCCTAAGGGGGGTAGCCAAGTTGAAGAAGTTACAAAGACAAAGGTTTCAACTCTCTATCATCTTGCTTGGAAGAATCGGTTATCCCTATGATGGAAAAGTCACTATCAAGGATGATTTACCTTTGTTCAGGATTAGTGTTGATGTGGTTATGCAACCCCCACTGACAGTCGTCGTCAACCCGCTTGAGGAAAATGACAACCCAACCGAGAGGGTTGTGGATGAATTTCCAGATGTATTCCCGGAAGATTTGCCAGGATGGGAGTAAAAGAATTAGAAGAACTTAAGAAACAAATTAAAGAGTTGTCGGATAAAGGTTTTGTTCGTCCTAGTTCCTCACCTTGGGGTGCACCAGTTATTTTGTTGATAAGAAAGATGGCAATCAGAGGATGTGTGTTGACTATCGCTCACTAAAGGAGGTAACTATCAAGAACAAGTATCCTTTACCCAAAATTGATGATTTGTTTGATCAGTTGAAGGGTGCTTGTGTGTTCTCCAAGATTGATCTTCGGTCTGGTTATCATCAGTTGAAGATCCGTGCTTCAGATGTTCCCAAGACGGCTTACACTACAAGGTATGGGTTGTACGACTATACGATGATGTCGTTGGTCTTACCAATGCACCCGTATACTTTATGTACTTGATGAACAAGGTTTTTATGGAATATCTGGATAAGTTTGTGGAGATATTTAGTGATGATATTTTGATCTACTCCAAGAATGATGATGAACATGCTGAACACTTGAGGTTGGTATTATAGAAGCTTCGAGAGCACCAGTTACACGCTAAAAGAAGTAAGTGTGAAATTTTGGTTGAAAGAAGTTTCCTTTCTTGGCCATGTTGTGTCTAATGGAGGTATATCAGTTGATCCTAGTAAGATGGAAGATTTGCTGAGTTGGAAACCCCCAACCAATGTCAGTGAGATTCGCAGTTTTCTTGGCTTAGCTGGATATTATAGAAGGTTCATTGAAGGATTCCCTAAGCTAGCTAAACCTATGACCGCGTTGCTTGAGAAGGATGCTAAGTTTGTTTGGTCAGAGAAGTGTCAGGCTAACTTTGAAGAATTGAAAAAAGAGATTGACTACAGCTCCTGTGTTGACCTTGCCAGACTTGAGTCAGAAGTTCTCTATCTATTGTGATGCCTCTCGTCTTGGTTTGGGTGGTGTGCTTATGCAAGAAGGAAGAGTTGTAGCGTATGCTTCACGACAACTGAGGAAGCATGAGTTGAATTATCCGACTCATGATTTGGAGTTAGCAGCTGTGGTTCATGCATAGAAGATATGTAGACATTATCTTATTGGTCATACGTGTGACATCTACACCGACCATAAGAGCTTGAAATTCATCTTTACTCAATCAGATCTGAATTTGAGGCAACGCCGTTGGTTGGAGCTGATCAAGGATTATGACCTAGATGTTCACTATCATCCTGGTAAAGCCAATGTTGTGGCCGATGCTCTTAACAGGAAAAGTTATGCTAATGAGATTCGGACAATACCTATGCCTGAAGAGTTGTGTGCTGAACTTGAGCATCTCAACTTGAACATTGTTGCTAATGCTGTGGAGATGGAAGTGGAGCCTACACTAGAGAAGGAGATTCGTGAAGGACAGTTGCAGGATAAGAGTCTACAGTTAATAGTTGAGAACATGAAGAAAGGAAGATCACCAGGTTTCTGGTTAGATGATAATGGTACATTATGGTATGGAAAGAGGATCTATGTCCCCGACATCAAGTCTATGCGAGGGACAATTCTGCGAGAAGCTCACGAGTCAACCTACTCGGTACATTGTGGAAGCACTATGATGTATTTAGATCTTAAAGAGAAGTACTGGTGGGTTGGATTGAAGCGTGATGTGGCAGAGTATGTAGCCATATGTGATACATGTCAGAGGGTTAAAGCAGAACATCAGAGACCTGCAGGACTATTGCAACCGATGAAGATACCTGAATGGAAGTGGGACGAAGTTGGTATGGATTTCATTGTGGGTTACCCCTTACTCGGAAAGGTTATGACTCAATCTGGGTCATAGTTGATCGCTTGACTAAGGTAGCTCACTTCTTGCCAGTTCGAACCACCTATACGGGAGCACAGTTAGTTGAGCTATATATGGAAAGGATGGTATGCCAGTGTGGAGTTCCAAAGAAGATCGTGTCAGATAGAGGAACCCAGTTCACCTCGCATTTTTGGAAGAAAGTGCACGAGTCCCTCGGAACAGTGTTGAATTTTAGCTCAACCTATCACCCTCAGACAGATGGACAGATAGAAAGAACAAATCAAGTGCTAGAAGATATGTTGAGAGCTTGTGCTTTGCAGTACGGTACGAGTTGGGACAAGAGTTTGCCCTATGTTGAACTCTCATATAACAACAGTTATCAGGAAAGTCTTAAGATGGCACCATTTGAAGCTTTGTATGGATGGAAGTGTAGAACTCCATTGTTCTGGAATCAAACGGGAGAAACCCAAGTGTTTGGACCAGATGTGCTGAGAGATGCAGAAGAACAAGTTTGAGTAATCAGAGACAATTTGAAGATAGCACAGTCTCGACAGAAGAGTTACGCTGATAACCGAGGAAGAGTTTTGTCTTTTGAAGTAGGTGATCACGTTTACCTGAAAGTGTCACCAATGAGAAGTGTGAAACGATTCAATATGAAAGGAAAGTTAGCACCCAGATATATTGCTCCGTTCAAGGTTCTCGAGAGACGTGGAGAAGTTGCTTATCAGTTAGAGTTACCGGAAAGTTTGTTAGGAATTCACGACGTGTTTCACGTATCTCAGCTCAAGAAGTGTTTACGAATACCCGAAGAGCAGTTACCGTTGGAGGAACTTACACTTAAAGGAGTTAGGTTTGTGATCAACCAGTCAGTTGTCCCTGTGAAGTTGGAGTATTCACCTGAAGTTCGGAGTTGTCTTCCCGCTGTTCACTATGTTGAGGTTATCCTTTGACCTTATATGTTATGTATTTAAGTATTGTCTTTTGATACTTCCTTAATTTGTGGCTATATGTGAGATTTGACTTCCTGGGCTCACATATGGTGTAAATCTGGTTTTGTTCTTAAAACCGGGTGTGACAAATTGGTATTAGAGCAGTTAAGGAAGATTTGACCTAGGAGGAATACCCAGTTAAGATTCTGGAAATAGCTGAAAGAATTACAAGGAGTAAGGTCAGTAAGATGAGCTTGCATATGGTAAGATGAGCTCCCCAGTTAAGATGAGCTCGCATACCCTGTTGGCCCGACAAGCCCAGCCTGCTCCCTCTCCCTCCTCTTCTCCCGCGTGGGCCGGCCCAGCTCGCCCGCGCCCGCGTCCCTCTCCTCCTCCCTTGTGCGGCTGACAGCACGGGCCCGTGTGTCAGCCCCTCTCCCTTCTCCTTCCTTGAGTCCGAGCCGGACACGCCGCGCGCCGCCGAGTCTGCAACCGCCACGCGACGTCCGCGCACGCATCGTAGCCGTGTGGGACTCTGTTCCCGGCCGCCATAAATAGCAACCGCCCCGCGCCATTTTTCTCCCACCGCATCGCCTCGCAATCGCAGCAGCGTCGCCGAGCAGAGCTCCGCCGCCGCGCAGAGCTCCCCTACTGCCGTTCTGCGCAACTCCAGCCGCGGTAAGCCTCTCCGACCCTCGCATCACCTTCGCGTGTCTGCGGAACGTCCTTCCCCTCTCTTTTCTCTCTCTGTTGTGCTCTATTTGACCTCGCCGTCGTGCATAGGGGCTCCGCCGCTGCTGTCCACCATCAACGGCCATCCTCCGCCCTCGATCGAGCCTCTTTGAGCATCTAGGTGAGTTTGCGGCTCCGTCCTCTCGCTCCCCGACCAAATCCCATGCGAAACCGAGCACCTTAGCTCGAGATCACCTCGCGCCGCCGTGTGCAGGACCTCCGCCGCTGCTGTACCGCGCCGTCGGCCCTTCCCGACCGTCCTCGAGCCCCTCCGAGCTCCTAGGCGAGTTCGCCTCTCTCTCCTCTTTCTCCCGGTGCCCTCGGAGTCGAAAACCGAACATCGTAGCCTCCGATCGACCCCCGCCGGCGAGCACGGGCTCGGGTCGGCCATGGCGCCGCCGTGCGCCGCCCACTCTGGCAGCCACGCCGCCCTCTCCCTCCCTCCTTCTAATCTGGGTCGTCCAGATTAGATCGGATGGATCTAATCCATCCATACCCTTTCGGCCTGACGTTTTTGCTAAAGAGACCCTCGGGTTCTCTGACTCTCAACCCGCCGTCCAAAGCGATTTTCACGTTTACGTTTTCCCCTCTGGAAAGCGTATTCTCTTTTAGATCTGTTTAATTCGGATTTAAATGAAAATCCCTATTTACAGATTTGCCATCCGATTTCAAAACCCTATAACTTCTTTGTTTTTAATCCAAATCGATCCGTTCAAGTTGCGTTAGATTCGTAGTTTTATGCTCTATCCAGTAGTATAGTTTTCATCTATGTTAATTACTTTTGAAAATCAAAGTAAATTAATTCTTTTAATGCTTTAGTCTTGCCCTTTTCAAAATCTTGTTTAATCTCTAGTTTATTCGTTTTAGATCTGTTTTGTCCCGTTCGAGTTGCGTTGGTTTTGTAACCATAAGATCTACCTGCTAGTAACAATATTAAATATGTTTTATTCTCTGAAATAAACTGATAATTGATTAACCTATATAATCAATGGTTTTCCAATTAAAATCAATTAGGGTTTTCCACCTCGGCTTTTCATAAAACAAAACATACTTAGTTTAATCTTGTTTTTACAAAGCAAATGTAATGTGACTTAATTTAATTTGGGTATTTCTCTAAAGTATCCAATATATGCTTTTTATATAAATAAAATAAATGAAGTCTAATTCTCTTATAAAAGCTAATCGTCGGTAGACGTTTCTTTTCCTTTATAGATCCGATTAGCGTGTTTCTCGCGTCTGCGTGATCGTAGCAAGACGTAGACTTCTTTTAAATCTTTTTCATTGATTGGTGTATTGTTCTGAAGTAGATATATTGTATGCTTTGTATGATTGTTCAGATGCTTGTGTGGTGTTTATGATCTTGTCCAATCGGTGAGATTTATGTGGAGATCAAGAAGAAGTCATCAGAAGATCGAGAATCAAGTGAAGAAAGGATCTAAGAGTTTAAGGCAAGTTTAACATGGGATCATCCTTGTTACCTATTCACCCTAATTCATCTAGTCATTATTGCATGTGTCTAATTTGATTCCTATTAGATCTATACCATAGTTTTGTTATCCCTGTACCTTGTCACCATGGGTTTTTATGCATATGGGTAGCTCTGCTATGCTTTACAATAATGGATCTGAGATGAATCTTGATTAATGTTATATGCAATGATGAGTTAAAATTGGCTTTTATAGCAACATGGAATAGGACCCCACTGTAGGGCAAAAGCTGGGATTCAAATGCAACCACGAGTGCTATATGGCTCTGGCTTTAGTTAAGTATAAAGTTTGGACTAGCATGCTTGTGGTTCATGAAAGGCACCTTTGCCGAGCTGGTTATGGGGTATAGCTTGCGTGGGGACCGCTGCGGGTGGTACCATCGGGGTGTCCCATGTTCCCCTTTGCATTGGGTCTGTAGGGTCCGCTACATGCTAGAAAGAGCTTTTGAAAGACTTCATAGTGTTCCCTGCCCGCTCACCTTGGAAGTGTTTTGGGAGTTGCAAACCCGGTCATATGGGCAACACGGCTTGTGGGTAAAGTGTATAACCTCTGCAGAGTGTAAATCTATCATGATAGCCGTGCTCACGGTCATGAGCAGCCTGGAAAACTCACAGTGTTAGATACTCCTGTTGTTGAGCAACTTATGATGGTAAGTTTGGAGATATGATATATGAGATTGTTTCATTAATGATCATGTGGTTACCAACTGGGTTAAGCATAACTAAAGCTAATTGTTGTTAAAACTTGACCAAGTTAAAAGCAACCGCAGTAAGACAGTGTCAGCCTTTTGAGCTTCATAACCCTGTGTTAATCTTGCTGAGTACTTTAAGTGCTCACCCTTGCCTTATCAACCATATCAGATTGCAAAGAGCAACAATTAAAGGAGGTAGGTTTGTGATCAACTAGTCAGTTGTCCCTGTGAAGTTGGAGTATTCACCTGAAGTTCGGAGTTGTCTTCCCACTGTTCGCTATGTTGAGGTTATCCTTTGACCTTATATGTTATGTATTTAAGTATTGTCTTTTGATACTTCCTTAATTTGTGGCTATATGTGAGATTTGACTTCCTGGGCTCACATATGGTGTAAATCTGGTTTTGTTCTTAAAACCGGGTGTGACAAATGCAAACTGACACCAACTAAAAACTAAGAGATAAAAAGAAGGTCAAAAATAAAAACCAAAAAGAACTATGGTACACAAAACTTTCCTCCTCTAAAAAGGAAAGCAAACACCCAACTCACCCCGAAGGCGAGAAAACACAGCTTGATCCAAAGGCTTTGTGAGAATATCTGCGAGCAGTTTTGGGTATCGACATGCCTGAGGTCAATGTCGCCCTTCTCGTAGTGATCTCTCAGAAAGTGAAAGCGAACGTCAATGTGCTTGGTCTTAGAGTGAAGCACGGGGTTTTTGGCCACACTAATGGCACTCGTTCTATCACAAAGCAGAGGCACTTTAGTAAGCTCAAGACCAAAATCCTTCAAAGTCGCAATCATCCAAATCAACTGCGAGCAACAGCTAGCGGCTACCACATACTCAGCCTCCGTGGTAGACTGAGCAATGCTAGACTATTTGCGAGAAGACCAAGACACAAGAGAAGATCCGAGAAACTGACAAGTCCCTGACGTGGAGTTCCGATCAAGACGACAACCGGCAAAATTGGCATCGGAATAGCTGCAAAGACCAAGAGAGGAAGAGGTGGAAAACCACAAGACAAACTCGGGAGTGAAGCGCAAGTACCTCATGATGCGTTTCACCACCTGCTTGTGCGAAGTGCGCGGTGACGCCTGAAAGCGCACACATAGGCAGACGGCGAACTGGATGTCCGGCCGAGTCGCTGTCAAGTACAAGAATGACCCGATCATGCTTCGGTACTCCGTCTGATCCACCGCCTATCCTTCCTCGTCCTCATCCAAGGCAGTCGTAGTTGACATGGGCGTCGAAAGAGGCTTTGCCTCACCCATATCAAACTTCTTCAGAATATCCTTCGTGTACTTGCCTTGGTGCACAAACGTCCCTTCCTGGGTTTGCTTGATTTGCAACCCGAGAAAGAAAGTCAACTCTCCCATCATGCTCATCTCAAATTCCCTGCTCATAAGATCTGCAAACCTGGCAACAAGAGCATGATAAGAACCACCAAAGATGATATCATCCACGTAAATCTGGACTAGGAGAGTGTCTTTGCCATGCTTGAGGAGAAAAAGCGTCTTATCTACCGATCCCATTTTAAAACCCTTAGCAAGCAAAAACGTTTTCAACCTATCATACCATGCTCTAGGGGGTTGTTTCAAACCATACAAAGCTTTGTAAAGTTTAAAAACATGGTTTGGAAACTTGGGGTTTTCGAAACCGGGAGGTTGTCTAACATACACTTCCTCCTCTATGTAGCCATTTGAGAAAGCACTTTTAACATCCATTTGATAAAGTTTAAAACCCTTAGAAGCCGCAAAAGCTAGAAGGATTCTAATTGCCTCTAAACGAGCTACGGGAGCAAAGGTTTCCTCATAATCTATTTCCGCCTTTTGAGAAAAGCCTTGTGCTACCAACCTAGCCTTGTTACGCACTACCACCCCATCCTCACTTTGTTTGGTTTTGAAAACCCACTTGGTACCTATGGGGTGGCAGCTTGGTGGTGGTGGCACTAAGACCCAAACGCGGTTTCGCTCAAAGTTTTCTAACTCCTCATGCATGGCATTAACCCAATCCGGATCCATCAAAGCGTGTCCAACATCTCGGGGCTCAAAAGACGCGACAAAAGCTGAATGAGCAAAGTGAGAGAGATAGGACCTGGACCGCGTGACTTGACGGTCGATGTCGCCGATGATGTTCTCCGGTGGGTGCTGCTTCTGGATGTAACAGGGAGCTTGCCTGGAAGAAGTAGCCTCCCCCTCAACAGTAGCTGGAGCTTCCTCAGGTGCAACGGGCACCGACTGAGGAAGCTGCTCGAACGACCCCCATGCAGAGGAAGTAGACGGGTCGGGGCCGTGAGCCGAAGTGTACGTCGCAGGGTCGACGGGGGCAGCCGGTGGAGTCGGCTCGGGATCACCCCAATCAGCATCGTCCTGCTCCTCCTCCACAAAGATGTTAGTGTTCACCTCATCATCACTTGCAAGCTCAAAAGCAGTGGAACTACAAGGCATAGTCTCATCGAAAGTAATCTCACAAGTCTCCATCACTCGGTTAGTTTCAAGGTTAAGAGCACGATAAGCCTAAGAGTGAGTAGAATAACCAAGAAAGATACCATCAGAAGACCGAGACTCAAACTTGTCCAACTTACCTCCCTTCTTGAGGTTGAAACACTTGCACCCAAACACCCGTAGGTGACTTACCTTGGGTGCTCTCCCAAATCGCAACTCATAAGAAGTCTTTTTCTTGAAAGCTCGGAGAAAAATACGATTAGAAACATAGCAAGCAGAATTTATCGCTTCGGTCCAATACCTCCTAGGAGTCCTATGCTCATTGAGCATCATCCTAGCCATCTCGACAAGGGTCCAATTCTTGCGCTCAACAACACCATTCTGCTGGGGAGTGTAAGAGAGGAAAACTGGTGATCGAGACCCAAAGAAGAGCAAAGAGATGCAAATTGAGCATTTTTTAATTTTGTACCATTGTCACTGCGTATAGCTCTGATGGCATGCTTAGGTAGCTCATTTTGCAATCTCAAAATCAGATCTCGAACATGCGAAAATGCCTCATCCTTACTCTCCAAAAAAAACACCCAAGAGTATCTCGAGTAGCTATCAATGACTACAACAACATACCACTTCCCTCCCTCCGACTTAACCCGAGCTGGACCAACTGTGTCCATGTGTAAGAGCTCGCCGGGTTGTTTGGTCATAATCTCCGTCATCGGAGAATGGGAAGCGGCAACCGTCTTGCCATGCCTGCAAGGATGGCAAACCAAATCCTTTTCGAACTTCAGCTTTGGCAATCCTTGGATAAGGTCCATTGAGCTAAGCCTTGCAAGCAAGTCAAAACTCAAATGTCCCAGTCTCCTATACCACTTGCAAAGATCGGAAGAAGAACCGACAAGAAGACAACGAGAAGGTCCGGAAGAGATCAAAAAATCCGCACGAAAAACCTTCCCGAAGGGCAAAATCCGACAAACAAGCTCACCCCGAGAGTCAAAAATCCGAGAGAGATTGGGCTTAAAGCTCACCTCAAAACTTTCATCAAGGAGTTGCGAAACCGAGAGAAGGTTAAAATGCAAGTTCGCAACCAAAGCAACATCCTTGAGGACAAAAGACGAATTGACTTAGATCGACCCTCGGGACACAACCTTACTTTTACTCTTATCCCCAAATGTGATGTACTCGGTGTGGCGCACGAGGTCAAGGCTGGAGAACCACTTGGCACTTCTGGTCATATGGCGTGAGCATCCGGAATCCACAAGCCAAGTCTCCTCAAGTCCTCCTTCCTACATCAATAAAAAAACATAGGGTGAGCAAACGGCGCAACACTGGGGTTAGTAAACTGTGAAGGATACCAGTGTTGTCCAATTTGCCCAAAGAAAGGGTTAGGAGACATACAAAACATCTCCCTTCCCATAGGGGGATAGCGATCACCACCATAGGAAAAAGGTCGACCGCTAAAGGTGTGGGGAGTGAAGCCACCGCCACGAGGTCCATAGTCGTATGGGTCACGATTGGTACCCCGCCGGGCATGACCACCGCGTGGTCTCGCCTCCTGAGGCCTAGCACCTTGAGGCATTGCACCTCTAGGCCTAGTAGTGCACCTCTGAACTTCCGGTTCACGCACCCCAACTGGTGGGTGGTACATGTCCCGTTTGTTCAACTCAACCTACCTCCGATCATCTCTCTTCCTCCTATAGCAAAACTCAGCCAAGTGCCCATCCCGCTCACAATACTCACAGTGGTACCTCACCGCACTCTTGGTAGGCACTCTCTTGTTGGGTTGGGTGGCTCTCGCTTTCTTAGGAAGGGATCACTAGTCATGTCGGGCAAGGTGTCGAGTGGGTTCCGAAGGTGGTTCGGTTTGGGAATCCACACTTGCTTCTGTGGAGTGGTTTTGGGTGGCTCTTCAAACACACCATCTCTCACAGGTAACTCAGAGGGGTTGGTAGGCTTAGGTGGAGTGAACTTGGTGAACTTGGGGATTGTAGTGGGTTTCTCACTCTTTCTCAACCCACTGCACTCACCGATCTTGCCAAAAGTGTTATCACCCTTCCCACCTACATCAAAGCCTACTCCTGTGTTGCCAGCCCGCCTGAATTGGCTGTACAACATCCCCAACTGTGGCTCTTGGCTAGACACCCAAGCTAAGATGGACCGGAGGTGCGTGTTATCCTCATCGGTACACGCCTTGTCATGCCTGCATGCAGCGATCTCAAGCTCCAAAGCCTCAACACGATCCGACTCTCTAGTACTATCTAAGCTGACCTTCTCTAACACAGCAATCCTACTCTCCTTCTGTGCCAGCTCAGAACGCAAGCCTTCACAAGACTTGCACGCACCAAGTAAGTTAGGCCTAGCCTTCAGCTCACTGATCTCCTCAAGTAGAGTGCCATACTTGTCCTGGATAGTGACAAGATCAGACATGTGGATGGCGCAAGCATCACACTCTACCTCCTCAGTAATCACCACCGACGCCTTAGCAAACTCGAGCTCATCTACCATTTTCAGATACTTGGCCTTGAACTCATTCCTCTCTCTAATCGCATGCTTGAGCACAACATCCTGAATCATGAAGGTAGCATTCAAGGACTAAAGCACGGAGGAGAGAGACTCGATGGTGGGTGATACCTCGGTGTGTCGGAGTCGGTGTCAGAGTCGTCCTTGTGCTCGCCGACCTCACCAGCTCCAATCGCCATGGTGTAGAAGCTACCGTGCTTGGCATCGGTGTAGAAGCAGAGGCCATTGAGCTTGTCCTCAACCTTTCCCTTCGACTCATAGTCGTTGCTCGAAGAAGAGCCTCCATCGGTGGAGCACTCGATGTCGCTAAGGGAGGTGAGGAAGGCTCGATGCGTGGCCTTCACCTTGTCAATCACCTTCTTCGAGAATCTCCAATTGTGACCGCCCTTGGCCTTGTGCTTGTCCTCGAAGCGATGCTCGCGCTTGTCCTTACGCTTGGTGAAGTCACCCGTAGCTTTCTTGGGGCAGTTTGTGATGAAATGATCCTTATCACTGCAATGGTAGCACCCCTTGGCTGCGCCACCACATCGCCGGTTCAAGCGGTTGTTGTGAAACCGCGAGAACCTAGTGATGACTAGGGCCAGCTCATCATCTCCAAGCACCTCCACTTGTTCCTCTGTCACAGAAACCAAAGAAGACAAAGCGATCAAATCTTGTGAAAGGTTAGAGGACGAAAAAACACCGCCAGGGCCGGAAACCAACACCATAGATGGGTTCGATGGGTTTTCAAGCTTGGCCTGGGTTTGGCTGTCAATCTCAGAGGACTTGAGCTTACTGAACAGCTCATCCAAAGACAGGGCATCATAGCCCAGTGACTCCTGGATGGCAGCCACCTTCATCTCCCACAGCCTCTGATCGAGAGCATGCAAAAGCTTGATAGCCATCTCATGATCATCATAGGGCAAGTTGGCCCGATTGGCACGCATCTTGTTGATGATAGATTGGAAGCGAGTGAACATCCCGTCAACAGATTCGCTGACCAACTGTATGAAGTTCTCGTACTCCCTACGGTATGTGTCGAAGAGTCTAGACTTGATCTGAGGATTACCCTCATAATATCTCACAAGTGTTTGCCAGATCTCTCGCGCCGTAGTGAGACTCGAGACTCTCTCAAACTCAGGAAGAGACAAGGTTGAGAAGAGGATACTATGGCTCTTGCGTTTGACGCATGTTGCATAACTTGGAGCTTATTGATTTGAGCACCAAGAACCACATAATCCTCATTCTCACAAATCTCCCAAGTCTTCGAATTTAGCCCTTGAAGGTAAGCGGACATGCGTACCTTCCAATAGGCGAAATTCGTTCCATCGAAAAACAGAGGTTTGCCAACACCTCGCTCCATGTCGCCTTTGCGCATCAAGAACCGTGTAAGGTGGAATGATCCTTAACCGTCTTTGATACCAATTGAAGGACCGAGAACGGTGACTAGAGGGGGGGTGGTGAATGGGAGCCAAATCACAATTCCTTTCGAAAGATCTTGACCCTTGTCCCAAACACTAACCCAGGAGAGAAAGAAAGACTCATGACCCACGGATGGGTGGATGTTCTAGGAGATGTCCTAGGAACACAGTAGAGCTAGCCAAGAACCTAGAGAAACAAACCCAAAGCAAACGAACAAAAACTACAACCAACAGAGGCGACGGACGCTCCGGCAGAGGGCGTCGGACGCTGGCGACGGATGCTTAGCCGGGCGTCCGCTAGCCTTCCAGAGGGCACTGCAGAGAGGCCGAATAGCAGCTGAGCATTGGACGCGTCCGACGCGTAATCGACGGACAGTGTGGAGCGTCCGACGCAAAGCTAATAGAGAGCTTGCAAAACTGAAATCCGATGGACGCGTCTGGCGGACAGGCGACGGACGATGGAGAGCGTCCGACGCCAACTTAAGTCGCATAGACATAGAACACGATGGACGCTGACGTCAGCACGCACCAACGTCCGACGCAAACGCGCAGAGCAACCAACGCAGCGTCCGACGCTCCTAACACGTACGCGATCTACCACAGTTTGGAATCTAGGGGCATTCATGATTACCTTAAGTCTAAGTACCACACTTACACTTACGATAAAACTCTAACCCAAGCATGCATAAGGATTAGAGCACTCAAAAGAGCCATGAACTAGAAGAACAATATCAACAAAATCTTACTTACATCAGAAGTCGATTAGTGAAGACATCCTAGGAACAAGCTCGAGAAGAACTTGATCCCGCCAAAATACAAGCCGAAGAAGACGCACCGATAGGCCGGTACCTCCTCCACAACTCTACCCTCGCTCCTTGTTGGTATTTCTTAACGCACACAGATAAATCCGCAAGCGCACGGATACCGCTGTAGCTTTCACCCGTGATTATTCCAAGGGTATCAATTTCCACAGGGAACGTAAAGTGTACTAGAGAAGAACTAAGAACATCCAAGGGTAGATAAGATAAATGGGTAGAGAGATTTTAGAGTTTTCTAAGGGGTTACCACAACTATCCGTTGGATTGGGCACAAACTCAGGTAAACTCTAGTCTAGACACCACGTCTACACTATCGCTTACTACTCTAATCCTGTACGAAAACTAGAGCACTCAATACGAGCGAAGATCCCATAAATAGAATAAAGTAAGAACTGAAATAAGATACTTAGAAATAATAAACGAAGAACCTGGAGATTGCTCTGAACCAGATGCTGCAAAGGTACAATGTTGAGGAAGATCCGACAGATCCGACTCCTCCTAGCTCTCTCCTCCTCCCTCTCACCTCTAATTACAACTAGATGAACTAGAACTAAAAGGACTAGATCTAGACAACTAGAGGGACCTCTCTCCTTTTCTAGTTCTAATTGAAACCCTAGCTTTTTCTCTGGAGAAGAATAATGAGATAAGATGATCCTCAGGGGGGTCAGGGGCCTTGCTTTTATAGCCTCCTCAAATGAACGTGGACCGTCGGATCAAACCGACCTAAAGCGAGTGGTTTAGATTCATCCTCAAAGGCGGTGGAGCATGATCCGCGAGATTGACCGTGATTGGTCACAGGAGTAGGGTGGCCGCCCCAAACCCTAGGGCGGGCGCCCTGGGGGTGGGCCCCCTCGGCTTCCGGCTTGGTCCAGTTCCTTCTAGAGCCTTCCTGAGTACAGAAAATTGTGCGGTTGATAATTATCCCTATGTAAACATGACATGTGGGCCTTTCCTTGGTATTTCCTGATAACCCCTACAGAAATAGACATTCACCAAAACTCGTGGAATTCTGTCAGTATAAACCCTAATTCTAGCTATGGGCTTTATTTATATCCTTTTCCATGTTTAGTTGACGGTTAAAATTGGTACTTAAGGACCGTCAACACTACCAATCTATCTATTATCTAGATCTAAGAACAAATAACTAGAGAGGTTGTCCATTTGGGGGACACCTCTGACCTATGATGGATCTCTGAATGAATTGAGTTGAACTGAATGAGATTGAATTGAATGAGATTGAATTCCTCCAGGGGGTCTGCCCTCCTATTTATAGCTCGGTGGGATGCACGACGACTGTTGGATCAAACCGACTTAACGTAGGGCCTAGATGACTCCTCTAAGGTGGTGGAGGAACCTTCCAAAAGGGGGGCCTAGGTGGGCCCAGGGCCATGCCGCCTGGCCCCACCTTGTGCCGGTCAGCCCCATATGCAGGGGTCTCAGGCCCCGCTTCCTCAGGGTGCCTTCCCAATCCTTCTTGAGTAAATTGGTAACCATATTTCCACAGATTTATTCCTATTTTTATTCTGATTTGCTTTCCTTATTACGCATTTCTGGAATAGTCCCTGGAAAATAATGAAACACCAAAACTCATGGAATTTGTTAGATAACCCCCTATATTTCTATTATTTATATTTGGTTGATCCATTTATCTTGTTTAAAATTGTACAAAAAGTTGGCGCTAACGGCCGTCAACAATATCCACCACATATCCGTCCTCATACATCCATCATACATCCCATACACATGCACATCTTGATTTGATTGTATGCCATGTTTCTCTGGATCCATTGTTTGACTTTACAGTATATGCTTTACAAGTATGTATGAGCTATTTCTCCCCACCTATGAACTCCATATATTGCCTATTAGTTATAGGGTGTGAGAGAGAAGGCACATAGTTACTTTGCCTATTCCAAAAATAATACATATTCTGAGAGAAGAGGGAAGGCATAACACCATTGTTGCCTTGGTGAGGATCCAAAAATACCACATATTGAGAGACTTGAGAGGGTCATACAATAGAAACTTTGAGTTTTATTTTAAAAACTTTGCAAAACTCCAGGATGAAGGTAAAGTAAAGAGCTTGAGACATAGTTCTTCACTCTATCATTCTACTTTTAAATTTCTCAAGACCCAAGTGAAGGCCAAGAAGTTCCATGGTTAAAGGTAATATGTGTAAGTTTGAAAATCAGAATAGTTTACTTTAATCCAGAGTAGAATTCTTTTTTGAAAGCATGTGTACTTCTTAGGCGTGAAAGCTTGTTGGTATTTTTAACGCACACAGATAAATCCGCAAGCGCACGGATACCGCTGTAGCTTTCACCCGTGAGTATTCCAAGGGTATCAATTTCCACGGGGAACGTAAAGTGTACTAGAGAAGAACTAAGAACATCCAAGGGTAGATAAGATAAATGGGTAGAGAAATTTTAGAGTTTTCTAAGGGGTTACCACAACTATCCATAGGATTGGGTGCAAACTTAGGTAAACTCTAGTCTAGACACCACGTCTACACTATCGCTTACTACTCTAATCCCGTATGAAAACTAGAGCACTCAATACAAGCGGATATCCCATAAATAGAATAAAGTAAGAACTAAAATAAGATACATAGAAATAATAAACGAAGAACCTGGAGATTGCTCTGAACTGCAAAGGTACAATGTTGAGGAAGATCCGACAGATCCGGCTCCTCCTAGCTCTGTCCTCCTCCCTCTCACCTCTAATTACAACTAGATGAACTAGAACTAGAAGGACTAGATCTAGACAACTAGAGGGACTTCTCTCCTTCTCTACTTCTAATTGAAACCCTAGCTTTTTCTCTAGAGAAGAATAATGAGATGAGATGATCCTAAGGGGGGGTCAGGGGCCTTGCTTATATAGCCTCCTCAAATGAACGTGGACCATCGGATCAAACCGACCTAAAGCAAGTGGTTTAGATTCATCCTCAAAGGCGGTGGAGCGTGATCCGCGAGATTGACCGTGATTGGTCACAGGAGTAGGGCGGCCACCCCAAACCCTAGGGCGGGCGCCCTGGGGGGGGGGGCCCTCGGCTTCCGGTTTGGTCCAGTTCCTTCTAGAGCCTTCCTGAGTATAGAAAATTGTGCGGTTCATAATTATCCCTATGTAAACATGACATGTGGGCCTTTCCTTAGTATTTCCTGATAACCCCCTATAGAAACAGACATTCACCAAAACTCATGGAATTCTGTCAGTATAAACCCTAATTCTAGCTATGGGCTTTATTTATATCGTTTTCCTTGATTAGTTGATGGTTAAAATTGGTACTTAAGGACCGTCAACAACTCCCCCAAGCTTACCTTTTGCTCGTCCCTGAGCAAAGATGAACTCAATGACGGATCAGGAGTTGCTACAATGCTTTCACACCTTAAAGGTACACATGTGTTCAAACAAGAATTCTCCTATGGATTAGAGTAAACTATTCTGACTTTCAAACTTACCCATATTACCTTTAACCATGGGGCTTATAGCCATCACTTGGGTCTTGAGTAATTGAAAAGCAAAATGATCAAGCCAAGTACTCTGTCTCAAGCTCTTCACTTTACCTTCATCCTAGAGTTTTGCAAAGTTTTCAAAATAAAACTCAAAGTCTCTGTTGTATGACCCTCTCAAGTTTCTTTATATGTGGTATTTGTGGATCCTCACCAAGGCAACAATGGTGTTATGCCTTCTCTCAGAATATGTATTATTTTTGGAACAGGCAAAGTAACAATGTGCCTTCTCTCTCTCACACTATAACTAATATGCAATATATGGAGTTCATAGGTGGGGAGAAACAATGCATACATACTTGCAAAGCATATATTGTAAAGTCAAACAATGGATCATGAGAAATGGGGCATACAATCAAATCAAGATATGCATGTGTATGGGATATATGGTGGATGTATGAGGGTGGATATGTGGTGTATATATAATGGTGGATACATGAGGGTGTATGGTGTAAACCTAATTCTACTCTGCTCCTTATATATATATATATATATCTTTTGGAACTTGGAACTTTTGAGAGAACTTGGGCTTGCTTATTTTTTTTAATAGAGAGGCGGGCATCTAAGTACCCATTGTTTTGATAGGACACTTGTCCATGTTTTACTCTCTTTATATTTTTTTTTATTTTTATTTTTTTGTTATATTTTTTTTTCACAACCCCAAGTATCTTTCTATAATAACACTTTTGAGAGATGATAACAAGGAAATCTTTGGAGCAGTTACATATGTTGTAATGGAATATATGGATAGGTGGAGAACTAGGATATTTTTGGTTACTTAGTCCTAGGGTAGGAGTAGAGCATTTTCTGGTGGATCTGAATGGCATATATGTGGATGCGTACTTGCAGGATAGAAGTAGAATATATGAGTGGAGTGTACGTGATCTTGATTTTAAAAGCATGACAAGTTTCTAAGGGTCAACAAAGCATGACAAAACTCAATGCAAATACAAGCAGTAAATATGATAGTGAATGTTTTCCTAATCTACCAGGCATGTATATATGGCTGTGGTAGGAATTCAAGCTCTCGTCATACAGAGACTCATCATGTAATATTTTTAATTTTCAAAAGATAAATTTTCCATAACTCTAGTATTGCTAGGAACAAGATAAACAGTAGCTCAAGTTTCTCATATCATACCTATCAACTACCTAGACTTAGCTCAAGCATTCGCAACCCACAAGTTTCAGGTTCAGAGCAAATCTTCATGTCAAAATAGTTATATCTAAAACTCGGGAGAATTCAAGGCTGAAAACTAGGTACTTGAAAGGAATTACGGCAGAGCAACTATTCATCATTTCCATAGAGTTATCTTCAGAGTTCTTTATTTTATTATTAGCAACTTCTAAACACACCTATTATTATTACTAAATAGGAAACTCTATTAAGGATAAAGTAGACAATGAACATTCCATAGATATAGTGAGCGTCTAAGTTGTAACTTTTATGATTCATAATTATTTAAGTGTTAATCTTCATGTGCTCACATTTTTTTTATTTGAATTAATCTATGTAATATAAAAGTAAACCTAAGAGGGTAAGGATACTTACCTGGATACATGGGGTGCTCTCCCCCAAGCTAGATATTGACGTAGTTGTTCACTCTTGTTGTTGATATATTAGATCTCATTGAAGCTTCCAAATCCTGCACAACTCAAATAGACAACAAAGCTCATGGAATTGATTAATCATTAGTGGTTAGTCGCTTCAACCTTAGTTGTCTAAAGCATGATTGATTTCTAGATTGGATCATTAAATTGCAAAAATTCAATCAAATCAATTTCTTCTAAGTTCTTAGGTTCAAGAAAAACTTTCAAACGTTGACCATTTACCTTGAATATGTTACCTGTATCATCTTGAAGTGTGACAAGACCATGTGATGCAACTTCAATCACTTTGAATGGTCCTTCCCATTTACTTCGAAGTTTTCCATGACCAAAGAGCTTCACTCTTGAGTTGAATAGCAGAACTTTATCACCAGGTGTAAACTCCTTGTGCTTGATTCTCTTATCATGCCACCTTTTTGTCCTCTCTTTGTAGATATTGGAATTGTGATAAGCTTTTTCTCTCCATTCTTCTAGCTCAGATATTTGCATATGACGTTTCTTCCCAGCCGAGTGGAGATCCATATTCCATTTCTTGATGGCCCAATGAGCTCTGAATTCAAATTCAACAGGCAGGTGACATGTTTTTCCATATACAAGCTGATAAGGTGTCATGTCTATGGGTGTTTTGTATGCAGTTCTATACACTCACAGTGCGTCATGAAGCTTGTACTTCCATTTCTTTCCCATCTCATCCACGGTCTTCTGTAGAATGTTCTTGATTTGCTTATTTGATGTTTCAGCTTGACCGCTAGTTTGAGGATGTTATGGAGTTGCCATGTTGTGCTTGACTCCATATTATGCTAGGAATATCCGAAATGTTTTGTCGATGAAATGCGACCCTCCATCACTTATGACCATTCGAGGCATTCCGAATCTTGAGAATATCATTTCATGGAACATCTTCTTAGCATGCTTGGAGTCGGCAGCTCGACATGGTAATGCTTCTACCCACTTGGATACGTAGTCAACTGCCACCAAGATGTATTCAACATCTCCAGACCTTGGGAATGGTCCCATGTAGTCAATTCCCCAAACATCAAACAACTCTATTTGAAGGCTGTTAGTGAGTGGCATTTCATTCCTAGCATTAATGTTTCCATGCTTCTGGCATATGACACATCTTCTAATGAACTGTTTTGTATCTTCATACATTGTTGGCCAGTAGAATCCACTTTGCCAGATCTTTGCATGTGTACGGTACACTCCATAGTGTCCTCCATAAGGTGATACGTGCAATTTGTCTATGATCTTCATGACTTCAACCATTGGGACACATTTCCGTAGTAGTCCATCACCACAAACCCGATAGAGATACAGATCATCCCATAAGTGGCAACGAGAGTCATACTGGAGCTTCCTCTTGTCACCTCCTAGTGGAACATATCCTGAAACCATATAATTCACAATATCCGCATACCAAGGGTCCGAGTGTGTTACCTTGAGGAGTGTCTTGTCCCTTAAATAGTCATTAATAGGTAATTCATGTTCATTTTTATGTTGAAGCCTAGACAACTGATCAGCTACTGAATTTTCTACTCCTTTCTTGTCTCTTATCTCTATGTCAAATTCTTGGAGTAAAAGAATCCATCTTATAAGCCGAGGTTTAGCATCTTTCTTAGTGAGCAAGTATTTAAGAGCAGCATGGTCTGAATAGATAATTACCTTAGCTCCTACTAAGTAAGATCAAAACTTTTCTATCGCAAAGACTACTGCCAACAACTCTTTTTCAGTGGTAGTATAATTGAGTTGTGGCCCAGACAAGGTTTTGCTAGCATAGGAAATAGCATAGTGCTTTTTATCCTTGGTTTGGCCTAAGACAGCACCTACTGCAAAGTCACTGGCATCACACATGATCTCGAAGGGTAGCGTCCAATCGGGTGGTTGGATGATTGGAGCTGAAATGAGTGCTTTCTTGAGAATTTCAAAAGCTTCATAACACTCATTAGTGAAAACGAAAGGTACATCTTTGGCTAAAAGACTAGTTAGGGGTCTAGCGATTTGGGAAAAGTTTTTAATGAAACGCCTATAGAACCCTACGTGGCCTAGAAAGCTTCAGATTCCTTTCACAGCTGTGGGAGGTGGAAGTTGCTCAATAACTTCAATCTTTGCTCTATCCACTTCTATCCCATGTTCGGACACCTTGTGTCCTAGCACTATTCCTTCCCTAACCATGAAATGGCATTTTTCCCAGTTCAGGACTAAGTGCTTTTCTTCACACCGCTGTAAGACTTTGTCTAAATTCTCTAAACAATCGTCAAAGGATTTGCCATAGACGGTAAAATCATCCATGAACACCTCCACGATTTTCTCGATCATGTCAGAGAAAATAGACATCATGCACCGTTGGAATGAAGCTGGAGCATTACACAATCCAAACGACATTCGTCGATAAGCATAAGTTCCATAAGGGCATGTAAAAGTGGTCTTACTTTGGTCATCAGGGTGGATCGGGATTTGATGATATCCGAAATAACCATCAAGGAAACAAAAGAAAGAGTTCTTTGCAAGCCGTTCCAAAATTTCATCAATGAAGGGTAACGGAAAGTGATCTTTCATTGTAGCCTTGTTAAGTTTCCGGCAGTCAATGCACATGCGCCACCCAGTGACAGTGCGTTGAGGGATGAGTTCGTTTTTGTCATTTCTTACAACTGTCATCCCTCCTTTCTTTGGCACAACTTGGACATGGCTAACCCACTCACTATGCGGCACAGGATAAATAATCATGGCTCCAAAAGTTTCAAGACCTCTTTCTTAACAACCTCTCGCATAGCATTGTTAAGTCTTTGTTGTGGTTCCCTCGAAGGTGACGAATCAGGATCGATGGGAATTCTATGAGTACAAAGAACTGGACTAATTCCAATGAGGTCATGGAGTGAGTAGCCAAAGGCCGATTTTTGTCTTTCTAGGATAGTGACAAGTCTATTGGTTTCTTCTTTGGAAAGCTTGTCACTTATGATGACAGGGTTTTCTTGGTTATTGTTCAGAAAGACATATTTCAAGCCAGCAGGAAAAGGTTTGAACTCGATTGAGGGTTGTGATGGCACTTCCAAAGGGTCTACTTCGATAGGTTTTGCTAGCTCTTCCTCTTCTTTAGTGAAGTGTTCATCATCAAGAGTTGGTTGAGACCAGTCTTCTAGAAATGCCGCTAAGACTTCCTCAATAGGGTCTTGTTTGGGCTTGGGTTCTACTATTGCATTATTTGATCTTAAAAGATGAACAACAACAGAAGAATTTCCTAGCTTGATATTTAAGTGATCCTTGTTTGGTCGCTCTTGAAAGAGTGTTCCAAACGGTACGCCAATCAAGAGAGACATTCCGAAATGTCATAGATGTAAAAATCTAAGCGATACTCGAAACCTCTTATGCGTAAAGGAATGGACCTTATGACCCCATAACTTTCAAGAATAACTCCAGATGGAATTCTTAGAAGCTTATGTGATGGAATCAAAGATTCATTGGGGCAAAGATGTTGGGCTAAAGCCCTTGAAATTATATTTATCCCAACGATAGGACTATAGTGAGCCTCTATGGTGATTCCCATAAGTTTGCAAAGTATAATATCTGAGGGAGCGATGATTCGGGCTATCTCAATGGATAACTCCGATTCTACCAACCACTCACGGCTCTTGATAGCTGAGAGTCCTTTAATGTGCTCTAAAAGGAAAGCATCATTATGTAGACCATCATCCTCAAATGATGCAGAGTGCACCAAAGGCTTCACTTGAACTGGAAAATTCGAGGTGTTGCCAAAATCTTCAAAAAGATCTACCTTGATTTCAGAGAGGAACATAGAATGATGGGGTTCATCACTCTCTAAAGAGTGTTGTATTCCCATAGGAGATGGTTCTATGACAACCAAATCATTCGAAAGATCTGAAGGAATTTTAGATTTGGTTGTTTGTTCCTCCTCATGTTGTTCGGGGCTTGGCTCGACTTCTTCTTCGGGGGATTCGTCAAAAACTCCAGTGTAAGGGGTATTTTTGAGAATTTTGTTTAGAATGGCTTCTCCTTCACTAATGGTTTTGTGTGAGAATGATCCTCCTGAAGATAGGTCAAGGTGGAGAGCAGCTTCCTTGTTAAGACCAAGATGGAAGTGATAAAGTAAGACATTGTCTGGCAAGGAAAGGTTTGGACCGGAATTGATAAGGGTTATGAACCTAGCCCAAGCTGCACCTAGTGTCTCTTTCTCTTTTTGTTTGAACTGAAGAACTTCAATTCTAAGGGCTGCAATTTTAGAAAGAGGGAAGAAAGCAAGACAAGATTTGTCTCGAAGTTCATCCCAATTCCCATTTATGCCTCCTACAGAATGAACATACCACTGTTTCGCTCTTCCCAAAAGTGAGAATGGAAACAATTTCCATTTTAAGGTCTCTTGTGTCATGCCAGCAATGATGAGGCAAGAACACAATTGCTCAAATTCTCTAAGGTGGGTGTAAGGATTTTCGTTTTCTAGCCCAGAGAAAGATTGCTCCCGAACCATGGCTATGAAAGCAGGGCGAAGCTCATACCCATTTGTAAGAATAGGATTTGAAGATGGTGGAGGCTCCAACATGTCACCCTTTGGAGCAGAGTATTTATAGATAGGAGTGGAATTCATGTGGTAAGATGAAAATGGTAAGGTGAGAAAGGTGGTCAAAAGGAAATAAGAAAAAGGTAAACGGATGACTTGGTTCAAAACTAGCACAGCTACCATCCCCGGCAAAGGCGCCAGAAAGCTTGTTGGTATTTCTTAACGCACACAGATAAATCCGCAAGCGCACGGATACCGCTATAGCTTTCACCCGTGAGTATTCCAAGGGTATCAATTTCCACGGGGAACGTAAAGTGTACTAGAGAAGAACTAAGAACATCCAAGGGTAGATAAGATAAATGGGTAGAGAGATTTTAGAGTTTTCTAAGGGGTTACCACAACTATCCGTTGGATTGGGCACAAACTCAGGTAAACTCTAGTCTAGAGACCACGTCTACACTATCGCTTACTACTCTAATCCTGTACGAAAACTAGAGCACTCAATACGAGCGAAGATCCCATAAATAGAATAAAGTAAGAACTGAAATAAGATACTTAGAAATAATAAACGAAGAACCTGGAGATTGCTCTGAACCAGATGCTGCAAAGGTACAATTTGAGGAAGATCCGACAGATCCGACTCCTCCTAGCTCTCTCCTCCTCCCTCTCACCTCTAATTACAACTAGATGAACTAGAACTAAAAGGACTAGATCTAGACAACTAGAGGGACCTCTCTCCTTTTCTAGTTCTAATTGAAACCCTAGCTTTTTCTCTGGAGAAGAATAATGAGATAAGATGATCCTCAGGGGGGTCAGGGGCCTTGCTTTTATAGCCTCCTCAAATGAACGTGGACCGTCGGATCAAACCGACCTAAAGCGAGTGGTTTAGATTCATCCTCAAAGGCGGTGGAGCATGATCCGCGAGATTGACCGTGATTGGTCACAGGAGTAGGGTGGCCGCCCCAAACCCTAGGGCGGGCGCCCTGGGGGTGGGCCCCCTCGGCTTCCGGCTTGGTCCAGTTCCTTCTAGAGCCTTCCTGAGTACAGAAAATTGTGCGGTTGATAATTATCCCTATGTAAACATGACATGTGGGCCTTTCCTTGGTATTTCCTGATAACCCCTACAGAAATAGACATTCACCAAAACTCGTGGAATTCTGTCAGTATAAACCCTAATTCTAGCTATGGGCTTTATTTATATCCTTTTCCTTGTTTAGTTGACAGTTAAAATTGGTACTTAAGGACCGTCAACACTACCAATCTATCTATTATCTAGATCTAAGAACAAATAACTAGAGAGGTTGTCCATTTGGGGGACACCTCTGACCTATGATGGATCTCTGAATGAATTGAGTTGAACTGAATGAGATTGAATTGAATGAGATTGAATTCCTCCAGGGGGTCTGCCCTCCTATTTATAGCTCGGTGGGATGCACGACGACCGTTGGATCAAACCGACTTAACGTAGGGCCTAGATGACTCCTCTAAGGTGGTGGAGGAACCTTCCAAAAGGGGGGCCTAGGTGGGCCCAGGGCCATGCCGCCTGGCCCCACCTTGTGCCGGTCAGCCCCATATGCAGGGGTCTCAGGCCCCGCTTCCTCAGGGTGCCTTCCCAATCCTTCTTGAGTAAATTGGTAACCATATTTCCACGGATTTATTCCTATTTTTATTCTGATTTGCTTTCCTTATTACGCATTTCTAGAATAGTCCCTGGAAAATAATGAAACACCAAAACTCATGGAATTTGTTAGATAACCCCCTATATTTCTATTATTTATATTTGGTTGATCCATTTATCTTGTTTAAAATTGTACAAAAAGTTGGCGCTAACGGCCGTCAACAATATCCACCACATATCCGTCCTCATACATCCATCATATATCCCATACACATGCACATCTTGATTTGATTGTATGCCATGTTTCTCTGGATCCATTGTTTGACTTTACAGTATATGCTTTACAAGTATGTATGAGCTATTTCTCCCCACCTATGAACTCCATATATTGCCTATTAGTTATAGGGTGTGAGAGAGAAGGCACATAGTTACTTTGCCTATTCCAAAAATAATACATATTCTGAGAGAAGAGGGAAGGCATAACACCATTGTTGCCTTGGTGAGGATCCAAAAATACCACATATTGAGAGACTTGAGAGGGTCATACAATAGAAACTTTGAGTTTTATTTTAAAAACTTTGCAAAACTCCAGGATGAAGGTAAAGTAAAGAGCTTGAGACATAGTTCTTCACTCTATCATTCTACTTTTAAATTTCTCAAGACCCAAGTGAAGGCCAAGAAGTTCCATGGTTAAAGGTAATATGTGTAAGTTTGAAAATCAGAATAGTTTACTTTAATCCAGAGTAGAATTCTTTTTTGAAAGCATGTGTACTTCTTAGGCGTGAAAGCATAGTAGCAACTCCTGGTCCATTGTTGAGCTAGCTTTGCTTAGGGACTAGCAAAGGTTAAGCTTGGGGGAACTTGTTGATGGCTCTTAACACCTAATTTCAGCCATCAACTATTGCATGAAATGATAAGAAGTAAACTACAAAGCATAGTTGTAGGGTTTGATTCAAACGAGTTCCACGAGTTGTGGTGTTCTCACTTGTTTTGAAGGACATTCAAGTTTCACTATATAAATGTACCTCAAATAAGGAATTAGAGTACACCATTGCGAAGAGCTCGTCGAGCCGATCAAACGAACCTAGCACCTGCTATATTTGGAGTCCCAGTGAGAAATATATCAACACCGCAACGGAATTCGACTTGGGAATAATCTAGAACATACCAGAACCATCGCCCACTATATGTTTGAGGGGCTAAATTGATAGAATCCCATATCTTTGGTAAATCTATATTTTCCAGGGACTATTCTAGAGAATCATAAAGAAGATCTAATTATCAGAATAATTATGGGAAGAATCTCGCAGTGGGATATTTTTCTTTGTACTCAGGAAGGGTCCAGAAGGCAACCGAAGAAAGCGGGGCCCGAGAGGTGGAGATGGGGTGTCAGGCGACACCACCCCATGTCGGGCGGCACGCTACAGTAATGGATCCAGATCCACTTCTGGAAGATTCCTCCATTGCCTTTTAGGATGCATCTTGACCATGTTTCAAAGTCGGTTTGATCAGAGGCCTATCATTGATCCCACCGGGCTATAAATAGAGGGGCAGACCCCCCTCTCCAGACCATCTCATCTCATTATTATTCTCCAGAGCAAAACTAGGGTTTCAATTATAAGTAGAGAAGGAGAGAGATCCCTCTATTTCTAGTTCTAGTTCTTATAGTTCTAGATCTAGTTCTAGTTGTAAATTAGAGAGAGACTAAGGAGAAAGCTACGGAGGAGTCGGGTCTGTTGGATCTTCCTCAACGTTGTACTTCTACAGTATCTGGTTCGTCTTTAAGCAATCTCTAGGTTCTTCAATTCATACTCCCTAAGTTCTTACTTTACTTTCCATATTTACTTTCAAGTTATTTATTGGTTTCCCGCTTGCATCAAGTGCTCTAGTCTTGCTAAGTTGGAGTAATAATTAATAGGTTAGGCATGGTGCCTAGTCTTGCAATTACCTGGAATTGCACCCAGTCCCACGGATTGTTGTGGTAGCCCCAGGATTGTGACAGTCCACCACGTTCGGATTGGTGTTTGTAGGACCATAGTTAGACCTTCCGAGCCCCCTTCTCATCTCTTTCTATGGCTAAAGCTCTGATGTCCCGATATATCTAATCTTGAAGTATCTTTGATTCTTAGATCAATTAGAGAACTCTTAGGAAACTTACTCTCTACCCACTAAAAATAATATATCTTACCCACTAAAATAATATACCTTACCTACTAATATATCTTACCTATCCTTGGATGATCTTCCTTCTTTACAAGTTCTTTTCGTGTTCCCCGTGGAAATCGACACCCTTGGAATACTCACAGGTGAAAGCTACAATGGTATTCATGCGCTTGCGGATTTATCTGTGTGCATAAGAAATACCAACATCATACATCCACTATTTAGGACTTGTTAGTGCATCTAGACATAAATGCATCTCAATCCGGCTCATTCATGAACAATCAAATGATCTTGATGCTTATATGGTACCACTATTGCTTCTATGTTTCTATGATCTAGTGGTAGCATATGACATGTGAAGAATCATGGCCCTAGTAGTTTTGGTGATTAACGACAATAGTATGTTATTATGGCTAATGTGTGTTTTGTAGAGGCTATGAGTAGCATAGCCATAGTGACTAATGTGAATGGACATCAAATGGTTATCTATTGGCCCTGTTGATGGTCCTTAAGTACCAATTTTAACCATCAACTAAACAAGGAAAAGGATCTAAATGAAACCAATAGCTAGAATTAGGGTTTATACTGACAGAATTCCACGAGTTTTGGTGAATTTCTGTTTCTGCAGGGGGTTATCAGGAAATACCAAGGAAAGGCCCGCATGTCATGTTTACATAGAGATAGTTATCAACCGCACATTTTTCTGTACTCTAGAAGGTTCCAGAAGACACGAGAACCAACAAGAGGCGGATCGGGCCCGGAGCCAGGGCGTCCACCCTGCCCCTGCAGCCAATCAGGCTCTACTTCACGGATCGTGCTCCACCGCCTTTGAGGATGAATCTAAACCCTCCATATAGGTCGGTTTGATCCAACGACCCATGTTCATTTGAGGAGGCTATATAAGCAAGGACCCTGACCCCCTAGGATCCATCTCATCTCATTATTCTTCTCCAGAGAAAATGCCAGGGTTTCTATTAGAAGTAGAGAAGGAGAGAGGTCCCTCTAGTTGTCTAGATCTAGTTCTTCTAGTTCTAGTTCATCTAGTTGTAATTAGAGCTGAGAGAGAGAAGGAGAGAGCTAGGAGGAGCCAGATCTGTCGGATCTCCTTAACATTGTACCTTTGCAGCATCTGGTTCTGAGCAATCTCCAGGTTCTTCATTTATTATTTCTAAGTATCTTATTTCAGTTCTTACTTTATTTTATTTACGGGATCTCCGCTCGTATCGAGTGCTCTAGTTTACAATTGGAATTAGAGTAGTAAGCGATAGTGTAGATGTGGTGTCTAGACTAGAGTTTATTTGAGTTTGCGCCCAATCCTACCGATAGTTGTGGTAGCCCAAGAGGTGACAACCCTGTAAGGCCTTTGTAGTCCACCATGTTCGGGTTGGTGTTTCGTAGAGCTTTTGGCAGCCTCCCCCCGACTACCTTTTTCCCACTCTTTGTCGAGAGTCACGAAGGTACTGTTGCTCCAAAGTAAGTAGAGTATAGTGGGCCTTTGATTAGATAGACCCCTTAGAAAACTCTAAAATCTCTCTACCCATTTATCTTATCTATCCTTGGATGCTCTTAGTTCTTATCTAGTACACTTCACGTTCCCCATGGAAATCGATACCCTGTTGGAATACTCCCGGGTGAAAGCTACAACGGTATCCGTGCACTTGCGGATTTATCTGTGTGCATTAAGAAATACAAACAAGCTTTCTGGTGACGTTGCCGGGGAACGACAGCTGTGCTAGTTTCGAACTATGGTCATCCATTTTTTCGAACTATGGTCATCCATTTACCTTTTTCCTTTTTCCTGTTTACCATCTTTCTCACCTTACCATATTCATCTTACCAAAACTATAAATACTCTACTCCAAAGGGCGACTTGTTGGAGACTCCACCTCCTTCTCACCCCATTCTTATAAATGGCTATGAGCTTCGCCCTGCTTGTATAACCATGGTTTGGGAGCAATCTTTCTCTAGCTTTGGTTTAGTTTTAAATCCAGTTGAAAATATGAATCATGCAAGTATAGAGGATGCCCCAAACAAGATCAATTTGAGAGTCACCAATCCAAGTGGATTTTTAAACATACATGAACAATCAACCATAGGGATTGGAGAGGAAGATGACATCTATGAGCATGAAATCTATTCCATAGCCATCTCTTTCAACCCATGCTCATATGAGACATCTCCCAAACCCATTGGTCTCTCTATCATTACCATTTATGACATCTTCAACACCCTAACAATTTCTATTTACAAATACTTCAAAAGGGTGGTTGTCGATGCATATGTTTATCATAAATATTGCAGATCTCGTTGTGTATATCTTGAGATAGGTAATAGTAGGGAAACCATGTCATTAAAAACACATCTTAAAAGGTTTCCCTAGGACAAGCTAAGTATCCTAAAACAAGCACCTCTGAGATCCTAACATAAGTGTTCACCTTTATGTTTCCTACCCTTGTAAATGAGCATAGAAATATATTATTATATTCCTTCGGGTATTTTTGTCAGTAACCTTTCTAGGTATAAAGCAGAAAGAATGAAGGAATGACAAGCATAAGGTATGTCCAACAATCATCTTGCAACATTGAATTTCATGCATCCAATCTTGATTTTTGAAAAATTCAAGCTTGGGGAATAACCCATCATACAAACATCTTTTGCCATGTTGCTACATTGTCTTAGTTGTACCTACCTTTAAGGCATGCTCAATTACTAAAAAAATCATCATACTTTTTCATCTTCACTTGAGTAAATCTCTATAATACTTACATGCTACCTTTGTCTGCTATAGTATATGTTTAGGTTTTTAAGTAGATTCATACACCTTTTAAATTATGCATGG
The DNA here is from genome assembly GCA_022036555.1 of Microstegium vimineum. Lineage (NCBI taxonomy): Eukaryota > Viridiplantae > Streptophyta > Magnoliopsida > Poales > Poaceae > Microstegium > Microstegium vimineum. The sequence continues at coordinate 32,147,446 of CM039119.1, read as the reverse complement.
TGCTTAGTTTAAATCAAAGGTATTTTGATTTTACTTCTAAAGTCTTTTAAATTAAGCATGGTGCTTAGGTTAAAATGTCTTCCTAAATTAATCTAGACTTGTTTAGGTTGATTTTTGAACTAATAGTATGTTGTAGTAGATATTGGATATTTTGTTGGACTAACCCATACAGGAAAACTTTCAATATCAAATTGGGAAGTCCTGAGATGAACTCATACTAAGATGAAGCGCGACACATGAACTTCAACAACCTTCACAAGAGAGAGGCAGCTAATTCATCAAGGATAGATGAATTCCATGGAGCAAGAAGAAGGCATGTGACAAAGAACAAAATCTACAATCAAGCCACTCAATCCATGGAATGGGGTGAACAAAACTTCAAGACAAGTTCAACATAAATTTCAAGATCAGTAGAACAAGGATGAGAGAGAAGTGGAATAAGAAGACAAGTCATTAATGCACAACCAGTTGATCAAGGGAAGCTTCCATGAAGCTATGATGCCATTATGCTCCAATGACAAAGGAAAGGTAAGTAAGCATCACTCTAGAAGTTTTTCTTTGATTCTCGTATTCACATAAATAAAGATCTAAACATGTTCGGGCTGCAACTCTACTTGATCCAACCTGATTAACTCAACATATTAGTTCTTTAAAGCTTGATCCTAGTACCACTTCTTGATCCCATAGTCTTAACCATATGGGCTAAAATGTTGCACATCCAACTTTGGGAAGATGATAAGCTTAATTGATACATATTTATAGATAATCTTTCCATTTGTTAAAGAAATCTAATATGCCAAGTGTTTATGAAATGCTACTTTCATGCTCATCCTCTGGACTGATCACTCATGTCATGGCTAAATAAAATACAACTCATTCTTGCTCAAATATATTTAGGTTAGAGATGAATGAATAAACTTTTGGTTCTGTTGGTGTTTTTCCACTAGCAAAGCTCATGCACTTGATCACTGCCATGTTTCTATGAGCAGGACACTTCTTCACCATGCCATCAAGAGCATGGGTGGATGACACCCTACCGATGAAGAAAGGAGATCCAGGGAGACCTGTCATTCCAATCTCCATTGGAGCTTACACTTTTGAAGAAGTGGTCTATGACCTTGGAGCAAGTGTCAACATCATGCCAACTTGCAGATCAGACACTATGCTATCCCAAAGGAGTTCTTGAAGATAGTTTCATAGGAGTTGGAAACTCGTTTGTATCGGCAGACTTTGAGGTTGAAGAAACATATGGAGTGCCAAGATATGTTTCACAATCAAGGATGGGAAGGAGAAGTTCACTTCCAAGAATCCTACACTCAAGGTTCCTACTCATCCTCAGACGTCGTACACCTACGAGGATACAACTACAGTTACAAGGAAGAACAATATCAACAATAGAAGAGGAAGAATAAATCTCAACAACCAAGAGAAGACTATGTGTGGATGATCAACATTATCAATTTAGGGTTTGATCACCTCCTTCTATCACCATTACCTCACTAAGCTAGATGATCTAGGAGTACCTACCATTGATTGCAAGATCAAGGAAAGTACTTTCTACAAGATATTTTGCGATATTGGATCAAGCATCAACATAATGTCTGAGAGGGAATGCCAAGACATATTATGGTCAACATGATAGATCACTATGTTCTCACCAACTTCATGGTTCAAGATATGGGAGATGAAGATGAAGTCCACCTCATTCGAGGAAGATCTTTCCTCAACACCACTGTGCAATCATCTCCATGAAATCATCCACCTCCAATTTCCTGAAGAGAAAAAACAAGCCACCAAGGATGGATAGACAGACGATCTGGGAGAATTAACAAGATATGAAGATCAATTCAATAATAAAGATAAGAGTTCTCCTGAGAAAGAAGTCGTACCACCAACAGAGGATGTATCACCTGCTACAGGGGAAAGAAGAAGCAGATCCTTAGACTGAGGAAATGTGGAAGAGGAAAGAGACTTCATCGGAAAGACCAACACAAGAAGAGCAAACATCCAATAATTCATCAGGAGTAGACCATGCTCCTTAAGACATTTGAACCAGAAGAGAGGTCTGGTTCGACGGACCTAAATCTCCGAACCTTAGTCGGAAGGTAACTCGGTAAGTTATTTGCATATTTATTTTCCTCTGCATTGCATTAGTTGCACTCTAACATATTTACTTTCCATAAATATTTTTATATATCATCCTTAGTATAATCCATTGCATAATCTTCTTAATCATAGCATATCTATTTTATTGCACTGCATTGCATTATAAAAAGAAAAAAACCTTTAAGCCCCATGTGAATAAGTTTTTCAACTATTTACTGTGGAGGCAGAAAAAAATATTGCATAGTCATTTGCATATAAAATTGAAAATCTAAAAATATATTGAATAGAAGAATTCTTTAAGGCTCTAGGCAATCCAGGCATAAATGGTTTACCGCTAACGCTTAATCTGTTACACGAGCTTTGTTGTCTATTTAAGTTTAGCAGGATTTGGAAAGACTAGACATGAATAGATAACTTCATCTACTTTGAGAAGTACAACTACATAAACTATCATTTTTGAAGTCTCAGAGAAGTGAAGTAAGTCTACACTGTCTAAATGAATGACTATGTCAACATCCAGCTTGGGGGAGAGCACCCCCATGTATCCAGGTAAGTATCCTTATCCTCTTAGGTTTACTTTTATTTAGATATTAATTACATAGATTAATTCAAATTAAAAAAATGTGATCACATGAAGGTTCACACTTAAATAATTATGAATTATAAAAATTACAATTTAGACACTCACTATATCTATGGAATTTTCATTGTCTACTTTATCCTTAATAGAGTTTCCTATTTAGTACTAATAATTGGTGTGTTTAGAAGTTGCTAATAATAAAATGAAGAACTCTAAAGATAACTCTATATATGGAAATGATGAATAGTTGCTTTGCCGTAAATCCTTTCAAGTACCTAGTTTTCAGCCTCGAATTCTCCCGAGTTTTAGACATAACTGTTTTGACATAAGATTTACTCTGAACCTGAAACTTGTGGGTTGCAAATGCTTGAGCTAAGTCTAGGTAGTTGATAGGTATGATATGAAAAAGTCTGAGTTACTATTTATCTTGTTCCTAGCAATACTAGAGTTCTGGTGAATTTATTTTTTGAAAATTGAAAATATTACATGATAAGTTTCTGTATGACGAGAGCTTGAATTCCTACCACAGCCATATATATATGCCTAGTAGATTAGGAAAACATTCACTATCATATTTACTACTTATATTTGCATTGAGTTTTGTCAAGCTTTGTTGACCCTTAGAGACTTATCATGCTTTTAAAATTAAGATCACGTACACTCCACTCATATATGCTACTTCTATCCTGGAAGTATGCATCCACATATATGTCATTCAGATCCACCAAAAAATGATCTACTCCTACCTTGGGAGTAAGTAACCAAAAATATCCCAGTTCTCCACCTATCCATATATTTCATTACCACAAATGTAACTGCTCCAAAGATTTCCTTGTTATCATCTCTCAAAAGTATTATTATAGAAAGAGACTTGGGGTTGTGAAAAAAATATAATCATAAATAAAGAGAGTAAAACATGGACAAATGTTCTATCAAAACAATGGGTACTTAGATGCCCGCCTCTCTGAAAAAAAGAAAAAAAGAAAAAAAAGTGAAAAAAAGCAAGCCCAAGTTCTCCCAAAAATTCCAAGTTCCAAAAGAGAGATGTATGTATATATGTATTCAAGGAGCAAAGTAGAATTAGATTTCCATCATACACCCACATATATCCACCATACACCATTATATATCCACCACATATCCACCCTCATACATCCACCATATATCCCATACACATGCACATCTTCATTTGATTGTATGCCCTGTTTCTCTGGATCCATTGTTTGGCTTTACAATATATGCTTTGCAAGTATGTATGCATTGTTTCTCCCCACCTATGAACTCCATATATTGCCTATTAGTTATAGGGTGAGAGAGAGAAGGCACATTGTTACTTTGCCTGTTCCAAGTAATATTATGAGAGAAGGCATAACACCATTGTTGCCTTGGTGAGGATCCAAAAATACCACATATTGAGAGACTTGAGAGGGTCATACAAAAGAGACTTTGAGTTTTATTTTGAAAACTTTGCAAAACTCCAGGATGAAGGTAAAGTGAAGAGCTTGAGACAGAGTACTTGGCTTGATCATTTTGCTTTTCAATTACTCAAGACCCAAGTGATGGCTATAAGCCCCATGGTTAAAGGTAATATGGGTAAGTTTGAAAGTCAGAATAGTTTACTCTAATCCAGAGGAGAATTCTTGTTTGAACGCATGTGTACCTTTAAGGCGTGAAAGCATTGTAGCAACTCCTGATCCATCATTGAGTTCATCTTTGCTCAGGGATGAGCAAAAGGTAAGCTTGGGGGAGTTGTTGACGGTCCTTAAGTACCAACTTTAACCGTCAACTAAACAAGGAAAAGGATCTAAATGAAACCAATATCTAGAATTAGGGTTTATACTGATAGAATTCCACGAGTTTTGGTGAATGTCTATTTCTGCAGGGGGTTATCAGGAAATACCAAGGAAAGGCCCACATGTCATGTTTACATAGAGATAATTATCAACCGCACAATTTTCTATACTCTAGAAGGTTCCAAAAGACACTCTAGAAGGTCCCTCTAGTTGTCTAGATCTAGTTATTCTAGTTCTAGTTCATCTAGTTGTAATTAGAGGTGAGAGAGAGAAGGAGAGAGCTAGGAGGAGCCAGATCTGTCGGATCTTCCTCAACTGGTTCTGAGCAATCTCCAGGTTCTTCATTTATTATTTCTAAGTATCTTATTTTAGTTCTTACTTTATTCTATTTACGGGATCTTCGCTCGTATCGAGTGCTCTAGTTTACAATTGTAATTAGAGTAGTAAGCGATAGTGTAGACGTGGTGTCTAGACTAGAGTTTAGCTGAGTTTGCGCCCAATCCTACGGACAGTTGTGGTAGCCCTAGAGCTGACAGCTCTGTAAGGCCTTTGTAGTCCACCACGTTCGGGTTGGTGTTTCGTAGAGCTTTTGGCAGCCTCCCCCCGACTACCTTTTTCCCACTCTTTGTCGAGAGTCGCGAAGGTACTGTTGCTCCAAAGTAGGTAGAGTATAGTGGGCCTTTGATTAGATAGACCCCTTAGAAAACTCTAAAATCTCTCAACCCATTTATCTTATCTATCCGTGGATGCTCTTAGTTCTTATCTAGTACACTTCACGTTCCCGTGGAAATCGATACCCTTTTGGAATACTCCCGGGTGATAGCTACAGCGGTATCCGTGCGTGTTGGCACAAGTTATGATTAACTTTTCTATACTTAAAATTGTGCCACCAACCTCTGGATCAAGGATAAAACAAACACATCATGAACATAGTTTATCAAATAACTAGTTCCACATGTACATGAGTATTTGAGTGCAGGGATGAAGAAATGAAGTAAGTGAGAGCCAGTGGGACCCACATAGGGGGTCGGCCGACCACCCTATGGGCCCACCTGGCTCTCCCCTTCGGCCATGATCCAAGAGAGGCACTCTAGAGTGAAATCCATCCATTGGATCACTCTATGCTTTCTCTCAACGGCTCACAAGCAAAGCACAAGGTTCCATGGGCCCACACCAAGGAGATAAACGTGACAACCACCTCAGAACCAGCAAATAATCTCAATGACAGGTGGGACTAGCACCAGGGAGCAAGAGGTGGGCCGGTGACCCCCAGGGGGGTCGGCCGACCATCCAAAGGGCCCACCTGGCCTTCAAGCAGTCCCTGACCAGTGGGGCCACACCCTGGATGGTAAAGGGGGCCCACTGGCCATAGGGGGGTCGGCCGACCACCCCCCTAGGTCGGTTGGCTCCTCCCAACCGTCATACTCCTTCCCCATGTGTTGGATCACCACCATTCATCCAATGACGGTTGCAAAGGCGGTTTGATCCAATGGTGGAGGATGGGAGGCCCTGGATCGCTGACGTGGCGATGGAGTAGCCATATCCCCCTCTACTATAAATAGAGGGACATACCCCCCTCTCTACACATGGTGAAGAAGCCTACAAGCTCTATTCCTTAGAATTGTTCTAGTAGTTAGTCTAGAGTGGGAGTTAGAGTTGAGTCGAGCTTGCTCGGGATTTCCGGAGTTGTCTTCGTGGAAGTCTGGTATAGCTCTTGTATCTTTTCTTCTTTGTAAGACTTTATCTTTATCAATATATTATCCTTTCCCTTTACTTTACTTAGTATTTACTTTGAGCATTACTATACTAGATATAGTATTGTTATATGCTTTTGCTCTTTAATAGCCTTTACATTTATAGTATGTGATCCTTGTGACCTTTCCTGTATGCGATCATTGCCTGTCATAGGGTGCTTTGATTATTGATCGTAGTCAAAGTAATAAGTTGTGTGTAAGTGTGGTGCTTATATATTAGCTTATCCTTGATTACCGCTTATTGCGTGGATTGTTCGTGGATGCTAGTAGAAGGTGACAGCTCTATCTAGCCTTAGTATTCCACCATGCATGTCAGATAAGTTATTAAAAGGTAGGGCTTCAAGACAACAGGAGGGTGCGGTCCGGTAGGAGTTTTGTCCTCCTACTGATCTATCCCCTCGCCTAGCATACTTGTATTGAGGAGGCAAACTATAGTGTTTAGTCTAGTTAATTAGCTAAGTATATTAAAGTAGAGTGAATTGCTTAGGAGTCCCTTGTACTCTCTCGTTGTCCTCCCACCTAGCTAATCTGTCTAGTCCGTTCTAAGTATCATTTACCTAGGCTCTTTCATTCATCAATCCCCTTCCTATCACATTTATCATTTACCCCCCTATACTAGTCGATACTAAGTTGAGGTACTCTCTTGGATCTCTCCCTAATTATCATTTCTAGCTCAGCTTTCCCTTGGGATAAAATAAATTACGATACCTTGGAATACTCCTAGGTGAAGTGCTACAACGGTATAATCTGTGCGCTTGCAGATTTATCCAATAGTCATAAGAAATACCCATAAGTATTTCTGGCGCCGTACTGGGGATAGGGATTTATCTCTATTTGTGGTGCGACGCTAAGAAGTGTCAACAGTGCGCTTGCGGATTTATCTGTGTGCGTTAAGAAATACCAACAAGCCCCAAGATGGATATCGTTTTGGATTTCAAAGAGAAGATGATGAAGACCCTAGAGTAATAGGTCTAAGTGCAATAAGGAGATGAAGGGCACTTAATATAGATAGGGCTTTGTTTGATCTTTGACCGTACTATCAAGAGGGGTTAGAATGAGTAGCTTGATTTAGGAGAGATTCATGACTTAGGTGTGGTGCACACTTGACAAACCATAGCTCTAAGAAAGCCATAGATGACTGTAAGATAGCCTAGAACAACTTCTATTTTCATGACAACGAAGTTTTGGAGTTGAGAGAGCCCTTCTCTGGGCGTCGAACGCTAGAGCCTAAGGCATCGGACGTTGTCCGGTGCATCAGACGCTGGGTTGAAACCCTAGGAGCGTTCGTCGACCACACAAAGAGGTTCTAGAGAGGCTCGTTTGTTAACAGAAGCGTCCGTTGGCAAGGCATCGGACGCTGGGAGCGCCTGTTGGATTTAATTGAAGGAATTTCCCAGTTTCCCGAGAGTGCCAAGTTTGCATCGGATGCTGAGTTCCAGCGTCCATTGCAAAACATCAGAGCATCTGCTGGACGTAGTTTGAAATAGAAATTTGTCATTGGGCCACGCGTCGGAGCATCTGATGCCTTGCGTCGGAGCGTCCGATGTAAACTTAAAACGCAGAATTTGTGTTACCCGCGGGCTAGAATTGAGAGGGAGTATTTATACTCCATCCCTTGCCTTCCAAACCTACCTTTGCTCATTTGGATAGCTAAAAAACACCTTGAGAGGTTTGGGAAGAGAGCAAGAGCCCTAGTTAGAGAGATTTGCAAATCCATCCATTGAATCCTCTCACTAGTTCATCCAAGAGTTCAAGTGTGCATCCATCCATCTCATGAGGCTTGAGTGAGTCAAGTGAGAGTTCAAGCTTGTTACTCTTGGTGATCAACATCACCTAGACGGTTCGGTGGTGATCGGAGGAAGGTGATCGCCGGAGGATTGTCGACGGCCCTTCACCGACGACTTGTGCATCGGTTGTGGGCGGTTCACCGAGCCGGAGTGGCGAAGACCAGCCCATAGAGAGCACTCAATCCTTGCGCGGGTTGAGGGGGAGCAATACCTTACAAGGTGCTCAAATGAGGATTAGGGGGGAGTGTCGACTCCTCAATACCTCGGAAAAACAGCACCGTGTCAAGCTTTCTTCTCCCTAAGTTCTTTACTTTCAGCATTTACATTTCGCATTTGCTCTTACTTTCATACTAGAATTGTGTAGGGTGTTCTTACTTTCCTTGACTTGCTACCGCTTTCCTAGCTCAGACTCACATTTGGTAGGCACGGGGTGATTGGCATTGTTTAGGATTTCATATTTGCTTTAGAAATTTGAAATAAGCCCAATTCACCCCACTCTTGGGCATCTTGATCCTTTCAATTGGTATCGGAGCCTTGTTGCTCTAAATTAGGCTTCACCGCCTAGAGCAAGATGTCCCATGGAGATGGTCCACCCCCTATGTTTGATGGTGTCAACTTTCCTTATTGGAAAGTGCGGATGGAGGCCTATCTTCAGGTCGTCGATGCCGGCGTTCACAAAGCCGCCATAACTGGTGGTTCGGTGTTTGTCGAAGATCCTTACTTTGAGAAGAACAATGCGAAGGCAAAAAATATCCTCTTCCATGGCATTTGTAAGGATGTGTTCAACCGTGTGCGAAATTGCAAAACCGCACATGAGGTTTGGACCAACATTTGTGCTCTACACGAGGGCACAAAATGTGAAAGAGAGGAGCGCTATCACTTGATTATTGCTAAGATGAACTCCTTTGCTATGCTTTCTCAAGAAAATTTTAATGAGATCTATTCATGATTGAATGTTCTTGTAGAGGAGTTGAATGGCCTTGGTCTCACTCAAATGCAATTGGTCGATGTGGTGCGCAAGATTCTTTGTGTCTTGCCAATTGACAAGTATGGTCACATTGTCACGGTCCTTCACCAAGGCGACCTCTCCCCATCAACTCCTACTCAAGTCTTGGGGAAGATTAATGCCCAAAAGATGTACATGAAGATAACTGATGGCTCATCTTCCTCATCCAAGAAGAAATAAAAAGAGAAAGAGAAGGAGAAGGACTTGGCTCTCAAAGCTTCCATCAAGGAAAGATGCAAATTGCAAGTGGTGGTTGAGAACTCAAGTGATGATGATGAAGACAACATCGCTCTCATGGTGAAGAAGACCACCAAGATGTTGAAGAGGCTAAACAAGAATGGGGTCAAGTTTGACTCCAAGAAGAAGAAATTCTTCACAAGTGCTACAACACTACTACAACACAGGGATATAGTAACATCAATTTATGTTACTATAGATTCATAAAAGTGTTACTAGCTCTCTTTGTAACACATTTTTATTTGTGCTCCAATTGCCTATGTTACTATAGATTAGTTTATTGTAACATATTTACTTATCTACAAGATCATTTGTCTAGTGTTACAATATTTTTTTGCTATAACACTTTTTTATATATAGTAACACTTTACATTATCTTACGAAAAAACCCAAAAAACAAAAAAAATGCTTAAACTACGATTTGATCTCACAACCTCACATATAACACTAAGCCTCTCTACCATTAGACCACACAATCATATATGAGTATGCATTACGTGATATCTTTTTATATTAGTTTGTTCTGATCTTATATTGAATATTTTGGCTACTAAATGAACTTAAATGAAAAAACTTTTAACTACAAAGTTCTTAATAATATTATCAAGAACTATAACTTTGGTATGGAATATTTTTCCATCTGAGATAGTTTAAATTTTTTTTAAATTTGAATATAGAAAAGTGATTATAAAAGAAATATTTGAGACCCTAAACAACTTCAAATAAAAAACTTATCAACAATGGACGAACATGTAGCTCAGATCAGCCACAATAATTTTGATATTAAATATGAATTTTAAATTTTATAAACTCAGAATACATGTTTCAGACTCCAAATGACTTAAAATAAAAAATTTATTACAAAGTTGTAGACTGCATATAGACCATGTCAATATATAAGATTATTTTATAATTTTAAATTCCAAATTTATAAGATGAGAACTTATAATACTATTTGAGATTGGCTCGTAAAATTATTTTACTAGCAACCTTAACAAGACTTAGGTGCGAAGAAGGTTTAGATGTATATTTTTTTTCTATAACACATGGATTGTAATATTATTATGTGTTACTATAGGGCATATATTTGTAACATAACTTTATATGTTCCATTTATGTGTTATAACATAGTACACTTTTGTAACATTTTTCTTGTAACAGTAATTTTGTGTTACTATAATTGTTGTCAGTAACACATTTTTATATAAAAAAGTGTTTTGTGTTACAACTAAAATTTGTTACACATATTTTATGTTACTATGAAATTTCACTGGAACACATCGATAAACATGTTACATAAAAGTGTTACAGTATCCTTGTTTTGTAGTAGTGCAAGGAAGCCAATCTCACAATTGGATTGCTACAATTGTGGGAAGCTTGGCCACTTGGCTCATCATTGCCCGAAGAGAAGCAAGACAAGTACAAGAACAAGAAGTTCAAGAACAACAAGGGCAACCATGATGACTCAAGTGATGAAGAAAAGAAAAATGACAAGCCATTCAAGAAGAAGAAAAACTTCAACTTCCACTAGAAGAATAAGGATGACAAAGCTTACATTGTTGGTGATTGGCTCACCGACATTGAAGATACAAGTGACTCCTCCAATAATGAGAGTGAAGATGAGAAGGTGGCCGCATTGGTGATTGGTTATTCTATTCCACCGCCACCTCCTCCACCATCATCAGGCTCATCCTCTACACACCTATGCCTCATGGCCAAAGGTGACAAGAAGGTACAAAAAGAGGATGGCGATGATAGTGATAGCTCAAGTGATAGTGATGATGAATTTGAGGCACCTTCCTATGATGAATTGATAAAAATTTGCAACAAATACTCTAGAATCATAAGAAAGTACAAAGCTAAAAATGACTCGCTACTTGAGGTACAAGAAAACTTGCATGCTAAGCTTGATGCCTTGTCTAGTGCTAATGATGATTTAAAAGTTGAGAACCAAACTCTCTCATCTAGCACTAGGGAGCCCAAAGCCTCACTCAAGCAAGTGAGTGAGAAACATGATAAGCTTGGCACGTCATCACAAGATCCCCACACAAGGTATAACTTGCTAAAAGATGACTACAACCAAGTGAAACTTGATCATTGAACTTGTAAGAACCTGATAAGCCTAGAGGGGGGGGGTGAATAGGCCTGTTTCAAACTTTTCTCAACACACTGTTAGTCACAGGTGCGGCACTACCGCTCTATAGCCTGGCACTGCTGGTCAGCTAGACACATTCAAGCTCAATTCAAAAACTAAGAAAAATATGGAAAAACCACTTGAATCAAAACCTTCCTAGGAGTGTAGAGAACCTCCAGCACCACTTGAAAGTGGTAGCAACACACCCACCACGTAGATCGGGTTCAAACCTTAGAAATCAGCTTGAGAGCAATATATATCAAAGTAGAGAGACAATCACATGTTGACACAAGATTTGACCCGTGGTTCAGCTCACCACCAAGGCTTGCCTACGTCCACGTTGTTGAGGTGCACCACACAAGGCTCAAGCTCACCACAAAGGTTAGCTCTTTCCTCGGTCTCAAGTCAAGAGAATGAACTCTTGAGATGAGGGGAAATGTATTAGCAATATGGGGTGTTACAAACCTACCTAGGCTGCCACACGAAGGAGGCAAGCTCAAGGGCGACGCCTAGCCGGCTAGGAGCCAAGATCCAAGAGTAATAAACTCAAACTGCCGGCCACCACGCAAACCAAATGCTTGTAGGAGTTGAAGATCCGAGGGAGAAGCTTCCGCTTAAGCTTGGGGGCTCAAACTCTCAAAGATTTGAGTGGAATCAATGGAGGAGAGTGTGGGAGCAACCAAGAGAGAGAGGGGAGCAAGAAAAGAGCTTCTCAATTCTGTTCTCGAAGTGAATCTGAGTGAATGAACAAGATGATTGTTGGGGGGAAGTGAGGGGATAAGGTTATACCCCTTTGCTAGCCAACGGGCAGAATAAGTCGTGGCAGTGCCGGCCAAAAAGCGGCAGTACCGGACTGCCTGGCACTGCCAGCCTGAACCGGCCTGGCAGAGACAGCAAGGAGTAGAGAGTGGAAATGCTGGCTGCTATGCCAAAGGTGTATGTGGAGGTGTATGTTGTATGGATAGATATAGCATTTGGTTCACTTGTTGGCATGCGTGTTGAATCCCTCTTAATAGTACAGCATACCTAACTCAAATTCGAAATATAAAAATGAATTAAAGTCCTTTTGAGCTTATTGCCATGCACTTTTGTAATTGAAGGGGTCCGTCAACCTGTTCATCAACCTCCATAACTTTCAACCTTCTTGTCATACTTAAAGAGTCTCATTAGTTCTCTAAATATGTTGTCATGTCACCAAAACCCAGTTTAGGGCTTGATTGCACTTTCAGAACTCTTGTGGTTGCTAATAAATTACTCAATCATGATCTTGCTACACATGTTGCTATTAACCCGATTGTTAAGTGTGACATAGGTACTACTTGTGAGGACATGCTTGATGAAGTTTCTAGTGAGAAAAATTCCAAGTGTAAGGGCAAGTGCAAACACATGGTTGATATGTGCACATGTTTGTTCAGTTTTATGATGAGTGATTGCCAACACTTGACCGTTTTAGTTTGAGTGGCTTATACTAATCCTTGCGAAAGCAAGTGTGTGCCTGTCTATCTGCTTCTGGTGTGTAGGTGCTAGGCCCGAAGACAGTGGTCAATGGTGTGGAGAAGGTCGAGTAGAGGCTTGCCATGCCGATAGACTGAGAGCGGTGAAGGGTGGAAGCAGGGCTCAGACTGAGGGACAATCGGCGCCGGCGGACAAGCTGTGGTGGCTAGTACTTGGCACTGGCGAGCGCGAGAAGACATGGAGGTAGACCGTGTTGACCAAGTCAAGACGGCTGGCGAGCGAGTCGAGCAGGAGGCTCAGGGGACTCAGAGCTGGGCCGGGCGAGGATGAGGTGGCACGTGTCGAGTGGTTTGATGGTTTGGGACTCAAAACCATCGGTGGACGGTTTCTGAGTTTGGGCCTCAAAACTCGGGGTTCAGTAGTTGAGCCGAAAGCTATCGGTGGCGGGTTTCGCGGGTTTGGGCCTCAAAACCTGGGCAGAGCTTCCGAGGAAGCGGGGGCGGCACCTTGCGGAATCCTAGAGGTTGCGTCGAGGTGACGGCAACCCTCCGTAAGCCATGGTTGGTTCGATTTCTTGATCATGTCCCCATTTTGCTTGTGTTCTTCGTGTTTTTCTTTTGCCCCTTTTTGATCCTGAGATGAGATCTTTTTGTAGGGAGTAGTTCTTGCAAATCCGTTTGAACCAAGTTGTTCGTAATCGAGAGGAGCATTTTTGCACTGAAGGATTCCTCCTCAAACCTCTCGAGTATGTAGATCGGGTGATTTCTTTGCGCTGTTCTTCGTTTCTTTCTTTCTTTCCCCAAATCTTTGTTTCCCTTCAATCCAAACCAAATTGAGCGATGATTCCTTCGGGATAGCTCCTCCATAGCACTAGAAACATGCCTACCAAGTTGGGTTGCTAGTGGAGATCATTTGGTTAGGATTTGAGAAGATTTGGCGCAGAGAAAAACGAGTTTCACGTTTACTGCATTCTGATCGGGGGCGTCGAACGCTCCAATAGGAGGCGCCGAACGCTAGGGACTGCCTACGTCAGCGTTCAACGCCACTTCTATCTGCGCGTTTCAAGTTGGCGTCGGACGCTCGCCGGCGTCAATCGACCACACGCCAGAGCGTCCGTCAGTTTTAGAGCCATGTAGGCTCTCTGTGTATTGTGCGTCAGACGCTCCCCAGCGTCCGTCGCCTGTCCGCCAGACGCGTCCGTCGCTTGGAGGACCTCTCGGGTTTGGCTCTGCATACGCGTCAGATGCTCGCCTAGTGTCCGTCGCTTCCCGCTGCAGCGTCCGTCACCCAGCATCTGTTGCACTACGTCGGAGCGTCCGTCGCCAGTTTCTCCAGCGTTCGTCGACTGCTTTTCTGGATGATTTGCTTTGGGTTCTTGCCTCTTTCCCATAGGGGTTGAGAACTCAATCTTGGGGGTTTCCGATGAGATTTTCGCCACTACCGTTGAGCACCCATCAATTGGGTTGTGTTTTTGGTAAGTGTGGCCCGAATATTTTGTGAGTAATTTGAGGCTCCCATTCACCCCCCCTCTAGTCGCCATTCTCGGTCCATCAATTGGTATCAGAGCCTGGTTAAGGATCATTCCACCTTAAACGGTTCTTGATCCGCGAAGGCGACATGGAGCGAGGTGCTGGCAAACCTCCATTTTTCGATGGATTGAATTTCGCCTATTGGAAGGTGCGCATGTCCGCTTACCTTCAAGGGATTGATTCTAAAATTTGGGAGATTTGTGAGAATGAGGACTATGTGGTTCTTGGCACTCGGATCACCGAAGCCCAAATCACGCAACATGCGTCAAACGCAAGAGCCCGCATCATTCTCTTCTCGAGTTTGTCTCTTCCAGAGATTGAGCGAGTTTCGAGTCTCACTACAGCATGTGAGATCTGGAAAACACTTGTGAGGTATCATGAGGGCAATCCTCAAATCAAGTCCAGACTCTTCAACATGTACCATAGGGAGTACGAGAACTTTGTTCAGTTGGCTGGCGAATCTGTTGATGAGATGTTCACTCGCTTCCAATCTATCGTCAACAAGATGCGTGCCAATCGGGCCAACTTGCCCTATGACGATCATGAGATGGCTATCAAGCTTTTGCATGCTCTTGATCGGAGGGTGTGGGAGATGAAGGTGGCTGCCATTCAGGAGTCATCGGGCTATGATGCCCTGACTGTGGACGAGTTGTTCAGCAAGCTCAAGTCCTCGGAGATTGACCACCAAACCCGGGCCAATCTTGAGAACCTATCGAACCCATCCATGGCATTGGTTTCCGGCCCCGGCGGTGTGTCTTCTTCTTCCTCTAACCCTTCACATGCTTTGTTCACTTCGTCGTCTTTGGTCTCTGTGACAGAGGAACAAGTGGAGGCGCTTGGAGATGATGAGCTGGCTTTGGTCATCACTAGGCTCTCGCGGTTTCATAACAACCGCTTGAACCGACGACGTGGTGGCGCGGCCAAGTGGTGCTACCATTGCGGTGATGAGGATCACTTCATCGCAAACTGCCCCAAGAAAGCTGCAGGGGACTTCACCAAGCGCAAGGACAAGCGCGAGCATCACCAAGGCAAGAAGCACAATACCAAGGGCGGCTACAAGTGAAGATCCGCCAAGGAGGTGTTCAACAAGGTGAAGGCCGATCATCGAGACTTCCTCGCCTCCCTCAGTGACATCGATTGCTCCTCTGATGGAAACTCTTCTTCGAGCGACGATGATGAAGGGAAGGTTGAGGACAAGATCAACGGCTTATGCTTCTACGCTGACGCCAAGCATGGTGGCTTTTGCACCATGGCGATCGAATCAAACAAGGTCGGCGAGCGCAAGGATGTCTCCGACTCTGACTCCGACACTCCCGAGGTACTACCCACCATCGAATCTCTCTCTCTCTCTCTCTCGCTTGAGACTTTGAACGCTACCTACTTGAGTCAGGAAGCTATGCTCAAGCGTGCGATTAGAGAGGAACAACTTTAAGGCAAAGTTTCTGAAAACTCTTAGTGAGCTTGAGTTCGCTAAGGAGTCGGTGGTGGTCACCGAGGAGGTAGAGTGCGATGCTTGTGCCATCCACATGTCTGTTCTTGTCACTATCCAGGACAAGTATGGTGCTCTACTTGAGGAGATCAGTGAGCTGAAGGCTAGGCCTAGCTTACTTGGTGCGTGCAAATCTTGTGAAGGCTTGCGATCTAAGCTGGCATAGAAGTAGAGTAGGATTGCTGTGCTAGAGAAGGTCAGCTCAGATAGCACCTAAGAGTTGGATCGTGTTGAGGCTTTGGAGCGCGAGATCGCGACGTGCAGGCATGACAAGGCGCGCACCGATGAGGATAACTGAAGACTCCATAGTGATTTTGGTAATTGATGAAGCCTAAGTACTAACCTATCTCTAAGTGGTTTAGTAAGTTTAGTACACCAAGGTGAAGTGAAGATGACAAGTGATGGAGCAAGGAGGAGGCTAAGGAGAAAGCAAATAAAAGGCTCACACTTGGAGAAAAAGAGAGAAGGAGGAGACCCCAAGAGCTATACAAGGGAAAGGTATAAGCTAGGGCTTTTTGGTTTAGTGATCAAGACACCAAGTGGTTGTGATCACATTTAGGATAGATAACTGTACTATTAAGAGGGGAAAATAGTTAGTGGTTACAACTATCGAGTGTCATTAGGTTGATCGTAAGTGCATTGCATCTAAAACCTAATGAGAAAACCCTGTAAAACTTGATAAAATATGCCAACACACATGCACAAGTCAGTGAAACACTTGGTGGTGGCACATGAGATCAAGGGAAGAAAAGAGAAGTGTATTCTGATGAAGAAAGAAGCTCCGGACCAGTTTTGCATAGGAGCTCCGGACCATAAGAGGTGGTTCGACGACTGCTCCTAGCACTGGCTGGTACACAGGGAAGCGTCGGACGGGTGGTCCGGTGGCTCGGTCAAAGGTCAGCAGAAGATCAAGACAGGCGTCGAACTACTTGGCATGGTCCGGTGGACTAGTCCAATGGTGCAGTCCGAAGCATGGGTGCTCCCTGCGTGAAATCTTCAAGGCACTGAGGAAGCATTGGATCAGACTGCATGGTCCGGTGGACCAGTCCGATGGTGTGGTCCGAAGGTATGGTGCTTACTGCGTGGATTGTTGAAGCCAAGGGCAAGGCGTCGGACGAGGCATCGGACCAGCCCTCCGGACCAATGAAGGTGGTCCGACGGTGGGCAAAGTTGCGCGCCAATGGTCAATATTCAAAGCATCGGATCAGGCGCTATAGTCCGACGGTGATGACAAGTGGTCCGACGGTCACGTTTTTTAGTAGCCCAAGTGCATAATGGCTAGTTCCTTTGAGGGGGCTATAAAAGAGTGTGTGACGGTTCAAGGCAGTACTCTTGCTCATTCTGATATTGCATACACTTGAGAAGCTTGTTGCACACACTTCCACTCATCTCTTAGTCATTTGATCGTCCATTTGAGAGATTTGAGTGTCCTAGTGCATTGCATGAAGTGAGTTCATCTTAGTGGCACTTGGGAGTTGATACCGCTGCTAGTTTCTTGTTACTCTTGGTGATTTCCATCACCTAGACGGTTGAAGCAGCGGTGTGGATTCGAGAAGCTTGGTGATTGTGCTTCATCGACCACAAGTGGTGATTGTGAGGGGTTCTTGTGCCTTCCCCGCGGGAGATCGCAAAGGTAACTCTAGTGGATTGCGCGTGTCTTGGAGTGCCCTCATCTTGTGTTGGTTGTGCGGCACCCGGTGACGGGTTTGGCGTGTGATGCCAATTAGCGCATGAACCTCCAAATGAGTGAGCCGACACAATGAGGACGTAGCTAGTTGGCAAACTAGTGAACCTCAGGTGAAAAATCAAGTGTCAACCTCTTGTTCATCATTGTGATTGATTGAGTTGCTTGGAGATCTCTTGATTGGCTCATTACCTCGACACGGCGGTATATTCACTCCTCCCATCTTTGCATTACCTTATTCATACTTGTTTTAATATATTAGGTTGTGCTTGTGAGCTACTAGAATTGTGTAGGCATTGAGTGATCCTAGAGCTATATTAGGATAAAAATTGTTGTTAGGAGGCTTCGCATCCCCTAGTAGGCTAGTGCAAGTCGAGCTTCACCTCATTGCTATCTAACTCTTGTTGTTGAGATTGTTTTTAGTTTTCGATTTAGGCTATTCACCCCCCTCTAGCCTTGGATTAGGACCTTTCAAGTGGTATCAAAGCTTGGACACCGTTGATTTGAGGCTTAACAACCTACGGTGTGATCATGGCTCATATCAACAACATGAAGAAGCCACCCAAGTTTGATGGCACAAACTATGGCTATTGGAAAGTCAAGATGACCGCTCATATCAAGTCAATTAGCCGGAAGGTGTGGCTTGTGGTGGACAAGAAGTTTGAGGTTGCAAATGAGGAAGCTCTCACCCCGCAAGAAGAAGAGAAGCTTCAACACAATGACATTGCTCTTAGTGCCATTCATGAGGCTCTTGATAAGAAAGTGTTTGAGAAAATCAAGAATCTTGAGAGTGCTCATGAGGCTTGGAAGAAGCTTGAGGAATCATTTGAAGGCACTCAAGCTGTCAAGGGGGCCAAGGCATATATTCTCAAGGAGAAGTTTGTAAGCTTCAAGATGAAGGATGATGAAAATGTGCCGGAGATGTTTCATAGGCTACAAGTATTGGTCAATGATCTCACGGCTCTTGGTGAGAAGGTTGAGGAGAAGGACTTCTCTCACAAGTTCTTGAGGTGTCTTCCTCCCCGGTTTGACACTCTTGTGACCTTGATTGTGAGAGGAGGTTTGAACACCATGAGACCCAATCAAGTCTTGGGAGATGTGATGATCGAAGATGCTTACCAGGACAACAAAGAAGAAGATGTGAAGAAGGAAGACAAGAAGGATGAGAAGAAGAAGAGCTTGGCATTCAAAGCCACTTCATCGCACAAGAGAAAGGGCAAGAGCAAGATTGAAGAATCTAGTGAAAGTGAAGACTCAAGTGCTAGTGATGTTGATGAGGAAGAGATGGCTCTCTTTGTGAAGAAATTTGGAAGATTCATGAAGAAGAAGGGCTATGGTGCAAGAAGGAAGAGTACTTCCTCCAAGAACTATGATGAACCAAGGAAGTGCTTCAAGTGTGGAAGTTTTGATCATCTCATTGCTCATTGTCCATACAATAGTGACAAGGATGATGATGATCACAAGAAGAAAGGCAAGAAAGAGAAGAAGCCCACCTTTGACAAGAAGAAGAAGAAGGGGTATTCTCACATAGTGACATGGGATAGTGATTATTATTGTGGTGAAGATGATGATAAAGAAAAGAAGACATGTACCAAGAAGAAGGTTTTTACAAGCACTGCAATGAGGGACAAGAGCTCTCTATTTGACACTCCATCATCGTGCTTCATGGCTAAGTCCACTAAGGTACTTTATCATGATGAGAGTGAGAGTGAAAGCGAGAGTGAGGATGAGGAGCCCTCCAAGGAGGAACTCATGGACATGCTTGAACAAGCTAAGGAATACATTGACAAAAAGAGGAAGGAATGCAAGGAATTGTGCAAGACCAATGTGGCTCTTGAGCAAAACCTTGATGAGGTCGTAGCATCTCATGAGAGGCTAATGGAAGCCCATGAGAAGCTAGTGAAGTCTCACACTAAGCTTGAAAGAGCTCATTCCTCTCTCTTAGATCAAAGTAAGAAAGAGATTGTTCAAACATGTGAGATGAGAGTGACTTGTGATATTCTTGATGAATCCTTTTATACTCCTATTGTTGTTGCTCCCACTAACCCCTCTTGTAGCACTACTACTTCCACTGCTACTTCATCTACTAGTGATGGTTTCACTTGTGATGCCTCACTAATGGTGGAAAATGAAACCCTCAAGAAGGAGGTTACAAAGCTCAATCACTCCTTAGCTAAGGCTTATGGAGGTGAGGACCGCTTGCTTATGTGCTTGGGTAGCCAAAGAGCATCTCTCTACAAAGAGGGATTGGGCTATACCCCAAGAAAGGCAAGGCTGCTTTTGCCCCTCGCAAGACTCGTTTTGTGAAGGACACTAGTAGGTATTGCAAGAGTTGCAAGCAAGTTGGTCACTTAGATCAAAGTTGCATGAACAAGAAGGCCAACCAAGATATCCTCAATGAGAGTTGATTCATTCTATGTCCTTTCCAAGGGTACTAATGGAGTTCATGCCAAGTTTGTTGGTGCACCATGGATGACTACTAAGAAGTCCATTTGGGTACCAAAATCCTTGGTAACTAACATTGGAGGACCCAAGCAAGTTTGGGTACCTAAAAAGAATTGATCTCTCTTGTAGGTCAATTACAAAGCCGGAGGGAGGCATTGGGTGCTTGATAGTGGGTGCACTCAACACATGACCGGTGATGGAAGGATGTTCAACTCAACCAACCAAGATAGTGACCATGGATTTGATAGTATCACATTTGGTGACAATAGCAAAGGCAAGGTGAAAGGGCTTGGAAAGATTGCTATCTCCAATGATCTTAGCATTAGCAATGTGCTTCTAGTGGAAAGGCTTGAGTTCAATCTATTGTCGGTTGCCCAATTGTGTGATCTCGATTTCAAGTGTATCTTTGGTGTTGAGGATGTGGAAATCATTAGTGTGGATGGCTCTAACATGGTATTTAAGGGATTTCAGTATGAGAATCTCTATCTTGTGGATTTCAATGCTAGTGAAACTCAACTATCAACTTGTCTCATCACCAAATCTAGCATGGGTTGGCTATGGCATAGAAGTCTTTGACAAGTGGGCATGAAGCAATTAAACAAGTTAGTCAAGCATGATCTAGTGAAGGGCTTGAAGGATGTCAATTTGAAAAGGATAAACTATGTAGCTCATGTCAAGCCGGAAAGCAAGTTGGCAACACTCATCCAAAGAAGAGCATCATGAGTACAAGCAAAGCTTTTGAG
This sequence comes from Microstegium vimineum, assembly GCA_022036555.1. NCBI lineage: Eukaryota > Viridiplantae > Streptophyta > Magnoliopsida > Poales > Poaceae > Microstegium > Microstegium vimineum. The sequence continues at coordinate 32,126,704 of CM039119.1, read as the reverse complement.
TTATTCCATATGGATCTCTTTGGGACAACAACATATACAAGCATTGGTGGCAACAAGTATGGATTTGTGATAGTGGATGACTTCACAAGATACACATGGGTATTCTTCTTGAGTGACAAGAGTGACACATTTGATATCTTCAAGTCATTTGTCAAGAGGTGCCATAATGAGTTTGAAACAATTATCAAGAGAGTTAGAAGTGATAATGGAAGTGAATTCAAGAACACAATAATTGAAGAATTATGTGATGACTTTGGGATCAACCATCAATTCTCTCCAAAGTACACTCAATCCAATGGGATAGTTGAAAGGAAGAATAGAACTTTGATTGACATGGCAAGATCAATGCTAAGTGAGTACAATGTTAGTCATTCCTTTTGGGCCGAAGCTATGAGCACGGCTTGCTACTCTAGCAACCGTCTCTATTGTCATGGAATGCTTGAGAAGACTCCATATGAACTCTTGAATGGAAGAAAGCCAAATATTGCATACTTTAGAGTGTTTGGGTGCAAGTGCTATATCTTGAAGAAAGGCACAAGGCTAAGAAAGTTTGAAAAGAAATGTGATGAAGGTTTTCTACTTGGTTACTCTACATCTAGAAAGGCTTATAAAGTTTGGAACTTATCTAGTGGGATTCTTGAGGAAGTGCATGATGTAGAATTTGATGAAACACAAGGCTCTCAAGATGAACAAGAAAACTTGGATGATGTGAGAGGTAACAAGTTGGTCAATGCAATGAAAGATATGGATATTGGTGATATTAGACCAAGACAAGTCCAAGATGAAGATGAAGATCAAGTAACCATTCCTACAAATGAAGAGGCTAGTGGCTCTCCAACTCAAGATCAAGCTAGTTCTAGTGAAGCTCAAGTACAGGATCAAGCTAGTCCATCATCATCTCAACCGAATACCCAAGATGTTCACATGCAAGTACTTCAACCTATCAATATTGCAAGAGATCGTCCTCTAGATCAAGTTATTGGTGGCATTCAAAGTGGTGTTCAAACAAGATCAAGATTGACTTCATTTTGTGAGCATTACTCTTTTGTCTCATCATTTGAGCCAACCAAGAATGATGAAGCTTTGAAGGATGTGGATTGGATAAATGCTATGCATGAAGAACTTAACAACTTCACAAGAAATCAAGTTTGGGAACTAGTGGATAGACCAAAGAATCATAATGTGATTGGAACAAAATGGGTGTTCAAGAACAAGCAAGATCAAGATGGAATAGTGGTGAGAAACAAAGCAAGACTAGTGGCACAAGGGTACACTCAAGTGGAGGGTCTTGACTTTGGAGAAACCTATGCACCGGTGGCAAGATTAGAGGCAATTAGAATCTTATTGGCCTATGCTTGTGCTCACAACATCAAGCTCTATCAAATGGATGTGAAGAGTGCTTTTCTCAATGGGTACATCAATGAGGAAGTGTATGTTGAGCAACCACCCGGATTTGAAGATGTAAAGAAGCCCAACCATGTTTACAAGCTCAAGAAGGCTCTCTATGGATTGAAGCAAGCACCTAGAGCATGGTATGAGAGGTTGAGAAGCTTTCTCCTCTCTAAGGGATTCAAGATTGGTTTGGTTGACACCACCCTATTCACAAAGAAGATTGGAAGTGACTTGTTTGTCTTGCAAATCTATGTGGATGACATTATATTTGGGTTTACAAATCATGACTTTTGTGATGATTTTGGGGAGATGATGGAAAATGAATTTGAAATGTCAATGATTGGTGAACTTAGTTACTTCCTTAGACTTCAAATCAAGCAAATGAAGAATGGTACTTTTGTGAGTCAAGGCAAGTACATCAAGGACATGATCAAGAAGTTTGGGTTAGAAGAGGCTAAAGGCATTAGTACTCCCATGGGGACTAATGGACACTTGGATAGTGACACAAGTGGCATGATGGTTGAACAAACACTATATTGGTCAATGATTGGAAGTCTACTCTATGTGACCGCATCAAGACCGGATGTCATGTTTAGTGTATTCATGTGTGCTAGATTTCAGGCATCTCCTAGAGAGAGTCATTTGAAGGCCACAAAGAGGATATTGAGATATCTAAAGCATACACAAGAGGTTGGATTATGGTTTCCCAAGGGGTCAAGATTTGAATTGATTGGATATTCGGACTCCAATTATGCAGGATGCAAGGTTGATAGGAAGAGCACTAGTGGAACATGTCAACTATTGGGAAGATCACTAGTCTCATGTTCATCCAAGAAGCAAAATAGTGTGGCACTCTCTACCGCTGAAGTCGAATACATTAGTGTGGGGAGTTGTTATGCACAACTATTATGGATGAAGGCCACTTTGAATGATTATGGAATCAAATTCAAGAAGGTTCCCTTGCTATGTGACAATGAAAGTGCGGTGAAACTTACAAGCAATCCCATCCAACACTCTAGAACAAAGCACATAGATGTGAGACACCATTTTATAAGAGATAATCAACAAAAGGGTGACATTTACATTGACAATGTGGGCACCGATGATCAATTAGCGGACATTTTCACCAAGCCACTTGATGAGAAGAGGTTTTGCAAGTTAAGGAATGAGTTGAATATCTTGGATTTCTCCAACATGAGTTGATGCACCCCCACCTATGACATGCCTCTACTCCAAGATAGCAAGGTACAATTGCTTGACATATGCATTCATCCTGTGCTAGACTTGTGTAGAACATATAGACATCACTCATTTAGGCTCATTCATGAAAAACAAAATGTTTTGTATGTACATATGCTATCACTATTGCTTCTATGTCTTGTATGATCTAGTGATAACATATGACATGTTGGTAAGCTTGCAACCTCACATATTTAGTCTAGAACACTTGCACATGTATTTAACCAACATGGATAAGATAACCACTGCAAGATGTGTGAACAAGCTTGTTGATGGTTTAAACCGTGTCAAATATGTAGGACAAGTGGTCTAGATTGAATAAAAGTTGATTATCACACATCATTTTATGAATTGACTTGATGAAACTTTAACAAGAGAACCCTTTGTGGTAATATGTGCTAAAGGGGGAGAAGTTTGTAAGATAAAAAATATGAAATGGAAGATCAAAGGGGAGAAAAAGACAAAGGGGGAGATTTTTGAAAGTGAATAACTAAAATTTGAGCACACAAGTAGGAGGAGCAAGCCTATGAACAAGTTGTTGTATTTGAATGTGCATTCACACATATGCTTGCTTGCATTGTATTTCATTCAAAATGATATGCTTGTGTGGTGCATGCTTAGTTATAACCTTGATTGATGATTTGATCACTAGCATGCATAGGAAGTTAGCTAGATATCCTCTCTTGTTTAGTATGTTTATCAATTGGTATCGAGCTAACCATGTTGCTAAGGATGAAATCAAAGGCGCACTTCGATTGGTATCATGCTTCAAAGGTCTATTCTTAAAATCTTAGCATCATGTCATAGTTTGCTAGTTGTTCACCCCTCCAAAAGTTCTATCTAAGCATGTGTGCAAAGCTTGATTCATATTCATAGAAGTGAACACATGTAGGGGGAGTTAACACTATCAAACCAACATAGAAATGATTGACCACCTTCCTTCATGATCATATCTTCCAAGTGGTATCAATCATTTCGGGTTGAAATCAAAATCATATTTCATATCTTTATATTGGGTTGTCATCAATTACCAAAAAGGGGGAGATTGAAGACTCCATAGTGATTTTGGTAATTGATGAAGCCTAAGTACTAACCTATCTCTTAGTGGTTGAGTAAGTTTAGTACACCAAGGTGAAGTGAAGATGACAAGTGATGGAGCAAGGAGGAGGCTAAGGAGAAAGCAAATCAAAGGCTCACACTTGGAGAAGAAGAGAGAAGGAGGAGACCCTAAGAGCTATACAAGGGAAAGGTATAAGCTAGGGCTTTTTGGTTTAGTGATCAAGACACCAAGTGGGTGTGATCACATTTAGGATAGATAACCGTACTATTAAGAGGGGAAAATAGTTAGTGGTTACAACTATCGAGTGCCATTAGGTTGATCATAAGTGCATTGCATCTAAAACCTAATGAGCAACCCTGTAAAACTTGATAAAATATGCCAACACACATGCACAAGTCAGTGAAACACTTGGTGGTGGCACATGAGATCAAGGGAAGAAAAGAGAAGTGAATTCTGATCAAGAAAGATGCTCCGGACCAGTTTTGCATAGGAGCTCCGGACCATAGGAGGTGGTCCGACGGCTGCTCCTAGCACTGGCTGGTACACAGAGAAGCATCGGACGGGTGGTCCAGTGGTGCGTCGGACCATCGGCTAATGGTCTGGTGGCTCGGTCAAAGGTCAGCAGAAGATCAAGACAGGCGTCGGACTACTTGGCATGGTCCGGTGGACTAGTCCGACGGTGCAGTTCGAAGCATGGGTGCTCCCTACATGAAATCTTCAAGGCACTGAGGAAGTGTTGGACCAGACTGCATGGTCTGGTGGACCAGTCCGATGGTGTGGTCCGAAGGCATGGTGCTTACTGCGTGGATTGTTGAAGCCAGGGGCAAGGCGTCGGACGAGGCGTCAGACCAGCCCTCCAGACCAATGGAGGTGGTCAAACGATGGGCAAAGTTGTGTGCCAACGGTCAATAATCAAAGCGTCGGACTAGGCGCTATAGTACGACGGTGATGACAAGTGCTTCGACGGTCACATTTTTCAGCAGCCCAAGTGCATAACGGCTAGTTCCTTTGAGGGGGCTATAAAAGAGTGTGTGACAGTTCAAGGCAACGCTCTTGCTCATTCTGATATTGCATACACTTGGGAAGCTTGTTGCACACACTCCCACTCATCTCTTAGTCATTTGATCATCCATTTGAGAGATTTGAGTGTAATAGTGCATTGCATGAAGTGAGTTCATCTTAGTGGCACTTGGGAGTTGATACCGCTGCTAGTTTCTTGTTACTCTTGGTGATTGCCATCACCTAGACGGTTGAAGCAGCGGTGTGGATTCGAGAAGCTTGGTGATTGTGCTTCGTCGACCACAAGTGGTGATTGTGAGGGGTTCTTGTGCCTTCCCCGCGGGAGATCGCAAAGGTAACTCTAGTGGATTGCGCGTGTCTTGGAGTGGCCTCATCTTGTGTTGGTTGTGCGGCACCCGGTGACGGGTCTGGCGTGTGATGCTAATTAGCGCGTGAACCTCCAAGTGAGTGAGCCGACACAACGAGGACGTAGCTAGTTGGCAAACTAGTGAACCTCGGGTGAAAAATCAAGTGTCAACGTTTTGTTCATCATTGTGATTGATTGAGTTTCTTGGAGATCTCTTGATTGGCTCATTGCCTCGACACGGCAGTATATTCACTCCTCCCATCTTTGCATTACCTTATTCATACTTGTTTTAGTATATTAGGTTGTGCTTGTGAGCTACTAGAATTGTGTAGGCATTGAGTGATCCTAGGGCTATATTAGGATAGAAATTGTTGTTAGGAGGCTTCGCATCGCCTAGTAGGCTAGTGCAAGTGGAGCTTCGCCTCATTGCTATCTAACTTGTTGTTGAGATTGTTTTTAGTTTTCGATTTAGGCTATTCACCCCCCTCTAGCCTTGGATTAGGACCTTTCAATAACACACATCTCAGGTTCGTCTTAGCTTAGGTGTCTAGTAGAGAGCCGCAGTTGGGGATGTTGTACAGTCAATTCAAGCGGGCTGGCAACATGGGAGTAGGCTTTGCTATAGGTGGGAAGGATGATAGTGTGTTTGGTAAGATCGGTGAGTGCAGTGGTGTGAGAGAGAGTGAGAAACCCACCACAACTCCCAAGTTCACCAAGTTCACCCCACATAAGCCTACCGACCCCTCTGAGTTACCTGTTAGAGATGGTGTGTTTGAAGAGCCACCCAAAACCACTCCACAGAAGCAAGTCTAGATTTCCAAACCGAACCACCTTCTGAACCGACTTGACACCTTGCCCGACATCTCTAGTGATCCCATTCCTAAGAAAGCGAGAGCCACCCAACCCAACAAGAGAGTGCCTACCAAGAGTGCGGTGAGGTACCACTGTGAGTATTGTGAGCGGGATGGGCACTTGGCTGAGTTTTGCTATAGGAGGAATAGAGATGATCGGAGGCAATTTGAGTTGAACAACCAGGACATGTACCACCCACTAGTTGGAGTGTGTGAACCGGAAGTTTGGAGGAGCTCTACTAGGCCTAGAGGTGCAATGCCTCAAGGTGCTAGGCCTCAGGAGGCGAGACCACGCGGTGGTCGTGCCCGGCGGGGTACCGGTCGTGACCCATACGAATACGGGCCTTGTGGCAGTGGCTTCACTCCCGACACCTTTAGCAGACCACCTTTTTTCTATGGAGGTGATCGCTACCCCTCTATGGGAAGGGAGATGTTTTGTATGCCTCCTAACCCCTTCTTTGGGCAAATGGGACAACATTGGTATCCTTCACAGTTTACTAACCCCAGTATTGTGCTATTTGCTCACCCTATGTATTTTTATTGATGTAGGAAAGAGGACTAGAAGAGACTTGGCTGGTGGATTCCGGATATTCATGTCATATGACCAGAAGTGCCAAGTGGTTCTCGAGCCTCGACCCCGTGCGCCACACCGAGTATATCACGTTTGGGGATAAGAGTAAAGGTAAGGTTGTGTCCCGAGGGTCAATCCGTGTCAACTCAACTTTTGTCCTCAAGGATGTTGTTTTGGTTGCGAATTTGCATTTTAACCTTCTCTCAGTTTCGCAACTCCTTGAAGACGGTTTTGAAGTGAATTTCAATGTTGGCTTTTTTTGGATTCTTGACTCTCGGGGTGATCTTGTTTGCCGGATTTTGCCCTCTGGGAAGGTCTTTCGTGCGGATTTTTCTATCTCTTCTGGACCTTCTTGTTGTCTTCTTGCCAGTTCTTCTTCTGATCTTTGGAAGTGGCATAGGAGATTGGGACATTTGAGTTTTGATTTGCTTGCAAGGCTTAGCTCGATGGACCTTATTCAAGGATTGCCAAAGCTAAAGTTTGAGAAGGATTTGGTTTGCCATCCTTGCTGACATGGTAAGATAGTTGCCGCTTCCCATTCTCCTATGACTAAGATTATGACCAAACAACCTGGCGAGCTATTACACATGGACACAGTTGGTCCAGCTCGGGTTAGGTCGGAGGGAGGGAAGTGGTATGTGGTTGTAGTCGTTGATGACTACTTGAGATACTCTTGGGTGTTCTTTTTGGAGAGCAAGGATGAGGTTTTTTCGCATGTTCGAGATCTAATTTTGAGATTGCAAAATGAGCTACCTAAGCATGCCATGAGAGCGATTCGTAGTGACAATGGCACCGAATTCAAGAATGCTCAATTTGCATCTCTTTGCTTTTCTTTGGGTCTCGACCACCAGTTTTCCTCTCCTTACACTCCATAGCAGAATGGCGTTGTTGAGCGCAAGAATCAGACCCTTGTTGAGATGGCTAGGATGATGCTCGATGAGCATAGGACTCCTAGGATGTATTGGGCCGAAGCGATAAATTCTGCTTGTTATGTTTTCAATCGCATTTTTCTCCAAGCTTTCAAGAAGAAGACTTCTTATGAGTTGAGATTTGGGAGACCACCCAAGGTAAGTCACCTATGAGTGTTTGGGTGCAAGTGTTTCATCCTCAAGAAGGGAGGTAAGTTGGACAAGTTTGAGTCTCGGTCTTTTGACGATATCTTTCTTGGTTATTCTACTCACTCTCGTGCTTATCGTGCTCTTAACCTTGAAACTAACCGAGTGATGTAGACTTGTGAGATTACTTTCGATGAGACTATGCCTTGTAGTTCCACTGCCTTTGAGCTTGCAGGTGATGATGAGGTGAACACTAACATCTTTGTGGAGGAGGAGCAGGACGATGCCGATTGGGGTGATCCCGAGCCGACTGCACCGGCTGCCCCCGTCGACCCTGCAATGACTACTTTGGCTCACGGCTCCGACCCGTCTACTTCCTCTACATGGGGGCCGTTCGAGCAGCTTCCTCAGTCGGTGCTTGTTGCACCTGAGGGAGCTCCAGCTGCTATTGAGGGGGAGACTACTTCTTCCAGGCAAGTTCCCTGCTACATCCAGAAGCAGCACCCACCGGAGAACATCATCGGCGACATCGACCGTCGTGTCACGCGGTCTAGGTCCTATCTCTCTTACTTTGCTCATTCGGCTTTTGTCGCATCTTTTGAGCCCCGAGATGTTGGACACACATTGATGGATCCGGATTGGGTTAATGCCATGCATGAGGAGCTTGAAAACTTTGAGCGAAACCGCATTTGGGTCTTAGTGCCACCACCACCAAGTTGCCACCCTATAGGAACCAAGTGGGTTTTCAAAAACAAGCAAAGTGAGGATGGGGTGGTAGTGCATAACAAGGCTAGGTTGGTAGCACAAGGCTTTTGTCAAAAGGAGGGGATAGATTATGAGGAAAACTTTGCTCTCGTAGCTTGTTTAGAGGCAATTAGAATCCTTCTTGCTTTTGCGGCTTCTAAGGGTTTTAAACTTTATAAAATGGACGTTAAAAGTGCTTTATTAAACGGCTACATAGAGGAGGAAGTGTATGTTAGGCAACTCCCCGGTTTCGAAAATCCCAAGTTTCCAAACCATGTTTTTAAACATCACAAAGCTTTGTAGGGTTTGAAACAAGCCCCTAGAGCATGGTATGATACGTTGAAAACGTGTTTGCTTGCTAAGGGTTTTAAAATGGGATCGGTAGATAAGACGCTTTCTCTCCTCAAGCAAGGCAAAGACACTCTCCTAGTCCATATTTATGTGGATGATATCATTTTTGGTGGTTCTTCTCATGCTCTTGTTGCCAAGTTTGCAGATCTTATGAGCAGGGAATTTGAGATGAGCATGATGGGAGAGTTGACTTTCTTTCTCGGGTTGCAAATCAAGCAAACCCGGGAAGGGACGTTCGTGCACCAAGTGTTGACGGTCCTTAAGTACCAATTTTAGCCGTCAACTAAACAAGAAAAAGGATCTAATGAAACCCATAGCTATAATTAGGGTTTATACTAACAAAATTCCACGAGTTTTGGTAATGTCTATTTCTACAGGGGGTTATCAATAAATACATAGGAAAGGCCCACATGTCATGTTTACATAGAGATATTTATCAACCGCGCAATTTTCTATACTGTAGAAGGTTCCAGGAGACACTAGAACGAACGAGAGGCGAAACGGGCCCGGAGCTAGGGCGCCCGCCCTGCCCTTGTGGCCAATCAGCTTCCACTTCACGGATTATGGTCCACCGCCTTTGAGGATCAATCTAAACCAGTCACTTAAGGTCGGTTTGATCCGACGGCCGACGTTCATTTGAGGAGGCTATATAAGCAAGGCCCCTGACCCCCCCTGAGGATCATCTCATCTCATTATTCTTCTCCAAAGCAAAAGCTAGGGTTTCAATTAGATGTAGAGAAGGAGAGAGGTCCCTCTAGTTGTCTAGATCTAGTTCTTCTAGTTCTAGTTCATCTAGTTGTAATTAGAGGTGAGAGAGGAGGAAAGAGCTAGGAGGAGCCGGATCTGTCGGATCTTCCTTAACATTGTACCTTTGCAGCATCTGGTTCGGAGCAATCTCTAGGTTCTTCCTTTATTATTTCTAAGTATCTTATTTGAGTTCTTACTTTATTTTATTTATGGGATCTCCGCTCGTATTGAGTGCTCTAGTTTTGATATCAGATTAGAGTAGTAGGCGATAGTGTAGACGTGGTGTCTAGACTAGAGTTTACCTGAGTTTGCACCCAATCCTACGTATAGTTGTCGTAGCCCTAGGGTGACAAATCTGTAAGGCCTTTGTAGTCCACCATGTTCGGATTGGTGTTTTCGTAGAGCTTTTGGCAGCCTCCCCCCGACTACCTTTTTCCCAGTCTTTGTCGAGAGTCGGGAAGGTTATGTTGCTCCAAAGTAAGTAGAGTATCGTGGGCCTTTGATTAGATATCCCCCTTAGAAAACTCTAAAATCTCTCTACCTAGTTATCTTATCTATCCTTGGATGCTCTTAGTTCTTATCTAGTACACTTCACGTTCCCCGTGGAAATCGATACCCTTGGAATACTCAAGGGTGAAAGCTACAACGGTATCCGTGCGCTTGCGGATTTATCTGTGTGCGTTAAGAAATACCAACAAGCTTTCTGGCGTCGTTGCTGGGGAACGGTAGTTGTGCTAGTTTCGAACCAAGTCATATGTTTACCCTTTTCTTATTTCCTTTAACCACCTTTCTCACCTTACCACTTTCATCTTATCACATGAATTCCACTCCTATATATAAATACTCTGCTCCAAAGGGCGACATGTTGGAGCCTCCAGCATCTTCAAATCCCATTCTTACAGATGGCTATGAGCTTCGCCCTGCTTGTATAGCCATGGTTTGGGAGCAATCTTTTCTCTAGGATTGGTTTAGTTTTGACTCCATTTGAAAATATGAATCATCCAAGTATAGAGGAGGCCCCAAACAAGACCAATCTGAGAGTTGCCAATCCAAGTGGAATTTTGAACTTACATGAAGAATCAACCATAGAGATTGGAGAAAAAGATGATATCAATGAGCATGGAATCTATTCCATAACTATCTCTTTAAATCCATGTTCATATGAGATATCTCCCATACCCATTGGTCTCTCTATCATTACCACATATGACATCTTGAACACCCTCACGCTTTCTGTTTACAAAAACTTCAAAAGGGTGGTTGTCGATGCATATGTTTATCATAAATTTTGCAGATCTCATTGTGTATATCTTGAGATAGGTAATAGTAGGGAAACCATGTCACTAAAAACATATCTTGAAAGGTTTCTCTAGGACAAGCCTAGTGTCTTAAAACAAGCATATCACAGATCCTAACATAAGTGTTCACCTTTTTGTTGCCTACCCTTGTAAAGCTAGCATAGAAATATATGATTATATTCCTTCGGGTATTTTTGTCACTAACCTTTCTAGGTATAGAGCAGAAAGAGTGAAGGAATGACAAGCATAAGGTATGTCCAACCAATTATTATGCAACATTGAATTTCATCCAATCTTGATTTTTGCAAAATTCAAGCTTGGGGGATAACCCACCATAAAAAACATCTTTTGCCATGTTGCTACATCATCTTATTTGTACCTACCTTTAAGGCATGCTAAACTACAAAAAAAATCATCATATTTCTTCATCTTCACTTGAGTAAATCTCCATAATACTTTCATGCTACCTTTGTTTGCTATAGTATATGTTTAGGTTTTGAAGTATTTTCATATACCTTTTAAATTATGCATGGTGCTTAGTTTAAAGGTATTTGGATATTACTTCTAAAGGCTTTTAAATTAAGCATGGTGCTTAGGTTAAAATGTCTTCCAAAATTAATCTAGACTTGTCTAGGTTGATTTTTGAACCGATAGTATATTAGAGTAGATATTGGATATTTTGTTGGACTAACCCCTGCAGGAAAACTTTCAATATCAAATTGGGAAGTCCTGAGATAAACTCACACCATAGATGAAGAGAGATACATGAACTTCAACAATTTTCACAAGGGAGATGCAGCTAATTCATTATGATGAATTCCATGGAGCAAAGAGAAGACAAGTGATAAAGAAAAATCTACAACTTCAATCCATGGAAGAAGGTGAACAAAACTTCAAGACAATATCAACAAAAATTTCAAGATCAGAAGAACAAGGATGAGAGAAGAGTGGAACAAGAAGACAAGTCGATAATGCACTACCAGATGATCAAGAGAAAGCTCCATGAAAGAACGATGCCATCATTCTTCAATGACAAAGGTAAAGGTAAGTAATCACCACTCTAGAAGTTTTTCTTTGATTCTAGTATTCACATAAATAAAGATCTAAACATGTTTGAGTGGCAACTTTACTTGATCTAACTTGATTAACTCAACATGTTAGTTTTGTAAAACTTAATCCTAGTACCACTTCTTGATCTCACAGACTTAAACTATATATGCTAAAATGTTGCACATCCAACTTTGAAAGATGATAAGCTTAATTTATAGACAATCTTTCCATGTGTTAAAGAAATCTAATATGCCAAGTGTTTATGAAATGCTACATTCATGCTCATACTCTGGACTGATCACTCATGTCATGGCTAAATAAAATACAACTCATTCTTGCTCAAATATATTTAGGTTAGAGATGAATGAATAAACTTTTGGTTCTGTTGGTGTTTTTCCACCAGCAGAGCCCATGCACTTGATCTCTGCCTTGTTTCTATGAGCAGGACACTTCTTCACCATGTCATCAAGAGCATGAGTGGATGACACCCTACCAATGAAGAAAGGAGATCCAGGGAGACCTGTCATTCCAATCTCCATTGGAGCTTACACTTTTGAAGAAGTAGTCTGTGACCTTGGAGCAAGTGTCAGCATCATGCCAACATACAAATCAGACACTAAGCTATCCCAAGGGAGTTCTTGAAGAAGTTGTCTGTAACCTTGGAGCAAGTGTCAACATCATGCGAAGCTTGTAGACCAGACACTATGCTACCCCAAAGAATTCCTTAATATGTCAGCATACGAGTTGAACACTCGTTCGTACGGGTAAAACCTTGTATTTGAAGAAACAAGCAGAGATGCAAAAGCACTCATTATCTTGGGATGCTCATTCGTAAGAACAGATAATGTAATCATCTACACGGATAGCGCCAAGATCTGTTTCACTATCAAGGATGAGAAGGAGAGATTCACTTTCATGAAGCATACACTCAAGGCTCTTACTCATCCTAAGAGGCCATACATCTACGAGGATACAACTGCTTCTACAAGGAAGAACAACATCAACCATAGAAGGAGGAAGAATAAAGCTCAACAACCAAGAGAAGACCCAGATAATTAGCACTATTGATTCAGGGTATGATCAACTCCTTCTACCTCGCTAGGCTAGGAGATCCAGGAGTACCTACCAGTGATCGCAAGATCAAGGAAAGTACATTCTACAAGATATTTTGCAATATGGGATCAACCAGTAACATAGTGTCTAAGGTGGCCTACCAACATTTTTATGGTAGTAGACCACTCTACCAGACATATGTGCAGCTACAGCTAGCAAACCAATCATTCTGATTTCTGGAGGAAATAACAAAAGATATCATGATCAGAGATCACTATGTTCCCACCGACTTTATTGTTCAAGATATGAGAGATGAATATGAAGTCCACCTCATTTGAGGATGATCTTTCCTCAACACCACTAGTATCATCTCCATGAAATCATGAGAGATCCACTTCCAATTTCCTGAAGAGAAGAAACAAGCCACCAAGGATGGATGGAAAGACTATCTGGGAGAATTAACAAGATATGAAGATCAATTCAATAATACAGATAAGAGTTCTCCAGAGAAAGAAGTCATACCACCAACAGAGGATGTATCACCTTCTATAGAGGAAAGAAGAAACAGAACCTCAGACTAAGAAAGTGTGGAAGAGGAAAGAGACTTCATCGGAAACACCAACACAAGAAGAGCAAACATTTAAGTATTCATCAGGAGTGGACCATGCTCCTTAAGACATTTGAACCAGAAGAGAGGTCCGGTTCGACGGACCTAAATCTCCGAACCTCAACCGGAAGGTAAACTCGGCAAGTTATTTGCATATTTATTTTCCTATGCATTGCATTAGTTGCACTCTAGCATATTTACTTTCCATAAATATTTTTAGTAATATTTATCATCCTTAGTATAATCCATTGCATTAGTCATGTGCATATAAAATTGAAAATCTAAAAATTTATTGAATAGAAGAATTCTACAAGGCTCTAGGCAATCAAGGCATAGATGGTTTACCGCTAACGCTTAATCTGTTCCATGAGCTTTGTTGTCTATTTGAGTTTAGCAGTATTTGGAAAGACTAGACAGGATTAGATAACTTCATCTACTTTGAGAAGTACAACTACATCAACTATCATCTTTGAAGTCTTAGAGAAGTGAAGTAAGTCTACATTGTCTAAACGAATGACTATGTCAACATCCAGCTTAGGGGAGAGCACCCACATCTACCCAGGTAAGTATCCTTATTCACTTAGGTTTACTTAGATATTAGTTACATAAAGAAATTCAAAAAAATGTGAGCACATGAAGGTTCACACTTAATCATAAAAGTTACAACTTAGACGCTCACTATATCTATGGGATTTTCATTGTCTACTTTATCCTTAACAGAGTTTCCTATTTAGTAATAATAATAGGTGTGTTTAGAAGTTGCTAATAATAAAATGAAGAACTCTGAAGATAACTCTATGGAAATGATGAATAGTTGCTCTGCCGTAATTCCTTTCAAGTACCTAGTTTTCAGCCTTGAATTCTCCCGAGTTTTAGATATAACTGTTTTAACATGAAGATTTGCTCTGAACCTGAAACTTGTGGGTTGCGAATGCTTGAGCTAAGTCTAGGTAGTTGATAGGTATGATATGAGAAAGTTGAGCTACTGTTTATCTTGTTCCTAGCAATACTAGAGTTCTAGAGAATTTATCTTTTGAAAATTAAAAATATTACATGATGAGTCTCTGTATGACGAGAGCTTGAATTCATACCACAACCATATATACATGCCTGGTAGATTAGGAAAACATTCACTATCATATTTACTACTTGTCACTACTATAGAAAGGCAAATCAGTGCCGGTTCGAAATCCCGCATCACTGCCGGATTTTGAACCGGCACTGAGCTTTTGACAGTGATGAGTGTTCACATCACTGCCGGTTCATTACGGGTTCCAGAATAAAATCGCGTTTTTAAAATCGAAAAAAAAGAATTAAATTCTAGGACAAGCCTAGTATTAATCTACCCGCCAGGGATTCGAACCTGAGACATCACCCTCGCACGATACCTCCTCTACCACTCCACCTATGACTCACTTATGTCTAGATTCGTTACTACTTCTTTATATTCGATACTAAACCGAGTGTAAATTGATTGTTTGAGTCACTAAACGAATTCAAATGAAAAAGTTGTGAACTACAAAGTTTCATAACTTTTCGACACCTACAACTTTCATGTAGCAAGTTTTTTCATCCGAGGTCGTTTACAAAAATTTGAATTTCAAATTTTACACATTCAAACATATTTTTCGATGACAAGATGATTTCAAATGAAAAAGTTGTGAGCTACAAAGTTTCATAACTTTTCGAGATCTACAACTTTCATGTAGAAAGTTTTTCCATCAGAGATCGTTTACAAAAATCAAAAAAATTAACTGTACAAGTATATCAGTGTCGCTTCCAGCCACGAACCGGCACTGAAGCTCCTCATCACTGCCGGTTCGTGGCTGGAACCGGCAGTGAAAGTGTCCATGATATCACTGCCGGTTCCAGCCACGAACCGGCAGTGATGAGGAGCTTCAGTGCCGGTTCGTGGCTGGAACCAACACTGATATACCTATAGAGTTGACTTTTTTGATCTTTGTAAACGACCTTGGATGGAAAAACTTTCTACATGAAAGTTGTAGATCTCGAAAATTTATGAAACTTTGTAGTTCATAACTTGTTCATTTGAAATCATCTTGTCATCGAAAAATATGTTTGAATGTGTAAAATTTGAAATTCAAATTTTTGTACACGATCTCGGATGAAAAAACTTGCTACATAAAAGTTGTAGATCTCGAAAAGTTATGAAACTTTGTAGTTCACAACTTTTTCATTTGAATTCGTTTAGTGACTCAAACAATCAATTTACAAAACTGATTTTTCAAATTACGAACCGGCAGTGATGGGGACCTTCACTGCCGGTTCGTGGCTGGAACCGGCAGTGAAGATTCATCACTGCCGATTTTGCCAGACCCGGCAGTGATAGGCCGGCAGTGATGTTGAAATCTGTAGTAGTGTGTATTTGCATTGAGTTTTGTTGACCCTTAGAAACTTGTCATGCTTTTAAAATCAAGATCACGTACACTCCACTCATTTATGCTACTTCTATCTTGGAAGTACGCATCCACATATATGCCATTCAGATCCACCAAAAAAATGCTCTATTCCTACCTTGGGAGAAAGCAACAAAAAATATCCTAGTTCTCCACCTATCCATATATTTCATTACCACATATGTAACTGCTCCAAAGATCTCCTTGTCTTCATCTCTCATAAGCTGTATTATAGAAAGAGACTAGGGGTTGTGACAAAAAAATTAAAAAAAATAAAAATAAATAGAGTAAAACATGGACAAGTGTCCTATCAAAACAATGGGTACTTAGATGCCCGCCTCTCTAAAAAAAAGCAAAGCAAGCAATCCCAAGTTCTGTCAAAAATTCCAAGTTCCAAAAGAAAGATGTATATATATATAAGGAGCAGAGTAGAATTAGGTTTCCACCATACACCCTCATATATCCACCATACACCATTATCCACCACATATCTACCCTCATACATCCACCATATATCCCATACACATGCACATCTTGATTTGATTGTATGCCCTGTTTCTTTGGATCCATTGTTTGACTTTACAATATATGCTTTGCAAGTATGTATGCGCTGTTTCTCCCCACCTATGAACTCCATATATTGCCTATTAGTTATAGGGTGAGAGAGAAGGCACTTTGTTACTTTGCCTGTTCCAAATAATATTCTGAGAGAAGGCATAATGCCATTGTTGCCTTGGTAAGGATCCACAAATACCACATATAGAGAGACTTGAGAGGGTCATACAAAAGAGACTTTGAGTTTTATTTTGAAAACTTTGCAAAACTCCAGGATGAAGGTAAAGTGAAGAGCTTGAGACATAGTGCATGGCTGGATCATTCTACTTTTCAATTACTCAAGACCCAAGTGATGGCTATAAGCCCCATGGTTAAAGGTAATATGGGTAAGTTTGAAAGTCAGAATAGTTTACTCTAATCCAGAGGAGAATTCTTGTTTGAACGCATGTGTACCTTTAAGGCGTGAAAGCATTGTAGCAACTCTTGATCCATCATTGGGTTCATCTTTGCTCAGGGACGAGCAAAAGGTAAGCTTGGGGGAGTTGTTGACGGTCCTTAAGTACCAATTTTAACCGTCAACTAAACAAGAAAAGGGATCTAAATGAAACCCATAGCTAGAATTAGGGTTTATACTAACACAATTCCATGAGTTTTGGTAATGTCTATTTCTGCAGGGGTTATCAGGAAACACCAAGGAAAGGCCCACATGTCATGTTTACATAGAGATATTTATCAACTGCACAATTTTCTGTACTCTAGAAGGTTCCAGGAGACACCAGAACGAACGGAAGGCGAAACGGGCCCGGAGCTAGGGCGCCCGCCCTGCCCCTGTGGCCAATCAGCTTCCACTTCATGGATTATGGTCCACCGCCTTAGAAGATCAATCTAAACCACTCGCTTAAGGTCGGTTTGATCCGATGGCCGACGTTCATTTGAGGAGGCTATATAAGCAAGACCCCTGACCCCCCTGAGGATCATCTCATCTCATTATTCTTCTCCAGAGCAAAAGCTAGGGTTTCAATTAGATGTAGAGAAGGAGAGAGGTCGCTCTAGTTGTCTAGATCTAGTTCTTCTAGTTCTATTTCATCTAGTTGTAATTAGAGGTGAGAGAGAGGAATAGAGAGCTAGGAGGAGCCAGATCTGTCAGATCTTCCTCAACATTGTACCTTTGCAGCATCTGGTTCGGAGCAATCTCCAGGTTCTTCATTTATTATTTCTAAGTATCTTATTTGAGTTCTTATTTTATTCTATTTACGGGATCTCCGCTCGTATTGAGTGCTCTAGTTTTGATATCAGATTAGAGTAGTAGGCGATAGTGTAGACGTGGTGTCTAAACTAGAGTTTACCTGAGTTTGCGTCCAATCCTACGTATAGTTGTGGTAGCCCCAGGGGTGAAAGCTCTGTAAGACCTTTGTAGTCCACCACGTTCGGATTGGTGTTTTTGTAGAGCTTTTGGCAGCCTCCCCCGACTACCTTTTTCCCAGTCTTTGTCGAGAGTCGGGAAGGTACTGTTGCTCCAAAGTAAGTAGAGTATCGTGGGGCTTTGATTAGATATCCCCCTTAGAAAACTCTAAAATCTCTCTACCCAGTTATCTTATCTATCCTTGGATGCTCTTAGTTCTTATCTAGTACACTTCACGTTCCCCGTGGAAATCGATACCCTTAGAATACTCACGGGTGAAAGCTACTGCGATATTCGTACGCTTGCGGATTTATCTGTGTGCGTTAAGAAATACCAACACCAAGGCAAGTACACGAAGGATATTCTGAAGAAGTTTGACATGGGTGAGGAAAAGCCTCTTTCGACGCCCATGTCAACTACGACTGCCTTGGATGCGAACGAGGAAGGAGAAGTGGTGGATTAGACGGAGTACCGAAGCATGATCGGGTCGCTCTTGTACCTGACAGCGACCCGGCCGGACATTCAGTTTGTCGTTTGCTTGTGTGCACGCTTTTAGGCGTCCCCACACACTTCGCACAAGCAGGTAGTGAAGCGCATCATGAGGTACTTACGCTTTACCCCCGAGTTTGGATTGTGGTTTTTCGCCTCCTCCTCGTTATGCTTTGCGGGTATTTTGATGCCGATTTTGCCGGTTGTCATCTTGATCGGAAGTCCACTTCTGGGACTTGTCAGTTTCTTGGGTCTTCTCTCGTGTCTTGGTCTTCTCGTAAATAGTCTAGCGTGGCTCAGTCGACCTGCAAAGCTGAATACGTTGCCGCCGCTAGCTAGCTGTTGTTCTCAGTTGCTTTGGATGATTGCGACTTTGAAGGATTTTGGTCTTGTGCTTACTAAAGTGCCTCTGCTGTGTGATAGCAAGAGTGCCATTGGTGTGGCCAAAAATCCCGTGCTTCACTCTAAGACCAAGCACATTGACGTTCGTTTTCACTTCTTGAGAGATCACTACGAGAAGGGCGACATTGACCTCCGGCATGTCGAGACCCACAACCAGCTTGCAGACATTCTCACAAAACCTTTGGATCAAGCTGCGTTTTCTCGCCTTCGGGGCGAGTTGGGTGTTTGCTTCCCCTTTTAGTTAAGGGAAACCCTTTTTGTATCATACTTCTTCTTTTGGTTTTTATTTGACTTTTCTTTTGCTTCTTAGTTCTTAATTGGTGTCAGTTTGCATCTTGCATATCATTGCATTTGTGACATAGTTCATTTTGAGCTTCATACCTTTAGCTGATATAATTAATCTATGCTTTGTTTGAGGTGCTTTATGTGTCTATGGTGTTGCTTAACTTAGACTCTCTTTGGTCTCTTGATATGCAATAGAGCTAAGTTAGAAAAGCTTTAAAACTGAATTTAATTCTATAAATCACCTCTGAAATGACACTAGCATGTGTAGGCTTTTGAGGATCCCTTTTGGTTGTCTTGTATATAGTTGTAACTATGGCTCTTCATTGTTTCATTCACTTCCATTGAGCACCGTGTTTAAACTTGATCTAAATGAAGTAGCTCTCTGAATAGTGAATTGAAAAGGTCGAGTTGGGTTCGCATTTGTGAGAACTTCACCGTTTGTTCGAGACTGCTTCCCATATGGGTTCAACTTGAGCGGTGTCGTGTATGACCGAAACCGGTGTGTTAAGCTCTTTGGCTTTGCCCGGTTGATAAGTGGCATCACTTTGCTTACAACCACTCGCATACACCTGTAATGTGCCTAAACTATTTTTGGCTGCAAAACTCTGAAAAATGAAAATCTTTTATTCAGTTTGGGTCATAGGCTTGTTGTATGAACTTTGCTAGGGATAGTTTTACTCGCTATACATGAGACAGTTTTTGAGGTTGATCTTATCTTGTATGCCATGTTTAGTTGTCTTTTGGTGGTGATACCCTTTCTATGCTCACACATGTAAACTTCTCTAAACTAGCTTCTAGAGTGATCTTTAGCTCAACTAGAGTCTTTGTTGGGCACTTAGAGCCTTTCCTATTCTCACAGGATCACATCACTTAGAGCATCCTTTCATTGTCTTAGCTCTATGTATGAAGCTTTTGCACTCATTTTGCATTTCATGGCTTTTGTGGCCGAAATCTTGAGTTTTGAGCTTTGATGAGCTGCATGTGTCAACAAGGAGGAGAGATGTGCATTTCATACTTTCATTGGTCAAGGGGGAGAAAAATTTGCATTTTCTGAAAATCTTGCATTTTTGGCTCTTTTCACTCTTCTTGGTATCTTGTGAATGTGCACTTGTTCAGGGGGTGTCTTTTTGCTAGATGTGTTGAGCCTTTGCCTCTTCTGGAGGGTCTAGCTTGCTTTGTTAACTCCGACAGGTTTCGATTGGCCTCTTGAACTTCATGTGTTTTAATTGGTATCTTGGAGAGCTTCTTGCCATAAGGCGATTGGTATCTTGAGTTTTGCTAGTGGTGTTGAGCCCATTTTTTCTGCCTCTTCTTGAGGGCTAGCTGTGTTTTGATTGGTTGCGTCGAGCCGTTGCCCATGTCTTTGGGAACCAAGTTTTGGGTGTGTTTTGCTTCTCTCAAGTGACCCCGTTTTGCTTTTTTAGTTTTTGGTCATTTGGAGAGCTTTACCTTGTGGCTCAAATCTGAAACACACTTGTGTTGACAATGCACTCATCAAGGGTGAGATTGCAAACACATGGTTGATATGTTCCCATGATGTTCAGTTTTATGATGAATGATTGCCAACACTTGAGCGTTTCAGGTTGAGCGGTTTATGCTAATCCTTGCGAAAGCATGTGTGTGCATGTCTATCGGACTGTGGTGTGCAGGTGCTAGGCCCGAAGACAGTGGTCAATGGCATGGAGAAGGTCGAGTAGAGGCTTGCCATGCCGATGGACTAAGATGGTGAAGGGCGGAAGCGGGGCTCGGACTGAGGGACCATGGGCGCCGGCGGACTAGCTGTGTGGCTAGTACTTGGCACTGGCGAGCGCGAGAAGACATGGAGGTAGACCGTGTTGACCAAGTCAAGACGGCTGGCGAGCAAGTCGACCATGAGGCTCAGGGGACTCGGAGCCGGGCCGAGCAAGGACGAGGTGGCATGTGTCGAGTGGTTTGATGGTTTGGGCCTCAAAACCATTGGTGGACGGTTTCCGAGTTTAGGCCTCAAAACTCAGGGTTCGGTAGTTGAGCCGAAAGCTACCGGTGGTGGGTTTCGCGGGTTTGGGCCTCAAAACCTGGGCGGAGCTTCCGAGGAAGCGGGGGTGGCACATGGTGGAATCCTGGAGGTTGCATCGAGGCGATGACAAGTCCATGCAGGAAGCGGAGCAGTCCGTTCAAAATCGAGGAAGATATTTTCTGGAGCTTGGACTGCAATGCTTAGGCTAGGTAGTTCACTCATGTATCTAGGGGGTTCTTTGGGAAATAGCCAAAGCCCGTTAAGTAGGGTATGAAGGGGTTTCCCTCATCCCACCTCTTGAACACCTCTCATAATCCCCAACTCTCTCTATATAACATCTCTCTAGTTCATGAGGGCCCTAGGTTGATCTCTCCAACCTTTGTAAGAACTCGCGCAAATCTTTTTGGTGGGAATCGGAGGCTTTACCCTCCATAAGCCATGGTTGGTTTGATTTCTTGATCGTGTCCCCATTTTGCTTGTGTTTTTCGCGTTTTGCTTTTGCCCCTTTTCGATCCTGAGATGAGATCTTTTTGTAGGGAGTAGTTCTTGCAAATCTATTTAAACCAAGTTGTTCATAATCGAGAGGAGCATCTTTACACCGAAGGATTCCTCCTCAAACCTCTCGAGTACATAGGTCGGGCGATTTCTTTGCGGTGTTCTTTGTTTCTTTCTTTCTTACCCCAAATCTTTGTTTCCCTTCAATCCAAACCAAATTGAGCGATGATTCCTTCGGGATAGCTCCTCCATAGCACTAGAAACATGCCCACCAAGTTGGGTTGCTAGTGGAGATCATTTGGTTAGGATTTGGGAAGATTTGGCGGAGAGAAAAATAAGTTTCACGTTTACTGCATTCTGATCGGGGGCGTCGGACGCTCCAACAGGAGGCACCGAACGCTAGGGACTGCCTACGTCAACATCCGTCGCCACCTCTGTCTACGCGTTTCAAGTTGGCATTGGACGCTCGCCAGCGTCCGTCGACCACGCACCAGAGCATCCGTCGCCTGTTCGCCAGACGCGTCCGTCGCCTGGAGGACCTCTCGGGTTCGGCTCTGCATACGCGTCAGACGCTCGCCCAGCGTCCGTCGCTTCCCGTTGCAGTGTCTGTCGCCCACCATCTGTTGCACTACGTCGGAGCATCTATCGCCAATTTCTCCATCGTCCGTCGACTGATTTTCTAGCTGATTTGCTTTGGGTTCTTTCCTCTTTCCCATAGGGGATGAGAACTCAATCTTTGGGGTTTCCGGTGAGATTTTCTCCATTGCCGGTGAGCTCTCATTTGTTGGTTTTCGTTTGAATCCCCGCTCGCGTTGCTCAGGGGAGGTTGAGCACCCATCAACTGGGTTGTGTTTGTGGGAAGAGTGGCCCAAATATTTCATGAGAGATTTGAGGCTCCCATTCACCCCCCCTCTGGTCACCGTTCTCGGTCCTTCAGCAAGCAAGTGGTAGAAGTCGACAAGTATGATGATTATATGAAGATGAGGGAAGAAAACTCAAAGCTCAGGGAAGAGCTAATCAACCTCAAGTCAAACAAGCCCATTGTCATGAAGCCGGCTAGAGAAGACAAGGATGCAACCACCTTGATCAACACACTTAGCAATGAAAATGCAAAGCTCAAGAATGAGAAGATCAAGCTTACAAGTGGATTGGAGAAGTTCACCAAGGGCCACAACCTTTAAAGTGAGCTCTTGATGAACACTGTGATGAAGACCGACAAGATGGGCATTGGGTTCAAGGAGAACCAAATCATGAAGGCCAAGGTCAAGATTGAAGCTAAGAACTATTACAAGAACAAGTACAATGGAAACAATCAAGAGAAGCCAAAGCCGTAGCCTAAGAAGTGTTTTGGATGTGGACAAGTTGGGCACTTTGAGTTTCAATGCAAGACTCCATCACCCAAGACCTTTCCCAAGCACACAAGGCCATTTGCTCATGATGCACACTTCATCGTCAACAAGGACTCCAAGGGTAGACCACTAATTGTGTTTCTTGGTCCCAAGATGAAGAATAAGCCTTAAGTGCTATGGGTTGCTAAGGAGTTAGTTGACAAGGCTATGGGTCCCTGCCAAGTGTGGGTTCCCAAACAACAAGTTTAACTCCAAGTTGCTGGTGTGTAGGTGAACTACAAGACCGGTGGGAGCCATTGGGTAATTGATAGTGGTTGCACTCAACATATGATCGACGACCCCTGGATGTTCACAACACTTGATGAGGATTGTGAAAGTCAAGACAAGATTACATTTGGTGATAACTCAAAAGACAAAGTGCAAGGGCTTGGTAAAGTTGCTATCTCCAATGATCAATCTATATCCAATGTCTTGCTAGTACAATCTTTGAGCTTCAACTTGCTATTGGTTGGTCAACTATGTGATCTTAGTTTCCAATGTCTCTTCACTCCAAGTGAGGTTGTTGTGACCAAGATAGATGAATCTTCATTGATATTCAAGGGATTCTGGTACAACAATCTCTATCTAGTGGATTTCACCTCAAATGAAGCTAGCTTGCAAACTTGCTTATTCTTCAAGAATTCTTTAGGTTAGCTATGGCATAGAAGATTGACACATGTGGGCATGTCAACCTTGAAGAAACTTGTCAAGAAGGAAATGGTTAGAGGGTTGAAGGATGTGGTATTTGAGAAGTACAAGCTATGTAGTGCATGTCAAGCGGGCAAACAAATTGCAAACACCCATCCAACCAAAGCTTTCTTGTCAACCACAAGAGTCCTAGAGTTTCTACACATGGATCTATTTGGACCCACTACTTATGCTAGCCTTGGAGGCAATCTCTTTTGTCTAGTAGTAGTGGATGACTACTCTTGGTACACTTGGGTGTTCTTTCTTCAAGACAAGGGAGAGACAACCGACATATTTGAGAATTTCGCTACAAGAGCACAAAATGAATTTTATGTGAAGATAAAGAAGATTAGAAGTGACAATGGCACCGAGTTTGTAAACACAAGAATTGAAGATTATTGTGATGAAGTGGGGATCAAGCATGAAGTTTCCGCCACCTATACCCCTCAACAAAATGGTGTTGTAGAGAGGAAGGATCGGACTCTAATCACTCTAGCAAGGTCAATGCTTGATGACTACAATACTCCGGAAAGGTTTTGGGTGGAGGCCATCAACATTGCTTGCTATGCGGCAAACCGCCTCTTCATCCAAAGGCTACTCAAGAAACCCCCCTATGAGCTCTTGAATGGGAAGAAGCCGGATATATCATTCTTCCAGGTGTTTGGTTGCAAAGTGTATATCTATAAGAAGCACCAACACTTGGGTAAATTCCAACGGTGGTGTGACATTGGTCTCCTTGTTGGTTATTTGCTTAAATCCAAGGCATACCATGTATTTAACAAAGCCACTAGCTTAGTTGAAGAAACGTATGACTTGGAGTTTGATGAAACTAATGGCTCCCAAGGAGCGCTTGAGGAAATTGATGTAGGTTATGAACCCTTGAGGAAGGCAATGAAGAACATGCCAATCGGTGCTATCAACCCACAAGAAGTGGAAGAAGTTGAAGATGAAGCTAATCAAGATCCTTCTCCACCCCGCACGCCTCAAGTTGATGAAGAACAAGTGAGGGAAGCACAAGAGGATACCTTCATCCCTCAAGATCAAGCCGAGGCCGAAGCTCAAAATGTTGAAGCACCAAATCCCACTCCTCAAGTGGTTGATAAAAGATCAACACCTCCCCTTCAAGCTCACCCCCATGATCAAATCATAGGGAGTTCATCTAAGGGAGTGATGACTCGCTCAGACTTTCATCTTATGTTGAACATCACTCTTTTGTGTCTTTTGTTGAGCCTACATGTGTATAGGACACATTTGTAGATCTGGATTGGGTGAATGCCATGCATGAAGAACTTAACAACTTCACCCAGAACCAAGTGTGGACACTAGAAGAAAGACCAAAGGGTGCAAGAATCATTAGCACCAAGTGGGTGTTTCAGAAGAAGCAAGATGATCAAGGCCAAGTTGTGAGGAACAAGGCAAGATTGGTGGCAAACGGGTTCTCTCAAGTAGAAGGACTTGATTTTGGAGAGACCTTTGCCCTGGTTGCAAGATTGGAGGCCATTAGTATCCTTTTGGTGTATGCTTCACATCACAAAATGAAACTCTTTCAAATAGATGTGAAGAGCGCCTTCTTAAATGGCTTTATTAATGAACTTGTCTATGTCTCACAACCTCCCAGGTTTGAAGAACCAAATTGTCCTAATCATGTGTATAGGTTGTCCAAGGCACTCTATGGATTGAAGTAAGCACCCCATGCTTGGTATGAGAGGCTTCGAGACTTCCTACTCAAGAAGGGCTTCAAGATCAAGAAAGTGGATACCATACTATTGACCAAGAAGCTTAATGTAGAGATCTTTGTTAGCCAAGTATATGTTGATGACATTATATTTGGGTCAACAAACCAAGATCATTGTAAGGAGTTTGATGATTTAATGTCCAAGGAATTTGAGATGTCAATGATTGGCGAGCTAACCTTCTTCCTTGGCTTCCAAGTGAAGCAATTGAGGGAGGGCACCTTCATATCTCGAGAGAAGTACACTCAAGATGTGCTCAAGAAATTCAAGATGGAGGATTACAAGCCAATCAAGAATCACATGCCTACTGTTGGTATTTCTTAGAGCACACGAGTAAATTAATTATCCACAAGTGCACAGATAAACACTGATGTAGCACTTCACCGAGATAACCCAGTTTTAAATATTGAACCCAAAGGAACGGTCTATGAGGAAGACTAAGTCTATATTAACGTAACCCTTTTCACAAAGAAGTATAGATAACTATTGATAAGAGGAGAAAGAACCAAGGACTTTCTAGTTCTGGTCACTGGGTAAGCTTTATCTTTTATGATCTTTAAGGGCAATGACTTAAATAAGAGTAGAAAACAGAGTTCTCTCCTACTAAGCACCTACATGTATGCCAAATCTATTACGGGAAACAAACTATAGAGGAATCAACGTAGCTATAAGAGTCACCTATGTGAGCTACTGTTATCTAGAAAATCAAGGGACAATCACAAGTAAACCTAGCCTAGGAACCATGCCTACACTACAAATTACTACTTCAATCAAGTAATGATCAAGATCAAAGCACTCAAGAAGAGTTGCAAACATAAAGAATAATAAGGATAATTGCTTACTTGAGCCAGAAGTCGAATACCAGGGTATCTCATAATACAGATCCTGGGCGAGAGGAATCTGATCCCAAAGAATACAGCGCTGAAGAAGAACCGACAGGCCAGAACTCCTCAAGAACTACACTCTCCAACTCTATATCTCTAATCTCTAAATAGAGCTAGATCTACATGGAACTAGTCTCTCTTGAATTGCTAGCCTAGATTTACTAGATAGGAATTAGGCTTAGTGCTCTTGAGCTTCTGATCTGGCTTGGCTCTAGGGGGCTGTTGGTATTTCTTATGACTATTGGATAAATCTGCAAGCGCACAGATTATACCATTGTAGCACTTCACCTAGGAGTATTCTAAGATATCGTAATTTATATTTTCCCAAGGGAAAGCTGGGCCAGAAATGATAATTAGAAAGAGATCCTAGAGAGCACCTTAACTTAGTACCAACTAGTATAGGGAGGTAAATGATATATGTGATAGGAAGGGTTGATGAATGAATAAGCCAAGGTAAATGATACTTAGAACGAACTAGATAGTATAGCTAGGTGGGAGGACAACGAGAGAGTAATGGGACTCCTGTGTAATTCACTCTACTTCAATATACTTAGCCAATTAACTAGTCTAAACACTATAGTTTGCCTCCTCAATACAAGTATGCTAGGCGAGGGGATAGATTAGTAGGAGGAAAAAACTCCTACCGGACCGCGCCCTCTTCTTACGGGGGCCTTACCTTTTAAGAACTTGCCTAAAAACACGGGTGGAATACAAACACTAGACAAGGCTGTCACTCTCTTGCTAGCTACCACAACTATCCGTGCAACAAGCGGTAACCATGGATAAGGTGATGTATAAGCACCACGCTTACACACAACTTATTACTTTGACTATGATCTATAATCAAAGCATCCTATGACAGGCAATGATCGCATACGAGAAAGGCCACAAGGATCACAGACTATTGATGTAAAGGCTATTAAAGAGCAAAAGCATATAACAATACTATATCTAGTATAGTAATGCTCAAAGTAAATACTAAGTAAATTAGATAGAAAAGTAATATATTGATAAAGCATGCTCATGATGTGTTTGTTTATCCTTGATCCTAAGGTTGTTGGCAGCATTTTAGTTATGTAAAAGTATATCATTCTTGGTGCCAACAAGATCCCCCAAGCTTAACCTTTGCTCATCCCGAGCAAACAATTAAACTTAGCTCGATGGATCAAGAGTTGCTACTATGCTTCTTATTTCAAGAGTACTAAATCTACAACAATCATACTTCTCTTTTGAATGGAAAAATTAGTAATAAAGATTCACCCATATTACCTTAGTCCTTCATGGGGCTTGTAGCTTTATCCTTTGTCTTGGGAAGTTGAGAGATAGAACAACTTGACTGGAGCACTAGTTTTCTCATTCTTTTACAAGTTTCATATAGGAGGTTTTATAAAGTTTTGTAAAAGAAAGACTTAGTGTTCCTCAAATGGTACTCTCAAGTCGCTCATAAGGTGTATGATTCCTACTCTAAAGTCTCAAATGGCACGTATCAAAGTTTGCCTTCTTCTTTTTCATCCTACTCTAAAGGCTTATGTGGAGCTATAGGTAGGGATCAAAAGATGTAGCAAACTTACCTTGCATATATTGTAAAGTCAAATTCCTGATCCAAGGAGAGAAATGTCATACTCTTGATCAAGATGTGCAAGTGTGTGGAAACATGGCAATTGATCAATACTCCTATATATGATCTCTCTTTCCTAACTTATTAAATTGAGACATAGCTATCTTTATTTATTTTTCTATGAGCTTTGAGAATGCTCATCATCATCATTTTTTTTCATGAGCTTTGATGTGCTCTTATATTTTTCATAATTTTGCATAGTCTATGTCTCATTTTACTAGCAACATACTAGAGAGAGATTTTTCTACTAGAACATGAAGTATGAACTATGTGGAAAATGTAAGGCATGTTTTTACGTACTTCCAGTGTAGAAGCAGCATATATATGTGGCGTGTACGTGATCTTGATCTTGGGAGCATGATAAGTCTCCCAATAAGGGTCACAAAACTTGACAAAACTCAACACAAAGCAAGCAACTTATGTAGAAAGCTTATATCATGAAAGAGCATATATGGCTTTGGTAGGAATTTTCACCATTGAGGAACAAAAAGTGTTTTTATCATTTTAATAAATAAAACTCCGATAGTCATTCTTGTTTAGAACAATATTATAGCACCTCTTATCTTGTTATATCATGTCTCACAACCACATAGACTTAGTTACAACATTTGCAACCCACAAAAGTTTGAGGTTCATGATGGTTTCTTTTAAGCCAAGTAATCCATACTTAGAGAAATACCAAGTTGTAAACTAAGTACTAGAGAAACATTTAGCAGAGCAACTATTCATCATTTCCATAGGAGATATAAATTTTCAAGGAACATGTGAGAGTAGAGAGAAGTTTTTTTATTCTTTTTATCATATGCATTTTTTTAGATGCAACAACAAAAGATAAGCATGAAAATGCATGAAGATAAATACTGAAATTAAATACTTACCTTAGTGGGGGAAGGGAACCTCCCTCAAGCTTATCCTTTGCTCAACATGGTGGTAGCGGATATGGATGTAGTTGCCACCATGAGTCCCACTGCCGGTGTTGTTCTTTTTGTAATTCTTGGATTTGTTCAGCAGTTTGCTGGACAATGCGTGCTGTCTCACCATGCTCAACGCGCAGCTCGCCAAAAGCATTGGTGAGTTGATCAAATTGTTGATGCCGTTCACGATGCTCCCTATTTTGTGTGGACGAGAAGGATGCTCATGGTCCTTGCGGACGTGGTGGTCGAGGAGGCATGCCACTAGAAGTGTGCATGGGATCGGAAGATGCATCGTCTTCCTCCTCACCAACAGCTCCTCGGGGAGGACCACCTTGCTCGAGATGAACAAAGTATAGCCCCTCCTGAGCTCTCCTGTCTTAACCTGCAAAACCTCTTTGCCCAATTCCTTGATCTAAATCAAGGGTTAGCTTATAGGTCCTATACAACTGACGTTGCCTATTTGGAAGAGGCACCTCAATTGTATGGCCTCTATAAATCATTTTAAGTTCACCATTGGGATCTCTTTTTAACATTTGAGCAGTTGTAAGGTATTCTTCTGAAATTACTGCTATAGGAGTAGAGATATATTCGAAAGGGTAGGTGCCATTTAGCAAGTTCATAGATTCGGCAAGACGAGTAATTAAAGATGTGAATTGAATAGGTCCATTACTCTCAATTGAACTTTGCCAAAATTCTACCAAGCATTTTACAGGAGACATTTGGATTTTGTTAACCATAGCATAAAGCAATTTTTAATTCCGTGGTGCTTAACATGTGAGCATTACTTCCAGGAAACAAAGTCATATTCATCCAAAGATGTATGAAGCAAAGGGTTGGATTATGAATTTCCTCAGGTTTGGGATTTGAGCAATCATTTTGAGCAGAGATAGACATCCAAAATTTTCTTTTATTAAACCTACGCATGGCAAGGTCTAAATCAAGCAAGCATGAATCATCAAAGTCAAGAGCAACATTTAGATGACTCCAAGTTAAACTAAAGCTTTGATTAAAAATGTGAAAGGATATTCCATCATTAGAGCTTTGTAGAGAGCACAAGAACTCTATGGTGAGCAACTCAATTCCATGTTCGTCTACTTGCCAAAAGCTAGACCAACAAATAGTAGTAGTGTTGAATTCGGTAGTTATACCTGCATTGGAGAGAAGAATTGGATTCAATATCCTTATGTGCTCGAAAGATCGATCCTGAAGAGAGAGATATCTTTGGTACTCTAGTTGGTCAAACCAGAGTCCACTTTGTTGATCATAGGTCCTCATCGAGGGCACCATGAATGCCCCGATATGAGGTACCTGCATTGGCACTTCTTCCTCCTCTTGAGGGTGTTCTTCGGTTTGGACGTTCTCCCAAGTGTATCGGGCAGAACCTCTCCTTCTTTTTCTTTGGGAAGTATCCTCGGATTGGTGGGAGCGTTGAGATGAGCTCCCACTCAGGATTTGCTTTGCTTTCTTGAATGCGGATCTCAGCGGGTTCTTCATCTTCTAGTGAGGAAGAGGGACACAAGGACAAGACTAGGACAAGGTTGTGTGTAGAGTGGGTTTCCTAGTTTGCCTTGTGAGGATAGGATTGAGCTATGATGAGAAGCTTGATGAAGACAAGATATCTTCTTGTGGAGTAGCACTACTTCTCTAAGAGAGCTAAGAACTTCACTGGAGAGAAGAGAGAAATGCAAGGAATGGTTTGAGCTCCAACTGGATTCTGGTTGAGGTGTGAGGAATTGAGCTCTCCTTGCATGGGCTTTTATAGAGCGAGAAGATGGCACTAAGGGGGCACCACGGGGTGGTCGGCCGACCCCCCCCCCTTGGGCATGCCCATGGGTGCCATGATCACTATCTTTAGGAGACGCCTTACACAAAGCAAAAGAAAAAGGAGGAGGTGACCAAAGGTGGTCGGCCAACCCCCTAAAGTGGGGATTCCACTCACACTTTTTCTAGTGCTCGGTGAAAGGTGAAGCATAATTTTTTATGTGATCAAAAGCTGAGCTAAAGTGCTCAAGATTCTCCTCTTTAAACAAAGAGTAGTGAGAGACAAAGGTATGTCATGCTTTAACAAAAAGTGATTGATGTGTTTTATTTTTCAAAGCATGACAAAGTGAAAGTGAAAGGTGTCATGATTCCCCACTTTGAACAAGGAGTAGTGCGAGACAAGGATGTGTCATGCTTTAACCAAAAGTGATTGATGTACTTTAAAGCATGACAAAGATAAAGAGATGTCTCCTAAAGCAATATCTGAATTTTGAAAGCCTCACTACTCAAATCATGAGATGCTTTGGACAAAGGAAGGTGGGGAAGAAAGAGGGATGATCAAAGGGCACCTAGGGTGGTCGGCCGACCCCCTAGGCCTTCATTTTTTTCTTCTATAAAGGTCAAAAAGCATTCCCTTATTAAATAAGCCAAGGTAGGCTGCATAGGAGTGGTCGGCCGACCCCCTATGGACCTACCTTTTGTCAATTTTTAGTGCTAAACTAATCTCAAGTTTTATTTAATCTGAAACTTTATTTTTTTCTAAATTTTAAGCATGATGAAAATTGAATAAATGCAAAAGGGAAATAAAAGATAACTACCGACTTATCTTTCGATGAAGGCTCCCTTGTTTTAAGTCCACGGAGTAGGACTCTCCTTCTTGTTCATTCTTCAGGTGCACTTGATGGTTCCAGAGAGGGAGACTGTGGAGTGTGCACCTCCTTTGCTTTCCAAGCCTGCCATGGATTGGCGGCCTCGTCCTTCTTGAGTTCATTGATCTTGGCCTCCGGGTACTGCTTCTTTTGATGTGGAGCTCGAACTCTTCTTTTTGGTGGATGTGCTTTAACCTGTTTGTTAAGTTTATAACAATTGAAGGCACACTTTACCTTATGACTCGGGAACTGGAAGTGGATTTGGCCCGATCCTACGTAGATGACTGCGTTGGTGGTGTTGAGGAAGGGCCTTCCCAAAATGACGGGGACTTCCACGTTAGCTCTCATGTCTAGGATGATGAAGTCGGTGGGGATGTATTCATCTTGGATGTTCACCAAGATATCCCTCGCGAGTCCCTCGGGAAACCTCATTATTTGATCCGCCATCTACAAACGAACACATGTAGGGAGCAAAGGCCCCCCTAACAAGTTATCATAAGTTACCTTGGACACGATGTTGACGCCCGATCCAAGGTCGCAGAAGGCGTTGTGGAATGTCTGTTGTCCGATTGAGCATTTGATTGTCGGGTGGCCTAGATCTTCCTTCTTCATGATGAAGGGAGGATCGAGAAGATAGCCCCAATAGGAGCGAAGTGGGGGCTTACCAAACTTTGTTGTTACCATGTTAACATGCTCAACTGAATCCTCTGGTTTCCCAGGAATTATACCTTGTTCTAGAGATGGCATAACTGCTGCTAATTGAGCTAATTGGGTTTCTAACATTTTATTAAAGCTCAATTGATTTTTCATAGCAGTTGCAAAGCTATCCATTTTTTCACCAAGAGTTTCAAGAAATTTATCATTGGCAATCATCTTTTTATTTATACCATCATTAATTTTAGATTGACCAAGAACAAGATCTTTCAATGAAGGCTGGTTATTGTAAGAATTGTAATTATTGTAATTTCTATTACCTACATTACCTTGGTAGAAGGGGTGCGAATTCCATCCTCCTTGTTGTTGGGATTGATACCCGTTGTTGTGATTGTTGTTGTTGATGATGAAGTTCATGTCCTCCTTTGATGTCTCGGGGCAATTGTTACCCGAGTGATCATTTCCTCTGCACACCTCGCACCATGGATCGGCTTCAATAGCTTGTGCGGCGGCGATGGGGTAGATGTCCTCTCGTTCCTTCTTGGAACCTTCTTCTATCTTCTTCATCAGGAGGTCCATCTTGGCAAAGAGCATGTCCACCTCATTAACGGTGTGCATACCTCTCCTCTTTGGCTGGAGACGTTCCTCACCCCATCCTTGGTTGATCACCATCTTCTCGATGAGGTCCTTGGCATTCCTCACTGTGTGTTATAGAAACGCCCCTCCAGCAGCAGCATCAAGGTGACTATGGGCCATGCTAGACAACCCGTGGTAGAATCCTTGGATTAAGAGCCAATCGTCTATCCCATGATGAGGACATGCATGAATGTACTCCCGGAGATGCTCTCATGCTTCGAAAATCGTCTCGTCAAACTGTTGTTGGAAGCTTGAAATCTTTCCACGAAGAGCATTGGTTTTGCCCGTCAGGAAGAACTTCTTGAGGAATGCATTAGCACACCTCTCCCATGTAGTGGCCTCTTCTTTATGGGCATAGAACCATTGCTTCACCTTCCCCAATAATGATAATAGGAAAAGACGAAGGCAAATTGCGTTAGACGCCACTCCCTTGATGGTAAATATGCCACATAACTCCATGAAGTGTTGGAGATGAGCATTGGCATCCTTATGGGGCTTCCCGCAAAATGGATTGGCTTGCACCATGTGGATCAAGGCGTGCTTCAGCTCGAAGGTGGCATCCCCAAAGTTGACCTCGGGACCCTGAGCTACGTGGGTAGCGGACGAAGCCGAGAAATCAGAGATCGCCTTCTGGGCCATAGCTTCCTTGAGTGGTGATGTAGAGCCTCCTTCCTCGAACGGATTCAGGGTCGAGATGACCCTCTGAGGGGGAACATGACGACGTCTAGTCCTCCTCAACAGCTTCTCGGGATCTTCTAGGTAGTTTCCCGGCAGTTGGAAACCGCTCATACACTGTCTGGCTTCACAAGAAAGAAAGACACACACAGGGGTAAGCCCCTAGGACTAATTGATAACTAAGTTAATGAGAATCTCAGGATTCAATCTAATTAAAATTTCTAGGCTAAGCTTTCCCCGGCAACGGCGCTAGAAATGCTTGTTGGTATTTCTTATGACTATTGGATAAATTCGCAAGCGCACAGATTATACCATTGTAGCACTTCACGTAGGAGTATTCCAAGGTATCATAATTTATATTTTCCCAAGGGAAAGCTGGGCTAGAAATGATAATTAGAAATAGATCCTACAGAGCACCTTAACTTAGTACTAACTAGTATAGGGGGGTAAATGATATATGTGATAGGAAGGGTTGATGAATGAATAAGCCAAGGTAAATGATACTTAGAATGGACTAGATAGTATAGCTAGGTGAAGGACAACGAGAGAGTAAAGGGACTCTTGTGTAATTCACTCTACTTCAATATACTGTAACACCCGGTTTTAAGAACAAAACCAGATATACACTATATGTGAGCCCAGGAAGTCAAATCTCACATATAGTCACAGAACAAGGTAATATCAAAAGACAATACCTAAAATATATAACATATAGGTCAAAGGATAACCTTAAGCAGCAAAAAGCGGAACAACCACTCCGATCTTCGGGTGAAGACTCCAACTCCACAGGGGCCAACTGACTGGTTGACCACAAGCATAACTTCCGACTCTTGCAACCTGGTACCCATCCGGATTTTTAAAGGTGATGACAACAAGCGTCAGCTCACCATGCTCAGCAAATATAACATGGGGTTTATGAGGCTCAAAAAGGATAGACACGGGCTTAACTGCATTAGCTTTTAGTAAGACATAATTTTAGCAATTGAGTAGCATCAAGTTCTTCATAAGCCCAAATAACCACATGATCAAGTGAACAAGATATAATGCGTATATGAACAAATAACAATAACTCATGATTAATAACAGCTGATGAATTATGACATAAGACCATCACATAGTAATGAGCTCAAGCCGCTCATAACCGTGAGCACGGCTATCATGATAGTTTTACACTCTGTAGAGGTCGTACATCTTTACCCACAACTCGTGAATTTCCCTTTTGCCCGAGGTGATCAGCCTCTTAACCAACTACCAAGGTAGGTTGGCAGGGTTCACTACGAGACCTTTCATAGGTTCCACTAATAAGTAGCAACCCGCTAAGAGTTTCATCATTGTGATATAGCAACTCCCCTCCCAGAGGTCACATCCCAAAA
The DNA here is from genome assembly GCA_022036555.1 of Microstegium vimineum. Classification (NCBI taxonomy): domain Eukaryota; kingdom Viridiplantae; phylum Streptophyta; class Magnoliopsida; order Poales; family Poaceae; genus Microstegium; species Microstegium vimineum. The sequence goes on along the minus strand of CM039119.1, from coordinate 32,092,087 downwards.
ACTGTGCACCTCCGTGGTAGAGCAAGTCCCAAATCCCCAGAGCCCCTCTTGCACCATTCCGAGTCAAGCCAGAGCCCATTGGCTTATGGTAGCACTGTTTTCCTGGGTTATCGGATTACAGAAATATCCCTATGAGTGAAAACACAGGTGTGAGTTCCTGATGTTCCACCTATAGTCCACGTTGCTAAAAAGTCATATTTTATTGTCACTGCATATAACATTAGTCAAGTTACAAGATCATGGTTATTCTTTATGAGCACTAGGTTTGATCTACCCAATGCAACCCAAAAGGTGAAAAGCTACAGGATAACAATATCTAGGGAATCCTTAGGGGCGACAAGGTAGACACATGCATATGAATTAAGTATTTAAGTTGACTAGGACAACAAGGAAGATCCCATGCTATACTTGCCTTAAACTTAGATCCTTCTTCAAATGATTCTCAAAGATCAACTTCTTCTTGATCACCAACGTAACACTCACCGATTGGACAAGATTACCAGACCACTCAAACACCTAGTCAAACATGCATAGCATACATACATATATATTTAGAACAATACACCAATCAATAAAAAAGATTTAAAGAGAAACTACGCTTTGCTACGATCACAAAGTCATGAGGTACACGCTAAACGGAACTACGGTGATCAAGATAGACTAACGGTAGATTAGCTTTTCATAAGAGAACTAAGAGCTTTATTAGTTTTAGTTATGTAAAAGGATGGGTAAGGTACTTCGGAGAAATACCTAAGTTGGATTAAGTCAAACTTATATTTGGATTTGAAAATTAAAGTAGGTCTATTCACCATTTATTTATAAAGCAATCTTCATAGTCTTTAATCAAGTTAATAGTTAACCAAGAATTTACAGAGCAATTAACATGGTATAAAATGATATTAAACTATAGCTTATGATTTTAAGAATCTAATGCAACTTGAACGAGTCGATTTGGATCTAAAACGGAGAAGATATGATTTAAACAAGTTTTAGGAATTAAAACACAAGTTTAAAGCCATTGAATAAATTGATATTTTTTTTCAAAGTTTCATAACAGAGTTGATTATGGTTTTAACATGTATATTATGTTGCTACGAGTCTAACGCAGTTTGTTTGGGTCAAAACAGAGTTAAAACAAAGAAGATATGAGGTTTTGAAATTGGATGTCAAATCTGTACATAAAGGAACTCATTTTCAGATTTTAAATAAATAAAACTGAAAAAGAAAAGGGCTCCGGAGTGCGGGTACTATTATCCAAAATCTTAGGGGCTAGATTCAAAGAAACAGGACTGATTTTAAAGGAAAAAGAACTAAGACAGAGCGCGGGTTGATTTCTAGACCAGTGCATTCATGCGAGTGCGGTGGGGGAAATGGGGTGATGTCACCGAGCATCTCGGCTTCAACCAAAAGCACCAGAATGACCAGTGCATTCATGCGAGTGCGGTGGGGGAAACGGGTGGGAAGATGGCCGGCCGGAGCGGCGTGTCCGCGGCGGCGCCATGGCCGACAGCTCTGTGCCGTGCGGAACTCATCGCTGCGGGGTGCTAGAAGCGAAATTGAGGGCACGGGGAGGTGTTGTGTGCTCGTGCGGTGTTAGTGGGGTGCTCGGTTGAGGTAGCGGCTCGCTGCAGCGTGGTGCTCACGGCGGCGCCATGACTGCTGGCCGTTGTATCTGTTGATTCGGCGCCTACGGTGTGTAAAAGGACTATGCGAGGGTTCGGGGCGTAGGAGGCAGTTGCGAGGTCTGCGGATGCTCCGAGCGCTCTGTCGACGTTCGGCGGCGGTCTGTGATAGAGAAAACACGGGTGAGTGACGTTGCAGCGCTAAACACCGAGACAAGGGATGGAGAGGGTACCCTCGGCTTTGGCGAAGGATCGCGGAGCTTCGGGGGTGTGGTACGTCGTGCGGACGGGCTCTAAGCTATGAGAACACGAGCGGTAGAGGGTGCGGAGACTCAAAGCAAAACAGGGGAGGGGGAAGGTGCTCCGCGCGGGCTTTATAGGGCGATGGGGCGGTGAACGCGGAGACGTGCACGACAGGGTTGTCAAGGCGGGTAGTGAAGGCCCTTGATGGCATGGCTTCAAGCTCCATTAACCTGAGTGAAGGAGGCAACGGCATGAATACCATCGGCATCGGCTGCGCAACGAGGAAGAAGGGTGGAGAGAGTGACACGCGGGTCCAGTGGGGTCGTGAGAGAGAGGAGGGTGCAGTGGGGTTCCTGCTAGCGCCGACATCCCGGGCCCGCAGGTCAGTGAGTGAGGGGGAAGAGTGCGGTGAGCGAGCTGAGCTTAGCTCGGCGCTGACAAGCGGGACCCGCTGCACAGTGAGAGAAAGAGAGAGAGGGCTGGAGAGGTGCTGGGCCGAGTGCTATTGGGCTGAGGGGAGAGTCTGCGGGATGGAGAGGAGGAAGGCTGGGTCGGCTCCTCGGCTGGGCCAGATAGGAGGGAGAGAAAGAGAGAGGGTTTTCTTTTTATTTTTCTTTGTTTAACTTTCTTTTTGAAACCCCTTTTGAAAATATTTTCAAGGTTAAATTTTGAAAACCCTTTTCTCTTTATTTTCTTTTGCTTCATTTCAAAACACTTTTAAAAACTCATTTTCAAATTCTCTTTTGTTTCAAAATTGTTTCTCTTCCTTCTTATGCAAAGCCTTTTCAAAACTTGATTCAAAATCTTGATTGAATTTTAAAAAGGGGTTTTGAATTCCTTTGAACTTCTTTAAAATTTTAACAAAACCACACACACATTAAAATATATGCAGAGGCATGAGTGCACAAACATGTTGCTAGCTCCAACAAATTTTTAATTTGATGAAAATTTTATTTCCTAGGGTTTTATGAGCACCAAAAATTAATAAATAACTCATTTTATTACTACTTTCAAGAAAGCATATTTTGGGGTGTTACAAATCTACCCCCTTAAGATGAATCTCATCCTCAAGATTCGAAGAGACTGGCAAGAAAGATAAAGATGTCTTCCGAGAAACAAAGATTACATCTGACTTGATAACAAAGGATTTTACATGAGGGCACAACTAATCCTTAAGATATAGAGATCATAGTTGATTTAGAAACAAACTTTGATCTAGAGAGCACAGGTTAACTTCATATGGCATCTTGAGGGTTCTGAAGTTGCTTGGAGTGAAAAGATTCCACTTTACTATTCTTTATATTCCCACTCTCTAGTAGGTCATCCTTGCATTACTCAAGTTCAGGTTGCCTCCCTTGATACTCAATTCTTTTTCCTGTCGGTGTCGTTAGAAATACCAAGCCTTCAGTAGGATTGATAACTCCTTTACAAGCAGAGAAAAATCCTTCTCCAAGGACAACGTCATAGCTCATGAAATCCAAAACAATGGGTTTACCTTGAAATTTTTTCCACTTATATGAAAATTAACCTTTGGGCAGATATGAGTTTCCTTCACTGTACCTCCAATGGTATTAACCATCACTAGTTTTCTTATTGGAAGCAGTGTCATCTTATACTCTTGCACATATGTGCTAGAGATAAACCAATGTGTAGCTTTGGGGTCAAACAACACTAAGGCAAAAGTTGAGTTTATGAAAATGTAACCATACATGACCCCCTTAGATCCACGTGTGGTAGACAAATTGCTCAACCTTCCTTGAGTGTATTTTCCTTTCACTTTTATTCCTTGATCTTGCTTTTTCTGGCTACTCGATTCTAATTCGTGATTTTGTTGGTTCTGGAGTTGATTGGAGTGTGGTACTTCAACATTGGTTTGTTGATCTTGATCTTGATCTACACTTCCGAGCAGATTCAAAGATTGTGACTGATATTCTATTGGTGTAGCCAAACGGGGATGAGTTTCTCTTGGATGGTGCTCGGGATCACACTTTCTCTTCTCCTTTTTCATCCCTTGTTGCTTGCTCTCAATTGCTCTATCCATCTGTTTTGATATATGTATACATTAGATTTTGGTCACTCATATGTTTTTTTCAAATGTGGCTTCATGCAATGTCAAAATATCACATGAGCAACTAGAGAAAAATGGAGCATACTGATAAGAAAAACTTTTCAAGCTAGACATAAGAATGTATGCAACTTCCATATTGCAACTTCTTCAACTTGGCTACCCCCCTTAAGAAAGATTGGACAAGGGGACTCCAATGGGTAGCTTGCATTTTCCATTAAGTAAATTTTACCATCATTATGTCTTTTTGGTACTCTTAAAACTTGTGTGCAGTGGAACTAATCCAAAAACTTTTCATGAACCTCAGATGACCAGATTTAGAGATATGATAGAAACATTAGAGATTTCTTTGGAAGGGTAGGATATCAAACACAGGAGATAAGCGAAACCCAACTATTTATTCATTAAACCTTAAGCCTAATAAACTTAATGATAGTGTGAGAAATCTCACAAGATCATTACACTCATTACAAAGATGCAACTCAAGCATAAGCATTAAGACAAACCAACCAAACACTAAAGATTCACAAGACACATTAAAGCCTACTAACTTGACTCGACTACTAACGTTTTATTACAAAAGGGCATAAACCCCTATTTCTTAAACATTGTATGACTGCAGCAATATCCGGGGTAGCATCTCTTGCGTGGAGTTGAGCGAGACACATCTTCCACGACATTGATCTTGGGTAACCCGGAAAAACTTCTCCAATCATCGATCTCATCAAGGGCTACTTCGTAGTGTTGCCTTACTTCTAACAACTCTAGCTGACTATCTTCAAGCTTCTAATGAAGGGCTTGTATGGTTAGGGCCATCTCCTTTACTTGTTCATTTGGCTCTGAATGAGGGTCAGCCATCACACACTAGGAACTGCCTAGTAGACGCCGAGGAAAGTACTTCTGCTTGTTATCATTCATGACTTCAGGATATTTTCCATGGTATACCAGAAAAGCTTGATGAGCAGCATCAGATATGCCTGTTTGCATGTCAAAATGATCTGCAAGAGAAGTGTTAATGGATTCCACCATTCGTGATCCCGTAATCAGATTGGTCCCTGTGACATGTGCTTCTATGCTCCAATGGTTCTCATACTTAGGATGAGTCCAGCTGGTGCATTTATACTCCACTCTGGCTTGCTGATCAGGATAGCGGTCTTGCAACACTTGCATGAGATGGAGGTGGAAGAAAGTTTCACTGCTATACAATGTAGTAACATGCTCCTTGTGCCAGCAGGTTTGTTGAATTAGTGGCTCTGTCGATGCATGGCTTCCTCCATTGAGACATGGTTTCTTAGAGTTGATGCGAGCGGCCTTCTCGTTACGAACCATCTATTTAGATAGAGAGAGAAGAATTGAAATTGAGACACATGTTTATAATAGAATAGAGATAGAAATGAGCATAACTTTAAACAAATATCAAGGTTATAGAGAAAGCAAGAATTAGACAAGATTAAGAGCTTGCTAAAACAAACAGTTCTATCTAGGCTTGCGTCCTACAGTCAGTATTGCTTTGATACCAATTTGTAACACCTGGTTTTAAGAACAAAACCAGATATATACTATATGTGAGCCCGGGAAGTCAAATCTCACATATAGTCACAAAACAAGGTACTATCAAAAGACAATACCTAAAATATATAACATATAGGTCAAAGGATAACCTAAAGCAGCAAAAAGCGAAACGAGCACTCCGATCTTCGGGTGAAGACTCCAACTCCACAGGGACCAACTAACTGGTTGACCACAAGCCTAACTTCCGACTCTTGCAACCTGGTACCCATCCGGGAGTTTTAAAGGTGATGACAACAAGCATCAGCTCACCATGCTCAACAAATATAACATAGGGTTTATGAGGCTCAAAAAGGATAGACACGGGCTTAACTGCATTAGCTTTTAGTAAGACATAATTTTAGCAATTGAGTAGCATCAAGTTCTTCATAAGCCCAAATAACCACATGATCAAGTGAACAAGATATAATGCGTATATGAACAAATAACAATAACTCATGATTAATAACAGCTGATGAATTATGACATAAGACCATCACATAGTAATGAGCCCAAGCCGCTCATACTCGTGAGCATGGCTATCATGATAGTTTTACAGTCTACACAGGTCGTACATCTTTACCCACAACTCGTGAATTGCCCATTTGCCCGAGGTGATCAGCCTCTTAACCCACTACCAAGGTAGGTCGGTAGGGTTCACTACGAGACCTTTCATAGGTTCCACTAATAAGTAGCAACCCACTACAAGTTTCCTCATTGTGATATAGCAACTCCCCTCCCGGAGGTGACATCCCAAAAATTGTGCACCTCCACGGTAGAGCAAGTCCCATATCCCCAGAGCCCCTCTTGCGCTCTTCCGGGTAAGCTGCCACAAACTAGTAGAAGCCTAATACTGAGTCAAGCCAGAGCCCATTGGCTTATGGTAGCTCTGTTTTCTTGGGTTATCGGATTACAGAAATATCCCTATGAGTGAGAACACAGGTGTGAGTTCCTGATGTTCCACCTATAGTCCACATTGCTAAAAAGTCATATTTTATTGTCACTGCATATAACATTAGTCAAGTTACAAGATCATGGTTATTCTTTATGAGCACTAGCTTTGATCTACCCAATGCAACCCAAAAGGTGACAAGGTACAGGATAACAATACCTAGGGAATCCTTAGGGGTGACAAGGTAGACACATGCATATGAATTAGATATTTAAGGTGAATAGGACAAGGAAGATCCCATGCTATACTTGCCTTAAATTTAGATCCTTCTTCAAATGATTCTCAAAGATCAACTTCTTCTTGATCACCAATGTAACACTCAGCGATTGGACAAGATTACCACACCACTCAAACACCTGGTCAAACATGCATGGCATACATACATATATATTTAGAACAATACACCAATCAATAAAAAAGATTTAAAGAGAAACTACGCTTTGCTACAATCACAAAGTCGTGCGGTACATGCTAAACGGAACTACGGTGATCAAGATAGACTAACGGTAGATTATCTTTTCATAAGAGAACTAAGAGCTTTATTAGTTTTAGTTATGTAAACGGATGGGTAAGGTACTTGGGAGAAATAACTAAGTTGGATTAAGTGAAACTTATATTTGGATTTGAAAATTAAAGTAGGACTATTCACATTTTATTTATAAAGCAATTTGCATAGTCTTTAATCAAGTTAATAGTTAACCAAGAATTTATAGAGCAATTAACATGGTATAAAATGATATTAAACTATAGCTTATGATTTTAAGAATCTAATGCAACTTGAACGAGTCGATTTGGATCTAAAACGGAGAAGATATGATTTAAACAAGTTTTAGGAATTAAAACACAAGTTTAAAGCCATTGAATAAATGAATATATTTTTTTCAAAGTTTCAGAACAGAGTTGATTATGGTTTTAACATGTATATTATGTTGCTACGACTCTAACGCAATTTTTTTGGGTCAAAACAGAGTTAAAACAAAGAAGATATGAGCTTTTGAAATTAGATGTCAAATCTGTAAATAAAGGAACTCATTTTCAGATTTTAAATAAATAAAACTGAAAAAGAAAAGGGCTCCGGAGTGCGGGTACTATTATCCAAAAGCTCAGGAGCAAGATCCAAAGAAACAGGACTGATTTTAAAGGAAAAAGAACTAAGACAGAGCGCGGGTTGATTTCTAGAAACTGCATGGGTTTATCTGCAAAAATAGCAGGGTTGTGGCGGTGCTGCTGGCGTCACGCTGATGTCATGCCGATGCAGTGCTGACGCGGTGCCACATGGCGCTGTGTGATTGGCGCGGTCCACCGCATGGGACTTGGACCTGCGTGCGTCGCACGGTGGACCGAGTGCACCACCGGTGCATACCGGTTAAAGGAGTATCTAATCCCGGCCCTTGGCCATAGATCGGATGGCGAGGGAGGGTTGGGGTAGAGTGGTCGCTGGGGCGGCGCTGTGCACAGCGGCTCCATGGCTGCTGGCGACCGGAGCTCACCGGAGAACGTCGGGGTGATGTCCCCGAGCATCTCGGCTTCAACCAAAAGCACCGGAATGACCAGTGCGTTCATGCGAGTGCGGTGGGGGAAACAGGTGGGACGATGGCCGGCCGGAGCGGCGTGTCCATGGCGGCGCCATGGCCGGCAGCTCTGTGCCGTGCGGAACTCGTCGTTGTGGGGTGCTAGAAGCAAAATTGAGGGCACGGGGAGGTGCGGTGTGCCCGTGCGGTGTCGGTGGGGTGCTCGGTTGAGGTAGCGGCTCGCTGCAATGTGGTGCTCACGGCGGTGCCATGACTACTGGCCATTGTGTGTTTCGATTCGGTGCCTACGGTGCGTTAAAGGACTATGCGAGGGTTCGGGGAGGAGGAGGGAGTCACCGCGAAGGCGTAGGAGGCAGTTGCGAGGTCTACGGATGCTCCGAGCGCTCTGTCGACACTCGGCGGCGGTGTGTGACAGCGAAAACGCCGATGAGCGACGTTGCAGCGCTAAACACCGAGACATGTGCGAAGGATCACGGAGCCCTGGGGGTTCAGTATGTCACGCAGACGGGCTGTGAGCCACGAGAACACGAGCGGCAGAGGGTGCGGAGACTCAAAGAGAAATAGGGGAGGGGGAAGGTGCTCTACGTGGGCTTTATAGGGCGATGGGGCGGTGAACGCGGAGACGTGTGCGACAGGGTCGTCAAGGCGGGCAGTGAAGGCCCTTGATGGCCTAGCTTCAAGCTCCATTAACCGGAGTGAAGGAGGCAGCGGCATGAATGCCCTCGGCATCCGCTGCGCAACGAGGAAGAAGGGTGGAGAGAGTGACATGCGGGTCCAGTGGGGCAGTGAGAGAGAGGAGGGTGCAGTGGGGTTCCTGCTAGCGCCGACATCCTGGGCCCGCAGGTCAGTGAGTGAGGGGGAAGAGTGCGGTGAGCGAGCTGAGCTCAGCTCGGCGCCGACAAGCGGGACCCGCTGCACAGTGAGAGAAAGAGAGAGAGAGGGCTTGAGAGGTGCTGGGCCGAGTGTTGTTGGGCCAGATAGGAGGGAGATAAAGAGACAGGGTTTTCTTTTTATTTTTCTTTGTTTAACTTTCTTTTTGAAACCCCTTTTGAAAATATTTTCAAGGTTAAATTTTTAAAACCCTTCTCTTTATTTTCTTTTGCTTCATTTCAAAACACTTTTAAAAACTCATTTTCAAATTCTCTTTTGTTTCAAAATTGTTTCTCTTCCTTCTTATGCAAAGCCTTTTCAAAACTTGATTCAAAATCTTGATTGAATTTTAAAAAAGGGTTTTGAATTCCTTTGAAGTTCTTTAAAATTTTAACAAAACCACACACACATTAAAATATATGCAGACGCATGAGAGCACAAACATGTTGCTAGGTCCAACAAATTTTTAATTTGATGAAAATTTTATTTCGTAGGGTTTTATGAGCACCAAAAATTAATAAATAACTCATTTTATTATTCAAGAAAGCAAATTTTGGGGTGTTACATATACTTAGCCAATTAACTAGTCTAAACACTATAGTTTGCCTCCTCAATACAAGTATGCTAGGCGAGGGGATAGATCAGTAGGAGGACAAAACTCCTACCGGACCGCGCCTTCTTCTTACGGGGGCCTTACCCTTTAAGAACTTGCCTAAAAACATGTGGTGGACTACAAAGACTAGACAAGGCTATCACTCTCTTTCTAGCTACCACAACTATCCGTGTAACAAGCGGTAACCAAGGATAAGGTGATGTATAAGCACCACGCTTACACACAACTTATTACTTTGACTACGATCTATAATCAAAGCATCCTATGACAGGCAATGATCGCATACGGGAAAGGCCACAAGGATCACAGACTATTGATGTAAAGGCTATTAAAGAGCAAATGCATATAACAATACTATATCTAGTATAGTAATGCTCAAAGTAAATACTAAGTAAAGTAGAGATAAAAGTAATATATTGATAAAGATAAAGTCTTACAAAGAAGGAAAGATACAAGAGTTATAGCAGACTTTCGAGAAGACAACTTCAGAAATCCCGAGCGTAGCTCGACTCAACTCTAACTCCCACTCTAGACTAACTACTAGAACAATCTAAGGAATAGAGCTTGTAGGTTTCTTCACCATGTGTAGAGAGGGGGGTATGAGCCTCTATTTATAGTGGGAGGTGGAGTAAGGGCTACTCCATCGCCATGTCAGCGATCTAGGGGGCTTCAATCCTCCACCCTTGGATCCAACCGACCTTGAACCGCCTTTGGATGGATGGTGTTGATTTCCAACATGTGTGAGTGGGTATGGCGGTTGGCAGGAGGTGAACCGACCTAGGGGGTGGTCGGCCGACCCCCCTATGGCATGTGGGCCACCCTCTGGTCTTCTAGATGCAGCCCCACTAGTCAGGGACCAAGTGGGGGCCTGGTGGGCCTAGATGATGGTCGGCCGACCCCTCTTGGGGCTCTGGCCCACCTCAGCCTTCCAGGTGCTGGTCCCACTTGTCATTGGTGTTGGATGTTGGTCCTGAGGTGGTTGTCACGTTTATCTTCTTGGTGTGGGCCCATGGATCCATGTGCTTTGCTTGTGAGCCGTTGAGAGAAAGCACAGAGTGATCCAAGGGTTGGAATTCACTCTAAGGTGCTTCTCCTGGATCATGGCCAAGAGGGGAAAGCTGGTGGGCCCATAGGGTGGTTGGTCGACCCCCTATGTGGGTCCCACTGGCTCTCCTTTGCTCCATTTCTTCATTCCTGCAATCAAACACTCCATGGACATGTGGAACTTGTTATTTGATAAAGCATGCTCATGATGTGTTTGTTTATCCTTGATCCTGAGGTTGTTGGTAGCATTTTATTTATGTAAAAGTATATCATTCTTGGTGCCAACAGGGGTACAAGCCTCTCTTTATAGCCAGAGGGATGCATGACAGCCGTTGGATCAAACCGACTCAGTGTAGGGCTGAGATGACTCCTCAAAGGCGGTGGAGGAAGCTTCTAGAAGACGGCGGCTAGTGGGCCCAGGGGGTGCCACCCGGCCCCACCCTATGCTGGTCGGCCCCACATGGTGGGCTCTCGGGCCCCGCTTCGCTCCGGTGTCTACGGGATCCTCCATGAGTTGATTGGCAACTATATCTCTATGGGATTTATTCGATATCTTCTTTGATTTGATTCTCTTTATTGCTCTTTTCTAGAATAATCCCTGGAAAATAATGGAACACCAAAACTCGTGGAATTTGTTAGATAAAGCCCTATATTTCTAGATTTTATATGTGATTTGTCCAATTATTCTATTTATAATTGCATTAAAAGTTGACGCTAACGACCGTCAACAAGCTCCCCCACACTTAGGCTTTTACTCGTCTCGAGAAAAGGTTGGTTAAGAAATATAAATTTAAGACATAACTTAAAGATAAACTTATCATAAGAATTTCCCAAGTTATTTGAAAAGAAATGCATACTATGATTCTTAAGTGATTGGAGAATATAATAGCTCAAATAGATTACCTTCTTCTTTCAATCAAGTCTGTGGAGAGTTTGTAGAATTTTTTAAAAGAAAACCCTACAAAAGATGTACAAGAATACTCTACTATTTCCTTAGATCATAATACTTTAGTTGTAATTATTCTTCTTTTTATTATTTCTTCTTATGCTGTCACCCTCTCCTTCTGAGAAGTATGGGCTCTCTTCTCTCTTTTTTTAAAGAGGTACGTCGGACTTTTGTCCCTTTTTAATTCTTCTTGAGGGTGCCTTGGACTTTTGTCCATTTTTAATTCCCTCTATTTTCTCCCATGCATCTTTTGGCATGGATTATTTTCACATATTTTTGTATAAGCCTCATACAACTCTTCTGAAGAGCATGATTCAAACATATGAAGTAAAATTATTATTTTATTAAAATTTAATTCCGATCATTGGAGCATAGCAAAGTACTCAACTTGCAATCTTTCAAAGGTTTTTGAATTTAAAGAATAAATGCTCCAAGGACTAGATATCATGAATCAAGTTCTCATATCTTACTATATCTTAGTCTCAAATCATCTTAAGTGATAAATATATTTTATTAAATTGAAACATGATTTGTGGGAAAAGTATTATGTAAGTTTATTCTTAAGCTATGAATTAAATCATATTTTTAGCAATTCAAAATATTTAACATGTGGATTTCAGTTTCGGTCAAAGAAATAGAAAGAATATAATTTGTAAAGTGTATAACTCAAACCTGACCGTGGACAAAGTGGGACGGGGGATGCCAGTTCCGCTTTGTCGGGCGCGATCTTCATTTGATTCTTTTCTGAATTGCATTAATTTCCTAAGCTAGTTTTATTTTGCGGTCGTGGTGTGTCTCCTTCACACTTGTTTTTTTTCATGTATTCTTTTCTGCACAATATGTGGAGACAAAACACACATACCAAAAATATAGAGTGTAGAGTAGATAGTAAAGACATTGAAATCAATAAGGCACTTTATACATGATTAATCAAACACTCTAAACAACTGAATTTAAAGACTAAATTTAAAGACTAAAATTTAACTAAGACACAATTTTACTTTAAAATGATAAACTTTAACTAAGTCGTGCCCTATTACATGGATAACTAAGCGTTGTTGTTATTCGGTAGGACTATGGCTCTAAGCTGATTATTGCTTCTTTCTAGCACAGCGATCTTCCTTATGTTGCTTTCAATGAGCCTACTCATGGTAGTCATGGTTGAAGTTCTAAGTCTACTCTCTGACTAAAGAGAGTTCATGGAATTGGAGACTGAGTTGATCCTCTCCTCTAGCATAGCAATGGTGATTCTAGGGCGCTTAGGTGCATTATCAAGCACAGGAGTAGATCTCTTCGGTTCTGGTCTGGGCTCGGTGTAGCGGACTTGGCTCGAGGATGCACGAACTCCTTCAAAGGATGGACGGGTTGATGTATACTTTGCACAAGTAACGTCCCCGAACTTATTATACTTGACGGATTTAAGCGTCTTGTTCTTCGCCGAGGGTAGCAGCTTGGTACCCTTGGGAATAGCAATCCATGGTCCTCGTGATGAGTCTCCTAGCAACAGCCTTGCTAGAGGCAAGGAAAAGCGGGTAACTCTTGGACACGGTAAGCTTGCTCATGGTGTTGGCGCGGAGGTACTTCGGCTAAATGCTTAGGTGGAACGACGGCGAGAGGCTTGGGCTGAGCAAGAATGAGGGCTAGGGAGTCTTCCTTCTTGTCCCGGTTGGCACCGTGGATGTCCATCTCCTTGCCGGCCATGAGAGCTATTTACTAGAGAGTTTAATTGGAGAGATGAGGAGGTTTGATGGGATGAGAATGAAGGAGGTATGGGTGCATATTTATAGTGGGGTTCAGCGGCAGGTTCAAGATCCATTTAGGTAGGCATTCGTACAAACTAAAGGAGAACTTCCGTTTAAACTATCGCGATCGAGTAGAGAAAGGGAAGGGGAGATCACCGAGATTCAGAATTATCCGAGAGGCGGAGATGGGGTACCGGGCGGCACCCTAAGGGCTGGTCGGCCCCACCTGGCATCCTCCTGGGGTGCCCTTTCGTGGTGTGGCTCTATGGTCCGTGAAGATCTCGGCAGGTAAGTATTCCAATTTTAGTTTGATACAAAGAATGGTAGTTGTAATTAAGGTAAAATACTAAAGTAAATCTCATCTACTACCTTAGGTGGTCTAGAAGGTTCTATAAAAAGTTTGAGACGGTGACCATTTACCTTGAATAACGTACCTTCGTGTGATTGTAGAGTCACCGCTCCATGTGATGATGTATTTACCACCGTCAATGGTCCTTCCCACTTGCTTCGTAGCTTTCCGAATCCGAATAATTTGACCCTGGAATTAAAAAGTAATACCTTGTCTCCGGGTACAAACTCCTTCTTCTTGATTCTCTTATCATGACATTGTTTGGTTCTCTCTTTATAGATCTTTGAATTGTGATAAGCTTTTTCTCTCCATTCTTCTAACTCTGATAGTTGCATTTTTCTTTTCTCTCCAGCGGCTTAAAAATCCATATTCCAATGTTTGATAGCTCAGTGAGCCTTGTGCTCTAATTCTACCGGTAAATTGCAAGTCTTTTTGTACACCAAGTGGTATGGTGAAATGCCCAAGGGTGTCTTGTATGAAGTTCGGTAAGCCCATAGTGCTTCGGGTAACTGATCTTTCCACACTATCCCCATTTCATTTACTGTCTTCTGTAGAATATTCTTGATCTATTTATTTGATGTTTTTGCTTGGCCACTTGTCTGAGGATGGTTTGGAGTAGCAACATTATGATGGATTCCATGACTTGTTAGATATAAGTGAAACTTCTTATCCGTGAAATGTGTTCCTCCATCACTTATCACCATCCTTGGAGTTCCAAATCTTGGAAATATTATCTCTTTGAACATCTTTCTGGAATGTCTTGCATCAGCTGACTTGCATGGCATGGCTTCTACCCACTTGGATACATAGTCCACTACCACCAAGATGTACATGCAATTCTTTGACTTCACAAATGGTCCCATGTAATCAATTCCCCAGACATCAAAGAGCTCTACCTGGAGATTGTTGGTGAGTGGCATGGCATCTCTTCAATTGATGTTCCCATGCCTTTGACATGATCCACATCTCCGGATAAAATCCTTGGTGTCTTTGTACATGGTTGGCCAAAAGAATCCACTCTGCCAAATTTTTCCATGAGTGCGGAATGCCCCATAATGCCCTCCATATGGTGCTGAATGGCACTTTTGAATGATCTGAATGCCTTCCTCCGCCGGCACACATCTTCTGAGAAAGCCATCTACACAGACTCTAAAGAGGTACGGTGGATCCCATATGTGGAGACGACTTTCATATATAAGCCTTCTTTTATTCTCCCATGGAGGCACATAACCTGCAACCATAAAGTTGACAATATTCGCGTACCAATGGTCTGATTTTGTTTCCTTGAATAACATGTTGTCCCATAGAGAGTCATTGATAGGTAGTTCCTACGAATTCTCAAAATATATTCTAGACAAGTGATCAGCAGCAGAATTTTCTACTCCTTTTCTATCCTTTATTTCCTTATCAAATTCTTGGAGTAGAAGAATCCATCTTATCAAGCGTGTTCTTAGTGAGCAAATATTTTAAAGAAGCATGAGCAGTGTAAACAATTACTTTTGCTCCTACTAAGTAAGATCTAAATTTATCTATAGCATAAACAACAGCCAGGAGCTCTTTTTCAGTAGTTGCATAATTAAGTTGTGCTCCTGTCATTGTTTTGCTAGCATAGGCAATTTCATGATGCTTTTTATCTTTAGATTGTCCCAAAACTGCCCCCAGAACATAATCACTAGAATCGCACATAATTTCAAAAGGTAAAGAGTAATCTGGGGTTGAATGATTGGTGCGGATATGAGCGCTTCTTTAAGGATATTAAAAGATTTCAAGCATGCGTCATCAAATTTAAAAGGAGCATCCTTAGCTAACAGACTAGTCAATGGTCTAGCAATATGTGAAAAATCTTTTATGAATCAGCGATGAAAACCACAATGACCAAGAAAGCTTCGGATTCCTTTTATGTTTACAAGCAGAGGTAGTTGTTCAATAACTTTAATTTTAGCTATGTCTACCTCTATACCTCTTTCAGACACTAAGTGTCCTAGCACTATTCCTTCTCTAACCATAAAATGATATTTTTCTCAATTAAGGACTAAGCGCTTTTGTTTACATCTTTGCAAAACCTTATCTAAATTTTCAAGGCAATCATCAAAAGTATTTCCATAAATAGAAAAATCATCCATGAAAACTTCCATAATTTCTTCAATTATATCAAAAAATATAGACATCATGCATCTTTGAAAAGAAGTAGGAGCATTACACAATCTAAAAGACATTCTACGATAAGCATAGGTTCCATATGGAAATGTAAAAGTGGTTTTACTTTGATCATCAAGATAAATAGGAATTTGGTGGTATCCAGAGTAACCATCAAGAAAACAAAAGAACGAGTGGTTAGCCAAACGCTCTAACATTTCATCAATAAAGGGTAGCGGAAAGTGATATTTCTTTGTGGCTTTATTTAATTTTCTATAGTCTATGAACATACGCCAACCCGTGACAGTTCTCTATGTAATTAATTCATTTCTTTCATTTCTAACAATGGTCATACCACTTTCTTAGGAACAACTTGAATACGACTTACCCACTCACTGTGCGGCATAGGATAAATGATCCCAGCATGCAACAGCTTTAAGACCTCTTTCTTAACGACCTCTCTCATCGCATTATTTAGCCTATATTAGGGCTCTCTAGATGGTGCAATTTCTAGATCAGTTGGGATGCGATGGGTGCAAAGAACAGGGCTAATGCCTTTAAGGTCTTGGAGTGAATATCTAAAAGCAGCTCGATGCTTTTCTAAAACAGTTATTAGGCGCAAAGATTCTTCTTGAGATAATTTATCATTTATGATTACTGGAGAATCTTGATCATTATTTAGAAAAACATATTTAAGACTAGCAGGCAAAGGTTTATGTCCAATAGAGGGCTTAGGTGGTTGTAGTAATTCATCGAGAGGTTCAGGATTGATGGGATCCTCATCTTCTTCTTCAATGAAGAACTGGGCATCATCATCTAAGTCTGGTTCATTTAATTCAAAATATAAGCTTTAATTTCCTCTGTTGGATCTGGAAAAAGAAATGACTCTTCCTTGGTTTTTAAAGAATGAATTATAGGTACGGAGATCTTAAAACTTTTTCCTAATCTAATATCTAGTTTTCCTGTTTAGCCTTCTTGAATAAGTCTCTCTATTGGTAAGCTATCAACACGTCAAATTCCCAAACATCAAAGATGTAGAAATTCAACAGGACTTGGACTCTATTAACAAAAATAGGAAAGGCACATATTACTCCTGAACTAGGAATAATGTGGCCTGAAAGACTTTTTAGCATTTTAGTTGTAGGGATTAATGCCATGTCTTTTAAAAATATTTTTTGCAAACATAGAAGAAATGATATTAACACTTACAACAGGGTTATAAAGAGCATCAAAAGGATCTTTATCAATTTGACATTTAAGAGTGACAGAGGGAGAATCTAAACGAATAAGGTCATATGAAAGTTCTAATTCTTCTAACCACTCATCACTCAAAACAAAGATTAATTCTTTTGTTGTCTCTTTAAAGAACTTTACCTCATCAGGATGAATGTAATTTAAAACTTTGGAACTATATCCTTGAGGTTTCATAATTACTTGACAGTTTAAGGTATTTCCATAATCATCAAAAAGTTTATCCTCAAAATGAAGCATAAAATCAGGAAGTGGAGCTATCTCCTTTTCTTTTTTAGATAGTTCAGGTTCTACACTAGCTAAAGGTTTAAAAGATTCACACAAAGGATCAAATTTAGCTAACTAAGTTTCTACTTCTATCAACTCTTCTTTTCAACAGGAAGATCATTTAAGATATTCATAAGAATTGTTTTAGCATGTGTAGCAGTGATATGCATAAAAGCTCCTCCAGCGGCCAAATTAAGATATTCTCTAGTTTTTTCATTAAGGCCTAGAAAGAAATGTTGCAAAAGCATAGGTTCTGGCAAAGCAAGACAAGGTCATGAATTCACAAAATTGTCAAAATGCTCCCAAGTCTTACCTAGCGATTTGTTATCTAATTGTTTAATGCCTATTATTTTCAAACGAAGTTTAGCGACTCTATCGATAGGAAAAAACTTAAGACAAAAGCTAGGACATAACGTTTCCCAATCTCCTTGACTACTCCCAACATGACGCTTATACTGATGTTTGGCTTTTCTCGTTAGTGAGAACGGAAAAAGCTTCCAGCTTAACATTTCATTACTCATACCTTCAATGTGAAGACTTGAACATGTCTCTTCAAAATCATTTAAATAGGAATAGGGGTTTTTGATAGAATTGCCAGAAAAAGTATATTCCTGAATTAAGTGAATTAACCCCGGGCGTAGTTCATAGCAAGATGATGTGATAGGTTTAGATGATTCTACTGGCTGCAAACTTAAACCCGATGGTGCTCCAAATTGATATAAAAGTTGAGGTGTGGATTCCATTTAAAAAGGTAAGAACAAAACAAGAAAGTAAACAAAGATATAAGTATAATACAATATTAAGCTAAACTTAAAGTCAATCTCAAAGAAGAAACAACCGTTCTCTGGCAACGACGCTAGAAGTGCTTGTTGGTATTTCTTAGAGCACACGAGTAAATTAATTATCCGCGAGCGCACAGATAAACACCGCTGTAGCACTTCACCAAGATAACCTAGTTTTAAATATCGAACCCAAAGGAATAGTGTATGAGGAATACTAAGTTTATATTAACTTAACCCGTTTCATAAACAAGTATGGATAACTATCGATAAGAGGAGAAAGAACCAAGGACTGTCTAGTTCTAGTCATTTGGTAAGCATTATCCTTTATGATCTTTAAGGGCGATGACTTAAATAAGAGCAGAAAATAGAGTTCTCTCCTACTAAGCACCTATATGCCTGCCAAACCTATTACGGGAATGTTAGGGTTGAAAGTCGAGTGGCGCGCTGAGGCTGTATGGAATCTTAGGGTTGAAAGTCAAGTGGAAGAGGAATGAATGGCAACTTGGTGAATACACAAGCTCGGCTAAATCGACTAAAAGGAAGAAGGCACTTGCAGTTTTAGGAATGAAATGAATTTCATCCCAAAATTGGGGGGCATGTGTTAACACCATATTTTTGCATGACCAAGTAAATATGGGTGGGTCCTGATGATAGAGAGAATATGTTGAACAGGTGGACCCAGAAGGTTGGTCAGGGAAACTAACTTGAAGAAGATCACGCGTATCGGCTGTTGTGATACGCCTAGTGGGCTGCGCCAAGGATTGAGGCCCAAGTCATCTGAGTTTCCTTATTTCGGCCAACGACTGGATTAGACTAGGGTTAGCGCTATGTCTATAAATAGCAAGGTCAGAATAGTTGTAGAGGACATCCAATCAATGAAATACACAACTACGTATTTTTTCGGCCACCGGCCAACCCTAGGAGTAGGAGTAGAGTCAATTTCGGTGAACCTTTGATGGACCAGGCTGCATCGACCAAATCGACCTCCTGTTTGCTTGTAAGTCTAGCCTTGGTTCATGTCTCATTTGTACGGCTGTATTGTGTAACTCGTGCAAGCTCGGTATGAGCTAGTTATCAGTTTGAATCTATTGTTCATGGGGCTGCATTGCTTAAATCTCACATGAATCATGGCTTCAAGCTAGTTATCGACTCTATTAGATTGGCGATCTAATAGATTCATTAAGTTATCGATATTGTCTATTATGCATTGTTTAATCTATTGCTACAATATCTTGCCCAATCTCAACTAATGGATTGGTCTACAGTTTATCTTCCATCTGGATCTATTGTCTCCATTGTTTTACTCTTATACTTACCGAGGCAGTAGATCTAAGATCCTATCGGCTAATCCCTTGGTTGCGATTGTCACATGTTGCGGGTTCAAGACATATGCTTGGTCATTAGATTGGTTTGAGAGTGGTTGGATCTAGTTCAACATACCTGGTATGGTTGCATCTACCGGACCCCACTGCCATGTGCGTTGGGCTATATCTGTCCAAACTTGGATCCGTCCGACGCTAAGCGTATGGATCTTGTTCAAGCCTCATGGATCCCATATCAGCTAATATAGCCGATCTGGTTGTGCTTCATTCATATGATGCATGTACTTTGATGTCTCAATCTGTTAGATCTATTAAATGTACTGGATGTGGCTTGGTTTGTTTACTTTTTTGGTTGCATGGAAACATCCCAATGCTAGTACACATGCCAGGTTATCAGGTTAACTGTCATCATGGTTGAATGGGAACACACCTCTATTGATGGTTAATCTTTATCTGATACGTTTGGTAAACCTGATGGTTTGGGTCGATAATGTTGCGTGTATTGCATCCTTACTTTACCATCGTGATATGATCGGCTAATTATGCACTTTGTACCTGATATCTTGTGAAAGCCGTTTATACATTGTTACTATGCTTTACACCATTTGGAGTTGACTCTTTAGTCAATATCCTTCACTCATTCAGCTATGTGAGAGCCGCACATTCATAGAACTGTCTGGCAAACAACCGGTAGGTTCCATAATTTGATATTTCACTTCCTTGTCAATTGCAGGTCAAATTGACTGGCATGCCTGAGATCAATCCCCGCAGTGGCCTGAGTCGCTTTAGAGGTTTAGGAGACCAAGCTCTGCTGCTGCATGGTCTCCACAGGCCTTGTGCGGTGCTGATGCCAGAAGACCCCATTTTTGGCGTCAACACATTTTGGCACACCCAGTGGGACCACAATCTCCAACCATGGACAACACTCACGTGTTCAATCTGAATGAGGAGGTGCTCAATGACGAGCAGAGGCTATAACTCTAGGATGCGCTGGATTCCTTCAAAAGCAAGTGTCTGTTGTCCTTCAGCAAAACCCGGGACGACGCGAGGCAGACAAGACCTTTCCCGTACATACTCATGTACGGGGACGAAGATCCATGAGTCAGCCTCTAGCACAACCTCATGTAGGAGACCATCCACAAGGCTATGTCTTCCACATTCGCAAGCCACAGTGAGCTGTTTGCCGACTGCCTGCAGAACGCCGTAGCAGGAGTCCTTGGCCTACAGTGAAAGCGCCAGGCCTTCTCCATGCCAAGGGTCGGGGATCACCACTACTAGAGAATTTAATTTGCATAGCACTTGGGAGTTATTAACCATGGCAGTCAAACCTATAAACCGCCACGGTTAATGCTTGGATTAACTATGGCGGTCATTTTTATTAACGGAGGTGATTAAAAAAACCGCCTCGCAAAATTCATTAACCGTGGCGGTTACCATAGAACAGCCTGCCACCAGAAATGACCTAATTAACCAAGGCGGGCTACTTATAAAGGCCTGCCTTGGTTACTATTTTTCGGCCCAAAAGGCCTAGACGAGGCCCGATAATGCTTCACAGTATATAAACGCCAAACCCTAGCTCTCTCTCCCTCCCATTCCCTCACTAACCACCTCCCTCCCGTCCCTTTCTCATTCCTGCGTCCTCCCTCTCTCTCCCTCCCTCTCTCTCCATCCCTCTCCAATGGTGGCAGCTCCTGCGTCCTCTCTCTCTCGCTCCCTCTCCAATGGCGGGCGAGGCTTGGACGGTCACATCGGGCCGTCCAGGGTGGGCGGCGCGGGCGGCGCGCGACCGCGCGAGGCGGCTGACCACGTGATGCGGCGCGAGGGTGGCGCGCGACCGTGGCGCGCGAGGCGCCAGTGCGACCGCGTCGCGAGGAAGGCGCGCGAGGCGGCGGCGCGACCACGTCATGAGGGTGGCGCGCTAGGCGGCGGCATGACCGCGGCACGAGGCCGGATCCGTGGCTGGGGTGGCCGGATCCATCATCGGGGTGGCCGGGGCGGTGGCAACGCCTGGATGGGCTCGATAGGCTCCCGTTCCTAGGGATTCTTTTTTTTTTGATTGATTAATCATGGTAGTTAGAACAACCCGTCTTAGTTAATCCGGTATTAACCATGACCTTTTATCGGTGGCGGTTGGGTGTACCCGCCTCCGAAAAAGAAAAACAACCGCCTCCAAAAATAAATTCTGTAGTAGTGCACACTTCTACAAGCAAGTCTCCAGAGGGTCCGTTCTCCGGATCCCATTATGACACCCTGTGTCAAGCTTGCATTAGGATCATCATTAGCCTCTAAGCATAAGCATTGCATTGCATTGCATTCATGTTCGGCATATGGCATCATTTCATGTGTATGACTAAATATTGTGGGAATTAGAAATGAATAGGAGTTTTATGCTCTTGCCTTGTTTAAACTTGAGTAGTAAATTTTGTTTAAATATTGAATAATGAGTAGAGTGCTTTTCGTGTTAACCACCTTGTCTAATTGAGCTTAGTTTAAAGATT
Source organism: Microstegium vimineum (assembly GCA_022036555.1). Lineage (NCBI taxonomy): Eukaryota > Viridiplantae > Streptophyta > Magnoliopsida > Poales > Poaceae > Microstegium > Microstegium vimineum. The sequence goes on along the minus strand of CM039119.1, from coordinate 32,070,305 downwards.
GAAAATTACAGCAATTCTTTTCATTAAAATGGGTTAATTAACTTAAAGCTAGAACCTTTTAAAATAATGGTTTTCAAGAAATATGGCCTACAAGAAAAATGTAGAGAATATTATTTTGAACAACTTTGGTTTCAGCCTCAAACCCTAGTTTTGAGTTTTTGAAATTCTTTTTGAATAAAATTAGTTTGAAACAAATTAAAAGAAAAAGAAACGGAGCAAACCTGGAATGGGCCAGGGTGACCCATTCGGCCCAACCGGCCTTTAGCCCGCGCCGGCACCCGTGCGCCAGCGCTCGCCCTCGCACTCTCCCGTGCGTGCCCGACCACTCAGCTCGCGCCGCTCGCTGCCACACTACGCTGACCACAACAGTTGCCCACTCGCCACCTCTGCTCACACTGCGGACCGCACCGCGCCGTCGCGTTGCCGGTTGCCGCACACGCCAGCGCCCCGACCAGAACCCCGCCATGTCTTGATCGCAATCGAGCGCGTACAAGCGCTAACGGAACCAGGACCAAGAGCGCACAGACCGCATTGCGTTCGCCCTCTCGCCGCACGCCGCTGCACACTGCCGCCATCGTGTCAAGGCCCCATCGGCCTCGCCGCTCGGCCATGAACGCGCAGAAGGGGACGTACACACCCACTCTCCCTCTCGCACTCGCATCCGCTCGCTCGCTCGCACGCTCTGCTCCGCTCTTGCCGTGCCGAGCGCAGAACAGCCGCGACCACCCCCTTCCTCGCCTTGCCTCCATCCGACCTTCTCTTCTCGATCCACCTAGAACACACCTTTTTCTTCATGCTGCACATGCCACGCTCGCCCAAGCTCTGCTAGCTAAGCCCCACTCACACCGGAACGCCGACGCCGTTCCTCGGCTCCCAGTCGCCACCACCGTTGCCGCGTCGCGTTCACTCCTCTCTCGATCACCTTCGCTGCCTCCATCTCCGTGGTAGCACCACCAGAGGTAGTCAAGGTGAGAACGACTACGCGCTCGCACCCATTCACCCTAAATCACCATCACACCAAGCACCATGTGCCATGGCCGCCGCCGCGGAGCTCGCACGTGGCCGGGACTCCTCGGAGCTCATCTGGCTCAACCAGCACCCACGTTGCACTCGTCACGCCATCGCGTTGCTCACGCGCGCCCTCGCCAGGCCACACACCGCTGGCAGCGGCATCGCCGCGTCGCACCGCCGCACTACGCCGCCACCGCACGTCGCCGGCCAGCTACGCTGCCGCGCTGGTTCAACCAAGCACACCAGTCTCTTCGCGACATCACCCTGAGCACGCCACGGCCAAGCTCACCGCCGGCGAGAACGCGTTGGTCAGCGTGTTGCTCTGCTTTCTGCTCACTACCAAGTGGACCCGGGTTGATCGCGAGCCCCGCATGTCAGCCGCTCACACTCACTAGGCCAAGCCCACGCACTATGCACCTTGGGCCCAATTCTAAAATACAATCCTTTTATTCGTTTTCAGTCTTTATATGCATGCTTGTTTATTTTATATCTAGTGTTGTGCTAATCAAATATGATGAAATAAATTTTGTTAGTCTCTATAAATAAAGATCTTTCTATTAAAAATGTAAAAGTAATTTTTGGAGAATGTCTTCAGTACCAATGATTAAATAGTTCCTTTCTGCATTTATTAAAGGTTAAATGTTTTCCTGTATGAAATGACCAAATAAAAATGTGAAGTTTTTATGATAGCTCTGCCATCCTTTGTAGAAGCTAGTAAAAATATGTTATGCCATGTTTCTGTGTAGAAATTAATTAATATCTATTAAAAAGTGTTTCTGCTATTTTCTTAGATAAATTCCTGTGGTAAAACTGTGCAAAGATAAATCATGAAACTTTTTCTGTAGTCTCTGTATATCATGATCTATCTGAGAAAAATATGTTTTGTGGTATGTTGTATGGCAGAAAAGATACTTGTAGTTCAAGCGCTCTTTTATGGGGTTTTCTTTAGAAAATCCTATAGAAAATAATCTAGGTATTCTGATCATGGAATTTTCTTGATAAATAAGTTTTTGAGTAGAGAGCTTGGTAAAAATACTAAATAACATCTTTCACCATGTTAGACAGTAGGTCCAGTGTAAAGTGATTTTTCTTCTTTTAAAATCATCCTTTTGTAGCTGCTATTTGGTAGCTTTGCTATGGGTGAAATTTCTGCAGTAGGATCCAATAGACTTGCTCTGTCCTCTATAATTTTTGTAGATTTTTCTGAGTAGTCTATGGTAGGCTTGCTGTGTAAAGTGGAAACTAAGGTATTTTGTTTAATTCACCTAAAAGCAATTGTTGGGTGTTTAATTGTTGTGCAAGCATCCTCCCTACATCCATGGTTTAATTATATGCATTGTAAACATTTAGAGTCGATAGAGGAACCCCAGGTGCCACTTCCAGAGGAAGGAGTCCAGGAGGTGCAGGAGCTGAACGAGGAGTTCCCAGAGCTCGACACTAACCTTCCTGAGTGCTCTGATCACCAGCCCTCTACCTTCACTCAAGGAAAGCCCCGGAGTATCCTTAAGCCTCCCACCTTTTCAATATTAATTTACTTGAGTATTTTCTACTGTGATGCATTAGATGACAGGAGTTGATTGAATCCCAATTGATGCATTATCTTCCTTGATTATTGAATTACCTACCTTGTTAACGTATTAAATGAAAGTAAAAGCAACTTCTTAGCCTGCTTAGAATAAAGGGTTACATTTATCTTTATTTGTATTATCCCAAGGGGTAGTACCAGTCACGATTGGCTATATTTGCTATCGTAGGAAAGAACCAAAAGTAGTAATGAAATGCGGTCAATTGGAAGGCAAGGGCGCCAAGTGGTTTAGACTTGGGGGCAGTCCATCCGTTGGACCATATAGGTTTGTATATGATGGTGGCCCTCGTATATCTTTGAATGCGCCCTTTCACATAGGGGTCGTTTTGATCTTCGACCCCAAAGCCGCCTAGACTCTGTACGGGCCGTTCTCAGCCTACTGCCGCACCCTCTAATTTGGAGATACGACCTGCCTCGTGGTGGCCAACTGATTTCTCCAATTGGGTGGACTACACTGAGTTCGCGGCGGTACTACCTGGACTTTGTCGAATGGTGACCCAATGTATGGACCCAACAGGGAAAGTGTGGGTGTGTGTTAAAGGTAATCTTGCCAGCTGGTTGTATATCGATTTGAGTCGCCGTCTCCCACCGGATAGTGGGGGATTATGTTGAGCTTCACCACGGTACAACTCCATGTGACATCGATGATGGTTCTACTAAAATATTGACAAATGAACTTTATATGGTATTATCTTAATTGTTTGATTAGACCAAGTGAGTGCTCTAGTATAGGTGCAAAACTTAGAGATAAATAATAGGATGTAAAATGGCTGCTCCCTAATCTTTAAGTTCTTTTCATCTTGCTTGCGTTTCCATAAAAGTTAAGCTTAGCCAACTCCATATAAAGCCATGCATATCCTTGAAGTCTTTATTTTCAGTTAGACGGGTAAGTCTAGCTGAGTACATTCCCGTACTCAGGGTTTATCCCGTTGTTGCAGATGGCCAAGTATACTTTGGCTATTGTAAGCACTGTCTCTATCCTATCGAAGGAGAAGAGGAGTAGGCCCTAGGCAAGGCCTTCTACGAGCTCATCTTTTGTTGTTGACAGATATGGTCTAGTTGGCACCCCTAGTTATTAAAGTTGATTTTACCATGGAGTAAACTTTTGGAAACGGATTTGAAACAATGTTTCTTTTGGCCACATGTGTTGTGGCGTGATACTCATTCGCTATTTGAACCTAGTGTTGTAATAACTCTTTTTATTATCGTACCTTCAGTTTATTTTCGATTAAGTTCTTGTTTCATACGAATGTGCATACCTTAGTTTGCACGATCTTGGTCGGATATACGATTGAAAGAAATCTTTTGAGGTTTCCGGACTACCGGGATTATATGGGCTCAAGTACTCTAAGTGGCAGTTAATTCGGCTACTTTGGTACTTGATCTCTTATAATTTGGACGGTTCTGCCACACCCATAGAGTTAGTAGTGCACCCACTGGAGGAGGAGGCGACTTGCAGAGTGGACCGCAGCAGCCGATGGCAAATCCCAGTGTTAACGCATCGGCTACGCAATATGCCTCTTACGGCGCAAGGCTGGCTCCAGATTTCAGCACGTTGCCATTTCTTGGAGGTGCGGCATCCGGCGAAGTTCCTTCGGGGTACCACCACGCTCCCCACCACTATGCACCGGACATCCAAGAAGGACTATGGTGACTCGGTTCATCGTCAGCAAGCATCACCCCAGATTGATCAGCTGATGAACCAGGTGGCCGACATGGTGCAACGCTAATTCGGCCTGAACCCAAAAATCAGTCCATCGCCTACCGGAAGTTGTACCCTGAATGGTACGATCGGGTGGCTCTACCCTACAGGTATAGGGTGTCCGAATTCACCAAGTTCACCGGGACTAGCTAGGTATCAACCATGGAGCACATCAGTCAGTACTTGGTACAGCTAGGCGAGATAACCGATGAGCACACACTTAGGGTTCAGTTCTTCCCTCTGTCCCTGTTGGGTTCAGCTTTCTCCTTGTTCGCTTCCTTGCCATACCAATCCAATACTAGGTGGAAGGACCTAGAGAATAAGTTCCACCAATACTTTGACTCCGAGAGCATGGAGAAGGGAGTCATAGATTTGGTCGATGTTAGGCAGGGGAACAATGAGCTAGGGAGTAGTTACCTCTAGAGGTTCAGAGAAGTAAGAAATCAGTGATATCGACTAACGTTGTCTGACGCGGAGGTTGTTAGCATTGTTATTTGAGGTTTGATCCCGACGATCAAAGAGAAGATCGGGATGGATTGCTCAAGCCTGGCGGAGTTGACCAATAAAATTAACAATATTGAGGCCAACTACCGATACCCATGCTACAGTGGCAAGGCTTAGAAGACTGGCAGCGTGGAGCTAATCTCAGCAGAGGACATCACTGGAGCTATCGATAGCGACGACGAGTCCAACGAGATTGCCACCATAGAATGGGCCTGGACGAACTTGGAATACATGCCATGGGCAAAGGCCAAGACCACAGAGGGGGCGAAGAAATACAGTTTCGATGTTACAAAGGCCGACAGGATTTTCGATTACCTGCTCGACAAGGGGCAGATCAAGCTGATAGGAGGCTACAAGATCCCTTCGGCCGAAGAGATCAAGTCCAGAAGGATCTACAAATTCCATGGCACATATACCCACAGGACCCGTGATTGTAGGGTATTCTCAGACATGATTTAGAAGGCCATCACCTCAGGGAGGATTGGCGTGGAGAAGACTAAGGGTACCATGGGCATAGATGGCAATCCATTCCCTGCAAACATGGTGGCGCTGTCCTTTCCGATGAATATGGTCGCAACAAAGGCCAAGGAACTCATCACTGAGGAGGATGAGCAGCGCAAGGTGACAGACACCAGAAGGCAGGGAGCAGCTCAAAGGCACAAGGGAGACAAGGCAGAGCAAGATCTTCCTACCCGACATCGTCCTACTGTTTGGATCCTATTGAAAAAATGGAAGCATCAGAAGGAGAAAGAGTTAGAGCAACAGGAAAGGGAACATCGGGAACAACTCGAACGTGAGGAGGAAAGGAGGATCCAGGAGGAGAATGGGTATTATTGGGATTGTCCTTTCTTTATACACTGCTGGAATGTAGGGCTAAGGCTTCCTTCTCCAAACGGTTGTCTAGAGTGCAACAGTCAGTACCGAGGGTACCAGCAGTCGAGAGACAACCACCAATCCATACATCATAGGTTGAGTTACAAAACGGATCGGCACAAAAAATGGAGAACCTCCACAATCAACTAGGAAAGGAATTGGCTGACAAGGGCGCCACAAGTCAGAACCATGCGCCGCAAGAGGGCCAGTGGTGTCCTAGATGGATGACGAAGAAGCCCAAGGTGTGGCAGGTCAGGCAAGCTGGTGAGAAGGGCAAGAAAGCGACAGCGTCCATCTCTACTATCTTCATGTTGCCCGCCGAATTCAGGCCTGATGATCAGCAAGAGGAATCTGACAATGAGGAAACAGAGGTGGTTGTAGCCCAATGGATCTATCAGATGGACAGTGCTACCTTCGAGAAGCCAGAGAAGTATCTACATCTAAAGGTCCTCTATGTGAAGGGGTTCATGGATGGAAAGGCCCTGACCAAGATGTTGGTCGATGGGGGAGCGGCCATCAACCTCATGCCGTACTCGACGTTTAGGAAGCTAGGGAGAAGAATGGAAGATTTGAGCCTGACCGATATGGAGCTGACGGATTTCAGCAGTAACATATCGACCACAAAGGGAGTTATATGCATTGAGCTAACCGTCAGAAGCAAGAGTCTACTCACTACCTTCTTCATGGCGGATACCAAGGGCACGTACAACCTGCATCTTGGGAGAGACTGGATACATGCCAACTGCTGCATCCCATCCACTATGCACTAGAGTCTTATCCAGTAGATTGGAGATACTGTGGAGGTGGTGCCAGCAGACTCGTCAGTCAGCATCACTTATGCAGGTCAGAACGGATGGAGCTTCGAGGACATGGAGTTCTTCTCTGGGAAGATACACAACGGGGACATCTTCAAGATGAACGAGGACGGTCAACATCTAGTTCAAGTGATCGGCTCTAAGAGCGTGAACTAGTGTCACCACTAATGTAACGACAGACAACTAATGTAATACACATCGCCTCTAGCAGAAAAAATAGCCAACAGGCGGTTGGCAATAGCCGATGCGATACGCATCGCCTTTAGAGCAAAAAAAGAGTATGTATGCGCAACATCAAGCAAAATATGTGGCTATGAAAAAAGTCCGGCACTCTCAGGCACAGAGTTCTGCCAGCTGGCACAATCATTTGAACCCAAGTTTATTGACATGCAGACTATGTCTTACTCCAGGGACAGATGAGCTAGCAGTTCTTCCATAGATACTACTTCGGCAACCGCCTTCCCCATCGACTCAAAGTTGTCTAAAGTATCAGGGAAGATGTCCCTGGTGCGGGCGTTGACGAAGCGGGAGGTTACCACATCATAGAACTCTACGCCGGTGACCTCTGCTGCCGCCAAGGAAAAGGAAGCTCCATGGGAGACGGAGTAGAAGATCAGCTCCCGAATGCGCGCCGGCATGTCGTTCAGGCGGTCCTCCAGCGTCGACCCGTGAGCATGGAGGACGTCCGCCACCGCATTGATGGCGGACGCTAGCTCTGCCACGCATAAAGGAATCAATAAGTAGAAGAAGAAGAAGTCATGAGGTGGCATGGAAGAAATAAGCAAGAAGCTTAATCGGCTAAGCGGTCTAAATGAGTCATATCTGAAGTCAAGAATATACCATCGGCTCTGACCAAAGAAGACCCGAGAAGCATTTTAGCATGGTAAAGTGAAGCCTTCATCTTCGCCAGCTCCTCCTCTAGGTGGGAATGCTCTCGTTGTCCTTCTGCGGGTGAAGCATCTATGCCCCATTGGTTTAGGCGATTAACGACAATGCTAGATCACTATGACTAACGTGTGTTTCGCAGAGGCAAAAGTATTTGAGTTAGGTCATATGTGATGAATGTGAATGGGCTTAATGGTATTCATGCCCCCAAGATGGAATTCGTTTTTGGTTTCAAAGGATGAAGCTACAAGGTGAAGACTAAGCTAGTTCTTAGTGCCACAAGGTGTGAGAAGGGCACTAAGTATAGACTAGGGCTTTGTTTTTCCTTTGAACGTACTATTAAGGGTGGTATGAGGTTAGTAGCTTGACCTAGGAGAGTTTGAGAATGTTGGTGTATGCACATTTATCACAACCTGCCCTAGAGACCCTACAAATATCCCTTGAGATGGTAGGAGCAAAACCCCTTCAAGAGACTTGGTGAAAAGGGGTGAAGAAGGGGCTGAAAGAGGCTCCGAACCAGTTTGCCCAGGAGGCGTCGGACCATTGGAAGAGGTCCGACGATCCTGCCTTAGGCAGAGTTCTGTGGAAAGAGCTCCGGACCACCTGTCCGGAGAGGCTCTGGACTAATTTTGATTAGTCCGGTGGCCTTGGAGTTGTGAGAGAGCCAGAGCAAGAGCTCCAGACTAGTCCAATGAATTGGCCGACGGCTAGTTCGATGGTACTTAGAGGAATTCCATTCCTATGCAGTAAGTACCCAGGCTCCGGACCAGAGCTCCGAACCAATGCTCCGGATCAATGCAAGTGGTCCGAAGGTCCCTGGTACAGTGCAGTTTGGATCTGGTTGTGTGCTCTGGACCAGAAGTATTGCTCCGACGGTCTAGTCCCCGGCCTAGTCCGGTGGCTTCGCAGAAAGTGCAAAAAGCACAAAACGGCTAGTTGGAGAGGTAGGGACTATTTATAGTTGTTCATCTCGTCCTAATTAGCTCTCTTGGCCATTGTTTCACCTGGAGGAACCTTGAGAGATTTCTTGGAGATCCAAGGGCCTAGTGAGGAAGAGATTTGAGAGATCCATTGGTGTTCTTCCTCCCTAGGGTGATTAGGAGTGAAAAGTGTGCATCCATCCACCTTCCTAGACTTTAGTGGGTCAAGTGAAGGTGTTGTGCTTGTTACTCTTGGTGTTCGATAGTGTAACACCCTAGGTGTTAAGCTTGCATTGCATATCATTTCATGAGCATGAGCACAAGCATCATTGCATTCATGCTTTTCCATGATCACATGCAATGATAACCCTAGTGATCACTTTGTTTAACCACCTTGAGGTGATTTGGATCCTAAAATAACCTAATTGGCCAATTAAAGCTGAATTGGGGGCTGTTTTAGTTCTCTAAAATCGCCTAAGTCCTAACTGACTTACAGTTTGAATGTTGCTATGTTTGAATGCTTGTAGTTTGAAATCTAGGCAGTTTCAGTTCAAGCAATTTGCACCAAAGTTGTAGTTGGGCTATAGCTATACAACATTGTGCAACTGGTTGAAGCTAAGACGCAAGGATTAGAGAGTTAATCACGTTGCAAAACACGCTTTGGAGGGTGCTGAGTCAGGTTGGGTATGCTGAGCCACCTCAGTACTACTGGACTCAGGAGCCGCTTGGGAATGCGCAGTTGTACACAGTGACTGACTATTCCTGAGCATACCGAGGCACCTTTGTGGAGGAAGTGGACCGCTAAGGCCATTGCCAGCAACCCTTGGGGAGGAGCTCAGTCTGCAGCTCTGACCATTCTGAGTCAGATCCATTAGGAGCACAGTGGAGAGCTGGACCACGGTGCAACAGAGACCTTTCCAGAGGATAGCCCTAACACCATGGCCTGGTATCAGGAGTTGAGAAATCCCTTGGTCAGAAACAGGGATAAGAGAGCCGGTAGTTCAGGACCGGCTATGAGTGCTATGCATGCAGTGCTCAAGGCTTTCTTTGTCAGAGAGGACTCCTATGTGTTCAGCATGGCACGCCTCAAGACCAGTGAGATGTTCCTACAGGGAGTTGGTAGGGATAACCAGCGTCTGATGAGGGTAGCTAAGGAGGAACAGGACGAGAGAGATGCAGCCATACTTAGAGAGGAGGCAGCTGAGGCTCGTGAGCGTATGCTTCGCCACCAGCAGGTGGTGGGGAACATCGCTTACCACCGTCGTGATGCAGACTGGAATGGGCGACTTCAGCAGGCCCATGACTAGATCCGAGAGCTACAACAGGAGATCCACAGGCTCAACAATGTGATCAACCCTATCCCTCCACCCGTTAGACCAAAGGTAGATCCAATAGTGATCTATGCCGACGACAACCCCGAGACTGAGGACGAGGAGGAGGAGGATCCCTAGGAGCTTGAGCTTGTTGATGACAGCGACGATGAGGGTGGCCGTCTATCAGGGATGGACACTGACCGCGACAACTAGGATAGCCTGCTTACGCTAGTCTTTAGTTGTCTTTTGCGTTGAGTAGTTTGACCTTTTGTTGTTGCATGAGAGACAAGATGTTGTGTAACCACCATGACTTAAGTCCAGATGTCTAGCACTTTTGGCTTGTATGAATGCTTTCATGGTACCAAGTATGAATGGATGATGATGTGTTGTTAGTATGAATTCTTTTATGCCCTATGTGGATTTAAGTTATCTCCTTTTCAGTGATTTACTAAGGCATAATCATGATTCATCTGCAATTACTCAAATCTCATTACTTCTTGCTATCAAATTCATGCAGATGCCTGCCAACACTCGCTCCCGTGGCTCTAGAAGTGGTGGGAATCACCGTGACAAGAATGAGGCTCCTTTACCGCATCCACCACCACCACCACCACCGCTTACCCCGGAACAGTTCATGGCTCAGTTCATTGGTGGGCAGCACAACATTGAAGAGTTGCTTCGTGAAGTTGCTTGCAATAACCAGAACCAGGGTAATTGGGATCCTCAGGCAGGAAATCAGTTCAGCACTTTCAAGGATTTCTTGGACTCCAAGCCGCCGATCTTCAAGGAGGCTAAAGAGCCACTCCAGGCTGATGAATGGCTGAATACCATGGAGCAGAAGTTTCGCTTGCTCAAAATGACTGAAGAGTTAAAGGCAGAATATGCTTCGCATCAGTTGCAAGGACCGGCAGGTATATGGTGGGCTCATCATCGCACCACATACCCTGCCAATTCTCTAGTCTCTTGGAATCAGTTCAAGACAGCCTTCAGAGGGCACTACATCCCACTGGGTCTGATGAAGATGAAGGCAGAAGAGTTTCTGAAGCTCACTCGGGGTACCAGGACCTTAACGGAGTACCTTCATGCTTTCAACAACTTGGCTCGTTATGCTCCCCAGTTTGTTGACACGGATGAGAAAAAGATTGATAGCTTCAAGAGAGGTCTAGGAACCAAGCTAATGAAGACTCTTGCTAACTCAAATCGCACCAACTTCAATGAGTTCATCAGTGATGCTTTGACTCAGGAGAACCAGAACAACCTGCACGCTGTAGCTAAAGGTCGCAAGAGGGCGTTTGAGGGAAGCTCGTCTCAGCAGAGAGCTCGTTTTGTCAACCATAATGCTTATTGTCCTCCAGTGGTAGGAGCTAAGTTTAGGCCTCCACAGAAGAAAGTTCCAGCTAAAGGTGCACAACAGAGTCAGTATCGCAAGCCTTACACCATTGCTCTTCCAAAAGGCAGCCTAGGGCAAGGCAGTTCTGGAACTCAGAAGGCCCCAGCTTATAATGCACCATGCTTCAACTGTCAGCGTCCAAGGCACTTTGCTAGAGAATGCCCTCACCCAAAGAAGAATCATGCCTATCAGGGGCGCATGCACTATACCACAGTGGAAGAAGTACCACAAGGAGAACCCGTCACAGCTGGTATGTTCCTTGTAAACCATCATCCTGCATTTGTGCTGTTTGACTCAGGATCTTCGCATTCGCTTGTGAGTAAAGCTTTTACTATTAAGCATGGCATGAGCATATCTGATTTCGATGTTGAAAGGTCCTAGATGGCTAGAGGGGGGGGTGAATAGTCTAATAAAAATTCTACTGTTGACACCCTTTTTCGGCACGTGTCAAATAAACTAAGACTTGTGTTGATCGGTGGCTGTTTTCTATCGGCATCGGAAAGTTATCAGTCGAGTTTGCCGTTGAGAAAGAATGTTGCAGGAAAGATAAGTTTGTTGCCGATGGGGGTTGGATGATTCTTGCCGATAAGGGTTAATTGGTGAAGTCAAGCCACCAGAACTGCAAAGTTGTCGATGCCGATTGCCGATGAGGAGATGTTGCCGATGCCGATTGCCGATGAGGAGATGTTGCCGATGCCGATTGCCGATGAGGAGATGATGCCGATGGGCATGGAGTGCAGATGGGCACAGAGTCATGTGGCGGTTGATGTCACCAGAAGATTGCCGGTGGCTAAAGAAGGAAGTCGCAGATTGAAGGAATCTGCCGATGGAAAGTTTTCATCGAGGAAAAGATATAAGGAAACTAGTGATTTTTATACCAGTATTGTTATAGTAGTTTGAGTCCGACTCTTGCATGAGTTGTTTGTTTCCTTTAAAATAGGGGTGTCTGTTTGGGAAAATAATATTGTTATTTGGGTCCGACCCCTGCGCGAATCAGTTATTTCCTTTAAAGTAGGAGTTTTGTTTAGGAAAGGTACGAGTCGTGTCTTTGTACAACTCTCCATGCGGGAGTATAAATATGTGCCCAAGGGCTGCGTGTAAAGAGATATCAATCAATCTATCAAACAAATCAATTTACTCTTATCCTACTTTTACTGCAATTTATCCTTTTTGCATTAGTCTTAGTTTATCTACGAGTTCTTCAAGCTTCGACGGGCTGCATCATCTTGATCTCCGTCAAACCCTTGTAAGTTCCTCGTAGGAGTACCTCTGAGCTTTGACATCTGAGCGCATCGTTGTTGTCTCGTTCAGCTCTGCTCTAGTTATCCTGATCAAGTCTGAGTCTTGGCATCCGGGCGTATCACCGTTGTCTTGTTCAGATCTTGTTCTAGTTATCGTCCTTGTCGATTAACTGGTCAAATCGACTGGCACACCCTCAGAAATCAAATTCGGGTAATAGCCCGAGGTGTTCACAGATCCTGACGCTTTTTGTGTCAACACCTCTTTTGGCACACTCGGTGGGACGCGATTATACAAATTATACATCTATCGTGGGTGATCATACCGATGTTAACCAAAGGAACGTCATTGAAGTCTCCAAGGCCGATCTAAAAGATGATCAGAGGCTGGCTATGGAGCGGGCTATGGAGGAGTACGAACAATTGTATCTGAAGTCCTTCAGCCTAAGCAGGAGCGGCGAAGCCATCCAGAAGCAGGATCCGCCGTTGCCACAGCAGATCACGTTTGATGCCAATCCTGGTAAGTTACAAGAGATGGTTAATTCTGCCTTGAATCAAGCATTAATTAGCCACTCCAATGTGCTGTCCAATACTGTCTACAATGCTGTTATGCAATCATTCAAAGAAGGACATGCACCTAAATATGTTGGTCCAGCGTATCATCAACCTGGATCGGCATCTACAAACCCATTGGCAGCCCCAATGACGTCTTCCACTCCCGTGGATCCGTCTGCCGATGTGACTACACCACCAAGACCAAGTCCTGAAAGAGTCATCAAGCTTAGTGCAGATCCGGTGGTGTCGGCAATGTCAGGACCTGCTATCCAGAGTCATCCAGCGCCTGCCAACTGGTGGGGTTACGGTATGCCTTCAAATCCATCCGCTGGTTCTAATCTTGTGCAGGGAGATAGTTCAGTTTGGAAGGGCTCTATGGCATCGGCAATGCAATCGCAGCCGGTAATCCCTATGATGCATTATTCTACGTCCTCTCCAACTGTGCAAGTGCCATCAGAAGATTTTCAAGTGATTCCTAAAATACCTCTGATGCCACCATCGGCAAGCTCTATGCCGATGCAACAGAACATAGCAGCTGGAAGTCAACCTATGCTGATGAATCCTCAGGCCAGGGTACTAGCACCTCAAGGTAACCAATTTGTTGACTACTCTAAGATGCAGGAGCAGCAGGTGCCAGTTAGCTATCAGCCATCGGTAAGTCACATGTCGATGATTTACAATCCTGGATGGACTAACCAACCGCCGGTTCAACAGTCTGGCGCACCAATGTATCAGTATGGGAGTCCATCAAACATTTAGAATGGAGCATCGGTACAGCAGCCGATGAATTCAATGCCTCAATATAATCCAGTGAATGTGCAACATTGCCCATCAGCAGGTCCGCCGATGCATAACGTCCAGATGACTGGTGTTGCGCCCGTGCCAACTGTTCCAAGTTATATTCTACCAGGACCTGAAGGGGCGCATCAGCCGGCTCCACCAGTCAACAACCAGCCAATGAGTCGGCAAGAGCAGGATGCATACTGGACCGATAAGATCGCCGAAGTAATGAAGGAACAATTCGGCATCAAACCCAAGGTCAATACATATTCTTATCGGACCCCGTATCCTCCGGCATATGATTCGATTCCTCTCCCAAATCGGTACAAGGTCCCGGATTTTACCAAGTTCTCTGGCCAAGATGACACGGCAATGATGAAGCATATCAATCGCTTCATTATCCAGTGTGGAGAAGCTGCCAGCAGAGAGGAACTCAGGGTGAGATTGTTCTCATCATCATTGTCTGGATTGACATTCACATGGTTTATATCATTGCCTCCAAACTCTGTAATCACATGGGCCGATCTAGAGAGGCAATTTCATAAATACTTCTTCGCTGGTATACATGAGAAGAAGATTACCAATTTGGTTAAGCTGAGGCAACGCAATGATGAATCGGTGGAAAACTTTGTTCAGAGGCTGCGAGATGTAAAGAACAAGTGTTACAGCCTGATACTTGATGATCAGCAACTGGCAGATTTGGCTTTTCAAGGATTACTGCCGCATATCAAAGATAAGTATGTGTCTCAAGAATTTGAAAGCCTAAGTCATCTGGTGCAAAGGATTGCCGATCAAGATGTCAAAGCCTTTGAACCCAAGAAGACTTGGAATAAGAAGGTGACCTTTGTTGGGCAAGAAGAAGATTCCAGGTCAGATGAAGAGCTAAGCATTGGTGCGGCCGAATGAGTGAAGGATAAGAAATCAGTGTCTTGTCCGTTTGGCCAGAAGGAAGCTGAAAGGTTCACCTTTGACATTACCAAGGCCGATAGGATGTTTGACTTATTACTTTAAGAAGGGTGAATCAAGTTTGCGCCTAACCAAGTAATTCCATCGGCCGAAGAGCTCAGGAAGATCAGGTACTGCAAGTGGCACAATGTAACTTTGCACAGTACCAATGACCGCAAAGTATTCAGGCAGCAATTGCAGTCAGAAATTGAATCTGGACGAATCAAGTTTGAAAATTCTAAAGTCCAGAAACCGATGAAGATTGATCAGCACCCGTTTCCTAATAATATGGTGGAAACTAGTGGAAAAACTAAAGTGCTGACATCGGAAGCTGCCAGGAAGAGTGCATCGGTAGATCTCAGCCATCAAGTGACTGAGCGCGATGAGAGGAGGTTTGCCGATGACAGAAAGGGCAAGAAAGTTGCCGATGAAGGTAGCAATGCCAAGAGGGCTCCTGGTGTTATAATCACACATAAGCAGCCAAGGCAAGAGTATCGGCAATCATGAGAGGAGCAATATTGGCAGGAAGAAGAAGAATACCAAGAGTGGCTTCGGCATAGGGACCACTGGAAGTGTCCCTTCTTTGTTCACTGTTGGGAAGAAGGCATCAAGCTACCTACTGCCGATAATTGTCCTGAATGCAATGGGTACTACACTACTGATCGGTCAGGTAAGAAACCTTGTTTTGATGATCGAGCATCCAGGTATGCTGGGCCGCTCAGAGAGAAGAAGTCGGCACACGACTGACTAGGGGGCAAGCTCAGCGCGCATAGCAGGCTTGGCAGGCGTATTGATCAAGAGGAGCTTGAGGAGATGGCCAATGCAAGAGTGCCCGATGAAGAAGTGCTCTCCAGAGATCCAAACATTGGGAGAAGAGCCGATGCAAGCAGTGAAAGGCAACATCAGCCCGTGTGGAAAACCAAGCTCCCTCAATGGTGCCCTAAGGGTCTGACAAAGACTCAGAAAAGGAGAATTCAGCGTGAACGCCGAAATGACCTGTATGACAATGAGAATCCTTCAAAGGAAAAGCAGTGGAGGCCAAAGCACAAGGATAGGGATCCATCGGCAGAAATTAATATGGTCGTCATATTGCCGATGGAGTTCATGGCGCCTGTCAGCGATGATAAAGAAACTGCAGAGATGGTGCAATTGGTCTTGGATCCGATGGCAGCTGTCTTTGAGAAGCCTGCCGATGATGAGAGGCAGCACCTGAGGGCTCTGTTCGTTAAGGGCAAAGTGGATGGACAACCTGTGACAAAGATGCTGGTGGATGGTGGGGCGTCGATCAACATAATGCCATATGTCATGTTCAGGAAGCTTGGAAAAGGCGACCAAGACTTAGCCAAAATGGACATGAAGCTCAAAGATTTTGAAGGCAATGTGTCACCAGCTATGGGGGCCGTATGTGTTGAGTTAACCATCGGCAGCAAAACTTTGCTGACGACATTTTTTGTAATCAGTGGCAAAGGTACTTACAATTTGCTCCTAGGAAGGGATTGGATCCATGCCAATTGCTGTATTCCTTCCACCATGCATCAAAGCCTTGTGCAGTGGGTCGGAGACAAGATTGAAGTCGTCCGAAGTGAAACTCCATCGATCGTCGCATCGGCAGAATTGGAGACATACGAGCAAACCAGGTGCATATCAGGTGAAGCTTGGGACACAGAGTTCCTCAAAGTTGCCGATTACCATATCACACCGATCCAAGTAGTCGGTCCTGAAGAAGAGTTTTAATGGATCGGTTCGCTGATGATGGAAAACTGGGACAGGGCTTCACATCCGCCGATGATTTGCTCGAGATAGACATTGGCAATGGTGGTAAACATAGGCCTACTTTTATTAGTGCTAAGTTAGATTCCCAATGTAAACAACAGTTAACCGATTTATTAAAGGAATACAAAGATTGTTTTCCTTGGGATTATACAGAAATGCCTAGTTTAGACCGATCGATAGTCGAACATCGGTTACCTATTAAGTCTGGTTTCCAACCACATCGGCAACCTGCACGCCGATGCAATCCTAATATTTTACCTGACATTAAGGCTAAAATTAAAAAATTAATTGAAGCTTGATTTATTTGGCAATGCCGATATGCTGAATGGATTTCTAATGTGGTTCCTGTTTACAAGAAAAATGGAAGACTTCGTGTTTGTATTGATTTTAGGAATCTTAACAAGGCTATGCCGATGGACGGTTACCCGATGCCCGTTGCCGATCTGCTGATTGATGCTACCGCTGGATATCAAATCATTAGCTTCATGGATGGTAATGCTGGATATAATCAAATATTCATGGCTGAAGAAGACATATCCAAGACTACTTTTAGATGTCCAGGTCATGTCGGTTTATTTGAATGGGTTGTCATGACTTTTGGCTTGAAGAATCCCGGTGCTACTTATCAAAGAGCAATGAATTTTATTTTTCATAAGTATATCGGCATGATAGTCGAAATCTATATTGATGATGTGGTGGTTAAATCTGGAAATTTTGAGAAGCATCTTGCTGATTTGCGAAAAATATTGGAATGCACAAAGGAGCATGGGTTGAAGACGAATCCGAACAAGTGTGCATTTGGTGTATCGGCAGGTCAGTTTCTGGGTTTTATGGTGCATCAAAGAGGCATTGGGATCGGTAGAAAGTCTATTGATGCAATTAACAAAGTGGTTGCTCCTACAAACAAAACTGAGCTGCAATCCTTGATCGGCAAGATTAATTTTATTAGAAGATTTATATCCAACTTATCTGGTAAGATTAAATCTTTTAGTCCATTGCTAAAGTTGAAAGCCGATCAAGATTTTATATGGAAAGAAGAGCAGCAGTTAGCCTTGGAGGAGATCAAGAAATATTTGGTGAACCCTCCAGTACTGGTTCCACCTCAACACGGGAAGCCTTTTAGGTTGTATTTGTCTGCCGATGACGGTGTTATCGGATCAGCCTTAATTCAAGAATTTGAAGGGAAAGAACGTGTGATATATTATTTGAGCAGAAGACTGGTAGATGCTAAAACCAGGTATTCGGCCATAGAGAGATTATGCTTATGTTTATATTCCTCTTGCATAAAATTGAGGCATTATTTATTGTCGGTTGAATGCACTGTTGTCTGCAAAGATGATGTGGTTAAGTATATGCTGTCGATGCCGATATTAAGTGGAAGAATCGGCAAGTGGATTCTGGCACTTTCAGAATTTGATTTAAGGTATGAATCGGCTAAGGCAGTTAAAGGTCAGGTGATGGCCGATTTTGTTACTCAGCATTGCAATATGGTAAATTCTGTAGAGATTGCTCCTTGGACTTTGTTCTTTGATGGATCTACATGCAAGGAAGGAGCAGGCATCGGTGTTCTCTTGATTTCACCCCGAGGACGGAAGTATGAGATTTCATTGCCGATTGTTGCTACATCAACAAATGATCAGGCTGAATATCAAGCTTTAATAAAAGGGTTGGAATTACTCAGAGAAGTGCGTGCCGATGCCGTTGAAATCTTTGGCGATTCTATGTTGGTGATCAATCAATTGACTGGGGTATATGAATGCCGAAGTGAAGTGTTGATTGCGCACCGTGAGAGATGTTTACAATTATTGAAAGAATTCAAAGAATATCGCCTTGAACATATTCCTAGGTTGCATAATGAAGAGGCTAATCGGTTAGCACATAATGCTTCAGGGTATCAGCCGATTCAGGAAGTCATGACATCGGTAATGGTTGCCGATGACTAGAGAAAAGAAATTGCCGATTACTTAAAAGATCCGTCTAAGAAGGTTGAAAGGCGTCTGAGGTTTCAAGCTACCAAGTATGTGCTCCTCGACGATGAATTGTATTATCGGACAATTGATGGAGTCTTGCTAAGATGCCTTAGTAAAGAGGGATGAAAAGAATTGATGGGCGAGGTTCATGAGGGTGTGTGTGGAGCACATCAATCGGCGTTCAAGATGAAGTGGATGATCAGACGGAATGGATATTATTGGCCGACAATTCTTGAAGATTGCTTCAACTATTTTAAAGGGTGCCAAGATTGTCAGAAGTTTGGTAATGTCCAGAGGGCACCTGCATCGGCAATGAATCCTATAATCAAGCCTTGGCCGTTCAGAGGATGGGCTATTGATCTCGTCGTCCAAATTTATCCACCATCAAGCAAGGGACATAAGTTTATACTCGTTGCTACCGATTACTTTATAAAATGGATTGAGGCAATTCCTTTGAAGAAGGTGACATCGGCAAACATGGTAAATTTTGTAAAGGAACATATTATTTACCGATTCGGTATTCCTCAAACTATTACTACCGATCAGGGCACCATGTTCACATCGGGAGAGTTTGATGAATTTGCTGCTAGTATGGGTTCAAGGTATTGAATTCTTCTCCTTATTATGCTCAAGCTAACAGTCAAGCTGAAGCAACTAATAAAGGGGTCATTAAGCTTATCAAACGAAAAATTGAAGAAAACCCTAGAAGGTGGCATGTAGTGTTAAATGAAGCCCTATGGTCGTATCGGATGGCTTGTCATGGTGCAACTAAAGTTTCTCCGTATCAGTTGGTCTATGGACACGATGATGTCCTGCCTTGGGAAGTTAAAACTGGTTCCAGACGTTTATGTTTTCAGGATCAATTGACAGCCGATGAATATGATACTCTTATGAAGGATGAGTTGGAAGATTTAGCAGGTCATCGGTTGAGGGCTTTGATCAGTATTGAAGAGAACAAGAGAAGGGTTGCCAGATGGTATGACAAGAAAGTGAAGGTAAAAGAATTTGCCGATGGTGATCTAGTGTGGAAGTTAATTTTACCGATTGGGACTAAGAGTTCTAAGTTTGGAAAATGGTCTCCTAATTGGGAAGGTCCTTATCGGATAAAACAATCTGCTCCTGGTAATGCTTATATTTTAGAAACTCTCGAAGGAGTTGCATTCTCCAGAGCAATCAACGGTAAATACTTGAAGAAATATTACCCTAGTATTTGGGTAGACGCATAGAGTGCTCGTTTGAATGCCGATGAAAGAGAAAGTTATAAAACATCGGGAAAAGCATACTGACTTATATTACAGAGCAAAATCAAGTGTTACTGTTACATTTGCCGGTATGATGAATTGTAGCAAATTACAACAAGGATTGGATAGCTGATATCGCACGCAGGCGAATTTGCCCTATTTCTTCCATCTCCTTGGCATCATCATCGGCAGACACTTCGATCGGCTTGATCTTCTTCTTCAGCGCGATAGCTTGTCGGGCGTTTGTGTCCCTTTCTTGTCGAAGAACTTTGACGGTATCGGGCAGCTGAGCTTTCTTCTGGTTAGCTGTGTTTAAAGCTTCTTCGACCCTTCTTAATTCGGCCTGCAGCTCTTCCCTTCTTGCCGATAGCTGGATTATTTCTTGCTCGAGATTAGCTCCGGAGGCTTCTACTTGGCCGATGCTCTTATGCTTCTCATCGGCAATTTGCTTGAACTTGAGCATTTCCTCTGCAAGCTTGGACTGGGCGTTCCTATCGGCAATACGGCGTGAGATCCATTGGTATTGGAGTTGGCGGCTCTCGAGGAATGCTGCCTGGAATAGAATTTCCTCTGTATCGACAGACATGTAGCCTTAGATGTCTTTGAAAGCTGCCTTTGCTGCAGTAGAATCTTGGATGAGCTGGGATGTGTCTTTTTGCAGCAAAGAGAGCAGTGTTTCAAGCTTGAATTTGACATCTGCCAATAAAGCGGGAGCAGAGCTTTCTTCGTCTTCGTCTTCATCGGGAAGGTTGACGGTGAAGGAGAATAAGCTATCCGCTGGAACAGAGCCTTCTTGGTTTTCCTCTTCGTCAGGGAGGTTGACGCCGAAGGAAAACAAGCTATCGGGAGAGTCTTGGGCCTGAAAAGAAGAAAGTTAGAATTTGCCGATATGAGCTTATATTGCAGATTGTGACAGTCGGCTTACCATTTTAAAGCGGATTTCTTGCCTTGGGCTCGGGGAAGCAGCTGGTACGGCTTCGTCTTGGAGATCGGAGCAGTTGTTGCTGAACACACTTCCGTAGGAGGAGTGGTTGGTGCTATAGGTGTTGTTTCTGCTGCGGCGGCTGGCTCCTGTGGCGGTGATGCCGTTCCCTGATCAGGGATTTCAGTCGGTGAAGGTGTCGATGCCGATGTCACCTCCGTTGTTGCAGCAGGTGGTGTTATCTCCTGGTCGGAGACGTTGTCTGTTGGCTGATCAGGGGCTGGAACCGATGATGGCTCTACTGCTGGTGCATCGATAGCTAGAGTGGCTAGCCTCAGACACCTCTTCTTCCTCGGAGCAGCGGTTGGTGAACCGGCCCGTTTTGGTTGAGAAGTCTGGGGGGCATCGGCAGCGGGAGTTGGAGAAGTTTGAACATCTAGAGTAGCTGCCGATGACCTCGCTGCCTGAAATGTTTGATGAAAGTTATATAAAATAAATATTGCCGATGAATAGTTTGTGATCAGTAAAAGTAAAAGTAAGACTTGCCGCAAAAGCCCGCGCCAAGATGGCAGCAGCAGCCGATGGAGTGGCATTGGTCGTTGCAGGCATCGTCCTTGGCTTCAGAGTGACCTTGGGAACCCTCCGAGGAGTGAAGGCAGTCAGTGTAGGAGCATTATGGCTGATGATTGATATTGGGCTCATCACTCGGACATGGAAGGGCTTGCCACTCTTGCTCACTCGGGGAATTGGATCGTCGACCTGTAGTAAGATAGTCAGATACCGATGGTGGAAGTAAATAGTAAGATACATTGGGATAAAGAAACTTACTGCATCATCGGGGATGACGTGATCGACATCGATCAAGTGCCGATAATAATGTGATGACTTGGAAAAAAATTTGGCCTCTCCATTCTTGCCACCAAGACTTGTATAGCTCTGTCATGAATGATGTTGGTGCCCAGGAAGATAGGTCGATGTCTGATGTGTCGGCATCGGGAGGAAGATTGACGACCTTGTTCCAGTCCGTGGTGCTAGAGATGATTTGTCTTGGTTTTGCTACCTTAGAGTAGCAGAGCTTGATCGGTAATTGGCCGAATGCCAGTTGTCTTGCTGCTACCGATGGGTAGTAAAACTCAAAGGATGGAGGAGCGTTCTTCCTAGTTCCGAAGATGTTAACTAGAATGGCTCGGGGAACGATGCTGACCTTCATAATTACTTCGTTCTGAGGCACGTTCCAATCAGTAAGATTAAACAACAGAGGGAATTGGTTGTTCTCGTCGACATAGGGCCACCAAAGCCGTTCTGCCATAGGGATTCCGCAGTAAAACTTTTGGAAGAACTTGCCGAATTGATCTTCATTGGCATCGGTTCCTGGCAGCACTATGATGGCTTCCCCAAAATTGAGTGGGGGACGAGTTGCCGATTCATCATCCTCATATTCATACTCTTTCGATATATCCCTTGGGAATTGTTGGTTGAACAGATCAAATTGAAGGACCTTGTACATATGTGTGTTCAACCACATATTCACAAACCACCAAGGACCTCCAAGGTTGCCGATGGGCTCACCTAGCAATAGCTTCTTGGATACTTGGTGCAGGAGATGGTATACCGATCCAAGAAGATATCGGCCCAGAGGAAGTCTTGTTCCATCGGCAAGAAGTTCTGCTGCGGGGAGATGCATGGTGGTAGGTCCAACTGCTCTACCACAGAAGATAAATTTTTCTAGCCACATATTCAAGAAGGCGGCGTGCTCCCTCTGGCCTACCGATCCAGTCTTCTGGTATTCATGGATGTAACCAGTCCAGCCGCCAATGTTGCGTGTATTCACCTTGTACTCGGCCTTCCTGTTAAACAGGGCAGGGGTATCTGCAGAGGAGACATCTAGGCCGGTAAGCATATGCACATCGGCAAGGGTGGGGGTGGCAGGTCCATGTCTGAATAAGAAAGCATTCATTGCATCGGACCAAAAATAAGAAGCCGCCATCATCATATTCTCGTTCTTCTCCATATCGGCAATAGAGAGCCTGATGCGCTGATCTAAGCTACGCTCTGACCAGTAGACTTGCTGTGTTCTAATTATCCTAAGGTACCAGTTCTTTCATCCTTTGGTGGGCCTAGGCCATGAGCGGAAGGCATCTTTCCATAGCCCTAGGCTAAAGCACTCGGATCTGAAGGGGATGCGTTTGGCCTCGACATTGATCAGATTGGTGGGACCAGGATTTCCCATTGGGCCCAGGCAGTTGAAATTAGATTGTTCAATGGGGATTACTACCTTGTTGTACAGTTCCTAGGTTTCAGAAAAATCAGAGAAATAAAGGGGAAAAGAATTACGAGATTGATGCGGGGGAGAAATTTGAAGAGAATAAGGTGAGGAAGGAGCAGATTTACCTTAGGAACGTCGAAGTTGATTGCCATTGGAGCTTGGGGAGTTCTTGTGACTTGTTTTCTGCCTGAAGAAGGTGCTGTTGCTTGGGCTCACGGTGCAGTTCTTCGGAGTCGCCGCCGAGGTTGAAGACGCCGAGGTTTAAGACGGAGGCAGGTGAAAAGTGAAAGTAGGCACAGGGTAAAAGCAGATTGGACTGTGGTAACTTTTATAAGCTTGGTTAGGGGTATTTTGGAATTTCTGCTCGTACTATATAAGAATATGGAAGGGCCTGCGATGGATGTGCGCGATAATCAAGGAGATATGATTGGATTTGCAACTGCTTGTATTATAGTCGAGGAATTTTATTAATAAATTGTAGTTCTGCGCACGGAGATCGAGGAAGTTGTGCAGTTATCTCGGAAGGAACGGCTACTGTAGAGAGAATTTCGGTGCGTTAAATATTATACACTTCGAAATTGGGGGGCATGTGTTGACACTGTTTTTCGGCACGTGTCAAATAAACTAAGACTTGTGTTGATCGGTGGTTGTTTTCTATCGGCATCGGAAAGTTATCAGTCGAGTTTGCCGATGAGAAAGAATGTTGCAGGAAAGATAAGTTTGTTGCCGATGGGGGCTGGATGATTCTTGCCGATAAGGGTTAATTGGTGAAGTCAAGCCACCAGAACTACAAAGTTGTCGATGCCTAATGAAGACTCTTGCTAACTCAAATCGCACCAACTTCAATGAGTTCATCAGTGATGCTTTGACTCAGGAGAACCAGAACAACCTGCACGCTGCAGCTAAAGGTCGTAAGAGGGCGTTTGAGGGAAGCTCGTCTCAGCAGAGAGCTCATTTTGTCAACCGCAATGCTTATTGTCCTCCAGTGGTAGGAGCTAAGTTTAGGCCTCCACAGAAGAAAGTTCCAGCTAAAGGTGCATAGCAGAGTCAGTCTCGCAAGCCTTACACTATTGCTCTTCCAAAAGGCAGCCCAGGGCAAGGCAGTTCTGGAACTCAGAAGGCTCCAGCTTATAATGCACCATGCTTCAATTGTCAGCGTCCAAGGCACTTTGCTAGAGAATGCCCTCACCCAAAGAAGAATCATGCCTACCAGTGGCGCGTGCACTATACCACAGTGGAAGAAGTACCACAAGGAGAACCCGTCACAGCTGGTATATTCCTTGTAAACCATCATCCTGCATTTGTGCTGTTTAACTCAGGATCTTCGCATTCATTTGTGAGTAAAGCTTTTACTATTAAGCATGGCATGAGCATATCTTATTTGGATGTTGAAAGGTCCTAGATGGCTAGAGGGGGGTGAATAGCCTAATAAAAATTCTACTGTTGACACCATTTTTCGGCACGTGTCAAATAAACTAAGACTTGTGTTGATGGGTGGCTGTTTTCTATCGGCATCGGAAAGTTATCAGTCCAGTTTGCCGATGAGAACGAATGTTGCAGGAAAGATAAGTTTGTTGCCGATGGGGGCTAGATGATTCTTGCCGATAAGGGTTAATTGGTGAAGTCAAGCCACCAGAACTGCAAAGTTGTCGATGCCGATTGCCGATGAGGAGATGTTGCCGATGCTGATTGCCGATGAGGAGATGATGCCGATGGGCATGGACTACAGATGGGCACAGAGTGATGTGGCAGTTGATGTCAGTAGAAGATTGACGGTGGCTAAAGAAGGAAGTCGCGGATTGAAGGAATCTGCCGATGGAAAGTTTTCATCGAGGAAAAGATATAAGGAAACTAGTGATTTTTATACCAGTATTGTTATAGTAGTTTGAGTCCGACTCTTGCATGAGTTGTTTGTTTCCTTTAAAATAGGGGTGTCTGTTTAGGAAAATATTATTGTTATTTGGGTCTGACTCCTGCGCGAATTAGTTATTTCCTTTAAAGTAGGAGTTTTGTTTAGGAAAGGTACGAGTCGTGTCTTTGTACAACTCTCCATGCGGGAGTATAAATATGTGCCCAAGGGCTGCGTGTAAAGAGATATCAATCAATCTATCAAACAAATCAATTTACTCTTATTCTACTTTTACTGCAATTTATCCTTTTTGCATTAGTCTTAGTTTATCTACGAGTTCTTCAAGCTTCGACGGGCTGCATCATCTTGATCTCCGTCAAACCCTTGTAAGTTCCGCGTGGGAGTACCTCTGAGCTTTGACATCCGAGCGCATCGTTGTTGTCTCGTTCAGCTCTGCTCTAGTTATCCTGATCAAGTCTGAGTCTTGGCATCCGGGCGTATCGCCGTTGTCTTGTTCAGATCTTATTCTAGTTATCCTCCTTGTCGATTAACTGGTCAAATCAACTGGCACACCCTCGGAAATCGAATTCGGGTAATAGCCCGAGGTGTTCGTAGATCCTGACGCTTTTTGTGTCAACATCTACAAACCACCAGAGCAAAGGTTAGATTAACACTTAAGCGAAGCTTTTTGCTCTAGCTCTCTAGGTGTTGCATTGCCGGTTCTCTTGCTCTCTAGGTGTAGGAGCGGCTTCATCAAGAATGACAAAGTCATGTTCGGTCACACTCCACACCTTCTTATGAATTGAGCCTAGATGCATCTTCATATTCCTCTTCCAATAATCAAAGGATGTGCCATCAAACATTTGTGGTTTGCTTCCAACATGGTTGAATTGAACTTGAGCCATCACTAACACCGAAGGTTGTTAAGCCTTGATAATAGCGGTGACCACGGCTCCGATACCACTTGAAAGGTCCTAGATGGCTAGAGGGGGGGTGAATAGCCTAATAAAAATTCTACAAACCAATAGAGCAAAGGTTAGATTAACACTTAAGCGAGGCTTTTTGCTCTAGCTCTACTAGGGGTGCAAAGCCACCTATCCAAGCAATTCTAGTTAGCTAAGTGCCTAACAAGCAATAGCAAGAACCTAAGGCACTCAACACTATCTAGGAAGAGCTACTAACAAACTAAACAACCTAGCAAGAGAACTAACTAAGCTAGATATGAAAGAAAGTAAATACGAGAGATAGGGATGATAGTTATACCGAAGCCTTGTGATGTATGGATGTCAATATGAAGAATCAATCACAATATGAACACCAAGAGTAGCCGGGAGACAAAATTGACACAAAGAATTTTCTCCCGAGGTTCACTTGGTTGCCACCAAGCTAGTCCCAGTTGTGTCGACTACTCAAATGGTGATTCGGTGGCTAATAGGCGTTTCACAAGCCTAGCCCACTACTCGGGCGCCACAAGAATCTACCCAAATGAGAGTAACTCAATGACACGAGCAATTTACTAGAGGTACCCTTTAGCGCTCCGCCGAGGTGGGTACAAGCCCTCTCACAATCACCGGGATCAACCACGAACAATCACCAACTCGTGTTGACTCCTCCTTGCTCCAAGCCGTCTAGGTGTTCGCAAACACCAAGAATAACAAGAAAATCCGCAGCAAGAATGATCACCAAGTGCTTCTAGATGCAAATCACTAAGCAATGCACTTGGATACACTCTATCTCTTTTAGAATGAACAAAGGATCAAAGAGATGAGTGGGAGAGGTGCTTGAGAGCTCACAAGAATGTATGACAAGTGAAAAATCCGAGAGAGAGACCTCCAACCGGCCACAATCCGTCGCCAGCGTCCGTCGCGCATGCAGACAATATCCAGAGAGCTCCTGAAGCCATCGGCGCGTCTGTTGCCTTGTCGTCGGACGCTCGGCAGCGTCCGTCGCTTGTGTCAGTGAGTTCCCCAGTTCATTAGACGCTCGTCTGAAAAAGGTCCAGCGTCCGTCGCCATTTCTTCAGCGTCCGTTGACATCGTCCGTCGCGCGAGCAGAGAGCATCTAGAGAGCTCTCAAATCCGACGGACGTGTCTATCGCCTTGTCGACAGACGCTCC
Organism: Microstegium vimineum; assembly: GCA_022036555.1. Classification (NCBI taxonomy): domain Eukaryota; kingdom Viridiplantae; phylum Streptophyta; class Magnoliopsida; order Poales; family Poaceae; genus Microstegium; species Microstegium vimineum. The sequence continues at coordinate 32,043,652 of CM039119.1, read as the reverse complement.
TTAGCGTCCGTTGCTTTGTCTGAAGGTGCCTCAGCTGAGGTGTATCCGTCGGACACGTTCAACGCCCAGAGCCAGCGTTTGGCGCCCATGTTTTGCTCCTTCCTTGTTTCTTTCTTTTCCAACCTTGCTCCATTGTGCCAAACACTTATGGTACTTCCTTAGAGCAGATGTTTAGCATATATTTTATATCTTTTAAGAAAGGCTATGTTACTAGGTTGATTAATGCACATGCATGAATGACAACACCTAGTAGCACTTGATAACGGCAAATGATACGAATTTTCCCTTCTTGATAGTACGACTATCTATCCTAAATGTGATCACACTCTCTATAGTGTCTTGATTACTAAACTAAAAATGGCCCTATGATATACCTTTGCCTTGAGCGCATTTTTGTTTTTCTCTTTCTTCTTTTCCTTAGTCATGGAGCACTTGATCTGTCATGATCCTTCACCTAGCTCCACTAGTCACATTGGATCACCCTAGCTAGATCATACACTTAGCAAAATAGGGTTAGTCCATAGGTTTCATCAATTAACCAAAACCAAACTTGGGCTTTCAGATGTGGGGTACTGCATAAGTTCAGCAGAGGCTGATATATCAACTAAGCAAGCAATCAGAGATGTAAGCATTATAATTCAGAAACATGAGTTTAAAACCGACCTTATCATCCTTCCTGGTCTAGGGTTAGATGTGATCCTAGGCATGAGATGGATGCACCACTATGGGGTGAACATCAATACCGTAAATAGGATCCTTACCTTGAGAACTTCGGAGAAGTCTGAAACCTTCCGGATTTCCCTCCCGGAAGCTTGATCTTTGTTCTATGACATGTGCTATCCAAGTCACAGCTCTGAAAAATATCCCAGTAGTGTGTGAGTTTCTGGATGTTTTTCTAGATGATCTTCTAGTTCTTCCACCCAATCGAGATGTTGAGTTTGCTATTGAGTTGGTACCTGGTACGGCGCCTATTTCTCGTAGGCCGTACAGAATGCCTCCCAATGAGCTAGCAGAGCTAAAGAAGCACTTACAAGAGTTGCAAGATAAAGGTCTCATACGACCTAGTGCATCACCGTGAGGTTGTCCCACGTTGTTCGTCAAAAAGAAGGATAAATCCCTATGAATGTGCGTGGATTATCGACCACTTAATGTCGTAACGATCAAGAACAAATATCCTTTACCTCGTATTGATATCTTGTTTGATCAATTATCCAAGGCTAAAGTGTTCTCTAAGATCGATTTGAGATCGGGATATCACCAATTCAAGATCAGACCACAAGATATACCCAAGACAGCTTTTGCGACGAGGTATGGGCTCTACGAGTATTTGGTTATGTCGTTTGGGCTAACTAATGCTCCCGCCTACTCCATGTATCTTATGAACTCCGTTTTCATGCCCGAGCTGGATAAATTTGTGGTTGTGTTCATCGACGACATTTTGATCTACTCGGAGGATGAAACTGAGCATGCAGAACATCTACGTATAGTTCTTACATGGCTAAGAGAACATAAGTTGTATGCCAAGTTTAGTAAGTGCGAGTTTTGGCTTACTAAAGTACCTTTCCTTGGACATATCCTTTCCGCTGATGGAATCTCTGTGGATCCAAGTAAAGTACAAGAGGTTATAGATTGGAAAGCTCCAACTTCCGTCACTGAGGTCTGTAGTTTTCTTGGTCTAGCTAGGTATTACCACCGTTTTATTCCAGACTTTTCCAAGATAGCTAAACCTATGACCAGTCTGTTACAGAAAGATAAGAAGTTTGCATCGACGTCAGAGTCTAAAGCAACTTTTCTTACCTTAAGAACTCTACTTACTTCAGCACTCGTTTTGGCGCAACCAGACATAACGAAACCTTTTGATGTGTATTGTGATGCCTCTGGGACTGGACTAGGATGTGTTCTTATGCAAGAAGGAAAAGTGATAGCCTATGCTTCTCGACAGCTCAGAAAACATGAAGCTAACTACCCAACACATGATCTAGAACTAGCAGCAGTGGTTCATGCTTTGAAGATATGGAGACATTATCTTCTTGACAACGTGTGTCATATCTACACAAATCACAAGAGTCTCAAGTACATCTTCACGCAATCAGAGCTGAACATGAGGCAAAGAAGATGGTTAGAACTAATCAAGGATTACAATCTTGAAGTTCATTATCACCCAGGAAAAGCTAATGTAGTAGCTGACGTTTTGAGCAGAAAGTCACACTATCACTTTGTGCAACATTTGCTCGAAGACAGGTTCCACTTGCTACATCCGTCAGTGTTGTACAATCTTATAGTCAATTGCTCTCTCGAAAGTAAGATCATAGAAGCTCAGAAACCCGATGTGGGTGTGTTTCATATCAAACGGAAGATGAAAACCGAAGGTTCCCACTGTTTCAAGATAGATGAGAAGGAAATTCTTTGGTTTCGAGATTGTCTTGTTGTGCCTAAGGATAAGGAATTAAGAAGCCAGATCTTGGAGGAAGCTCATTCCTCTAAGCTATCTATCCATCCAGGCAGTAGCAAGATGTACCATGATCTAAAACAACGGTTTTGGTGGACAAAGATGAAGAAAGAGATTGCCGCGTTCGTAGCAAGATGTGATGTGTGTTGTAGAGTGAAGGCGGTACATATGAAACCCGCTGGACTCTTACAACCCTTATCGGTTCAAGGATGGAAATGGGAAGAAATCAGCATGGATTTCATAACAGGTCTTCCACCTACTCAAAGAGGTCATGACTCAATATGGGTGATCGTGGATCGGTTAACCAATTCAGCGCACTTTATACCAGTCCACACCACTAACCGACCATATGAGTATGCAGAGATGTATATCACTCACATAGTTCATCTGCATGGTGTTCCAAGAACAATTGTGTTAGATCGAGGACCGCAATTTACTGCTCGTTTCTGGGAACATCTTCATAAGTAGCTTGGAACTAATCTAGTCCACAGTTCGGCATATCATCCCCAAACTTCAGGACAGACACAAAGAGTTAACTAGATTCTCAAAAGTCTCCTCAAAGCTTATGTGATATCTTCTAAAGGATCTTGGGAGAGTTGGTTACCTTTAGCAGAGTTCTCATACAACAATAGCTATCAAGAAAGCATCAAAATGGCTCCGTTTGAAGCTTTGTATGGAAGAAGGTGTAGAACACCTCACAATTGGGTTGAACCAGGAGAAAGAAGATATTACGGTATCAACTTTGTACAATAAGCTGAAGATAAAGTTAGAATCATACAAGAACATATGCATGCAGCTCAGTCAAGACAAAAGAGTTACGTACATAAGAGAAGAAGACCACTTGAGTTCGAAGTAGGTGACTATGTGTACTTGAAAGTATCACCTATGAAGGGAGTGCAAAGGTTTGGAGTTAAAAGAAAGCTTTCTCCAAGGCATGTGGGACCATACCGGATCATTGAAAGAAATGGAAGAGTAGCTTATAAGTTGTTGTTACCACCAGAGATGAGAGTTATCTTCAATGTCTTTCATGTATCCCAGCTCAAGAAGTGTTTGAGAGTTCTAGAGGAACATGTGGAACCCACAGGTCTGAAGTTACAGTCAGACTTGTCTTTCAAAGAAAAACCTGTCCAAATCATGGACACCAAAGAAAGAGTAACTTGAAACAAAGTCATCAACTTTTACAAAATAATGTGGAACAATCAAAGTGAACGAGATGCTACATGGGAACGGAAGACTACCTTAAAGAAGTCTACCCTGCTTTCTATGAAAAATGGTAAGCCTTACAAATCTCGGGACGAGATTTTTGTCACGGGGGAGGGTTGTAACACCCTAGGTGTTAAGCTTGCATTGCATATCATTTCATGAGCATGAGCACAAGCATCATTTCATTCATGCTTTTCCATGATCACATGAAATGATAACCCTAGTGATCACCTTGTTTTTCATGTGTGTATGTGTTAACATACACCGAGCCTTGAGTGAGTTATGCTTGTATAACCAAGTGTTTGATGTTTTGATCACTAATGACCATCTAGAAATGCTTAGGGATGAAAATGGAACCATGTTTATGTTCATGGTCAAGTCAAATTAGGCTTCTAGGGTTTAAGCTCCTATGTTGACCCTAGGAACCCTTTTTCTTGATTAGACAAATTTACCTTGTTAATGACTTTGTATGACAAAGTTGGTTTAAGCAAAGTTGTAGAGTTGTTAATTCTGAACAAACTTTGTTTAACCACCTTGAGGTGATTTGGATCCTAAAATACCCTAATTGGCCAATTAAGGCTGAATTGGGGGCTGTTTTAGTTCTCTGAAATCGCCTAAGTCTTAACTGACTTACAGTTTGAATGTTGCTATGTTTGAATGCTTGTAGATTGAAATCCAGGCAGTTTCAGTTCAAGCAATTTGCACCAAAGTTGTAGTCGGGCTATAGCTATACAACATTGTGCAATTGGTTGAAGCTAAGACGCAAGGATTAGAGAGTTAATCACGTTGCAAAACACGCTGTCAGGCAGTCTGATCGCGCGTTTGAACGAGAAGAGTCGCGAGCGCGCCGGTTGGTGGCCGACCTCGCCAGGCATCTTGCGCCGCGTGTCCACCATACGTCGGTGGAACGCCCGCGCCGGCCGCACCTTGGAACGCCCGCGCCGGCCGCACCTTGGACGCCCGCACACTCCATCTCGCGACCGCACCGCACACTCGCTCCGCTCTCTCCCTCTACTCTCTGCCTCGCGCAAAAACGCAGCCGCCGCAGCACTGCCGAGCAGCGCCGTCGCCAAGCTCGCCTGCGCATCACACCGCCACATTGGCCGCCAAAACATAGCCATAGCTTCGCCTTGCTCCGCTCCACCGTTTGCACCGCTCAGTTGCAGCGCTAGCCGCACACGTGAGCCAGACCGAGTAACACCGCGGGCTCCATTGACGACCTAAGCTCCGCCGAGCTTTGCGCCGCCATGGCCAGCCCAATCTAGCCCCTCTCCCTTTCTTCTAGCTCTCGTACATGGTAGCCTAGAGGTTGTAGATGCTCACCAAGGAGTCTATTGAAGCGATTAGGGTTAGGGTTCGCCGGAACGGGAACTCCTCCGCGCGCAAGCGCACAACACCCGCAACACCGACGAGAGTTGCGCTGGGCTTCTCAGCGTTGCTCGCGTTCATCAAAGTCACGTTAGGGTTAGCTGGTTAGCCAGTGGTTAGATAGCCGGAGACGGTTGAAGCTTCAGCGCATCGCCGCCGTCGGAACAGACGCATCACGCCGCCGTGAACTCACCACCGTGTCGTTGTGCATGTGGCTGAGCTCATCAGAGGGCTTGCATGGCCCCAATCCGGGCTAGATCGGACCGCTAGGGTTCTGTGTAGTTGTAGCCGCCACTAGTTTGGTCAGTAGAGCCTTGCACCCGCTAGCGTAAGAGCTGCAGCGCCGCCGTGCCACCATGGTCGCCGTCGAGCATGCTCCGGTGAACCTAGGGTACAACCATCTACATGGTTCGATGCGGGTTGCGTAGGGGAACACAATTGTGAGGTTTGTTTGGCCGGAAACCTCGCCGCCGGTGAAGGATCAACGGTCAAACACCTCCAGTGCAGTCGGCTCTGTGAGAGAAGGAGCTGACCAGTGGGTCCCGCTTGTCATAGACTCTAAAGTGTTTTCTGTTTTATTCTTTTTAGTTTTGTTTGCTAACTTTGAAAATGCATAACTAATTCCAGAAAAATGATAAAAAAGTGAAACCTGTTTTGTTAGCTTTTATATGTTTTTCTCTATGCATGAAAAATATAATATGACCTGTTGTTACTGTTCTTTGGTGCTGTTTTAATAAAAATAAACAGCAAGCTTTATATGCTTAAATTAACTTGTTTAATTCATAACTGGAGTTTGGTATGTGCTAAAATCATGGTTCTTGTTGTGTTGAGCTTGTCTCAGCATGCAACTCCCATGAAAAATGTGAAAGTGCCAGTAACCTTTAATTTATTTGCATGTTACACTTCTTTTGATCAAATGCTTATATATTTAAATGCAACCTTGTTTATTTTGGTAAGCTCAGTTATATGTGTTTTCTATGCTTGGTAATTTTTGTACATATGTTACATGCTTAGTATGAGCTGAGAAAAATATGAAATCTGTTGTTTCATACTTTTCAAATTGTTTAAGTAATCAATGCTCAAAGTATGCTTGTTTCCTCATCACCAGCAAAGAAGTAATTTTAACCCTGTTTTATGTGTATTCTCTGTTGATGTTGTGAATACCAAAGTGGTATATAATTATGCAACCTTGCTTGTCTAATTTTATAATAATTTTTGGAATGTTGGTTAAAAGCTTTACAACTGTTCCAAGTGCTATCTGGAATCTATTAAAACTGCTGGAATATGTTTTCTTGCTAGAATTGTTTGAGCTACTTATGTTTAGTTTTAGCAGTAGCTACAATTAACTTTGTTATAGATAACTTGTTGATCTATCTGGTGTTAAAGTTTTACAGCCATGGCCTGTTTCGTTTAACCTAGGTATATTTTACAAGTTCAGTCTTAAATCTGTGTTTTCTTGTTTTCTTCTAAACAGCTTTGCTTGATGTGTTTGTTAGGCCTTTTTAATGTTGGATTTAGCTGGGGAGTTTATGGAATGTTTTGTAGAAAATTTTGTAAGATTTCCATAATGTTCAAGTTTGTAATTTTTAGTTGTGTGTAGCTTCACCTACACAGTTTTCTTTTAGCTGCTGTTTTTAAGTGTTTATATGCTTTGTTGTGAATGTTATAAGTGATGTATGCCAAGAAACTAAGACCATAATTATGTTTAAGTGTAGGTGTAAGAGAGCTTATCTCAGAGGAGAAGCTCTATTACAGGTTGCTAAAGAAGGGTAAGTGCTAACTTCTCTACAGGAGAAGAAATTTGTACCTACTCGGTCAACGAATGTAACATGTTGCATAACACATCCATCATGAGCATTCATTCATATGCATTAGACATGTCTCATTTCTAAGTATACGACTTGCCATATATGTTGGATCATCATACATGTATACATGCATCCAGGATCGCAGGAGGGAGTGACACTGTTGGAGTTCGGGGAGCTGGAAGGAGGAGTCCCACCAGAGATTCAAGCTCTAGGAGTTCCAGAAGAAGGAGAACAGGGCCCTGACCATCCGGAGTGCCCAAACCACCTTCCCTCCACCTTTGTGAAAGGCAATCCCCAGAGCATTTATACACCTCCCTTACTCCATTTAAAAGTATTTTACTTACAATACCACCACATGTTTGTGCATTAAGTTAATAGGAGTTGAATGAAACCCTTGCTGCATTATATCTCCCTTGTCCAACAACAAAAGAACCTTGTAGGCCCAAGATCGAAACCTTTGCTTAGCCATGCTTAGACTGGTAGCGTGGGTGGTCTATCATCCCCCACAAATATAGGATGCTGGTAACGGTTAGCTATATTTGCTATCATGGAAAATAACCATGTGGAAGTAATAAATCGAGACCGGGCGAACAAGGTGTTGTGAGCCACTTGACTTTGAGGTCTTGTGAGCGGGTTCTCTCTGCCTGTGTCGTTAGGCACTGGATCGTGGTTGGACATCTGCCGAGATTGAAAGCATGCTTCCTTCATAGCTGTCTGAATAACTCGTTTCGACCGCGAAGCCTAACTCTGTATGTTCGGGCCGGAATCTCCCCCTACTTGGGTCATGAAGGACCGCGAGCGGCATACTAGACCGTGGGCAAGCATCCTAATCGTCCTGGCCTGGCACCAAGGGCAGGCACTGCTTGATCGACTTGGCTATCCGTGAATTGCTATTCATGCCTGTACCTGGAGGTGACCCGCATAAGTGTGCCGGCAGGCATGCTTGGGTGTGATTGAGGAATAAACCTCCAGCTAGATTGGAATTCGATTCGAATCGCGGTCCCTCTGTGACAGAACCTCTTAAGATAGGGCCCACTTGCTAGGATTAATAGTCCATCCGACTTAATCCAAAACAAATGATCCAAGTCTTAATCAATCCGTTAGGTGTCGCCACTTTACAGCGGGCCATCCACCTCTTTCCGAACAGGATCATCCTCATTACAAACATTGCAGAAGTAATACAATAAGTTAATTTACATCAAAGTAGCGGATATTTGGAGTCATATTACAAACCATAGGTTTTTGAAACATAACATAGTGTCATACGATTACATCAAGCGGTGGTAGAGTTAAACAAAACAACCGAGGTACTCTTGCCAAAGAGTCAAGCAAAGAATTTTCATTCCTCATCTTCATCCACAGTGACCACGGTCATGCAGCACGAGGCTACACAGACCGGGTTGTGGCCTCATCTGCAACTGGGGTTAACAAATCCTGAGTACGGGAGTACTCAACAAGACTTATCCGATAAAAGAAAAAAATATTTGGTGGACAAAAGGTATGCAAGTCATAGGATTCAAGGTGGGGTTTGCAAGAATCAAGTATTTTGCATAAATGAGCATTTTATAAAACAATTGAAATTGATTTAATTCGTTCATAAGATTACTCAAGAACCAATCTAGATGTATGATCGATAACAAGGTAATAAGCCACCCATGAAAGGAAACCATCAAGTATCCAATTTAAGTTTCATTAACTACATTGATAAAAACAGGGTTATGTTTCCATATCCGAGGAACACGACGATTCGAACCGGTTAAACCCAGCTGGGACTTCCCTATCACACAACATATACAACACTAAAGGACACATATGACTACTTTTCCCTGGATCCTCCATCCGAGAATGGGGGCCCGCCACCCGAGAGCACAGTACACCTCCATCCAGTTCCTCGAACTTGTAGGGTACACACTACTCTCGCCATCTCTCCACTCCCAGTGCTGGTTAACCGTCCTTTAGACTGGATTAGCCAGAGTCCAGCTTCCCCAAAGGTATATGATAAGTACTCCAAAATCACAACCCTTAGACTTTAACAACAGACAGTCCCTAATGACACAGGCGGAAAGAACACGCTCACTAGTCACCACTGGTGGCTCCCAAACACTGTGTCCGCCCGGTCTCGATTATTATTTCCAACAACATCCCTTTCTCAAAAGAACATAACCATTTGCCAAAGCAATATGCTATGCGTAGGTGACTGGAAATCACCCACTATAAAAGTTCTAAGCAAACTAAGCATTTTAGCCAAAAATTTACATCTTTAAACAAGTGTCAAGGTATAGGGTACAATTAATACAAGGATAAGGCTATGCATCAAGTAGGAATTTAATAAAGTACCACAATGCAATAGAATAACCATAAGTGTATTTAAAGCAATCATTTTAAATATAAGGAAAGGTTTGAATGCACCGGGGCTTGCCTTGGTTGGAGGGATACACGAACTCTGGCTCAGATTCAACAAGAGAGAAAACCCATTCACTAGAGGGATTATCCAACCCAACCAACGAACAATCTACACGATATAATGACATGCTAAGATGATGCTTGTAATGATAGACATGATGCTTTGCAACACACAAACATGTACTAAGAGATGAACAAAATAGATTACAACCTTGAGTACAACTTACCTTCATGAAACTAAACTAAACTTGAGCATAAAGCAAGTTAATTAACCCTATTTAACTTGATTATCTAGGTTAATAATTATATCCAATAGAACTGAACAAACCACACTACATCATGCATGTCCATACTGTGGTTGTCATTGGATAATGACCATTTGCATCAAACAATCCAAAATCACATAAAACCTAAAGTCATTAGAGTTACTAATCATTTTATTATTAATTATCCAAATAGACATGTATAACAGTTCATCCAAAAATTCCCAAACATTTTGTACATCAAGATATAAGTGTATAAAGGTTACACAAAAATTCTCAGAATTTTTGGAACAATATTCAGAGCATGAAAAATCATGAAAAAGCCATTTCTTAATTACTTTGAGTATTTTTACAGGATTAAAAATGTACTCAACATGGACATGTTATATTTTTCTAAATACACATCACAGAGAGCATACACAAATTTTTGCAGAATTAAAACATGCACAGATTTAAATACACAAAAATAACAAAACACGGAACTGTTCAAAACAGGAAATAAAGGAAACTCTTTGATTTTCTCACTGACGCCTAGGTCCCGCACGTCAGCGAGCCAGAGCAGAGCAGCGGCGCCGGCTAAGGATGGCAGCGGTCGGGTTCGGGGCGGGCATCCGCGGGTTTCGGGACCCGCGGGTTCGGGTTTGGGGAAGATTTTTCACCCACGGTTTTCGGGTTCGGGTACCCGAAACCTATCGGGTTCGGTTTCGGGTTCGGTTTTTCACCCGTGGATATCCAATGGATATCCAAAATATGTGTATATATGTGAATATGTGTATATATACATGTGAATATGTGTATATATATGTGAATATGTGAATATGTGTATATATATCCGCGGGTTTCGGGTATTCATTCGGGTCTCGGGTATCCGTTCGGGTTTCGGGTATCCGCAGGTTTGGTTTTGGTGATGGATTTCCACCATCGGTTTCGGGTTCGGGTTTTGACTTCGGGTTTCGAGTTCGGGTGCACGGAGACTCCACCCGATCCGAACCCGACCCGTTGCCATCCTTAGCACCAGCCACCAAAGAACACGGTGGCGCGTCGCCGACGGTGAACCAAACGTTCAACCGACTCGTGCGCTGGACTCTACACATCGCCCCGAACCTAACGAGGTACGACACGGCCAACTCTAACCCTCGCATCAACCTCACTAGCAACGATGGCGGCACCCCGCGCGCGGCCGCACATACGCCGGTGAGTGCACACATGCGCCGGAGAAACCAAGCACCCCAGCAGACTCAGCGGCCCCCAAACAACGCGAAGCGCAAGAAAAATGAAGCGAAACCCTAACGTATCGACCTCGCCGACGGCCATGGCAGACGGCGGAGATCTGTGCAACGTGCGCCGGCGAAACTACGCACGCGCTTGAACAACCAACACCGCGAACGGACACACAACGGCTAGGCGAAGCTAGCGCAAGACTCAGACGCGAAAGAGACCAACTAACGAGCTCTCACGGCGGTGAGCACCAACGCGGAGGCGCTGGCACGCCGGAGCGAATACGAACCATGGCTACGGTTCGGAATTAGCTACAACCAGCTACTCTACAAGCACCAGGAGCTTACCCCGAACACGAAGCGCTCGCTAACTCGGCCGGATATGAAGCAGAGAGTGCTGGCGATGGACACAGTGCCGGCGGAAGTCGGAAGCCGAGCGGCAACATCGATGTTCCCGGAGCTGTAGATCACCAAAGAAGAAACGACGAAGTGTTCAAGGATTAGTGATGAATGGAGAAGATGAAATAAGAAAGAAGAATACAATGCGGCTCCTGTGTCGCTTGGCCGATAGCTGACCAGAGCGGCGGCGCTTCCGCCGGAGCCGAGGAAGACGAGGTCGCGCCGGGCGAAAGATGACTCGGTTGCTTCAACCAGCTCTCGTGGAAGGTGTGCGAGGTTGAGGCGAAGACTTTGCGACTGGATTGGAGGCTTGGCAGTGGCTAACGAGCTCGGGCGAGCTCGTCGATGTGGAGCACTCATGCGGCGGAGCAGAGCAGACGGCGTCGCGGCGTGGAAAGAGGAGCAAAGAGGGCACGACGTCCCGTTTTGAAGGCGGCAACGGAACCGTGGTGATGCCACGCACGCGATGGGATGCTCGTTGCGGCCAGAAGTCGCACGGCGAGCTCGGCAGCTGGCCGGCTTGGTGTTAGTGCCGAGTTCACTGTGCCAACATGCAGGTGTTCGATGAAACGCCTGAACTGCCCCTGGGATTATTTTGCAAATTGCTCAAGCTTCCATGGGTTTTCATGAAAAACTTTGAATAGAAAAGTTGCTCAAAATTTCATGATCTACAACTTTGACAATATGCACTTTTCCAAATTCGGCCTAGAATTGAAAATGCATTTTTGAAATTTGAAACCCCTTTTTAAAAGATTTACCCCCTTTTGAATTACTCTAAAAACTTGAATAGCACTTGAAAAACTCAAAACACAACAAATGCAATTGGAACAGAGCTCTACAACTTTGCTTAAACAAACATATACAAACTCTTTTTAGATTTTGAAAATCATGTTTAGGGTTTAATCCACCCCCTCTGGAAATTAGGGTTTGGATTTAAATTTGAAAATTTGAATTTGAAAACATGGTCAACATTCAGACAATTGAATCAAACTCAACCAAGTAAACTCATTTTAGTTCAATGCATAGCAAGGTTCTCAATCAAGTGAATGATGCTTAATGCATATGATGACATGATCAAATTTTTAATTAAGTTTTAAACACTAGGGGTGTTACACTCTCCCCGTCAGTGAGAAACTTGAAAGATCTTCCTCCCACTGTAGAAAACTGAACTCTAATAAGTAACCAAAATATGGTTATGTGGTTTTGATGCCAAGCACGATATGGTTATTATTCTTTGATAACTCAGTATTTGCTCTAGTACAGGTGCTAATGGGATCTATTAATGTTACTTAATCTGTTGCCAAATGATGTTTTATATTTATGAGAATACATGAGTAATTAGGACTGCTCTTTTATGCAAAAGTATGCTATCTCATGAGATCCACCTGATAAAGCCTTGCATAATCCTTGAAGTGTCTATGGTTATATATCTATCTCTCTGTCGGGTAAGTCTAGCTGAGTACAATTGAGTACTCGGTGTTTTCTTTACCCTTGTTGCAGATGGTATGGTCTTTTCTGGCTATTGTCAGGCATGCTTCTATCCTACATGTGATGATGAGTGAAGACCATGGACAATGGTGGATTCTGATGTCTCTCCTTGTTGCTTTTGATGTGACTGTACTAGGCATGGCACTATATTTGCTTTAAACAGTTTGCAATGGGTATTTGTGAAACCTAAACTTCCGCTACTTTGATTTGAACTTGGTGTTGTAATAACACTTCTTTAAACTCTGTTGTAATATTATTTCATTTCAAACTTATCACTGTGGATGTGAAGTTACTGAATCGAGTACGATCTCGGGTTGTTACTTATTTGTGGTTTGAAATCCTTCGAGATTTCAAGGACTACCGGGCTTATATGGGCTCTAGTGTGACAGTGTTGTCAGAAGCGGTGACCATCACACTAGTGCTCTTATAGGTTGGGCGGTTTCGTGACAGACAACACCAATATGGTTTGGTGGTGATCAGAGGAAGGTGATCGCCAGAAGATTGTTGGCCGCCCTTCTCCAACTTCGTGTGAGTGGTTGTGGGCGATTCACCGAGCCGGAGCAGCGAAGAATCAGCCCATAGAGAGCACTCATCCCTTGCGTGGGATTGGGGGGAGCAATACCTTGCGAGGTGCTCCAATGAGGAGTAGGGGGAGTGTCGACTCCTCAATACCTCGGGAAAACATCATCGTGTCAAGAATCTCTATCCTGAGCTCTTTACATCTCTGCACTTACTTTCCGTTGTGTTCTTTCCTTTCCACTAGAACTGCTTAGGTTGTTTTTCAATTCTATGGCCTGCTACCACTTCCGGTACGCACTAGGGGGTGATTGGCATTTGATAGGTTTTCATATTTTCTTTAGAAATTTAAAACAAGCCCAATTCACCCCCCCTTCTTGGGCATCTTGATCCTTTTAATTGGTATTAGAGCCTTGTTGCTCTAAATTAGGCTTCACTGCCTAGAACAAGATGTCACATAGGGATGGACCGCCACCCATGTTCGATGGGGATGACTTCCCTTATTGGAAAGTGCGGATGGAGGCCTACCTTGAGGCCGTGGATGTCAGCGTTCACAAAGCCGCCACCATAGGTGGATCGGTGTTCACCGAGGATCCCTTCTTTGAGAAGAACAATGCTAAGGCGAAGAACATTCTTTTTCATGGCATTTGCATGGATGTGTTCAACCATGTGTAGAATTGCAAAATTGCGCATGATGTTTGGACAAACGTTTGTGCACTACACAAGGGGACCAAGTGTGAGCGTGAGGAGCGCTACCACTTGGTCATGGCTAAGTTGAATTCCTTTATCATGCTTGCTAATGAAAATGCTAATGAGATGTATTCACGTCTTAACATTCTTGTAGAATAATTGAATGGACTTGGGCTCACCAAAATGTCTCCGCCAGATGTGGTGCGCAAGATTCTTTTTGTCTTGCCAATTGACAAGTATGGCCACATCGTCACCATGCTTCACCAAGGAGATCTCTCAACATCTACACCAACACAAGTGTTCGGCAAGATCAATGTTCATGAGATGTACATGAAGATCGGTGATGGTGGCTCTTCATCCTCCACCAAGAAGAAGGAGAAGGACTTGGCCCTCAAAGCTTCCACCAAGGACAAGTGCAAGATCCAATTGGTGGTTGAGGACTCAAGTGGAGGAGAGGATGAAGACAACATCGCTCTCATGGTGAAGAAGACCACCAAGATGTTGAAGAGGCTAAACAAGAATGGAGTCATGTTTGACTCAAAGAAGAAGAAATTCTTCACAAGCTCTTCAAGGAAGCCAATCTCCCAAATGAAGTGTTTCAATTGTGGCATTCTTGGTCATCTAGCTCATCAATGCACCAAAGAGAAGAAAGACAAGTTCAAGAAGAACAAGTTCAAAAACTACAAGAACAAGAAAGGTGCACAAGATGACTCAAGTGATGAAGATGACAAGAAGCAAGACAAGCCATTCAAGAAGAACAAGAACTTCAACTTTCACAAGATGAAGAAGGATGGAAAAGCTTACATTGTTGGTGATTGGCTCACCGACATTGAAAACTCAAGTGACTCCTCCGGTGATAAGAGTGAAGAAGAGAAGGTGGCCGCCACCTCCTCCTTCATCGCGGGGCTCATCCTCTATAAACCTATGCCTCATAGATAAAGGTGACAAGAAGGTACAAAAGGAGGATGAGGGTGATAGCTCATGCGATAGTGATGATGAATATGAAGCACCTTCCTACAATGAACTAATAAAAATTTGCAACAAATACATTGACATCATAAGGGAGTAGAAAGCTAAAAATGTCAAACTAATTGAGATCCAAGGAAACTTGCATGCTAAGCTTGATACTTTGACTAGTGCTAATGATGATTTGAAGCTTGAGAACAACTCTCTCACATCTAGCACTAGGGAGCTGAATGTCTCACTCAAGCAAGCTAATGAGAAACATGATAAGCTTGAGAGGTCATCACAAGAGCTCACACAAGGAATAACTTGCTAAAAAAATGGCTACCCCAATGTCAAGCAAGAGCACGGCACGCTAGTGGTAGCAAATGAATTGCTTACTCAAGCTCTTGCTACACATGTTGCTACTAACTCATGTGCTAAGTGTGATAGTGCTACTCCTTGTGATATCTTGATTGATGATGTGACTCTTGAGAAAAGTGCAAAATGCAAGGGCAAGAGAGTTGTTGAAGCCAACAAGTATGATGATTATGTGAAGATGAGGGAAGATAACTCAAAGCTCAAGGAAGAGCTAATCAACCTCAAGGAAAACAAGCCCTTCACCGTCAAGTCGACCAAGGAAGAAGAAGACAAGGATGCTATCACCTTGATCAACTCTCTTAGAGAAGAAATTGTCAAGCTCAAGAATGACAAGGCCAAGCTTGCTAGTGGGATGGAGAAATTCACCAAGGGCCACAACCTTCAAAGTGAGCTCTTGATGAACACCATCATGAAGAATGACAAGATGGGTATTGGGTTCAAGGAGAACCAAATGATGAAGGCCAAGGTCAAGATTGAAGCCAATAACTATTACAAGAACAAGTACAATGGCTACAATCAAGAGAAGCCAAGACCAAAGCGAAGAAGATGCTTTGAGTGTGGTCAAGTTGGTCACTTTGCTTATGATTGCAAGACTCCACTTCCTAAGACCTTGCCCAAGCACACAAGGCCATTTGCTCATGACGCTCACTTTGTCATCAATAAGGATTCCAAGGGTAGACCACTAGTTGTGTTTCTTGGTCCACCTATGAAGAACAAGCCTAGAGTTCTTTGGGTTGCAAAGGAGTTGGTTACCAAGGCAATGGGGCCCCGCTATGAGTGGGTTCCCAAACAACAAGCTTAACTCCAAGTTGCTTGTGTGTAGGTGAACTACAAGACCGGTGGAAGTCATTGGGTGATTGATAGTGGTTGCACTCAACATATGACCGGTGATCCCCGGATGTTCACCACACTTGATGAGGATTGTGCAAATCAAGACAAGATCACATTTGGGGATAATTCAAAGGGTAAAGTTCAAGGTTTAGGCAAAGTGGCTATCTCCCAAGAGCAATCAATCTCCAATTTCTTGCTAGTGAAATCTTTGAGCTTCAACTTGCTATCGGTTGGTCAACTTTGTGATCTCGGTTTCCAATGTCTCTTCACTCCAAGTGAGGTTGTTGTGACCAAGGTGAATGATTCTTCATTGATATTCAATAGATTCTGGCACAACAACTTATATCTTGTGGACTTCACTTCTAATGAGGCTAGCTTGCAAACATGTTTATTCTCCAAGAATTCTTTGGGTTGGCTATGGCATAGAAGATTAGCTCATGTGGGCATGTCAACCTTGAAGAAGCTTGTCAAGAAGGAGATGGTTAGAGGAATCAAGGATGTAGTGTTTGAGAAGGACAAATTGTTTAGTGCTTGTCAAGTCGGCAAGCAAATGGCAAACACTCACCCTACCAAAGCTTTCATGTCAACCTCAACAGTACTAGAGTTGCTACACATGGATCTATTTGGACCTACCACCTATGCTAGCCTTGGAGGCAATCTCTTTTGCTTGGTGGTAGTGGATGACTACTCTCGGTACACTTGGGTGTTCTTTCTTCAAGACAAGGGAGAAACACAAGGCATATTCAAGAAGTTTGCTACAAAAGCTCAAAATGAATTTGATGTGAAGATCAAGAAGATTAGAAGTGGCAATGGCACCGAGTTTGTGAACATAAAGATTGAAGATTAATGTGATGAAGTGGGGATCAATCATGAGGTGTCCGCCGCCTATACCCTCAACAAAATGGTGTTGTAGAGAGAAAGAACCGGACATGCTTGATGAGTACAATACCCCGAAGAAGTTTTGGGCCGAAGCAATCAACACCGCATGCTATGCGGCCAACCGGCTATTTGTCCAAAGGCTTCTCAAGAAGACCCCCCTATGAGCTTGTGAATGGGAAGAAACTGGATATCTCATTCTTCCAGGTGTTTGGATGCAAAGTCTACATATACAAGAAGCGCCAACACATGGGGAAGTTTCAAAGGCGTTGTGACATTGGTTTCCTTGTTGGTTATTCGCTTAAATCCAAGGCATACTGTGTATTTAACAAAGCCACAGGCTTAGTTGAAGAAACGTATGACTTGGAGTTCAATGAAACTAATGGCTCCCAAGGAGCGCTTGAGAATCTTGATGATGTAGGTGATGAACCCTTGAGGAAGGTTATGAAGAATATGCACATTGGTACTATCAACCCACAAGAGGGTGAAGAAGGTGAAGCTAATGCAAATCAAGAGCCTTCTTCACCTCGCACGCCTCAAGTTGATGAAGAACAAGAGAGGGAAGCTCAAGAAGATACCTTCATCCCTCAAGATCAAGCTGAGGCGAAAACTCAAAATGTTGAATCACCACATCCCCCTCCTCAAGAGACGAATAGAAGATCCACACCTATACTTCAAGCTCATCCACAAGAACTCATCATAGGGAGTCCATCAAGGGGGGTAACAACTCGATCTAGACTTGCTTCTTATGTTAAACATCACTCTTTTGTTTCCTTTGTTGAGCCTACTAGTGTTGAGGAAGCACTTGTGGATCCAGATTGGGTGAATGCCATGCATGAAGAACTCAACAACTTCACCCGGAACCAAGTGTGGAAACTTGAAGAGAGGCGAAAGGACGCAAGGATCATTGGCACCAAGTGGGTGTTTAGAAACAAGCAAGATGATCAAGGCGTGGTTGTGAGGAACAAGGCAAGATTGGTGGCAAAGGGGTTCTCCCAAGTTGAAGGCTTGGAATTTGGGGAGACCTTTGCACCGGTTGCAAGACTAGAAGCCATTCGTATCCTTTTGGCGTATGCTTCACATCACAAAATGAAACTCTTTCAAATGGATGTGAAGAGCGCCTTCCTAAATGGTTTCATTAATGAACTTGTTTATGTCTCACAACCTCCCAGGTTTGAAGACCCAAACTTGCCTAATCATGTGTATAGGTTGTCTAAGGCACTCTACGGATTGAAGCAAGCTCCAAGGGCTTGGTATGAGACTAAGGGACTTCCTACTCAAGAAGGGCTTCAAGATTGGGATAGTGGATACCACACTATTCACCAAGAAGCTTAATGGAGAGATCTTTGTTTGCCAAGTATATGTCGATGACATTATATTTGGGTCAACTCTAGGATGGGATAGTGGATACCACACTATTCACCAAGATGGGGATAGTGGATACCACACTATTCACCAAGAAGGACTTCCTACTCTCTATCGTTTGATGATCGGTAGTTTACTTTACCTCACCGCATCTAGGATGGATATCCTGTTTAGTGTGTGTATGTTTGCTAGGCTTCAAGCAAGCCCTAGGGAGTTGCATCTATGTGCAGTTAAAAGAATCCTTAGGTGCATAAGGCACACCCCTAGCATTGGTATTTGGTATCCCAAAGGAGCTCCCTTCCAACTAGTTGGCTATTCCGATTCGGATTATGCCGGGTGTAAGGTTGATAGGAAGAGTACCTCCGGAGGGTGCCACTTGCTAGGAAGATTACTTGTTTCTTGGTCCTCTAAGAAGCAAAACAGTGTGGCATTGTCTACCGCGCGCCGAGGTGGAATACATAGCCATGGGAGCAAGTTGTGCACAAATCTTATACATGACCCAAACACTTCTTGATTACGGCGTGGTTTTAAAAGATGTTCCACTCTTGTGTGATAATGAAAGCGCCGTAAAGCTTGCTAACAACCCGGTTCAACACTCTCGCACCAAGCACATAGATATTCGCCATCACTTTCTTAGAGATCATGTGTCTAGGAAAGACATATCACTAGTTGGAGTTAAGAGTGAAGATCAATTGGCGGATGTCTTCACAAAACCACTCGATGAAACAACCTTTTGTAGGTTGAGAAGCGAGTTAAATGTGCTTGATCACTCAAACTTCACTAAAAAATGAGCTGGTGTGAACCACCCAGGCATTCATTTGTAAAATAACATGTTTAATCTTTAGTAATGCACATAGGCTTGGCTAATGCGGTTGAGATAACCGCCCTCTAAGTGTGTGAAAAAGCTTAACCGTGGTTTAAACTTGCAAGCAACCTAGATTCAAATCTCGTAATGCATTGCATTTGCATGAGTGTTGCTTCTTGCTTTCTTTTCTATTAAGTTTGATCATCCTCTAGGTTTTTCACTTAGGGGGAGCATTCAAATCCCTAGTTGTTACTAATACCCCTCTTGTGCCCCTATGGTGATCCTTGCTATTTTTGAATTATTTTCATATGAAACTATGTCTAGCCTATGGCAAACTATTTGTAAAATTGAGGGTTTGAGACATGGCTCTTATGCCAAGGCCAACAAGTGTTCCTTTCTGCTTCTTTTGTGTTGGTACTTGGCTAGGAGAAAGACATGAGAGAAAAACAGGAAAAATTCAAAGCAAAACAAGCTCCGGACTACCCTTCGGACAACTTTCTTTAGTTCGACGCTTACCTCCAGACCAGAGTCCAACGCTCTGGCCCTTACTGTTGCCAAAACTCTCACTCTAGTCAGTCGTCGGACCACCTGTTTTAGTCCGACGCCCACCTCCGGACTAGTGTTCGGAGCATGGGTCCTCTCTGTACTCATTTGACAAACTCAAGGCAAAACCGCTGGACCACCTTGCTTTCCTTCCACCAGACCAATCCTCAAGGGTCTGGTGCGCTGGTCAGCCCTACCAGTGCCAGTCAATGACCTCCAGACTACCTTCAATAGTCCGACGGTGACCTCCGGACCGGAGTCCGGAGCCCTGAAGTTCCCTGAGTGAAACTCACCCAACTCGTCGGACCACCCGTTGAACCAGGCCATCGGACTATATCAAGTAGTTCGACACTCGATTTTCACGTGTTTAACCCCCGAGAGCACATTTTGTTCGAGCAGTTGCTTTTTCCATGAGTTCCGTACACCGCGCCGCCCAATCGCCCACCGTGCGCCACCGCTCGTCCACCCGCACTCCTCGCCGCCGACGAACCTCACCGGAGGTCCGCCAGTGCTCCGTCGTGCCCCTGCCCTGCGCCTCCCCCGCTCTGCTCTCCACCGCCACCGCAGTTCGCCGCCGGGAACCCACCCGCCGGCGACCACGCCCTACTCCCCGCTCCTCCATGTCATTGCTAAGTCACCCTGCCTAAGGCTTGCCCCCATCTCCATTGATAGCAACAGAAGGCAACTACAGTAGGGTTTGCCTAACCCTAGGTGTTGGGTTCGTCGTCGATTCGTCCACATCGTTTTAGTCCATCATTGTCAACCTCGTTAGGGTATGGTTTGGCTCCATGGCTTGCGTTTTCTCGAGTAATAGATTCAATTTCATGCCTTAGCATTCAAATTCCTTGCAAATCCTTTCAATCAATTCATTCCAAATTTACTAAATGCATTTGCCGATTGTGATCCGCATTTGGTGAAACATCTTTGTGGAGTTTCGCGAGAAGTTTGGTTTTTTTTATTAGACACACTCTCTTATCTCAAGTACCATGGCAATATTTCCTCTAATTCTTATCTAGTTGCTTGCTTCCATATGGTATCTTATCTCTAGTGATTATATACGCTTATATATATACATGTCTAATCTTTCTAGCAGAAACTCGGAGCAAAGCTCACGAGTATGGATTGAGGCAAAGCCTCACAAGGATCAGTCTAGTGGTTTGGCAAGCCCCTTTGACAGTTGTGGTCGATCAGTGACTCAGTTGCTTGTAGTGGGATTCTAGACAGTTGGGTAGTGTTTCTGGTAGTGGTTCTTGACAGTTGTCAGTGGTTCTATTGCTTGATCAGAGATGGGTCGTGCTCTAGTCAATGGTTCTGGTGGTGATTCTCCTCCCTCGCCTCATCCTCCCAAGGACAAGGGGAAGAGCAAGCTTGTTGAGAAGCCAAAGAAGAAGAAGCGAAAGCTCACAGAGGCAGAAAAGGCAGAAGCAGTGGCAGATGCAACGGACCGCACAAAGCGAGGTGGTGGCCGGGGCTCAGTCTATATCGGCTCCCCTCCGTGGGTTCTTCTTTCCGAGTCAGAGATAGTTGCTTCTTTAGCACCGGCAGAGCAGCCAGCGCCTGCCGATGAGGTTCTTGTAGTGCCGCTTGTGTCATCCACTACCCAGCGTGTATCTTGCTCTCGGTACAGTCCGCCTACCTTCCGTGCTGAGGATCCAAAGCGTGGTGATCGTGCGCCTCAGTCCACACCGGCAGCTGCTCCTGCTCCTACTCCTGTTCCAAAGCCTCCAGTTCACCTTGACTTGAGGAGCATCACAGCGAAGCAGGATCAGAAGATTCGATTCATTGAGCTTGAGAGGTGGTGCCCCGATCAGTGGGATCCTAGAGCATCACTGGGTAGGCATACCCCACTCATGGACGATTTCTATCAGGCAGCTCAGCTTACCAGTATATAGATAGGACCACACAGGGTCTGCTCACTTGAGAGTATAGTTGCTATTGCTAGAGAGGAGATCCGCCCCTTCCTCACATACCTTCCTGGACTCGCCAACCTACTTGGTCGTTCCGGAAACTATGTTGAGCGTTGGGTGCATGAGTTTTACGTGTCTGTTTGGATTGAGCCGACTCACCGCTATCTACAGTATACCTTCAGAGGTCGTCCCTTTAGACTCTACTTGACTCAGCTCAGAGAGGCACTTCGCTTGTCTACGTCAGACAACTGCTTGCACGATGAGTGCTACATGGGTGTCGCTTTGCCATGCCGTGCTCGAGGTGGCCGCACTCCTACAATAGAGTTTGTGGCTCCTATCTTCAGGCCACCCTTTAGCGAGGGATGTCATCGTACCCCGGCAGAGATACTCCCAGTTGTTCACCGCCTGAACGACGTCCTCAGGCGGACCTTGCTACCACGCACTGGCTATAAGGAAGGGCTCACAAAACCTTCAGCAGTTTCTCCTATAGGCTCTCGTCACTTGGCAGACTTTATAATGTCAGAGATTGAGGATGTAGTCTCAGATGGAATCTGAGCATGTCGACAGATGCCATATGCTCACTGGATCAGCTTCATCCTTGCTTCACGCCTTGTGGGGACACACCCCGGGATTCGTGATGAGCTTGATCAGTCACCGATTGTTTTCCCAGAGTACAAGATACTATCTACCATGGAAAGTCGATTCGGCAGCTGTCGGATACCTAAAAATGGGGTACCCTAAATACCGCATTTTGCAAAAACAAAATCACCCTTGGGGATTCTCCGTCCCGTCCAGGCCAGGGTGATGTCATAACCCTCAGGGGTTCCTCGCCCCCCAACTAACCGAAACAACCACATTCTCTCGGAGAATCTTCCGCCTCGCCCGAGCTAAGGCGACGTCATCCATGATGCCCCCTACCCTCGGAGGCCTCACCGCCACAAGCAGCCTGAGACACCCTAGCCCATATAGTCAAAAGGTCCATAGTGCCCCTCGTCCTTAGTGATGGGGCTCCAAAGCATGAGCCGCTAAGCATGCCCCTGTATCCCCCCTGCGGTACAAGGCTTTGTGCTGCCTAATCGACGACTTACGCGCACCATACCTGCACCATACCACTGACAGACAATTGAACAGGGATTAGGGCATCATCAGCCCTATGCGACGGAACGCGGGGGTGCCTGGCCCTGTGCGGCCAGCCTCCGCCCATGCCCAAGAAAGGGAACAATGGCATTCCCGGTCCCAAGGCACATGGCTACAACTCCATCAAGGACGAACAGGGCCCGAACACATGTCTACTGGCGCAATCTTTCCCGGGAAGGAAGGCGGACAGAAGTCGAAGCACTCCCAAGACTATAGCCCAAGCCGGGCCCATGTTATCCCTTTCTTCCTCTATTGTACTCCTCCATCTCTCCCTATGTATAAAAGGGGAGAATGGACTCTCTGAACTCCCTGGACTCATTCATGCACACTCACACTCGCATTCACGTGATCTCTCATCAGAACCAAGAAACTATACGCACGAGACCTGGGAACCAGCTTCCCTCTCTCACCATAGCTTGTAGCTCCCCTCTATGAGCTCTCCATGCTCGGTAACGCGACTTCGCAGAACACTAGACGTAGGGCGTTCATGGCTGAACGAGTATAAAACCATGTCTTCTCTGAGCGTAACCATCCGATCTCCAACACGCTTAGAAATTCACTCGTTGGCTGTCTAGACCACGCCATTTTAGACACTGACAGTTGGCGTGCCAGGTAGGGGGACTTTGCGTGTCACCCGCATTTTCATGTTTCGGATGGCTAGTCGCCGCGTTGATTTCTCACCAGGCTCCATCGTTCGATTCGGTAGTCTGGACTTCCAGTGCCACGGGCAGGGGGCCGACCTGGTCCTTCGTTGCCCCACGACCTCCTCCAAGGTAGCCGTGGATGCCATCTCGGCATCCATGGCCCACCTTGGCCTGTCGCCCTCCGGGGGGTGAACCGCTCCAGGGACAACCGTCCCACGAGCCGACTACCCCGAGTTCGAGCGCCAGCTCGACACCCTGATGGGTCCCTAGCCGACCCAGGGGTCCCTACACAACCTCTACTTCGTGTTCGCCAACGTGATGGCGCAGCTCGCGGGAGGACGGCCGCTCTCCCCTGGGCTCATCAATGCACCCGTCGCAAGAGTGCTACCGCACGACATGCGGAATGCCTCCGCGTCGTACTCAGAGGCGGTGGCCATGGGTTTCCGTGCCGACCCCGCGGAGGGTACATGCACCGGGCTTGCGTCCCATCATCTCTTGTCCACCTCTGACCTCCTCACAAGTTCAGAGGCCACCTCCTATGCCATCTCTAGTTGTGACAGCGTCGACCCCTGGAAGCCCTTAGACTTCGAAGGCCTGGGGGATAAGGAGGCCTTTTATGGTTTCCTGCATGCCAACGATTACATGCTCGACTCCGGCTCGAGCGACCACAGCGTGGGCTGTGGCCACGAGTGCTTCATGTGCGACCCACCGTCGCCCGGAGCCACTGTCGACCCCACCCTCATTGAGGATGGGGACGATGACGGCGATGCCGTCCACACTCCTGTCGATAGGGCAAGGTCACCGGCACCCACCTCGCGGGGCGACCCCCAATCCTCGGATGCTCAGCGGCGCTACCTGGAAGAACTCTGCGACATGGAGCGAAAGCTCGCGGAAGGGCTGCGACGAGTAACGTTCGAGCGCGAGCAGCTCGAGCGCGAAACTACTAGGGCCCCTAGAGAGCCCCGCGCTCGTAGGGAGGCCCGAGCCATGCACCAGCGCATCATCAACGACGAGCCCGACCCGCCGCAGTTCGCGCGGGCAAGTCAGAACATCGCGGCAGCAGTGATGCTGCTCCGCAACCTCTAGTCCCAGACACTCCCAAGGGGAAGCTCGCTCACGAAGAGCTAAAGTCTCTCCTGGGGCGCGCCGCGGTTCAGCAGCCCGAGAGCTCCGCGTCGCGGAGGCGCGGGCTTAACCCCAGCCATCAGGTTGACCCGGCGCCCAACGACCGTGAGGGCTTAGTTCACTAGGACCCCGCGC
Source organism: Microstegium vimineum (assembly GCA_022036555.1). Lineage (NCBI taxonomy): Eukaryota > Viridiplantae > Streptophyta > Magnoliopsida > Poales > Poaceae > Microstegium > Microstegium vimineum. The sequence goes on along the minus strand of CM039119.1, from coordinate 32,019,157 downwards.
CAGGCGAGCGTCGACGTTCGACGGTTCACGCCCGCATGGGCGACAAACGTGACGCGCGTGACACACTCGACGCGCGCAAGCACACCAAGCAGGACGACACGAGCAGGGGCTACCATGTCCGCCATGGCGGTCGATATGACAGCGGGGAGGATCGGTCCCTCTCGCCAGAGCCACCGGGCCCACTGGCCTATATTCGCTGCATCCGCCGTGCCCCGTTCCCGTAGCGTTTCCGATAGCTAGCCAACATCGTCCGGTACTCCGGGGAGACGAACCTCGGACCCTGGCTCGACGACTATCGCCTCGCCTGCCAGGCTGGCGACGCGGATGATGACGAGTTCGTCCTCTGCAACCTGCCTCTCCATCTCTCGGATGCGACCCGCACGTGGCTCGAACATCTACCCCCCAACACCATCGACGGGAGGAGCTCTCTATGGCAGGCCTTCATCGGGAACTTCCAAGGCACTTACATGCGCCAGGGAAACCCCAGGGATCTCCGTAGCTGCAGGCAGAAGTCGGACGAGTCCCTCCGGGATTACATCTGCCGCTTCTACCAGCAGTGCACAAAGCTCCCCACCAGCAGACCACAAGGCCCCCCGACCCTAGGGCGGGAAGAAGGGGGGCAAGTTCGACGACATGCTCACCAAGCCATGCCCATATCACAATGGGCCGGTCAAGCACACACTCCAGCAGTGTGACATGATGGCCAGGTACTTCAAGGCCGTCCCCGACAAGGACGAGCCAAAGCAGTCGGAAGGCCAAGATGGGGACGGGGGTCATGAAGACTCCTACCCTCATGTCAACAAGTGCCTCATGATATTCGGGGGCTCGGAGGCCTGCGGCTGCAAGCGCCGGTAGAAGCGGGAGCGGCGCGAAGTCTTCGCAGCCGCCCTAGCAACTTCGGCTTCCCTAGACTGGTCAGAGTCCGACATCACATTTGGACAAGATGACCACCCGAGCCACATTCCCTACCCGGGTCGTTATCCACTCGTCGTGGACCCAGTCATAGGGGATGTGCGCTTCACCGAAATTCTGATGGACGGGGGCAGAAGCCTCAACATCATGTACTACAACGCCTTCGAGGCCCTCGGCCTACGTAGGGAAAAGCTTCAATCCTCAGGGGCTCCCTTCTAGGGAATCGTCCTCGGAAGACAGACGGTACCCTTGGGGCAGATCGACCTGCTTGTCATGTTCGGAGAGCCAGACAACTTTCGGACCGAGGACCTTACCTTCGAGGTCATGGCTTACCGCGGGACTTACCACGCGGTGTTGGGGAGACCGTCCCTAACTACACTTACCTCAAGCTCAAGATGCTGGGGCCGTGCGGCATCATCACAGTCACCTCCGACCATAAGGTGGCATACCAGTGCGAGGTGGACTATTGCGAGAACGCCATGGCCGAGGTGCGTAGTGAGGAGCTGGTGGCGGCGATCGAGGCCGCAGACAAGATGGACGTCGACCCCTAGAGCGCGCAGAGCTCGGACGCCCAGAGCACCCACAGCTATGTTGTTTTTTCTATTTCTATTTAGTGTACCTAGCATTTGTACATACACATGTAACCCTCCTTAAGCAAAAAAGTTCAAGGAATAAAAACACGGGAACTCTCAGACCAATCGCTTAGCAAGGTGCACTCCCGGCGCGTGCCAGAACACACCTTGCTCGGGGGCTGGAAAGGGGGGAACCCCCTGTTTTTTCTCTCCGAAAAACTTTTTGCGCAAAAACCCGCACTTTTTCCCGCCAAACGAAAACTTCGCTTTTCCTAGTCAAGAAAGAAAGTCTCACCGGGCCGTGGCAATGGGCCGCGAGGTACTCTGACTCCCCGGAGCCAAGCACTTCCACCCGACTACCCACCCGAGCAGATCAAACCTCTTGCTGGAAAAGGCAGAGCTAGTAGAGCGAAACGGAAGAAATGCAGAAAATAGAAGGCAGGCAAAACATGAAAGTGAGCTCACTAAGGAGCAATCAAAAGTTGTCCAAAGCCCTCCCGGAGGCACATCGTAGCAAGGGGTAACTTAAAATGTCTTTTAAAAGGGCCCTCGGCCCTTTTTTCTGACCACGCAGGGTCACTCCTCCGGCGGCGGGAACACTTCGTCGTCAAGCTTGGCGGCCAGAACCTCCACCTGCTCCTCCGCGATAGCTTCGATCTGGTCGAGCAGGTCTTCAGGGCGTCCTAAGGATAACCGTCACTAACGAGCGAGGGAGTCACGGCGTCGTAGAGACAGGCGGTGATGGCCATCGTGCGGTGGATCCTGACACGCAGCGCCTCCCGGATCCGAGCTTGACCCCGCTCCCAGAGCAGGCCAACACGGTTCCGGGCCGAGTCAGGTCCATCCCCCGCGGCTGGCACGCCGAAAAGGTCGCACAGCCTCGCGCAGCGCCTGCAACTCCTGCGCACCAGCACGTAGCTCTGGGACAACGAAAGGGGAGTCACAACCTTCGAGATAGGAAGCAAAAGCATCAAGACAAATGAACAAAGAAAGGAAACGTACCCCCATTCTCCCTCTCCAGACCGGTGATTGTCGCACGAAGCTGCAAGGTGACCGTCGTCAGCTTACCGACCCGAGTGGAGAACTCCAGAATCCTCCAGTCGGCGTCGACGCTGCGCTCACGCGCCCTGTTGGACAGGTCCTCGAAGCGGGCCATGGCATCGTCGCGCTCTCGGCGATTGTTGTCGCGCTGGAACTGCTTGGTGTTACGCTCCTCCTCCATGGAGTCCAGCGCTGAGACGGCACGGCGTCGCGCCTCTGCCTCTGCATCACGCTCGGCTGTCAGGCACTCCACTTCAACCTGACGCGCCGCATGCTCATCCGCCAGCATCTTGCGAACGGCCTCGGCATCGGCACGAGCATCATCATGCTCTCACCCGATCCGCTCAAGGTCAGCGGCGCCACGCTGCGCCGATGCCTGGGCGTCCGCCGCCCTTGTTTCAGCGGCCCTCAGCTGCTCCTCCAACCCCTCCACGCGGCGGCGGGTCACCACGAGCTCCTCGGCCACGCCGGCCTCCCTGGGGGATGTCCACGACCCGGGATCCCACCGACCGCGCTCGCGACGGAGGAACTCGGACTTTTCGGTGCTTGTCGCCATCAGGACATGCAGGAAGGGGGACAAGCAACACTCACGATTAAACTACCTCTTACATTGTCGTGATGCGAGATGTCATCGCCAAGCGCCGCGACCGCCCTCTGGATCAGCTCCACCGCGTGCGCGACGAGATGATCGTGCTCCCGACGTGAGGCAGCCACGTGGTTCCAGTGCCGGAGCTTGCGCTGGTTGTCCAGCACAAACACCGGCGCCCCCTAGTTCGTCCGGTCGACCCAGGCAATCGGATCGCCATCCCCGAAGGTACGGCAGTTCGGGCCAAGCCGGCGCAGGGCCCCAGGGCGACGTTCCCCCCAACGCCAGCCACCTCGCCCGAAAAGGTCGCGGCGGACTAGGAAAGCACGGCCTTCGACGCACGAGCGGTCGCCACCTCCTCCTCGATGAATGACTGAAGACCCTCTGTCTCCCGGGCCAGCACGTCGGGAGGGAGGGGGCTGCCCAGGAGTCCTTCCTCACTCGCGCCTGTTGACACCGTTTTTCAGCTTATGTCAAATGAGCTAAGACTCACTCTAATCGGTAGTCGTGTTCTATCGGCATCGGAAAGTCATCGGTCAAGATTGCCGATGAAAGTAAAACTAGGGCGTCAATGATGAAGTATAAAGAGTTATTGCCGATAAGGGTTGGTTGATGAAAGAAAATTGCCAATAGGAATGAGGTATTGCCGATTGGATGATGTTTCCGATAAGGAAATATTGCCGATGGGCGCAGGATGTCGTAGCTGATGTCAGCATACAACTGTCGATGGCGTTAGAGGAAGGCTGGAGAATCGGAGAAGTCTGCCGATGGAAAGTTTCATCGAAGAGAGGACAGATATAGAAACTTGTGTTTTTATGCCAATATTTTATAAGTTTGAGTTTGACTCTTGCATGAGTCATTTTATTTCCTTAAAAATAGGTATTGCTGTTATGGTTAAGTCCGACTCTTGCACGAGTCATTTATTTCCTTAAAAATAGGAGTTTTGTTTAGGTAGGTTTGAGTCGTATCTATCTACAACTCCCTTTACCGGAGTATAAATAGGTACCTAGGGATGCTGTAAAAGGATATATACAATCATATCAAACAAATCTATCACTTTTATCTATTTTTCCAGCAATTTACCCTTTTATCGCATTAGTTCTAGTTTATCTACGAGTTCTTCAAGTTTCGACGGGTTGCATCTCCTCGATCTCCGTCAACCCTTGCAAGTTCCGCGTTTGAGCAACCTGAGCCTTGACGTCCAGGTGCATCGCTGTCGTCTTGTTCAGCTCTGCTCTAGTTATCCTGATCAAGTTTGAGCCTTGACATCCGAGCGCATTGCCGTTGTCTCGTTCAATCTTGTTCTAGTTATCGTCCTTGTCGATTAATTGGTCAAATCGACTGGCACACCTTAGATATCAAATTTGGGTATAAGCCCGAGGTGTTCGCAGATCTGACGCTTTTTGTGTCAACACCTCTTTTGGCACACCCGGTGGGACAGATTCAATCTCATGGAGAATACTGGAATCAATCCAAGCAATGTCATCGAAGTCTCCGAAGCGAATCTGAAAGATGATCAGAAGGAAGCTATGGAGGAGTACAAGCAGATGTATCTGAAATCCTTCAGCCTAAACAGGAGTGGCGAAGCTATCCAGAAGCAAGATCCGTCGTTGCCATGGCAGGTCACTTTCGACGCCAATCCGGGTAAATTGCAGGAGATGGTTAATTCTGCACTAAATCAGGCATTAATTACCCACTCCAGTGTGTTATCCAATACTATATACAATGTTGTTATGCAATCTTTCAAGGAAGGACAAGCACCCCAGTTTGTTGGTCCAGCGTATCATCAACCTGGATCGGCATCTATTGCAAACCCATCGGCGGCTCCAACAGCATCTTCCCAACCTGTGGGCCCATCTGCCGATGAGGTTACGCCGCCAAGATCGAGCCCTACAAGTGTCACTCGATTGAATACAGATCTGGTGGCATCGGCAATGTCAGAACCCGCAACTAAGAGTCAGCCAACTCTCGCTAACTGGTGGGGATACGGTATGCCTCCAAATCCATCTGTGGATTCTAATCTGATCCAAAGTAACAATACAGCATGGAAGGGTCCCATGGCATCGGCAATGCCTTCGCAGCCGATGATCCCTATGATGCATTATGCTACATCTTCCCCAACTGTGCAATTGCCGTCGGAAGATCTTCAAGTGGCAATATCCAAAGTGCCTCTTATGCCACCATCAGAAAGTTCTTTATAGATGCAGCAAGGCCACACAGCTACAAGTCAACCCATGGTAGTGGTAAATCCTCAAGCTGGAGTATCCGCGCATCATGGTGGCCAATTTGTTGACTACTGTAGAATGCAAGAGCAACAGGCACCAGCTAGCTATCAACCATCGGCAAATTACATGTCGTTGACTTATAATCCTGGATGGACTGGACCAACACCAATCCAACAACAGGTGGTACAACCTGGGTATCAGTACCTGGAAAACCCTCCGAGTGGGGCATCGGTATATCAACCGATGAATGTAATGCCTCAGTCTTTCCCAATGGACGTTCAAAGTGGTCCATCGGCAAATCAGCCGATGTACAATATTCAGCGGGCTAATGCTGCACCTGCACCAGCTGCTCCGGCCTATCTGCCGCAAAGATATGAGGAGGTATATCATCCAGTGCAGCCGATCAACCTTCCGCAAGTGCATCGGCAAGATAAAGATGCATACTAGACCGATAAGATTGCTGAAGTGATGAAAGAGCAGTTCAGCATCAAACCTAAGGTTAATACATATTCTTATCGGACGCCGTACCCTCCGGCTTATGATTTGATTCCTTTTCCAAATCGGTACAAAGTGCTAGATTTTACTAAGTTTTCTGGCCAAGATGACACTTCAACAATGGAGCATATCAACCGCTTCATTATCCAATGTGGAGAAGCAGCCGGCAGGGACGAGTTAAGGAGATGCCTGGTTTAGACCGATCAATAGTTGAACATCGGTTTCCTATTAAGTCTGGTTTCCAACCACATCGGCAACCTGCGCGCCGATGCAATCCTATGGTATTACCTCATATTAAAGCTAAAATTACAAAATTAATTGAGGTTGGATTTATTCGGCAATGTCGGTATGCCGAATGGATTTCTAATGTAGTTCCTGTGTATAAGAAAAATTGAAAACTCCGTGTTTGTATTGATTTCAGGAATCTCAACAAAGCTACGCCGATGGATGGTTACCCAATGCCCGTTGCTGATTTGCTAATTGATGCTGCTGTTGGACATCAAATTATTAGTTTTATGGATGGTAATGCTGGATATAATCAGATATTCATGGCTAAAGAAGATATATCCAAGACTGCTTTCAGATGTCCAGGTCATGTTGGTTTGTTCGAGTGGGTCGTGATGACTTTTGGTTTGAAGAACGCTGGTGCTACCTACCAAAGAGCAATGAACTTCATTTTTCATAAGTACATCGGCACAATAGTTGAAATTTACATTGACGATGTGGTGGTTAAATCCAAAAACTTCGAGAGGCATCTTGCCGATTTACGGAAGATTCTAGAGTGCACAAGGGAACATGGGTTGAAGATGAATCCTAATAAGTGTGCATTTGGCGTATCAGCAGGCGAAATCTTGGGTTTCATGGTGCATCAGAGAGGTATAGAAATCGGTAGAAAATCAATTGATGCAATTAATAAGGTGGTTGCTCCCACAAACAAGACTGAGTTGCAATCATTGATCGGCAAAATTAATTTCATTAGAATATTTATATCTAACTTGTCCGGGAGGATTAAGTCTTTTAGCCCTTCGTTGAAGCTGAAGGTCGGTCAGGAGTTTGTATGGAAAGAGGAACATCAATCTGCCTTAGAAGAGATTAAGAAATATTTGGTAAATCCTCCAGTATTAGTTCCACCTCAACACATGAAGCCTTTCAGATTGTATTTGTCTGCCGATGATAGCATTATCAGATCAGCCTTAATCCAAGAATTTGAAGGGAAGGAACGTGTGATTTATTATTTGAGTAGAAGATTGGTGGATGCTGAAACCAGATATTCGGCCGTCGAGAAATTATGTCTATGTTTATATTTCTCTTGTACTAAATTAAGGCATTACTTGCTATCGGCCGAATGTACCGTCATTTGCAAGGATGACGTGGTTAAGTACATGTTGTCGATGCCGATATTGAGGGGAAGAATCGGCAAGTGGATTTTGGCACTGTCAGAGTTTAATTTAAGGTATGAATCGATTAAGGTGGTTAAAGGTCAAGTAATGGCCAATTTTGTTACTCAGCATTGTGGTACAGTGGATTCTGTACAGATTGCTCCTTGGACTTTGTTCTTTGATGGATCCACGTGCAATGAAGGAGCAGGTATTGGTATTGTTTTGATTTCACCTAGAGGGCAAAAGTATGAAATCTCATTGCCGATTGTCGCCACTTCAACAAACAATCAGGCTGAATACCAGGCTTTGCTGAAGGGGTTGGAATTACTCAGGGATGTGCGTGCCGATGCTGTTGAAATCTTTGGCGATTCCATGTTGGTGATCAATCAGTTGATTGGAATTTATGAATGCCGAAGCGAAGTTTTGATTGCGCCTCATGAAAAGTGTTTACAATTATTGAGGGAATTTAAAGAATACCGCCTAGAGCATATTCCTAGAATGCATAATGAAGAAGCTAATCGGTTAGCGCAGTATGCTTCAGGATATCAGTCAATTCAGGAAATAATAACATCAATGATGGTTGTCGATGATTGGAGGAAAGAGATTGCCGACTACTTAAGGAATCCGTCTAGAAAAGTCGAAAGGTGTCTAAGGTTTCAGGCTACCAAGTATGTACTCCTTGATGATGAGTTGTATTATCGAACAATCGATGGAGTTTTGCTCAAATGCCTTGGTAAAGAAGAATCAAAGGAATTGATGGGCGAAATCCATGAAGGAGTATGTGGAGCACATCAATTAGCATTTAAGATGAAGGGGATGATCAGGCGGAATGGATATTATTGGCCAACAATTCTTGAGGATTGTTTTGAGTATTTCAAAGGATGTCAAGATTGTCAGAAATTTGGAAATGTACAGAGAGCCCCTGCATCGGCAATGAATCCTATAATCAAGCCTTGGCCGTTTGGAGGGTGGGCAATCGATCTCATCGGCCAGATTTATCCGCCGTCAAGCAAAGGGCATAAGTTTATACTTGTTGCTACTGATTATTTCACGAAGTGGGTGGAGGCCATCCCTTTGAAGAAGGTGACATCGGCAAACATGATAGATTTTGTAAAAGAACATATTGTTTACCGATTTTCTATTCCTCAGACTATTACAACCGATCAAGGGACGATGTTACATCGGGAGAGTTTGATGAGTTTGCTGTCGGTATGGGGTTTAAGGTATTAAACTCTTCTTATTATGCTCAAGCTAATGGTCAGGCCGAGGCAACTAATAAAGGGGTCATTAAGCTGATCAAGCGTAAGATTGAGGAAAACCCTAGGCGGTGGCATATAGTGCTAAATGAAGCTTTATGGTCATATCGGATGGCATGTCATGGTGCAACCAAAGTTTCACCGTATCAATTGATCTATGGGCATGATGTTGTTTTACCTGGTTCTAGACGATTGACTTCCCAGGACCAATTAGCAGCCGATGACTATGATATTCTTATGAAGGATGAGTTAGAGGATCTAGCGAGTCATCGGTTGAGAGCTCTGATCAGCATAGAAGAAAATAAGAAGAGGGTTGCCAGATGGTATGACAAGAAAGTAAAGGTGAAGGAATTTGCTGATGGTGATCTGGTATGGAAGCTGATTTTACCGATTGGAACTAAGAATTCAAAGTTTGGAAAGTGGTCACCTAATTGGGAAGGTCCTTTTCGGATAAGTCGGTCTATTCCTAGTAATGCTTATATTTTGGAAACCCTCAAAGGGGTTGCGTTTCCCAGAGCAATCAACGATAAATACTTAAAGAAATATTACCCTAGTATTTGGGTGGATGCATAAAGGCAATATCAGTCTGAGTGCCGATAAAAGAAAAGTTATACAGAACATCGGCAGAAAGCATTATATTACAAGCAAAATCAAATGTCAGGTTCACAGTTGCTGACATAGCAAATTACAACAAGGATTGGATAGATATCGCACGCGGGCGAATTTGGTCTACTTCTTCCAACTCCTTGGCGTCGCATCGGCAGTACCTTCGATTGGCTTGATTTTCTTCCTCAACGTCAGAGCCTCGCGGGCAGCAGCATCCCTCTCTTGTTGCAGAATTTTGGTAGCGTCGAGAAGTTGGGTCTTCTTCTGGTTAGCTAAGTTTAAAGCTTCATCAACTTTTTACAGCTCTGCCAGCAGTTCCTCCTTTTTTGCCGACAGACGAGAGATTTCTTGCTCGAGCTCGACACTGGAAGCTTCTAGACGGTCGATATCCTTGTGCTTCTCGTCCGCGACTTGTTTGAACTTGAGTGTTTCTTCTTCGAGTTCCGCCTGAGCAGCTCTATCGGCAATACGGCGAGAAGCTTTTCGGTATTGTAGCTGTCGGCTCTCAAGACGTGTCGCTTGGAAGATTAGTTCTTCAACATCGGCAGGCAGTTGGTCTTGGATTTCCCTGAATGCTACCCTTACTGCACTAGAATCTTAGACTAGTTGGGATGTGCTTTGTTGCAGTAGGGTGAGCAAAGCTTCAAGCTTGAGCTTCACTTCTGCCAATATAGTGGTTGAAGCCTGGACGGAGCTTTCCTCTTCGTCGTCGTCATCTGGGAGGTTGATGGCAAAGGAGAACAGGCTGTTTGGGGAGTCTTGGGCCTGAAAAGAAAAGGATTAAGATCTGCCGATTACAAGTTCTGAGTTTCATGATAGTTGGTTTACCATCTTTAGGTGGATCTCTCATCTTTGACTTGACAGAGGAGATGGTGCGGCCATGTTCTGAGGATCGACAAGAGGTGCCGATGAGCTTGCTTCGGCGGGAAGAATAGGTGATGTTGGTGCTGATGCCGGTGTTGTTCCTGCTGTTGTAGATACATCCTGCAGTGGTGATACTGTCCCTTGGTTGGAAGTTTCGATCGGTGACTGATCGGGGACGGGTGCTGATGCTGGCTCTGGTATTGTTGCATCGATGGGAGGTTGAGGAGATACTGCCGATAACGGCCTCAGGTGTTTTCGTCGAGGAGCGACACTTGGGGAGCCTTGGCGCTTCGAAGCTTGCGCTTGGGGGGCATCGGTAGATTGAGTTGAAGCCTGTACGACTGGAGCAGTTGCCGATGGACCTGTTGGCTACAAAAGAAAATGTTTGGTGCGAATTAAAATTTAAAGGAGTATTATTAACGAGAGTTCGCAATCAACATAGGTGAAGTGGAGATGGGTACCTCGAAAGCCTGCGCCAAGATGGCAGCAGCAGCCGATGAAGTAGCAGTAGCTCCAGTTGATGACTGAGGTTTGAGCGTGACTCTAGGTGCTTTGTAGTGCATGAGAGAGGCTAATGAGGGGGCCTTGCTACCAATTACCGATAAAGGATTCATCGGTCGCAGGTTAAAGGCTTTGCCACTCTTGCTCTTTCGAGGGATTGGATCGTTGACCTATTAGTAAAAGAAGGTCAGAGGCTGATAATAAAGATAAATTATAAAGAGTGGATCAGAATGAAGAGTGAACTTACTGCATCATCAGGAATAATGTGATCGGCGTCGATTAAATGCCGATAGTAATGCGATGACTTGGCGAACAGTTGATCTTTCCATTCTTGCCACCAAGACTTGTACAATTCAATGATGAACGAGGTTGGCGCCCAAGAAGATAAGTTGATGTCAGCTGTATCGGCTTGAGGGGGGAGAGTGACGATCTTGTTCCAATCCATGATGCTGGTAATGGTTTCCCTTGTCTTTATTGCATCGGCATAGCAAAGTTTGATCGGCAGTTGACCGAACGCTAACTGCCTGGCTGCTGCCGATGGATAATAGAACTCGTAGGTCGGGCGAGTGTTCTTCCCGGTCCCAAAGATGTTGACTGGAATGGCCCGGGAAATGAGTGTAGCCTTCATGATTCTTTCATTCTGTGGAATGTTTCCGTCGGTAAGGTTGAAAGAAAGCGGAAATCAGTTGTCCTCATCAACGTAAGGCCACCAGACCCGTTCTGTAGCAGGAATCCCACAGTAGAGTCTCTGGAAGAATAGGCCGAATTGACCTCTATTGGCATCGGTTCCCGGCAACACTATTATTGCTTCTCCAAAGTTGAGAGAGGAGCGGGTTGCCAATTCATCATCGGCAGGTTCATACTCCTCAACCAGGTCCCTTGTAAATTGCTAGCTGAATAAATCAAACTGGAGGCATTTATGCATATGGGCATTGAGCCACACGTTGATAAACCACCAGGGCCCCTTGTGTTGACACCGTTTTTTGACACGTGTCAATATGATCTGAGGATTGTGCCGATCGGCAAAAGGCTAGTTGTCGCTCCTTATCGGTATCAGAATATTACCGGTCAAATTGCCGATAAAGACGAGAATATTGTTGATGCAGACAAGGACTTGTTGCCGATTGAGGCAGGAAGACACTGTTGATGAAGGCAAGGGGATGTTGCCGATGAGATTCAAAGCCTGTTGCCGATGAGGACGGAAAGCTACCGATGAATGATGATGCCGATGGAAACAGGATGAGGTGGCTGGCTTCAGCAGGAGACTGCCGATGGCAATAGAAGAAGGTTGCAAATTGGAAGTCAGCGGATGTTTCCGATGAAGGATGACATGGCTAACATGAGCATACAATTACCGATGGCGCTAAAAGGAAATTGTGGATCGGAAGGATGTGTCGATGGAAAGTTTCATCGGGGAAAAGACATAAGGAAACTGGTGATCTTACACCAGTATTGTTATAGAAGTTTGAGTCCGACTCTTGCGCGAGTCAGTTATTTCCTTTAAAATAGGAGTTTGTTTTATTTAGGAAAGGTACGAGTCGTATCTATATACAACTGCCTCTGCCGGAGTATAAATAGGTACCTAGGGGTGCTGTAAACGATCATATCCAAGCATATCAAACATATCAATTACTTTTTATCTTATTTACCTTTCTAGCAATTTATCTTTACCGCATTAGGTATTAGTTTATCTATGAGTTCTTCTAGTTTCGACGGGCTGCATCTCATCGACCTCCGTCAACCCTTGCAAGTTCCGCGTTTTGAGTTATCTAAGCCTTGACGTCCGGGCGCATCGCTGTCGTCTCGTTCAGCTCTACTCTAGTTATCCTGATCAGGTTTGAGCCTTGACATCTGGGCGCATCGCCGTTGTCTAGTTCAGATCTTGTTCTGTTTATCGTCCTTGTCGATTAACTGGTCAAATCGACTGGCACGCCCTCGGATATCGAATTCGGGTATAAGCCCGAGGTGTTCGCAGATCCTGACGCTTTTTGTGTCAACACCTCTTTTGGCACGCCCGGTGGGACCATATCATATCTTTTGGCACATTGCCCATCGGCAACTTAACTGATGTATAATGCTGTTGAGATCAATCCGAAGAATGCCATTGAAGTCTCCGAAGCAAATCTGAGAGATGATCAGAAGCAGGCTATGGAGCGGGCTATGGAGGAGTACAAGGAATTATATCTGAAATCCTTCAGCCTAAACAGGAGCGGCGAAGCTATCTAGAAGCAAGATCCGCCGTTGCCACGACAGGTCACTTTCGACGCCGATCCTGGTAAATTACAAGAGATGGTTAATTCTACATTAAATCATGTATTAATTAGCCAATCCAATGTGTTGTCCAATACTGTATACAATGCTATCAAGCAGACTTTCAAGGAAAGACAAGCATCATATTATGTTGGTCCGGCGTATCATCAACTCGGATCGGCATCTGTTACGATCCCATCGGCAGTTCCAAGGGTGTCTTCACCGATTATGAACCGATCTGCCTATGAGATCATGCCGCCGAGATCGAGCTCAGCAAACATTACTCAAGTGAATGCAAATCTGGTGGCGTCAACAATGTCTGGACCTATGACCCAGAGTTAGCCAGCTTCCGCCAACTAGTGGGGATACGGTATGCCTCCAGATTCATTTGTTGTTAATCCTAGATTGTCCCCAAGGGAAGATACAACATGGAAGGCTCTCATGACATCGGTAGCGCCCGTACAGCCAATGATCCCGGTGACGCATTATACTGCAACACCTTTAAATATGCAGTTGCCGCCAGGAGGGTTCCAGATGACGGTACACGAAGTGCTCTATGCGAGGCCATCGGCAAATTCTTAGCCGATGCAGCAAGGCATGACAAATGTTAACCAGCCCGTATCGGCAATGGCTCATCAAGCTGTGGTACTCGTAAATCAAGGCAATCATTCAAGGGTATGAGAGCAACAAGCGCCAACTGGTTATCAGCCATCGATGAGTCATATGCCGATGACATCTAATGTAAATTGGATCGGTCAATTACCGATTCAGCAGCAAGTTGTGCAGCCTGGATACCAAGTGGCGAGAGCTTCGCAGTACTCGCAAGTGAGTCTGCAGAATGAAATATCGGTACATCAGCCGATAAGTACTACTCCGCAGTACTCGCAAGTGAATATGCACAATGATACATCGGCATATAAACCGATGAATACAATGCCACAGTACAACCTAGTGGACGTTCAAAATTGCCCATCGGCAACTCAACCGATGCATAATGTTCAACGACAGGTGATACAACCTAGACGTCAAGTGGCAGAGGTCCAACACCACCAGTTACCATCGGAATTATATAATGATGCATCGACGTCCCAGCCGGTAAACCCTCTATTCTCGCAATATATTCCAGTGGACGTTCAAGGTGGTCCATCGGTAAATCAGCCGATGCACGATGTTCAGCGAATTGATGTTGCCTCTGCACCAACCGGTTTGGCCTATTCATCGCAAAGATATGAAGAGGTGCATCAACCGACTCAACCAGTCAACATCCAGTCAGTGCATCGGCGGAATCAAGATGCGTACTAGACCGATAAGATTGCCGAAGTAGAGAAAGAGCAATTCGGTATCAAGCCTAAGGTTGATACATATTCTTATCGGACTCCATACCCTCCAGCGTATGATTTGATCCCTTTCCCAAATCGGTATAAAGTGCCAGATTTCACCAAATTTTCTGGTCAAGATGACATATCAACAATGGAGCACATTAACCGATTCATTGTCCAATGTGGAGAAGCAGCCAGCAAGGATGAGCTGAGGGTAAGATTGTTTTCGTCATCGTTATCTGGATTGACATTTGCATGGTTTATTTCACTACCTCCAAATTCTGTGATCAATTGGACCGATTTAGAAAAACAGTTTCACAAATACTTCTTTGCTGGCGTACATGAAAAGAAGATCACCGATTTGGTCAAATTGAAGCAACGTCATGATGAATTGGTAGAAGGCTTCGTGCAAAGACTGCGAGACGTGAAGAACAAGTGCTATAGCTTGGTACTTGATGATCGGCAATTAGCAAATTTGGTCTGCCAGGGATTACTGCCGCACATCAGAGACAAATATGCGTCTCAGCAGTTTGAAAGCTTGAGCCATCTTGTGCGAAGGGTTGCTAATCAAGACACCAAAGTTTTTGAGCCTAGAGAAAATTGGGATGAAGAGGTGTCTTTAACTAAGAAGATAGATTCGGACGAAGAAGCAAGTATCGATTTAGTTGAATCAGTAGAGAATAAAAAGCCGATATCTTGTCTGTTCGATCAGAAAGAAGCTGAGAGATGCACTTTTGATATCACCAAGGCCCATAGGATGTTTGACCTATTACTCCAAGAAGGGAAGATTAAGCTGGCACCTAACCAGGTAATTCCATCGGCCAAAGAGCTCAAGAAAATCAGGTATTGCAAGTGGCACAATGCGACTTCGCACAATACCAATGACTGCAAAGTCTTTAGGCAGCAGTTGCAGTCAGGAATTGAGTCTGGATGGATTAAGTTTGAAAATTACAAAGCCCAAAAGCCGATGAAGATCAATCAGCACCAGTTTCCAAATAACATGTGTAAAACTAAGGTGTTGACATCGAAAGCTGCTAAGAAAAGCGCATCGGCAGACCCTGGACATCAGATAGCTGCGCATGAAGTAACAGGGAAAAAGTTTACCGATGGTAGAAAAGGCAAGAGAGTTGCCGATGATAGCAGTAGCGCCGGAAGGTCTTATGACGCTGTGATCACGCATGGACGGCCACGACAAGATTGGCATTGGCATGAAGATCAACATCGGCAGTAGGAAGAAAGGCGCCAAGAGTGGCATTGACATAAAAATCATTGGAGGTGCCCCTTCTTTGTTCACTGTTGGGAAGAAGGCATCAAACTACCTACTGCTGATAATTGCCCTGAGTGCAGTGGGTATTACCCTGCTGATCGGTTAAAAAGGAGACCTTGTTTTGATGATCGAGCATCAAACTCTGGCAGGCCGATCAAAGGAAAGGGGTCAGCACATGATCGGCTGGGGGGCAAGCGCAGCATACATGATAGACTTGGCAAGTGTATTTGTCGAGAAGATCTTGAGGAGGCAGCCAATGCAAGGGTGCCTGATGAGGAAGTATTCTCCAGAGATGCAAATGTAAGAGGTGGTGCAGATACAAGCAATGAGAAACAGTACCAATCTGTTTGGAAAACTAAGCTCCCTCGATGGTGTCCCAAGGGTCTTACAAAGACTCAAAGAAGGGGGATGCAATGCGAGCACCAAGAAGACTTGTGTCACGATGGAAACCCTTCCAGAGGGGAATCTTAGGGCAAGCAATGAAGGCCAAGGCGCAAAGATGATAGTCCATCGGCAGATATCGATATGTTGCCGATAGATTAACTAGGGTCGATGACCTTGAACATTTTGGCTTGGGAGCAGCACTTGATGAGCCTTGGTGTTTCAACTGTTGCACTTGGGGGGCATCGGCAGGCTGAGTCTGAAGAGTTTGTGCACTGGGAACAGCACAGCCGATGATTCCAGAGATGCAGTAAAAGAAATTTCGGTGCATAAAATATCTTATACTCCGAAATTGGGGGGCATGTGTTGACACCATTTTTTGACACGAGTCCATATGATCTGAGGATTGTGCCGATCGGCAAAAGGCTAGTTGTCGCTCCTTATCGGTATCAGAATATTACCGGTCAGATTGCCGATAAAGATGAGAATATTGTTGATGCAGACAAGGACTTATTGCCGATTGAGGCAGGAAGACACTGTTGATGAAGGCAAGGGGATGTTACTGATGAGAGTGAAAGCCTGTTGCCGATGAGAGTCAAATCCTGTTGCCAATGAGGACGGAAAGCTGCCGATGAATGATGATGCCGATGGAAACAGGATGAGGTGGCTGGCGTCAGCAGAAGACTGCCGATGGCAATAGAAGAAGGTTGCAAATTGGAAGTCAACGGATGTTGCTGATGAAGGATGACATGGCTAACATGAGCATACAATTACCGATGGTTCTAAAAGGAAATTGTGGATCGGAAGGATGTGTCGATGGAAAGTTTCATCGGGGAAAAGACATAAGGAAACTGGTGATCTTATACCAGTATTGTTATAGAAGTTTGAATCCGACTCTTGCATGAGTCATTTATTTCCTTTAAAATAGAAGAGTTTGTTTAGGAAAATATTATTGTTTGAGTCCGGCTCCTGCGCGAGTCAGTTATTTCCTTTAAAATAGGAGTTTGTTTTATTTAGGAAAGGTACGAGTCGTATCTATCTACAACTCCCTCTGCCAGAGTATAAATAGGTACCCAGGGGTGCTGTAAACGATCATATCCAAGCATATCAAACATATCAATTACTTTTTATCTTATTTACCTTTCCAGCAATTTATCTTTACCGCATTAGGTATTAGTTTATCTACGAGTTCTTCAAGTTTCGACGGGCTGCATCTCATCGACCTCCGTCAACCCTTGCAAGTTCCGCGTTTTGAGTTATCTGAGCCTTGACGTCCGGGCGCATCGCTGTCCTCTTGTTCAGCTCTACTCTAGTTATCCTGATCAGGTTTGAGCCTTGACATCTGGGCACATCGTCGTTGTCTAGTTCAGATCTTGTTCTGTTTATCGTCCTTGTCGATTAACTGGTCAAATCGACTGGCACGCCCTCAGATATCGAATTCGGGTATAAGCCCGAGGTGTTCGCAAATCCTGACACTTTTTGTGTCAACAGGTTCACCTCGCAACAGTTTCTCTGACACTTAGTGTAGGAGATGATAGACCGATCCGAGGAGGTATCAGCCAAGAGGCAGTCTTGTACCATTACCCAAGAGCTCTGCTGCTGGGAGGTACATGTTGGTCGGTCCGACTGTCTTGCCGCAAAAGATGAATTTCTCCAACCACATGTTCAGGAAGGTGGCATGATCCCTTTGACCTACCGATCCGGTCTTGTGGTATTCTGCAACATACCCAGTCCAGCTGCCGATGTTACGGGTGACCACTTTGTGTTCGGGCTTCCTGTTGAAGAGAAGAGCATCGTCGGCAGAGGAAATGTCGAGGCCAGTGAGCATGTGCACATTGGCAAGCGTAGGGGTAGCTGGTCCATGTCGAAATAAGAAAGCATTCATTGTGTTGGACCAGAAGTAACAAGCTGCAATCACCATGTTCTCGTTCCTAGCCATATCGGCAATGGACAATCTGATGCATTGGTCTAGTTTGTGTTCTGCCCAATAGACTTGCTGCCTCTTGGCCATCCTGAGGTACCAGTTCTTCCACCCATTGGTAGGGTTAGGCCAAGATCGGAATGCATCTTTCCATAAACCTAGGCTAAAATGGGCCGATCTGAAGGGGATGCGATTAGTTTCTACATTGATGATTTTGATTGGATCGGCATCTCCCATTGGACTCAAACAGCAGAGGTGTGGGTGATCGGTCGGAATGATTATTCTGTCGCACATATCCTCGATTCGAGAGAACAGAGAGGGGAAAAGAAATCACGAATCAGTGCGGAAAAAGGGGAAAAATCACAGGATATGGAGGAGAGGCTAACCGCAGGGACATTGAAGTTGATCGCCATTGAAGCCAAGAGGATTCTTGCAGTTCGTGCCTTGATGAGGGAAGGAGATGCTGCTGCTCGAAGATCGCCGGAGTGTTCTTCAGAGGCGCCGTGTGAAATGAGGGAATGAAGGTGAATGAAAATGTGAGCTCAGGGTGAAGAAGGATTCAGGTGGTGGTAATTTTTATAGGCCTGGCCAAGGATATTTTGGAGTTTTCTTTTCACTGAGCAGAGGTATGGAAGGGTATGGTAGTGGATTTGCACGCTGATCGAGGAGTTATGATTGGATTTGTGGCTGTTCGCACTACAGTTGCGGGGTTCTGTTGGTAACTTGCGGTTTTTGCGCGAGGTAATCGAGGAGGTTGCGTAAGTATCTTGGAGGGAAAGATTACAGTAGAGAGAATTTCGGCGCGTGAAATATTTCACACTTCGAAATTGGGGGCATGCGTTGACACCATTTTTTAGCATATGTCAAATGAGCTAAGACTCACTCTAATCGGTAGCCGTGTTCTATCGGCATCCGAAAGTCATCGGTCAAGATTGCCGATGAAAGTAAAACTGGGGCGTCAATGATGAAGTATAAAGAGTTATTGCCGATAAGGGTTGGTTGATGAAAGAAAATTGCCAATAGTAATGAGGTATTGCCAATTGGATGATGTTGCCGATAAGGAAATATTGCCGATGGGCGCAGGATGACGTAGCTGATGTCAGCATACAGCTGTCGATGGCGTTAGGGGAAGGCTGCAAAAAGGGTGAAGTCTGCCGATGGAAAGTTTCATTGAAGAGAGGACAGATATGGAAACTTGTGGTATTATGCCAGTATTTTATAAGTTTGAGTTTGACTCTTGCACGAGTCATTTTATTTCCTTAAAATTAGGTATTGCTGTTATGGTTGAGTCTGACTCTTGCACGAGTCATTTATTTCCTTAAAAATAGAAGTTTTGTTTAGGTAGGTTTGAGTCATATCTATCTACAACTCCCTTTGCCGGAGTATAAATAGGTACCTAGGGATGCTGTAAAAGGATATATACAATCATATCAAACAAATCTATCACTTTTATCTATTTTTTCCAGCAATTTACCCTTTTATCGCATTAGTTCTAGTTTATCTACGAGTTCTTCAAGTTTCGACGGGTTGCATCTCCTCGATCTCCGTCAACCCTTCCAAGATCCGCGTTTGAGCAACCTGAGCCTTGACGTCCGGGCGCATCGCTGTCGTCTTGTTCAGCTCTACTCTAGTTATCCTGATCAAGTTTGAGCCTTGACATCCGAGCGCATCGCCATTGTCTCGTTCAATCTTGTTCTAGTTATCGTCCTTGTCGATTAATTAGTCAAATCGACTGGCACACCTTGGATATCGAATTTGGGTATAAGCCCGAGGTGTTCGCAGATCTGACGCTTTTTGTGTCAACAGCGCCGGTAGCCGCTGCCTTGGCCTCGGGCGTCACGGCTGCGACCCCCACGTTCCCGTCCATGGTGCCGGGGTGTCCACACCGGCACCACCCACCACCGTCACCGCCGCTGCGTCCTCTAGCGTCGTGGCCGTCTGGACCTCCTAGACGTCCACGGCCATGGGGACGCCTAGGCCACCCTCTTCCCCAGAATCGTCGATGACTACCACCTCCGAGGGAGAGGACGGCACTACGGCCGTGGGGCTGGCGTCAGCGGGGGTCTGCGGCGCTGCGCCCATAGCGGCAACGTCGCTCGGAGCCGGGCCACCCCCGGTCCCAGCAGCGCCCATCGAACTAGTAGCCAGGGCCGCCCCGCTCCGCCCCGGGCCAACCAAAGGCGTCCCTTGGCGCAGTTTCTTCCAACCCGCGTGTGCAGAGCTCCCGGTGATCCTGCAACGTCCATCACGCGTTCATGCCACGTGCAATCGCTTTTCATTGACAAAAGGGAGAAAGACATCAAACAATGCAGGCTTACCGTGGGGAGAAGACGCGGTTGCGTTTCCGTGTTGACCCCACCGCACCGCGGCCCGCGGTCCCCGAACCGCCACTCCGTTCATCGTCCCCGCTCTCCCGG
Organism: Microstegium vimineum; assembly: GCA_022036555.1. NCBI lineage: Eukaryota > Viridiplantae > Streptophyta > Magnoliopsida > Poales > Poaceae > Microstegium > Microstegium vimineum. The sequence continues at coordinate 31,999,165 of CM039119.1, read as the reverse complement.
GGCGGGGCGGGAGGAAAAGTGGTCGGGGAACCGCCGGCAACACCGCCCCCGGAGCCACAAGGGGCCAGATGTGCGCCGAGCATCCTCGTCGGGGGCACCTCCACTGATGGCGCGGTCCCAGCTGGCCGACGCAGTGACCCCGCCGTTCGAAGCGTGGGGACCACCTCGGACAGGGGACGCCAGTCCTTGTTGTCATCTTCATCGCCGTCGCGTCACTAAGGACCCCCCAGTCCACGTCCGCCTCCGGCTGCGAACACATTGTGGATAAGTACCCATGTATGTTCAGTTTTGTGATGAGTGATTGCCCAACACTTGAGCATTTCAGTTTGAGTGGCTTACTACTAATCTTTACGAAAGCAAATGTGTGCCTGTCTATCGGCTTGCGGTGTGTAGGTACTATGCCTAGTGACAGTGGTCAATGGCGTGGAGAAGGTCAAGTAGAGGCTTGCCATGCCGATGGACTGAGAGCGGTGAAGGGCGGAAGCGGGGCTCGGACTGAGGGACCATGGGCGTCGGTGGATTAGCTGTGGTGGCTAGTACTTGGCACCGGCGAGTGCGAGCAGACATGGAGGTAGACCGAGTCGACCAAGTCAAGATGGTGGACACGCGAGTCGAGCGGAGGCTCAGGGGACTCGGAGTCCGACCGGGCGAAGACAAGGTGGCTCGCGTCGAGTGGTTTGGTGGTTTGGGCCTCAAAACCATCCGCGTCGGTTTCCGAGTTTGGGCCGCAAAACTCGGGGTTCGGTAGTTGAGCCGAAAGCTACCAGTGGTGGGTTTCGCGGATTTGGGCCTCAAAACCCGGGCGGAGCTTCCGAGGAAGCGGGGATGGCACGTGGCGGAATCCTGGAGGTTGCGTTGAGGCGACGACAACTCCTGGCAGGAAGCGGGGCCGTCCATTCAAAATGCGGGAGATATTTTCCGGAGCTTGGACTGCAATGCTTAGGCTAGGTAGTTCACTCATGTATCTAGGGGGGTCTTTGGGAAATAGCCAAAGCCCGATAAATAGGGGGTGAAGGGGTATCCCTCATCCCATCTCTTGAACCCTAATCATTTGCCCCAACTCTCTCTCTACCCTCTCTCTAGTTCATGAGATCCCTAGGTTGATTTCACCAACCTCTGTAAGAACTTGAGTTTGTTGTGAGGAATCGGAGACCGTAAGCCATGGTGGCTTCAACTTCTTGATCATGTCCCCGTTTTGCTTGTGTTCTTTGCGTTTTGCTTTTGCTCCCTCTTTTTCCCGAGATGATTTCTCTTTGTAGGGAGTAGCTCTTGCAAATCCGTTTGAACCAAGTTGTTCGTATTCGTGAGGAGCATCTTTGCACTGAAGGAATTCCCCTCAAACCTCACGAGTGCGTAGATCAGGTGATTTCTTTGTGGTGTTCTTCGTTCTTGCCCCTTTTCCCCCAAATCCTCGTTTCTCTTTAATTCTCACCAAATTGAGCGATGATTTCTTCGGATTAGCTCCCCAACTCTACAAGGATCATGCCTACAAAGTATGGTTGCAGTTGGAGTTCATTTGGTTGAGTTTTGGGAAGATTTGGAGGAGAGAAAACGATTTTCGGGATCGCTGTGCAGATTTCGGGGGCGTAGGACGCTCCAGAGTTTGGCGTCGGACGGTCCGTCAGAGGCGCCGGACGCTACGTAGTGCTGACGACAGCGTCCGTCGTGATCGTCCGTCGCTAGGGCTGTTTTTGTGCTGTTTTTTGAGCGTCGGACGCTCCTGACAAAGCAGCGTCCATCGCCCGTCGGACTCAGTTCGTCTCCCTCAGCAGCATCCGTCGCCAGCGTCCGTCGCCCTTCGAGAAAGGTTTTTTTCAGGATTTTCTTCGTCGCTGTTTTGGCCGTTTCTCTCTCGTCCGGACTCCGAATCAAGTTCCGTTTGTTGTGTTGGATTCGTATTCATGTAAGGAACCTGATTAGGTACTTTTGAGACCAGTTCTCATAAGTATTTTTTGGTGTGCTCTTGCCTCTTCTCTCTAGGGGTTGAGAGTACCGCTCTCAGTGTATCGGTTACGAGTTCATGGCTTTGATCGTTCTCCATCTTCTCCGACCGCTCCGCTGCACCTTTAGGGGTCTTCCTAAGGTGTCCACCTACTTGTTAGGTCGTGTGCGAGTCGGTTTCTTCCAAGGTCAAGTTTTGGGTGTGAGTTTGGGACAAGGGCTAAGTCTTTGAGTTGAATTTTTTTGGCTCCCATTCACCCCCCCTCTGGTCGCCATTCTCGGTCCTTCAATTGGTATCAGAGCCGGTTAAGGATTATTCCACCTTAAATGGTTCTTGTTCCGTGAAGGCGACATGGAGCAAGGTGTTGGCAAACCTCCGTTTTAAGATGGAATGAACTTCTCCTACTGGAAGGTGTGCATGTCCGCCTATCTACAAGGAGTTGATTCAAACTTATGGGAGATCTGTGAGAATGAGGGATATTCTGTTCTTGCGGATCGTGTTGACCAACTCCAAATCACTCAACACAACGCAAACAGTCGAGCACGGAGTATCCTCTCCTCGAGTTTGTCACTTCCTGAGTTTGAGCGAGTCTCGAATCTCACTACGGCGCGAGAGATCTGGCAAACACTTGTGCGATATCATGAGGGTAATCCTTAGATCAAGTCCAGACTCTTCGACACATATCATAGGGAGTACGAGAACTTCATACAGTTGTCTGGCAAATCTATTGACGGGATGTTCACTCGCTTCCAATCTATCGTCAATAAGATGCATGCTAATCGAGCCAACTTGCCCTATGATGATCATGAGATGGCTATCAAGCTTTTGCATGCTCTTGATCGGAGGGTGTGGGAGATGAAGGTGGCTGCCATTCAGGAGTCACCGGGCAATGATGCCCTGACCGTGGATGAGCTGTTCAGCAAGCTCAAGTCCTCAGAGATTGACCACCAGACCCGGGCCAAGCTTGAGAACCCGTCGAACCCATCAAAGGCGTTGGTTTCCGGCCCCGGCGGTGTGTCTTCTTCTTCCTCTAACCCTTAAAACTCTTCATTCACTTTGTCTTTGATGTCTGTGACAGAGGAACAAGTGGAGGCGCTTGGAGATGATGAGCTGGCCTTGGTCATCACTAAGTTCTCACGGTTTCACAACAACCATTTGAACCGACGACGTGGTGGCTCGGCCAAGGGGTGCTCCCGTTGCAGTGATGAGGATCACTTCATCGCGAACTACCCCAAGAAAGTTGTGGGTGACTTCACCAAGCTCAAGGACAAGCGCGAGCACCGCTTCGACGACAAGCACAAGGCCAATGGCGGTTACAACAGGAGATCCTCAAAGAAGGTGATTGACAAGGTTAAGGCCAAGCACCAAGCCTTCCTCGCCTCCCTCAGCGACATCGATGCCTCCTCCAACGGGGGTTCTTCCTCGAGCGACGATGAGTCGAAGGGAAAGGTTGAGAACAAGCTCAACGGCCTCTGCTTCTACGCCGACGCCAAGCACGGTGGCTTTTGCACCATGGAGATTGAAGAAGGCAAGGTCGGGAAGTGCAAGGATGGCCCCGACTATGACTACGACTCCGACACACCCGAGGTATCACCCACCATCGAATCCCTTTCTCTCGAGCTTGAGTCTCTGAACGATACCTTACTTAGTCAAGATGCTTTGCTCAAGCGTGCCGCTTGTGAGAGGAACGAATTCAAGGCGAAGTACCTTAGCACACTTCATGAGCTAGAGTTTGCTAAGGCACAAGTGGTGGTTACCGAGGAGGTGGAGTGTGATGCTTGCGCCATTCACATGTCTGATCTTGTCACTCTCCAGGACAAGTATGGCACTCTACTTGAGGAGGTCAGTGAGCTGAAGGCTAGGCCTAGCTTACTTGGTGCGTGCAAGTCTTGCTTAGGCTTGCGTTTTGAGCTGGCACAGAAGGATGCTAGGATCGCTGTGTTAGAGAAGGTCAGCTCAGAAGCACTAGAGAGTCAGATCGCTTTGGGGCTTTGGAGCTTGAGATTGAGTCGTGTAGACACGACAAGATGTGTACCGAGGAAGAAAACACATACCTTCGGTCCATCTTGAGCTGGGTGTCTTGCCGAGAGCCGCAGTTGGGGATGATGCTTAGCCAATGCAAGCGAGCTGGCAGCACAGGAGTAGGCTTTGCTATAGGTGGGAAGGACAATAGCATGTTTGGTAAGATCGGTGAGTGCAGTGGTTTGAGTGAGAATGAGAAACCCACCACAACACCCAAGCTTACCAAGATCACTCCACCTAAGCCTACCGACCCCTCCAAGTTTCCTGTGAGAGATGGTGTGTTTGAAGAGCCACCCAAAACCACTCCACAGAAGCAAGTGTGGATTGCCAAACCGAACCATCTTCGCAACCCACTTGACACACTGCTAGACATCTCTAGTGATCCCTTTCCTAAGAAAGCTAGAGCCACCCAACCCAACAAGAGAGTGCCTACCAAGAGTGTGGTGAGGTACCATTGTGAGTCTTGTGAGCGGGATGGGCAGTTGGCTGAGTTCTGTTTTAGGGGGAAGAGAGATGATTGAAGGCAGGTTGAGTTGAACAACCGGGACATGTACCACCCACCAGTTGGGGTGCATGAACCAGAAGTTCAGAGGCGCACTACTAGGCCTAGAGGTACAATGCCTCAAGGTGCTAGGCCTCAGGAGGTGAGACCATGTGGTGGTCGTGCCCGGCGGGGTACCGGTTGTGACCCATACGACTACGGGCCTCGTGGCGGTGGCTTTACTCCACCCTTCTTTAGCGGACCACGTTTTCCCCATCATGGTGATCGCTATCCTCCCATGGGATAGGAGATGTTTGTTTTTTCTCCTAACCCATTCTTTGGGAAACTGGGACAACACTAGTATCCTTCACAGTTTACTAACCCCAGTGTTGGTTCGTTTGCTCACCCTATGTCTTTTTATTGATGTAGGAAGGAGGACTGGAGGAGACTTGGCTTGTGGATTCCGGATGCTCACGCCATATGACCGAAAGTGCCAAGTGGTTCTTCAGCCTCGACCCCATGCACCACACCGAGTATATCACTTTCGGGGACAAGAGTAAAGGTAAGGTTGTCTCCCGGGGGTCCATCCGAGTCAATTCGTCTTTTGTCCTCAAGGATATTGCTTTGGTTGCGAATTTGCATTTTAACCTTCTATCGGTTTCGCAACTCTTTGAAGACGGTTTTGAGGTGAGCTTTAAGCCAAACTTGTCTCGGATTTTGGACTCTTGTGGTGAGCTTGTTTGCCGGATTTTACCCTTCGGGAAGGTTTTTTGTGCGGATTTTTCTATCTCTTCCGGACCTTCTCGTTGTCTTCTTGCCGGTTCTTCTTCCGAGCTTTGGAAGTGGCATAGGAGATTGGGACATCTGAGTTTTGACTTGCTTGCAAGGCTTAGCTCAATGGACCTTATCCAAGAATTGCCAAAGCTAAAGTTCAAGAAAGATTTGGTTTGCCATCCTTGTAGACATGGCAAGATGGTTGCTGCTTCCCATCCTCCCGTAACTCAAATTATGACCTCACAACCCGGCGAGCTCTTACACATGGACACAGTTGGTCCAGCTCGGGTTAGGTCGGGAGGGAAGTGGTATGTGGTTGTAGTCGTTGATGACTACTCGAGGTACTTTTGGGTGTTCTTTTTGGAGAGTAAGGATGAGGCTTTTATGCATGTGCGTGATCTGATTTTGAGATTGCAAAATGAGCTACCTAAGCATGCCATGAGAGCTATTCGCAGTGACAATGGCACAGAATTAAAGAATGCTCAATTTGCATCTCTTTGCTCTTCTTTGGGTTTGGATCACCAATTTTCCTCTCCTTACACTCCCCAGCAAAACGGTGTTGTTGAGCGCAAGAATCGGACCCTTGTTGAGATGGCCAGGACGATGCTCGATGATCATAGGACTCCTAGGCGGTATTGGGCCGAAACACTCAGTTCTGCTTGCTATGTTTCCAATCGCATTTTTCTCTGAGCTTTCAAGAAAAAGACCTCTTATGAGCTGCAATTTGGGAGACCACCCAATGTAAGTCACCTACAGGTGTTTGGGTGCAGGTGTTTCATCCTCAAAAAGGGCGGTAAGTTGGATAAATTTGAATCACGGTCTTCTGACAGTATCATTCTTGGTTATTCTACTCACTCTCATGCTTATCATGCACTTAACCTAGAAACTAACCGAGTGATGGAGACTTGTGAGATTACATTCGATGAAACTATGCCCTGTGTTTCCACTGCTTTTGAGCTTGCAGGTGATGATGAGGTGAACACTAGCATTTTTGTGGAGGAGGAGCAGGATGATGCCGATTGGGGTGATCCCGAGCCAACTCCACTGGCTGCCCCCGTCGACCCTACGACATCCACTTCGGCTCACGGTCCCGATCCGACTACTTCCTCTACATGGGGGCCGTTCAAGCAGCTTCCTCAGTCGATGCCCGTTGCACCTGAGGGAGCTCCAGCTGCTGTTGAGGGGGAGGCCACTTCGTCTAGGCAGGCTCCCCGCCACATCTAGCGACAGCACCCACCGGAGAACATCATCGGTGACATTGACCGTCGAGTCACACAGTCCAGGTCCTATATCTCTCACTTTGCTCATCCGGCTTTTGTCGCTTCTTTTGAGCCCCGAGATGTTGGACACGCTTTGATGGATCCGGATTGGGTTAATGCCATGCATGAGGAGTTAGAAAATTTTGAGCGAAACCGCGTTTGGGTCTTAATTCCTCCACCACCTAGTTGCCACCCCATAGGTACCAAATGGGTTTTCAAAAACAAACAAAGTGAGGATGGGGTGGTAGTGCGCAACAAGGCTAGGTTGGTAGCTCAAGGCTTTTGTCAGAAGGAGGGAATAGACTATTAGGAAACCTTTGCTCCCGTAGCTCGTTTGGAAGCCATTTGAATCCTTCTAGCTTTTGCGGCTTCTAAGGGTTTTAAACTTTTCCAAATGGACGTTAAAAGTGCTTTCTTAAATGGCTACATAGAGGAGGAAGTGTATGTTAGACAACCTCCCGGTTTCGAAAATCCCAAGTTTCCAAACCATGTTTTTAAACTTCACAAAGCTTTGTATGGTTTGAAACAAGCCCCTAGAGCATGGTACGATAGGTTGAAAACGTTTTTGCTTGCTAAGGGTTTTAAAATGGGATCGGTAGATAAGACGCTTTTTCTCCTCAAGCCAGGCAAAGACACTCTCCTAGTCTAGATTTACGTGGATGATATCATCTTTGGTGGTTCTTCTCATGCTCTTGTTGCCAAGTTTGCAGATCTTATGAGCAGGGAATTTGAGATGAGCATGATGGGAGATCTGACCTTCTTTCTCGGGTTGCAAATCAAGCAAACTCAGGAAGGGACGTTTGTGCACCAAGGCAAGTACACGAAGGACATCCTGAAGAAGTTTGACATGGGCGAGGCAAAGCCCCTCTCGACGCCCATGTCAACCATGACTGCCTTGGATGCGGACGAGGAAGGAGAGGCGGTGGATCAGACGGAGTACCGAAGCATGATCGGGTCGCTTCTGTACTTGACAACAACGCGGCCGGACAATCAGTTCGCCGTCTGCTTGTGTGCGCGCTTTCAGGCGTCCCCACGAACTTCGCACAAGCAGGCAGTGAAACCCATCATGAGGTACTTGCGCTTCACTCCCGAATTTGGTCTTTGGTTTTCCGCCTCCTCCTCTCTTGTGCTTTGTGGTTATTTTGATGCCGACTTTGCCGGTTGTCGTCTTGATCGGAAGTCCACTTCTGGGACTTGCCAGTTTCTCGGATCTTCTCTGGTGTCTTGGTCTTCTCGCAAACAGTCTAGCATGGCACAGTCGACGTGCGAAGCTGAGTACGTTGTAGCGGCTAGCTGTTGTTCGCAGTTGCTTTGGATGATTGCGACTTTGAAGGATTTTGGTCTTGAGTTTACTAAAGTGCCTCTGCTTTGCGATAGCACGAGTGCCATTAGTGTAGCCAAAAATCATGTGCTTCACTCTAAGACCAAGCACATTGATGTTCACTTTCACTTCTTGAGAGATCACTATGAGAAGGGCGACATTGACCTCCGGCATGTCGATACCCAAAACCAGCTTGCAGATATTCTCACAAAACCTCTCGATCAAGCTGCGTTTTCTCATCTTCGGGGCGAGTTGGGTGTTTGCTTTCCCTTTTAGAGGAGGAAGGTTTTGTGTATCATAGTTCTTTTGGTACTTATTTGACTTTTCTTTCTCTTTCTTTCTATTGGTGTCTTTTTAGTTGTTAATTGGTGTCATTGCATTTTGCATCTCATTTACATTTGTAACATAGTTCATTTTAAGCTTCATACCTATAGCCGATATAATGAATCTATGCTCTGTTTGAGGTGCTTTATGTGTCTATGGTGTTGCCTAACTTAGACTCTCTTTGATCTCTTGGTATGCAATAGAGCTAAGTTAGAAAAGCTTTAAAACTGAATTTAATTCCCCATGTCACCTCTGAAATGGCACTAGCATGTGTAGGCTTTTGAAGATCCTTCTTGGTTGCCTTATATATAGCTTGTAACTATGGCTCTTCACTGTTTCATTCACTTCCATTGAGCACCATGCTTAAAATTGATCTAAAATGAAATTGCTCTCTGTTTTGTGAATTGGAAAGATCGAGTTGGGTTTGCATTGTGAGCACTTCACCGTGTGTTCGAGACTGCTTCCCATATGGGTTGATACTTGAGCGGTGTCGTGTATGACCAAAACCGGTGTGTTAAGTTCTTTGACTTCGCCCGATTGGTAAGCAGTGGCATCACTTTGCTTACAACCACTCACATACAACTTAAATGTGCCTAAAACTGAAATTTGGCTGCAAAACTCTGAAATTTGAAAAGTTCATTCAGTTGGGTCATTGGCTTGTTGTATGAACTTTGCTAGGGATAGTTTTACTTGCTATACATGAGATTGCTTTGAGATAGGTCCTATCTTGTTTGCCATGTCTAGTTGTCTCTAGGAGGTGATACCCATTCCTTGCTCACACATGTAATGCTCTCTAAAATAGCTTCTAAAGTGATGTTTAGCTCAACTGAGTCTTAGATGGGCACGTAGAGATTTTCCTATTCTCATAGGATCATATCACTTAGAGCATCCTTTCATTGTCTTAGCTCTATGTATGAAGCTTGTTGCACTCATTTTGCATATCATGGCATTTGTGGACGGTTCTTGAGTTTTGAGCGTTGATGAGTTTCATGTGTCAACAAGGGGGAGAGATGTGCATTTCTCTCCATCTACACTTAAGGGGGAGAGTTGTGCATTGTGGGAAGAAAGCATGGGGGAGAGATATGTGATCAAGGGGGACAAAATGTGCATTTTGTGAAAATCTTGCATTTTTTACTCTTTTCACCCTTTCTTGGTATCTTGAGTATGCTTTTGCCCAAGGGGAGTCTTGCTAGATGTGTTGCGCCTTTGCCTCTTCTGGACGGTCTAGCTTGTGTTGTTGACTTCGACAGTTTTCGATTGGCATCTTGAGTTTCATGTGTGTTGATTGGTATCTTGAAGAATTTCTTGCCTTAAGGCGCTTGGTATCTTTGGCTTGCTAGCGGTGTTGAGCCCGTTTCTGCCTCTTCTTGAGGGCTAACTTTGTTTTGCTTGGTTGCGTCGAGCCGTTGCCCATGTCTTTGGGAACCAAGTTTTGGATGCATTTTGCTTCTCTCAAGTGACCCCGTTTTGGGTTTCTTAGCTTTTGGTCATTTGGAGAGCTTTACCTTGTGGCTCAAATCTGAAATGCACTTGTGTTGACAATGCACTCATCAAGGGGGAGATTGCGAACACATGTTGGATAAGTACCCATGTATGTTCAGTTTTTTGATGAGTGATTGCCCAACACTTGAGCATTTTAGTTTGAGTGGCTTACTACTAATCTTTGCGAAAGCAAATGTGTGCCTGTCTATTGGCTTGTGGTGTGCAGGTACTATGCCTAGTGAAAGTGGTCAATGGCGTGGAGAAGGTCAAGTAGAGGTTTGCCGTGCCGATGGACTGAGTGCGGTGAAGGGCAGAAGCGGGGCTCGGACTAAGGGACCATGGGCGCCGATGGACTAGCTGTGGTGGCTAGTACTTGGCACCGGCGAGTGCGAGAAGACATGGAGGTAGACCGAGTCGACCAAGTCAAGACGGTGGACACGCGAGTCGAGCGGAGGCTCAGGGGACTCAGAGTCCGACTGGGCGAAGACAAGGTGGCTCGCGTCGAGTGGTTTGGTGGTTTGGGCCTCAAAACCATCCGCGTTGGTTTCCGAGTTTGGGCCGCAAAACTTGGGGTTCGGTAGTTGAGTCGAAAGCTACCGGTGGCGGGTTTCGTGGGTTTGGGCCTCAAAACCCGGGCGGAGCTTCCGAGGAAGCGGGGATGGCACGTGGTGGAATCCTGGAGGTTGCATCGAGGCGACGGCAACTCCTGGCAGGAAGCGGGGCCGTCCATTCAAAATGCGGGAGATATTTTCCGGTGCTTGGACTGCAATGCTTAGGCTAGGTAGTTCACTCATGTATCTAGGGGGGTCTTTGGGAAATAGCCAAAGCCCGATAAATAGGGGGTGAAGGGGTATCCCTCATCCCATCTCTTGAACCCTAATCATTTGCCCCAACTCTCTCTCTCTCTCTACCCTCTCTCTAGTTCATGAGATCCCTAGGTTGATTTCACCAACCTCTGTAAGAACTTGAGTTTGTTGCGAGGAATCGGAGGCCGTAACCTCCGTAAGCCATGGTGGATTCGACTTCTTGATCATGTCCCCGTTTTGCTTGTGTTCTTCACGTTTTGTTTTTGCCCCCTCTTTTTCCCGAGATGATTTCTCTTTGTAGGGAGTAGCTCTTACAAATGCGTTTGAACCAAGTTGTTCGTATTCGTGAGGAGCATCTTTGCACCGAAGGAATTCCCCTCAAACCTCCTGAGTGCGTAGATCGGGTGATTTCTTTGCGGTGTTCTTCGTTCTTGCCCCTTTACCCCCAAATCATCGTTTCTCTTTAATTCTCACCAAATTGAGCGATGATTTCTTCGGATTGGCTCCCCAACTGTACAAGGATCATGCCTACAAAGTTTGGTTGCAGCTGGAGTTCATTTGGTTGAATTTTGGGAATATTTGGAGAGAAAACGATTTTTGGGATCGCTGTGCAGATTTCGGGGGCGTAGGACGCTCCAGAGTTTGGCGTCGAACGGTCCGTCGGAGGCGCCGGATGCTACGTAGTGCTGACGACAGCGTCCATCGCGATCGTCCGTCACTGGGGCTGTTTTTTGAGCGTCATACGCTCCTGACAGAGCAGCGTCCGTCGCCCTTCCGGAAAGGTTTTTATCAGGATTTTCTTCGTCGCTGTTTTGGCCGTTTCTCTCTCGTCCGGACTCCGTTTGTTGCGTTGGATTCGTATTCATGTAAGGAACCTGATTAGGTACTTTTGAGACCAGTTCTCATAAGTATTTTTGGGTGTGCTCTTGCCTCTTCTCTCTAGGGTTTGAGAGTACCGCTCTCGGTGTATTGGTTTCGAGTTCGTGGCTTTGATCGTTCTCCATCTTCTCCGACCGCTCTGCTGCACCTTTAGGAGTCTTCCTAAGGTGTCCACCTACTTGTTAGGTCGTGTGCGAGTCGGTTTCTTCCGAGGTCAAGTTTTGGGTCTGAGTTTGGGACAAGGGCCAAGTCTTTGAGTTGATTTTTTTTTTGGCTCCCATTCACCCCCCCTCTAGTCGCCGTTCTCGGTCCTTCAGTGGCTGCTTGAACCAACCCGCGTTTGCCGCACCTTGCTCCGACAGAACGGGAAGGGGGGCGGCCACATGGTGAGCCATCGAACGGGGCCCCTACAGAAGAAGGACAGGGGGCGCACGGGTCAGTACCGCCGAACGAAGGAAGCATGGGAAAAGACAATACGGCGCGGTTCGGACTCACTAGCTCGACGAAGTTTAGGTCAGGGCGCATCGGCAGGTAGTGATAGACGCTGTCTTCATCCAAGGCATTTCCCAGCAGCCTCCGGGTGATAGCAATCGCGTCCTCGAGGCTCAGGTCCACCTCCGCCATGGCGGACCACGCGCGTGAGGCTCCAGGCACCATCTCATGCAACCAGCGCTCCCTATCCATGAGCGGGAATACCCGGCGCTGCAGGAACTGCGCGACCACCCTCGAGAAGTTCAGCTCCTAGTCCTGGAGCCGTGCCAAGCTCCGGAGATAGGGCTCTATCCCCGTGAGCTCCTGGGGGGTTGGGTCGTAGCTCCACCTGGGGAGATCCTTGGCAAAGCGTCGGCCCGTATAGACCGGGAGCGGTGCCTCGAGGTAGTTCCGGATGTAGAACCACTGCAAATGCCACCCCTGGTTTGACAAAATTGCCCGCGCCGGCATGTAGAGATGCGAATTGGCCGAGCGAAGGTTGGTGGTGCATCCCCCGCTTGGCGCCACCCATCTTGTGCTGCCAAAGTAGAGGAGAAACACAGTCGCCTTGAAGAAAAACTTCCATAAGATGAAGTTCGGCTCCGTCGCCAACATACCCTCCGACATGGCCGCGAAGTCCACGAGGTGGAGGATGGAGTTGGGATTGAGATTGTGGAGCTCAATCCCGTAGTGGTGGAAGATGTCGCGGAAGAAGCGGGATGGCGGCGTACCGAACCAGCGCTCGTGGAACGGAACGAAGGAGACCACATACCCCTCTGGCGGGTCCGGCACGTCAACGCCTGTGGGGACGATCCACTCGACGTCGTCGTCTGCAGAGAGCTCAGGGCGCAACAGCCCCGCATCCACCAACTTGAGCGCCCACTCGTACTCAAGTGTGCATTGGGCCCAACTCCTCACCGGATGTTCTCCATCCATTGGGGATGCGCTCGAGGAATGGCTCGCAACTCAACGGAAAGCGTGGCTAAGGCAGGGCGGCGGCGCAAACCCTAGGCTCCAAGAAGTTGGCACGTGCGAGACAAGGAGACGAAGAAGGCAAACAGTGCAGGCTCACGGGGGATGACATGGCACGAATATATTTATATGGGGGCCGGAAGGCGGAGCGGCGCCTCTGCGACTCTCCGTGGCACGACCCCACGACCCGAGTCGCATTAAATGCGGCCACTCGGTTACGTCTTCTCCACTGACCCCGAGTATATCGGGAGCCACGCACACGATGGTAGGTAACTGACACTACTCGCCTTCTCCCTCGCTCCGAATCTCGCATCCTATATCTATCATCATTACAGGATCCATCCTGGGCCCACCACGCCGCGCGCATAGATTTTCTCTCACAAGTCCTCAGCCAAGGTACACACCCTCCGAGCATGAGCGCGCCTCGGATAAATACCTTGCTCGTCCGAGCTCGGCCAACGCACGCGAAGGTCGGAGGGACGCCCTCGTGGCGCAACCAGCGGCACAGGCCTCCGGGTCCAGGTAAGCTAAAGGGATATGGGATATAGACGCCCTGACGGCCCATTATGATCCAGAGATACGGAGGCCGGCCTAGCGGGGTTCGAAACGACCGACTCAGGACAATAGAGCGATGGGCGAATAGGGAATGGACACACTAGCGGTCATCAGCCTAGCAATCAGATGCTAAGGTCATTCCCTGATTTCATATCTGAGTCCGTTTTTTACGGATGATTGGTTCATGGTGTTCCTCCGAAGGAAGGCAACAGGACCCTGGGACCCATCGAACGGACCCGGATACTAGATGGAACCGATTTGGGGTGAGCCACGACACGGGCCACTAGCCGGAACCCAATCGAACAGGAACCAGCACCCCATTCAGATTGGCCTGTTAGTAACTCGACGAGCGTCTATGGTTCGTCCGCCTCAAGTATAGCATGGATTGGCTCACATTCCCCCTTCTCGTGGAGAGATGCGCGGGGAACGCACAAGAAAGACGGTACAGACCTGAGACGGTTCCTTGCATCGAGTAGGGACTCGGGGGTTGCCGCCGTACCCCCTTTGCTAGTTCAAACAACTGGATGACGGGGGAGAGAAACGCGTCGAGCCTCACTCGTCAGAGGTCCGCCTAGGTAAACACGAAGCAAACACATTTCAATTTCTCATATATATATATATATATTAATCCTTGCAGGGGTTACACGCTTACATGCTTTCTAAGAGACACGGGGGCTAGGCCCAATCATCAGACACCAAAAACACGAAAATGTTTTACAAGGTGGACCGAAGGGAAATCCTTGGCTAAAGGGCCAAAAGCTAGAAATACTGCGTGAATGCCCACGGTCAGGGCACCGCCGCCTGACACCTGTATTATCCAGGTCAGGCAACCCAGCCGCGGGGCCCAGGGAGTGCCTGCCTGGTCACCGGGACCGCGTCGAACGGTGGCATCACGACATGCTGCAGCTGTGGGAGAACAGCGGCCCGGACGACACACTACTCCCTCCCCCGGAGTTGGTTGGGCGCTTTTCAACTGCCCCATGATCAAGGACACCGCCGGCAGAGGACCCAGAGCCCGCCATGCACTGGCAGCCCCGAGTCCGCTAATTTCACCGACAGCGACATCGCCATCAACCAACAACCAAGGATGAGCCAACCCCTGAGGCCATGCAGGCGAACTGCCATGGTTTTCCCAGTGGACACATCCTCGACTACCCTCCGGGAAGGGATAGCAAGCCACCACTCCCCAAAAGCGGAGAGCAGGGTCCATCCAGCGAAAGGATGGACTCCACACCTTCCGCCCCTAGGGGCGATGCGTGCAAGGGGTGGTGGCAACCTCTCGACCAGCCGGCGGCCGGAATAAGAGAGAGCTCTGCGCACCTTGCAGCGCTTCCTCTGACCTCCGCCACTGGCCGAGATGGGACACCTGCACCCCTAACGCAGAACTTCCTCTGATCTCGATGCGCTCTCAGAAAGGCTGCTCGCCAGGGTGGCTCGAGGGTGTCTCCGACGAGGTCTCGGGGGAAGAAGGCAGGCCATGCCATGATGCGGGATTGTGAGTCTTACCCCGTAGATAGCCGTTCCTATTTATAGCTGCCGGGGCACCCGAGCGGCAACCGGCCCGCAAAGGCCGCACCACTTGCCTCCCCCAATTAAACCGCACTACGTGCCAGCGCTAGTTTCTGAGGGGACGCGGTGGGGCCATAAATGGCCAAACAGTCTCGAGGTTTAGGGCTCGCCATTTGGAGTTTGACCAACAGGGGGTGGGGCCCCGCGCTGTACCCTGACGGAAAAACACGGCGCACACGTATTGGATCGACAAGGGACATCATCAGGTTCTTCAGGCGACCGCATGGCATCGACCCGTCCACTTGACCCCGCTATCAAGTAGCAGCATGGTGCAACGCCGACTCATCATGTCAAAGCGCGTCAGCCCAAGTCCAACAGTGCGCCCTGTGGCAGGGCCGACGTGCAAGCAAAGCTCTGGCTCCGATGTATAGAGCGATCCTCTCCCTTCCCCACTACCTCATGGGGAAAGCGAAGGGCCAAGCACTATACAAGTCTGCCGGATAAGCCCTTAGGAGGAAAAACCATCCTCCTAAGGCCTCGGGGGCTACACCCAACGGGTGCACTCGCGCGCACCCATCGGAATCCAAAAGCTCATCCAGAATACCATAGGCGCTCTCGGAGGCCTCCGGTGTAGTCCTTGACTACACCGTCGGCTCGGGGGTTACTATCGGATACCTGAAAATGGGGTACCCTAAATACCGCATTTCGCAAAAACAAAATCACCCTCGGGGACTCTCCGTCCCGTCCAGGCCAGGGTGACGTCATAACCCTTGGGGGTTCCTCGCCCCCCAACCAACCAAAACAACCACATTCCCTCTTAGAATCTTCCGCCTCGCCCGAGCTAGGGCGACATCATCCATGACGCCCCTACCCTCGGAGGCCTCACCACCACAAGCAGCCTGAGACGCCCTAGCCCATATAGTCAAAAGGTCCACAGTGCCCCTCGTCCTTAGGGATGGGGCTCCAAAGCATGAGCCGCCATGCCTACCCCTGTATCCCCCCTGTGGTACAAGGCCCTGTGCTGCTTAATCGATGACTTACGCATACCATACCTGCGCCATACCACTGACGGACACTTGAACAGGGATTAGGGCATCATCAGCCCTGTGCGACGGAATGCGGGGGTGCCTGGCCCTGTGCGGCCAGCCTCCGCCCATGCCCAAGAAAGGGAACAGCGGCGTTCCCGGTCCCAAGGCGCATGGCTACAGCTCCATCAAGGACAAACAGGGCCCGGACACATGTCTACTGGCGCAATCTTTCCTGGAAAGGAAGGCGGACAGAAGCCGAAGCACTCCCAAGAATACAGCCCAAGTCGGGCCCATATTATCCCTCTCTTCCTCTATTGTACTCCTCCATTTCTCCTTACGTATAAAGGGGGAGAATGAACTCTCTGGACTCATTCACGCACACACACACTCGCATTCACGCGAGCTCTCATCAGAACCAAGAACCTATACGCACGAGACCTGGGAACTAGCTTCCCTCTCTCACCATAGCTTGTAGCTCCCCTCTACGAGCTCTCCACGCTCGGTAACGCGACTCCGCATAACACTGGACGTAGGGCGTTCGTGCCTGAACCAGTATAAACTGTGTGTTCTCCGAGCATAACCATCCGATCTCCAACACGCTTAGAAATTCACTCGTTGGCTGTCTAGACCCCACCATTTTAGACACCGACAACAGCCGAGTGCTTAGACAGGTCAGACTCAGGACCGCCCCAGCAAATATGGATGATGTTAATGTCGAGGATGAGGCAATCAGGGGCATTGAGCAGCAGGAGCTTCATGACCTTGATACACAGGAGGCAGAGGGCACAGTAGACACCTCCTCAAATAGTTTAGATGCCGACTACCAGCCGATTCCTCTTATTCCCCCATGGGCTCACGACTCAGAGGCTGGTGGTTCGGGTGCTGCTTTAGCAGCTGCTCCAAATCCTATTCTGATGAGGATTCTCGATCGCATCTCAGAGCAGTAGGGCTCTCTTGTGTCTGCAGTTACATAGGTTCAGCAGCGCCAAGATGAGATGCAGTGACAGGTTGAGTAGCGTAATGATAAGATGTAGAGACACCTTATGGCTATGCAGCTTGAGTCACAGAGGCTACAACTACATACTCAACAGATACAGGCATAGAACATGGCCTTCGTGGCCCATATGATGAGGTGGACCGGTGCTCCTCCCCTCGAGTTCACTGCAGCTCCACAAATTCAGTTGATGAGTCAGACGCAGCCCTCACACTCAGCAGGCCCGTCAGTGACCTCGTTACATGCCTTTGTGGCCCCACAGTAGATAGGAGGCTCGTTAGTAGCTCCTCTAGTGTCCGTCGGTCCTTCAGTCACTCCCACCCCAGCCTTATAGTCCAGTGTACTTCAGGGTGCCAGTTTGACCACCCCGTTCCAGTCACCGGCGACACAGGTTACCCAGTGGTTGGATCAACTTGGCCCGTCTCAGTAGTTCACCCCTCTCACTACTGGGTTCACCCTGATGTCAGCTACAGCTACTTTTGGTTTGACTACTCGCGACCTTTCAGCTGCATTCAGTGATATCATAGGCCAGCCATCTCCCACTGGTGAGGACATAGCAACCGAGGTAGCCGCAGAGCTTTAGACGATATAGTTAGTCATGCCTACAGTGGGTTAACACTGCTCTTCTATCATGTCGTCTGAGGCAGCTCAGGATAGCCAGGCACTAGCTGTCTCTACTCCGCCAGGTGCTATCCATACCGATGCCACAGCCGTTACTACTACGCCACTCTAGCCAGAGCAGCCACTGCGGGAGTCAGTGCCTGAGGCACCACCGGCCTCAGTAGCTCTAGAGGCACCGGTAGACTCAGTGGCCGTGGATTCTACTACTCAGACCCTAGCTATAGCTCCAGACTCCTCAGTGGCAGCCCCTGCATACCCTACAGCTCCAGACTCTCAGGGTGAGGAGACTGAAAGTGACGACGACCTCTTCGAGTTTCGCCATCTTGACCATGTTCAGGCTGCTACTTCTTCACCTCCCGACTCTTAGGTTTTAGGTGCTTTGACGCCAAAGGGGGAGAGAGGGTCGAGTTTGTTAGCTTTAAGGGGAGCTAGTAGGATTCATTCTTTTGATTGTGTATATACTCCATCATGCATCACATTTACCGTCTTTTCACGCATTGTATGATATGTGTGATGGTTGAGACTCTTGGTTGATCATGTGACATGTGTGTGAACTTATATATATATATGTCATGTCACTTGGATGTTGCTATATTGCTTCCGCGCTAACCTCTGATCTTTTGGCTATAGCATATCCTTTGAAATCAAGTACTATTCTCAATTTCCTATCTTTTTTGTGATTGTCATGGCTTGAATTTTTCAGGCATGTATATGTCTTTCTTATCACTAACCCATGCCTATCTCATGTCAAGTCATGTTTCACTAATCAAAACTCACTCTTATCTTATACTCGAGCTTGTATTGTTGTCAATCACCTAAAAGGGGGAGATTGAAGCATCTAGGCCCCATTGGTTTAGGCGATTAACGACAATGCTAGATGACTATGAGTGTGTTTTGTAGAGGCAAAAGTATTTGAGTTAGGCCATATGTGATTAATGTGAATGGGCTTAATGGTATTCATGCCCCCAAGATGGAATTCGTTTTTGGTTTCAAAAGATGGAGCTACAAGGTGAAGATTATGCTAGTTCTTAGTGCCACAAGGTGTGAGAAGGGCAATAAGTATAGACTAGGGCTTTGTTTTTCCTTTGACTGTACTATTAAGGGGGGAATGAGGTTAGTAGCTTGATCTAGGAGAGTTTGGGAATGTTGGTGTATGCACATTTGTCACAACCTGTCCTAGAGACCCTACAAATAGCCCTTGAGATGGTAGGAGCAAAACCCCTTCAAGAGACTTGGCGAAAAGAGGTGAAGAAGGGGGTGAAAGAGGCTCTGGACCAGTTTGCCTAGGAGGCGTTGGACCATTGGAAGAGGTCCGATGGTCCTGCCTTAGGTAGAGTTTTGTGCAAAGAGCTACGGACCACCTGTCCGGAGAGGCTCTGGACTAATCTTGATTAGTCCGGTGGCCTTGCAGTTGTGAGCGAGCCAGAGCAAGAGCTCCGGACTAGTCCGACGGCTTGGCCGATGGCTAGTCCGATGGTACTCAGAGGAATTCCATTCCTATGTAGTAAGTACCCAGGCTCCGGACCAGAGCTCCGGACTAAGGCTTCGGACCAATGCGAGTGGTCCGGAAGTCCCTGGTACAGTGTAGTTTGGATCTGCTTGTGTGCTCCGGACCTGAAGTATTGGTCTGACAGTCTAGTCTCCGGACTAGTCCGGTGGCTTTGCAAAAAGTGCAAAAAGCTCAAAACGGCTAGTTGGAGAGGTGGGGACTATTTATAGTTGTTCATCTCGTCCTAATTAGCTCTCTTGGTCGTTGTTTCACCTGGAGGAACCTTGAGAGAGTTCTTGGAGAGCCAAGGACCTAGTGAGGAAGAGATTTGAGAGATCCATTGGTGTTCTTCCTCCCTAGGGTGTGACAAGTGTGCATCCATCCACCTTCCTAGCCTTGAGTGGGTCAAGTGAAGGTCTTGCGCTTGTTACTCTTGGTGTTCGACAGCACCTAGACGGTTTGGTGGTGATCGCTGGAAGATTGTTGGCGGCCCATCTCCAACTTCGTGTGATCAGTTGTGGGTGATTCACCAAGCCGGAGCAATGAAGAATCAACCCATAGAGAGCACTCATCCCTTGCGCGGGATTGAGGGGGAGCAATACCTTGTGAGGTGCTCCAATGAGGACTAGGGGGAGTGTCGACTCCTCGATACCTTGGGAAAACATCGTCGTGTCAAGAATCTCTATCCTGAGCTCTTTACATCTCCGCACTTACTTTCCATTGTGTTCTTTCCTTTCCACTATAATTGCTTAGGTTGTCTTTCAATTCTATGGCCTGCTACCGCTTTCTAGCTAGGACACACTTCTGGTAGGCACTAGGGGGTGATTGGCATTTGATAGGTTTTCATATTTGCTTTAGAAATTTAAAACAAGCCCAATTCACCCCCTCTTGGGCATCTTGTTTCTTTCAACGGGGAGATGATCGTTTCTCGTTGTAGCACCTAAAACGCTCCACAAGTCGTCATTCATGACCGGCGAGTTGACACTCGGCTCAGCTACCCTGGAAGAGACGAAGAAAACTGGTTAGGGTTCTCCCTACAGATCAAATTATATAGGGGGGAGGAGTCAAGGTGGCTACTTACCCCGGGAATCGACATCGCAACGGCTGGGGAACGCTACCAGCAGAGCTGAGCGTCGAATGACGTCGAAGGTTTTCCATGGAGTGAGATGCTAATGTAGACAAGGGGGAAATTTGGCGGAGTAGCAGAGGAGATGAGTCGCAAGATACACTGACTATCGTTTTGGAGACCCTAGTCACTACTTAAAGCACTAATGTGAACGAGCGAAGGGATAGTGGTTTGGTGGACTAAAGTAAAGTCTGCTACAATGTGAATCGGCTAAGGCGGCCAATTAAAATCCGGCATTCATGAGCAAACAATTAACCAGTTAGTTGGCATTTCAAGTGAACGGTACAACCAGGTGGATAGGTATCGTGAAAAGCAGTCAACAACAGCCAAGAGTCATCACAATCACGAGGTGTGAATGTTACAAAACAAGATTACAAATTCAAGGCCAGTTTGACACACTACTGAGCATCTAGGCGGAATTGGTCCACTTCGTCCAACACTCGTCGGTCATCTTCTGTGGAGCCTGGCATTGGGCGCTGTTTAGCTCTAAGAGTTTGGAGTTTCAAAGAAAGGAGTGTCATCCTCTGTCGATGATCATGTAGATTGGTGGGAACATTGTTCAAATTTTTCTCCTCCCGGGTGATGGCATCGTCAACAACTTTGAGTCGGGACATCTGTCGTTCCCATTTGGCCTTTAGCTTTGCCAAGGTGCGGTTGATGATGTCAGGAAGGACCCTCAACTGGTCTATCGTCCTCTTCGCCTCCATCATGTCAGAGAGGCAACGTTGCTCTTCATCGGGCAAGCCAGTTTGGGCCTCGCAGTCTACGAGTCTAGATTGAGCTTTGAGAAAAGTCGGCTTACGCTGCTCTATGTAAGCGACGGCAGTCAAAGTGTCCCTCGGGTCAGGCGGTAGGGTATCCTCAACTGAATAAGATTCTCCAGACTCCCTCTGCATCACGTATCAGAGGTGAGGTATTCACTAACAAGAAGGGGATTAGTAACCTGAGTTGGGTCTTCGCGTCTTTAGGAAGTGAGGCAGCATGCGTCGACTGTGAGGTATCGACTCCTTTTGAGACGACATAGTCGTCCAGAGGAAAAGGCGCCCAGATATGAGAAGTCAGTTCCTGAAATAACATACAAGAGATCGTCAATAATGAGCTGTTTGGCGGACTAGCAAGTCTTATATCGTACCTGGTCGTCCGAAGCAGGCTTCAGGGCAGGAGCAGCCAATGAGCCCTCAGGGAAGTATCCTGAGGATTGCGCAAATTTGTAAAATGATCATGTTAAAGGATTATCGGTTGAAGATGTGAGTACCTTAACCAGCATCAGATGTTGTTTCATTGGATGAGGACATTGTCCCTATATCCACGCCGAGCTCGGCCTAAAGACGAGTTGTTATTTCTTCGTCCTGAAGGACCAGAGGACACCAGTTATAGTTCCAACAAGAGAAGGTTGAGCATAAGACATTATACCTCTATGGCAGCAACATCGGTTAGCATGCTCAGTCTACCATCAACTAGTTCAATCTTCGCTCTGGCTTTGGTTAGTGGTTCTGGGCTTCTTGGACCTTGGAGAGTTCAGGGAGCCAATACTTTTCACAAAGGATCTTAGAAGTTCATGATCGGACGACTCGTCTATTCTTCTCTTCATCAGCGCTTTTAGGGGTGGCACCCCGTAGCCGAGTCTGGGGTTGGGGCACTATTGGTCATAAGTCATCGGAGGAGGACTAAGCCCTTCAAGGTCCTGCAAGATGAGTCTGAGGGATTTTTCTAAAAATGGCTAAAGCATTACATAATGATGAACAGTACCTCGGGGGCAGGATAGAAATCAGGATCCAATAGTGAGCAGTAAGTGGCCACCGCTTCATTGAAAAGGTGCTTGCTCCATTCGCGCCACCAGGTAACAAATGAAGAGGAAGTGAAGGCCTGACAGATGTGATCCCTAACAAGGATAGCAGGAAGAGATCTTTCGATCTGCATGATCTAGTTGAACTCCGACCCTGAAAGCAAGGGTTCCCTTGGGCGAAGTTTGTCAACAAAGAAAAGGCTCGGGGCAACTGTCCGAATCCTATTTGCCTTGCTGCAACGGAAGGATTATATAACTCATATGAGATGGTTGGTTTTTCTCTACCATGCCGAACTTCCGTATGCAACAAGCAGGGTTTGACTAGATCATTGAAGACCAGCATGGAATGTTGGTCCACATACCGCGTGTGGAATCTGAAAGTGAAGGGGAGTTCAAATGCTGAAGTATCCGAGTAAGCAAACCATTTCAGGATATCTATAGGGAATCCCTTGTAGCATAGCTTGAAGACTTCCCTAGGTGTTTTGGTGATAACGATGGCCGATGTTGCTTCGCCAAATGATATGCATCGACTGGATTTTTCCTTCTCCGACAATTCTTCATTGTCTTCTTCCAGGAAGGTTTTAGAAGGAAAAGACAGGGATGCCAGGTCTAAAATGACAATTATGTGCATCTGCAAGTTGAGCCAGAGCTAAAGAAGCCACCACGACCCTATGGTGGTTGGGATAGTTTCATTCTTCACCAGATGCTGATACACTTGATTCAAGAGGTGATAGAGGGCACCAAGCAGATATTTACCCAAAGAAATGTCACTCTAAGAGTTAACGTGTTCGGCCAAAACAGACGTAATTGTCAGTTGGTGTGCATGATTGTCCACAAAAGAGGAATCTGTCTAACCACATATTCAGGAAAAGTATATGCTCGTTGTCAGTAACCGAGGCAGACTCACTATTCTTAATGCACTGACCCCAGCTTCTAGTCTTGAAATTCTTCACGGAAATCGAAGACTTGGTGGCCAGGTGTTGATAGTTGTTAACGGAGACAGAAGAATCACTGGGAAATAATCCGCAACCGCATGGATATCGGTGAGCACTTCACCCAGGAGTTATCCAGAGTATCATTATTTGTTTTTCCACAGGGAGAAAAGGGTGCATCTGACTAACCAAATCTATTGTTATTATCCTTTAGGCTACAAACAAGGTGATTTGATATGAGCGATATAGAGAAGACCGCGACAGCACTCTCGTTCTAGTCTAAGCAAGATATGCGCTATTATTCTATTGGGGAGAACCGTCAAGATAAGAGACACCACAGAGGATGCTTACCCCGCGGCCTATAAACCCTACCGATCCTTCTAACGGGATTGTGGGATCCAAAGGTATGTACATAATTGTCATGTTCCGAGCTACTACGACAGGTCCGGCTAGACAAGGGATATCAATGAGTATCTTAGCCCAAACACCACGTTTACACTAGAGATGATTACCCTACTCTCTACACGAAGAGAATAAAGTAAACTCACAAACCAAAGAATAATAAAACAGAGAACTTACTAGAATTAGAAGTCAAAATACCGAAGAATCCTAGGAGCAAGCCTCGGGTTAGGAGACTTGATCCCGTAGATACAAACTGGAGAGGAGACACCGACAGGTCGGGCTTCCTCCAATCCACACCTCCACTCTATCTCTCTCAATCTAGAAGAGTAAACTCTAATCTCACATAGAAACTAAGGATAGTTTCTCTTGAATGCTAAGCCCTAGAGAATTGACCCATAAGGGATCCTCTCTGGCGAATCCTCTCTGGAAAATATGCAAATGAATAATGGATTGCTCTTCTACCAGGGGGCAGGGGTCCTCCTTATATAGCCCCCTTAAATGAACATCGGCCATTGGATCAAATTGACTTAATTGTATGGTTTAGATTGATCCTCAAAGGCGGTGGAACCCCAATCCGCGAGGCGGAGCCTGATTGGCTCTTAGCCTTGGGCGGCCTCCCTAGGGGGGAGGGTGCCTGCCCTACCCTGCTGACAGGTGGGCCCCTCCTTCTAGGGGGGTGGTTTTGGAGTCTTCTAGATTGCTCTTTTTCGTACGGAGGTGTTATGTGTCTATGTAATCCTTACTTGTCGGCATCTTTTGCTATTTTGTAGTTGTCTCCCTGCAGAAATAGATAAACACAAAAACTCGTGGAATTCTGTTAGTTAAAGCCCTAGTCTAGGTGGTTTATTGCAAATATATCCTTTCTCATGCTTAGTTGACACTTGAAATTGATACTTAAGGAGTGTCAACAATCTCCCCCATACTTAGGCTTTTACTCGTCCTTGAGAAAAGGTTGGTTAAAACATAAGCTTAAGGGTTAGACATCAACAGTACAATGTTCCTTTTATACCTGTACTTCGGGAGTTTAGTAGTGTCACCATATAACTATGAGCAGCTAAGAAATAGAGTAGCTAGAAGTAGATACCCTTCTTCTTTTAATCATGTCACTTGGAGTTTTTGCATGTTTAGCTTACTTCTTTCCTTTTACTGGTGCTCTCAGATCACTCATAAATGAATCTCAAAAAGTATAGGTAGATGTGGCATACTTACCTTGCATAATAGCCTGGTCAAACCGGGATCCGAGGAGAATAATTCCATACTATTAGATCAAGACTTGTTGGCATATTTTATTATTATGTCATCTCTTGCTAGCGTATTGCTATTAGAGGAACCATGGGCTATCATAAATATATATTTTTATTTTTATTTTTTTAAGTGGGTGCAGAGTACCCCTAATTCTACTGTCGGACTTATGCCCATTTTTCCACGAGGTTGTCGGGCATTTTGCCCATTTTTATTTCCTCGAATTTCATATTTTTGCATAGCCCATGCCTCTAATGCAATACTACTTCAGAAGAGTGAATCTTTTATGTTTGTAGTGAAAGAAAAAAGCCTTGATCTTCGGAGTATGATAAAATTCTCAACAAGGATCCACTCGGGTTGAACAAACTCAATACAAAGTAAGTAGCTTTTTGGCTTTTGATTGGTATATATAAAACTTTATAGAGGATGGTAGTTATTTATTTTAAACAAATTCTCCAAGTGACAAAGATTATCAAGAATTAAGTTCTCATATTCTACCTTCTCACATTCGACAACGACTTAAGTAATATGGAGTCTCTAAATATATTCCCAACAATAGTAGGACTCCAGGAAACTTCATACAGTGAGTCTATTTCATGAAGATGTTTAAGGAATTGTTTTATCATTTTAATTTATCATGTTTAGAGCATTTAATTATGGAAATTCACTGCACGAATCGAGATTGAGGGATATGCATGAAAATATGTAACGTGCAGGGTGCAAACCTGACCGTGGTCGAAGGACAGAGTGGGAGGTGCCCTGCCTAGGGCGGGTGCCCTGCCCAGGGCGGGCGCCCTGGGTAGTGGGGCGGCCGCCCAGCTGAAGTGGCCCCTCGGCCTCTGCTTCATCATGTGTGGTTGTTGCATTGTTTGTTTCCGAAATTTCTTATCATTGAGGTTGAATTTGTTCGTCTCATCATCGGATGTCTCCCCCATACTTGTTTCCAAATTTCTTAGATTACAACACAGTGGAGACAAGCAAGGTACAATGATAATAGAAATGATCTTTATTTAATATTTATTTGAGGCATTTATTACAGGGGAATGAATCAAAACAAACTAATCTTCTAACTAATGAATGAATCTAATCTTGCCTCATCGATGACTTGCTAAAGCGTTTAGCGACGTTCTAAAAACTTCACTCACTAAGCTTATCCATCTCACGCCTAAGGCTCTCTATGGTGGTGTTCAGGTTTGTGACCTGCCTAGAGAAAAAGTCTAAAGAGGTTTGAAGATGGATGCTCGTGTCATCCCTATTATGGAAGTCTTTTTCTAGATCTGCTATGGTTCTACAGCATTTTGGGGATGACTCGAAGGAATTGAGGGAGTTCTTTGGGGCATCCTTTGGTGGCATGAATCTGACTTTGGATGCGCGGATCCTCTGGAAGTAGGGACGTTGTTCTTCTATAGTGTACTTGATGTTGTTGATCTCCCCTCTTCGGTTGGTCTTCACTCCTAAGATCCTTTCCTTGGGCCTCGGTGGAAGAACCTTGGTCCCAGCAGGCACCTTGACGACGGGCTCTTCCTTCAGTCCCTTAAGCAGGAGTGGTTGCGGAGGTGCGATGAGGACAGGCTGAGCGTAGTAGGACTTACTATAGCTATGTTGCTTTGGAGGAATGGTGGCAAGCGGGAGAGCATCGTGGACTACGACTAGAACTTTTGAGTCTGGATCTTCTTGCAGGAGCTGGTTGAGATTGGTCCCGTAGGGGACCGTCCTCATATCGGAATTGCTACTATCGGCCATGGGAGCAAGGAGATCTAGCAAGCGTCTAAGCGAAAGCTAAGGAAATGATTAAATGATGATGATGGCTGACGTCAGGGGTTCTTTATATAGGGGTGGAAAAAAGTCTCTAGAAGCATCTATGGAGCAAATCTCGCAGCGAAATGGTTGGATAAGTGTTCCGCAAAGTTTATCGGATAGAGGGACCTAGAAGGTTCGATAGTGCAAAAGGCAGCGGCGAGAGGTGACAGGGGTGGGGCGGCCGCATCCCCGTTTCTGGACCTCTTTTGCTCACTCGTTTCTAGAAGGTTCTATTTACCGAAAACATATGCATAGCCCAAGATATAAGAATTAAAGCAATTGGGACTCAAAATTCACTTAAAAGATAGAGATTAATTACGTCTATTTCTTCTAATTCTTTATTGGGTTCTAAAAATATTTTGATACGTTGGTCATTTACCTTGAATAACTTACCTTCGTTATTTTGAAGTGTTATTGCTCCATGGGATGATGAATTGATTACCTTATATGGTCCTTCCCATTTGCTTCGTAGTTTTCTGTGCCCGAAGAGCTTCACCCTGGAATTAAAAAACCTTATCTTCGGGTGTGAACTCCTTCTTGATCTTCTTGTTGTGCCATCATTTAACTCTTTCTTTATAGATCTTTGAATTGTGGTATGCTTTTTCTCTCCACTCCTCTAACTCTGATAATTGCATTTATCTTCTCTCCAGCAGCATCCAAATCCATATTCCATCTTTTTATAGCCCAGTGTGCTTTAAACTCTAGTTCAACAGGTAGATGACAAGTCTTCCCATATACGAGTTGATATGGAGACATTCCAATTGGAGTTTTGTATGCAGTCCGGTATGACCAGAGTGCATCGGGTAACTTGTCCTTCCATGTTGTTCCCATCTCATTTACTGTTTTCTGAAGAATATTCTTGATTTGTTTGTTTGAGGTCTCTGCTTGGCCACTTGTCTGAGGGTGATAAGGTGTAGCGACATTGTGGCGGATCCCATGCTTTGCTAGATACTTTTCAAAACATTTGTCAATGAAATGTGATACTCCGTCGCTTATCACTATTTTGGGGACTCCAAATCTTGGAAATATGATTTCTTCAAACATCCTCTTTGAATTTATGTTGTTGGCATGTTTGCAAGGTAATGCTTCCACCCACTTAGAGATGTAGTCAACCGCCACCAAGATATACTCACAATTCTTTGATGGGGGAAATGGTCCCATATAATCAATTCCCCATACATCAAAGAGTTCTATCTGTAGATTGCTGGTGAGTGGCATGGCATCTCTTGAGTTTATGTTGCCATCTCTTTGGCATAGCTCGCATCTTCGGATAAATTCTTTAGTGTCTTCATACATTGCTGGCCAGTAGAATCCACACTGCCAATTTTTTGCATGTGTGCGGAATGCTCCATAATAACCTCCGTATGGTGATGAGTGACATCTTTCAATGATCTTCATTCCTTCTTCAATAGTCACACACCTCCTGAGTGGGGCATCAGAGCATACTCGGAAGAGGTATGGCTCATCCCATATGTGTGAACGACTCTCTTGAATCAGCTTTCTTTTGTTTCCTCCTGGTGGTACATATCCTAAAACCATAAAATTAACAATATCTGCATACTAGGGGTCGGATCTATTGATCCCATAGAGCATGTCGTCCCGGAGTGAATCATCGATGGGTAGTTCCTGCGGATTCTTAAAATACATTCTAGACAAATGATCTACGACAAGGTTTTCTACTCTCTTTTATCTTTTATTTCTAAGTCAAATTGTTGGAGTAGCAGGATCCATCTTATTAAGCAAGGTTTAGCATCTTTTTTAGTGAGTAGATATTTTAAAGCAGCATGATCTGAATAAACAATTACTTTGGCTCCTACTAAATAAGATCTAAATTTATCTATAGCAAAGACAACAACCAGGAGCTCTTTTTCAGTGGTTGCATAATTAAGTTGAGGTCTTGTCAGATTTTTACTAGCATAAGCTATTGCATGATGCTTCTTATCCTTAGTTTGTCCCAAAACTGCCCCCACAGCATAATCACTAGCATCACACATAATTTCAAAAGGTAGAGACCAATCAGGGGGTTGAATGATTGGTGCAAAGATGAGTGCTTTCTTTAATAATTCAAAAGCTCTTAAACAAGCATCATAAAATTCGAAAGGAGCATCCTTGGCTAGCAAAAGAGTAAGTGGTCTAGCAATAAATGAAAAATCTTTTATAAATCTTCGATAAAAACCAGCATGACCAAGAAAGCTTCTTATTCCTTTCACATTTACAGGCGGAGGTAACTGTTCAATTACTTCAAATTTAGCTTTGTCTACCTCGATGCCTCTTTCAGATATTAGGTGTCCTAACACTATTCCTTCTTTGACCATAAAATGATATTTTTCCCAATTAAGGACTAAATGCTTTTCTTGACATCTTTGCAAAACCCTGTCTAAATTTTCAAGACAACTATCGAAAGTTTTTCCATAAACAGAGAAATCATCCATGAAAACTTCCATAATATCTTCAATCATGTCAGAAAATATAGACATCATGCATCTTTGAAAAGAGGCTGGAGCATTACATAGCCCAAAAGACATTCTACGATTAGCATAAGTTCCATACGGGCAAGTAAAGGTGGTTTTGCTTTGGTCATCAGGATGGATCGGGATTTGGTGATACCTTGAATATCCATCTAAGAAACAGAAGAACGAGTGGTTAGCTAACCGCTCTAACATCTCATCTATAAAAGGTAAAGGAAAGTGATCCTTTTTCGTTGCTTTGTTCAATTTTCTGTAATC
Source organism: Microstegium vimineum (assembly GCA_022036555.1). Taxonomy (NCBI): domain Eukaryota; kingdom Viridiplantae; phylum Streptophyta; class Magnoliopsida; order Poales; family Poaceae; genus Microstegium; species Microstegium vimineum. Next base: position 31,970,222 of record CM039119.1, on the reverse strand, counting down.
TATACACATCCGCCATCCTGTGATGGTGCACTGCGGAATCATCTCGTTCTTTTCATTTGTGACAACAGTCATGCCTCCCTTCTTAGGCACAACTTGCACTGGGCTTACCCACTCACTATGCGGCACATGATATATAATCCCTGCATACAACAATTTTAAAACTTCCTTTTTAACTACTTCTCTCATCGCGTTATTAAGTATACGTTGGGGCTCTCAAGAAGGTGAAACAGAAGGATCTATAGGAATGCGATGAGTGCAAATTATTGGACTAATTCCAGTGAGATCTTGGAGTGAGTAACCAAAGGCTGAACGATTTTTCTCTAGAACAGCCATCAGGCGCAGAGTTTGCTCTTGAGTGAGTTTATCACTTATGATTATAGGAGACTCTGGATCATTATAGAGGAAAGCATAAGTAAGACTAGGTGGTAAAGGTTTAAGCTCTATAGGAGGTCTAGGTGTTTCTGCGAACTCGTCTAAGGGTTCAGGTTCAGAAGGGTCAGCTCTTCTTCTATGAAGAAAGGAGCGTCTTCTTCTAAATCTGGTTCATTAAAAAGCTCTAGAGAAGCAGTTTTTACTTTCTCCATAGGATCAGGTAGAAGATATGATTCAGTTTTGTTGTTCAAAGAACGAGAGATCGTCATCGGGATTTCAAAATTCTTTCCAAAGGAAATGATTAGTTTCCTGTTTTGTCCTTCATAAAGAAGTCTTCTAAAAGGTTGTCCTATCAATAGGTCATGGTCCCATGTATCAAAGATATAAAAGTTCCACCGAACCATGGAACCATCTACCATAATGGGTAAGACATGTAAAATTCCAAGACTGCGGACTATATGCCCGTCAAAATTCTTCATGAACTTTGTTGTTGGGGTTAAAGTCACTTTTCCCAAAAATTTGTGCGCAAGTGATTTAGACATGATATTGATCCACACAACAGGATTATAGAGAGCATCAAATTGATCTGTATTGAAAGCAAAATGTATTAGAATAGAAGGTGAATCTAGGATCACATCAGAGGAAAGCTCTGATTCTTCTAACCATTCGCTACTTATGATTGATACAAGTTCTCTCAAAATGCTTCTGTTTGGCATTTGGTATAAATGGTAGCTAAGGTGATGATTTCAGGGTTTTGAAATAGAAAGGTAGATTGAAATATTTCCGAAATCAGTGAAAAGATCAGGATCTATATCCAACATGAAATCAGGTGGTGGAATTTCTTCCTTTTTAGGCTCAGAACTTGGGATAGCTGAAGTGGATGGTGGATCTGGCAAGGTATTGTTTTCAGCTTTGTGAGTTTCTTCATGGAGGGTATTATCTAATTCAGCATCTAGGATTCTATCTAATGTTAATTTTGCTTCTATGGATGGCATGTGAAACAAAGAACCTTTAGATGTAGTGTTTAGCAACTCTCTATCCTTTTTACGAAGAACTTTATAAAAAATTTGAAGAAGAACAGGGCCTTCGATGCTAAGGTGTGGACCAGATTCTAAAAGCTCAAGAAAACGTTTCTAGGAGTAAGCCAAAGATTCATTCTTCTTGGTTGAAGGTTAGAACCTTGACTCTAAGGTCGATGATTTGGGTGATGGGATAAAAATCTAGACATAAGTTGGAGCGCATAACTCCCCAATCTCCTTGTTGTTGGCTTACCTTCTGATTATACCATTGTTTAGCTCTTCCCTTTAAAGAAAAAGGAAAAATCTTCCAACGTAAAGTTTTATCGGATATGCCTTCTATGCAAAGACAGTCACATGTTTGTTCCAAATCTTGAATATGAAGGTAAGGGTTTTCGTCTTCCTTTCTTGAAAAGGATAGGCTTTGAATCATTGCAATCAACCGTGGACTCAACCTAAACTGGGGAGTTTGGATAGGCTGTGATGACTCCCATGGTAATAGGTCGGTCTCCATGGGTGCAGAAAGTTGATAGATAGGTGTGGAATTTAGATTTTCCATAAGGATAGAAAAGGTAAGAAATAAAGGAATTGTAAAAGATAAGAAAAGATAAAAGTATAGGTACAAGATAATAGCAAGACTCAAGGTTATCTCAGCAAACCGTCTTTCTCCCCGGCAACGGTGCCAGAAATGCTTGTTGATAGTTGTTAACGCAGACCGAAGAATCACTCGGAAATAATCCACAAGCGCACAGATATCGGTGAGCACTTCACCCGGGAGTTATCCAGAGTATCGTTATTTGTTTTTCCGCAGGGAGAAAGGGTGCATCTGACTAACCAAATCTATGGCTATTATCCTTTAGGCTACAAACAAGGTGATTTGATATGAGCGATATAGAGAAGACCGTGATAGCACTCTCGTTCTAGTCTAAGCAAGATATGCACTATTATTCTATTGGGGAGAACATTGAGATAAGAGACACCATAGAGGATCCTTACCCCGCGGCCTATAAACCCTACCGATCCTTCTAACGGGATTGTGGGATCCAAAGGTATCTACAGAATTGTCATGTTCCGAGCTACTACCACAGGTCCGGCTAGATAGGGGATATCTATGAGTATCTGAGCCCAAACACCACATTTACGCTAGAGATGATTACCCTACTCTCTACGCGAAGAGAATAAAGTAAACTCACAAACCAAAGAATAATAAAATAGAGAACTTACTAGAATTAGAAGTCGAAATACTGAAGAAATCCTAGGAGCAAGCCTCGGGTTAGGAGACTTGATCCCGTAGATACAAACTGGAGAGGAGACACCGATAGGCCACGCTTCCTCCAATCCACACCTCCACTCTATCCCTATCAATCTAGAAGAGTAAACCCTAATCTCACATAGAAACTAAGGATAGTTTCTCTTTAATGCTAAGCCCTATAGAATAGATCCATAAGGGATCCTCTCTGGCGAATCCTCTCTGGAAAATATGCAAATGAATAATGGATTGCTCTTCTGCCAGGGGGCAGGGGTCCTCCTTATATAGCACCGTCAAATGAACGTCGGTCGTTGGATTAAACCGACTTAATTGTATGGTTTAGGTTGATCCTCAAAGGCGGTGGAACCCTAATCGGTGAGGCGGAGCCTGATTGGCTCTTATCCTTGGGCGGCCGCCCTAGGGGGGAGGGCATCCGCCCTACCCTACTGAGAGGTGGGCCCCTCCTTCCAGGGGTTTGGTTCTAGAGTCTTCTAGATTGCTCTTTTTCGTACGGAGGTGTAATGTGTCTATGTAATCCTTACTTGTGGGCATCTTTTGCTATTTTGTAGTTGTCTCCCTACAAAAACAGATAAACACCAAAACTCATGGAATTCTGTTAGTTAGAACCCTATGTCTAGGTGGTGTGTTGCAAATATATCCTTGCTCATGCTTAGTTGACACTTGAAATTGATACTTAAGGAGTGTGAACACTAGGCGGTGAGGGTGTATATCTCCTGTTATGTTGAGCCCGGTTAAGATGTGAATGTCGGCTAGAGTGGGAGTCATTGGTTCATGACCGAAGATGAAGGCATTATAAGTGTTGGACTAGAAGTAGCAAGCTGACTGGAGCAAAGGTTCGTTCTTCCTCATGTTTGACAGAGAAAGAGACAAGCACTGCTCGATGTTGCCCCAGTAGGTGTTCTTGTGGTTAGAAAGCTTCACAAACCAATTTCTCCAACCTGGAATAGCAGAGGGCCAATTCCTAAATGAGCTCTTCTTGTCCCATTGACCTAGCTTCCTGGACGACTGCTTGAAGGGTATCCTATTGGTCTCAGCCACGATAACAGGAGTTGGGTCAGGATTACCCATGGGGCCAAGGAAGTAACGATTGGGTTGGTTGGCCAACGGAATCAACACACGGTTCTTGAGCTCCTAGATCCAATTTGAGGACGAGAATGAGGATATTGGGAAAGAAGGATGATAAAAGGTGCAAAAAAACTATACCTCAGGGATGATATCCAGTGAAGCCATCTTGCTACGAAGCTGGTGATTTCCTAATGGCGGTGCGGGATTCAGATCGATGGCGGCGCTGAGGCTGTCTAGAATGTTAGGGTTGAAAGCTAAGTGGAAGAGGAACAAATGGTAATTTGGTGAATACGCAAGCTCGGCTAAATCGATTAAAAGGAAGAAGGCACTTGCAGTTTTAGGAATGAAATGAATTTCATCCCAAAACTGGAGGGCATGTGTTAACACCATATTTTGGCACGACCAAGTAAATACGGGTGGGTCCTGATGATAGAGAGAATATGCTGAACAGGTGGACCCAGATGGATAGTCAGAGAAACTGACTTGAAGAAGATCACGCGTATCGGTTGTTGTGATACGCCCGGTGGGCTGCGCCAAGGATTGAGGCCCAAGTCATCTGAGTTTCCTTATTTCGGCCAGCAGTCGGATTAGACTAGGGTTAGCTCTATGTCTATAAATAGCGAGGTCGGAAGAGTTGTAGAGGACATCCAATCAATCAAATTCACAACTACGTAGTTTTTTGGCCACCGGCCAAACCTAGTAGTAGGAGTAGAGTAGATTTTGGTGAACCTTCGACAGACCAGGCTGCATCGACCAGATCGACCTCTTGTTTGCTTGTAATTCTAGCCAGTTCATGTCTCATTTGTACGGCTGTATTGTGTAACTCGTGCAAGCTCGGTATGAGCTAGTTATCGGTTTGAATCTATTGTTCATGGGGCCGCATTGCTTCAATCTCACATGAATCATGACTTCAAGCTAGTTATTGGCTCTATTAGATTGGTGATCTAATAGATTCATTAAGTTATTAATATTGTCTATTATACATTGTTTAATCGATTGCTACAATATCTTGCCCAATCTCAACTAATGGATTGGCCTGCACTTTATCTTCCATCTAGATCTATTATCTCCAATGTTTTACTCTTATACTTACCGAGGTAGTAGATCTAAGATCCTATCGGCTAATCCCTTGGTTGCGATTGTCACATGTTGCGGGTTCAAGACATATGCTTGGTCATTAGATTGGTTTGAGAGTGGTTGGATCTAGTTCAACATACATGGTACGGCTATATCTACCGGACCCCATTGCCACGTGTGTTGGGCTATATCTGTCCAATCTTAGATTCATCCGAAGCTAAGTGTATGGATCTTGTTCAAGCCTCATGGATCCCATATCGGCTAATATAGTCGATCTGGTTGTGCTTCATTCATACAATGCATGCAATGCATGTACTTTGTTGTCTCAATCTGTTAGATCTATTAAATGTACAGGGCGTGGCTTGGTTTGTTTACTTTTATGGTTGCATGGAAACACCCCAATGCTAGTAAACAGGCCAGGTTATTGGGTTAACAATCATCATGGCTGAATGGGAACACACCTCTGTTGATGGTTAATCTTTATCTGATACGTTTGGTTAACCTGATGGTTTGGGTCGATAATATTGCATGTATTGCATCCTTACTTTACCATCATGATATGATCGGCTAATTATGCACTTTGTACCTGATATCTTGTGAAAGTTGTTTATACATTGTTACTGTGCTTTTACACCGTTTGGAGTTGACTCTTTAGTCAATGTCCTTCACTCATTCGGCTATGTGAGAGCCGCACATTCATAGAACTGTCTGGCAAATAACCGGCAGGTTCCATAATTTGATATGTCACTTCCTTGTCAATTGCAGGTCAAATTGACTGGTACACCTGAGATCAATCCCCGAAGTGGCCTGAGCCGCTTTAGAGGTTTAGGAGAACAAGCTCTACTTCTGCACAGTCTCCGCAGGCCTCACGCAGTGCTGACGCCAGAAGACACCATTTTGGCATCAACAATGATCTTTAAGGGCGATGACTTAAATAAGAGTAGAAAACAGAGTCCTCTCCTACTAAGCACCTATATGCCTGCCAAACCTATTACAGGAAATGGACTACAGAGGAATCAACATAGCTATAAGATTCACCTACGCGAGCTACCGTTATCCAGAAAATCAGGGGACAATCACAAGTAAACCTAGCCTAGGCACCACACCTACACTACGAATTACTACTTCAATCAAGTAATGATCAAGATCAAAGCACTCAAGAAGAGTTGCAAACATAAAGAACAATAAGGATAATTGCTTACTTGAACCAGAAGTCGAATCCCAAGGTATCTCAGAATACAGATCCTGGGCGAGAGGAATCTGATCCCTAAGAATACAACAATGAAGATGAACCGACAGGCCAGAACTCCTCCAGAACTACACTCTCCAACTCTATAACTCTAATCTCTAAATAGAGCTATATCAACATGGAACTAGTCTCTCTTGAATTGCTGGCCTAGATCTACTAGATAGGAATTAGGGCTTCATGCTCTTGAGCTTCTCATCTAGCTTGGCTCCAGGGGGATACATGCCTCTATTTATAGCCCAGAGGGATGCACAACAACCATTGGATCAAACCGACTTAGTGTAGGGCTGAGATGACTACTCAAATTGGCGATGGAGGAAGCTTCCAGAAGATGGCGGCCAGTGGGCCCAGGGGGGGTGCCGCCTGGCCCCACCCATGCTGTCCAGACCCACATGGTGGGCTCTAGGGCCCCGCTTCGCTCCGGTGTCTACGAGATCCTCCGTGAGTTGATTGGCAACTATATCTCTGTAGGATTTATTCGATATCTTCTCTGATTTGATTCTCTTTATTGCTCTTTTCTGGAATAGTCCTTGGAAAATAATGGAACACCAAAACTCATGGAATCTGTTAGATAAAGCCCTATAATTCTAGATTTTATATGTGATTGGTCCATTTATTCTATTTATAATTAAATTAAAAGTTGACGCTAACGACCGTCAACACCTACTAATGGACATCTCGACCTTGATGAGGGAGGTAAACCAATTGACCAAACCCTTTACCGCTCTATGATCGGTAGTTTACTTTACCTCACCGCATCTAGACCGGATATCATGTTTAGTGTGTGTATGTGTGCAAGGTTTCAAGCTAATCCTAAGGAATCACACTTAAGTGTCGTAAAAAGAATCCTTAGGTACATAAGGCACACCTCTAGCATTGGCCTTTGGTATCCCAAAGGATCTCCCTTCCAACTTGTGGGCTATTCCAATTTGGATTATGTCAGATGTAAGGTTGATAGGAAGAGTACCTCTGGAGGGTGCCATTTGCTAGGAAGATCACTTGTCTCTTGGTCTTCCAAGAAGCAAAATAGCCCGGCATTGTCAACCGCTGAGGCAGAGTACATAGCCGCGGGAGCTTGTTGTGCACAAATCTTATACATGAAACAAACTCTCCTTGATTACAGCATTGTTTTAAAAGATGTTTCACTCTTGTGTGATAATGAAAGCGTCGTAAAACTTGTAAATAACCTGGTTCAACACTCTTGCACCAAGCACATAGATATTCGCCATCACTTTCTTAGAGACCATGTGGCACAAAAGGACATCACACTAGTGGGAGTTAGAAGCGAATAGCAATTGGCAGATATCTTCACTAAACCACGCGATGAATCAACTTTTTGTAGGTTGAGGAATGAGTTAAATGTGCTTGATCACTCTAACTTCACTAAAATGAGCTTGTGTGAACCAACCATGCATTCATATGTAAAATAACATGTTTAATCCTAGTAATGCACATAGGCTTGGCTAACGCAGTTAAGATAACCACCCTCAAAGCGTGTGACAAAGCTTAATCGTGGTTTAAACTTGCAAGCAACCTAGATTAAAATTCCAAGTAATGCATTGCATTTGCATGTGTTGTTTGTCGTTTCTTTTTGGTTAAGTTTGAGCATTCGCTGGGTTCGTCCACTTAGGGGGAGCATTCCAAGCTCAAGTTATTACTATACCCCTCTTGTGGCCCTATGATGTCTCTTCGCTCTTCAATTTGACCTATTTTGGGCTAAAAACTTAGACTAAAGCCTATGGCAAAATATTTGAAAAATGAGAGTTTGAGATATGGTTCCCAAATCAAGTCCAATAAGGTGTTATTTGCTTCTTATTGGGTTTGGGACTTGGTTGGGAGAAAGGTGTAAAAAACAAATTTGAAAAATCCTTTTGAAAACACACCGGACGCTGCCATCGGACGCTCGGCCCCTACTGCCTCAGCGTCTGACGCGATCGTCCGTCGAGAAAAAGGCTCAGCTGAGCGGCATCAGACGCGTCCGGTGCGCCTGGGTGCCCTCTCGACCCTTACTGTATGGGCATCGGACGCTAGGTCTCAGCGTCTGTTAGACATCTATGGAGCGTCTGATGCCACATAAACGAGCGACATTAGTTTTATAAAATCGTCTTCCTCCTTGGTCGGTTTCTATCTTTGATCCGTACACCGCATCACCGCTCTGATCCTTTGCCCTCGCGCTCGTCCTCATAGTGCCTCGCTAGAATCCCTTGACTCTGACAAGTTCCCTCACCTGTGCCGATGTTGTCCTTTCTTCCTTGCGCGTGTTTTAGCCATCAGTGTTAGGCTTTCCTCGCCACCACAGAGCTAGGTGGTAGTGACCTTGTCACCGGAGCTCCTTCCGTCTATCTTCACTAGTGATCCTCTTCACTAAAGCCAACACCAAGCATTTGTCGGGCATATCTTCCTCATCTGTCGATCTTCCCAAGGTGCTGACCTTCCCTAATCATTTGTGCGACCAAATTCTACTTCTAGGGTTTGGTTTGCTTGATTCACCCACTACCAACCACCTAAACTCACAAGTTCCTCATTCTTATTGTCATCTAGGTTGCGGATTGAATTTGGATTGATCGAGTATTGCTTATCTCATCTTGTTTTTGTGTGGTTAAGTGGGTCGGTTGTGATTGACAGTATCAGTTGAACTCGGGGCCAAGCTCGCGAGTAAGGAATGAGGCTGTTGACAGTCCTTAAGTACCAATTTTAACCGTCAACTAAACAAGGAAAAGGATCTAAATGAAACCCATAGCTAGAATTAGAATTTATACTAACAGAATTCCACGAGTTTTGGTGAATGTCTGTTTCTGCAGGGGGTTCTCAGGAAATACCAAGGAAAGGCCCACATGTCATGTTTACATAGACATATTTATCAACCGCACAATTTTTTGTACTCTAGAAGGTTCCAGGAGACACCAGAACGAACGGGAGGTGAGACGGGCCCAGAGCTAGGGCGCCCGCCCTAGCCCCAAGGGCGCCCGCCCTACCTCAGGAACCAATCAACTTCCACTTCGCGGATTATGGTCCACCGCCTTTGAGGATCAATCTAAACCGCTCGCTTAAGGTTGGTTTGATCCGACGGTCCACGTTCATTTGAGGAGGCTATATAAGCAAGGCCCCTGACCCCCCTGAGGATCATCTCATCTCATTATTCTTCTCCAGAGCAAAAGCTAGGGTTACAATTATAGAGAAGGAGAGAGGTCCCTCTAGTTGTCTAGATCTATTTCTTCTAGTTCTAGTTCATCTAGTTGTAATTAGAGGTGAGAGAGAGAGGAGGAGAGAGCTAGGAGGAGTCGGATATGTCGGATCTTCCTCAATATTGTACCTTTGCAGCATCTAGTTTGGAGTAATCTCCAGGTTCTTCATTTATTTCTAAGTATCTTATTTCAGTTCTTACTTTATTCTATTTACGGGATCTCCGCTCGTATTGAGTGCTCTAGTTTTCATGTGGAATTAGAGTAGTAAGCGATAGTGTAGACGTGGTGTCTAGACTAGAGTTTAACTGAGTTTGCGCCTAATCCTACGGATAGTTGTGGTAACCCCAGTGGTGATAGCTCTGTAAGGCCTTTGTAGTCCACCACGTTCGGGTTGGTGTTTTCATAGAGCTTTTGGCAGCCTCCCCTCGACTACCTTTTTCCCAGTCTTTGTCGAGAGTCGGGAAGGTACTATTGCTCCAAAGTAAGTAGAGTATTGTGGACCTTTGATTAGATATCCACCTTAGAAAACTCTAAAATCTCTCTACCCAGTTATCTTATATATCATTGGATGTTCTTAGTTCTTCTCTAGTACACTTCGCGTTCCCCGTGGAAATCGATACCCTTTTGGAATACTCTCGGGTGAAAGCTATAGCGGTATCCGTGCGCTTGCGGATTTATCTGTGTGCGTTAAGAAATACCAACAAGCTTTCTGGCGCTGTTGTCGGGGAACGGTAGCGGTGCTAGTTTCGAACCAAGTCATCCGTTTACCTTTTTCTTATTTCCTTTTTACCACCTTTCTCACCTTACCATTTTCATCTTACCACATGAATTCCACTCCTATATATAAATACTCTGCTCCAAAGGGCGCCATGTTGGAGCCTCCACCATCTTCAAATCCCATTCTTACAGATGGCTATGAGCTTCGCCCTGCTTTCATAGCCATGCTTCGGGAGCAATCTTTCTCTGGGCTAGAAAACGAAAATCCTTACACCCACCTTAGAGAATTCGAGCAATTGTGTTCTTGCCTCATCATTGCTGGCATGACACAAGAGACCTTAAAATGGAAATTGTTTCCATTCTCACTTTTGGGAAGAGCGAAACAGTGGTATGCTCATTCCGTAGGAGGCGTAAATGGGAATTGGGATGAACTTCGAGACAAATTTTGTCTTGCTTTCTTCCATCTTTCTAAAATTGCAGCCCTTAGAATTGAAGTTCTTCAGTTCAAACAAAAAGAGAAAGAGACACTAGGTGCAGCTTGGGCTAGGGTCATAAGCCTTATCAATTCCGGTCCAACCCTTTCCTTGCCAGACAATGTCTTACTCTATCACTTCCATCTTGGTCTTAACAAGGAAGCTGCTCTCCACCTTGACCTATCTTCAGGAGGATCGTTCTCGCACAAAACTATTAGTGAAGGGGAAGCCATTCTAAATAAAATTCCTGAAAATACAACCTTACACTAGAGTTTTTGATGAATTTCCCAAAGATGAAGTCGAGCCAAGCCCCGAACAACATGAGGAGGAACAAACAACCGAATCTGAAATTCCTTCAAATCCTTCGAATGATTTGGTTGCCATAGAACATCTCCTATGGGAATACAACACTCTTTAGAGAGTGATGAACCCCATCCTTATATGTTCCTCTCTGAAATCGAGGTAGATCTTTTTGAAGATTTTGGCAACACCTCGAATTTTCCAGTTCAAGTGAAGCCTCTGGTACACTCTGCATCATTTGAGGATGAGAGTCTACACAATGATGCTTTCCTTTTAGACCACATTAAAGGACTTTCAGCCATCATGAGCCGTGAGTGGTCGGTAGAATCGGAGTTATCCACTGAGGTCGCCCGAATCACCGCTCCCTCAGATATTATACTTTGCAAACTTTTGGGAATCATCGTAGAGGCTCACTATAGTCCTATCGTTGGGATAAATATAATTTCAAGGGCTTTAGCCCAACATCTTTGTCCCAACGAATATTTGATCCCATCACATAAGCTTCTAAGAATTCCATCTGGAGTTATTCTTGAAAGTTATGGGGTCATACGGTCCATTCCTTTACGCATAAGAGGGTTCGAGTATCGCTTAGATTTTTACATCTATGACATCTCGGACATGTCTCTCTTGATTGGCGTACCGTTTGGAACACTCTTTCAAGAGCAATTCTTCTATTGATGTTAATCTTTTAAGATTAAATAATGCAATGGTAGAACCCAAGCCTAAACAAGACCCTATTGAGGAAGTCTTAGTGGCATTTCTAGAAGACTGGTCTCAACCAACTCTTGATGATGAATACTTCACTCAAGAAGAGGAAGAGCTAGCAGAACCTATCGAATTAGACCCTTTGGAAGTGCCATCACAACCCTCAATCGAGTTAAAACCTCTTCCTTCTGGCTTGAAATATGTATTTCTCAATAATAACAAAGAAACTCCTATCATTATAAGTGACAAGCTTTCCCAAGAGGAAACAAATAGACTTGTCACTATCCTAAAAAGACATAACTCAGCCTTTGGCTACTCACTCCATGATCTCATTGGAATTAGTCCAGTACTTTGTACTCATAGAATTCCCATCGATCCTAATTCGTCACCTTCAAGGGAACCACAACGAAGACTTAACAATGCTATGCGAGAGGTTGTTAAGAAAGAGGTCTTGAAACTCTTGCACGTGGGGATTATCTATCATGTGCCGCATAGTGAGTGGGTTAGCCCTGTCCAAGTTGTGCCACAAAAAGGAGGGATGACAGTTGTAAGAAATGAGAAAAATGAACTCATCCCTCAACGCATGTCATTGGGTGGCGCGTGTGCATTGACTACTAGAAACTTAACAAGGCTACAAAGAAAGATCACTTCCCGTTACCCTTCATTGATGAAATGTTGGAACTCTTTCTTTTGTTTCCTTGATGGTTATTCCGGATATCATCAAATCCCAATCCACCCTGATGACCAAAGTAAGACCACTTTTACATGCCCTTATGGAACTTATGCTTACCGATGAATGTTGTTTGGATTATGCAATGCTCCATCTTCGTTCCAACGGTGCATGATGTCTATTTTCTCTGACATGATCGAGAAAATCGTGGATGTGTTCATGGATGATTTTACCGTCTATGGCAAAACCTTTGACAATTGTTTAGAGAATTTAGACAAAGTTTTACAGCAGTGTGAAGAAAAGCACTTAGTCCTAAATTGGGAAAAATGCTATTTCATGGTATGAGAAGGAATAGTGCTAGGACACAAGGTGTCCGAACGTGGGATAGAAGTGGATAGAGCAAAGATTGAAGTTATTGAACAACTTCCACCTCCCACAAATATGAAAGGAATCCGAAGCTTTCTAGGCCATGCAGGGTTCTATAGGCGTTTCATTAAAAACTTTTCCCAAATCGCTAGACCCCTGACTAGCCTTTTAGCCAAAGATGTACCTTTCGTTTTCACTAATGAGTGTTATGAAGCTTTTGAAATTCTCAAGAAAGCACTCATTTCAGCTCCAATCATCCAACCACCCGATTGGACGCTACCCTTCGAGATTATGTGTGATGCTAGTGACTTTGCAGTAGGTGTTGTCTTAGGCCAAACCAAGGATAAAAAGCACTATGCTATTTCCTATGCTAGCAAAACCTTGTCTAGGCCACAACTCAATTATACCACCACTGAAAAAGAGTTGTTGGCAGTAGTCTTTGCGATAGACAAGTTTAGATCTTACTTAGTAGGAGCTAAGGAAATCATTTATTCAGACCATGCTGCTCTTAAATACTTGCTCACTAAGAAAGATGCTAAACCTCGGTTTATAAGATGGATTCTTCTACTCCAAGAATTTGACATAGAAATAAGAGATAAGAAAGGAGTAGAAAATTCAGTAGTTGATCACTTGGCTAGGCTTCAACATAAAAATGAACATGAATTGCCTATTAATGACTATTTAAGGGACGAAACACTCCTCAAGGTAACGCAATCGGACCCTTGGTATGCGAACATTGTGAATTATATGGTTTCAGGATATGTTCCACCAGGAGGTGACAAGAGGAAACTCCAGTATGACTCTCGTGGCCACTTATGGGATGATCCATATCTCTATCGGGTTTGTGCTGATGGATTGTTATGGAAATGTGTCCCAATGGTTGAAGCCATGAAGATCATAGACAGATTGCATGCATCACCTTTTGGAGGACACTATGGAGTGTACCGTACACATGCAAAGATCTGGCAAAGTGGATTCTACTGGCCAACAATGTATGAAGATACAAAATAGTTCATTAGAAGATGTGTTATATGCCAGAAGCATGGAAACATTAATGCTAGGAATGAAATGCCACTCACTAACAGCCTTCAAATAGAGTTGTTTGATGTCTGGGAATTGACTACATGAGCTTTGTACTTAGATTTTAGTTACATAAATAAATTAAAAAATATGAGCACATGAAGGTTCACACTTAATCATAAGAGTTACAACTTAGATACTTTTCATTGTCTACTTTATCCTTAATAGAGTTTTCTATTTAGTAATAATAATAAGTGTGTTTAGAAGTTGCTAATAGTAAAATGAAGAACTATGAAGATAACACTATGGAAATGATGAATAGTTGCTCTTCTGTAATTCCTTTCAAGTACCTAGTTTTTAGCCTTGAATTCTCCTGAGTTTTAGATATAACTGTTTTGACATGAAGATTTGCTCTGAACCTGAAACTTGTGGGTTGCGAATGCTTGAGCTAAGTCTAGGTAGTTGATAGGTATGATATGAGAAAGTTGAGTTACTATTTATCTTGTTCCTAGCAATACTGGAGTTCTGGAGAATTTATCTTTTGAAAATTAAAAATATTACATGATGAGTCTCTGTATGAAGAGAGCTTGAATTCCTACCACAACCATATATACATGCCTGGTAGATTAGGAAAATATTCACTATCATTTTTACTGCTTGTATTTGCATTGAGTTTTGTCAAGCTTTGTTGACCCTTAGAGACTTGTCATGCTTTTAAAATCAAGATCACGTATACTCCACTCATATATGCTACTTCTATCCTGGAAGTACACATCCACATATATGCCATTCAGATCCACCAGATAAATCCTCTACTCCTACCTTGGGAGTAAGTAACCAAAAATAGCCCAGTTCTCCACCTATCCATATATTCCATTACCACATATGTAACTGCTCCAAAGATTTCCTTGTTATCATCTCTCAAAAGTGTTATTATAGAAAGAGACTTGGGGTTGTCAAAAAAAATTAAAGAGAGTAAAATATGGACAAGTGTCCTATCAAAACAATGGGTACTTAGATGCCCGCCTCTCTAAAAAAAGAGCAAGCAATCCCAAGTTCTCTCAAAAATTCCAAGTTCCAAAAGAAAGATGTATGTATATTTAAGGAGGAAAGTAGAATTAGGTTTCCACCATACACCCTCATATCTACACCATACACCATTATCCACCACATATCCACCCTCATACATCCACCATATATCCCATACACATGCACATCTTGATTTGATTGTATGTCCTGTTTCTCTGGATCCATTGTTTGACTTTACAATATATGCTTTGCAAGTATGTATCCGCTGTTTCTCCCCACCTATGAACTCCATATATTGCCTATTAGTTATACTGTGTGAGAGAGAAGGCACATTGTTACTTTGCATGTTCCAAAAATAATACATAATCTGAGAGAAGGCATAACACCATTGTTGCCTTGGTGAGGATCCACAAATACCACATATAGAGAGACTTGAGAGGGTCATACAAAAGAGACTTTGAGTTTTATTTTGAAAACTTTGCAAAACTCCAGGATGAAGGTAAAGTGAACAGCTTGAGACATAGTACTTGGCTTGATCATTCTACTTTTCAATTACTCAAGACCCAAGTGATGGCTATAAGCCCCATAGTTAAAGGTAATATGGGTAAGTTTGAAAGTCAGAATAGTTTACTCTAATCTAGAGGAGAATTCTTGTTTGAACGCATGTGTACCTTTAAGGCGTGAAAGCATTGTAGCAACTCCTGATCCATCATTGAGTTCATCTTTGCTCAGGGACGAGCAAAAGGTAAGCTTGGGGGAGTTGTTGACGGTCCTTAAGTATCAATTTTAACCATCAACTAAACAAGGAAAAGGATCTAAATGAAACCCATAGCTAGAATTAGGGTTTATACTAACAGAATTCCATGAGTTTTTGGTGAATGTCTGTTTCTTCAGGGGGTTATCAGGAAATACCAAGGAAAGACCCCCATGTGATGTTTACATAGACATATTTATCAACCGCACAATTTTCTGTACTCTAGAAGGTTCCAAGAGACACCAGAACAAACAGGAGGCGAGACGGGCCCAGAGCCAGGGCGCCCGCCCTAGCCCCTAGGACGCCCGCCCTACCTCAGGAACCAATCAGCTTCCACTTCGCGGATTATGGTCCACCGCCTTTGAGGATCAATCTAAACCACTTGCTTAAGGTCAATTTGATCCGACGGTCCACGTTCATTTGAGGTGGCTATATAAGCAAGGCCCCTGACCCCCCTAAGGATCATCTCATCTCATTATTCTTCTCCAGAGCAAAAGCTAGGGTTACAATTATGGAGAAGGAGAGAGGTCCCTCTAGTTGTCTAGATCTAGTTCTTCTAGTTCTAGTTCATCTAGTTGTAATTAGAGGTGATAGAGAGAGGAGGAGAGAGCTTGGAGGAGCCGGATCTATCGAATCTTCCTCAACATTGTACCTTTGCAGCATCTGGTTCCGAGTAATCTCCAGGTTCTTCATTTATTTCTAAGTATCTTATTTTAGTTCTTACTTGATTCTATTTACAGGATCTCCGCTCGTATTGAGTGCTCTAGTTTTCACGTGGAATTAGAGTAGTAAGCGATAGTGTAGACATGGTGTCTAGACTAGAGTTTACCTGAGTTTGCGCCCAATCCTACGGATAGTTGTGGCAGCCCTAGGGTGACAGCTCTATAAGGCCTTTGTAGTCCACCACGTTCGGGTTAGTGTTTTTGTAGAGCTTTTGGCAGCCTCCCCTCGACTACCTTTTTCCCAGTCTTTGTCGAGAGTCGGGAAGGTATTGTTCCTCCAAAGTAAGTAGAGTATTGTGGGCCTTTGATTAGATATCCACCTTAGAAAATTCTAAAATCTCTCTACCTAGTTATCTTATCTATCCTTGGATATTCTTAGTTCTTCTCTAGTACACTTCGTGTTCCCCGTGGAAATCGATACCCTTTTGGAATACTCTCGGGTGAAAGCTATAGTGGTATCCGTGCGCTTGTAGATTTATTTGTGTGCGTTAAGAAATACCAACAGAGGCCAAGCCTTGAAAGCATCAGTGTAGAGCTTTGAGAGCCACTCTTGTAGATTGATTAAGTCAGTGGATTCATTTCAGCTATTAGAGGATTTATTGGTTTGATTTGTCAGCGGCAGTTGATCTTCAGTGATAGTTCTGCCTGTCTTCTTCCCGTGCCCGGCAATGGCACGCATGAAGAACGTTGGTCCGGCTCGTGGTGGTGGTGCCGACCCTCCACTTACATGTCATCCTCTGACCGCCAAGGAGAAGGGCAAGGCCAAAAAGCTTACGAAGAAGAGGAAGAGGCTTGGGGACCCAGCAGCAGTATCAACGATTGCAGTAGTTGAGGCAGCATAGGTTGTTGAGCAGGGTGGACATCGTGCCGGTTTGAGGATCAACTCTTCTCCTTGCCGTGGAGCGCATTGTGAGTCCCCCTCCCAGACAGAGGCAGCTCTAGAGCCTACACAGATAGAGCTCCCAGTGGCTATAGAGGCAGAGCAGGACGAGCCAACAGAGTAGGCAGAGGCCCCAGAGCCTCCTTTAGTGGAGGACATGGTTACTTGTTGGGTCACTCGCTCTCGCTACCGGTGCCACCTCGGCCCAATGGTCCACGATGCGGTGACAGAGGTCCCCCTCGGCCACGACTCCCTCCTGCAGTGAGGTACCAGGTCTGCGCCCTAAGCGCGAAGCAGATCCAGGATATGAGGTTTGTTGACTTCCAGACATGGTTTCCTGCTCAGTGTGACCCTCGTGCCGGTGACGACTTCTATACCACTGTGCACGAGGACTTCTATAGAGGCTACGTCGAGACAGATGTACACAACAGAGCTCAGAGGGTGTGCCCACTCTAGCCCATCATCAAGATTGGAGGCCCTGAGATCAGCCGGCACTTGGAGTACCTGCCAGGGTTGACAGGTTTGATAGGTCGCTCAGGTGCTTACCAGGAGGAGTGGGTGAGATAGTTTTATGCTTCACTTTGGGTGTCTCCAGACCACAAGTTCATCCACTTTGCTTTCAGAGGTAGGGACATCAGGATCTTTGCCAACAGGTTTTGGGAGGTTTTCCACTTAGAGGCTTCAGACACCCGGATTCACTCCTTGTGCTACGGTGACTGGGAGGCACCTCGCCGTCCTCACAATGGGGTTGTGTTGTCCACCGACTTCGTCCGCGATTGCTTTCTTGAGCCGTTCGGAGACTGGTCCAGTCGCCTTCCTCATGACCTCACGCCGACTGCCTGTGTTCTGAACGTGATTATGAGGCGGACTTTGTTACCGAGGATTGGAGCTCGTGAGGCACTTACTCGCCTACAATTGTGGCTACTTGCACACTTGGTCCGTTGCGAGAGGTTTTGTGTTTGGGATCTTATTGTGTCAGAGATGGATAACATCATTGCTGAGGGCAGGCGGCTCCCGTACGTGCATTGGATTCCATGGTTACTTGTTGCGTGTGGATGCAGCTATTCAGAGTTTGGCCGAGTCAGAGCTCGCGGATCTTGACGCCTGACCAGAGGGCGATGTCTCCCGAGAGGACCCTCCATCTAACAGCACAGACGAGGACTACAAACCCGTCCCAGTGCGTCCTCCTCCACGTGCACATGACCACGAGGCCAGAGGCTCAGGTTCTGCTTCAGCTCCAGCTCCATGCTCTTCATAGGACACCTTAATTACCATCATCTCGAGGATGCAGGAGGAGCAGCAGCACCAGGCTGAGGAGCAGTGCCGACAGGCTGAGGAGCAGAGGTGACAGGCTAAGGAGGTTCGAAGGGTTGCAGCACAGCAGCTAGCAGCTCAGGCAGAGTCACAGGCTCGTTAGGATGCCTTCCAGGTTTAGTTTCTTGAGTATTAGAAGACTTAGACTATGCTTCTTGAGCGTCTTCTCAGTTCTAGCTTTGGACCTTCCCCGTCTCCACAGCTTGGGGCCCCTAGTACTTTACAGCAGCACACTAGTCAGGCAAGCCCCACACCTATAGTGGTTCTGACTCTAGTGTTACCGTCCAGTGGACATCAGAGTCAGCCACCAGCTTCACCGGTCTTTCAAACACCGATGACACATGTGTCCTCTTGGCTAGCCTCCCCGGGTGACATTTAGACGGGCTTTACACCTTCCCGGGGAGCTTCCATTGAGGAGACTACAAGGAACCTCTTCGCTACATACAGCGAGCTGACCAGAGAGGTCCCTCCAGTTAGAGCAGAGCTTGAGACGGTGACCACAAAGGTGCTTCCACCGACAATGGGTACACACTTGTCTTTAGTCGCTTCGTCAGAGGTTGCACCAGACAGCTCAGCTCCAGCCGTGACGACACCTACCACACCAGCTCCAGCAGTGACCACCCCTCCTCTAGCTATCACTACAGATGCTACGGTAATTACCACAGAGGTAGGGCAGTCAGAGGCATCAGTTGAGCATGAGGGACAGTCAGCAGAGCCTGCAGCAGTGACTCCACCTTCATAGACTCATGTCTACACTCGTCGAGCAGTCGACACACCTTCTGAGTCAGCAGCTCTGGCCATAGAGTCTACACCGGTTGTGCCTCCCTAGACCACTTCCACCTCCATACCAGCTACTCAGGGGGAGGACTCAGACGATGAGGCCGATCTTTCAGAGTTCATTCTACTTGACTGTGTCATGGCTACCTTGTCCCCACCTTCAGAGCCTTGGTTTTTTTGTACTAGATGCCAAAGGGGGAGAGGGTTTGAGTATTAGAGATAGGGGAGGGTTTTGACTCTAATGTGTGATTTATATTCCTCATACTCTCATGCATCATGTTTACTTTCATGCATTATATTTGTGTGATGACTATCTTGTGAGATACTATGGTTTGTGTGACAAAGTCTTTGGTTTTCACTAATATATGCTTGTGAGTTGTCACTTTTGGTTCATGATATGCCTATGCTTAAATGTCTTTGCTTCTGCGACATACTCTGATGTATCCTTTGAGCATATCATGTTGTATTTGAGCTTAATTTCATATCTTATGAGTACTTGTAGTGGCTTGGCTTGGATGAGCAAGTTTCATTCACTCTTATTCACTAACCCTTGCTCACTCCATCCAAGTCACTTGGAAATCCTCACCATATCTTCTTATATCTTATACTCGAGGAACATTGTCGTCAATCCAAAAAGGGGAGATTGAATAATCATGGCCCTAGTGGTTATGGTTAATGTGTGTTTTGCAGAGGCTATGAGTAGCTTAGCCATAGTGACTAATGTGAATGGGCATCAAATGGTTATCTATTGCCCCCAAGATGGATATCGTTTCGCATTTCAAAGAGAAGATGATGAAGACCCTAGAGTAATAGGTCTAAGTGCCATAAGGAGATGAAGGGCACTTAGTATAGATAGGGCTTTATTTGATCTTTGACCGTACTATCAAGATGGGTTAGAATGAGTAGCTAGACTTAGGAGAGCTTCATGACTTAGGTGTGGTGCACACTTGACAAACCATAGCTCTAAGCAAGCCATAGATGACCGTAAGATAGACTAGAATAACTTCCGTTTTCATAGTGACAAAGTTTTGGAGTTGAGAGAGCCCTTCTCTAGGCGTCGGATGCTAGAGTCCAAGGCATCGGACGCTATTCGATGCATCAGACACTGAGGTGAAACCCTAGGAGCGTTCGTCGGCCACACAAAGAGGTTCTAGAGAGGCTCGTTTGCCAATAGATGCATCTGTTGGTAAGGCATAGGACGCTGGGAGCGTTTGTTGGATATAATTGAGAGAATTTCCCAGTTTCCCGAGAGTGCCATGTTTGCATCGTACGTTGGGTTCCAGCGTCCATTGCAAAACGTCAAAGTGTCTGTTGGACGCGGTTTGAAATAGAAACTAGTCGTTGGGCCGCGCGTCGGAGCATCCGATGCCTTGCGTTGGAGCATCCGATGCGAACTTAAAATGCAGGATTTGTGTTTCCCACGTGCTAGAATTGAGAGGTAGTATTTATACTCCATCCCTTGCCTTCCCAACCTACCTTTGCTCATTTGGATAGCTGACAAACACCTTGAGAGGTTTGGGAAGAGAGCAAGAGCACTAGTGAGAGAGATTTGCGAATACATCCATTGAATCCACTCACTAGTTCATCCAAGAGTTCAAGTGTGCATCCATCCATCTCATGAGGCTTGAGTGAGTCAAGTGAGAGTTCAAGCTTGTTACTCTTGGTGATCGACATCACCTAGACGGTTCGGTGGTGATTGGAGGAAGGTGATCGTCGGAGGATTGTCGGCGGCCCTTCTCCAACGACTTGTACATCGGTTGTGGGCGGTTCACTAAGCCGGAGTGGTGAAGAACCAGCCCATAGAGAGAACTCAATCCTTGCGCGGGTTTGAGGGGGAGCAATACCTTGTGAGGTGCTCCAACGAGGACTAGGGGAGTGTCGACTCCTCGATACCTCGGCAAAACGTCGTCGTGTCAAGCTTTCCTCTCCCTAAGTTCTTTACTTTCTGCATTTACATTCCGCATTTGCTCTTACTTTCATACTATAATTATGTAGGGTGTTCTTCCTTTTCTTGACTTGCTACCGCTTTCCTAGATAATACACACATTCGAAAGGCATGAGGTGATTGGCATTGTTTAGGATTTCATATTTGCTTTAGAAATCTGAAATAAGCCCAATTTACCCCCCCCCCCACCTCTTGGGCATCTTGATCCTTTCAACATGTTTATAGGCCTGCAATCCTAGTGTTTGATCTAGAAAATGAACCTAAATTGTGTGAACAAGCTTGTCCTTGGTTTAAACCGAGTTAAATACATTAGGGCAAGTTATCCAGATTGAACCATATATATCTTTCTCTCCTAAATAATTCACATTTGAGCCCATCTTTTATGATAATAGATGACAAAGGGGGAGAAGTGAAAGGACCTGCTAAACCTAGAGGGGGTGAATAGGCCTGTTTAAAATCACTTAGACGCATGCATCGAACGCACAAACGTTTTGACAGGAGCGTCCGACGGATTGAAGAACACGCTAAACATAATGCGAAGAACGCACTCATGAGTCCGTCGGCACACCATCAGACGTGTCCGTTGAAGAAAAATCTTTCTGGACCTCTCTAGACTGGCATCGGACGCATGCACAGGAGCGTCCGATGGAACTCTGAAATGCATCCGTTGGTCGCGACGCACGAAATAACGGCTAGTTTTTGGACAGGGCTTATAAATAGGAGGTGGTCGGTTGTAGCTCACCCTCTTGATTCATTCTATTTTTGCATACTCTTATGAGCTATCGAGAACCTCTCCCACTCATCTCTTTGATCATTTGTTCATCCAAATAGAGACTGAGTGCATCCAAGTGCATTTGCTTTGTGAGTTCCATCTAGTTGGTGTTCATCATCGCGGCGGTTTTCTTGTTATTCTTGGTGTTTGCCAACACCTAGACGGTTTGGGCAGTAGAGGAGCTTCGGCACGTGTTGGAGATTGTTCGTGGCCGACTCCAAGGCTTGTGAGAGGGCTTGTACTCATCTCGGTGGAGCGCCAAAGGGTAACTCTAGTAAATTGCTCGTATCATTGAGTTACTATTAGGGATATTACCTCGGTATACCCCCAAGGACCCTACATGGGCCTCTCGACCGAGGACGGCCCATCTTGCGAGGCCCTGTGGCATGCGACAAGGCCTGCCGTGCTTGCCAAAGACTCTAGAAAGCCTTGCTCGCCAAGGAAGATCCTAGGAGATAGACTCGAATCCCCTACCTTAAGGGACCGATCGTGATCTATTAGGATATGGAAATTGTAACCCTGCTCCCCGACTATATAAGACGAGCAGGGACCCCCCCCTCGAAAGATCCAGCTACATCTCTTATAACCTATCTCTAAGATCAATCTAGCCACTAGAACACAGGATGTAGGGTATTACGGCAATTTGTCGGCCTCAACCTATATAAATCGCCGTGTCTACGCTCTTTGTGTTACGCTTGACCGCCGTCACCACACCTCCGCCTACAATCTACTACCGTAGGGTACCCCCTAGGTAGACTACGACGCATATTTCGTCGACAGTTGGTGTGTCGGGTAGGGGGTGTGTGCTACGACTCCATGGCCCATCAAGCAGTCACTTTCCCAAGCTCCATGACCATGCCGGTGAGTGGCGCCACTGTTGGAGTATGCCCTAGAGGTAATCATAGAGATGATTGTATTTCCTTGTATCCATGACATGTTATGAGTTCAAATGAATATCCATTAAAGACAACTTGTATAGATAAGCAATTATGTGAATTGTTTGTGAAACTCTTTTACTTGTATGGTTATTCTAAAGTTGTCCCTGATCAGAGTTCATGTAAGAACGCACATGAATATTAGATCAACACATTATTAGTTGATGACTATGTTTCACAAGTCATGGACATAGAGATGTCAAACTAATAATGTGGGCACATGTATGACATGGGGCTGGACAGACCCGACCAGAGATTGTCTCTATTCACATCATGTACGTTATGTCCTTAGCCCTGAGATTGTTATATGTACTCAAGATGTGAAATGACCTACTTACGGACTACCAAACGCTACTCCGTGACTAGGTAGTTATAAAGGTGGCTTTCGGGTTTGTCGGGAAACATGTTGTGAGACATAGTCAATCAAGATGGAATTTGCCACTCTTCATATGAGAGAGATATCACTGGACCACTCAAATGATTAGATCATGAAATGTATGGTCGTGCTTGGGTTAAGTGTTAACCTATGAGTTGGACCAAATATCGTTAGGCAGGGGAATAACATGTATATGGTTTTGTGGTGGTTCGTCTGATATGATCATTGCGTATGCGTAGGAGTTGAGACGCCTTGCTAGAGGCCGCTATCAACTATTGGTCAAGTAGGAGTACTTGGGCCATGTCTACGTGTGCATGAGCCCATAGGGTCGCACGCTTAAGGGGCTGGAAGCCTAATTCTGGTTGTACCCAAATTAGACTCGGTTTAGGGTTTCTAATGGGCCTCCAACGTGGGAGCTCGTTAGGACACCTATATAAGCAAGGGGTGGGCGCGGGGCGAGATTGATCCACGCGTTTTGGCAGCCGCCGTCGCCTCCCCACACTCGCGCCTTCTGCTCCTCGCGGACCTAGCAGTCCGGAGGCGCAACGCTTCCTCCCTACACGTGTGGGATTCCTCGGAGGTGCTGCATCTGGAGCACAAGGACGAACCGCGAGAAGGAGACGTTGAGACGGATGACCTCGCAACTGCACGGCACTACTACGACGCACACGACTACATCGAGTCGCTTTCGCTGCACCTGCGCATCTAGTGGTAACCCCGTGATCTATAACTAGCACTAGTTCCTGGGTTTATGGGGTCAAAAAATGTTGTTTTCTGGCTAGCATAGCAACCTTATAACCCTTCAGTGGTATCGGAGCCGTTAGATGCCTCGTTATAGATTCGGATATGTGCATATGGAGATATGCACATTTGTAGATCAATCCCTGATCATGGTTCGTGATCTTGCCACGTTGGTATTGTAACGATCTACTCGTACCGGTCGGAATTCCGCCATCCGAGTTAAGTGATACATGTAAACCCAATTACGGTGAGTTGGAGATCAATAAGATTGATCGAATCGACCTAGGTCAAGTTCCAAGTGCATGCGATGCGGCAGAGGCGGCGGATTGGATCCGCCGTCTGAGTGAAAATTTGCAATAAAAGTGTTGTTCGGTAAAACAGCCATAACTTTTGCATACGAACTCAAATTGACGCAAACTTTAAAAGAAAATCGTGCGCGAGAAAATTTTGCATCCGTTCATCAGCCACTTTGCTACTTTTGGCAAAATCAGATTTGCGAAAAACAGCTTGCAAAATTATGTTTTCGACGTTTTAAGATTAGACGTCGGAATCGGTTAACTCTGTTTTGCAGGTATTCGTGATTGGTATAGCCCTTATGTGTATGTGATGCATGTATGTAATTAATTCATGGCTTGCATGTCATGATTATGATAATATGGCTGGAGCCATAGATATTGTCCATTCATATGTAATGGCCTGCGTGCCAATCTGTGATGATCCTATCCGCGACCATGTAATTTTATTTTACTATCCTGCGGTAGTGATAGATAGTCTTGGTGGACTCATCACGGAAGGATGGCATACATTAATCATGGAGATGGCGATCACCATGATGAACAGATTGATGGAGAGGGGGATCCCCAAAGGAACAATGGGCTATACCAAGTCATATCTGTGTGTTGACACAAAAAGCGTCAGGATCTGCGAACACCTCGGGCTTATACCCGAAATTCGATATCTGGAGGCGTGCCAGTCGATTTGACCAGTTAATCGACAAGGACGATAACTAGAACAAGATTCAATCTAGACAACGGCGATGCGCCCGGATGCTGAGATTGAGGCTTGATCAGGATAACTAGAGCAGAGCTGAACGAGACAACAGCGATACGCCCGGATGTCAAAGCTCAGAGATACTCCCACGCGAAACTTACAAGGATTTGACGGAGATCAAGGTGATGCAGCCCGTCGAAGCTTGAAGAACTCGTTGATAAGCTAAGACTAATGCAAAAAAGGGTAAATTGCGATAAAAGTAGAATAAGAGTAAAATTGATTTGTTTGATATTGGATTGATATCTTTACACGTAGCCCTTGGGCACATATTTATACTCCCGCATGGAGAGTTGTACAAAGACACGACTCGTACCTTTCCTAAAACAAACTCCTAACTTTAAGGAAACTGACTCGCGCAGGAGTCGGATCTAAAATAACAATATTTATTTTCCTAAACAAACACACCTATTTTAAAGGAAAATAAACGACTCATGCAAGAGTCGGACTCAAACTACTATAATAATACTGGTATAAAATCACCAGTTTCCTTATATCTCCCCCTCGATGAAAACTTTCCATCGGCAGATCCATTCAATCCGCGGCTTCCTTCTTTGGCCACCGGTAATCCTCTGCTGACATCAAACGCTAAGTCACCCTGTGCTCATCGGCATACCATGCCCATCGGCATCGGTAATACTTCCCGATCGGCAACCTTGTACTAGTGACTTGTCTTCACCAATCACTCTATCAGCATTCGGCATTGGCAATACCTCCTCATCGACAACATCTGAGACTTCTAGCTTTCATCGGCAGCACACTTAGTCTTCCCACAGCACACTCCCATCGGCAATACTGACTCATGACTTCCCAATGCCGATGGAAAATGGCTGCTGATCAACACAAGTCTCAGCTTATCTGATACGTGCCGAAAAACAGTGTCAACACTGTGTTAATGTCGTTCTTACTATGTTCTACTTTCACGTGTGATAATGTTTTTGTCTACATATGCGATAGTAAAGTAGAACGATCCCTTAGTAATGTTTGAGTTGTAATGCTCCTCCAAACCTTGCACTATCATGTGTCTTGTACGATCGATGGTGAGTCTATGAAATTAGGGTGCCACTAATTTTTCTTGACTAGACAGATTCATGTCGGACACTTACAAGCAGAAGGTTTGGTTACTTGAACAAGGTCATCCTAATGGTTAGAGACCTTGGAGCATTAGTTGTTGGTAACACAAGCATAGAGATGCCACCCAACAACAAGAGTCATATGTGATATGATTAGCAAAGAGTTTCTTACCGATCTACCATGTCTCCTAGCGGTGATGCTAAAGCTCACTAGTAGACTTGTTAGTTGTGGGTCTTGAATCACTAAGTTTCAATCGAGGGATATTGATTTTAGTGGGAGTAGATTCTATTAAACATTTAATATGATTTACTCTATTTGGGATACATTGTCTTAGTATTTTGCATTACTTTTGTTGTAGATGACTCCTAGTAATCACTACGGGAAACAGCACCGTTGCCGAGTGCCGCACAATTTGCCGAGTGCCAAATATCGGGCACTCGGCAAAGCGCTCGTTGCCGAGTGCTGGTCAACGTGGCACTCGGCAAAGAATCCCACTCGACATATCCGGCTTTGCCGAGTGCTAGGCACTCGGCACCGAACCGCACTCGGTAAATCAGACGCTTTGTCGAGTGTCTAGCACTCGGTAAAAAAACACTCGGCAAAAAAAACCAGGGCCAAACGGCATCCATGGCCGTCAAATTTACCGAGTGCCCACCGTTTGCCACTCGGCACAGAAATTCCCTTTGCCGAGTGCCAGGGCTGGCACTCGGCAAAGAATTTAATTTTTTTTTATTTTTGCAACCAATTTTTTTTTGTAGCTTTCGCATACCAGAATGGTCAACATGTTCAAGTTTGACACTTTTTCAAAACTTTTTGTTATATTTTTTGACTTTATTTCATTTCCTTGATTTTTCCCGAAATACTCAAGTTTGAACTGCGGGTGCATCGAATAATGGATTTCAATGAATGAAAAAATGTTATTCTTGTTCTTGAGTGTATGTGTAGGCCAAATCCAGGAACTGACCCAAAGTTTCGATCAACGTGCTCTCGGGGCAACGCCTCCAAGTTCCTGGATTTGCCCCGATAGCACGTTGATCGAAACTTCAGGTCAGTTCCTGGATTTGGCCTACACATACACTCAAGAACAAGAATAACATTTTTTTCATTCATTGAAATCCATTATTCGATGCACCCCCAGTTCAAACTTGAGTATTTCGGGAAAAATCAAGGAAATGAAATAAAGTCAAAAAATATAACAAAAAGTTTTGAAAAAGTGTCAAACTTGAACATGTTGACCATGTTGGTATGTGAAAGCTACAAAAAAATTGGTTGCAAAAATCAAAAAAAAATTCTTTGCCGAGTGCCAGTCCTGGCACTCGGCAAAGGGCAAACCCTAATGCTTTGCCGAGTGCGACCTATATGGCACTTGGCAAAGCAAAAAAAAAAAAAAGTAGAAAACTGAACCAGCTAGCCCACACCACACACACGCACACTCACACACTCACGCCGCCACCGTCGCCGCCTCCTCCAGATCTGCGCCCGCGCCTGGCCGCCATCGTCGTCGCCACGCGCCGCCCCCACCCCGCGCCCAGACACCCCCCCCCCCCCCCCCGCCCGCCCGCCCGCCCGCGCCCGACCGTCGCCACGCGCCCCCACCCCCGCGTCCAGCCGCTGCCGTGCGCACCCCCGTGCGCCGCCCCCAACCCACCCCGCCCTCGCCCCCCGCCCGGCCCCCCTTCCCGGCCCCAATCTCGGCCGCCACCGACGTCCCTGGCCGGCCGGCCCTGCCCGAAGAGAGAAAGGAGGAGGAAGAAGAAAGGAGAAGAGGAGGAGGAGGAGGAGGAGGAAGAGGGGAGTGGAAGGGGAAGGAAGAGGAGGAAGGGGGAAGAGAGAAGGAAGAAGAGGCAAGAAGAAGAAAAGGTAAGAGGCGCGGGAGATAAGAAGAGTTAAAAGAGAGTAAAGTAGAAGAGAGAGGTAGAGGTTGCTGTAGGATCGTTAGTAAGTAGTATTAATATAGTAGTAGTAGTAGAGAGTAGAGTAGGTAGTAGAGTAGTAGTAGTAGTAGTAGTAGTAGCAGTAGTAGGTAGTGCAGTAGTAGTAGTAGTAGAGTAGTAGTAGTAGTAGGTAGTAGTAGTCAGTAGGAGAAGGTAGTAGGAGTAGGAGTAGAGTAGTAGTAGAGGAGTAGTAGTAGTAGGAGGAGAGAGTAGTAGGAGTAGTAGTAGTAGTAGAGGAGTAGTAGTAGGAGTAGTAGGAGTAGTAGGAGTGAGAGTAGTAGGTAGAGTATGAGAGTAGGCAGTAGTAGCAGCTAGTGCAGCAGTAGTAGCAGCAGTAGGCAGCAGTAGCAGCAGTAGCAGCTAGCAGACAGCAGTAGCAGAGTAGAGCAGTAGAGTAGCAGTAGTAGCAGTAGTAGCAGTAGTAGTAGTAGTAGTAGCAGTAGTAGAGTAGTAGCGTAGTAGTAGTAGTAGTAGTAGTAGTAGTGCAGTAGTAGGAGTAGTAGAAGTAGTAGTAGCAGTAGTAGCAGTAGTAGTAGCAGTAGTAGTAGTAGTAGTAGTAGTAGTTAGTAGTAGTAGTAGTAGCAGCAGCAGTAGTAGTAGCAGTAGTAGTAGTAGTAGTAGTAGTAGTAGTAGTAGTAGCAGTAGCAGTAGTAGCAGTAGTAGCAGTAGCAGAGGAGTAGTAGCAGCAGTAGTAGTAGTAGTAGTAGTAGTAGTAGTAGTAGTAGTAGTAGCAGTAGTAGTAGTAGTTGTTGTAGCAGTAGTAGCAGTAGTAGCAGTAGTAGTAGTAGTAGTAGTAGTAGTAGTAGTAGTAGTAGTAGTAGTAGTAGTAGTGTAGTCATAGTACTAGTGTAGTAGTAGTGTAATTAGTAGTAGTAGTAGTACAATAGAGTAGAGTAGATTAGTAGTAGTAGTAGTAGTAGTGTAATAGTACTAGAGTAGAGTAGATTTGTAGTAGTGTAGTAGTAGTAGTACTAGAGTATAGTAGAGTAGATTAGTAGTACTACTAGTAGTAGTAGTAGTAGTAGTAGGGTTTAGGGTTTTACCTTTGAAAAATCAAATTAGTTACCTATATTTGTTGTGAGTTGTGACTTGGGCATGCAATGTAGGTGGTTGTGGATAATAGCCTCGTCTCGACGGCCTTGCCTTCACGTCCCTGTCCCTCGGCTGAGTAGAAGGTAAAATATTGGGTTCTCGGTCGAGGAGCACGAGCAGATCCATCCCCATCAGACCAAGGCAGCCGACCATGGCGCAGCTTCAGGTAAGTACCGTTCAAGTAATCGATCAATTCGTACCTTGCATTTGCATTGTTTAAACCTTACTGGATGAATATTGCAGACCCAGATGCAGGAGGAGATGCAGAGGCTCAACGCCGAGATGGAAGCAAGGGATTAGGCCCGAGAGGAGGCCCATAGGCATGAGTTGGCCCAGGTGGATGCCCAACGCCTACAGTTGGAGGCCCGAAACCGCGACTGGGACCAGAGGTCGGCGGATATGGCTACCTTCTTTGTAAGCCTTAACGTCCCTGGTATGGTTGTGCCTCCCTTGCTGCTCGCTCCATTCGCTCCTCCACTAGTGCTGCATCCTATTGGTCCTACATGGACTCCGGTGAGTTTATATATATGGTTGTTTATTGTTTTAGCTTATTCGTACGTCCTCCAGGTACTAACGAATTCACTTCTCCTTCGTGCAGCCATAGTCACAGGGTTCGACGCCTTTGCCTCAGGGTCAACCTTTGCCTCAAGGTCAGCCTTCGCCACAGCATGGGTGGCCCCCTCATGGCCCTCCTCCGTACTACGGGTGGCAAGGTGCACCTCCTCCATAGTCCAGGTGGTCCGGGTGGTCTCCTGGCCCTAATGCGCCGCCCCAGTGGCAAGGTGGTCCTCCACCGACCGACGGGTCGCAAGAGTGGCCGCAAGGTGGCCAAGGTGGGAGCTCTTCAGGCATTGGGGCCAAGGTGAGAAGTGATGGGTTTGTGAGGAGAGATGCATGTGATGTGGATTTTCGTTTTGAACTTGTGATGGTTGGAAGAATTATGAACACATATTGTTGTGATGAATGGATTATGGACATATTTTGTGTATTCTGTGATTGGATGTGGATATCCATGTGATATATACTGTGTTTGTGTGATGGATGAATATATATGTGATGGATATGGTGTTTATCGGGATGAAAAGGAAAAAACAAAAAAAATAGAAATTTCCCAGCTTTATCGAGTGCCTGTCAGGTGGCACTCGGCAAAGGGACGTGTTTTGCCGAGTGCCGGCCAGGTGGCACTCTGCAAAGAATTTCCAAAAAAACGAATTTTTTTTGCCGAGTGCTATCGTCGCAGGCACTCGGCAACGAATTTTCAAAAAAAAATTCTTTGCCGAGTGGCTTCCACGTCAGCACTTGGCAAAAAAATCCGTCAACTTGACGGTGGCCGTTTCCGTTGCCGAGTGCTAACCTGACACTCAGCAAATCCTTTGCCGAGTGCCTGATATTTGCCACTCGGCAAAGCAGGCTTTGCCGACGAAATCATTGCCGAGTGGGCTTTGCCGAGTGGGATTCGCCCTTTGCCGAGTGGGTCAGGCACTCGGCAAAGCGCCTGAATCCTATAGTGAATCAACCATTTACTTTGCGTTCAATTCTTGAGAAAGATAAGTTGAATGAAACAAACTATGCGGATTGGATCCGTAACCTGAGAATTGTTCTCAGGGCTGAGAAAAAAGAAGATGTTCTAGACACCCCATTACCAGATGAGCCTGCTGATAATGCACCTGCTGCAGAGAAAACCACTTACAAGAAAGCATGTGATGCTGATCTTGAAGTGGGTTTCCTTATGCTCGCTTGCATAGAGCCAGATCTCCAGATGCAATTTGACAATAATCATGCAGCGTATGATATGATCGTGGCGCTTAATGATATGTTTCAGACTCAAGCCAGGACTGAAAAGTTCAATGTTTCCAAGGCTTTTGTCGAAACCAAGTTAGCAGAGGGCGCAGGAGTTGGCTCACATGTGATCAAGATGGTTGGTCAGACTCAGATATTGGAGAAGCTAGGCTTCCCAATGGGCCTAGAGTTGGCCACTGATTTCATACTTGCGTCTCTTCCACCTAGCTATGGGAACTTTATTTCGAACTACCATATGCATGGGGAGGAGAATGGCTTGAATGAATTGTGCGGCATGCTTAAGATAGCAGAAACTAATATCAAGAAAGGTGCTGGCAGTAGCCATGTGATGGCAGTCCAAAACAAGCCTAACTATAAGAAAAGGGCTTGGAAGAAGAAGAAGGAGAAGGCTAAAGATGAGATCTCTAAGCCAAACTCTCCTCCTGCGCCCAAGGCCACTGGACCAGCTGCTGAAGCTAAATGCTTTCATTGAAAGGGGATAGGTCACTGGAAAAGAAACTGCAAGCTATACTTGGAATCCTTGAAGGATGGTGACAGTAAAGGTACTCCTGCTACTTGTACACTTGTCGTTTATGTTACAGACATTTTTCTCGCTGATTCTTATATTAATTCTTGGGTATTTGATACCGGATCAGTTGCTCATATTTGCAATACGATGCAGGGAATGATAAGAAGTAGAAGCGTGAAAAGAGGAGAAGTTGATTTCCGCGTGGGCAATAATGCAAGAGTTGCTGCATTGAACGTTGGGACGATGCAACTTCGCCTCCCGTCAGGATTTATCATGGAGTTGAATAATTGTTATTTTGTTCCTAGTTTAAGTCGAAACATTGTGTCACCTTCATGTTTGATGAAGGATGGTTATTGCGAGTAAAGACAATGGTTGTGTGATCTCAAAGAATGACATGTTTGTGGCTTTTGCATCCATTGTGAATCGGTTGTTTATTTTAAATCTTGATGATGCACCTATCTGTAATATTAATGCTAAAAGGCCTCGGCTTGATGAGTTAAGTCCTACTTATATGTGGCATTGTCATTTAGGTCATATAAGTGAGAATCGCATGAAGAGGCTCCATTCTGATGGGCTTCTTACTTCGTTTAATTTTGAATCATACGAGACATGTGAGGCTTGCTTGTTGGGAAAGATGACCAAGTCGCCTTTCACAGGTTTTCCTGAGAGAGCGGCAAACTTGTTGGAACTTGTACATACTAATGTATGTGGACCAATGAGTACGAAAGCTAGAGGCGGATTCCAATACTTCATAACCTTCACTGATGACTTTAGTAGATATGGATATGTCTACTTAATGAAACATAAGTCTGAGACATTCGAAAAGTTCAAAGAATTTCAGAATGAAGTAGAGAATCAACGTGGCAAGAAAATTAAAGCCTTGCATCTGATCGTGGAGGCGAATATTTGAGCCATGAGTTTAGCAATCATCTAAAGAGTTGCGGAATTATTCCACAGCTTACGCCACCTGGAACGCCTCAGAGAAATGGCGTGTCCGAGCGACGTAATCAGACTTTGTTGGACATGGTTCGGTCTATGATGAGCCAGTCAGACCTACCACTCTCGTTTTGGGGATATGATCTAGAAACAACCACTTTCACATTAAATAGGGTACTGTCTAAGTCCATAGTTAAGACACCATATGAGATGTGGACTTGTAAGAGTCCCAGTTTGTCTTTTCTAAAGATTTGGGGTTGTGAAGTTTATGTCAAACGACTTATGTCAGATAAACTTACACCCAAGTCGGACAAATGTTTTTTCGTGGGATATCCAAAGGAAACTTTAGGGTATTATTTCTACAACCGATCAGAGTGCAAAGTGTTTGTTGCTCGGAATGGTGTTTTCTTAGAGAAAGAGTTTCTCAATAAAGAGAAAAGTGGACAAAAGGTGTATATTGAAGAAGTTCAAGATGAGCCAATAGGGGATAACTCTACGAGTGATGCTAATGTAGCAGAACAAGTTGAGATACCTGTGGTAAGAGAAACACCACCACAACCACGAAGGTCAGCAAGAATCCGTGAGGCACGTGGGGAAGTGTTATTGTTAGACGATGATGAACCTGCAACATACGTGGAAGCAATGATGGACCCAGATTCCGAGAAATGGCAAAGTGCCATGAGATCCGAGATAGATTCCATGGGAGACAATCAAGTTTGGAACTTGGTTGACCCGCCTGATGGGGTTAAACCTATTGAGTGCAGATGGATCTACAAAAAGAAAAAGGATATGGATGGAAATGTTCACGTCTATAAAGCTCGACTTGTTGCAAAGGGTTTTCGACAAGTTCAAGGAATTGACTACGACGAGACATTCTCGCCGGTAGCGATGCTTAAATCTACCCGGATCATTCTAGCAATTGCTGCTTATTTCGATTATGAGATTTGGCAGATGGATGTTAAAATAGCCTTTCTAAATGGAAATTTGGAAGAGGATGTGTATATGATACAACCCGAAGGTTTTGTTGATCCTAATAATGTTGGAAAAATTTGCAAGCTACAGAAATCCATTTATGGGTTGAAGCAAGCATCTCGGAGTTGGAACATTCATTTTGATGAAGTGATCAAAGGGTTTGTGTTGACACCGTTTTTCGGTATGTGTCAAATGAGCTAAGACTTGCATTGATCGGTAGCTGTTTTCTATCGGCATCGGCAAGTTATCGGTTAACGTTACCAATAATAATGAATTCTGCAAATGAAGATAAGTTTGTTGCCGATAGAAGCTGAACAACAGCAGTGGTTGCCGATAAGGGTATTACCGATAAGGATGTTGCCGGTGGGAGTGAAGAATGGCCGATTGGGGATATTACCGATAAAGAGATGATGCCGATGAGCACAGGATGACGTGGCGGTTGATGTCAGCAAGGATTGCCGATGGCAATAGAAAGAAGTTGCGGATTGAAGGGTCTGCCGATGGAAAGTTTTATCGAAGAAAAAACATAAGGAAACTTGTTGACACCATTTTTTGGCACGTGTCAAATGAGTTAAGGCTTGTGTCGATCGGCAGCTGTTTTTCATCGGCGTCGGGAAGTCATAGTATTGCCGATGGAAGTGTGTTGCTGATGGAGGCTGGATGATCTTTGCCGACAAGGGTTAATTGGTGAAGTCGAGTAGCTTTAGCTACTAAGTTGTTGGTGCCGATTACCGATGAGAAACTGATGCCGATTGCCGATGAGGAGATGTTGCCGATGCCGATTGCTGATAGGGATTGATTGGCGAAGACAAGTTACCAGTACAAGGTTGCTGATTGAGAAGTGTTGTCGATGCCGATGGGCATGGGGTACCGATGAGTACAGGGTGACTTAGCGCTTGATGTTAGCAGAGGACTACAGGTGGCCAAAGAAGGAAGTCGCGGATTGAAGGGATCTGCCGATGGAAAGTTTCCATCGAAGGAAAGACATAAGGAAACTGGTGATTTTATACCAGTATTATTATAGCAGTTTTAGATCCGACTCTTGCGCGAGTTAGTTTCCTTAAAGATAGGCGTTTGTTTTAGGAAAGGTATGAGTCGTGTCTCTATACAACTCTCCATACGGGAGTATAAATATGTGCCCGAGGGCTACGTGTAAAAAGATGAATCCAATATAAAACAAACCAATTTTACTCTTATCTTACTTTTATCGCAATTTACCCTTTATTGCATTAGTTATAGCTTATCAACGAGTTCTTCAAGCTTCGACAGGCTGCATCAGCTTGACCTCTGTCAAATCCTTGCAAGTTCCGCGTGGGAGTACCTCTGAGCTTTGGCATCCGGGCGCATCGCTATTGCCTCGTTCAGCTCTGCTCTAGTTATCCTGATCAAGCCTCAATCCCAGCATCCGGGCGCATCGCTGTTGTCTGGATTGGATCTTGTTCTAGTTATCGTCCTTGTCGATTAACTGGTCAAATCGACTGGCACGCCTCCGGATATCGAATTTCGGGTATAAGCCCGAGGTGTTCGCAGATCCTGACGCTTTTTGTGTCAACACCTCTTTTGGCACGCCCAGTAGGACTCGATTATACAAATCTATACATCTATCATGGGTGATAACGCCGACGTTAACCAGGGGAACGTCATTGAAGTCTCTGAGGCCGATCTAAAAGATGATCAGAAGCTGGCCATGGAGCGGGCTATGGAGGAGTACAAACAATTGTATCTAAAATCCTTCAGCCTAAGCAGGAGCGGCGAAGCAATCCAGAAGCAAGATCCGCCGTTGCCACGGCAGGTCACGTATGACGCCAATCCTGGTAAGTTACAAGAGATGGTTAATTCTGCTGTAAGTCAAGCATTAATTAGCCACTCCAACATGATGTCCAATACTGTCTACAATGCTGTTACGCAATCATTCAAAGAAGGACGTGCGCCGCGGTATGTTGGTCCAACGTACCATCAACCTAGATCGGCATCTATGAGCCCATCGGCAGCCCCAATGGCGTCTTCCACTCCTGTGGAACCGTCTGCTGATGTGGCTACATCGCCAAGACCGAACCCTGGCAGCGTCACCAAGCTCAACACAGATCTAGTGGCGTCGGCAATTTCAGGACCTGCTATCCAAAGTCAGCTAGCCCCTGCTAGCTGGTGGGGATACGGTATGCCTCTGAATCTATATGCTGGTTCTAATCTGGTGCATGGAGACAGCTCAGCTTGGAAGGGCTCCATGGCGTCGGTGGCGCAATCACAGCCGGTGGCCTCTATGATGCGTTACTCTACGCCCTCTCCAACTGTACAAGTGCCATCAGAAGATCTCCAAGTGGTTCCCAAGATACCTCTGATGCCACCATCGGCAAGCTCTGTGCTGATGCAACACATAGCAGCTGGCAGTCAACCTCTGGTGGCAGATCCCCAAGCTGGAGTGCCAGTTCCCCAAGGTAATCTAATGATTGATTGCTCCAGAATACAAGAGCCACACGCTCCAGCTAGCTATCGGCCATCGGTAAGTCATATACCGATGATTTATAATCCTGGATGGGCCAACCAGCCGCCAGCTCAATAGCCTGGTGTGCCAATGTATCATTATGGAGGCCCAGCAAACACTCAGAGCGGACCATCGGTACAGCAACCAATGAACATGATGACTCAACCTAATCTGCTAAGTGTGCAAAACTATCCATCGGTAAACCAACCGATGCATAGTGTTCAGATGACTGGTGCTGCGCCCGTGACTACTCTGCATCATCTTCAAGAGGCGCATCAGCCAGCTCCGCCAGTCAACAACCAGCCAATGAGTCGGCAGGAGCAGGATGCATATTGGGTCGGTAAGATCGCCAAAATTATGAAAGAACAATTCGGTATCAAACCCAAAGTCAATACGTATTCTTATCGGACTCCGTATCCTCCAGCATATGACTTGATTCCTCTCCCAAATCGGTACAAAGTGCCCGATTTTACTAAGTTCTCCGGCCAAGACGACACATCGACAATGGAGCATATCAACCGCTTCATTATCCAGTGCGGAGAAGCTGCCAGCAGGGAGGAATTGAGGGTGAGATTGTTCTCTTCATCATTGTCTGGATCGGCATTTACATGGTCCATATTGCTGCCTCCAAATTCTATAATCACGTGGGCCGATCTAGAGAGGCAATTTCACAAGTACTTCTTCGCTGGCATACATGAGAAGAAGCTTACCGATTTGGTCAAGATGAGGCAACACAATGATGAATCGGTAGAAAGCTTTGTTCAAAGGCTGCGGGACGTGAAGAACAAGTGCTACAGCTTGGTGCTTGATGATCGTCAACTGGTAGATTTGGCCTTCCAAGGATTACTGCCGCACATCAAGGACAAGTATGCATCCCAAGAGTTTGAAAGTCTAAGTCATCTGGTGCAAAGGATTGCCGATCAAGATACTAAAACCTTTGAACCCAGGAAGATTTGGAACAAGAAAGTGACCTTCATCGGGTAGGAGGAAGAAGCTGGGTCAGATGAAGAGCTAAACATCAGTGCGGCTGAATGGGTGAAGGATAAGAAGTTTGTGTCTTGTCCGTTCGGCCAGAAAGAAAACGAAAGGTTCACCTTTGACATCACCAAGGCCGATAGGATGTTTGACTTATTACTTCAAGAAGGGCGAATCAAGTTGGCGCCCAACCAAGTAATTCCATCGGCCGAAGAGCTCAAGAAGATTAGGTACTGCAAGTGGCATAATGCAACCTCACACAGTACCAATGACTGCAAAGTGTTCAGGCAGCAGTTGCAGTCAGAGATTGAATCTGGACGTATTAAGTTTGAAAATTCTAAAGTCCAGAAACCGATGAAGATTGATCAGCACCCATTTCCAAACAACATGGTGGAAGCTAGTGGGAAAACTAAAGTGCTGACATCGGAAGCTGCCAGGAAGAACTCATCGGTAGATCCTAACCACCAAATAGCTGAGCGCGACGCAAGAAGGTTTGCCGATGATAGAAAGGGCAGGAAGGTTGCCGATGAAGGTAGCAGTGCCAACAGGGCTCCTGGGGTTGTAACCACACACAAGCGGCCAAGGCGAGATCATCGGCAATCACGTGAAGAGCGATATCGGCAAGAAGAAGAAGAGCACCAGGAGTGGCTTCGGCATAAAGACCACTCGAAGTGTCCCTTCTTCGTTCACTGTTGGGAAGAAGGCATCAAGCTACCCACTGCCGATAATTGTCCAGAGTGCAATGGGTATTACACTGCCGATCGGTCAGGAAAGAGACCTTGTTTTGATGATCAGGCACCCAGGTACGCCAAGCCGCTCAGAGAGAAGAGGTCGATGCATGACCGACTGGGAGGCAAGCTTAGTGCCCATGACAGGCTTGGCAGACGTGTTAATCGTGAGGAGCTGGAGGAGATGGCCAATGCAAGAGTGCCTGACGAAGACATACTCTCCAGAGATCCCAACATCGGAAGGAGTGCCGATGCAAGTAGCGGGAAGCAGCACCAGCCTGTCTGGAAAACCAAGCTTCCTCAGTGGTGCCCTAAGGGTCTAACTAAGACTCAGAAAAGGAGGATTCAGCACCAACGTCGTGATTATTTGTATGACGATGAAGAACCCTCAAGGGAAAAGCAATGGAGGCCAAAGCGCAAAGACAGGGATCCATCGGCAGATATTAATATGGTCATCATGTTGCCGATGGAGTTCATGGCACCTATCAGTGATGATGAGGAGCCTACGGAAATGGCACAATTGGTGCTGGATCCAATGACGGTTGTCTTCGAAAAGCCTGCCGATGATGAGAGGCAGCACCTGAGGGCTCTGTTCGTTAAGGGCAAAGTGGATGGACAGCCGATGACAAAGATGCTGGTAGATGGTGGGGCATCAATAAACATAATGCCATTTGTTGTGTTCAGAAAGCTTGGGAAAGGCGACCGAGACTTAGTCAAGACCGACATGAAGCTCAAAGATTTTGAAGGCAACGTGTCGACAGCTATGGGAGCCGTATGTGTTGACTTAACCATCGGCAGTAAAACTTTGTCGACAATGTTTTTTGTAATCAGTGGCAAAGGCACTTACAACCTGCTCCTCAAAAGGGATTGGATCCATGTCAATTGTTGTATTCCTTCTACTATGCATCAGAGTCTTGTACAGTGGATCGGGGACAGAATTGAAGTCGTCCGAAGTGAAGCCCCATCTACTGTTGCATCGGCAGAATTGGAAACTTATAAGCAAACCAGATGCATATTAGGTGAAGCTTGGGACAAGGAGTTCCTCAAAGTTGCCGATTACCGCATTACACCGATCCAAGCAGTCGGTTCTGAAGAAGGGTTTTAATGGATCGGTTCGCTGATGATGGAAAACTGGGACAGGGCTTCACGTCTGCCGATGATTTACTCGAGATCGACATCGGCGATGGTAGTAAATCTAGTCCTACCTTTATTAGTGCTAAGTTAGATTCCCAATGTAAACGGCAGTTAACTGATTTATTAAAGGAATATAAAGATTGTTTTGCTTAGGATTATACAGAGATGCCTAGTTTAGACCGATCGATAGTTGAACATCGGTTACCCATCAAGTTTGGTTTCCAACCACATCGGCAACCTGCGCGCCGATGCCATCCTACTATTCTACACGACATCAAGGCTGAGATTACAAAGTTAATCGAAGCTGGATTCATTCGGCAATGCTGATACGCCGAATGGATTTCTAATGTGGTTCCGCTACCCGATGCCCGTTGCCGATCTACTGATTGATGCTGCTGCTGGACATCAAATCATTAGCTTCATGGATGGTAATGCTGGGTATAATCAAATATTCATGGCTGAGGAAGACATATCCAAAACTGCTTTCAGATGTCCAGGTCACGTCGGTTTATTTGAGTGGGTTGTCATGACTTTTGGCTTAAAGAATGTCGGTGCTACTTATTAGAGAGCAATGAATTTCATCTTTCATAAGTACATCGGCACGATAGTTGAAATCTACATTGATGATGTGGTGGTTAAGTCTGGAAATTTCGAGAAGCATCTCACCGATTTACAAAAAATATTAGAATGCACAAGGGAGCATGGGTTGAAGATGAATCCTAACAAGTGTGCATTTGGTGTATTGGCAGGGCAGTTTCTGGGCTTTATGGTGCATCAAAGAGGCATCGAGATCGGCAGGAAATCTATCGATGCAATTAACAAAGTGGTTGCTCCTACAAAGACTGAGCTGCAATCTTTGATCGGCAAGATTAATTTCATTAGAAGATTTATATTTAACTTGTCTGGTAAGATTAAATCTTTTAGTCCATTGTTGAAGCTGAAAGCCGATCAAGAGTTCACATGGAAAGAAGAACAGCAGCTAACCTTGGAGGAGATTAAGAAGTATCTGGTGAATCCTCCAGTCTTAGTTCCGCCTCAACACGGGAAGCCTTTCAGATTGTATGTGTCTGCCGATGACGGTGTTATCGGATCAGCCTTAATTCAATAATTTGAAGGGAAGGAACGTGTAATATATTACCTGAGCAGAAGGTTGGTGGATGCCGAAACCAGGTATTCGGCCATAGAGAGATTATGCTTATGTTTATATTTCTCTTGCATTAAACTGAGGCATTATTTATTGTCGGCTGAATGCACTGTTATCTGCAAAGATGATGTGGTTAAGTACATGCTGTCGATGTTGATATTAAGTGGACGAATCGGTAAGTGGATTTTGGCACTTTCAGAGTTTGACCTAAGGTATGAATCGGCTAAGGCAGTTAAAGGTCAGGTAATGGCCGATTTTGTTACTCAACATTGCAATATGGTAAGCTCTGTAGAGATTGCTCCTTGGACTTTATTCTTTGATGGGGCTACATGCAAGGATAGAGCAGGTATCGGTATTCTCTTAATTTCACCCCGAGGACGGAAGTATGAAGTTTCGTTGCCGATTGTTGCTACTTCAACAAACAATCAGGCTGAGTACCAGGCTTTACTTAAGGGATTGGAATTGCTCAGAGAGATACATGCCGATGTTGTTGAAATCTTCGGTGATTCTATGTTGGTGATCAACCAGTTGATTGGGACGTATGAATGCCGAAGTGAAGCTTTAATTGCAGCCCATGGAAAGTGTTTGCAATTATTGAAAGAGTTCAAAGAGTACCGCCTCGAGCATATTTCTAGATTGCATAATGAAGAGGCCAATCGGTTAGCACAAAATACCTTAGGGTATCAGCTGATTCAAGGAGTCATAGCATCGGTAACGGTTGCCGATGATTGGAAAAAAGAGACTGCCGATTACTTAA
Source organism: Microstegium vimineum (assembly GCA_022036555.1). NCBI lineage: Eukaryota > Viridiplantae > Streptophyta > Magnoliopsida > Poales > Poaceae > Microstegium > Microstegium vimineum. Next base: position 31,929,912 of record CM039119.1, on the reverse strand, counting down.
GAGATCCATCTAGGAAAGTTGAAAGGCGTCTAAGGTTCCAAGCTACTAAGTATGTGCTCCTCGACGATGAATTGTATTATTGGACGATTGATGGAATTTTGCTCAGGTGCCTTGGTAAAGAAGAGTCAAAGGAGTTGATGGGTCAAATCCATGAAGGTGCGTGTGGGGCGCATCAATCGGCATTCAAAATGAAGTGGATGATCAGGCGGAATGGATATTATTGGTCGACGATCCTTGAAGATTGCTTCAATTACTTCAAAGGGTGCTAGGGTTGTCAGAAGTTTGGTAACGTACAGAGGGTGCCTGCATCGGCAATGAATCCTATAATCAAGCCTTGGTCGTTTAGAGGGTGGGCTATTGATCTCATCGGACAGATTTATCCGCCATCGAGTAAGGGGCATAAGTTTATACTTGTTACTACCGATTACTTCACTAAATGGGTTGAGGCAATTCCTTTGAAGAAGGTAACATCGGCAAACATGGTGGATTTTGTTAAAGAACACATTGTTTACCGATTCGGTATTCCTCAAACTATTACTACCGATCAAGGAACCATGTTCACATCGGGAGAGTTTGATGAATTTGCTGCTAGTATGGGGTTCAAGGTGTTAAATTCTTCTCCTTATTATGCCCAGGCTAATGGTCAGGCTGAAGCAACCAATAAAGGGGTTATTAAACTTATCAAACGCAAGATTGAAGAAAACCCTAGAAGGTGGCATGTGGTGTTAAACGAAACCTTATGGTCATATCGGATGGCTTGTCATGGTGCAACCAAAGTCTCACCGTATCAGTTGGTCTATGGACACGATGTTGTCTTGCCTTGGGAAATCAAAACTGGCTCTAGGCGATTATCTTTTCAAGATCAGTTGATGACCGATGATTATGCTACTCTGATGAAAGATGAGTTAGAGGACTTAGCAGGTCATCGGTTGAGGGCACTGATCAGCATTGAAGAGAATAAGAAGAGGGTTGCCAGATGGTATGACAAGAAAGTGAAGGTAAAGGAATTTGCCGATGGTGATTTGGTTTGGAAGTTGATTTTACCGATCGGGACTAAAAGTTCTAAATTTGGAAAGTGGTCTCCTAATTGGGAAGGTCCTTATCGGATAAAGTAGTCCTCTCCTGGTAATGCCTATATTTTGGAAACTCTCGAAGAAGTTGCATTCTCTAGAGCAATCAACGGTAAATACTTGAAGAGATATTACCCTAGCATATGGGTTGACGCATAGTGCTCAGTTGAATGCCGATGAAAGAAAAGTTATAATACATCGGTAAAAGGGTATTGACATTATATTACAAGAGCCAAAATCAAGTATCAATGTTACATTTGCCGATACAATAAATAAATTACAACAAGGATTGGATGGCTGATATCGCATGCAGGCGAATTTGCTCTATTTCATCCATCTCCTTGGCATCGGCGTCGGCAGAACCCTCGACTGGCTTGATCTTCTTCTTCAGTAGAATGGCCTGCCGGGCATTCTGGTCTCTTTCTTGCCGCAGGACCTTGATGGCGTCAGACAATTGGGCTTTCTATTGATTGGCTGTGTTCAAGGCTTCCTCAACCCTTTGCAACTCAGCCAATAGCTCTTCCTTCTTTACCGATAGCTAAGTGATTTCTTGATCAAGGTCGACGCTGGAGACTTCTGCTTGGCCGATGCTCTTGTGCTTTTCATCGGCAATACTTTTAAACTTGAGCTTCTCTTCCTCAGTCTTAGATTGGGTGGCCCTATCGGCAATGCGACGGGAGAGCCTCTGGTATTGGAGCAGTTTGCTATCAAGGAAAGATGCCTGGAAAAGCATTTCTTCTGCATCGGCAGATAGTTGGCCTTGGAGATCCTTGAAGACCGTCCTTGCTGCGGTTGAGTCTTGGACAAGCTGTGATGTATCTTGTTGCAGCAAGGAGAGCAGTGCTTCGAGCTTGGACTTGACCTCTGCCGATAGAGCTGGAATAGAGCTTTCTTCCTCCTCGTCCTCATTGGGAATGTCGATGGCGAAGGAGAATAAGCTGTCTGCTCGAACGGGGCCTTCTTGGTGCTCCTCCTCATCTTAGGAGTTGATGCCGAAGGAAAAGAGGCTATCTGGAGAATCTTGAGCCTAAAAAGAAGAAGTTAAAGTGTGCCAATCATAAGGTTATACTATGAATTTTTAGGTGATCGACCTACCATTTTGAAGCGAATTTCTTGTCGAGGACTTGGTACGCTGGATGGTCCAGCTTCATCCCAAAAATCGGCAGCAGTTGCCGATGAACGAGCTCCTGTTAGGGAAGCAGTTGACGCCATTGGTGATGTTGGCGTTGTTACTGGCGTCGCTTCTACTGTGATAGCTGGCTCTTGCGGTGGCGATACCGTTCCTTCATCGGGGATTTCGGCTGGTGGTGCCGATGCCGATGTTGCCTCCACTATTGCAGCAGGTGGTGTCATCTCCTGGTCAAGGACATCGTCCAACGGATGATCTAGGATCGGAACCGATGATGGTTCTGCTGGTGGCGCGTCGGCTGTTGGTGATGCGACCGGAGTTGACGGCGAAGATGGAGTGGCTAGTCTTAGGCGCCTCTTCTTCCTTGGTTCGGCAGTGGAAGGGTCGGCCCGTTTCGAAAAAACTTGGGGGCATCGTAGCATGGCTTGGGGATGCTTGTGTGCTTGGAGTAGCTGCCGATGACCTCATTGCCTGAAAATATAGTGCAAGTTATACAAAATAAAATGTTGCCGATAAAACAGTATGTAATCGGTATGAGTGAAGATGAGTTTACTGCAAAAACCCGCGTTAGGGCAGCAGCAGCAGCCGATGTAGCCTTGGTTTTTGTAGGCGTCGGTGTGGGTATCTACTGAGGAGTGAAGGCGGCTAGCGTGGGGGCCTTATTGCCAATGAGTGAAATGGGACTCATTATCCGAAGGTTGAAGGGCTTACCACTCCTGCTCATCGGGGGAATCGGATCATCAACCTGTTGAGTATAAAGGGGTCAGATGACGATGATAAGAATGAAGTAATAAGGAATGCATCGGAATGGAAAACTTACCGCATCGTCGGGAATGATGTGATTGACGTCAATTATATTCCGATAGTAGTGCGATGACTTGGCAAACAATTGACACCTCCATTCTTGTCACCGGGACTTATACTCATTCGTGATGAAAGAAGTTGGTGACCAGGAAGACAGATCAATGTCTGACATATCGGCACTGGGAGGAAGGTTGACGACCTTGTTCCAGTCTAGAGCGCTGGAGATAATTTGCCTGGGCTTTACCACCTTGGAGTAGCAGAGCTTGATCGGCAGTTGGCCAAATGCTAGTTGTCTTACCGCTGCCGATGGGTAGTAGAATTCAAACGATGGAGGGGTATTCTTCCCGGATCCGAAGATGTTCACTGGGATAGCACGGGGAACAATACTGGCCTTCATGATTGTTTGGTTCTGAGGCACATTCCCATCGGTAAGGTTGAATAGCAGCGGGAATTGATTGTTCTCATCGACATATAGACACCAGAGCCGCTCTAAAGCTGAGATTCCATTGTAGAATTTCTGAAAGAATAGACCGAATTGCTCCGCATCCGCATCGGTCCCTGGCAGCACTATAATGGCCTCTCCGAAGTTGAGTGGAGGGCGAGTTGCCGATTCATCATCCCTATACTGGTAATCTTCCGATATGTCCCTCGGGAATTGTTGAGCGAACAAGTCAAACTGAAGCGCTTTGTGCATATGTGCGTTCAGCCACATGTTGATGAACCACCAGGGACCCCAAGATTGCCGATGGGTTCACCTAGTAGTAACTTCTGGGATACTTGATGTAAAAGATGGTATACCGATCCGAGAAGGTATCTGCCTAGGGGAAGCCTTGTTCCATCGGCAAGGAGTTCAGCTGCCGGAAGGTGCATAATGGTGGGCCCGACTGCCCTGCCGCAGAAGATGAATTTTTCCAGCCACATGTTTAGGAAGGTGGCATGCTCCCTCTGGTTTACCGACCTTGTCTTCTGGTACTCATGAATGTAGCTTGTCCAGCCACCGATGTTCCGAGTGTTCACTTTGTACTCAGCTTTCCTATTGAATAAGGTGAAAGTATCGGCAGAAGAGACGTCCAGGCCAGTCAACATATGGACATCGGCAAGGGTAGGGGTGGTTGGTCCGTGTCGGAAAAGGAAAGCGTTCATGGTGTCAGACCAGAAATAAGAGGCAGCCATCAACATGTTCTCGTTCTTTTCCATATCGGCAATGGAAAGCCTGATGCACTGATCCAAATTGCGCTCTTGCCAATAGACTTGCTGCATCCTAGCAACCCTAAGGTACCAGTTCTTCCACCCTTTGGTGGGCTTAGGCCATGAGCGGAAGGCGTCCTTCCATAATCCTAAGCCGAAGCACTCGGATCTGAATGGAATCCGGTTGGCCTCTGCATTTATCATGTAACTAGGGTCAGGATTCCCCATGGGACCGAGGCAGGTGAAGCTGGACTGTTCAAGGGGGATCACTACCTTGTTGTACAACTCCTAGGGTTCGAGAAGAAAAGAAAGGAAAAAATCATAAAAGGAAAGGGGAAGATTCTGGATTCATGCGGAGAAAGAACTAACAGGAGGTTGGATGAGGAGGAAAATAGATCTTACCTTGGGGATGTCAACTTGGATCGCCATTGAAACAGAAGGAATTCTTGCGGTTCGTCCTTGGATTGGGGAAAGCACTGTTGCTTGAGCTCGAGTTTTTCGGAGGCGCTGGAGGTTGAAGACGAAGGCAGGTGTGAAAGTAAAAGTGAACTCGGGGTAAAAAGGCAGATTGGATCCTGGTAACTTTTATAAGCTTAGCCAGGGGTATTTTGGGATTTCGGTTCACACTGTGCAGGAATGTGGAGAGGCCTGCAGTAGATGTGCGCGACAATCAAGGAGATTTGCAACTGTTTGTGCTACAATCGAGGGATTTTATTAATAAATTGCGGTCCTGCGCGCAGAGATCGAGGAAACTGTGCATTTATCTCGGAGGTAACGGCTATAGTAGAGAGAATTTCGGCGCATAAAGGTTATACACTCCGAAACTAGGGGGCATGTGTTGACACCGTTTTTTGGCATGTGTCAAATGAGTTAAGGCTTGTGTCGATCGGCAGCTGTTTTTCATCGGCATCGGGAAGTCATAGTATTGCCGATGGAAGTGTGTTGCTGATGGAGGCTAGATGATCTTTGCCGACAAGGGTTAATTGATGAAGTCGAGTATCTTTAGCTACTAAGTTGTTGGTGCCGATTACCGATGAGAAACTGATGCCGATTGCCGATGAGGAGATGTTGCCGATGCCGATTGCTGATAGGGATTGATTGGCGAAGACAAGTTACCAGTACAAGGTTGCCGATTGAGAAGTGTTGTCGATGCCGATGGGCATGGGGTACTGATGAGTACAGGGTGACTTAGCACTTGATGTTAGCAGAGGACTACAGGTGGCCAAAGAAGGAAGTCGCGGATTGAAGGGATCTGCCGATGGAAAGTTTCCATCGAAGGAAAGACATAAGGAAACTGGTGATTTTATACCAGTATTATTATAGCAGTTTTAGATCCGACTCTTGCGCGAGTTAGTTTCCTTAAAGATAGGCGTTTGTTTTAGGAAAGGTACGAGTCGTGTCTCTGTACAACTCTCCATACGGGAGTATAAATATGTGCCCGAGGGCTACGTGTAAAAAGATGAATCCAATATAAAACAAACCAATTTTACTCTTATCTTACTTTTATCGCAATTTACCCTTTATTGCATTAGTTATAGCTTATCAACGAGTTCTTCAAGCTTCGACGGGCTGCATCAGCTTGACCTCCGTCAAATCCTTGCAAGTTCCGCGTGGGAGTACCTCTGAGCTTTGGCATCCGGGCGCATCGCTATTGCCTCGTTCAGCTCTGCTCTAGTTATCCTGATCAAGCCTCAATCCCAGCATCCGGGCGCATCGCTGTTGTCTGGATTGGATCTTGTTCTAGTTATCATCCTTGTCGATTAACTGGTCAAATCGACTGGCACGCCTCCGGATATCGAATTTTGGGTATAAGCCCGAGGTGTTCGCAGATCTTGATGCTTTTTGTGTCAACAAAACTGGTGATCTCATACCAGTATTGTTATAGAAGTTTGAGTCCGGCTCTTGCATGAGTCATTTATTTCCTTAGAGATAGAAGTGTTTGTTTAGGAAAATATTATTGTCTGACTCCTGCGCGAGTTAGTTATTTCCTTTAAAATAGGAGTTTGTTTTGTTTAGGAAAGGTACAAGTCGTGTCTGTATACAACTCTCATTGCCGGAGTATAAATATGTACCTAGGGGTCGTGAGATATATCAATCAATACATCAAACAAATCAATTATTCTTATTTACCTTTACTGCAATTTACCCTTTTATTGCATTAGCCTTAGTTTATATACGAGTTCTTCAAGCTTCGACGGGCTGCATCTCCTTGATCTCCGTCAAACCCTTGCAAGTTCCACGTGGGAGTAATCTGAGCTTTAACATCCGGGTGCTCTAGTTATCCTGATCAATTCCGAGTCGTGACATCCGGGCGTATCGTCGTTGTCTTGTTTGGAGTTTGTTCTAGTTATCGTCCTTGTCGATTAACTGGTCAAATCAACTGGCAAACCTTTGGATATCGAATTCGGGTAATAGCCCGAGGTGTTCGCAGATCCTGACGCTTTTTGTGTCAACACCTCTTTTGGCACGCCCAGTGGGACAATTATACATCTATCATGGGTGATAACTCCGACGTTAACCAGAGGAACGTCATTGAAGCCTCCGAAGCTAATCTGAAAGATGATCAGAGGCTGGCTATGGAGCGGGCTATGGAGGAGTACAAACAATTGTATCTGAAGTCCTTCAGCCTAAGCAGGAGCGGTGAAGCCATCCAGAAGCAAGATCCGCTGTTACCACGGCAGGTATGATGTCAATCCTGGTAAGTTGCAAGAGATGGTTAATTCTGCCTTAAATCAAGCGTTAATTAGCCACTCTAATGTGTTGTCCAATACTGTGTACAATGTTGTTATGCAATCTTTCAAAGAAGGACAAGCACCTCAGTATGTTGGTCCAGCATATCATCAACCTGGATCGGCATCTATAAACTCATCGGCAGCCCCAATGGCGTCTTCCACTCCCGTGGATCCGTCAGCCGATGTGGCTACACCACCAAGGCCAAGTCCTGAAAGCGCCACCAAGCTTAGTGCAGATCCGGTGGCGTCGGCAATGTCGGGACCTGCTATCCAGAATCATCCAGCTCCTGCCAACTGGTGGGGTTACGGTATGCCTTCAAATCCATCTGCTAATTCCAATCTAGTGCAGGGAGACAATTTAGCTTGGAAGGTCTCCATGGCATCGGCAATGCAATCACAGCCGATGATCCCTATGATGCATCACTCTACGTCTTCTCCAACTGTACAAGTGTCATCAGAAGATTTCCAGGTGGTGATTCCTAAAGTACCTCTGATGCCACCATCGGCGAATTTTGTGCCGATGCAACACAGTATAGCAACTGGAAGTCAACCTATGGTTGTAAATCCTCAAGTCGGAGTACTAACACATCAAGGTAACCAATTTGTTGATTACTCCAAGGTGCAGGAGCAGCAGGTACCAGTCAGTTATCAGCCATCGGTAAGTCACATGCCGATGATTTATAATCCTGGATGGACTAGTCAGCCGCTGGTTCAACAGCCTGGCGTACTAATGTATCAGCATGGAAGTCCAAACACTCAGAGTGGACCATCGATACAGCAACCGATGAATATGATGACTCAACATAATCTAGTGAGTGTGCAAACTTATCCATCGGTAAGTCAGCCGATGCATAATGTACAGATGACTGGTGCTGCGCCCGTGACAATTACTCCGCATCATCTTCTACCAAGACCTGAAGGGGCGCATCAGCCGGCTCCACTAGTCAACAATCAGCCAATGAGTCGGCAAGAGCAGGATGTGTATTGGACCGATAAGATTGCTGAAGTGATGAAGGAACAATTTGGCATTAAGCCTAAGGTTAACACATACTCTTATCGGACGCCATATCCTCCGTCGTATGACTTAATTCCTCTCCCGAATTGGTACAGAGTGCCTGATTTTACCAAATTCTCTGGCCAAGATGACACGTCAACAATGGAGCACATCAACCGCTTCATTATCCAGTGTGGAGAAGCCGCTAGCAGGGAAGAGCTGAGGGTGAGATTGTTCTCATCATCATTGTCTGGATCAACGTTCACATGGTTTATTTCACTTCCTCCAAACTCGGTGATTACTTGGGTCGATCTAGAAAGGCAATTTCATAAATACTTCTTTACTGGCATACATGAGAAGAAGATTACTGATTTGGTTAAGCTGAGGCAAAGTAATGATGAATCGGTGGAAAGCTTTGTCCAGAGACTGCGAGACACGAAGAACAAGTGCTACAGCTTGATGCTTGATGATCGGCAATTGGCGGATTTGGCCTTCCAAGGATTACTGCCGCACATCAAAGATAAGTACGCGTCTCAAGAGTTCGAAAGTCTGAGTCACCTTGTGCAGAGAATTGCCGATCAGGATGTCAAGACTTTTGAGCCTAGAAAAACTTGGAATAAGAAGGTGACCTTCGTTGGGCAAGAAGAGGATTCTGGGTCAGATGAAGAGCTAAGCATCGGCGCTGCCGAATGGGTGAAGGATAAGAAATCTGTATCTTGTCCGTTTGGCCAGAAGGAAGCTGAAAGGTTCACCTTTGATATCACCAAGGCCGATAGGATGTTTGACTTATTACTTCAAGAAGGGCGGATGAAGTTGGCGCCTAACCAAGTAATTCCATCGGCCGAGGAGCTCAGAAAGATCAGGTATTGCAAGTGGCATAATGCAACTTCGCACAGTACCAATGATTGCAAAGTATTCAGGCAGCAGTTGCAGTCAGAAATTGAATCTGGATGAATCAAATTTGAAAATTCTAAAACCCAGAAACCGATGAAGATTGATCAGCACCCGTTTCCAAACAATATGGTGGAAACTAGTGGAAAAACTAAAGTGCTGACATCGGAAGCTACCAGGAAGAATGCATCGGTAGATCCTGACCATCAAGTAGCTGAGCGTGATGAGAGGAGGTTTGTCTATGACAGAAAGGGCAAGAAAGTTGTCGATGAAGGTAGCAGTGCCAAGAGGGCTCCTGATGTTATAATTACGCATAAGCAGCCAAGGCGAAAGTATCGGCAATCGCGTGAGGAGCGATATCAGCAGGAAGAAAAAGAGCATCAAGAGTGGCTTCGGCATAAGGACCACTGGAAGTGTCCCTTCTTCGTTCATTGCTGGGAAGAAGGCATCAAGCTACCTACTGCCGATAATTGTCCTGAATGCAATGGGTATTACCTTGCCGATCGGTCAGAAAAGAGGCCTTGTTTTGACGATCGGACATCCAGGTATGCTAGACCACTCAGAGAGAAGAAGTCGGCGCACGATCGACTGGGAGGCAAGCTCAGCGCGCATAACAGGCTTGGCAGGCGTATTAGTCAAGAGAAACTTGAGGAGATGACCAATGCAAGAGTGCCCGACGAAGAAATATTCTCCAGAGATCCAAACATAAGGAGTGGTGCCGATGCAAGCAGTGAGAGGCAGCACCAGCCTGTTTGGAAAACCAAGCTCCTCAATGGTGCCCTAAGGGTCTGACAAAGACTCAGAAAAGGAGAATTCAGCGCGAACGCCGAAATGATATGTATGACAATGAAAATCCTTCAAGGGAAAAGCAGTGGAGGCCAAAGCGCAAGGATAGGGATCCATCGGTAGAAATCAATATGGTCGTCATATTGCCAATGGAGTTCATGGCACCTCTCAGCGACAACGAAGAGGCTGCTGAAATGGCGCAATTGGTGTTGGATCCGATGACAACTGTCTTTGAGAAGCCTGCCGATGACGAAAGGCAGCACCTGAGGGCTCTGTTCGTTAAGGGCAAAGTAGATGGACAGCCTGTGACAAAGATGTTGGTGGATGGTGGGGCGTCAATCAACATAATGCCATACGTCATGTTCAGGAAGCTTGGGAAAGGCGACCAAGACTTAGTCAAGACGGACATGAAGCTTAAAGATTTTGAAGGCAATGTGTCGCCAGCTATGGGAGCCGTATGTGTTGAATTAACCATCGGTAATAAAACTTTGCCGACAACATTTTTCATGATCAGTGGCAAAGGTACCTACAACTTGCTCCTAGGAAGGGATTGGATCCATGCCAATTGTTGTATTCCTTCTACTATGCATCAGAGTCTTATGCAGTGGGTAGGAGACAAAATTGAAGTCGTTCGGAGTGAGACCCCGTCAATCATTGCATCGGCAGAATCGGAGACTTATGAGCAGACCAGGTGCATATCAGGTGAAGCTTGGGATACGGAGTTCCTAAAAGTTGCCGATTACCGCATTACACCAATCTAAGCAGTCGGTCCTGAAGAAGAGTTTTAATGGATCGATTCGCCAATGATGGAAAACTAGGACGGGGGTTCACATCGGCTGATGATTTATTAGAAGTAGATATCGGCGATGGTAGTAAGCATAGGCCTACTTTTGTTAGCGCTAAGTTAGATTCTCAATGTAAACAACAGTTGACTGATTTGTTAAAGGAATACAAAGATTGTTTTGCTTGGGATTATACAGAGATGCCTAGTTTAGACCGATCAATAGTTGAACATCGGTTGCCCATTAAATCTGGTTTCCAACCGCATCGGCAACCTGCGCGCCGATGTAATCCTATGGTGTTGCCTGACATTAAAGCTGAAATTACGAAGTTAATTGAAGCTGGATTTATTCAGCAATGTCGATATGCCGATTGGATTTCTAATGTGGTTCCTGTGTATAAGAAGAATGGAAAACTTCGTGTTTGTATAGATTTCAGGAATCTCAACAAGGCTACACCGATGGATGGTTACCCGATGCCCGTTGCCGATCTGCTGATTGATGCTGCTGCTAGACATCAAATTATTAGCTTCATGGATGGCAATGTTGGATATAATCAGATATTCATGGCTGAAGAGGATGTATCCAAGACTGCTTTTAGATGTCCAGGTCATGTTGGTTTATTTGAGTGGGTTGTCATGACTTTTGGCTTGAAGAATGCCGGTGCTACTTATCAAAGAGCGATGAATTTTATCTTTCATAAGTATATCGGCACAATAGTCGAAATCTATATTGATGATGTGGTGGTTAAATCCAGAAATTTTGAAAAGCATCTTGCCGATTTGCGAAAAATCCTGGAATACACAAGAGAACATAGATTTAAGATGAATCCTAACAAGTGTGCATTTGGTGTATCGGCAGGCCAGTTTCTGGGTTTCATGGTGCATCAGAGAGGCATCGAGATCGGTAGAAAATCTATTGATGCAATTAACAAAGTAGTTGCCCCTACAAACAAGACCGAGTTGCAATCCTTGATCGGCAAGATTAATTTCATTAGAAGATTTATATCCAACTTATCTGGTAAGATTAAATCTTTTAGTCCATTGTTAAAGCTGAGAGCCGATCAAGAGTTTATATGGAAAGAGGAACAACAGTTAGCCTTGGAGGAGATCAAAAAATATTTGGTAAACCCTCCAGTCTTGGTTCCACCTCAGCACGGGAAGCCTTTCAGGTTGTATTTGTCTGCCGATGATGGTGTTATCGGATCAGCCTTAATTCAAGAATTTGAAGGGAAAGAACGTGTGATATATTATTTGAGCAGAAGGCTGATAGATGCTGAAACAAGGTATTCGGCCATAGAGAAATTATATTTGTGCTTATATTTCTCTTGCGTAAAATTAAGGCATTATTTATTATCGGCTAAATGCACTGTTATCTGCAAAGATGATGTGGTTAAGTACATGTTGTCGATGCTGATATTAAGTGGGAGAATCAGCAAATGGATTCTGGCACTTTGAGAGTTTGATCTAAAGTATGAATTGGCTAAAGCAGTTAAGGGTCAGGTGATGGCCAATTTTGTCACTCAGCATTGCAATGTAATAGGCTCTGTAGAGATTGCTCCTTGGACTTTGTTCTTTGATGGGTCTACGTGCAAAGAAGGGGCAGGTATTGGCATTCTCTTAATTTCACCCCGTGGACGGAAATATAAAATTTCTCTGCCGATTTTTGCTACCTCGACGAACAATCAGGCTGAGTACCAAGCTCTGCTAAAAGGGTTGGAATTACTTAGGGAAGTGCGTGCCAATGCTGTTGAAATCTTCGGTGATTCTATGTTAGTAATTAATCAATTGATTGGGACATATGAATGCCGAAGTGAAGCTTTAATTGCAACCCATGAAAAGTGTTTGCGGTTGTTAAAAGAGTTCAAAGAATATCGCCTTGAACATATTCCCAGGTTGCATAATGAAGAGGCCAATCGGTTAGCACAGAATGCTCTAGTTATCCTGATCAATTCCGAGTCGTGACATCCGGGCGTATCGCCGTTGTCTTGTTTGGATTTTGTTCTAGTTATCATCCTTGTCGATTAACTGGTCAAATCTACTGGCACACCTTTGGATATCGAATTCGGGTAATAGCCTGAGGTGTTCGCAGATCCTGACGCTTTTTGTGTCAACAGTTTGGCTTTCGTCAGAATGAAGAAGAACCTTGTGTCTACAAGAAGGAAAGTGGGAGCGCTGTTGTATTTCTAATCTTGTATGTGGATGACGTACTATTGATTGGGAATGACATTCCTATGTTGCAATCCGTAAGACTTCATTGAATAATAGTTTTTCTATGAAGGATTTAGGAGAAGCAATATACATTTTGGGCATCAAAATCTATAGAGATAGATCAAAGAGGCTTATAGGATTAAGCCAAGATACGTACATTGACAAGGTGTTGAAACGGTTCAACCTGGAACAATCCAAGAAAGGGCTCTTGCCTATGTCATATGGTATGCGTTTTAGCGAGAAGCAGTGTCCTTTGACAGCTGATGAGCGGAAGCGCATGAGTAAGGTTCCATACGCTTCGGTGGTTGGTTCCATCTTGTACACCATGATATGTACTCGCCCAGATGTCTTATATGCTCTAAGTGTTGCGAGCAGGTACCAAGCCAATCCAGGTGAGAGTCACTGGACGCTTAAGACTAAAAACATCCTTAAGTACTTGAGAAGGACTAAAGATGTGTTCCTAATCTATGGAGGTGAGGAGGAGCTCGTTGTAAATGGTTACACCGATGCTAGCTTCCAAACTGACATAGCTGATTCACAGTCTCAATCAGGTTTTGTGTTCACAATAAATGGTGGTGGTGTAAGTTGGAAAAGTTCCAAGCAGGAGACGGTGACCGATTCTACAATAGAAGCCGAGTACATTGCAGCTTCTGCCGCTGCAAAGGAAGGTGTTTGGATGAGGAGGTTCCACATTGAGCTTGGTGTGTTTCCAAATGCGTCCAGCCCATTGAATATACATTGTGACAACAATGGGGTGATTGCGCAGGCTAAGGAGCCTAGGAATCACCAAAAGAACAAACATGTACTGTTGGAGTATGCCCTAGAGGTAATCATAGAGATGATTGTATTTCCTTGTATCCATGACATGTTATGAGTTCAAATGAATATCCATTAAAGACAACTTGTATTGATAAGCAATTATATGAATTGTTTGTGAAACTCTTTTACTTGTATGGTTATTCTAAAGTTGTCCCTAATCAGAGTTCGTGTAAGAACGCACATGAATATTAGATCAGCACATTATTAGTTGATGACTATGTTTCACAAGTCATGGACATAGAGATGTCAAACTAATAATGTGGGCACATGTATGACATGGAGCTGGACAGATTCGACCTGAGATTGTCTCTATTCACATCATGTACGTTATGTCCTTAGACCTGAGATTGTCATATGTACTCAATACGTGAAACGACCTACTTAGAGACTACCAAACGCTACTCCGTGACTGGGTAGTTATAAAGATGGCTTTCGGGTTTGTCGGGAAGCATGCTGTGAGACATAGTCGATCGAGATGAAATTTGCCACTCTTCATATGAGAGAGATATCACTGGACCACTCAAATGATTAGATCATGAAATGCATGGCCGTGCTTGGGTTAAGTGTTAACCTATGAGTTGGACCAAATATCGTTAGGTAGGGGAATAACATGTATATGGTTTTGTGGTGGTTCGTCTGATATGATGATTGTGTATGCGTAGGAGTTGACACGCCTTGCTAGAAACCGCTATCAACTATTGGTCGAGTAAGAGTACTTGGGCCATGTCTACGTGTGCATGAGCCCATAGGGTCGCACGCTTAAGGGGCTGGAAGCCTAATTCGGGTTGGACCCGAATTAGACTAGGTTTAGGGTTTCTAATGGGCCTCCAACGTGGGAGCTCGTTAGGACGCCTATATAAGCAAGGGGTGGGCGCGGGGCGAGATTGATCCATGCCTTTTGGCAGCCTTCGTCGCCTCCCCACGCTCGCGCCTTCTGCTCCTCGTGGACCTAGCAGTAAGGAGGCGCAACGCTTCCTCCCTGCACGTGTGGGATTCCTCGGAGGTGCTGCATCTAGAGCACAAGGACGAACCGCGAGAAGGAGACGTTGAGACGAACGACCTCGCAACTGCACAGCACTGCTGTGACACGCATGACTACATCGAGTCGCTTCCGCTGCACCTGCGCGTCTAGTGGAACCCCGTGATCTATAACTAGCACTGGTTCCTAGGTTTATGGGGTCGAAAAATTTTGTTTTCTGGCTAGCATAGCAACCTTATGGTTTCTTCAGCCACTCTCTAGATCGGATCCACGATCTGGACCTTTGACGGCACCGTTTCCATCTCGGAAGTCGTGGAACCTGCACGGCTCCCCGCGTCGAGCTCTTCTCCACCCAGGAACCACGCCACCAAGGAAGCTCGACGCGCGTCTGACTCCATTGGTCCCGACGATCTGATCAAGGCCATCTAGTTCTGGTCACTAGGTAAGCATTATCTTTTCTGATCTTTAAGGGTGATGACTTAAATAAGAGCAGAAAATAGAATTCTCTCCTGCCAAGCACCTATATGCCTGCCGAACCTATTACGGGAAACGGACTACAGAGGAATCAACGTAGCTATAAGAGTCACCTATGCGAGCTGTCGTTATCCAGAAAATCAGGGGACATTCACAAGTAAACCTAGCCTAGGCACCACGCCTACACTACGAATTACTACTGTAATCAAGAAGCTATCAAGATCAAAGCACCTAGGAAGAGTTGCAAACATAAAGAACAATAAGGATAATATTGCTTACTTGAACTAGAAGTTGACTACCAAGGTATCTCAGAATACAAATCCTAGGTGAGAGGATCTGATCCCAAAGAATACAACAATAAAGAAGCACCGACAAGCTGGAACTCCTCCAGAACTACACTCTCCAACTCTAAATCTCTAATATCTAAATAGAGCTAGATCTACATTGATCTAATCTCTTTTGATTGTTGGCCTAGATCTACTAGATAGGAATTAGGGCTTCATGCTCTTGAGCTTCTGATCTAGCTTGGCTCCAGGAGAGGAGCAGAGGGCTCTATTTATAGCCCGGTGGGATGTACGACAGCCGTTGGATCAAACCGACTTAATGTAGGACCTAGATGACTCCTCAAAGGCGGTGGAGGAAGCTTCCAGAAGGCGGCGGTAGGCGGGCCCAAGGGGGTGCTGCCCGGCAAAAGGTGGGGGTGACCAACCCTCTAGGTGGGCCTCTGGGACCCCGCTTCCTTCGGGTGCCTTCTGGGTCATTCCTGAGTCTGATGGAAACTATTTCCCCACGGATTTATTCCGATATTTTCTCTGATTTGCTTTCCTTTATATGCTTTTTAGGAATAGTCCCTGAAAAATAATGGAACACCAAAACTTGTGGAATTTGTTAGATAACCCCCTATAACTCTATTGTTTTATATGTGATTGATCCATTTATCTTGTTTAAAATTGCATAAAAAGTTGACGCTAATGTCCCCTACACAAAAGGGCAAAACATACCATGCGGGAGTGCATCGCTCTCAAGGAGGCCATCCAGCACAAGCCGAGTCAAAAGCAGAGGCGGCACTGCCCGCGCCCGTTTTCACATCGGCCGCGTGCATCTTACCCATATTTGGCAGGCATCCGACCAACGTTAACAAACGATGCCATCAGGCCAGCATCGGCGATGACGACGTCACCAGCGTTTCCCCTTCAGACTGGGCGAAGTGTCAGATTGACTTCTCCAAAGGCGACTAGTGGTTGCACCATAACTACCATGGCCGCTTCCCCTGGTCGTCGGCGCGGTGATCGCGACCAGCTGCTTCAAGAAGATACTCGTTGACGGAGGTAGCTCACTCAACATAATTTTCACCAACATGCTCCATCAACTCGAGCACTCAAAAAATGATCTCCGCCCGGCGAACTTCCCATTGTGGGGCATCATCCTGGGCAAGGTCTCAAAACGCTCCGGGCAGATCACCCTTCTAGTACGATTCGGCTCCACCCATCATACCCGCGAGGAACACGTCAACTTCGTCATCGCCAACTTCGACACCCCATGCGACGCCATCCTTGGCCGACCAGCACTTTCAAAACTCATGGCGGTCCGGCACTACACCTACCGGCTCAAGAGCTCCAAGCAATACCAACCTCTTGGCCCTTCGCCTGCTAGGGCCTCGACATGCTCGGTCCTTTCCGACCAACACCCAGAAACTTCAGGTGGATCTACGTCGCTGTGGACAAGTTCTCCAAGTGGATCAAGGCTAAGCCGATCACCAAGGCCTCCGCCGAAAACGCGGTCAACTTTATCGATGAAATCATACACCGCTTCGGTCTGCCAAACTCCATCATCACAGACCTAGGCTCCAACTTCACGGGCAATCTCTTCTGGAATTGCTGTGAGGAGCATGGAGTATTGGTCAAATATGTTTCCGTCGCTCACCCTAGAGCCAACGGCCAAGCAGAACGCGCCAACGGTATGATACTCGACGCACTCAAAAAAAGCCTATACCAAAAGGAGGAAAAGAACCTAGGACGCTAGGTGCGTGAGCTCCCTCCAGTACTATGGGGATTGCGCACCTAGCCTAGTCACAATATCGGCGTCTCCCTGAACGTCATGGTCTTCGGCTCCGAGGCCGTCATCCTAGCGGACGTCGCCTTCAATTCCCATGGGTCGAACATTACAACGAGGAAGCATCCGACCAAGCATGGTTCGACGACCTTGATCGCCTAGAGGAGCAACGACTAACTTCATGCATCCGGAAGGCCAAATACCTTGAAGGCGTCTGGCGCTACTACAATCGCAATGTGAGGGACAGGTCCTTCACCATAGGTGACCTCGTCCTCAAGTGGAAGCTTAAGACCGACGACCTGCATAAGCTCTTGTCGCATTGGGAGGGCCCCTACGTCGTCAAAGAGGTCACCCAACCACGGTCGTACCGACTCACAGACCAAGAGGGCACTCACGTCCCGAACTCCTAGAGCATAGAACACCTTAGACAATTCTACACCTGAAAAGGCATGTACCATGTACCACCATTAAAAATAAAAATTCATCGTTCACACCCGAAAACTCGTCTCTCTCCATACCCCAAAACGCTCTCATCGTTTGATGATCTCTCCAAAATGCTCTCAGCATTCGACGACCACTGCAAAACGCTCTCAGCGTTAGACGATCTCTCCAAAACACTCTCAGCATTCGACGACCTCTCCAAAATGCTCTTAGCATTGACGACCCCGCCAAATAGCTTGGCTATAACCGGAAAGCTGCCGAAGCTGGTCTACCGATTAGTCATAAATGCATAGGAGTAGCTACCCTATACACCATGGCTACATCGGCTGACCTCCCGAGCAATGCCTTCCAACCAAGGGGACTACTTGGGTCGAGGCCTTTTAGGTTATATGCCCAACAAGCTGTAACCATGACCACGGAACGGTCGATGACCCTACAAGTAGCATGGCTATTCGCCCAGCGTCTGCAGGAAAGGTCTCCACAGGCTCTAGTCACGCCACGATCGAGCCTCTGAGAAAAAGTCATGTCCCTGATATCTCCCTACATGTGCATGAGCATCTGCCCTCTGTGTTGTGGGTTATCAGTAGCGTGCCCCTTGGTAATCCTCACGACTCCTACGTGTGCAGTGGCTGTGCGCCCTACGACCTGGATCGCGGGGAACCCAAGGCCGAACGATTCATCGCTACGGCTCACAACTCAGCTGGCACAAAAGGACATACAAGTGAAATAAAAGCTCACCACCTCGATAATAATAGCTTTGATACATTTCACTTATAGGTCCACATATATCTTGTATCCTACATACAATCGACGGCTACCTTGTAACAAAAAACTCCATGTCTAAAAGGAGCTCTCCAGCAACCAACCGTGCTTCTGCCTCAAGACGTTGCATATCAGCCTCAGAGGCACCAGCCGCGAAACCGCCTCGCACCCTCTCCATGTCAACTCGCGGGTATTGTGACCAGAGTATGGCAAGACCATGGGTGAGTAGCTCTCGCGCCGCCGATGACGTGAAAGACTTAAAACGGTCCACAAAGCCATGTGCTCTCGACAAAACACTGTCGACACCCGCCTCTGATGGAGGCTCTAGGACGAACGGCTCATCATCTACGCAGCCCATTATCGGGCTGACCTCATGTGCCAACCACCAGAAGCGGTCGCGCCCGACGCCGACCTTGACCACCAACCCTGAAAAACAAAAAAAGGTAAACAACCAAGCAGAAGCAGAAGCCAATAAGTCTACACAAGCGACCAGGGGCATCAGCGACACCGAACTCTCTACAACACGTGCATCTGCTCAACCTTCGAGTTCAAAGTAGCGACTTCCTCCCGAGCCTTCGCAACCTGGTCGCAAAGCTCCAAGTTCTCGCGTTCCCTATCAAGGACGGAGTTTTCCAACTCATGCGATCGCGTACGAGCGTCCTCCAAGTCCATCTCCAAGCCGGCAATGCGCTCCCCCGCTCGCCTGGCCTCCGCAGGCAGCTGCACGCTCTCCATTGCTAGTGGTACCAGTTTGTCAATCTGAAGCTTGCGCTCCCTCCCCACCTTCAGGAGCGCCTGCGATACAGCAGTTAGCATAATAGCCTACAAGCACGATGGATAACGACAAAGCCAGGTGGGAGAGAGCGATCACCCACCTTGATGCGCCCCATCATGTTCCACGCATCACCCAGAAACGCGATTCCCTCCTCCTCGGCATTACCATCATCAACAAAAGCGCACTTCTCTCTGTCTCCATGGAAGACACGCGCCGCCCCACGCTTCGCTGCCTTCTTCGATCGGGGTGGTTCTCTGCAACCCGGCTCCACGACAGTCTGAGCTGGCCTCCATCGTTTCTTCCTCAAGCGAGGACCGAGGGAGAACAACATGGCGTTGTCATCGGACTTCGCCTCAGCACTAGCGGCACCAGGTACTTCACCACTGGCACCCAAGGGCATTGCCGGACTCGCAAAAAAACCAAGCTCTCCGCCAACTTCTGGGTCCACGATGACCCCGGCCTCTGGCCTCAATGGCACTAACTCAGTAGCAGGCCGCCCCTAGATACTCCTTTTCAACCAGGCCCTGAGTGGAGACCTCCAACACATCATCAAGCGACGACCCAGGGCTGTCAGATGTCGCCGCACTACGCACTATAAGTCATCCACAAACAACAAGCACCTCAAAACAGGAAAGTACAAAGACACTTACAAAGTAGACACCCTTCGTGCCCTGGAAAAGCGATGGTTTCGCTTCGGCAGGGCAACACCTGCCCCCGAGGTCTCCGACAGCGGTGGCACCAATGCCGCACCAACGAGCGCTTGACGGGGCGACCTTATCACCCTAGGAGACCACCGAGAGGCTCTGGTCGCCAAAGGCAAGACCGACGACCCAGACACCCCTGACGTCCCCAGCTCAGGATACACAGTAAGTGGGACGTCTTCTGTTGGGAGTATGCCCTAGAGGTAATCATAGAGATGATTGTATTTCCTTGTAACCATGGCATGTTATGAGTTCAATGAATATCCATTAAAGACGACTTGTGTCGATTAGCAATTATGTGAATTGTTTGTGAAACTATTTTACTTGTATGGTTATTCTAAAGTTGCCCCTGATCGGAGTTCGTGCTAGAATGCACATGAATATTAGATCAGCACATTAGTAGTGGATGACTATGTTTCACAAGTCATGGACATAGAGATGTCAAACTAATAATGTGGGCACATGTAGGACATGGGGCTGGACAGACCCGACCAGAGATTGTCTTTATTCACATCATGTACGTTATGTCCTTAGACCTGAGATTGTCGTATGTACTCAAGATGTGAAACGACCTACTTAGGGACCACCAAACGCTACTCCGTGACTAGGTAGTTATAAAGGTAGCTTTCGGGTTTGTCGGAAAGCATGCTGTGAGACATAGTCGATCGAGAAGGGATTTGCCACTCTCAATGTGAGATAGATATCACTAGACCACTTGAATGATTAGATCATGAAATGCATAGGCGTGCTTGGGTTAAGTGTTAACCTATGAGTTGGACCAAATATCGGTGGCAAGGGAATAACATGTATATGGTTTTGTGGTGGTTCGTCTGATATGATCATTGCGTATACATAGGAGTTGACACGCCTTGCTAGAGGCCGTTATCAACTATTGGTTGAGTAGTAGTACTCAGACCATGTCTATGTGTGCGTGAGCCCATAGGGTCGCACACTTAAGGGGCTGGAAGCCTAATTCGGGTTGGTTGAACCCGAATTAGACTAGGTTTAGGGTTACTAATGGGCCTCCAACGTGAGAGCTCGTTAGGACGCCTATATAAGCAAGGGGTGGGCACGGGGCGAGATCAACCCACGCCTTTTGGTAGCCACCGTCGCCTCCCCACGCTCGTGCCTTCTGCTCCTCGCAGACCTAGCAGTCCGGAGGCGCAACGCTTCCTCCCTGCATGTGTGGGATTCCTCGGAGGTGCTGCATCTGGAGCACAAGGACGAACCGCGCGAAGGGGACGTTGAGACGGACGACCTCACAACTGCACGGAACTACTACGACGCGCACGACTACATCGAGTCGCTTCCGCTGCACCTGCACGTCTAGTGGTAATAATGTGATCTATAACTAGCACTAGTTCCTGGTTTATGAGGTAGAAAAATTTTGTTTTTCGGCTAGCGTAGCAACCTCATAACCCTACATCTTCGTCCCCCAAAGAACCACCACATGCACCGCGACCATGAACCAGCGCACTAGGAGAATACTCGCCAGAACGACCGAGACCACCAGACTCAACCGCACCAGCAACAACGACAACCACTGGCGGCGCATAGAGCTCCGATGATAAAAAGGAAGATGGCAACACAGCGAAGTAAGAAGCATGATCTTCACTGTGGATCTACAACAAACACACACATCAAGAAAGGTGGTGAAAAGCCATGCAAAAGCAGAACCAGCTACAACCGTCAAACCTAAGGTGGAGGACGCTGAAGATCAAAAGCTTTCCTCGGCTACCCAGGTGCAGAACACTTCCCAAGATCAAAGATGAAATTTAACTGCTTCTCGGCAACATCCCGGTCAATCCCCTCTGGTGCTTCCCAGGTACTGTCCTGCGACCCAACATACTCAAACGTCGCATGCTCCCTCTCCTTGCAAGGTTGACAATGCCTAGCAATAAAGCTACATGCGACCCGCACGTCGTCAACAGAACTGCAATCAAGCAGTCCCAGCAACTCATACACCTTCTCCAAACCGACCGCAGTAGGCGACTCCGACCAGCTCGTCCGAGCCTCATGGACAAACATAGGTCACAGGGGGCGCAGGGCTCTTCTTGGTGAATATAGAACCACATAGACTTGTGCTAGGCAAACTTCGAATGTAGTGGCATCAAGATATACTTCTCCGCCATACCATCCCGAAGCTGAAGGTATACAGAACCGACGACCCTAGAGGACCCACTACCGTTGGGCTTCAAGCGGAAGAAATAGCAATACAAGTTGAAATGGGGATGGATCCCCAAAAACGCCTCGCACAGGTGAATGAAGGTTGCAATATGCACAATGGAATTTGGTTTCAGGTTGCATAGAGCGATTCGGTAGTAATGCAACAAGCTGCAAAGGAATGGGTGCACTAGAATCCCAAGGCCGCACCTGAAGAACGGCTCAAACACCACAAGTTCCCCAGTGTTCGGAGTCGGGAAATCCTCGCCGGTCGCCTTCTCCATCCACCGACTACTTCATCCAGAAGAAGACCGCCAAAAACAAGATCGTTAATCTCGCCTTTCCTCAAGGTGCACCGCGTCCAATGCTTTGCCCATGCTGGCGCCACCAATTCTTCGACCTCCTCCACAACCCTCGGCATCGCCGGTGCAACGACCCTCCTTGCCGCCACCGTTGCCCTAGTCGCTGTCGCCAACGACTTCACCGCACAACTCCTATTCGGAGCCATCACCAGCGGAAAGAGATGAGGAAAGGAGGAATGAATCAACTGTGACGCAAGCAAGGGGCGAGATATCGAAGACAGATGCAGATGAACAGATGCCGCTGCTAACTCCGCCTTTTATACCTCGCGGGTGTGGCGCTTCGGGTCCAGGGTTTTTGGGAAACCGCAACGGTCTAATGTGGAACCGCCACGCAAGCCTTTGGCCGCAGCGCGGTAGGGCCACTCATTCATGGGCAGCTAACTGCGCAGTCAATAAGGCCCACTTGCCCATATACCACGCTATTTACTCTAGTTAATCTCCTTAATTCATGGTTGATAATTTCTCAATTTCGCTAACTCCACAGTCCTAGGGATTGGAACAGTATTTTTTCCAAAACTTTTTTTACAGCTACAGTGTCAACGCTACAGTAACAGGTCACTAGACCTTAACCAACATCTTCAGCGAGGATGCTCGGGGACTGCGCCGACCGCAGCTACAATTCCCCGCACCTAGTCATCGTCGTTCCCGACCAGCTCGGAGACTTCGCTGATCACAAGCCTCGAGCAGGGCTCGGGGACTGCACATGACGCGACCCCCGCGCCTACGGCCCCGATACTTGCGTTCCAGTTTCGTTCTGCAAACAAGCTCGGGGACTGGACGTGAAGGCTACCCCAGGAGGATATTCGAGGACATTCATGACCCTGATACAAGGACCGTCAAGCTCCTTACATCAGGCTCGGGGACTACGGGTATTCGCAGTCGTTTTTACAAAACTTCTATTTCATTCTTTGCATTATAAATCTTTTATAGCTCGGCACCACATGCATACTACACCTACTACCAAGCTCGGGGACTAAGTGGGTACACTTCACCTCGCGGTGAATGTATCTATTTATCTCTCGATAAACCCTGTTGTTTTATGGTGTTTTGCAGGGTCTAAGTGGGTACACTTCACATGGAAAGGATTTTCAAAATTTTCTTCTTCAGCACGTCATATTCTTCTAACAAACGGCTACAGACTAACGACGAAGCGACCTGCATGCTAATCAAACTACGACACTCTCGACCAGCCCGACCTGGTTGGGAGACTTCTCCGGACTAAAAGCCGACCAGGTCACCTGGTCGGACCTCTGTGACGGCGCTCATAAACAAAGGCGACCAGGTCAAACCTCTTCGGACGACGTCAGGACGGCCCGCCACAAGAATGCAATGTGCTAAGGGACTTGTTGGGGATATTATCTCCGTATACCCCCAGAGACCTACATGGGCCTCTCGATCGAGGACGGCCCAGCTCGCGAGGCCTTACGGCACACGACAAGGCCTGCCATGCTCGCTAGGGACTCTAGAAAGCCTTGCTCGTCAAGGAAGATCCTAGGAGATAGACTCAGATTCCTTACTTTAAGGAACCGATCGTGATTTGTTAGGATATAGAAATTGTAACCCTGCTCCGCGACTATATAAGGCAAGCAGGGACCCCCTCGAAAGATCCATCTACATCTCTTGTAACCTATCTCTCAGATCAATCTAGCCTCCAGAACACAGGACGTAGGGTATTACGGCGATTTGCCGGTCTGAACCTGTATAAATCGCCGTGTCTACGCTCTCTATGTTACGCTTGACCGCCGTCACCACACCTTTGCCTACAATCTACTACCGTAGGATACCCCATAGGTAGACTGCGACGCATATTTCGTCGACAGTTACCCTCTCTTGTGTTTGATTCTTGTGGCGTCCGTGGTGTGGGCTAGGCTTGTGATTTCTTATTAGCCACCTGATGATGACCCGTAGGGTTCGCAGTTCGATCTTTCGATGAGAGTTGGTGGATAACTCGATTGGTGGATGGAGATGACGTTCACGGCTCGACTACAACCGTCCAAGGACGTTGCGCCTTAGCAACCGATACACCACCTCCGATGGCTGCCGTGATCTTGCGGCGCGACAACCAGCCACTAGGGCTCCCGTCCTGCAAGCAATCGAAGAACCAGCAAGAACAAGATGAACAAGCACTCAATTGCAAGATGAATATGAAGGTTTCAATCTGAGAACACAATATGGTGAGGTTCTGATGACAATCAGACGGACGGTTGATCCAACACGCGCGCTGAAAGGCGGTAGCAATAGCTAACTCGAGAAACAAAACCTAAACTGTTTGTGGCAGCTCTAAAGACTTATAAGGAGTTGGGAGGACGACCACAAGGGTGTTGGGGTCGTTCTCCAACCCTAGGACGCGTCCCTAATGGACCCAACTTGATACATGGGCCACAGGCCCAAAATAAGGTGACGCAGCACCGGTGGACAGAAAAGGTCTCGGTACAAAAACGATGACCCTGGACGCATCTGATAAGGTATAGCCATGCTTCTGGATCCGTTGGAAAGTAGACTTGATAAGCTTTCCAAAGAGTGTGAGAATGTCCCAATCGGAGTCCGTATGAAGTCGTGGCATCCATCACAAGTTGGTGCTGTCCTGCAGTCCAAATCCAGCTAGCGCCCATCCCGTGTCCCGCTGATCCTCTCCATTGTTCCTGAGCAAAACAAGAGTGCACGTGTCTCCATTGTCTAAATATAATGGACAAGAGTTTGAGAATAAACTTACTTGATGATTTAGTTCACGGGCACGAGCACGAGTAATAGGACCAAGTGGTGCTGGAGATGGTGTTGGTGTGGTGTTGATGTCCTCATCATCCTCCCCTTCTTGCATTTGAGTCGTCCTCGACTCAAGCTCATCTTCCTCTCCCAAATATGGCTTCAAATCTGCAATGTTAAATGTGGGACTAATCCCAAAAGCTATAGGAAGATCAAGCTTATATGCATTCTCATTAATACGTTTTAGCACTTTAAATGGTCCATCAGCTCTAGGCAGCAATTTAGATTTTCTCAATTCAGGAAACCTATCCTTTCTCAAATGCAACCAAACCAAATCACCAGGTTCAAAAATCAATTGCTTTCTACCTTTATCACCAGCAATCTTATACTTAGCATTCATGCGCTCTATGTTTGCTTTAGTTGTTTCATGCAATTTTAACATCAACTCAGCACGTTGCTTAGCATCAAAATTCAATTGTTCAGAAGTTGGTAGAGGCATTAAATCAATAGGAGCACGTGGTAACAAGCCATAAACAACCTCAAATGGGCACATCTTGGTAGTAGAATGCACTGAACGATTATAAGCAAACTCAATATGAGGCAAACAATCTTCCCACATCTTAATATTCTTCTTTAAAACAGCCCTTAACATAGTAGACAAAGTTCTATTCACAACTTCAGTTTGACCATCAGTTTGGGGATGACATGTGGTAGAAAATAAAAGCTTAGTCCCCAATTTACCCCATAAAGTTCTCCAAAAATGGCTAAGAAATTTAGCATCTCGATCAGAAACAATTGTATTTGGCACACCATGCAAACGAACAACTTCTCGAAAGAACAAATCAGCAATATGTGTAGCATCATCAGTTTTATGACAAGGTATAAAGTGTGCCATCTTAGAAAATCTATCCACAACCACAAAAACACTATCACGACCCTTCCTAGTCCTTGGCAATCCCAAAACAAAATCCATAGAAATATCTTCCCAAGGTGCGTTAGGAACAGGTAGAGGCATATACAAACCGTGGGGATGTAAGCGTGACTTTGCCTTTTGACAAGTTGTGCAGCGAGCAACAAATCGCTCCACGTCTCTCCTCATCTTTGGCCAAAAGAAATGACCAGCAAGTATGTCCTCCGTCTTCTTTGCTCCAAAATGTCCCATCAAGCCACCTCCATGCGCTTCCTGAAGCAACAACAAACGAACGGAGCTAGCTGGGATGCATAGCTTGTTAGCTCTAAACACAAAGCCATCATTTAGAACAAATTTATTCCATGCTTTTCCATCCTTACATTGCAGCAACACGTCTTTAAAATCATTATCATGTATATATTGTTGTTTAATTGTTTCCAAACCAAAGATCTTATAGTCAAGTTGTGTTAATAAAGTATATCTCCTAGACAAAGCATCAACAATGATATTCTCTTTCCCTTTCTTGTGCTTAATTATATAAGGAAAAGATTCAATAAATTCAACCCACTTAGCATGTCTACGGTTCAGTTTTACTTGACTACGAATATGCTTTAACGATTCATGATCAGAATGAATAACAAATTCTTTGGGCCACAAATAATGCTGCCATGTTTCTAATGTTCGCACGAGAGCATACAATTCCTTATCATAAGTAGAATAATTCAGAAGAGGCCCACTTAGTTTCTCACTAAAATATGCAATGGGTTTACCTTCTTGTAACAAAACACCACCCAATCCAATTCCACTAGCATCACATTCAAGTTCAAAAGTTTTATTAAAATCAGGAAGTTGGAGAAGAGGTGCATTTGTCAACTTATCTTTCAACATGTTGAAGGCCCTCTCTTGTGGGGTTCCCCAAGAAAACACGACTCCCTTCTTCGTAAGCTCATTCAATGGTGCAGCAATGGTGCTGAAATCCTGCACAAAGCGACGATAGAACCCAGCAAGTCCTAGAAAACTCCGCACGTGGGTGATAGTCTTTGGTACTGGCCAACCCTGTATAGCGTCCACCTTGGCTTTATCAACCTCAATTCCCTGTGGAGTAACAACATAGCCAAGAAAAGAAACACGATCTGTGCAAAAGGTGCACTTATCAAGGTTACCAAATAAACGTGCCTCCCGTAGAGCTTTAAAAACAACACATAAATGATCAATATGTTCTTCCATAGATTTGCTGTAAATTAATATATCATCAAAATAAACAACAACAAATCTTCCAATGAAAGCACGCAAAACCTCATTCATCAATCTCATGAAGGTACTAGGTGCATTAGTTAACCCAAAAGGCATGACTAACCACTCATACAAACCGAACTTAGTTTTGAAAGCAGTTTTCCATTCATCTCCCAATTTCATGCGAATCTGATGATACCCGCTACGCAAATCCACTTTGGAAAACACAACAGCACCACTCAATTCATCTAGCATGTCATCTAATCGTGGAATTGGATGACGATATCGAATAGTAATATTATTAATAGCCCGACAATCCACACACATACGCCACGATCCATCTTTCTTAGGCACTAAAATAACCGGAACAGCACAAGGACTTAGAGACTCACGTATGTAACCTTTGCCGAGGAGTTCTTGCACTTGACGCTGAATCTCCTTTGTTTCTTCTGGATTGGTCCTATATGGTGCACGGTTGGGCAATGAGGCACCAGGAATCAGGTCAATTTGGTGCTCAATGCCTCGAAGTGGTGGCAGGCCCGATGGTACTTCACTTGGGAACACATCCGAATACTCCTGCAAAATGTTAGCGACAGCAGGAGGCAAAGAACGCTGCATATCATGAAAGGAAATCAATACCTCTTTGCATACTATAGCATAAGCAACAGTAGTGGAAGCATTCAACTCATTAATATCAGATTTAGTAGCAAGCAAACAATTTCCTTTCAATTTTATCTCCTCTTTCATATCAGCAACAGATTGGTCATTTCTATTGCTCTCACTTTTAGCTTTTGAGGCTTTAGCTACATCATCTTGCATAATAGCTTCAGGGGACATAGGATGCAACACAATTTTTCTATCATGGTATAGAAAAGAATATTGATTTGATCGACCAGAATGCATAGAATCTCTATCAAATTGCCAAGGTCGACCTAGCAGCACATTACAAGCTTGCATAGGCACAACATCACATTCAACCACATCTTTATAGGATCCAATGGAAAAATTGATTCGCACAAGTCTAGTTACCTTTGCCTTACCGCTGTTATTTAACCATTGAATGTAATATGGATGTGGGTGTGGTTTGGTGGTAAGCGCAAGCTTCTCCACCATGTCAGCGCTTGCCAAGTTGTTGCAGCTACCTCCATCGATGATCATGCGACATGAACGCTCCTTGATGACACACTTTGTTTGGAACAACGTGTGTCGCTGATTTTGCTCCGCCCTCTCCATTTGTGCACTAAGCACACGCTGTACAATGAGGCTCTCATAGTGGTCGGCTGCACCTGCATTAATATGTTCTTCCACATATTCTTCACTACCTGCATGGTCAGCCGCAAGCAATGCAAGTGTATCATCATCAAAATCACTAGCAGATGAATACTCACCATCATCTTTGACTATCATAACGCGCTTGCTTGAACACTCGCGCATCATATGGCCATATCCCTTGCATCGATGACACTGAATGTCTCTTGTTCTACCTGTAGATGCCACGGACGAAGCACTTGCACTAGGCTTCTGTACCGTCTTCGCCACTGAATTCGCTGGAGTAGCACGAAGCTTGTCGCTAGTAGGAGCTGGTGTAGTCGTAGTAGGAGTCGTACGGGGCTGCCATGAATTAGTCTTCCCTGCAGAAAAGTTAGTCCTAGCACTCGCACGTCGCCCCTGCACTTCCCTTTCAGCTTTACAAGCAAGATGAAACAAACGGGTTACGTTAGTGTACTCTTTATATGCAAGGATGTCCTGAATTTCATGATTTAACCCACCCAAAAATCTTGCCATAGCAGGTTCCTCATCCTCCTCTAAATTACAACGCAACATACCCATTTGTAATTCTTGATAATACTCTTCTACACTTTTAGCACCCTGTCTTAGTTGTTGGAGTTTATGTAGCAAATCACGTGCATAGTAAGAAGGAACAAATCTAGCCCTCATGATTTTTTTCAAAGCATCCCAAGTCTGTGGTATGTTCCTAGGATTTTTCTTACTATACTCTATCCACCATACAGTAGCAAAGTCGCTAAACTCACTAGTAGTAGCCCTAACACGTGTATTCTCAGGAAATTCATGACATGCAAACTTTTGGTCAACAGCAATTTCCCATGAAATGTATGCATCAGGATCATACTTGCCATCAAAAGGAGGTATTTTAAATTTAATCTTACTAAAAGCATCATTGTTATTGTGTACCTCACGTCGACGGTGACCCATACCTCTTCGATTTAAGTGTAGGCGACGTCGATCACGAAGGTCATTGTCATCAAGATCCATATCTCTAGAGTAAGCATCCTCATCATTATCTTCGACCCGCTCCTCGTCATTGTTGCCGTCATCATTCTTCTCTTTGTCTCTTGTGTGGAAGTCATCAAAACGTTGTAGAAGAGCAACAAGGCTTTTGTCCATACGAGCCATCGATGCTTCAACTCTTGTAAGCTTGGTGGTGGTGGTGAGTTGGGCGGACTCCAACTGCCCAATCTTTTCATTGGTCACCTGTAAATCTCGATCAAGTCCATCTGCGTGGAGCTGCACCTGTCTTGTAAAATGCTGAATGATGCCCTTGGTGCGTGGAGTTTGTGGCATCTGGTTATTGTCCTCTGTTCCTGACATGGTTTAAAAGACAAGAACTACAAGAATACAAGTGAAGAAATAAAAGCCCTACAACTATTAGGATGTAGCTACAACAAGGCACTCTCTCTCAACCTGTTTCTCAAGCTCTTACCAGTTCTTACCTTGCTCAAACAAGAGGGGTCAACAACCAGCAAGTCTGCAACCTTGGAAGTGAATGTATCGGTACCGTAGCACAACACCTGTCAAGTTGTAGTCGAATATGTGGAGCTGTAGGTGGCCAATGTTATGCTCAAGGACAAATACTAGCACCACGTTAGATTAAAAAGCGAGCTGAATAATCGTTCAAAGGTGGTACTGTGCTGGTCCTAGCCTAGACCGTGCTAGAGACGCGAGCCTGGACACAAAGGAACTCACAAACACCACCTATCCAAAGGAGGGAAACACAAAGATCAGCCCTTTTTTTTTGCCTCTTTTTTTTTCTTTTTCTTTTTTTTTTGCTTTTTTTTTTTCTTTTTTTTCTTTTTTTTTTTCAGGGAAACCTCAAAACTGATTATAGGAACAAAGAGATGTCAAAAGAGCAAATCACCACACACACTTTTTCCAAAAGTGCAGGGGTATATAGGTAATTAAAAGATACTCTCTCTCTCTCTCTCTCTAAAGTAAGCTTCGCTGTAATATGGTATGAAACTTGTAGTCCCGACTTGTACTGCGCGGACTTAATTATGGAAAACAACGCGGATGGCGGCAATTTATAGCAGCGAAAAACCAGGGTAGTACTCGGACTCGATTCCCGAAATCAACTCGGACTCGAACTTGACAGCAGCGAATACTAGGGTAGTACTCGGACTCGATTCCAGAACACAACTCAAACTCGAACTGGACAGCCACGAATACCAGGGTAGTACTCGGACTCGAACTTGACAGCAACGAAATCTACTTAGACTCGGACTAGAACGTGACAAGAACTCGAAACTCTAAAGGACTATAACTAAAACCAGCAACTCGACACAACCGATGCAACCGACGACTCAACAAGCCCTAACTAAGTAGTACTAGCAAAAGGCTCAACGGGTTTATGGGATTACGGAAAACTAATCTACTATTTTTTTTGGCTTTTCTGGACTATAGGAAAAAAAAATTGTGAAGAATTGGAAGTCTCTCACCGATAAACCTTGCTCTGATTACCAACTGATGATGACCCGTAGGGTTCGCAGTTCGATCTTTCGATGAGAGTTGGTGGATAACTCGATTGGTGGATGGAGATGACGTTCACGGCTCGACTACAACCGTCCAAGGACGTTGCGCCTTAGCAACCGATACACCACCTCCGATGGCTGCCGTGATCTTGCGGCGCGACAACCAGCCACTAGGGCTCCCGTCCTGCAAGCAATCGAAGAACCAGCAAGAACAAGATGAACAAGCACTCAATTGCAAGATGAATATGAAGGTTTCAATCTGAGAACACAATATGGTGAGGTTCTGATGACAATCAGACGGACGGTTGATCCAACACGCGCGCTGAAAGGCGGTAGCAATAGCTAACTCGAGAAACAAAACCTAAACTGTTTGTGGCAGCTCTAAAGACTTATAAGGAGTTGGGAGGACGACCACAAGGGTGTTGGGGTCGTTCTCCAACCCTAGGACGCGTCCCTAATGGACCCAACTTGATACATGGGCCACAGGCCCAAAATAAGGTGACGCAGCACCGGTGGACAGAAAAGGTCTCGGTACAAAAACGATGACCCTGGACGCATCTGATAAGGTATAGCCATGCTTCTGGATCCGTTGGAAAGTAGACTTGATAAGCTTTCCAAAGAGTGTGAGAATGTCCCAATCGGAGTCCGTATGAAGTCGTGGCATCCATCACAAGTTGGTGCTGTCCTGCAGTCCAAATCCAGCTAGCGCCCATCCCGTGTCCCGCTGATCCTCTCCATTGTTCCTGAGCAAAACAAGAGTGCACGTGTCTCCATTGTCTAAATATAATGGACAAGAGTTTGAGAATAAACTTACTTGATGATTTAGTTCACGGGCACGAGCACGAGTAATAGGACCAAGTGGTGCTGGAGATGGTGTTGGTGTGGTGTTGATGTCCTAATCACCACCGAATCACTAAGTGAGTGGTCAGCACAACGGGGACTAGTTTGGTGGCAACCAAGTGAACCTCGGAAGAAAAATCTTGTGTCACCTTATCTCCTAGCTACTCTCTTGGTATTCATTGTGATTGGTTCTTCATATTGATATCATTTCATCACAAGACTTCGGTATAATCATCATATCTATCTTGTGTTTATTTTCATACATATCTTGTGTAATTAGTTCTCTTGTTAGCTAGATTACTTGTTTTAGTTATCCTTGCTAGCTTGACTTGAGTATTTTAGTGGTTTTGCTATTGTGCGTTAGATACTCATTTATACTAGAATTGCTTGGATAAGTGGCTTGCAACCCCTTGTAGTGTTAGAGCAAAAAGCTTCACTTAGTTGTCATCTAATAATTGTTCTAATGCTTTGTAGAAATTTTAATCAGACTATTCATCTTCCCTCTAGCCATCAACGCATTCTCAACTTTTTGTGGAGCTAAACGATTATGCTTTCATTGTAAAAAAACCGATTAGGCTTTCTATAAGTCTATAAGATGTTTTTTGAGCTCTGCAAGACCAATATTAGGTGTGAGCTGGACGCTGGACGACTACGTGGTAACCAGCTAGGTAGGTACATTAGGCTCTTTTTAGGGCTCTTTTGAAAAGAGAATGAGGCGTAATAATGTACTTAGGCCTTGTTTAGATTAAAAATATTTAAAATTTTGATACTCTAACACTTTCGTTTATATTTGACAATTATTACTTAATTATAAAGTAACTAGACTTAAAAGATTCGTCTTTTAAATTATAGATAAATTATGTAATTAGTTATTTTTTTAACATTTAATGCTTCGTGTATGCGTCTAAATATTCGATGTGACGGGAAATTTTGTAAAGTTTAGAATTTTGAATGCATACAAACAGGCTCTTACGCCTCATTTAGATCCAAAACTTTACGGTGTAAGGTACTATATAACGTTGGTTTGTATTTGATAATTATTATCTAATCATAGGGTAATTAGGTTCGAAAAAATCGTTTTAAAAATACAGATGAACTGTATAATTAATTATAATTTTTATTTATATTTAATGTTCCATATATGTATTTAAATATTTGATGTGACAAAAATTTTTTATAAAATTTTTTGAATTTTACGTATTTTTGCTACAGGTGGCACATGCGTTCAGTATAAAAAACGGCACGAACAGATTGGGCCCACAGGGGAACCTTGGATTGCACACAAGCGAGCAGATCAGCCGGCCGGGGCCCTGGGTGGTCCCGCGTCCCGCTCTTGTCTTCCTCTCCCAACGTCAACAGCCGGTTCCACTCCCAAAGTCCGTCCCAACCGAACAAAATAAACTCTCCAAACCCATTTTCAATTTTCAAATCTGCTCCTGCTCCTCCGCCGCCGCCGGACTTCCAAACCCCATCCCGTCGCTCTGCCTCCAAACCCCAAATCCTCGAGCCCCTCCGCCCGTGGCACGATGGGGTTCGTGGATCCGGCGTCGCCGCTGCTGGCGACGTGCGGCGGCGACACGGTGAAGCTCTTCGACGTCACGGTGGAGACCGGCGACCCCTGCGTCCTCGCCTATACCCCCGCGCCCACGCACCCCGTCAACGCCGTCAAGTGGAACCACACCAGTGAGTGCCCCGTGCGCGCGCTCTCACATAGTCAGATCCCCTGAATTCGGTCGCTTTGCTTCGTCACCCGAGGATTTGTAGCTGCGAGCTCCGGACGTGTTAGCATTGGATGGTTCGAAATCCTCGTTGAGATCGTTTTCTGTCGTTTGCTGGATCATGGGAAGACTCTCCGGACAGCCGTTCCCGTATTGGCGGCGGAATTGCAAAATGGGCGGTTGCAGTTCTTAGATTTTATAGTAGCCATCTAGCGTAGTGGTTGTGCTGGTAGGTAGTGTAAGACCATGCGCTGAGCTATCAGCCTTCGGGTGCTCGTGATCTAAATTTTGCCTGATTAGTTGATGAGCTTTATCTGATCCCATAGACGCTGACGCAGTGTCTACAATCAGGATGCCATTTGGGGCTACTGAGGTTATGCATGCCCTATCTCTGTTGCTGGTATTTTTTTTTTCTATGGGGAAACCAGAGCTTTATTTTCAAAAGAAAACTAATGTCAATGGATGCACCACTGCTTTTTCTACTGCTGCAATTTGGTTCTGAGAACTACATTATCATGGATATTTGCAGTTTAATGTTCAGAGGAACTGTGCAAAATATTGATTTATTGTTGGAGATTGAGCTAGTGAGCACTTTTCTACTGCACTTACACTTTATGACATTTTATTCTGCACTGCTGTGCACGTACTATTTGGCTTTATGTTTTTACTTGACAATGCAGCTCTATGATATCGCACAACAAACTTACACATCTATTGGCCTGAAGTTGAATTTATAGCTTCACCAAACAAACCACACGCTTAAGTACTAAGTAGTACTCTTTGTCCCTTAGCAAAACTATCATACCATGGATATTAGTTATGGCTACCTTCCCTGATAATGCTTGTAGTTATTTGCAATATATCCTAGAGCAATCAGGCTAAAATGTCAACTTCTAGCCTTTCCATCATGTTTATTTGTATTTACATGCTTACACATACATCAACCAAAACCGGTGACTTATTGTTATGGTTGGCCAAGCCTATCATAGGAAGTGCTGGCACGGTGGCTAGTGTGCGGCCGGATCACCGTGCGAGTTTAGGCTTGATAAGGATAGTTTGTTAGCATAAGGATAGTTTGTTAGCATATGAGTGAATTTAGGAGATTTAGTTGTTTCCTTGTAAGACTCTCGGTCTATAAGACCTGATCTGGAATTAAGAGGCAATTAGCCTGGGATTGAGATTTATCTCCCTACGGGCCCCAGGCGACTCTACTTCGGCTTTTCTCACTCCTTTCGCACGGACGTGCGCGCGCAGCAGCACGGCGCCCTCGCGCCGCCGTCTCGCGAAGCCTCGGCTCGCCGTCTCTCCTCCGTACTTCCTCCGCAGCAAGGCGAGTCGTACCACTTATTATGGTGAAGGGCATGATATGCATTTCTTTCCTGCAGTGAATGATAGAGAACTTTATTAATATATTTTTTATGTGTTTCACAAGTAAACACTATGAAACAATTTTGCCTTTCTTTTAATTTTTAGTGTAACATCTATTTTGTTACATTTAGCATCTCATTGTTTCCCCAACTGAATATATTTTTACAAGACATTATCCTCAATATGTTTTTTTTTAAACATAACCTCAATATGTTGAAACAACGATCCCTCATTGTAATGCACTTTAAAGCTGCAAATAGAAGCACTAGTACTAACAACCATTTGCTCTTAACATGCAGACCTTATTGTAGCAAGTGCTGGGGATGATAAAAGGATCTCATTGTGGCATAAAAAGGGTCAAAATATAGGACAACTACCAACATCAACCGTTGACCGTGGTGATGACATAGAGGTATTAGGCATTAGTATGATTCTGTGCTCATGTATTACGCCTACAACAATGCATGTACCACTTGGGGATTGATCTACCATTTTCTGAAAATGTTACCTGTTTATCTAATAGTAATGTCAGGATGGAAATTTCACATCTTTGTTCATAGGCATTGCTATATTGCTTATTCATTTCCGACCTTTTTCCTTTAATGATAAACTTGCTAAATTTGGACTAATTACATGCACTGAGCCATGCTTTTTCTCTAGACAAGCTGTTTTGAGGGCCAAATAGTTCAATTTAGCACTACTGTTTTTGTGTTCCAGATTTTAGTCCATTCGAATTTTTGATTTTTTTTAGTTTTTCTTGGCATTGGCAACAAAGCAACATTGGTGACTATAATGACATCTTTTCTCTGTATATGTTAGTTTGTATTATTGGGTTTTTTTTTCTTTTATACCATAATATAGATTTATTATGCTATTCTATAAATTTTTAGCCACTTTAACAGATAAAAGCCTCACAGTAGTGGTTGATTCCTCTTAAATTTCCTACCCAGCATCTAACATGATCAATTGAGCATATGACACTGCTCTCTCTCTTTCTCTGCGTGCATTCGTGGGGTTACTGAATAATCATCTGATGATATTTCAAACCTTTATAACTTTATTTGGTAATTATGTGCCCATGGCTGATCCTGGCAACCTATACTTTATTATTAGGAGTGCATTTATTCTATCAGTTTTAGCAACAAAGGTTCTCGATATGTCTGTTCTGGTGGAAGCGGCCATATTGTTAGGATATGGGATTTGCAGCGGAAGAGATGTATCAAATGGCTAAGCGGTCACACTGACACAATTACTGGCGTAATGTATAACTGCAAAGATGAACATTTGGCATCGATCAGCATGAAGGGGGACCTGATTCTTCATAATCTTTCTTCTGGAGCACGTGCTGCTGAACT
This sequence comes from Microstegium vimineum, assembly GCA_022036555.1. Lineage (NCBI taxonomy): Eukaryota > Viridiplantae > Streptophyta > Magnoliopsida > Poales > Poaceae > Microstegium > Microstegium vimineum. The sequence goes on along the minus strand of CM039119.1, from coordinate 31,893,907 downwards.
TAGCGATCCAAACGGACAGGTAATTTATTTACTTCTTTGTGTTTTTATGTAAAATGTGCATCCCTCACATTAGGTCCTAGGAGTACCTGAATTTTAAATTTTGACCATCTGAGTTTATTAGTTTTCCTGAATTATTTATGCAAGGTCAGGTTCTGAGAGTGCTTGATTATTCGCGAAATAGTAGGCATTTGTTGGCGACAGCTGGAGATGATGGTTCTGTGCATCTTTGGGATACAACTGCAAAGTCTCCTAAGGTACCTGAATCCATGGGATTCTGCTTAGGTTGTACTTATTCTTCTATTTTCAAATGTTATAGAGTTAACCATTAAGATCAAAATAAAATGCAGCCTTCAAGATAGCTTATAATATAGGCTCTGTTCGCTTGAACTGTTTCCACTTCTCTCTCACAGAACACACACTATTCAATCAGTCAGAATTAGCCGGCTTTTCTACCAGCCGAATAGAGCAATGGATGACAGGGAAAGTTATTATGATATTCCCTAGAAAATTGACAGTAATGTTATCTATCTATATATATACCCAATGTTTTCAAGGCGGTAAGGTGAGGCGTGGCGACTGACTACCGCCTTACGCTTAAGCGACTAAGGCGTGAGGCGAGGTGACGCCTTAACAGCTTAAGGAAAACTTAAAAAAGCAACTTAGAGCAGTAGATAATGAAGAAAACTGAAAAGGAAAAATAACAAAGAAAGGAGAAAGAGCCAAAAGTAACCTGGCCCAGCCCACCAGGCAGCCCATATATGCCCCAAACCTTCCTAGGTCATCTCTCGATCTCCCAATCCTCTCTCGAGCGCCGCCGCATTTCTCTCTCTCTCGTCCTCCTCTACCAAACAGCGCCCGCCCCTCTCTGTCTCTTGCTTCCCTCTCATCCAGATTTCTCCTCTAGATGGCCGTGGCCCACACAGGCGACAGCACGGCTCAGCGGCGAGCGGGCGGCTGCACAACGCAGCGACGGGCGGGCGGCAACTTCTCCGTCGGCGCAGGAGAACGCGTCGGCACGGGCGAGCTGTGGCTTCTTGTTCCCCTCCCGCTCTCCCGCTCTCCCGCTCACTGGTGTAGAATCTAAGGCGAGTCGTCTGCTGTGGCATCATGCGTGCAGCGCCTTGGCGCTTAGAGCATCTCCAAGAGATTAGCCAAATCGTTTTCTAAATGTAAATTTGGCTATTATGAAAGGAAAAGATGTCTCCAACAGACTCTGTAAATGACTCTCCAAATTTAGAAGATCTCCATTCCACCTCATTCGATCTCTATCTTTGGATAGCCTACCTCACGAGCCATCTAGATTCTTCATTTTACAGAGTCTGTTAGAGTAATCTAGTATTATCTATTTTACAGAGTAACTAAATCACTAAATTTGGCTAGTATGTTTATAGAGTCTCTTGGAGATGCTCTTAAGCGATGCCTAAGTGACGATTAAGTGACGCCTTGAAAACATTGTATATACCATACAGTCATTTTACTCTCTTGTGCATACCGACATTTTCTCTTGCAGCATGGCCTTTTGTAGTGCCCGTAGAGAAAGCTTTGTTAGTTCCATATATTCTTAAAGGTGCTAAGCTTGGAGTAGGGTACCAGCTAGTTCCTCCACAGGGCACCTAGGCCCTGTTAGACACAGCATTTGCTTAAGAATAAGCCCACCATGTGCAAACACATAGCTTGTGCTGATAGTCCCTCCATGTTTTCTATTTGTTTGACAGTGGTTTGAATGTAAAATACATGTATAATGTATTCCTGAGAGCAATTGAGCTAATAGATTGATTGATTGATAGATGGGGTATAGGGTACAATTATATAGGCAAGGAACACAAGGGTTTATGGAAATACCCAGTTATGGTGATCCTTGCCTAATCTGCCATCTACCTATCTTACCATCTATGTCTCCTCAGCCCATATGGCTGGCACTAGCCCTTTAGTGAAGATGTCTGCATACTGTGAAGAGGTGGGAACATGCCGAACGCAAAGATCTCCAATAGCAACTCGCTCCCGGACGAAGTGAAGATCAATCTCGATGTGCTTAGTTCGCTGATGCTGAACCGGATTGGAGGTCATGTAGACGACACTGTGTTGTCACAATACACCAGTGTAGCACGTCGGAGAGGGGAGTGCAGCTCATGGAGGACCTGGCCCAGCCAGGTGGCCTCTGCAACTCCATTGACCACCGTGCGATACTCGGCTTCAGTGCTTGATCTTGACACGGTGTTCTGTCGCTTGGAAGACCACGAGACAAGATTATCACCGAGAAACACTACATAACCCGAGGTGGATTTGCGAGTGTCGGGACAACTAGCCCAGTCAGCATCAGTGTAGACGTCAAGATCAGTCGAAGTAGACGGTCGCATCAGAAGACCAAGATGAAGAGTGCCTCGAACATAGGGAAGAATCCTCTTTAGAGCAGCAAGATGAGGCTCACGGGGGTCATGCATGTGAAGACAGACCTACTGGACAACATATGCGATGTCTGGGCGAGTGAAGGTCAAGTACTGGAGATCTCTTGCAAGGTTGCGAAAGTCTGTCGGATCCCCATCAGCTGCAGCAACCTTCGGATTGGTGTCAACTGGAGTAGAGATGACTTGCATTCAGTCATTCCTGCACGGTCCAAGATGTCGAGCATGTACTGTCGCTGCGAAAGGAAGAGACCATCACCACTGTGCTTGACATGCATGCCAAGAAAATGATGCATTTCCCCAAGGTCTTTCATGGCAAACTCATGCTGGAGGGCTGAGATGATCCGCCGAAGGAGACATGGTGAGGAAGCAGTGAGGACAATATCATCGATATAGAGCAACAGATAAGCTGTGTCCGACCCGCACCGGTAAATGAACAGTGAGGTGTCTGACTTGGCTTTAACAAACCCATAGAAAGCAAGTAGGTCTACCAAGCACGAGGCGCCTGCTTCAAACCATAGAGCGACTTCTTCAGGAGATAGACAAAGTCTGGATGAGTCAGATCCTAAAAGCCAAGCGGCTGCTTGTAGTATACTGTCTCGGACATGTTGCCATGAAGGAAGGCGTTCTTCACATCAAGCTGGTGGATCGGCCAGCTGCGAGAGAGAGCCAGGGACAACACTGTGCGAACAGTAGTAAGCTTCACCACAGGACTAAAAGTCTCATCAAAATCCACGCTAGGCCGTTGAGTGAAACCACAAAGAACCCAGCGTGCCTTGTACCGCTCAAGAGAACCATGAGACTGAAACTTGTGCATGAAAATCTACTTGCCAGAGACGACGTTGGCTCGCGGTGGGCAAGGCACCAGATCCCAAGTGTTGTTCTGGAGCAATGCGCGGTGTTCGTCCACCATAGCCGCTCGCCAGTTGGAGTTAGCAAGAGCGCTAGGGACATTCTTCGGCACAGGTGTCAGGGATGTGACATGATAGGCAGCAGGCATTCGAAATCCACTCTTCAAACGTGTGCCCATGGTGTGCTGATTGGTGAGCGGGGAACAGCCACAACACCCTTGGGCAGATGATCAGTCGGGGGCGCTGGTGGTGGAGGAGGTCAGCGCAAGTAAACAAACTGAAGCGCCGGACGAAGAGGTGGGAACCCAGGTGAGGGTCCATGGGGCGCCTGAGTAGACGGGGATGCCGAACCGACACGCAATGCCGGCGGGACATAGGCGCCTGTAGTCGAAGGTGTAGGGGAAGCAGTCCTAGTGGCCGCGTGTGGCGCAGTAGGAGGTCCCGGTGCTCGCAGCGCGGGCGGGATGTAGAGCGCGGGCACCGAAGGATCATCAGTAGATGTCGTGTCGGGCGTGGGTGCCCCTAGCACAGTCAACGGACCGGCAGGGGCACTGGCGCCGCTGGAGTCTGCGGGTGATGTTCTTGCAGGCAAAAACTTGTGCAACGACTCCAATTGGAGCGGGCACAACGTCAGTAATGTCATCAAGAAAGGCGAGGTCCGCTGGGGTAGAGGGACCATGCTTCTCAACGAACGGGAAGGCCGTTTCATCAAAGATGACGTGCCGCGAAATGATGACTTTGTTGGTGGAGAGGTCAAGGTAGCGGTATCCTTTGTGATGTTGGGAGTATCCGAGGAAGAAGCACAAGGCAGACCTAGGAGAGAGTTTATGAGTGGTGGTGGCAGACAAGTTGGGATAACATTTGCAACCAAAGACTCGGAGGTGATCATATGTTGGTGGAGTGCCGAACAACGTGAGGTGAGGCGTGGAAAACTTTAGAGTCTTGGTTGGCAGGATGTTAAGTAGAACCGTTGCCGTGGAGAGTGCCTCCGCCCAATAGGATGGAGGCATGGAGGCCTGAAAGAGGAGTGAGCGAGCAACATTATTGATAGAGTGAATAATGCGTTCGACTTTACCGTTCTGTGACGAGGTGTACGGGCAAGACATGCGAAGATGGATGCCGTGTGTGTAGGAAGAAGTGACGGGTGCTAGAGTTGTCAAACTCTTTCTCGTTGTCGCACTGAACGACTTTGATTCGGGCACCGAATTGAGTGGAGACGTGGGCGATGAAGTGAGCGAGAGTGCTGAAAGTGTCAGATTTAAGACGCAGAGGAAATGTCCACAAGTAATCAGTGCAATCATCGAGTATGACCAAATAATATTTATAACCAGAAATGTTGACAACCGGAGATGTCCATAGATCACAATGTATGAGATCAAACTTATTAGATGCACGGGAGGTGGACACATGAAAGGGGAGACGAACATGGCGTCCTAACTGACAAGCATGACATAACTTTGAACAATCTAAAATTTGACATGAGACACTAGACGCAAGCTTGGACAACGCCTCATGACCGGTGTGGCCAAGACGTCGATGCCACAGTGGAGATGAAGCTCGAGCGACAAGGGAGTGTGCTGGTGGTAGGCGAAGTGGATATAACGGCCCGGAGCTATCACATCTGACGTTCTCTTTCCGAGAGGGAAGAACCTTCACAGAACAACCAGCGGGGTCAAATTCCACAGAACAATTATTGTTGATGGTAATTTGATGGACAGAGATGAGATTCTTAATAAGTTGTGGAGACACAAGAACATTATTAAGACGCAAATTAGGAGATAACTCTGTCGAGCCGGTGGCTGTAACGGGAAGTGTGGAACCATTACCGACAATAATAGATGAAGGAAGAGGATACCGCGGGAAGGAAGGATGGAAAGAGAGGAGTGTGATGTCATGTGTGAGGTAGCACCTGAGTCGAAGAACCACTCTTGGATGCTGGAGTATTTAGCGTCATTGTGCTGAAGCTTGAGGCGAGGGCCGCCGGATCCCAAGAACGGAGCCCAGCGACAGGGTTGTAGTAACCCGGAGCAACCCACTGTCCTGGGCCATCGGCAGCGACTGCGGGCTGCTGGAGGGCCTGCTGCTAGGCGGCGAAGAGCGTCTGCTGCTGCGCTTGCTGCTGTGCCTGCTGCTGCGCTTGCTGGGGAAGTACCGGGATGGGAGCCAGGGGAGGTCGAGGGCCTCCTGGCCACATCTGAATAGACCCCATCCAGGGGTTGTAGTAGCTGGGCCAGGGGCGACCACCGCCGGTGGCAGATTGCCTGGCCTGGGGCTGGTTCTGCTGCTGTGCGCCAGAGGCAGTGCGCTGAGTGTTCCCGCCTCCAGAACCGCCTTTGCCACTGCCGTTTTTCTTGTTCCGGCGATTTGCGTTGGAGTACTTGTGGTTGCCGCCGCCCTCGGGCGTCGTCGAGGGAGCGCTGGGGGCGTCAGCAGCTGTAGAGGCAGTGAGCGCAGTAGCCGGAGATTTCTTCTTATTCGCCAATGTCAGTTCCTCGAGGATGAGGTCGTCATGGGCCTCCAGGAAGGTGGGGAAGGGCCGGGTGCGCCGGAGGAGTGCCCCGACATGGCTGAACCGCTCGTTGAGGCCGTGGATGAGGTTGAGGACGAAGGTGCGGTTGGTGATCACCTCGCCAAGGGCCGTGAGGTCGTCAGCCATCTTCTTCAGCTTGCGGCAGTAGTCGGTGACGGAGAGGTCGCCCTGGACGAAGTTGCGAAAGCGGGTCTCCAGGTGGATGAAGCGAGCCTCGCGGTTCCCGAGGAACTAGGATTCAACAGCGAGCCAGGCGTCTTGCGCTGTAGAGCCCTGGGCGGAGATGATCTCGACCAGGTTGTCGGTGAGGGTGGCGACAATCCAGGACTTGACGACGCAGTCCATCCGCGCCCAATCCGCAAAGATGGTGTCGGGTGGGGTCTGAGGAACGTGGTCCTGGAGGGAGAACTTGCCGAGGACTAGAAGGAACTGATCACGCCACCGATTGAAGTTTCCGGAGTCGACGTCGAGAACGATGGTGACGTGGTTCCGGATGTTGTTGACGGCGATGGCCTGCGCGTGCAGGTGGAGCAGCGCCGAGGCCTCCTGGAGCAGCATGGCGGAGTGGAGGTCGCTGGGAGGCGTGCTGGAGGAGTCCCCGTCAAGGGCAGAGGCGTTTGCATCCGCGCGAGCCTTGGCCGCGCGCAAGGGCGTCGCGTGCGCGCTGTTCCACGGCCGCGCGGTCGTTTTCCGCGGACGCGGCTTCCTGTTCGGCGACGCGGGCGAGCGCGTCTTCGTGCGTGGCCTTGCGCTGAGCTACAGCAGCGTCCGCGCTGGCCTTCTCCTTGGCCAGGCGCTGGGCCAGCTGCTCGGATTGGGCCGACGTGAGGCCGGCGGCGGCAGAGGTGGCCCCGTCCATCAAGTTGGGGGAGTTGGTGCCGGTTCCTGGCATCCTACCAGGAGGGAAGGGGCTGCCGCAGAGGGAGGAGCCGGCTGGGAGAGGTGCGCGGCAAGGGAGGCCAGCGCGTGGGTTAGGGCTGCGGAAGAAGGCCTAACCTAGGCTGATACCATGAGAGCAATTGAGCTAATAGATTGATTGATTGATAGATGGGGTACAGGGTACAATGATATAGGCAAGGAACACAAGGGTTTATGGAAATACCCAATTATGGTGATCCTTGCCTAATCTGCCATCTAAATATCTTACCATCTATGTCTCCTCAGCCCATACGGCTGGCACTAGGCCCAATAGTGCGTACATATTCTAACAATTCCCTCCATCCCAAATTATAAGTCATTCCAACAATCTTGGAGAATCAATGCATCTCATGTTTGACCAAAATTATAGAGAATTATAAAGATTTATGACATTAAATAGGTATACTCTGAAAATATAATTGATGAAGAATCTAATGATATTTATTTGCCATCCTAAATATTTTTATATTATCATATAAGTTTGGTCAAACTTTAGATGCTTTGACTCTCCAAAATGCTTCGAATGACTTATAATTTGGGATGGAGGGAGTAGTACTCATCTTGACTCTTTAGTCTTTATGTAGCTATGATTTTTATTCTGTATAAAGTTACTTTCTTGAATTGATTCTTCATTCTGACTAAACATAGTTTGTTTCAGAAATATTAAAATAACTGATCTGCATGATCAGCTTTATTCTGTTTATACTTGCTTTAATTATCTCGAATTGACTAGCCGCTGTTGTGCAGGTTTCATGGCTGAAGCAACATTCTGCACCCACAAGTGGTGTTTGCATTTCACCATCCAGCGATAAGGTTTTGTGGTCGTAAATGCAGCTGGCATTATGTCTGAATGAACAATGTCTTCCCACACTTGAGGTTTATATTTTGTTTTTGCAGACAATTGCTACAGTGGGCCTTGACAAGAAGTTATACACATTAGATTCAGGGTCAAGACGGCCAACACAAACTATTCCTCATGAGTCTCCATTCTCCTCATTGGCATATAACGATGATGGTACTATATTAGCAGCGGGCACAAATAGTGGACGTGTGGTGTTCTACGATGTTCGAGGAAAACCAAAGCCATTGACCATCCTTCGTGCATATAATTCCTCTGAGGTGAAACCACAATCATCTTTTCTCTTTGGTCTGCACATTGTTGTCGACTCGCAGAAAATTCTGTTTCCAATTGTACTTTGTACATTGATTTTTGCACATCATGGTATAGCAGTTCAACTTGAGAAAGCATATCGATCAATACTAATATTTTGTATTAATCCGGTACATCTGTTTGCTGGTGTAGTTCAAGTATGATTGTTCTTTGCTTTGAATAACTGGCACAAGTGTTTTCTTTTTTGTTGTGATGTGGAGGTCTTTAGGTCTTTAGGGGCCGTTTGGCATCTCTCCATGTAGCAGATTCTCAGGGTGAATCACTCCTCTGAAATGAACTAAGGCTCTGCTTGTTTCCCAGGGTCTAACTTCAGTACTATGACATCGTATATTTGACACTAATTTGGAGTATTAAATATAGACTATTTACAAAACCCATTACACAAATTGAGTCTAATTTGCGAGATGAATCTATTAAGTTTAATTAGTCCATGATTTGACAATGTGGTACTACAGTAAACATTTGCCAATGATGGATTAATTAGGCTTAATAGTTTCATCTCGCTAATTAGTCTACTCCTGTGTAATTAGTTTTATAATTAGCTAATGTTTAGTCCTCCTAGTTACCATCCAAATGTTCGATGTGACAAGGTCTAAACTTTAGCCCCTGGATCCAAACACCACCTAAGAGGCTGAGAGCTAAAAAAAAGTAGCTTCACCTGATTCTGTGAAGTGATTCTCCATGCTGATTTTGAGAGTTTAGGCTATCTTTTTTTTTTTCTCGAACAATGTTAAGTACTCTTTCTCGAAACAAAATAACATTGTATTTAGTTGAGAGAACTATCTGGCAATGAAATACATTCCTATGTATTATTGTTGAATCATTGTCATGCAACCTGATAATTAAAAGGTATCGTATTTAAATTAATATTAAAATGAACTGATGGTTTTACATAAAGACTGCTTCACGGAATCTCTTTAATTTATTTTTAACACTCCTGAAATTACAATTTCAGGCTGTGACAGGTTTATGCTGGCAACGGTCGAAGCCTGTTGTTGTTAATGAGAACAGTTCTTCTGAAGTTGCTCTTCTTGGGGGATCTAGTGAAGAGTCTGTTCTTATGCCTGATCCCTTGCCTTCAGCAACACCTACAAGTCTTGGTTCTGGAGTGGCCACTACAAGTCTTCGCTCTTCTTTGACAGCAAACACGAGTGGCTATCTATCGACCTCAAATTCTTCTACTGTGGAGGAAACTCCATATAGAACTCGTCCGTTGTCTGGTGGACCATTATCAAAGCTACAGGCTCCTCGTAGTAACTATAATCTGAAGGATGATATGGATGTATTTTCTCCACTTGTTGATGTCCAGCCTTTCACACCATCTAGTGGCAACTGGTGGGATGAGCATGGAAGTGATGATACAAAAAAAGATGATAAACCAGGAGAAAAGAAATTTTCGGCAACCAGGAAGTATTCGTATATGGAAGGCAATGATGAGCCACATCCGATTGCAGATTGGCGGTCTACTGCAAATTCAAGACAGGTTCTTCATGAAAAATTTATATGCTTATGTTTGAGGGGGCACATGTCTCATCATGAAAGGATAAACCATCTAGTTTTTTTTTTTCCTGATGTTATACATGTCTGCATTGTACAGGATAGCATCTCATCTGTGACTACTACATCCATGCCATCATGGAAGAGTGAACTGTATGTATCTTCACCAGAGACAACAACTGGAAATGCATTACCAGACAGGCTAACTCAACATCAACAGATGTCGCGCTTTGGGTCTTCAGCCTTTCCAACTGGTGGCTTGGTATTTACAGCATTACAAGATTCAGCTTCAGCACCCAGTCACTCACTGAAGGGTTCTCTTACAAGTAACATTTTAATGAATCTACAAAACAAGGGCATCTTGAGCAATGCACACTCTTCCCTGGATGCATCCTCTCCTAATCTTCAAAGTTCACTTCCCTCATCATATGTTTCAAAAACTATGCCATCCTTGATTCCCGATCAACCAGGAGCAGCACAATCCACTTCTATGTGGAGACCCACAACATATACTGATAGAATGAGCTCATCATCTGTTTTTAGTGATGGATTAGCTTCAGCATTTGGCTCACCAAAATCAAAGAAGACGGGAGCAGAAACAAAAGATGAGTTGCTCAGTAGCATTTTGTCAAGACAAGAAGCAGCAGCTGCCTCTTCATCTGCAATCCCTCTAGCAAGCAATGTAAGAAGTTCTTGTTTACTAGTGCAACTAGTATGACTAAAATGTTAACAGCATGATTTGCTGAACTGTTATATTCTATTTATTAGGGGGTAGTGTCACCACAACTGGCGAACACAAGTTCATCTGATCAACATGGCGCTTCTCTCCTTTTCACTTCAGTATGTGCAGCGTATGCTTGAAGAATCTCTTGGGTCTGTCCAGAAGTCCATCCATGAGGATGTGAGAAATCTCCACATTGAACTTTTAAGACAGTTTCACATGCAGGAGGTAAAATTTCTAGGTCAATATGGTGGGGTTGATTTGTGCTTCAAGTTTTGACTCATAAAATTAAATTTGATTTTAAGCTGACTTCGTTTTGTTCTCAATGGCACACCTATATAACCTGCTCCAATGCCATGCAAGATCTTCATAAGTTCTGTATGGTGGGCTCACCTAGAGCAGATTTGTGGACAGAAGCATTATAGGTTGCATTTGGTTGCCTGCATTAGTTTGTGCAGTTAACCTGTGTCCCATAGAGTCCTATGCAGGCTTGCACAGTGCTCAAAGGAGGCTAAATGCTGCATTAGTTAGTTTGCTAGATTTTGTCGTATTAGGCAATACAGGCTTGTACAAGTTGATGAGGCCCACAAAAATGGAATCTTCACATCACCCACTTCTACTAGAACATGGAGGTGATCACGTGCAACAAAATATAAGCAGCCAAACACAATCTTACTAAACAGAGCTTGCATCTGCAGAACAACCAAACACCAACATATTGCATATGTTTATGCTGCCTTGTGTTGTGTTTCATAAGGCCTACCTAGTACTCCCTCCGTCTACGAAAGAATGAATTTCTGGGTTTGTCCTAAGTCAAACTTTTTAAACTTTGACCAAATTTCTAGAATAAAGTATGGAAAGTTATGATATCAAACTAGTATCATTAGATTTATCTAAGAATATATTTTTATATGGTGCTCATTTTAAGTCATAGATGTTGTTACATTTTTCTATAAAGTTAGTCAAAGTTAAAAAAGTTTGACTGGCACGGATTCTAGGAATTGATTCTTTCGTGGACGGAGGGAGTATATGATAAGGCTAGTGCAAGCAATAGTAAAGCTGCACTGTTTTTTTCTTCATACAGAATAATTTAAAGCAGTGGACATTGTGATAACTGCCCCCTGATTTTATTTTTTCTCTACTACTAGTACTTTCCTTTGCCATGCTAACTGCATCCTTCTGAAATGATGTATTAGTTGCATGAAATATCCAGTTTCTTGCGCCTGCATGTCCTTCCACTACAATGGCTGCAGTGTAGTGGCTAACCACTTACCTATGATGATTGAGGCAGGCTGTTAGCTTTATGAGTTTAGAATCTCCCTGATGAGGCATAGGTTTATTAGCCTGTGTTAATAATGTCATTTGTTCTGAACTCAAGATATATCTGCATAATTCACATTGGGAATTCAAAAAACAGGAGAGATTTAAACCAGAACATTAGGGCTCAGATAAACACATTTATTACAGTTAATTAACTTCCATTGTTTGAATTCAAGGCCTTTTAAATCTTCAAAGTTTGAACAAAGGATTTTCAAGTTCAGGAAGGTTACATGATATCAAATCTTGTAGATACTATTTTAGTCGTTTATAAAATGTATAACGATACAGTTATGAACTTGCTGCTGCGAAACACAATTACCTATACCATTTCGCTACTAATTTTTCTCAATTATTATTTTGGAAACACATAGTTTGTGGTTTCTGTTAAATATTCACACTAATTTTGAAGCCATTTCACAGCCACACATTGTTGCTCTGTAGTTTGTTCTGTTGTAGAAAACACCTGATTACCTGGACCAGTAGTTTTACAATGATCATGGTGTGCCTGTTTTCTCGCCCCATTGAAGTGAGAAAAGTTTGCGCAGAGACTCTGCAAAATAGTTTGGTGGTTCTGTTCAAAAGTATGATCTCTTGCAGCTATCGAACACAAAATCTATCTGATGACCCGTCGTGCTCTAGTTGTATTGTGCGACGTATTGTGCGACACCCGTTAGTCTTCCTCTCCCTCTCCTCTCTTCTCCGTCTCCAATTGTCTTAGAAAGGGGTCGAGGGAGGCAGGCAGGCCCAGTGATGGGGACAGGAGATAAGGCGATGAGGCTGGTGGCAATGACACACCGCTAGAGCGGGTGGAGGCGGTGGCCGGGCAGGGTTGGGGCAGGGGCGACTATGGCCATGGCGGCGGTGGGGGGAGGGGAAGATGGAGGGTGCCACGGGTGCGGTGGTCGGCGTCGATTGGGAAAGCAATGATGTTGTGCGATCGTTAATAGCACAACCTGTCGCGCGTTATCGGCGTCCATAGTAGATTTTCTCACTGTGTGCAACGTTTTGTCAGAGGTGTTTTTTATGTTGGAAATGTACTACTTCCTCCATCCCAAATTATAAGATGTTTGATTTTTTTAACTCCAAGTTTGACCACTCGTCTTGTTAAAAAATTGTGCAAAATATCACTTTGTTTGTCTTGGTCTACTTAATTAATAAAAGTTCTTTTAGAATGACTTAAATTTGACTATGTTTGCACAAACTTTTTGAATAAGACGAGTGGTCAAACTTTTGGTTAGAAAGTCAAATGTCTTATAATTTGGGATGAAGTACAAATTTATTGAAAATTTATCTTGTTTTATTGCTGAGTATATGATGAAAACAATGATCAAGCGTTTTTTTGTAACTGGCATGAGTGTAATTAAAGTGTTTTTTCATCATGATTCTATAGTTGGCATTTAATTTATTTTTCTATACAATATTGAAACTCAATAGTGATTTTTTATGTAAGGAGCTCCTTTTGTTTCTACACCTATGAAAAAACTATGAAATCATATACAATAGACTAGTTGAGCCTTTCCTTACCCATCTCTATCTGATCTGTTTTTAAGTTAACACTAGGAATATTTACCAATGAAATAAACTACTGCTCTTATTTTTTATTTGTTTTGAAAGAGGAAGGCAGCTTGCTATATTCTGTCTTGCATTCCTTAGGCACAATCATAAATTTTCGACCCTAGATGAGACTGCAGATTTGTCACTGTTAGTTCGATCCCTTGTCTGAAGTCCTGAACCTATGATTTCGAAATGCTTGTTCGCTCTGTGTGCTCAATTTTTTTGTTTACCCTTGGTTTTAATACATTCCTTTTTGACATAATGAACCTTTCTGTGTGAAACAGATGGAAATGTCAGGCGTGTTGAACTTGGTCATGGAAAAGGTGGAAGGCCTGACAAAAGAAGTGCAGCAATTAAGAAGGGAAAACCAACAGCTCCGGCAGCAGCTTCTCTAATATGTGCCTTTGGGGTGCTCTGTTTGGCATTTTTATGCTTTGTGCAAGAGTGCAATTTGCTCCGGAGTCCTAGGTAGGCCCGGCATTGGTGTATTATCATATTGGTTGACATATGGGAAGCTCGTGTTTGACACGGTTGTACATAGAATCCTCTTAGTTTAGAAGCATATTGATTGAATTATTGTTTTATCTGTTTGTCGTGTTGTGTTGGACTGGTTCCATGTATCTTGGTGGACCTTGGGCGGCCTGGTTTTGGATGGCATGTGATAGCTCAACAGAGGTTTTCAATGTAGCTTTTGTTAATAGGATTCGTTGCTCGTCCTTAACAATGTCATATGATATTTTGCTTGTTATAGAAGATGTGGGTAGCTTATTACTCTTTGTCCGGTTTATAAGGCGTCTTCTGATAATGGCAAGGTTTCTTAAAGTACACTTGACTATTCATTCAAAATTTGTTACTGGATACTAAAAATAGTAAGATTTGTTGAAGGGCACTTTACTTTTTATTAAATTTGCTGGTGGACACCGTGTCTAATAAATTAATTTGAAAAAATCATTATAAAATCATATATGCTCTACATGAGGAGAATTATACAATAAAATATTGTTTTACACAAATGATTTTTTTTCAAAATTTTTAGTATCCTACAAATATATGAATAAATTATATAGTAAACTATATCAAATAATCAATTAGAGCAAACTAAGAGTATAGCAAACTAAGAGCATAGCAAACTAATTAGAACGATGTCTGAATAATGAGATAGATACAGATATTACCGATCTCCTAGACGGTTACTCTGGAATCCCAAAACACTGCGCTAGGCTAATGCTTTGTAGCTCTAATCTAGAAACTTGGCATTCTCTTGACTTGATAACTTGATCTTGATCTCAACTCATCTGGAGGTAGAATTTGAAGTATGAGGCTCAAGAGAAAAAATCAGATACTCCAAGAGGGTTAGGGTCTAGTTATATAGTCCTGTGGGATGGACGTCATCCGTTGGATCAAACCGACTTAAACCAAGGGTGTAGATCAAAACCTGAAGAATCATGGCCCTATTGGTTTCGGTGATTAACGACAAATGGAGATTATTATGGCTAATGTGTGTTTTGCAGAGGCTATGCGTAGCTTAGCCATAGTGATCAATGTGAATGGGCATCAATGGTTATCACTTAGCCCCCAAGATGGATATCGTTTCGGATTTCAAAGACAAGATGATGAAGACCCTAGAGTGATAGGTCTAAGTGTCATAAGGAGATGAAGGGCACTTACTATAGATAGAGCTTTATTTGATCTTTGACCGTACTATCAAGAGGGGTTGAGACTAATAGCTTGACCTAGGAGAGCTTCATGACTTAGGTGTGGTGCACACTTGACTACCTTAGCCCTATGGTGACCGTAAGATAGCCTAGAACAACTCCCATGTTCATTGCGACGAAAACCGGAGTTGAGAGAACTGTTTTCTGGGCGACGGACGCTGAAGTCCGAGGCGATGGATGCTATCCGTCGCATCAGTCAGAGGCGTCGAACGCTAGGGTAAGCATACTGAGTGTTCGTCGGCCTACCAGAGAGTTCCAGAGAAAGCTCGAGAGCAACGGAGGCTGTCCGTCGGGTTGGCGTCGGATGCTGGGGAGCGTCCGTCGGCCTTCTAGAGAGGGTTGTTTTCAGCCAGTTGTGTCGGACGCTGAAGGGCAGCGTCCGTCGCTCAACGGCGGAGCGTCCGTCGTCTGTTTGAATGAACAGCAACTAGCCGTTGGGGCGGGCGACGGCGCATCCGTCGCCTAGGCGATGGAGCATCCGACGCCAACTTAAAAGTTGTTTCTTATCATCGCGTAGGCTAGTTGTGTGTGGGGGTATTTATACCCCATCCCTTGCCTTCTCCACCTGCCTTTGCTCATTTGGATTGCTGAGAACCTGTGTGACGTGTGAGAAGAGAGCAAGAGCCCTAGTGAGAGAGTGCTTTGCGAATCCATCCATCAATCTTCTCTCCCTAGTTTATCCAAGAGTTCAAGTGTGCATCCACTCTAGTTGTGAGGCTTGAGTGAGTCAAGTGAAGATCAAGGCTTGTTACTCTTGGTGATCGACATCACCTAGATGGTCCGGTGGTGCTCGGAGTAAGGTGATCACCGGGAGGATTGTCGGCGGCCCTTCTCCATCAACTTGTGCATCGGTTGTGGGCGGTTCATCGAGCCAGAGTGGCGAAGAACCAGCCCGTAAAGAGCACTCATCCCTTGCGTGGGATTGAGGAGGAGCAATACCTTGCGAGGTGCTCCAACGAGGACTAGGAGGGAGTGTCGACTCATCGATAGCTTAGCAAAACGTCATCGTGTCAAGCTTTCTATCCCTAGCCCTTTCATACCGCTTTACATTCCGCACTTGTTCTTAAATTCCTACTAGAATTGTGTAGGGTGTTCTTACTTTCCTTGCCTTGCTACCGCTTTGTTAGTCTAAGGCACACAAACGCTAGGCACAGGGTGATTGACATTTGTTTAGGATTTCATATTTGCTTTAGAAATTTGAAATAAGCCCAATTCACCCCCCTCTTGGGCATCTTGATCCTTTTAATTGGTATCAAAGCCTTGTTGCTCTAAATTAGGTTTCACCGCCTAGAGCAAGATGTCCCATGGGGATGGTCCACCACCTATGTTCGATGGTGAGGATTTTCCTTATTGGAAAGTCCGAATGGAAGCCTATCTAGAGGCCCTGGACATTGGAGTTCTCAAAGCTGCGAGTAAGGGAGGATCCTATTTCACGGAGGACCCCTACTTTGAGAAGCATAATGCCAAGGCGAAGAATATCCTCTTTCGCAGCATATGCAAGGATGTCTTCAACCGGGTGCGTAATGCGAAAGACGCATTCTAGTTGTGGACCACTATTTGTGCGCTTCATGAAGGCACAAAGAGTGAGCGTGAGGAACGCTATCACTTGGTCATGGCAAAGCTCAATTCTTTTACTATGCTTGATAATGAAAATGCAAATGAGATGTATTCACGTCTTAACATTCTTGTAGAGGAATTGAATGGACTTGGGCTCAACCAAATGGAACTGGCCGATGTGGTGCGCAAGATTCTTTGTGTTTTGCCAATTGACAAGTATGGCCACATCGTCACGGTCCTTCACCAAGGAGATCTCTCTCTATCTACACCAACACAAGTGTCGGGCAAGATCAATGCTCATGAGATATATATGAAGAACAATGATGGCTCTTCATCCTCCTCCAAGAAGAAAGACAAAGAGAAAGAGGAGAAGAAGGACTTGGCCCTCAAGGCATCCACCAAGGAGAAATGCAAGATCCATTTGGTGGTTGAGGACTCAGGTGATGATGAAGATGAAGACAACATCGCTCTCATGGTGAAGAAGACAACCAAGATGTTAAAGAGGCTAAACAAGAATGAAGTCAAGTTTGACTCAAAGAAGAAGAAATTCTTCACAAGCTCTTCAAGGAATCCTATCTCCCAAATGAAGTGCTACAATTGTGGGATTCTTGGTCATCTAGCTCATACATGCACCGAAGAGAAGAAAGACAAGTTCAAGAACAAGAAGTTCAAGAACTACAAGAACAAGAAGGGTGCACAAGATGATTCAAGTGATGATGACAAGAAGCAAGACAAGTCTTACAAGAAGAAGAAGAACTTCGACTTCCACAAGAAGAAGAAGGATGGCAAGGCTTACATTGTTGGAGATTGGCTCACCGACATTGAAGATTCAAGTGAGCCCTCCGATAGCGAAAGTGAAGATGAGAAGGTGGCCGCATTGGTGATTGGTTCTTCTATTCCACCGACACCTCCTCCATCATCACTGGGCTCATCCTCTACACACCTATGCCTCATGGCCAAAGGTGACAAGAAGGTACAAAAAGAGGAGGATGATGATAGTGACTCAAGTGGTAGTGATAGTGATGAAGAAGCACCTTCCTATGATGAGCTAATTAAAATTTGCAACAAATACTCCGACATCATAAGGAAGTACAAAGCTAAAAATGTCAAACTACTTGAGATCCAAGGAAACTTTCATGCTAAGCTTGATGTCTTGTCTAGTGCTAATGATGTTTTGAAGCTTGAGAATAACACTCTCACATCTAGCACTAGGAAGCTCAAAGCCTCACTCAAGCAAGCTAATGAGAAACATGATAAGCTTGAGAGGTCATCACAAGAGCTCCACACAAGGTATAACTTGCTAAAAGATGAATACAACCAAGTGAGAAATGAACATGGCACACTTGTGGTAGCTAATGAATTGCTTACACATGATCTTGCTACACATGTTGCTATTAACCCGGTTGTTAAGTGTGATATAGCTACTTCTTGTGAGGACTTGCTTGATGAAGTTGCTAGTGAGCAAATGCTAAGTGCAAGGGCAAGAAGGTAGTTGAAGCCGACAAGTATGATGATTATGTGAAGATGAGGGAAGAGAACTCAAAGCTCAAGGAAGAGCTAATCAACCTTAAGGCAAACAAGCCCTTCACCATCAAGTCGGCCATGGAAGATGACAAGGATGCTATCATCTTGATCAACACACTTAGAGAAAAAAATGCGAAGCTCAAAAATGATAAGATCAAGCTTGCAAGTGGAATAGAGAAATTCACCAAGGGCCACTGTAACACCTCTGGTGTTTAAACATTAAAATATGCTATGTCATCATATGCATTAAGCATCTTTCATGTGATTTGAGAGCCTTGTTGTGCATTGAACTAAAACAAGTTTATTTGTATGTGCTTTAGCTAGTTTGTGATTGATTGTGATGTATTCCAAATGTTGGGTTTAAAATAAAAATCCAGAAACCCTAATTAGTGGGGAATAAATAGTATCTCAAATATGAAATTCAAAAACTATAAAGAATTGACATATGAGTGTTAAAGAAAAGTTGTATAGTTTAATAAATATAACAAAAGTTATGTTGGAAGATTTTGAAGTTTTATTAAAAAATACAGAGTTATGATAAAGGGGGTAATTCAATTCAAACTTGAATTCAAATTCCAAATATGTATTTTGAAAACTAAGCCGAATATGAAAATGTGGGTATTGACGAAGTTGTAGATTATGAAATTTGAAACAACTTTCATGTTGGCACTTTTTCCTCTGGAAGAGGGTCTAATTTGCAAAATAAAACCAGTGGCAGTTCTGTGAATAAGGTGAACAGTGCCACGAGGGCAACTGTCGTGCACCCATGGCGTTCGACGCCTAGAAGCTCGGCGTCGCCGACCTTTGCCGTCCTTCTTCGACCTTCTCGGCGCCTAGAGTTGCTTCTACGACCTTCGCGGCGACGCTGCGATCCTTATGCATCCATCATTGGCATCTATAAGAACCCTAGCACCGAGAACGGGTCGATCCTTTATTCTCTATTTCCGCCACCGCGTGCACACCTCCACTCCGACGAGCTCGTTTGTCTAACCTATCCTCTGCCACCATCAACCAAGCACTCCGTTGTGTTCGCCTTGGATCCCTCTACCTCCAGCACTACTTGGTTGTAGCCGGAGTTCTTTGATTCGCTTGGCATCAGATCGTCTTCCTCATCTCCGGTGGATTGCCGTCGCGATCGGTTCGTGGTGTTCTTGGCCACACAAGGGCTCATTCTTTAATTAAACTTGTGTTTATTACTCCTTGAACCTCATTGATCATGCTGCGTCTCTTGATTTCACCTTTGGCAGTCTTGATCACTGGGAACACGTCCTCGTCGTAAAAATCGTCTCCGCCGATCTGCCGCACCGTCGAACTCACCATTGTAGTGCACCTAGATCCTTGTTAGCGTGCACATCAGTTTCAGGGTGAGCATGTAGTCGTTTTGTGCAAATTGGTTTACTTTATTCTGCTTTGATTTGAGCTACCCGCGTTAGCTCCGACGTGGTCGCCATCGCTGCCATGGCTGCGCTCGTCGAGCCATCGTTGCTGTTGATCCGTGACTTGGTTTAGTGGCTTGAACGACTCATGTTAGTATGCTGAATCGATTGCTGAGCTTAATTTGGGCAGCGGATAGCTGATGTGTCCGGCGTAGTTCCGGCAGGGCACAACCATCCGCCATTGCCGACGGTATAGTGCTTAGAGCTGATTTGTGCATGGGCGGATATGTGCAGTAGATGCGGATTGCCTTGCTGAGCATGTGGGTGTGTTCGGTTGGCCGTAAGACTCATCGACGGCGACGCTCCGCCGCAGTCTTATGTCGCCGGCGCCGCTGTCCTGCTCTGGGTCGCTGACACACGGGTCCCAGCGGTCAGTGGCTCAATGGGTTTAATTTTCTATTTTTCTGAATATGAATAGTAGTGTGTTTTGTTATTTTTGTATCTATTTTTATATATATCCATAAATCATGAAATTAATTTTGTATACTCTCTGATATGTGTAGTATTTAATAAAAATATAATATGCTACTGTTCATTACATTTTTTATTCTATAAAAATGTCTAATTAGAAAAGTCATTTACAATGATTTTTCATGCTCAGTGTATAATTCAAAAAATCATGAAAATAATTATACAACATATATGTAACTATACCTTGCTGTACAAAAAATTTGAGGTACATTGGACAAACTTTTGAAACTTGATTATTTAGTTAATTAATAAATAATTAATAAAATCATTAGAAATCCTAATCACTATAGGATTTGGGTGACTTTGAATTGTTTTATTAAGCATGTGTCATTGTTGAGTGACAAACAAAGATATGAACATATCATTTGATGTGAGGTTGAGTGTTAGTTCTTTTGGACATAATTATTAAATTAATGATTTAATTTAATATGAATTGGTTAATTACTTAATGAACTAATTTTTATTTTCTTAGTGAAGGTAAGTTGTACTCAAGATTATTAATATTGATTTGTCATCACTTAGCCTTGTGTTTTGTGTTTGTTAAAGCATCATGTTTACATTTAAGCATCATCTAAACATATCATTATCGTGTAGATAATCCTATTGTTGGTGGAGAGGTCCATCATATAATTGGTTTGGATAATCAACATTACGAAATTGGTTTTGATATCTGTGGTACTGAACCAGAGACTGTTTATCCTACAAACCAAGACAAACTCCAGTGCATTTAAACCCTACCTTGTATTTCAAAGTTTTCTTTAAATACACTTATGGTTAATTATTGCATGGTTACTATTCTATCAAATTCCTACTTGATGCATAGCCTTATCCTTGAAGTATTTAATTCCTTACCTTGATACCTGTTTTAAATACGCAAGTTACTATCGCTGCTTAGTATGCTTAGAACAAACAATTAGTAGATGATTTCCGGTCATCTACACATAACGTATTGCTGCGGCAAATGGTTATGCACTTTTGAGAAAGAAATGTTTTGATGGAAGTAATAATCGGGACCGGGCGGACACGGTGTTTGGGAGCCATCAATAGCAACTGATGAACGGGTTCTTTCCGCCTGTGTCATTAGGGACCGTCCGTTGATCTTGATATTGAACAAGAATTTGGAGTACCGATCATATACTTCGGGAAGCTGGACTCTAGCTATTCCAGTCTTAAGAACGGTTAATCCGCACTGGGAGTGGTGAGATGACGAGAGTAGTGTGTACCCTCCTTGTTCGTGGAGCCGGGTGGAGGTGTACTGTGCTCTCGGGTGGCGGAACCCCGGTCTTGGCTGGAGGATCTAGGGAAAGGTAGTTATATGTGTGCTTTAGTGCTGCATATAGCGTGTGGTTGGGAAGCCCCAACTGGGTTTAATCGATTTGAATCGTCGTGCTCCTCGGTTATGGAGTCTCGACTCTTTCTTTTTCAACGTAGTTAATGAAACTTAAACTAGATACATGATGATTCCTTTTTGGGAGATGGTTGTTGCCTCGTTATCGATCAAAACATTCAGATCGGTACTTGAGTAACTTTTATAAGAACTAAATCAATTTCAATTGTTTTATAAATGCTCATTTATGCAAAATACTTGATGCATGCAAAACCCCACCTTGAATCCTATGACTTGCATACTGTTATATATTCACCATAATTTATTTGTCGGGTAAGACTTGTTGAGTACTCCCGTACTCAGGGTTTGTTAACCCTTGTTGCAGATGCTGTTGAACCCTCGGTCTATGTAGCGCCGTGCTGCATGACCGTAGTTAGCATTGAGGATGATGAGGATTAAACTTAGTTGCTTGAGTCTTAGGCAGAGTACTTCGTTTGTTTGTGAGATAAAATCTTTATCACTAGCTTGATGTAATATATTCGTATGACACTTAAGTTATGTTTTCAAAACTTATGGTTTGTAATATGACTTATAAATTCCGCTGCTTTAATGTAAATTAAATTATTGTATTA
Source organism: Microstegium vimineum (assembly GCA_022036555.1). NCBI lineage: Eukaryota > Viridiplantae > Streptophyta > Magnoliopsida > Poales > Poaceae > Microstegium > Microstegium vimineum. The sequence continues at coordinate 31,872,281 of CM039119.1, read as the reverse complement.
CTTTTGCAATGTCTGTAATGAGATGATCCTGCTCGAAAAAGGGGTGAATGACTCAGTTTAATCTGAGGACACCCGACAGATCTTGTATGACTTGGATCATTTATTAGGATTAAAATTGGATGGATGATAATCCTGGCAAGTGGGTCTTGTTCTTAGGAGGTTCTGTCACAGTTGGTATCAGAGCATCCTCATTATAAGTCTTGCAATTGTAAGTTTTCAAAACATTTTGGAACTTAAATTAAAACTTGATTTGAGTCCAAAAACTTCGTTAACTTATCTTTCTCTATTTAGTAGGAAGGTTAGTACTTAGGAATATCAAGCTTATAGTGATGAAATATGGTATAAATATAATAGCCCTAGAGAGATATATTATATATACTAGTATGTAATGGTAAATATGTTATTTACTAGGAACGTATCATGCATCATATTATTCATACATGGGATGGGTTAGAAATTTAAAATTCTTATTAAAACTTAAATCTATCCTATACTTACTTGCCTCCTTAAAATGTTTTCTATAGGATGGCCAGAACTAAGTTGACTCCCCGTAAGCGCACCGGTCCCCGTGGTATTTCCCGATACCAGTTAGCACCCCATGGTGATGGTGCCGAGAGCAGTCAGAAGAAGCTGAGTTGTATAGCTCGTCGTACGACAGAGATCAAGCGTCTGAACAAGGATTTGGAGGGAATGACTAGGAATCAGGATGCCTTCGCTAATCGTGTGCACTATTTAGAGCAGCAGGTTAAGGAAGGAGATAAAGATCTTGAGAAGGTTGAAGAGCTAGCTTACACAATGATGAAAGAGAGGAATGAGGCTTGGGAACGTGAGAATGATCTAATTGAAAGAAACCATACCCTAGAAGAGTATGCAACCAACATTGAACATTTCAACAGTGTTATGCATGAGGAGATTCACCATCTTAATGATCTAATGAACCCTGACTTTCAACGTCAGGCGCGTGCTGATGACCTTGGTGAGTTGGTCCAGGGCGAGTACACTCCCACACCTGAGGGCGAAGGGGTGGAAGCACCTGAACCTATGCAATATGAAGAAGAGAACCAAGAGAACTTGATTGTCATTAGTGACGAAGAAGAAGAAGTTGAGCCTTTCTATGATGATGGTGAAGATGGGTATGTCCATGAGGTTGATACAGATTAGTAGAAGGAAGGGACATGGCCATAGTGAATGAAGACTCTCTAGAAATAGTTGTCCTTAGTGATGACGAGGAAGTAGTAGTCCTCAGTGATGATGACTAGAGGGTTAGTTGTAGTTAGCTCTTGATGCGAGTAGTGGTTCCTATGTAATATAGTTATCTTTACAACTTTCTAGTCGTTGTTAGTTGTTGATCTCTTTTCAGTTTAGTTGTGTGCTTGTAATTATGTACATTATGCAGTCTTTTTCAATAAAGTGTGTTTGTGAAAACAGATGCCTCACACTCGTGCTGCAATTGGTGCTGCACCACATGACTCAGATCATGAGGACGAAGTTCCTGTTCCACCTCCTGCACCCCCAAATCTGGCAGATGTTATGGCTGCATTGATTAATGCCACTGCTGAAAATGCACGCCTTCTGCGTGAGTTAGCCTAGCATCATCCACGTGGTGGAAATGAACATCGTGGGCGTAATAATCAAGAGACAACCTATATTGATTTCACCGACACTCGTCCCCCGGTGTTCACTAAAGTAGATGAGCCTTTGGAGACTGACGATTGGCTCTGCACTATGGAGCAAAAGTTTGATCTTATTATTGCACTAAGGTGCTGAAACCCATGTTCGCCGCTCAGCAACTTCGTGGCACAGCAGGGTCTTGGTGGGCGAATTTTTCTGCTATGCAACCTACAAATCATCACATCACTTGGACTGAATTTCATGAAGCCTTTCGTGCACATTATATTCCAGATGGTGTGATGGCAATGAAGCTAGAGAAATTCCTGTCTCTCAAGCAGGGAGATGCTACAGTAGTCCAGTATGTGGGGAAATTCAATCATTTATCATAGTATGCCATTGAGCATGTCAATACTGATGCCAAGAAGAAAAGGTGGTTTTGAGGGGACTCTCTACCAAGTTGCAAACCATGCTTACTCATAGCCCCAATGCTACTGATTATGAGGTGGTAAACATGGCTATTGCTTCTGAGAACATGTTACGTCTGTATAGGGAGGCAAAGAAGAAAAAGAATACTACTGGATTCTTGGGTGGAAATCAGAAACGTCAGAAAATTATCTATCACCCACAAAATCACAACAGCAGTCAGTATCGTGCTTCTCAGCAACAATAATTTAGGCAGCAGTCATCTGGAGGGTATCAGAATCCTAGACTGGATATTGCTCCCAATGCTCAAGTGGTAGCAAAGTAGAACAATAACGCTTGTTTCAATTGTGGAAAGCCTGGTCACTATGCTAATGCGTGTCCTTTTCCAAAGCAAAATAATCAGAACTATCAGAAGTTCGCTAGAAATCAGCAGCAGCAGAAGCAAGGAGGGAATCAGAAGACTAATGTTGATAAGAAATCTGGGAAGGTATATCATACCCAGGGTGAAGGAATGCCTGATGGTGAACTAGTTCTGCAGGCTATGTTTCTTATCAATGACCATCCTGCAGTTATTCTATTTGATTCTGGTGCATTACATTCTTTCATTGATAGAGCATTTGTGCTTAAGCATAGTATCCCAATAACTGAGATTAAGGGAGATTTTCATGTTCAATCACCTGGTGGTCGTATTACAACTAGAGAATTGGTTTATCATGTGTCACTAAATCTGGGTGGGCATATTTTTCCCACAACCATGATAATACTCCAGAATCAGGGCTTAGATGTAATTCTGGGCATGAATTGGTTGCAGCAACACAAAGCTATGATTGATGTTCTAAATAGAACCATTAAAGTAGATGTGCCTAACAGTAAAGCTCAACTCCTGATCCAGCTTTCTATACCCAAAAGGATGATGGAAAGACTTTGTGCTACAACAGCTGAAGGAGTGAAAAATATCCCAGTAGTTTGCGAGTTTCTAGATGTCTTTCCTGATGACTTACTTGGTCTGCCACCTGACAGAGATGTTCAATTCACTGCACCCATATCTAGAAGAGCTTACCGTATGGCTCCAAAAGAGTTAGCTGAATTGAAAACTCAGTTGAAGGAGTTGCTTGATAAAGGTTTTATTAGACCTAGCTCATCACCTTGGGGTTGTCCTATGATATTCGTGAAGAAGAAAGACCACACTCTTAGGATGTGTGTTGACTATCATCCCTTAAATGAAGTAACTATCAAGAATAAGTATCCTTTGCCTCAGATTGATCTACTCTTTGATCAACTCGCTAGAGCCAAAGTTTTCTCCAAAATCGATCTGCGATCAGGCTACCATCAAATCAAGATTAAACCTGAAGATATCCTAAAAACAACGTTTACTACAAGATATGGACTCTATGAGTATCTAGTGATGTCGTTTGGATTAACCAATGCCCCAACACATTTTATGTATTTAATGAACTCAGTGTTCATGCCGAAACTTGATAAGTTTGTTGTTGTCTTTATTGATTACATACTTATCTACTCAAAGAATGATGAAGAACATGCTAATCACCTCAAAATCATTCTAACTCGGTTGCGGGAGCATCAGCTTTACGCTAAGTTCAGCAAATGTGAGTTTTGGTTGAAGGAAGTTCAATTCTTAGGACATGTGTTATCTAGAGGAGGTGTGGCAGTCGACCCTAGCAAAGTAAAGGACATTCTTGACTGGAAGCCACCAACCACTGTCCATGAAGTCCATAGTTTTCTCGGATGGCTGGTTATTATCGTCGATTTATTCCAGACTTCTCTCGAGTATCGAAACCTATAACTGGATTATTGAAGAATCTGACCAAATTTGTATGGTCTGATAATTATGAAGAAGCTTTCCAAACTTTGAAGAAATTGATGACTTTAGCACCAGTGTTAGCTCAACCAGATATTGAGAAGCCCTTTGATATTTATTGCGATGCATCCGGTATTGGCATCGGATGTGTTTTAATGCAAGAAGGGTGAGTCATTGCGTATGCTTCTCGGCAATTGAAGAAACATGAAGAGCACTATCTAACTCATGATCTGGAGTTAGCGGTAGTTGTTCATGCTTTAAATATATGGCGACATTATCTGCTAGGCAATACTTGTCATATCTATACAGATCATAAGAGTCTGAAATATATATTCATTCAGTCTGAGTTGAATATGCGACAAAGAAGATGGTTGGAGCTTATCAAAGATTATGATCTAGAAGTACACTACCATCCGGGTAAAGCAAATGTTGTGGCCAATGCTTTGAGTCGGAAGGGTAGTTGCAGTTGCTAACAACAAAGATGGTTAATTCTACACTTTGCCAAGAGCTAGAAAGATTCAATATATCTATGATTCAACATGGCAGTTTAACTAACATATCAATCGAGCCTAGTATCCATGACCAAATCATAGAAGCTCAAAAGACCAATAAAGGTATTGCCCACATCAAAAAGAAAGTTAAATCCAGAAACCCTACTTGCTTTACTATTGATGAAGCCGATGTGCTTTGGTTCAAGAATCGTCTTGTGGTACCAAAAGTTCCAAAGTTGCGACAAGCTATTCTAGATGAAGCCGATACCACTAAATTATTCATTCATCCTAGAAGCAACAAGATGTACCATGACTTGAGGCGTAGATTCTGGTGGACTAAAATGAAGATTGAGATAGCAAGCTATGTAGCCAAATGTGATACTTGTCAAAAAGTGAAAGCCGAAGCCTGGAGGACAACTTCAGCCTTTACCTATTCTAGTTTGGAAGTGGGAAGATATCAATATGTATTTTATTGTGGGGTTACCTAAAACCGCTAAGGGTTCCGATTCTATTTGGGTCATCGTTGATAGGCTCACAAAGATGGCACATTTCTTGCCCGTAAGAACTACTTATCCTGTCACCAAATATGCCAAGTTATATTTAGAAAGAATAGTAAGTCTCCATGGGATTCCCAAGACCATTATATCCGATCGTGGAGCCCAATTTGTCTTAGCTTTCTGGAGGCATTTTCAGGAATCTCTGGGCACAAAGCTTTTATATAGTACCGCTTATCATCCACAAACCGATGGTCAGACAGAAAGAGTGAATCAGACTTTAGAAGACATGTTACGCTGTTGTGTGCTTAACCTTGGCAAAAAATGGGATGAATGCCTACCCTTGGCAGAATTCTCCTACAACAATAGTTATCAACAGAGTATTCAAATGTCACCATTTGAGGCTCTATATGGTCAAGCTTGTAGAACTCCACTTAATTGGTCAGAACCTGGACAACGTGAATTCTTTGGTGTTGACATAGTCAAAGAAGCTGAAGATAAAGTCAAGCAAATCCGTATCAATCTTGAAGTAGCTCAGTCTAGGCAAAAGAGTTATACGGATAATAGAAGGAGACCTTTGCAATTTGCAAAAGGAGATCATGTATATCTAAAAGTCTCGCCTATGAAAGGAGTCACTCGTTTTGGAGTGAAAGGTAAATTGGCACCTCGTTATGTTGGTCCATTCCTAGTTTTGGAACATATTGGTAAAGTTGCATATCGTTTGGAGTTGTCTGAAAACCTATCAGTTGTGCATGATGTGTTTCATGTGTCTCAATTGAAGAAGTGTCTTCAAGTCAAAGATACAATGGTGGATGTTGAAGGAGTTCAACTTGAGCCTGATGTGACCTATTCTGAACACCCTATTAAAGTCCTTGAACAAAAAGATAGAGTTACCCGTCGCCGAACTATCAAGTTTTACAAGGTTCAGTGGAATCAGCATTCAGAAGAAGAAGCCACTTGGGAATCCAAAGATTATCTCTTAGAAAACTTTCCCGAGTTTTATGCTTCCATTAGTGGTACTACTATGTAAATCCTAGGACGCGCTTGTAATATGAAGAACAAGAAATAGAAAGTTCTTGACACATTTCCTTTTCCATTACTTAACCTACACTTCTAAATCTTGGGACGAGATTTCTTTAAGGGGGAAGGGTTGTAACACCTCTGGTGTTTAAACATTAAAATATGCCATGTCATTGTTGACATCTCTTAACGTCATTACCAAAAGTAAGATTTCTATTTCTGATAATGGCGCCAAAAATAGTTAACCACCTCTCATGCCACTTAAGCCAAGTTGTCATCCCCAACATGTCAGAGAGGTGCGGTATTGAAATATGCATTTGCTCTTCTAATAAATAATAAATATAAATGTGTATATGCAAGCACACAGATAATATCGAAGTAGCATTTTAACCAGGAGTATTTTAGGTATCGTTATTTATACTTTTACCACTGGGAAGGGATACTAAGGAATAAATGAGGAATGAGTAATGAGTATCACTGCATGTGTAATGGAGAGTTGTCATCTATCTCTCTCTATACAGGATAAGTATCACATAAGATATAGATAATGAATGAATAGTGACAAAAGATAAATACTGATCAACATATATGTAGCCACATAAGATAATGATAAACACCACAACAGATATTCTAGTAAGTCATTAGCATGGAATTAGGACGAACTACAAAGATATTTCCTAAGTCATTCTTAACTATACAGTTTAGCATATTATGATTAGTGCAATTATACTTAGCGATCATGGCGAGATAAGATATATTCATGTGTAGTGCGTATTACTAAGGAAGATGAGAAACATAGCAATCATTTCCCCATAATAGTACTGCTCTGCCTGCCCTATAAATGGGAGGAGGACTACAAAGGACATGACTGTCACTCCCGCGATCTACCTCTCGATCCGGAATATAGGGTACAATCGCAGATAAATACGGTCTAGGTACCACGCCTACACAATATCTATCATTTACCCATAGTACTGATGGATAAACGCTATACGATCCTAAACATGGATATGATTCAGATCTAACTAAGCCAAGTATATAATCATAATAAACTAAGAACAATATAACTAAGAACATAATCGAATAGAGTAAAGTCATAAACAATATAATGAAGTAGAGCAAAGTCATATTCATAATATTGAAGAACAATGATAAATAAATGAACAACTAGAGAGAGAATTACCAAGAATCCTCTTGACAGATCTGGAAACCAATCGAAGATTGACTCCTCCTAGTTCTAATCCTATGTAGCTATGCTAAACTAGAGATCTAGTTGATGTGGTGGCTCTAGGGCTTGATCAGGGACCTCTCCTCTTGAGATGAATAATGAATTAGGGTTTCAGGGGGCTCTCCTCCTCAGGGTCAGGGGGCCTTCCTTATATAGCCTCCTCAAATGAACATCGGTCGTCTGATCAAACCGACCTTAATGGAGGGCTTAGATGCAACCTCAAAGGTGGTGGAGAGAGGGTCCACAAGGCAGAGCCTCATTGGGCTCTGACCTAGGGCGGCCACCCTACCCCTAGGCTCGCTCGGCCTCTCATTTCTTCCCGCGCCTTCTTGACTCTTCTAGATTGTTCTTTTTCCCGCGGATGATAATTATCTCTATGTAATGCTTACATCTGGGCCTTTTCTTTATATTTCCTAATACCCCCTGCAGAAATAGACATTCACTAAAACTCGTGGAATTCTGTCAGTATAAATCCTATTTCTAGCTATTGGTTTCATTTAGATCCTTTTCCTTGTTTAGTTGACGGTTGAATTTGGTATTTAAGGACCGTCAGCAACTCCCCCAAGCTTATCTTTTGCTCGTTCCTGAGCAAAGATAGACTTAGTGATGGATCAAGAGTTGCTACAATGCTTTCACGCCTTACAGGTACACATGCTTTCAAATAAGATCTCATCTCCAGATTAGATCAACTATTAAGACTTAAAACTTACTCATTTTACCTTCCACCATGGGGCTTGTAACCTTCACCTTTGTCTTGGGTAGTTGAAAGATAGAACGGTCCAGTCAAGCGCCATGTATCTTGCTCTTTGATCAACTATAGCTCCGGAGTTTTTGCAGATTTTCAAAATAAAAGTCAAAGATTCCTTGTATGACTCTCTCAATCGCTCCTTTGTGGTATTTCTGGATCCTTACCAAGGCATTGATGGTGTTGCCTTCTCTCAAATATGTGGTATTTGTGGTATTGCCTTCTCTCTCACCCTACTTCTAATAAGGCTAATATCTGGAGCTATTAGGTGGGAGATAGCATATACATACTTACAAGACATATTTTGCATAGCCACACCGTGGATCGAAAGGAACAATTCAATAAGTCAAATCAAGATGTGCATGTGTGGTGAATGAATGGTATATGGTGATAATGGTGGTGATGATGATGGTGGTAATGACGATGATAACAGAGGTGAAAGTCTAATTCAACTTTTGCTCCCTTTGATGAATTTGTATTTGGAACCCTTGAAGGAATGAGATGCTTGATAGTATATATTTTTTTTTTCATATTCCTAATTCTACTGTCGGACACTTGCCCATTTTTACCTCTCTTCTCACTTTTTATTTTTCGAGGTTGGCGAGCACTTGCCCTTTTTTATTTCCTCGTCTCTCTTTTTTTTCAAAGCACTCATCCTTTTTAAGTAATAAAGCAAGACTGATTGGAGCATTTATTTCACAGGGAAAAACAGGGATAGGAGAATATTTATTTGTTTCTATTCTCTCCCGGATTAGGAGTAGAATGTTTTTGGGTGGATCTGAAGATGGAAATGAATGGATGTATGTGGATGCGTACTTCTGAGGTAGAAGCAGTGTGTGTGAATGGAGTGTATGTGAATCTTGATTCAGACCGCATGACTAGTTCCCGAGGGTCACACAGCTTGACCACACTCAATGCTTATAAGCAGTATGTAAATATGTGGTTTCCTAATCTAGTAAGCATGTATGGTTGTGGTAGGAATTTAAACTCTCATCATACAGGAACTCATCATGCATTATTTTTAAAGTTTTCAAAAGATAAAATTCTCCAGAATTCTAGAATCTCTAGGAACAGATAAATACCAACTCAAACCTTCCCATATCATATCCGTGAATGAATTAGACTTTAGATCAGGCACTCTTCCCACAAGTTCAGGTTTAGAGCAAATTTCAAATCATAACAGTTATGCCTAAACTTGAGAGTTCAAATTTGAAAACTAGGTACTTGAAAGGTATTATGACAGAGCAACTATTCATCATTTCCATATTAAGAGTTTTATATTGGGGTTTATTTTAGCATAGCTACTTTATTTTATTCTCTCCTATTATTTATTTAGCAAAATTTTGAACTAAGCAAAAACATATATAAGCGGGAAAATATTTATTGGGTTTTCTATTATGCATCTTTTTATATTTAGTAAACTATAGATATCATAAAGATTGATAGGTAGAAATAATTAGCTGAGTTTGGGGGTGCTCTCCCCCAAGCTGGATTTTGACGTAATTTCTTCTGATGTAACTAGAACGTGGGGGTGCTCTCCCCCAAAGCTTGATTTTGATGTAATTTCTTCTGATGTAACTTGCAGGTAGCAGAGGTGTTCTTGTCTTGTGAGAGTACTCTGACAACAGATAGGATGTCCTCTGGTTCCTATTCTTCTTTGATCCTTGAATTCTGTGAAGCTCAAATAGACAACAAAGCTTGTTGAACTGATTTAGTGTTAGTATAAATCTCTAGACTGGATCATGCCGAGCTTCCTCTAATGGATGTTATCATTTAGCAGGATCATAAACTCTCTATTATTATTTATTTTATTTTATTTTATAATACAAAAACATATTTATTTTATTTTTATGCCACAACAGCGAGTACACTTATGGGTTTTATGCCATGAGTCTATTCACATGGGGCTTAGCAGTTTTAAACATTTTTATTTTCTTTTGAAGATAGAGTAAACATGATTAACTATTTAGGGAAAGTAAATAATTGAGGGGAAAGGGCTAACTACCAAGTTTTACCTCTTGGCACAGCGTTCGGTGGTTTAAGTCCTCCGAACAGGACTCCTTACGTCCTTAGTTGTCCTAGGGCTCGTCGAACGGTGTAGCTGGTGCCTCCGACTGTGTTTCTTCTTCTGATATGATTTCTTTTTCTCTCCACACTCGTGTTGGTGTGGTAGACTCCCTAGGACAAGCTCTCTTTCCTAGATACTTATTGTAATTAAAGGGACATACCTTTGTTTCTTCCCATGATTCTCAGCTCTCTTGCCTGTGGTAGCCATAGAATGATCTTTCATTTCCCAACCTTGGAGTTGGTGATGTGTTTGGCCTAGACAGTGGAGTTGCATATATTGACTCTTCTTCTTCGGGGTATCTCTCTTCATATCTTGATACTTCTCCTTTATAGTCTGCCCATCCGTCCTTGGTTTTTTGCTTCTTCTGGTTGCGGTAGCGATGTCTTCTTCTTGTTCTATTCTGCTTAGATTCTTCAACAATACAGTTAGCATTAAAGTAGCGACATACCTTCTTAGAGGGGAAGTGTAGGTGCACTTCTCCTATCCCAACGTAGATGATAACTTTAGTGGTGCTTAGGAACGGTCTTCTAAGGATGATAGGTGGGTCATAATCATCTTCTCCCATATCAACGACTAGGAAGTCTGTAGGGATGAAGTGGTCATCAATTTGGATGGGGACATCTTTTGCTATGCCTTCAACGACGCGGCATGTCTGATCTGCCATCTGGAGTTGGGTGTATGTTGGATGTAGAGGCATTGTGCCGTACAGAAACTCGTAGGTCAATTTGGCCATAATGTTGACACCCGATCCGGTGTCGCAGATTGCTTTCTGGAAGGAGCATCTGTTGATTGTGCATTCAATGGTTAGGACACCTGGGTCGTCCTTCTTGATCAAATGAGGTGACTTGATTTGGTGATCTTGATTATTGTGGAGTGCAGTGACCATCTTTGCTGATTCTGTCTATACTTGCTTTTTGTTCTGGTTCTTGTTTGGCTTGTTCTGCTTATTCCTCCTATTGGTCCTCTTCCTTGGCTCATGTTGGGGTTGTTCAGGAGATTGTAGGGTCTTGTTCTTGAAGGTAAATGTCTCCTTCTTCCCTTTGATGAAGAAACTGATCTTGACAGTGCTAGCATAGATGATAGCTCCAGAGGTGTTCAAGAGTGGCCTCCCTAGGATGATGGGTGACCTCTCATCAACACCGGTCTCTATCACCATGAAGTCTGCTAGGACATATGAGGTACCAATTTGGACACGGATATCTTTTAATATTCCTCTTGGGTAGCATAGTGTCCGATCTGCAAGCTGCAAACATAGGGTTGTATCTGATAAAGGATAATTGAAGAATTTCTCATAGATTACTTTGGGCATGATATTGACGCTTGCGCCAAAGTTGCAAAGTGCTTCAGGAAAGTCCATGGTGCCAATGGAGATTGGGATGACGGGTCGTCCTGGGTCTCCTTTCTTGGTTGATAGGAAGTCGTTACACCATTCTTCGGTGGGATTATTCCAATAAGCACCTGCATCAAATATGTCTATAAGATGTCATAATCTGACTTTCAGTTTGAAAGTACCTATGTTTGAGTGTTTGTAGTTTTAAATCTAAACCGTTTCAGCTCGAGCAAGTTACATCAAAGATGGAGTTCAACTATAGCTCTATCAAAGTGTGTATTTGGTTGATGCTAAGATGACGAGATTAGGGAGTTAATCCCGTTGCAAAACACGCCATCAGTCACCCTGATCGGGTTTCAGAGAGGAGAGCAGAGCGCGTGTCGCTCGGTCGGTGGCCGACCAAGTCAGTCTGTTGGCACCGCGTGGTGACCGTACACCGGTGGGAGGCCCGCGCCGACCGCGCCTTGGACGCCCGCACACTCCAGCTTGCGGCCTCACTCACGCCCGCACATCACTCTCTCCCTCTCCCCTCTGCTTCGTGCACGAACACAGCAGCGCCATTACCAAGCTCGTCACCATCGCCGAGCTCCACCACACAGCAAACCACCGCATTGCCCGCCAAAACGTAGCCATAGCACCGCCTCGCTCCACTCCACCATCCGCACCACTTGGTTGAAGCGCTAACCGCCTAGGTGAGCCGGAACACGCATCACCGCAGGTGCCATTGCCGCTGAAGCTCCGCTGAGCTTTGCGCTGCCGTGGTCAGCCCAATCCAGCACCCGTCTCTCTCTTCTAGCTCTCGTACGCGGTAGCCTAGAGGTTGTAGAAGCTCACCGTGGAGTCGGTTGAAGCCGTTAGGGTTAGGGTTTGCCGGAACGGGATCTCCGCCGCGTGCGAACGCTCGACACCCGCAACGCCGATGAGGGTTGTGCTGGGTCACTCAACACCTCTCAGGTTCGTCGAAGTAGCGTTAGGGTTAGCTGGTTAGCTCGTAGTTAGGTTGCCGGAGTCGGTTGAAGCGATTAAGCATCACCGCCGCCGGAACGGTCGAGTCGAGCCGCCGTGATCTCGCCACTGTGCCGCTGTGCATGTGGCCGAGCTCATCGGAGGCTTCTCAAGGCTCCAATCCGGGCCAGATCGAACCGCTAGGGTTTCATGTAGGTGTAGCACTCACTAGCTTGGTCAGTAGACACTTGAGCAGGCCAGCGTAAGCACCGCAGCGCCGCTGTGCTGTCGTCGAGTGTGCTCCGATGGGATTGGGGTACAACCAACTACATGGTTGTGTGCGGGTTGCGAAGGAAAAGATGTTGGTAGGTTTAGTTTGGCTGGAAACCTCGCCGTCGGCAAAGGACCGTCGGTCAAGCACCTCTAGTGATATCGGCTGTGAGGAAGAAGCTGACCAGTGGGTCCCGCTTGTCAGTGACTGAAGGCTTGGTCCTTTTGTTTTTGTTTATCAGTTTTGTTTGCTAACTTTGAAAATGCATAACTAATGGTAGAGAAATGCAAAAATTGTGAAATAAATTCTGTTAGTCTTGTTATATTTTTTTCTATGCACGAAAAATATAAAATTACCTGTTGTTGCTGTTTTTATATGCTGATTAATTAAAAATGAACAGAAAGCTTTTTATGTCCCTATTAACTTGTTTATTTTGTAACTGGAGTTTGGCATGTGCAAAAATTATGATTCTTATCGTGTTAAGCTTACCTTAGCATGCACTTACCATGAAAAATGTTAAAGTTCCAGTAAACTCCTTTTCAATTGCATGTTGTAGCTATTGTGGTTAAATGCTTAATTAATTGAATGCAACCTTGTTTTAATTGCTAAGTAAGTTATATGCGTTTTCTGTGTTTGATAAGTTTTGTACCTGTGTTACTTGCTTAGTGTGAACTAAGAAAAATATGAAATCTGTTGTTTCATACTTTTCAAATTGTTTAAGTAATTAATGTATAAAATGTGCTTGTTTTCTCATCCCAGCAAAGTAATGGTCTTAACCCCTTTAAATGTATGTTTTCTGTTGATGATGTGAATACCAAAGTGGTAGCTAATTATTTAAACTAGCTTGTATAATTTTATCGTAATTTTTGGAACGATAATTTAAGCTATGCAACTGCTCTAAGTAATGACTGGAATATGTTAGACAGCTGAAACTTGTTTTCTTGCTTGAATTGTTTGAGCTACTTTGAAATGGTTCCAACAGTAGATACAATTGACTTTGTTGTAGATAACTTGCTAATCCATCGTTTTTTAAATTTTCACAGCTTTATCCTGTGTGTGTATTTTACAAGTTAGGTGATAAATCTGTATTTTCCTGTTTCATCCAAACAGCCTTGCTTAATGTGACTGTTAGGCTAATTTAAAATTGGATCTAGCTAGAGAGTGTATGGAATGTTTTGTAGCTAATTTCATAAGCTTTCTAGAAAGTCCAAGTTTGTAATTTTTGGTTGTGTAGCTCCTGCTACACTGTTTTCTTTCAGCTGTTGTTTTGGGTGTTTACATGCAATGTTGTGAATGTTTTCTAGTAGTGAATACCTTATATATGGTTAAGAAAATAACCTAAAGTATAAATGTGATTAGTTGCAGGTGTTAGAGAGCTCACATCTGATGAAAAGCTCTACTTAAGGTTGTTGAAGAAGGGTAAGTGTAGCTTCTCTACTGGGGAAGAGATATGCACCTACTCAGTCAACGAGATTAAGATGTTGCATAATCCATTTATCATGAGCATTCATCCATGTTCATTAGACTGTCTCATTTCCTAATATATGACTTGTCATATATATGGGATTATTATACATGTATACATGCATCCAGGATCACCAGAGGGAGTGACACTGTTGGAGTTCGGGGAGGTGGAAGGAGGAGTCCCACCGGAGGTTCAAGCTTCCAGAGTTCCATAAGACGGAGAATAGGGTCCTGAGCTTCCCAAGTGCCCGAACCACCAGCCCTCCACCTTTGTGAAAGGAAAGCCCCAGAGCGTATACACCTATCTTACTCTATTGCAAGTATTTTAACTATATCACCATCATTGTTTGTGCATTAAGTTAGTAGGAGTTGAATGAAACCCTTGCTGCATTATATATTCCTTGTCCAACAAAAGAACCCTGTAGGCCCAGGATCGAAATATATGCTTAGCCCTGCTTAGACCGGTAGAGTGGGTGGTCTGCTATCACAAACGATGATAGGTTGATACTGGTCACAGTTGGCTATATTTGTTATCGTGGAAATAACCATGTTGAAGTAATAAATTGAGATCGGGCGGATAATGTGTGTGTGAGCCACTTGACTTGGATGTCTTGTGAGCAGGTTCTCTTCGCCTGTGTCGTTAGGCATTGGACTGTGGTTGGACATCTACCGAGATTGAACGCATGCCTCCTTCATAGCTGGCCGAATAACTCGTTTCGACCGCGAAGCCTAACTCTATAGTTCGGGCCGGAATCCCCTCCTAGTTGGGTCATGGAGATCGCAAGCGGAATACTAGACCGTGGGAAAGTATCCTAAATGTCCTGGCTACGTACCAAGGGCAGACACTGCTTGAATGACCTAGCTACCATGAGTCTCCATTCATGCCTATAATTGGGGGCCTGCAGCGTTACCCGAGCTATATTGAAGATAACCCAAAAAAGTCAACCCGACGGGGGAGACTTGGGTGTGATTGAGGAATAAACCTCTAGCTGGATAGGAATTCGATTCGAATCACGGTCTCTCCACGTCATTGAGAAACTTGAAAGATCTTCCTCCCACTGTAGAAACTTGAACTCTAATAAGTAACTGAAAGATGGTTATATGGTTTACATGCCAAACATGATATGATTACTATTGCGATGATAACTCAGTGATTGCTCTAGATCAGGTGCTAATCTAGACTTGGTTAATGCTACCTAATCTTGATGCTAAAAGAGATATTTTAAACTTGAAAGATTAGAGTAAGTAAGTAATGCTCTTTTATGCAAAAGTTATGCTATCTCATGAGCTCCACTTGATAAAGCCTTACATCATCCTTGAAGTGTCATATGGTTATATATCTATCTCTTTGTCGGGTAAGTTTAGCTGAGTACAATTGAGTACTCAGGGTTTCTTTACCCTTGTTGCAGATGACATGGTCTATTTTGGCTATTGTCAGGCATGCCTCTACCCTGCATGTGATGATGAGTGATGACCTTGGGCAAAGGTAGCTTCTGATGTCGCTTCTCGTTGCTTTTGATGGGATTGTACTAATCTTGGCACCATATGAGGTTAAAAATAGTTTGTAATAAGTTGTTTCCAAACTAAGACTTTCGCTACTTTTATTTGAACTCAGTGTTGTAATACCACTTAGTTAAACTCAGATGTAATATTATTTCGTTTTGAACTTATCGCTGTGAATGTGTGGTTACTGAATCGAGTACGATCTCGGGATGTTACTTATTGTGGTTTGAAATCCTTTGAGATTTCAAGGACTACCGGGCTTATATGGGCTCTAGTGTGACAATGTAGCCAGGAATGGTGACCATTACACTAGTGCTCTTATAGGTTGGGAGGTTCCGTGACAGCTGGCATCAAAGCAAGATTCAGTATACTACTGTTCATAAGTGTATTTCCAAACAAAAGATTTTGTTTACAAAACTTTGTGTGTGCGTACTAAAAATATTATTTGCAAACTATAAGTGTGCCATTGATTATGTCCTTTATTGCCCAATTAAGATGTTAGGTGGCTTATATGTACTAACTTGGGGGATTGCATCATATTTTCGATTACCTGTCCATACAGGTTGAAATAGTATGGGGGCCATTCACTTGAATGGTGTTGTATGGATCAATACCTCTATGCCCAGGCTAAGGTGTGTATACAGGACTGCACTACGCTACCCTCTGGTCAAATGGTCGAGGTAGCCTTCATATATGAATTAGCCATATATGTCGATAGAATTAAATTTCCGCAACATCGCACCTACGCCAAGGTAAGGTGAGTTGTGAGAGTATGGCCGGATAATCGTCGGCCTAGGCAGTGAATATATAATGTGTCAAACTGTTGCATACATACATGTATGTGGACAGCAAGATACCCATGTGTGGAGTAATACTTTTGGAGAAAGGGTGCATATACTGCTTACGTGTATACTGGGTGTACACCTAAGTGAATATTATATTTATATTTCAGCAATGCATTATTCATACTATTGGGGAATGGGCTGAAATGAATCTTCTGCAGGTACACTAACAGCGAATCGTGTAGATCGCCTAGTTACGTATATATGATAAAACATATGTATGCCACAATCTAGAACGTTCTTAGTGAAAGGTTTGTTTTCATAGGTTTGTGAGGATGTAAGATACGTGCATGCATCATGTGTCATCATATATTGTATTTTGTTCCCTCCCTTACCAAATTTGTATCTCTTCTATATGTAAAATGCTTAATCTATAAAATACATGTTCTCACAAAAAGTAAAACTTGTTACAGATGGCAGCACCAGGACCTCCCCAGCGCAACGACTGTTTCCTGTCTGTGTTTGGCACTCTTACTCTGCTTTGGAGGGTGTTGAGCCAGGTGGGGTACACTGAGCCACCTCAGTACTACTAGACTCAGCAGTCACTTGGGAAGTCACTTGTGTACACAGTGACAGTGACTATCCCTGAGTGTACTGAGGCTCCTTTGTGGAGGGAGTGGACAACTGAGACTCGAGGCCATAACCCTTGGGAAGGAGCTCAGTCAGCAGCTTTGTTAGTGCTGAGTCAGATCCGTCAGGAGCACAGTGGAGATCTGGACCGCGGTGCAGCAGGGACCTTTCCAGAGGTTCACCCTGACACCACGGCCTGGTATCAGGACAATGGTAATCCCCTGATCAGGAACATGGATGACAGAGCTGGTAGCTCAGGACCAGCTATGAGTGCCATGTATGCAGTGCTCAAGGCCTTCTTCAGTGTGAGTCGACTCAGGACCAATGAGATGTTCCTACAAGGCGTGAGTAGGGACAATGAGTGACTCAGGAGGGCAGCCAAGGAAGCGCAGGATGAGAGAGGTGCAGCTATACTTTGAGTAGAGGCAGCTGAGGCAAGTGAGCATATGCTTCGCCACCAGCAGGTGGTGGGGAACATCGCTTACCACCATCATGATGTGGAGTTGAGCGAGAGGCTTTAGCAGGCACACGACCACGTCTGGGAGTTGCAGCAGGAGATCCACAGGCTCAACAATGTGATCCACCTAATTCCTCCGCCAATTGCACCAAAGGTAGATCCTACAGTGATCTATGCTGACAACGACCCTGAGACTGAGGACGATGAAGAGGAGGATCCAGAGGAGCTAGAGCTTGTCGATGATAGCGACGACGAGGGTGGTCGTCTATCTTGGATGGACAGCAACCACGATGACTAGGATAGCTTCCTAGCGCTAGTCTTTAGTTGTATTTTGCGTTTAGTAGCTTTGGTCCTTTTGTTGCTTCATGAGAGACCTATTGTGTAACCACCATGACTTAAGTCCAAATGAGACTAGCACTTTTGGCTTGTATGAATATTTTCTATGGTACCAAGTATGAATGGATGATGATCTGTTGCTAGCATGAATTCTTTTATGCCCTATGTGGATTTAAGTTATCTCCTTTTAAGTGATTTACTAAGGCAAATCATGATTCTTCTGCAATTACTCAAATCTCATTGCTTCTTGCTATCAAATTCATCTAGATGCCTGCCAACACTCGCTCCTGTGGTTCTAGAAGTGGTGGAAATCACCGCGATAAGGATGAGGCTCCTCTACCACCACCACCACCAATGTCCCCGGAGCAGTTCATGGCCCAGTTCATCGGTGGCCAACGCAATATTGAGGAGTTGCTACACCGCATGGCCCAGAACTAGCAGAATCAGGGAAATCATGACCATCAGGCTGGAAACCAGTTTAGCACGTTCAAGGTCTTCCTGGATACCAAGCCGCCTATCTTCAAGGAGGCTGAACAGCCACTCTAGGCTGATGAATGGCTGAATACCATGAAGCAGAAGTTCTATTTGCTAAGGATGATAGAAGAGCCCAAGGAAGAGTATGCTTCGCACCAGATGCAGGGCCCGACAGGTATATGGTGGGCTCATCATCGCACCACATACCCTGCTAATGCCTCGGTGTCGTGGAATCAGTTCAAGTCAGCTTTCAGGGGCATTACATTCCTCCAGGCTTGATGAAGATGAAGGCGGCTGAGTTTCTGAAGCTCACCCAGGATACCAAGACCTTAACCGAGTACCTTCATGCTTTCAACAACCTGGCACGCTATGCTTCCAGTTTGTTGACACTGATGCGAAGAAGATCGATGGCTTCAAGAGAGGCCTAGGAACCAAGCTGATGAAGACTCTTGCTAATTCCACTCGCACCAACTTCAATGAGTTCATCAGTGATGCGTTGACCCAAGAGAATCAGAACAACCTGCACGCTGCAGCTAAGGCCCGCAAGAGGGCGTTTGAAGGAAGTTCGTCTCAGTAGAGAGCTCCTTTTGTCAACCGCTCTACTTATCAACCTCCAGTGGTAGGAGCCAAGTTCAGGCCTCCTTAGAAGAAGGCTCCCGCTAAAGGTGCACAACATGGTCAGTATTGCAGGCCCTACACCATTGCTCTTCCGAAAGGCAACCTAGGGCAAGGCAGTTCTGGAAATCAGAGAGCTCCACCCAATAACGCACCTTGCTACAACTGTCAACGTCCAGGGCACTTTACAAAAGATTGCCCCCACCCTAAGAAGAATCAGGCATACCAGGGTCGTGTGCACTATACCACAGTGGAAGAAGTACCACAAGGAGAACACGTCACAGCTGATATGTTTCTCATGAACCATCATCCTGTAGTTGTGCTGTTCGACTCAGGATCTTCGCATTCCTTTGTGAGTAAATCTTTTACTGTTAAGCATGGCATGAACATATCTGAATTGGATGTGGGGTACTGTATAAGTTCAGCATGGGATGACATATCAACTAAACAAGCAGTCAGAGATATGAGCATTGTTGACGGTCCTTAAGTACCAATTTTAACCATCAACTAAACAAGGAAAAGGATCTAAATGAAACCAATAGCTAGAATTAGGGTTTATACTAACAGAATTTCACAAGTTTTGGTGAATGTCTGTTTCTGCAAAGGGTTATTGTCACAGTCCAAAATTTCCAATTTTGGATTGTGCTTTGAAAACACTAAATAAACTAAATGATTTCTATGTTGATATAAAATTTTCCAAGATTAGTTTGATTTCACACAAATTTAGTATAGGAAAAGTGAATTTATAAACTTTTCTAAATTAATTTGACAGGTTTTGTTTGTTGTAGTGTTTGTTTCTTTCTTTCTTGTTTTGATGCATGTGAGAGTATAAAATTTTTAAAATGCGATTAGTAAGTCGTTTATCGGTCTCCAACTCGTCTCTCTCTTTTTCTATAATGAAATTCAGACTCTCTCGATCTTAATCTTTCTTTTGGACATTCCCAAGACCCTTTGTCTCTTGATCCAAATCATTCCCATAATTCATCAACATGTCTCTAAATTACTTCCGGGATTTTTTCTGGCTTTGTTAGGATCTTTTTCCTATTTATCTGTGAGTAAATTCTAATTTTTAGATGCTCCAAAATATCTTTTTATGAGCTCCAAATACTTTAATTGGGTTCATCTTATTCCAAAGTATCTCCGCAAATTTTTCCAGAATTTTTAGAGCCTTGGGAGTATTTTTCGTGGCTTAAATATCAAATTCTGGACTTTTCTAGAATTATTTTATTCTCAAAATTAATTAATTCCGAAATTAATAAAAATATCTCGTTTTGCCATCTTTTCCAAACCCTATCAATATATATATGACGGCGTAGTTCTCGACGTGTTGGTTCGTCAAAGTTTCGCATCTAATAAATTCCGGCGTACTCTCTTACGAGCTTTTTCGACTAAACTCTAATGTCCCCCTTAGAATTTAAGAACCCCACGAGTTTTTCTGGCGAGAAGCTCTATGGTCGGTGATCTTTCCTTCAGCAGTCTATTGCAATCTTTTTCATCAGACTTGCATCTTATTAACCTAATCCAAAATTCCAAATAGGGATCGGCTCTTCTTTTTAATACAGCCCAATTGAAATCCAGCCCAGCTGACCAACGGGTCTTCTCCTACATTTATACTATTCCAGCTCAACTTATATATATAAATATATGAAACCCTCAGCCCGCTGCCCACGTTGTTCGTGAATAGAAGCACCGCTCATGCCCTGATAGATTGCATCAGCGCCGCCGCCGCCTTCGATGTCAATTTGGCATCGCCCAGACATGACGGTGGTATGGACTTGACTTCTGAACCCCTGCCTACAAACTGGATCGCCTTATCTTGTTACAGCGGCAAGTCTCCCGATCTCCTGTGCTCCCAACGATGCAATGGGCGCCTTCACCGGCCGTCCTCGTTTCCATCGGCTCTATTGCGTCTCTGTTGGTGAGAATTCCAAGCCCAACATGTGCTATTCTCTACTCTCTATTATCTAGTTTATACTCATGTGATCCAGTTCCGAGCTTCAGTTGAGACGAGCAAGTTTAAGCCGCTGGCGGAGAATCCTCTCCAGAAGCCGGTCATCTTTATTTGTTGAAGAGCATCGCCATGTGCCTATCACCAGAGGTCCGGACACCGTGTTCAGCTGCTTTACGTCATCCTCCCTGCTATCGAAGCTGTGCATGTTCCGTTGCTGGAGTAGAAGCTGTCACAAGAATTCAAGGTGCTGCCCTTTTACGATTCGATCGTAATCATTCCGTCTTTCATGTTGCTTCAGTTCTTGTCCTGCCATTTATTCGTTGATCTCCAAATCAGCTTTGGACTATTCTTTCTGCTCCAGTATGTGACGATCTATTGTGTTAGCAATCACATTTATCATATCAAATATCTCTGAATTTTATAATATAAATATTAATTTGATTAATGTTTATTTATAGCTATTTAATTAAAATCAAATTTAGGTTTTTAATTTCTATGTTTGCACCGATTAAGTTGCGTTAATTTGTGCTTGTGTGATCTTTATGTTAGTGCCAATGTTTATCATGTCACATGCTTTTTCATATATGATTAAATACTGAATTAGTTAAATAATCATGCAACTAGTTTTATAATTAGAATCAATATAGATTTTGTGTTTTGATATTTTCTATGCAAATATTAATATGCTTAATTGCTAATATAAATATGCTTATGAAATATAATTTAATTAGTTTAAACATATTTCTTATAGATATGATAAACTTGTTTAGATGCTTTCATATATATCTTTCTTTTGCAAATGTAAAGTTTAACTTAATATGACATTGTTTATGAATAAAATACTACTATGTTTAATTTGGCTTTTAAAATTAAAATATGATTTTCTTAAATCTGAATTAATATGTTTCACATAGTTTTAATCAATTAAATTTACAAATTAAGCATGCATGTTTTCTTTTATAATAAAGTAAAACCCGATAGTTGTTTCTTTAACGATAGCTTCGTTCTCAGCGTTTCTTGCGTTCTCTAGACTGTAGCACCTATCTCTATCTTTAGTACGTTGTTTCTTTTGTGTCGTGTATTGTTCTTAGTTGTCTTTTTTGTTTGCTTGTATGTTGTCTATGTGTGGTGTTTTCTACGAGTAGAACGGGAACCGCTTGTGAGCGATGAAGATCAGAAGATGTCTACCAGAAGTCAAGTATGTGAGATTTGCGCAAGTAAAAGGCAAGTATAACATGTGATTATCCTTGTTGTTCTATTCATGAATATAATATAACTCATATGGATGATTCCTTGTTTACCATAGTTTGATCCTAGAGATTGATATCCTAAATACCTTGTTATCTATGATTTGTGCCACCACATATGATTAGTATTGCTAGCGCTCATATCAGATGTACATGATCTTAATGTGTTAATGATTGTATGCAACAATGATAAAACTCGCTTTTTAACAACATTGGATTATAGGAGCTTATCTGTAGGGCAAAAACTAGGATATACAGTACAGCCACGAGGGCTATATGGCTATGGCTTTAGCTCAGTATGATGACTTTTTCTAGCTCGTTTAGTAGTTACCTTTATGGTGCAAAATGGGGCGTGGCGAGACGGGTATAGTGTGGTTCCTAATCTATGGGCATAGCCGCGAAGGAGTGTGACCGTAGACGACAGGTTGGCTCTATATCCCCCTGTCATGAACCTTGCGGCCCTAACTTGTTAGACGAACCCTTGAAAGGTTTCATAGTGTACCCTGCCCGCTCACCTTGACAGTGTTTTGGGAGTTGCAAACCCGGGCAAATGGGCAACACGACTCGTTGGTAAAGATGTACACCTCTATGCAGAGTTAAAAACTATCATGATAGTCGTGCTCATGGACACGAGTGGCTCAGAAAACTCACAGAATTATTGGGTTCTTATTTCTATGTTGGCTATGCAAGTTGTTATTCATTTATTGTATCATTGTCATTACTTTATGATCATGGATATTTGAGCTTATGCATTATCTTGATAATTGTTGATATTTAATATAAACTTGATCTATTTAAAATGCTTACCGCTATGAACCATGCATGACCTTTTGAGCCTCATGAACCCCATGTTATCTTGTTGTGTACGATATGTACTTACGCTTGCTTTACTTTTCAATACTTTGGATAAAAATCCCGGATGGGTAACAGAAGATGGATCTAGTGAGTTTTCTAAGGAGTGCTAGGTGTATGCAACCCCAGTCAACAAGTCCCTGTGAAGTTGAAGTTGAAGTTGAAGTTGAAGTTGAAGTTGAAGTTTGAAGAGAAGATTAGTAATCGTTTCGCTATACTCTGAGGATGAATCTAAACCCTTCAGGTAGGTCGGTTTGATCCAACGGCCGACGTTCATTTGAGGAGGCTATATAAGAAAGGCCCCTGACCCCCTGAGGATCATCTCATCTCATTATTCTTCTCCAGAGCAAAAGCTAAGGTTTCAATTATAATGAAGGAGTGAGGTCCCTCTAGTTGTCTAGATCTAGTTCTTCTAGTTCTATCTCATTTAGTTGTAATTAGAGGTGAGAGAGAGAGGAGGAGAGAGCTAGGAGGAGTCGGATCTGTCAGATCTTCCTCAACATTGTACCTTTGCATCATCTGGTTCTGAGTAATCTTTAGGTTCTTCATTTATTATTTCTAAGTATCTTATTTCAGTTCTTACTTTATTCTATTTACGGGATCTCCGCTCGTATTGAGTGCTCTAGTTTACAATTGGAATTAGAGTAGTAAGTGATAGTGTAGACGTGGTGTCTAAACTAGAGTTTACCTGAGTTTGCACCCAATCCTACGGATAGTTGTGGTAGCCCCAGGGGTGACAGCTCTGTAAGGCCTTTGTAGTCCACCACGTTCGGGTTGGTGTTTTCGTAGAGCTTTTGGCAGCCTCTCCCGACTACTTTTTTCCCAGTCTTTATCGAGAGTCGGGAAGATACTGTTGCTCCGAAGTAAGTAGAGTATCGTGGACCTTTGATTAGATAAACCCCTTAGAAAACTCTAAAATCTCTCTACCCATTTATCTTATCTATCCTTGGGCGTTCTTAGTTCTTTTCTAGTACACTTCACGTTCCCCGTGAAAATCGATACCCTTGGAATACTCATGGGTGAAAGCTACAACGGTATCCGTGCGCTTGCAGATTTATCTGTGTGCATTAAGAAATACCAACAAGCTTTCTGGCGCCGTTGCCGGAGAACGGTAGTTGTGCTAGTTTTGAACTATGGTCATCCATTTACCTTTTTCCTTTTTCCTTTTTCCTTTTTACCATCTTTCTCACCTTACCATATTCTTCTTACCACATATATAAATACTCTAGTCCAAAGGGAGACTTGTTGGAGACTCCACCATCTTCACACCCTATTCTTATAAATGGCTATGAGCTTCGCCCTGCTTGTATAGCCATGGTTGGGAGCAATCTTTCTCTAGGCTTGGGTTAGTTTTAAATCCAGTTGAAAATATGAATCATCCAAGTATAGAGGAGGCCCCAAACAAGACCAATTTGAGAGTTACCAATCCAAGTGGAATTTTGAACTTACATGAAGAATCAACCATAGAGATTGGAGAGGAAGATGATATCAATGAGCATGGAATCTATTCCATAACTCTCTCTTTAAACCCATGCTCGTATGAGACATCTCCCAAACCCATTGGTCTCTCTATCATTACCACACATGACATCTCCAACACCCTAACACTTTCTGTTTACAAATACTTCAAAAGGGTGGTTGTCGATGCATATGTTTATCATAAATATTGTAGATCTCGTTGTGTAAATCTTGAGATAGGTAATAGTAGGGAAACCATGTCGCTAAAAACACATCTTAAAATGTTTCCCTAGGACAAGCTTAGTGTCTTAAAACAAGCACTTCTCTGAGATCCTAACATAAGTGTTCACCTTTTTTGTTGCCTACCCTTGTAAAGTGAGCATAGAAATATATGATTATATTCCTTCGGGTATTTTTGTCACTAACCTTTCCAGGTAAAGAACAGAAAGAATGAAGGAATGACAAACATAAGGTATGTCCGACAATCATCATTCGACATTGAATTTCATTCATCCAATCTTGATTTTTTTGCAAAATTAAAGCTTGGGGATAGCCCACCATAAAAATATTTTTTGCCATGTTGCTATATTATCTAGGTTGTTCGTACTTTTAAAGGCATGCTCAAAATACTAAATTGCTAATCATGATCTTTCATCGTCACTTGAGTAAATCTCTATAATACTTTCATGCTACCTTTGTTTGCTATAGTGCATGTTTAGGTTTTGAAGAATTACCATATATCTTTTAAATTATGCATGGTGCTTAGTTTAAATCAAAAGGTATTTGGATATTACTTCTAAAGGCTTTTAAATTAAGCGTGGTGCTTAGGTTAAAATGTCTTCCTAAATCAAATTAGACGTGGTGTCTAGGTTGATTTTTGAACCGATAGTATACTAGAGTAGATATTGGATATTTTGTTGGACTAACCCCTGTAGGAAAACTTTCAATATCAAATTGGAAAGTCCTGAGATGAACTCACACTGAAGATGAAGAGAGACACATGAACTTCAACAACCTTCACAAGAGAGAGGTAGCTAATTCATCATGATGAATTCCATGGAGCAAGGAGAAGGGGAGTGACAAAGGACAAAATCTACATCCGCTCAATCCATGGAAGAGGGTGAAAAAAAATTTAACACAAGATCAACAAAAATTTCAAGATCGGAAGAACAAGGATGAGAGAGGAGTGGAACAAGAAGACAAGTCGTTAATGCACAACCGGTTGATCAAGGGAAGCTTCCATGAGGGTTATGATGCCATCATTCTTCAATGACAAAGGTAAAGGTAAGTAATCATCACTCTAAAAGTTTTTCTTTGATTCTGGTATTCACATAAATAAAGATCTAAACATGTTTGAGCTGCAACTTTACATGATCCAACCTGATAAACTCAACATGTTTGTTCTTTAAATTTTGATCCTAGTACCACTTCTTGATATCATAGTATTAACTATATGAGCTAGAATGTTGCACATCCAACCTTGGAAGATGATAATCTCAATCATATAAAAATACATTATCCATAGACAATCTTTCCATGTGTTATAGCAATCTGATTTACTAAGTGATTTTTTGAAATACTACATTCATGCTCATCTTCTGATCTTATCACACATGTCATGGTTGAATAAAACATAAGAACATCAATGCAAATTTTTGCTCAATGTGTTTAGGCTAGAGAATAATAACTTTTGGTTCTATTGGTCTTTTCCCACCAGCAGAGCCCATGCACTTGATCTCTGCCTTGTTTTTATGAGCAGGACACTTCTTCACCATACCATCAAGAGCATGGGGGGAAGACACCCTACCAATGAAGAAATGAGATCCGGGGAGACCTGTCATTCCAATCTCCATTGGAGCTTACACTTTTGAAGAAGTGGTTTGTGACCTTGGAGCAAGTGTCAACATCATGCCAACTTGCAGATCAGACACTATGCTATCCCAAGGGGGTTCTTGAAGATAGTTTCATAGGAGGTGGACACTTGTTTATATCAGCAGACTTTGAGGTTGAAGAAACAGGTGAAGTGGCAAGATATGTTTCACAATCAAGGATGGGAAGGAGAAGTTCACTCCCAAGAAGCCTACACTCAAGGTTCCTACTCATCCGTAGACACCATAAACCTACGAGGATACAATTGTAGCTACAAGGAAGAACAACATCAACAATAGGAGGAATAATAAATCTCAACAACAAAGAGAAGACTCCGTGTGGATGGTCAACACTGTTGATTTAGGGTTTGATCACCTCCTTCTATCACCATTACCTTGCTAAGCTAGATGATCCAGGAGTGCCTACCATTGATTTCAAGATCAAGGAAAGTACATTCTACAAGATATTCTGCGATATTAAATCAAGCATCAACATAATGTCTGAGAGGGAATAGCAAAGGATGTCATGTTCAACATGATAGATCACTATGTTCTCACCAACTTCATGGTTCAAGATATGGGAGATGAAGATGATGTCCACCTCATTCGAAGAAGATCTTTCCTCAACGCCACTAGTGCAATCATCTCCATGAAATCATGAGAGATCCATTTCCAATTTCTTGAAGAGAAGAAACAAGCCACCAAGGATGGATGGACAGTCTAGGAGAATTAACAAGATATGAAGATCAATTCAATAATAAAGATAAGAGTTCTCTTGAGAAAGAAGTCGTACCACCAGCAGAGGATGTATCACCTTATACAGAGGAAAGAAGAAGCAGAACCTCAGACTAAGTGTGGAAGAGGAAAGAGACTTCATCGGAAACACAAACACAAGAAGAGCAAACATGCAAGTATTCATCAGGAGTGGACCATGCTCCTTAAGACATTTGAACCAGAAGAGAGGTCTGGTTCAATGGACCTAAATCTCCGAACCTTAGCCGGAGAGTAAACTTGGTAAGTTATCTGCATGTTTATTTCTCTGCATTGCATTAATTGCACTCTAGAATATTTACTTTCCATAATTATTTCTGGCGCTATTCATATATCATCCTAAGTCTAATCTAGTGCATAATCATCTTTATCATAGCATATTTATATTTTTGCATTGCATTTAAAAAGAAAAACCTTTAAGCCCCATGTGAATAAATCTTCCAACTATTTACTTTGGAGGCATAAAAAATATATTGCATTAGTCATTTGCATATAAAATTCGAATTCTGTAAGACTCTAGGTAATCAAGGCATAAATGGTTTACCGCTAACGCTTAATCTGTTCCACGAGCTTTGTTGTCTATTTGAGTTTAGCAGGATTTGGAAAGACTAGGTAGGATTAGATAACTTCATCTACTTTGAGAAGTATACATCAACTATCATGTTTGAAGTCTCAGAAAAGTGAAGTAAGTCTACACTGTCTAAATGAATGACTATGTCAACATCCAGCTTGGGGGAGAGCACCCTCATGTATCTAGGTAAGTATCCTTGTTTACTTAGGTTTACTTCAATATTAGTTACATAGATTAATTCAAATAAAAAACTGTGAGCACATGAAGGTTCACACTTAAATAATTATGAATCATAAAAGTTACAATTTAGACACTCACTATATCTTTGGAATTTCCATTGCCTACTTTATCCTTAATAGAGTTTTCTATTTAGTAATAATAATAGGTATGTTTAGAAGTTGCTAATAATAAAATGAAGAACTATGAAGAATATCTTATACATGCTCAAATGCTCAAAAGAGGTCCAAAAGGTGGCCTCAAAATGATTTATCGTGGCCATACAACTGAGGTTCCTCTTCCAAATGAGAAACGTTGGTTGTATAGGACCCGCGTTGGTATTTCTAATGACTATTGGATAAATCCGCAAGCACACAGATTATACCGTTGCAGCACTTCACCCATATCATAATTTATATTCTCCCGAGGGAAAGCGGAGCTAGAAATAATAATAAAAGAGAGATCCTATAGATCACCTCAATTTAGTACCAACTAGTATAAGGGGGTAATCGAATAATGATAGGAAGGTGATGATGTAACAAACCGAGATAAAGATAAGTAAGAGATAGCTAGTGGGTATAACTCTGTGGGAGGACAACGAGAGAGTAAAAGGACTCCTATGATTCCAACTTCTACCTTTGTGGATCTAACTATGGCACACAATTGATATGAACATCGATTGATTCCTCAATACCGGTATGCTAGGCGAGAGAATAGATCAGTAGAAGGGCAAAACTCCTACCGGACCGTGCTCTCCTTTTATGGGGGGCCTTATCTTTTAAGAACATGCCTAAGAACACGTGGTGGAATATAAAGACTAGACAAGGCTGTCACTCTCTTGCTAGCTACCAAAAACAATCCATGCACCAAGCGATAACCAAAGGCAAGGTTAAGTATAAGCGCCATGCTTACACCTACTCTTACTACTCTAATCGTGTATACAACAATTAAAGCACCCTATGACAGACGATGATCACATACAAGAAAGGCCACAAGGATCTCAATCTAGTTTATAACAACTAAATGATAAGATAAACCACAACAATACTATAGCAAGTATAATATTGCACAAAGTAAAGACTAGGTAAAGTAAAGAAGGAATATTGCATTAAATAAGTAAAGTCTTACAAAAGAGAAAAGATACAAGATCTTATACCAAATTCTCTAGGAAGACAATATCCGGAAATCCCGAGCAAAGCTCAACTCAACTCTAACTCCTACACTAGAGAACACCACTAGACTAATCTCCACTTGAGAACAAAAGTGGCTTGTATGGATTACATCATGACTAGAGAGGGGGGTTTGAGCGTCTATTTATAGTGAGGGGTGGAGTAGGGGCTACTCCATCACCACATCATCGATCTAGGAGGCTTCAAATCTCCACCCTTGTATCCAACCGCCTCTAAACCGACTTAGAGTGGATGGTTGTGATCTTCAACATGTGTTAAATAGGTATGGCCTGTGGGCCATGTCTTGGTCTTCTAGAGGCATCCCCACTGGTCAGGGACCAAGTGAGGGGCTGGTGGGCCCTTTGGGAGGTCGGCCAACCCCCCTTGGGGTCCTTGGCCCACCTCGGCCTTCTAGATGCTGGTCCCACCTGTCATCTGGCTTGGTTGGTTCTTCTAAGTTGTTTTATGTTGTTCTCATTGATGTGAGCCCATGGATCCATGTGAGTTGCATGAGAGCCGTTGGGAGAAAGCACAGAGTGATACAAGGGTTGAGATCCACTCTGGAGTGCTTCTCCTAGACCATGGCTAGAGGGGAGAGCTGGTGGGCCCCATAGGAGGTCGGCCGACCCCCTATGTGGGTCCCACTGGCTCTCCTATGCTCCATTTCCTCATTCTTGTAATCAAATATTCATGGACATGTGGAACTTGTTATTTTATAAAAAATGCTCATGATATGATTGTTTTGTCCTTGATCCTGAGTTTGTTGGCAGCATCTTAGTTATATAAAAGTGTAGCATTCTTAGTGCCAACAAGATCCCCCAAGCTTAACCTTTGCTCGTCCCGAGCAAACAATCAAACTTAGCCTCGGTGGATCAGGAGTTGCTACTATGCTTCATATTTCAAGAGTACTAGATCTACAACAATATACTTCTCTTTTGAATGGATAAATTAGCAATAAAGATTTACCCATTTTACCTTAGTCCTCCATGGGGCTTATAGCTTTATCCTTTGTCTTGGGCGGTTGAGAGATAGAACAACTTGACTTGAGCGCTATTTTTCTCATTCTTTCACAAGTTTCATACCGGAGGTTTTGTAAGGCTTTGTAAAAGAAAGACTTAGTGTTCCTCAAATGGTACTCTCGAGTCGCTCATATGGTGTATGATTTCTCACCAGGCCACATCAATGTTTGCCTTCTTTTTTTCATCCTACTCTAAAGGCTTATGTGGAGCTATAGGTAGGGACAAAAGATGTAGCAAACCTACCTTGCATATATTGTAAAGTCAAATTATGGATCCAAGGAGAGAAATGTCATACTCTTAGATCAAGATGTGCAAGTGTGTGGAAACATGATAAGTGATCAGTACTCCTCTATATGATCTCTCTTTTCTAACTTATAAATTTTGAGACATAGCTATCTTTTCTATGAGCTTTGAATTGCTCATTATTTTTCTAAGACTTAGGACATTCATGTGCCCCTTTTTTATAATTTTGCATAGTCTATGTCTCATTTAATAGCAGCATACTAGAGAGAATTTCTATTAGAACATGGAGCATGAACTATGTGGAAAATGTAAGGCATGTTTCTGCGTACTTCCAGTGTAGAAGCAGCATGTATAAGTGACGTGTACGTGATCTTGATCTTGGGAGCATGATAAATCTCTAAACAAGGGTCACAAAACTTGACCAAACTCAACACAAAGCAAGCAGCTTATGTAGAAAGCTTATCATGGAAAAGCATATATGGCTTTGGTAGGAATTTTCACCATTGAGGAACAAAAAGTGTTTTTATCATTTTACTAAATAAAACTCTGATAGTCATTCTTGCTTAGAACAATATTATAGCAGCTCTTATCTTGTCATATCATGTCTCACAACAACTTAGACTTAGTTACAACATTTGTAACCCACAAAAGTTTTAGGCTCATGATGGTTTCTTTTAAGCCAAGTAATCCATACTTAGAGAAATATCAAGCTATAAACTAAGTACTAGAGAAACATTTAGCAGAGCAACTATTCATCATTTCCATAAGGGATAAATATTTATGGTATATGTGAGAGTGGAGATAAGTCTTTTTATTCTTTTTTATCAAATTCAAAGTTTTTTTTAGATACTCAAAATTAAAATGCATAATTAAAATGCTGAAATTAAAAGTGCGGGAATTAAATACAGAATTATAATGCTGGGAATTAAAAACTTACCTTATTCGGGGAGGGAACCTCCCCCCAAGCTTATTCCTTTCATGGTCCTATGTCACACCCGGTTTTAAGAACAAAACCAGATTTACACCATATGTGAGCCCAGGAAGTCAAATCTCACATATAGCCACAAATTAAGAAAGTATCAAAAGACAATACTTAAATACATAACATATAAGGTCAAAGGATAACCTCAACACAGCGAACAGCGGGAAGACAACTCCGAACTTCAGGTGAAGACTCCAACTTCACAGGGACAACTGACTGGTTGATCACAAGCCTAACTCCTTTAACTCTTGCAATCTAATATGGTTGATAAGGCAAGGGTGAGCACTTAAACTACTCAGCAAGAATAACACAAGGTTATGAAGCTCAAAAGGCTGACACTGGCTTACTGCGGTTGCTTTTAACTTGATCAAGTTTTAACAACAATTAGCTTTAGTTATGCTTAACCCAGTTGGTAACCACATGATCATTAATGAAACAATCTCATATATCATATCTCCAAACTTACCATCATAAGTTGTTCAACAACATGAGTATCTAACACTGTGAGTTTTCCGAGCCGCTCGTGACCGTGAGCACGGCTATCATGATAGATTTACACTCCGCAGAGGTTATACACTTTACCCACAAGCCGTGTTGCCCATATGCCCGGGATAGCTAGTCCCATAACACTGCCAAGGTGAGCGGGCAGGGTACACTATGAAGTCTTTCAAAAGTCTTCCCAACATGCCGACAGACCCTACGGACCCAAGGGCAAGGGGTATGTAAAGCCCCTACTCGATGGTACCTTTCGAAGCGGTATCCACCCTAGGCCATGCCCTACAACCAGCTCGGCAATGGTGCCTTTCACGAACTGCCAACATGCTGGTACGAATCTTCATACTTGACTAAAGCCAGAGCCATTATAGCACTCATGGTTGCATTTAAGTCCCAGCTTTTGCCCTACAGTGTGGTCCTATTCCATGTTGCTATAAAAGCCAATTTTATCTCATCGTTGCATATATCATTAGTCAAGATTCTTCTCATAGATCATAAAGCGTAGCAGATCTACCCATATGCAGTAGTAACCCATGGTGGCAAGGTAAAAGGATAACAAAGCTATGATATAGATCTAATAGGAATCAATTGAGACACATGCAATCATGACTAGATGAATTATGGTGAATAGGACAACAAGGATGATCCCATGTTAAACTTGCCTTAAACTCTTAGATCCTTTCTTCACTTGATTCTCGATCTTCTGATGACTTCTTCTTGATCTCCACGTGAATCTCACCGATTGGACAAGATCATAAACACCACACAAGCATCTGAACAATCATACAAAGCATAGAATATATCTACTTTAGAACAATACACCAATCATTGAAAAAGATTTAAAAGAAGTCTATGTCCTGCTACGATCACGCAGACGTGAGAACCACGCTAATCGGATCTATAAAGGAAAAGAAACGTCTACCGAAGATTAGCTTTTATAGGAGAATTAGACTTCATTTATTTTATTTATATAAAAAGCATATATTGGAATTTCAGAGAAATACCCAAATTAAATTAAGTCACATTACATTTGCTTTGTAAAAACAAGATTAAACTAAGTATGTTTTGTTTTATGAAAAGCCGAGGTGGAAAACCCTAATTGATTTTAATTGGAAAACCATTGATTATATGGATTAATCAATTATTAGTTTATTTCAGAGAATAAAACATGTTAAACACTTCTTCTAATAGATAGATCTTATCGTTACGAAACCAACGCAACTGAAAAGGGCTAAAACGGATCTAAAACGAATAAACTATAGATTAAACAAGATTTTGAAAAGGGCAAGTTTAAAGCATTAAAAGAATTAATTTACTTTTATTTTCAAAAGTGATTAACATAGATGAAAACTATACCACTGGATAGAGCATAAAACTACGAATCTAACGCAACCTGAACGGATCGATTTGGATTAAAAACAAAGAAGTTATAGGGTTTTGAAATCGGATGGCAATTCTGTAAATAAGATTTTTCATTTATTTTCGAATAAAACAGATCTGATGGAGATTACGCTTTTCAGAGGTGAAAGCGTAAAGATGAAAGGCGCCATCGGACTGCGGGTTTATTCCCCAAAAACCAAGGGTCTCTTTAGAAAGAAGACCCTCGAAGGGGTATCTTCGATCTGAGGTCGTCGGATTCATCCTGATCGGTTCAGATTAAAAGGGGGAGGAGAGAGGTGGCGCGGCGGCCGGAGCAGAGGCGGATGGCGGCGGCGCCATGGCCGGCCCGAGGCGGCGCTCGGCGGCGGAAGCCGATCTGGCGCTATGGTGCTCGGTTTTCAAATCCAGAAGCACCGGGAGAGAGAGGAGAGGGAGGCTAACTCACCAAGGGCAACGGTGGGCTCGGTGGTGGACGGAGGGCGGCTGGCGACGTGAGACAGCGGCGGCGGAGTCCCTGTGCACGGCGGCACGGTCAAACGGAGCACAAAAGAGAGGGAAAAGGGGAAGGGAAGACGTTCCACAGTCACGCGAAGGCGATGCGCGGCTCGGGGGAACTTACGGCGGCCGGAGTTGCGTGGAACGGCGGTGGAGGAGCTCTGCGCGGCGGCGGAGCTCTGCTCGGCGGCGCTGCTGCGATTGCGAGGCGAGGCGAGGTGCTGCGATGGGAAAGGCGGCGCGGTGCGGTTGCTATTTAAAGGAGCCGGGGGAGAGTCCCACGCGGCTACGGCGCGCGGACGTCGCCCGTCGGTTGCGGACTCGGCGGCATGCGGCGTGTCCGGCTCGGACTCAAGGAAGGAGAAAGGGAGGAGGCTGACGGGCGGGCCCGTACTATCAGCGAGAGGGAGGAGGAGGGAGAGACCGCGGGCCTGCGGCCGAGCTGGTCCAAGAGAGAGGCGTCCGGCCCAAACGGGAAGAGTGAGGGAGAGAGGGAGAGCAGGCCGGGCCGCACCACTGGGCCAGAAAGGAGGAAGGAGGGAGAAAAGGTTTTTCCTATTTTCTTCTATTTCTTTTTTATTTTTGCAATTGATTTTCCAAATTGAATTTTCAAAAGGGTTTTGAATTATTTCCTTGAGTTTTGAAAACCAAGCAACACAAAGAAAATGTAGCAGCATGAGATGCACAAACATGTGGTAACCCTAGCATGAGATATTTGTTTTAGTTTTATTTAATTAATTCTATGATCACCAAAATTGCTTGAATTAAATCAAATTTAATTTAAATTCAAACCTAATTTGCTAATTCATATTTTAGGGTGTTACATCCTGGTGGGGGGAAATGCATTGGATGCATTCCCTGCTGGGCGTAGAACATAGCCCATTGCTGGGCATTGTGATCTCTCATTGCTTGAACCCGCTGCTGATTTTGGACCGCATTCTGGTAGAGAGCTCCATGCTCCACTCATAGCTCACTCACTTGATTAGTGAGTAGATTTACATCGTGATAGAAATCACGGCACTCTCTTTCCTATAAAGAAGCAAAAGAGAATCGTGCACTTTGGGCACGTGATGATGATCTTTGAAATCCGCCACTTGAGCTGGAGAACTGCATGGCACTAGTGGATTCATCTTCTTCATAATCTGGTCCTAAAGATGTGCCTTCTTCTTGTGCAACATATGCCATGCTACGTGTCACCCGTTGACCTGCAAAACTCCTACGTCCTTCTTGGGTGTCTGCATTCAAGGTTAGTCGTCTACACCTATAGAGTTTAAGTCTTTCACTGGGAAGTGGAATCCTGAGTGTGGGGTCACTAGACATATAGATGACAGAATTATTTGGTCCATTAGCCAACATGTGACCTTGCACAAAGTAAGCCATGTCTAGAAAAGCTCTAGGTGTGTCTAGGAAAAACTGATAATCATCAAGCTGGGCCATGTTACGCATAAATTTGGTGATCATGGATGTAAACTCAAAGGGTCCTTTTCTTTTAATGGCTGAACACCAGTGATACACCATGGCTCTAATAGGAATAACATGAATCTTATTTACCATGGCAAAAAGTATTCTTAGCTCATTCTCTGTTACAGTTCTTACATCATCTCTAGGAAACAAGGTTATTCCTATCCAACGATGCATGAAACATAGCGTGAGATTATGAATTCCACTTGTTCGTGGGTATCTAGCACTGTCTTTTCCAGTAATTAGTTTCCAAAATTCACGTCTATTATACCCCTGGGTAGCATGCTCAAGATTAACAGCACATTTTTCTCTACACCCAAGAACAAGGCCGAACTCTTTCCAGGTAAAAGTAAATGAATGATTAAGTAGCCGAAAAGTAATTCTTTGTGCATTTGTATTAATCGTGCTTAGGAATTCTAGAGTTAAAAGCCTACTTCCTGGGTCTCTAGAAACAATCCAAATTCATTAGTACACCCCATAGCATTAAAGACTTCAACAAATTCTATGTCTAAGCCCATTTTTTCTAAGAGGTTAGGATCAATTACCTTGGTATGCTCGTAGTCATGTACCTTCAATTTGTTGAACGTGGTCATCTCATGAAGTGTCAGACTGATGCCAGTATCCGGATCAATGACCCGTGATGATTGATCTTCCAAAATATCAGTCGGTTCATAATGACCGACACTAGGATGTTCTTGCTCGTACTCACCATGGCTAGCACTGCTAGCCATGATTTCGGTGGCACCTGAACCATGCACTGAATCGTGCCTTGAATCAATTGACATGATCTCCGTACCTTGAGATGAGCCTCCTCCCCGGGAGTTTTTGGATGAACTCCCACTAACTGAACTACGAGCCTTCTTAAGCGCTTTCTTGAGGTACATCATCTTATGACAAAGAGACACTGCCACTCTGACAAAGCTTGATGGCTAATGGTCGTACCTCTTCCCTTGATTAGCGGTGAGGCTTATCAGAGAGAGATGGCAAGGATTTTTAGTTCGTGAACTTGCTGGATGAGTGTGTGTGCTTGAAAGAGTCTGTCTGTATGTGTACATATATCCAAGAGGGAGGAGAGTACTGGGGGCACTAGGGCCCAGTCACCCGACCCCCTAGGTGCTCTCTGAGTGCACTATTTTGCAGGCATTGGAGCACAGACAAGATTCCAGACATGGATGAGATTGGAGGGGTCTCCACTGTGTCGGAAGATCATGTATGGGTGGCTTTGGTGATGGAAATTGCACCACGCCAACTTGAATGGTAATGGGGAGCAAAGAGATGACAGGAGCTGTTTGGCCATGTCGGCTAATTAAGCAAAAGGTGCTCCATCCTTTGGCTTTGAGTGATTAGAGAAAAATGGCATGGTCATTTGTTGATGTCTCATGATCTAGGAATCAGGGAGATGATAGGAGAGTCTGGCTCCTAGTGATTAGCGCTATGCTTTTGTAAGAATGCCTCTCGTAAAGATTCAATGGATGGTGAGAAAATATGTGAGTGTATATAGAAGAGGCATGGTGACTATGGTCTTTTGTTGTTTCGAAGAAATGAGTGGTGGAATGGTGATGGAAGGATATGCTTTAGCAAGGTGTAGATAAAATCTCATGAAGAGTCTTTTGCACAGGTATTTTTCTTGCATGGCATGTGAGAGAGGAGAGAGAGAGAGGGACAAGGAAAAGATGAGAGGAGTTAAGGCCATGTCGGCCGATCACCTCCTATGACCCTAGTTTGATTTTTAGTGCATAGGCACAAGGAATCTCGAGGCAGAAAGGATTAGAGGGGAGTGGGTCCAAGGCCAGGTCGGCCGACCCCACTCTGGCCTCTAAAGGCCCTGGTTTGTGACACTAATCTAATTACACAATTTAATATGCAACGCACTTTCGTGGATGAAGAAAGATTCAAAGTTTTAAGGGTTAAATTGATTTTCATAGTTTATTATGATTACATTTTGAAACTAACACGAGAAATGATCATCTAATGAAAAAGAATTCAGAGATTTAAAAGAGAATGCAAAAGAAAACATACCTTTTTGTGAAGCCATGATTTCAGTTGGTGAGGTTAGGACCATCCTCCTCACTTGCTCGTCAGATTTGCTGGCATGGTTTCGGCGGTGGAGTGGTGCATGGCTTGATCACCTTCTTCCGCCATACCTATTTGGGTTTCGCCCGAGGTTGTTGCTTCACTTTTGTCAAGTAAGTATAATTAATGTAAGAATCGATTTCAAATACCTTTACTATGGAGCATTGCTCGGTTTTTGGCTTGAAGTGGAATATCTCCTGGGTCCCATTGATGTTGAATTGAATTTCTCCAGCTCCTACATCGATGTGTGCATTGGCGGTGCTGAGGAATGGCCTTGCTAGGATGAGTGGAGTCTTCTTGTCTACCTCCATATCCAACACCACGAAATCCATGGGGATGAAAAATTCTCGTATCTTGACAGGAATATTTTCATCAATCCCCGTGGGGTAGCGAATCGATTGATCCGCTAGTTGCAAACACATTGGTGTAGGGGACAAAGTAGTATGACTTAATTTATCAAATACTACCTTTGGCATGACGCTGACGCTTGCTCCCAAGTCGCAGAGTGCATGCTCGAACTGCTAAGTCCCAATAGAGCAATCAATGGTAGGACACCCTGGGTCCTTCTTCTTCAATGGCAACTGGTTGAGTATAGCCGCGCTACACTCTTCTGTTAGCTTGATGACTTCAGTGGTGGGCAACAGCCTTTTGTTGTTGAGGATATCCCGCAAATACTTGGCATAGGTTAGAACCTGCATTGCATCAAGTAGGGGAATGTGGACATATAATTGACGAATTACCTCAACGAATTTCCTGAAGTGTTCATCTGAGGATTGTCTTCTTGGCTTGTTTGGAAATGGTAGTAGTACGTTTGTATCGTAGTACTCATGTGGGGTCGTTTTCCCATGGAACTTGACAGGGTCCTGGAGTGGTGCAAGTTCTTCTTCCTCGGCTTCATGTTGTTCTTCTGCATCAACTTCTTTCTCCTTTCTTGTTGATTTGCCTGAAGTGTTAGGATGTGGTGGATCGCGAGTGGACTTAACCCCTCTCGTGGTCACCGAATTTATACTAGAAACTTTTTCAGGTTTGCCAAGATTTGGAGCAGAAGATATCAATTGAGACATTTTTCTTTCTAACATGTTGTTGAGGCTCAACTGATTCTTTACAACAGAAGCAAAGTCATCCATTTTATTATTTAGACTCTCAAGGGTATTGTCATTAGCAGCTAATTTCTTATTTATACTTTCATTAATTCTAGCTTGGCTTAAGACAAGATCTTTAAATGAAGGCTGATAGAAATTATTAAAGCTTTTACCTCTGTTACCTTGATAGAAGGGTCGTGACTTCAATCTAGACTGTTGAGGTTGATCTTCATTGTTGCTGATGAAGCTCATGCCTTCATTTGTTTCGGGGCAATTATTTCTTGAATGATTTCCACCACATACCTCACATTGTTGCACTGCCTTGTTAGCTCGTGTGGAGGCATAGTGTTGGATGGCTTCTCTATCCTTCTTGAAATTGGCTCATTCTTCGAGTTTCTTCATCAAGAGATTCATCCTTGTGGAGAGTGCATTTACTTCATGAATAGTTTCTGCACTCTTCTTCTTGACTTGGAGCTTTTCCTCTTTCCACCCTTGATTCGTCACCATCTTTTCAATGAGATCTTTTGCTTGTGTGACGTTGAGTGAAATGAATGCTCCTGTTGCAGCAGCATCAAGGTAACTACGGGCTATTCTTGTTAGCCCATAGTAGAAGCCTTGAATCAGGAGCCAATCTAGAATACCATGATGAGGACATCCCTGAATGTACTCCTAGAGACATTCCCATGCTTCGGAAATAGTCTCGTCCGCTTGTTGTTGGAAGCTAGAAATTCTTCCAAGAAGGGCGGTGGTTTTGCCCATCAGGAAGAACTTCTTGAGGAAGGTATTGGTACACTTCTCCCAAGTGGCAACTTCCTCAGAATGAGCATAGAACCATTGTTTCGCCTTCCCAAGTAATGAGAACGGGAAAAGGCGGAGATGAGTGATATCTGCTGCAACATTCTTAATGGAAATGGTGCCACTTACCTCCAAGAAGTGTTGGAGATGTGCATTAGCATCCTCATGGGACTTCCTACTAAAAGGGTTGGTTTGCACTAGGTTGATCAAAGCTGGCTGCAGCTCGAAGGTAGCACCCCCTGTATTAACATCGGGTCCTTGGGCCACGTGAGCGACTAAAGGAGCCGAGAAGTCAGAAATAGCCTCTTGAGCCATAGCTTGCTTGACAAACGGAGTGGAGCCTCCTTCCTTGATTGGATCCGAGTTTGAGGTGAACTTTTGAGGATACACTAGACAACGTCAAGAATTTCTTTGAAGGCTCTTAGGATTTTCAAATGTAGTTGCTCGAAACTAGAACTCACTCATACAATGCCTTGCTTCATAATTAAGGAAAACAGAGGCAAGGGGTAAGCCCCTACAACTATTTGATAACTAATTTGATAGTAAACTCTAGATTCAATTCTATTAGAATTTCTAGGCTATGGTTTCCCCGACAATGGCGCCAGAAATGCTTGTTGGTATTTCTTATGACTATTGGATAAATCCGCAAGCGCACAGATTATACCGATGTAGCACTTCACCCAGGAGTATTCTGGGGTATCATAATTTATATTCTCCCAAGGGAAAGCGGAGCTAGAAATAATAATAATAAAAGAGAGATCCTAGAGATCACCTCAATTTAGTACCAACTAGTATAAGGGGGTAATCGAATAATGATAGGAAGGTGATGATGTAACAAACCGAGATAAAGATAAGTAAGAGATAGCTAGTGGGTATAACTATGTGGGAGGACAACGAGAGAGTAAAAGGACTCCTATGATTCCAACTTCTACCTTTGTGGATTTAACTATGGCACACAATTGATATGAACATCGATTGATTCCTCAATACAGGTATGCTAGGCGAGAGGATAGATCAGTAGGAGGGCAAAACTCCTACCGGACCGCGCTCTCCTTTTATGGGGCCTTATCTTTTAAGAACTTGCCTAAGAACACGTTGTGGAATACAAAGACTAGATAAGGCTGTCACTCTCTTGCTAGCTACCACAAACAATCCGTGCAACAAGCAATAACCAAAGGCAAGATTAAGTATAAGTACCACGCTTACACCTACTCTTACTACTCTAATCGTGTATACGACAATTAAAGCACCCTATGACAGGTGATGATCGCATACAGGAAAGGCCACAAGGATCTCAATCTAGTTTATAACAACTAAATGACAAGATAAACCACAACAATACTATAGCAAGTATAATATTGCACAAAGTAAAGACTAAGTAAAGTAAAGAAGGAATATTGCATGAAATAAGTAAAGTCTTACAAAAGATAAAAGATACAAGAGCTTATACCAGATTCTCCAGGAAGAAAATATCCAGAAATCCCGAGCAAAGCTCAACTCAACTCTAACTCCCACACTAGAGAACACCACTAGACTAAT
The DNA here is from genome assembly GCA_022036555.1 of Microstegium vimineum. Lineage (NCBI taxonomy): Eukaryota > Viridiplantae > Streptophyta > Magnoliopsida > Poales > Poaceae > Microstegium > Microstegium vimineum. The sequence goes on along the minus strand of CM039119.1, from coordinate 31,831,908 downwards.
CTCCACTTGAGAACAAGAGTGGCTTGTATGGATAACCTCATGACTAGAGAGGGGGGTTTGAGCCTCTATTTATAGTGAGGGGTCGAGTAGGGGCTACTCCATCGCCACGTCATTGATCCAGGAGGCTTCAAATCTCCACCCTTGGATCCAAGCACCTCTAAACGGATTTAGAGTGGATGGTTGTGATCTTCAACATGTGTTAAACAGGTATGGCGGTTGCCAGGACCTGCACCGACCTAGAGGGAGGTCGGCCGACACCCCTATGGCCTATGGGCCATGTCTTGGTCTTCTAGAGGTAGCCCCACTGATCAGGGACCAAGTGAGGGGTTGGTGGGCCCTTTGGGAGGTCGGTCGACCCCCCTTGGGGTCCTTGGCCCACCTCGGCCTTCTAGATGCTGGTCCCACCTGTCATCTGGCTTGGTTGGTTCTTCTGAGTTGTTTTTTCACGTTGTTCTCATTGATGTGGGCCCATGGATCCATGTGAGTTGCATGAGAGCCGTTGGAAGAAAGCATAGAGTGACCCAAGGGTTGAGATCCACTCTGGAGTGCTTCTCCTGGATCATGGCCAGAGGGGAGAGATGGTGGGCCCCATAGGAGGTCAGCCAACCCCCTATGTGGGTCCCACTGGCTCTCCTTTGCTTCATTTCCTCATTCCTGTAATCAAATACTCATGGGCATGTGGAACTTGTTATTTTATAAGAAATTCTCATGATATGATTGTTTTGTCCTTGATCCTGAGTTTCTTGGCAGCATCTTAGTTATATAAAAGTGTATCATTCTTGGTGCCAACAACCCACCAACTAACCCTTGATTTAGATCAAGGACATGGGCAAAGAGGTGTTGCAGGTTCCAGCAAGAGAGCACATAAGGAACCACGGTTTGCACATTTTGAGCAAGGTGGTCCTTCTCGAGGAGTTGTTGGTGAGGAGGAAGACAACACAACTTCTGATGCCATGGACAATTCCAGTGGCATGCCTGCTCTACCACCAGGTCCTCAAAGACCACGAGCATCCTTCTCGTCCCCACGAGATAGGGAGCATCGTGAGCGGAGGCAACAAATGGACAATCTCACCAATGCCATAGGCGAGCTTCGCGTTAAGCATGGTGTGACAACAGGTATAGTCTAGCAAAACACCAAACAACTCCAAGCACATCAAGAAGAAGAAATCCAGCGATGGAGGATGTGGTGGCAACAACATCCATATCAGCCACCACACTATTGAGCAAAGGATAAGCTTGGGGGAGGTTCCCTCCCCCACTAAGGTAAGTATTTAATTCCAGCATTTACATTGATGCATTTTCTTGCTTATCTTTTGTTGACACCATTTTTATGCACGTGTGAAATGAGCTAAGGCTTGATTGGTCAACGGCTGTTTGCTATCGGCATCGGGAAATTGTGAGCTAATATTGCCGATGACTGAGTGTGCTGCCGACGGAAGCTGGATGGTCCTTGTCGACAAAAGGTAGCTTGAGCTATGGAGTTGCTGATGCCGATTGCCGACAGAGACATTGTCGATTGCCGACAGGGGGACAGATTGCTGATTGCCGATGAGGAGGTATTACCGATTGCCGATGAGGAGACATTACCGGTTGCCGATGAAGGGTCACTACCAACTGCCGATGAAGAGTGGTTGCCGATTGCCGATAGAGATTGATTGGTGAAAGACAGTTACCAGTACAAGATCGCCGATCGGGAAGTGTTGCCGATGCCGATGGGCATGGGGGTCGATGAGTACATCATAACTTAGTGGTTGATGTCAGCAGAAGGCTACTGGTGGTCAAAGAAGGAAGGCGCAGATTGAAGGGATCTGCCGATGGAAAGTTTCCATCGAAGAGAAGTATAAGGAAGCTGGTGTTTTGTATCAGTATTATTATTATAGTAGTTTGAGTCCGACTCTTGCATGAGTCGTTTATTTTCTTTTAAAATAGGTGTGTTTGTTTAGGAAAATAAATATTGTTATTTTAGATCCGACTCCTGTGCGAGTCAGTTTCCTTTAAATTAGGAGTTTGTTTTAGGAAGGGTACGTATCGTGTCTTTGTACAACTCTCCATACGGGAGTATAAATATGTGCCCGAGGGCTACGAACAAGATATCAATCCAATATCAAACAAACCAATTTTACTCTTATTATATCTTTTATCGCAATTTACCTTTTACTGCATTAGCTGTAGTTATCAACGAGTTCTTTCAAGCTTCGACGGGCTGCATCACCTTGATCTCCGTCAAGTCCTTGCAAGTTCCGCGTGGGAGTACCTCTGAGCCTTGGCATCCGGGCGCATCGTTGTTGCCTCATTCAGCTCTGCTCTAGTTATCCTTGATCAATCTGAGCTTTGACATCTGGGCGCATCGCCGTTGTCTCGTTCAGTTTTGTTCTAGTTATCGTCCTTGTCGATTAACTGGTCAAATCGACTGGCACGCCTCCGAATTACCGAGCTTTGGGTAATAGCCCGAGGTGTTCGCAGATCCTGACGCTTTTTGTGTCAACACCTCTTTCGGCACACCCGGTGGGACACGATTATATAAATTATATATTTATCATGACTAATCCAAGGAGTGTCATTGAAGTCTCCATAGCAGATCTGGCAAATCATCAGAAGCAAGCTATGGAGCAGGCAATGGAGGATTACAAGCGTTCATATCTTAGATCCTTCAGGCTAAACGGGATCGGCGAAGCAGTACAGAAGCAAGATCCGCCATCGCCACGGCAGACTACTTTCTACGCTGATCCTGGTAAAGTACAAGATACGGTCAATTATGCATTAGATAATGTATTAATTAGCCAATCCAACGTGTTGTCCGAGACCGTGTGCAATGCTATCAAGCAAGCTTTCAAGGGACAGGCACCATATTATGTTGGTCCAGAGTATCGTCAGCTCGGATCGACATCTGTTGCGACTCCATCGGCGGTTCCAAGGGTGTTTTCACCAACGATGAGCCGATCTGCCGATGAGATCGCACCACCAAGATTAAGCCCAACAAGCACTACTCAGGTGAACACAAATCTGGTGGTTTCAACGATGTCTGGACCTGTGATCCAGAGTCAGCCAACTTCAGCCCATTGCTGGGGATACGGTATGTCTCCAAGTCTATCTGCTGATTCTAGATTGGTCCAAGATAACCATGCAGGGTGGAAGGTTCCCATGGTATCGGCAACATCTCTACAGCCGATGGTTCCAATGATGCAGTTGCCAACAGGGAATCTACAAACAGCAATACCCAGAGTGTCGTGCGCCCAACCATCGCCGATACAACAAGGCACAGCAGTTGCGAGTCAACCCATGGCGGCAATGGTCCTTCAAATTGGAACACTTGCTAATCAAGGTAGCTATGCTGTTAATTATTCGGCGCCACAGGGACGAGATGCATCAGCTGGTTATCAGCCATCGGCAACTTCTTGGCCGATGCAACAAGGTATGCCGATTGTCAATCAATCTGTATCGGCAATGACTGCTCAAGTTGTGGTACCCGTGAGTCCAAGCGATCATCCAAGGGTACAACAAGGACAAGCATTAGCCGGTTATCAGCTATCGGCAAATGCGTGGCCGGTGCAACAAGACATGCCAATAGTTAATCAGCCTATATCGGCAGATTCTTGGCCGATGCAACAAGGCATGTCGAGAGTCAGTCGGCCTGCATCGGCCGTAGCCGCTCAACCTACGGTGGCTGCCAATCAGAGCTATCGTCCCAGGATACAAGAGTTGCAAGAGCCAGCTGGCCCTCAGCCATCGGCAAATTCTTGGCCGATGCGACAAGGCATGCCGATTGACAATCAGTCTGTATCGGCAATGACTGCTCAAGTTGTGGTACCCGCAGGTCAAGGCGATCATTCAAGGGTGCAAGAACGACAGATGTCAGCTGGCTATCAACCGATGGTAAATTCTCGGCCGATGCAAAGCGTGTCAAATGCCAGTCAGCCTGCATCGGCAATAGTTGCTCAGCCTATGGTACATGCAGATCAACGCTATCATCCGAAGGTACCAGGGTTGCAAGAGTCAGTTGGTTATCAGCCATCGGTGAATCACGTGCCGATGACACCTAATGTAGGTTGGATCAGTCAATTACCGATCCAGCAGCAATATGTGCAACCTGAGTACCAAATGGCAGGGGCTCCGCAGCATCGGTCGGCGAGTCTTCAGAATGAAGTATCGGTACATCAACCGATAAGAACTACACTGCAATACTCGCAAGAAAAAGTATACAATGAGACATCGGTACAACAACCGATGAATGTAATGAATATAATGCCACGACACAAGCTAGCAACTGTGCAAAATCACTCATCGGCAACACAGCCGATGCATGGTGTTGTCATGGCCAACGTTGTGCACGCACCAATCGTCTCAAGTATTTCAATGTCAAGACCTGGAGAGATAGATCAACCCACTCAGCCAACAAGCATCCAGAGTTGCTCATCGGTTAATCAGCCGATGCACGGTACTCAACAGATTGGTGCTACTGATATGTCGATTGCTCCGGCTTATTCATCACGAGGATATGAAGGGATCCATCGACCTACTCCACTGGTCAACGAATCTACGCATCGGCAAGATCAAGACATGGAGGTGCGTTTGACCAAGAAAATAGAAGATTCGGATTCGGACAAAGCGCCGAGTATCGGTGTTGCTGAATTGGAAACATTCACCTTTGACATCACAGAGGCCGATCAAGGTGTTAAATCATTCGAGCCTAAGGAGACTTGGAGTGCAAAGGTGTTGTTCGTTGGACGAGGGGGCTCCGAGTCAGATGAGGAAGCGAACATCGGCATTGTTGAATGGGTGCAAGATGAGGAACCGGTACCTTGTGCGCTCGACCAGAGGACTGAAAAGTTCACCTTCGATGTCATGAAGGCCGATGGGATATTTGACTTATTGATTCAGGAAGGGCGAAGTAAGCTAGCCCTTAATCAAGTAATTCCATCGGCCGAGGAGCTCAAGAAGGCTAGGTACTGCAGGTGGCACGATGCAACTTCTCATAGTACCAATGACTGCAAAGTGTCCAGGCAACAGTTGCAGTCAGAGATTGATTCTGGACGAATCAAATTTGAAAGTTCTAAAGTCCAGAGACCGATGGAAGTTGATCAGCGCCTGTTTCCAAATAATATGGTGGAAACCAGTGGAAAGACTAAGGTGCTGACATCGGATGCTGCCAGGAGGAATGCATCGGTAGATCCTGATCATCAAGTGGCTAAGCGTGATGTAAAAAAGTGTGCCGATGACAGGAGAGGCAAGGGAGTTGCTGATGAAGGTAGCAGTACCAATAGGGCTCCTGGCGTCGTAATCACTCACAAACAGCTGAGGACGGAGTATCGGCAATCGCAAAAGGAGCAACATCGGCAGGAAGAGAAGGAACAGGAACGGCTTCGGCAGAAGGACCACTGGAGGTGTCCCTTCTTCGTTTACTGTTGGGAAGAGGGCATTAAGCTACCTACTGCTGATAACTGTCCTGAATGCAACGGGTACTACACTACCGATCGGTTAGGTAAGAAACCTTGTTTTGATGATCGAGCATCCAGGTACGCCAGGCCGCTCGGAGATAAGAGGTCAGCGCATGACCGACTGGGGGGCAAACTTAGTGCCCATGATGGGCTTGGCAGGCGTATTGAGCAAAGGGAACCTGAGGAGATGGCCGATGCGATAGTACCCGATGAAGACGCGCTCTCCGGAAATTCAAACATTGGGAGAGAAGCCGATATGAGCAATGAAGGGCAGCGTCAGCCTGTCTGGAAAACCAAACTCCCTCAGTGGTGCCCTAAGGGTCTGACAAAGACTCAGAAGAGGAGGATTCAGCGCGAACGCCGTAATGACTTACATAGCACTGAGATTCCCTTAAGGGAAAAGTAGTGGAGGTCAAGAGCGCAAGGATGGAAATCCATCGGCAGACGGCAATATATTGCCGATGGTCTAACCGGAGTCAATCTTGGACATTTTTGGCTTGGGGGCTGCACTCGGTAAACTGGCGATTTCAATTATTATACTTGGGGGCACTTACCGATGGTTTGTATATGAAACGCCATACTGCCGATGAAATCGTTAGCTGCCAGAAGAAGATGGTTGTAAGAATGATTCTGCCACGCTTGCGTACGATGACTAAGTATGTGGTGCAGGTATTTTAGAGGAGGTTGCTCCTTACTTTCTTTGGTGGGTCTATCGGAATTGTACTAATTCTGTTCCGATGGAAGCACGAAACCTCGTTGCTGATTATTGCTACAATCAAGCTGAATACCGGGCTTCGCTGAACGTTGGGATTACTCAGAGGATTTTAGCTGATTTGATAAGTCATGGTGTCGGTAATAGTTGCCGATTACTAGATGAAAGAGTTTGCCGATAGTATTCTGGTATGGAGGTTGATTTTACCGATTGGGACTAAGTTCTAAGCTTGAAAGATGGTTTCCTAATCAGGAAGGTCCTTATCGGATAAGACAGTCTGCTCCTAGCAATGCCTATATTCTAGAAACTCTCGAAGGAGTCGACGTATAGCATGCTTGTTTGGGTGCCGATGAAAGAGAAATTATAATGCATCGGTAAAAATGTGTAAACGTTATATTACAAAACCCAAAATCAAGTATCAGAGTTACATTCTTGCCGATACCACAAATAAATTACAGCAAGGAGTGAATGACTGATATCGTGCGCAGGCGAATCTGTTCTATCTCGTCCATCTCCTTGGCGTCGGCATCGGCAGAACCCTTGACCGGCTTGATCTTTTTCCACCAGATGGCTTGTCAGGCATTTTGGTCCCTTTCTTGCCGCAGAACCCTAATGGTATCGGATAATTGGGTTTTCTGCTGATTGGCTGCAGTCAGATCCTCCTCGACCTTCTGTAACTCCGCCAGTAACTTCTCCTTTGCCGATAGCTGGGAGATTTCTTGATCAAGGCTGTTGATGGAGACTTCTGCTTGGCCGATGCCCTTGTGCTTCTCATCGGCAATATTTTTGAACTTAAGCTTCTCTTCCTCGCTCTTGGATTGGGCGGCCCTATCGGCAATGCGACGGGAAAGCCACTGGTACTGGACTTGCTTGATGTCGAGGAAGGTTGCTTGGAGAAGGATTTCTGCCATATCGGCAGGGAGATGGCCTTGGACACCTTTGAAGGTGATCCTTGCTGCCGATGAGTCCTGAACTAGCTGGGACGTATCTTGTAGCAATAAGGAGAGCAATTCTTCAAGTTTGGACTTGATCTCTGCCGGTAAAGCTAGGACAGAGCTCTCCTCATCATCATCGTCGTCGGGGATGTTGACTGCAAAGGAAAATAGGTTGTTCGCTTGAATGCGGCCTTGGCGGTCATCTTCATCCCGAGGGTTAAGACTGAAGGAGAAGAGACTGTCTGGAGAATCCTGAGCCTGAAAATGAAAAAGTTAAAGTGTGCCGATCATGAAGCTACACTATGAATTTTTAGATGATCGACTTACCATCTTGAAGCGGATTTCTTGCCCAGGACTTGGCATACTGGATGGCCCAGCCTCGTCTTGGACATCGGCAGCAGTTGCCGATGACTGAGCCTCTGCCAGGGAAGTAGTCGACGCCGTTGGTAATGGTGGTGTTGTCGCGGGCGTTGCTTCCGGTGTGATACCTGGTTGTGGCGGTGATGCCGCTCTTTCGTCAGGAGCTTCGGCTGATGGTGCCGATGCCGATGTTGCCTTTGCCGCTATGATGGGTGGAGCCATTTCATCAGCAACTTCGGCTGACGGTGCCAATGCCGATGTTGCCTCCGCTGCTGCGGTGGGTGGAGTCGTTTCATCAGGAACATTGGCTAGTGGTGCCGATGGCGATGCCGCCTCTATTGTAGCTGGTATAGTGATCTCCTGATCAGAGATGTCATCCATCGGGTGATTGGGAGTTGGGGCTGCTGACGATCCTGCCGATGGTGCCGTGGTAGTTGGCGGCGCAGTTGAAGCCGATGGTGAGGATGGGCTAGCCAGCCTCAAGCGCCTTTTCCTTCTTGGCGCAACAGTAGGAGATCCAGCCCGTTTCGATGAGGACTGGGGGGCATCGGCAGCCGGACTTGAAGGTACTTGTCTGCTGGGAGCAGCTGCCGATGACCTCATAGCCTGAAAATATTCAATGCAAGTTATACAAAATAGAATATTGCCGATGAGGCATTATGTAATCGGCGTGAGTGAAGATGGATTTACTGGAAACACCCGCGTCAGGGCAGCAGCAGCGGCCGATGTAGCCTTGGCTTTCGCAGGTGTCGGTGTAGGTACCTGTCGAGGGGTGAAGGCCGTTAACGTGGGGGCCTTGTTGCCGATGAGTGATACGGGACTCATGATGAGTGTATGGGTGTCCCGATCTTTCGGTGGAGATAGATAACTACGATTTGACTGGAGAGACGTTCACGATCCGACTACAACCATCCAAGGACGCTGCGCCTTAGCGATCGATACACCAAATCCAGCGGTTGCTCACGATCTTGCGGATCACAACCAACCAAACCACTAGGGTTATTCCTGCAAGCAATCGAAGAACAAGCAAGAACAAGTAGAACAAGCACTCAATTGCAAATAAGAGATGAAGGATCAGATATGATACACATGAAGGTCGGGTTCCGAATCAAGTAGAACGGATGGTCTAGTCGACACACGCGTCTACAAGGAAGTAGCAGCAGCTAAACTTTCATCTAAACAAAACCCAATCTGTTTGTGGCGGCTCTAGGTGGATATAAGGAGGAGGGAGGACGACCACAAGGGTCCTAGTGTCGTCCTACAACCCTAGGATGAGTCCCTAATGGACTCAAGTTGATACACGGGCCATCGGCCCAAAATAGGGTGACGCAGCACCGTTGGCAGAAAAGATCTCGGTATTAAATTGTCTACTGCGCACGCATCTGATAGGATATAGGTATGAGTCCGGACCCATTGGAAAGTAGACTTGATAAGCTTTCCAAAAAGTCCTATAACGTCCCAATCGGAGTCCGTATGAAGTCGTGGCAACCGTCACAAGTTTGGACTCTTCTGCAGTCCGAATTGAACTTTCCAAAACGTGTTGGACTTGGACTCTTTGTTTCCTTGGATCCAATGTGACGTGGTGGCCTGGTGGAGAACGTTAGGAACACTTGGATATGGTCCCCAATCTACTTCATTGACCATCCATGCTTTCCATATGCAATCTAACCCTTCCTTGATCCATGTAAGCAATTCTGAAAATGAAAACATACACACTTCATAGTGCAACACCCATTCATCAAATGTAACAATGATAAACCTCATATAGAATGGTTTCACCTTTGGTATAGAAGTGGTTGGCATGGTCATATCTAAGCCGGTGATGTCCTCATCAACTCATCATTCGGAGTTTGAAGGGCTTGCCACTCCTGCTCATCGGAGGAATTGGATCGTCAACCTGCTAAGTGTGAAGGAGTCAGATGCCGATGACAGGGGTAAAGTAATAAGGAATGCATTGGATAGAAGACTTACTGCATCATCGGGGATGATGTGATCGGCGTCAATCAGGTGTCGATAGTAGTGCGATGACTTGGCGAATAGCTGGCACCTCCATTCTTGCCACCAGGACTTGTACTTGTTCGTGATAAAGGAGGTTGGCGACCAGGAGGATAAGTCGATGTCTACTATATCGGCATCGGGAGGAAGGTTGACAACCTTATTCCAGTCTAGAGCGCTGGAGATTATCTGCCTTGGCTTCACCACCTTGGAGTAGCAGAGCTTAATCGGCAGTTGGTCGAAGGCTAGTTGTCTCGCCGTTGCCGATGGATAATAAAATTTGAACGATGGAGGGGCTTTCTTCCCGGATCCGAAGATGTTGACTAGGATAGCACGGGGGACGATACTGGCCTTCATGATTGTTTGATTCTCGGGCACATTCCCGTCGGTAAGATTGAATAGCAATGGGAATTGGTTGTCTTCGTCGGCGTATGGCCACCAGAGCCGTTCTGTGGCAGGAATTCTGTTATAAAATTTCTGAAAGAATAAACCGAATTGCTCTGGATCAGCATTGGTCCCTAGCAGCACTATAATTGCCTCTCCAAAGTTGAGTGGAGGGCGAGTTGCCGATTCATCATCTTTACACTGATGGTCTTCCGATATCTCTCTCGGGAATCGTTGAGCGAACAAGTCGAATTGAAGCGCTTTCTGCATCTGTGCGTTCAGCCACATATTGATAAACCACTAGGGACCCCCAAGGTTGCCGATGTGCTCACCTAGCAGTAACTTCTAGGATACTTGATGGAGAAGGAGATATACCGATCCTAGAAGATATCTGCCTAGGGGGAAGTCTCGTCCCATCGGCAAGTAGCTCAGCTGCTGGAAGATGCATGGTAGTGGGTCCAACTGCTCTGCCACAGAAGATGAACTTTTCTAACCACATATTCAGGAAAGTGGCGTGCTCCCTCTGGTTTACCGATCCTGTTTTCTGGTACTCATGAATGTAGCCTGTCTAGCCGCCGATGTTCCGAGTGTTCACTTTGAACTCGGCTTTCCTATTCAACAAGGTGAAGGTATCGGCAGAAGACACGTCCAGACCGGTCAGCATATGGACATCAGCAAGCGTTGGGGTGGCTGGTCCATGTCGGAACAGGAAGGCGTTCATGGTGTCCGACCAGAAGTAGGAGGCAGCTATCAGCATGTTCTCATTTCTCTCTATATCGGCAATGGAGAGTCGGATGCATTGGTCCAGATTGTGTTCTTGCCAATAAACTTGTTGTGCCCTAGCGACCCTGAGGTACCAGTTTTTCCACCCCTTAGTGGGCTTGGGCCATGATCGGAAAGCATCCTTCCACAGTCCTAAACCGAAACATTCAGATCTGAAAGGGATTCGGTTGGTTTCTGCATTGATTATGTAGCTGGGGTCCGGATTCCCCATGGGGCCTAGGCAGCTGAAGGTGGAACCAGCAAGCGGGATCACTACTTTGTTGTACAGTTCCTAGGGTTCGAAGGAAAGAAGGGGAAAAATCAGAAAAGGAACAGGGATAAATCCAGATTTGTGCGAGAGAAGAACCAGCGGAAGGTTGAATTGGGAAGAAATAAGTCTCACCTTGGGGATGTCGACTTGGATCGCCATTGGAGCTGAAGGATGTTTGCAGTTTGTCCTTGGATTGCCGAAGGGTGCTATTGCTTGAACTCGTGCTCTTCATAGCGGCTGGAGGTTGAAGACGAAAGCCAGGAAGTGAAAGTGAACTCGGGGTAAAAAATAGTGTGGATCCCGGTAACTTTTATAAGCTTACCCAGGGGCATTTTGGGGTTCCGTTTCACACTGTGCAGGAATATGGAGAGGCCCGCGGTAGATACGCGCGGTGATCGAGGTGGTCTGCAACTGTTTGTGCTACAATCGAGGGATTTTATTATTAAATTGCAGTTCCACACACGGAGATCGAGGGAGTTGTGCGTCTATCTCGAAGGTAACGGCTACAGCAACGGCTACAGTGGAGAGAATTTCGGCACGTAAAGTATTATACATTCCGAAACTGGGGGGCATGTGTTGACACCGTTTTTTAGCACGTGTCAAATGAGCTAAGGCTTGACTGGTCAACGGCTGTTTGCTATCGACATCGGGAAATTGTGAGCCAATATTGCCGATGACTGAGTGTGCTGCCGACGGAAGCTGGATGGTCCTTGTCGACAAAAGGTAGCTTGAGCTATGAAGTTGCTGAAGCCGATTGTCGACAGAGACATTGTCGATTGCCGACAGGGGGACAAATTGCTGATTGCCGATGAGGAGGTATTACCGATTGCCGATGAGGAGACATTACCGGTTGTCGATGAAGGGTCACTACCAACTGCCGATGAAGAGTGGTTGCCGATTGCCAATAGAGATTGATTGGTGAAAGACAGTTACCAGTACAAGATCGCCGATCGGGAAGTGTTGCCGATGCCGATGGGCATGGGGGTCGATGAGTACATCATAACTTAGTGGTTGATGTCAGCAGAAGGCTACCGGTGGTCAAAGAAGGAAGGCGCAGATTGAAGGGATCTGCCGATGGAAAGTTTCCATCGAAGAGAAGTATAAGGAAGCTGGTGTTTTGTATCAGTATTATTATTATAGTAGTTTGAGTCTGACTCTTGCATGAGTCGTTTATTTTCTTTTAAAATAGGTGTGTTTGTGTAGGAAAATAAATATTGTTATTTTAGATCCGACTCCAGTGCGAGTCAGTTTCCTTTAAATTAGGAGTTTGTTTTAGGAAGGGTACGTATCGTGTCTTTGTACAACTCTCCATACGGGAGTATAAATATGTGCCCGAGGGCTACGAACAAGATATCAATCCAATATCAAACAAACCAATTTTACTCTTATTCTATCTTTTATCGTAATTTACCTTTTACTGCATTAGCTGTAGTTATCAACAAGTTCTTTCAAGCTTCGACGGGCTGCATCACCTTGATCTCCGTCAAGTCCTTGCAAGTTCCTCGTGCGAGTACCTCTGAGCCTTGGAATCCGGGCGCATCGCTGTTGCCTCGTTCAGCTCTGCTCTAGTTATCCTTGATCAATCTGAGCTTTGACATCTGGGCGCATCGCCGTTGTCTCGTTCAGTTTTGTTCTAGTTATCGTCCTTGTTGATTAACTGGTCAAATCGACTGGCACGCCTCCGGAATACCGAGCTTTGGGTAATAGCCCGAGGTGTTCGCAGATCCTGACGCTTTTTGTGTCAACATCTTTGCTTGCAATTAAAAAAATCTCTAAATATGATAAAAAGAACAAAAATACTTCTCTCCACTCCTATATGTTCCATGAATGTTTATCTCTCTATGGAAATGATGAATAGTTGCTTTGCTGTAATTCCTTTCAAGTACCTAGTTTTCAACCTTGAATTCTCCCAAGTTTTAGACATAACTGTTTTGACATAAGATTTACTCTGAACCTAAAACTTGTGGGTTGCAAATGCTTGAGCTAAGTCTAGGTAGTTGATAGGTATGATATGAAAAAGTCTGAGCTATTATTTATCTTGTTCCTAGCAATACTAGAGTTCTAGAGAATTTATCTTTTGAAAATTAAAAATATTACATGATGAGTCTCTGTATGACGAGAGCTTGAATTTCTACCACAACCATATATACATGCCTGGTAGATTAGGAAAACATTCACTATCATATTTACTGCTTGTATTTGCATTGAGTTTTGTCAAGCTTTGTTGACCCTTAGAGACTTGTCATGCTTTTAAAATCAAGATCACGTACACTCCACTCATATATGCTACTTCTATCCTAGAGGTACGCATACACATATATGCAATTCAGAGCCACCAGAAAAATGCTCTATTCCTACCTTGGGAGTAAGTAACCAAAAATATCCTAGTTCTCCACCTATCCATATATTTTATTACCACAAATGTAACTGCTCCAAAGATTTCCTTGTTATCATCTCTCAAAACTGTTATTATAGAAAGAGACTTGGGGTTGTGAAAAAAGTAAATAAATAGAGTAAAACATGGACAAGTGTCCTATCAAAACAATGGATACTTAGATGCCCGCCTCTCTAAGTAAAAAAAAGTGAAAAAAGCAAGCCCAAGTTCTCTCAAAATTCCAAGTTCCAAAAGAGAGATGTATGTATATATGTATTCAAGGAGCAGAGTAAAATTAGGTTTCCATCATACACCCTCATATATCCACTATACACCATTATCCACCACATATCCACCCTCATACATCCACCATATATCCCATACACATGCACATCTTAATTTGATTATATGCCCTGTTTCTCTGGATCCATTGTTTGACTTTACAATATATGCTTTGCAAGTATGTTGCGCTATTTCTCCCCACCTATGAACCCCATATATTGCCTATTAGTTATAGGGTGAGTGAGGAGAAGGCATAACACCATTATTGCCTTGGCAAGGATCCACAAATACCACATATAGAGAGACTTGAGAGGATCATACAAAAGAGACTTTGAGTTTTATTTTGAAAACTTTGCAAAACTCCAGGATGAAGGCAAATTGAAGAGCTTGAGAAATAGTACCTGGCTTGATCATTCTACTTTTCAATTACTCAAGACCCAAGTGATGGCTATAAGCCCCATGGTTAAAGGTAATATGGGTAAGTTTGAAAGTCAGAATAGTTTACTCTAATCTAGAGGAGAATTCTTGTTTGAACGCATGTGTACCTTTAAGGCATGAAAGCATTGTAGCAACTCCTGATCCATCATTGAGTTCATCTTTGCTCAGGGACGAGCAAAAGGTAAGCTTGGGGGAGTTGTTGACGGTCCTTAAGTGCTAATTTTAACCGTCAACTAAGCAAGGAAAAAGATCTAAATGAAACCAATAGCTAGAATTAGGGTTTATACTAACAGAATTCCACAAGTTTTGGTGAATGTCTGTTTCTGCAGGGGGTTATCAGAAAATACCAAGGAAAGGCCCACATGTCATGTTTACATAGAGATAATTATAAATCGCACAATTTTCTGTACTCTAGTGGGTTCCAGAAGACACGAGAACGAACGGGAGGTGAATCGGGCCCGGAGCCAAGGCGCCCGCCCTAGCCCCTAGGGCGCCCGCCCTGCCCCTTCAGCCAATTGGCATCAACTTTGCGGATCGTGCTCCACCGCCTTTGAGGATGAATCTAAACCCTTCATATAGGTTGGTTTGATCCAACGGTTGACATTCATTTGAGGAGGCTATATAAGCAAGGCCCCTGACCCCCTGAGGATCATATCATCTCATTATTCTTCTCCAGAGCAAAAGCTAGGGTTTCAATTATAGAGAAGGAGAGAGGTCCCTCTAGTTGTCTAGATCTAGTTCTTCTAGATAGTTCTAGCTCATCTAGTTGTAATTAGAGGTGTGAGAGAGGAGGAGAGAGTTAGGAGGAACCGGATCTGTCGGATCTTCCTCAACATTGTACCTTTGCATCATCTGGTTCTGAGCAATCTCCAGGTTCTTCATTTATTATTTCTAAGTATCTTATTTCAGTTCTTACTTTATTCTATTTACGGGTCTCTGCTCGTATTGAGTGCTCTAGTTTACAATTGGAATTAGAGTAGTAAGCGATAGTGTAGACATCGTGTCTAAACTAGAGTTTACCTGAGTTTGCGTCCAATCCTATGGATTGTTGTGGTAGCCCCAGGGGTGACAGCTCTGTAAGGCCTTTGTAGTCCACCACGTTCGGGTTGGTGTTTTTGTAGAGCTTTTGGTAGCCTCTCCCGACTACCTTTTTCCCAGTCTTTATCGAGAGTCGGGAAGGTATTGTTGCTCCAAAGTAAGTAGAGTATCATGGACCTTTGATTAGATAAACCCCTTAGAAAACTCTAAAATCTCTCTACCCATTTATCTTATCTATCCTTAGCCGTTCTTAGTTCTTTTCTAGTACACTTCACGTTCCCCGTGGGAATCGATACCCTTGGAATACTCACGGGTGAAAGCTACAGCACTATCCGTGCGCTTGCGGATTTATCTGTGTGCGTTAAGAAATACCAACAAGCATCATAATACAAAAACATGAGTTTAAGACAAATATTATCATCCTCCTGGGCTTAGGGTTGGATGTGATCCTAGGCATGCAATGGATGCATCGCTATGGGGTGACCATAGATACAAGGAATAGAGTTTTTTCCTTGAAAACCCTAGTGAAGACCGGAACCTTTGAGGTCTCCCTTCCACGCAAGCTTGATCTTTGTGCTATGACCTGTGCTATCCAAGTTACCGCTCTGAAGAACAACCCAGTAGTGTGTGAGTTTCCAGATGTGTTTCCAAATGATCTTCCCGGCCTTCCACCAGAACGAGATGTTGAGTTTGCTATCGAGTTGGTACCTGGAACGACACCTATATCTCATAGGCCGTACAGAATGCCACCTAATGAGCTAGCAGAACTCAAAAAGCAGTTACAAGAGTTGTTGGATAAAGGTCTCATCCGACCTAGTTCATCACCGTGGGGTTGTCCCGCACTATTCATGAAAAAGAAAGATAAATCCGTACGAATGTGCGTGGATTACCGACCACTTAATGCTCTAACGATCAAGAACAAATATTCGTTACCTCGTATCGATATTTTGTTTGATCAGTTATCCAAAGCTAAGGTGTTTTCTAAGATCGATTTGGGATCAGGGTATCACCAAATCAAGATCAGACCACACGATGTACCTAAAACAGCTTTCTCAACGAGGTATGAGCTTTATCAGTATTTGGTTATGTCGTTTGGGCTAACTAATGCTCCCGCCTACTTCATGTACCTTATGAACTCCGTCTTCATCCCCGATGATGAGTTTGTGGGTGTCCCGATCTTTCGGTGGAGATAGATAACTACGATTTGACTGGAGAGACGTTCACGATCCGACTACAACCATCCAAGGACGCTGCGCCTTAGCGATCGATACACCAAATCCAGCGGTTGCTCACGATCTTGCGGATCACAACCAACCAAACCACTAGGGTTATTCCTGCAAGCAATCGAAGAACAAGCAAGAACAAGTAGAACAAGCACTCAATTGCAAATAAGAGATGAAGGATCAGATGTGATACACATGAAGGTGGGGTTCCGAATCAAGTAGAACGGATGGTCTAGTCGACACACGCGTCTACAAGGAAGTAGCAGCAGCTAAACTTTCATCTAAACAAAACCCAATCTGTTTGTGGCGGCTCTAGGGGATATAAGGAGGAGGGAGGACGACCACAAGGGTCCTAGTGTCGTCCTACAACCCTAGGATGAGTCCCTAATGGACTCAACTTGATACACGGGTCATCGGCCCAAAATAGGGTGACGCAGCACCGTTGGCAGAAAAGATCTCGGTATTAAATTGTCTACTACGCACGCATCTGATAGGATATAGGTATGAGTCCGGACCCATTGGAAAGTAGACTTGATAAGCTTTCCAAAAAGTCCTATAACGTCCCAATCAGAGTCCGTATGAAGTCGTGGCAACCGTCGCAAGTTTGGACTCTTCTGCAGTTCGAATTGAACTTTCCAAAATGTGTTGGACTTGGACTCTTTGTTTCCTTGGATCCAATATGACGTGGTGGCCTGGTGGAGAACGTTAGGAACACTTGGATTTGGTCCCCAATCAACTTCATTGACCATCCATGCTTTCCATATGCAATCTAACCCTTCCTTGATCCATGTAAGCAATTCTGAAAATGAAAACATACACACTTCATAGTGCAACACCCATTCATCAAATGTAACAATGATAAACCTCATATAGAATGGTTTCACCTTTGGTATAGAAGTGGTTGGCATGGTCATATCTAAGCCGGTGATGTCCTCATCATTCTCCCTTTCTTGACAGCAAACCGTCCTCGGTTTGACCACTGTCGGAGGATGTGTTGTAGATACAAGCAAACCATACTCCCATTCTTGATAGTTATCCTGTTTCTTTAAAATAAAACTAGGGAAGCTTGACATGGCATGGTTATTGTTATTGCATACGTCTAATTGATTAGTTCTGTTCACTATAAAAGGAGTTTGTATATTTGAGCAAATGTAAATTCGGTTTACCATATACTCATCTTCATAATTATATTTTCCAATAGCATGAAAACTGATATTAGAAGAACATGGCAATTCAAATCTATCAGTCAGATTATTCTGCAAATATTTAAGCTCACAAAGATCATCAAACTCAATGTACCCTATTGTATGTAAAGATGAAAACAATTGAATTTCTTTTTTTCATTTACAATATGAACAATATGCTGGAATTCAGCACTCATTGATTTAGAATTTTTAGCTTTATTCGGTAGTTGTGGTATGGATATAAGTAATTCATTATCACACAACTCTTCTTCGTCACATGGAATATCAAGCATATGAAAGTGTGACAAAGGAAAATCAGTGATGGGTTCCACTATTGGTTGATCTAGGATATCAAGATTAGTGGACAAATGCAGTTCAACTAAAGCATGCTCACCTTGATTTATGTTACAACCATCTAACTTACCTTTGATGCTCTTCGCAAATGGTGTTTTTGCAGCTAGATTCATGCTCTCCTTTAATGTGTCACCTCTAATCTCAGATTGATCAATGCCAATTGGTATATTGGCATCCGCTTGCTGCAAATTGTTAGTAATAGGAGAGACATATGCTTCTATAGTATTTGTGAGATCTATTTTTAGTGTTATTTTAAATTCACAAGCAAGATCAAACAACTCACCAAAAGTCTTATAATGTTTATCAACAAGGATATTCTGAATTTGCACATTAAGACCTTGCAAAAATCTATGTTCTAGAAACTCATCGTTTTCTTCAAAGCCACAACGTAGCAAACATAATTTCAGTCTATCTAAGTATTCTGCTACAGTTTTGTTTTCTTGTTTTATAGATTGCAATTTTCCATACAAAATATCAGAATAATAGATAGGAACAAAAACATCTCTAAAATGTCTTTTCATATCTTTCCATGATTGAGGAGCATTAGCAAATCTACAAAGGTGTTTCCACTCAGTTAAAGCATACTTAATAAGAACACTTGAAGCAACTTTAACCTTTTGTTTTTCAGATAGATCATACTTTTTAAATTCCTTGTCTACATGTAGCTCCCATTCAATATATGCATAAGGATCATAGTTTCCTTCAAAATAAGGTAGTGCAGATTGTAGTTTATCTAGCAAAGCATCACATACCTCGTAAGTAGCAAGCTTATCACTTGTCATACCACTAGCAAAGTGATTCGAATATGCAACCTGATCATCTCCTAATTTCATGTAGTTTCCTGCCATGATTAGAAGAAAACAAGAAACATACACAATAATATTTATGTCCCTATCAACTAGTAGGATGTGGTTGTTGTAATTCTCTCACTCTCAACTTGATCAAACAAATTCTTACAAGTTCTTACCCAGCAAAATAGGGGGTTGCAACAACCAGCAAGTCGGAAACCTTGGATGTAGTGTATCGACACCGTAGCAACAACACCTGTCAAGCTGTATCCGGATATGTGGAGCTATAGGAGGGCTAAAAATAATATGCAAGAAAGTACTAGCACCACATTAGTCACAAAAGCAAGTTGAGAAATTGTTCAACGGAGGTACCGTGCTGGTCCTAGGCTAGACCGTGCTAGAGACGCGAGCCTAGACACAAATGAAGTCACGGTAAAGCAGGAAAAAGGCACAAGAACAGCACACTCTCCTTCTTTTCCTCCTCTCTTGTTTTTATTTTTTTTTCTCTTTCTCTTTCTTCCTCTTTCTTTTTTTCTTTTCTTTTCTTTCTAGTTTTTCTTCTTCTTTTCTTTTACTTTGCACAACTAGCAAGAATCTGAATCTTAACAAATCAGATTTTAGTAAAGCAATTTACAAAGTGTTTCTATTTCTTTTTAGGGAACAACAAGAAAAGAACTAGCAAGGCAGATTTGTATTTGTGTGTCCAAATCAGATTTTCACGGTGTAGAAAAAAAATGGAGATGGATATAGTGCAGGAAAGGTGTATATGATAGCAATGATTGCAATGGAGATATAAATTATGTAGTGAGATGTGTATGGTGGTGGTGATGGCAGCAGATATATATATGGCAGTGGAGATATGATAGTGACCGAAACGTGACAAGAACTCGAAACTCTAAAAGCCTAACCCTAAAACCAGCAACACGACTCAACCGATGTAAACCAAACTCAACAAGCTCGTACTAAGTAATACTAGTAAAAAAGGCTCAAAAGGTCTATGGGATTATGGGAAACGAATCTACTATTTTTTGTTGGCTTTTTCTGGACTTTAGGAAATTAAAAGCAAACTGAAATCTCTCACCGATGAAACCTTGCTCTGATACCACTTGATGAGTTTGTGGGTGTCCCGATCTTTCGGTGGAGATAGATAACTACGATTTGACTGGAGAGACGTTCACGATCCGACTAAAACCATCCAAGGACGCTGCGCCTTAGCGATCGATACACCAAATCCAGCGGTTGCTCACGATCTTGCGGATCACAACCAACCAAACCACTAGGGTTATTCCTGCAAGCAATCGAAGAACAAGCAAGAACAAGTAGAACAAGCACTCAATTGCAAATAAGAGATGAAGGATCAGATGTGATACACATGAAGGTGGGGTTCCGAATCAAGTAGAACGGATGGTCTAGTCGACACACGCGTCTACAAGGAAGTAGCAGCAGCTAAACTTTCATCTAAACAAAACCCAATCTGTTTGTGGCGGCTCTAGGGGGATATAAGGAGGAGGGAGGACGACCACAAGGGTCCTAGTGTCGTCCTACAACCCTAGGATGAGTCCCTAATGGACTCAACTTGATACACGGGCCATCGGCCCAAAATAGGGTGACGCAGCACCATTGGCAGAAAAGATCTCGGTATTAAATTGTCTACTGCGCACGCATCTGATAGGATATAGGTATGAGTCCGGACCCATTGGAAAGTAGACTTGATAAGCTTTCCAAAAAGTCCTATAACGTCCCAATCGGAGTCCGTATGAAGTCGTGGCAACCGTCACAAGTTTGGACTCTTCTGCAGTCCGAATTGAACTTTCCAAAACGTGTTGGACTTGGACTCTTTGTTTCCTTGGATCCAATATGATGTGGTGGCCTGGTGGAGAACGTTAGGAACACTTGGATTTGGTCCCCAATCAACTTCATTGACCATCCATGCTTTCCATATGCAATCTAACCCTTCCTTGATCCATGTAAGCAATTCTGAAAATGAAAACATACACACTTCATAGTGCAGCACCCATTCATCAAATGTAACAATGATAAACCTCATATAGAATGGTTTCACCTTTGGTATAGAAGTGGTTGGCATGGTCATATCTAAGCCGGTGATGTCCTCATCATTCGAGTTGGATAAATTTGTGGCTTTGTTCATCGACGACATTTTGATCTACTCGGAGAGTGAAGCCGAGCATGCAAAACATCTACGTGTAGTTCTTGCACGGCTGAGAGAACATAAGTTGTATGTCAAGTTCAGTAAGTGTGAGTTTTGTCTTACTAAAGTACCTTTCCTTGGACATATCCTTTTTGCTGATGGAATATCTGTTGATTCAAGTAAAGTGCAAGAGGTTATGGATTGGAAAGCTCCAACTTCCGTCATCGAGGTTCATAGTTTTCTTGGTCTGGCTGGGTATTACCATCGTTTTATTCTAGAATTTTCCAAGATAGCTAAGCCTATTGTCGGTGTCTAAAATGACGGGGTCTAGACAGCCTACGAGTAAATTTCTAAGCGTTTTGGAGATCGGATGGTTACGCTCGGAGAACACATGGTTTATATTGGTTCAGGCACGAACGCCCTACGTCCAGTTTGCTGCGGAGTCATCTTACTGAGCGTGGAGAGCTCGTAGAGGGGAGCTACAAGCAATGGTGAGAGAGGGAAGCTGGTTCCCAGGTCTCGTGCGTATAGGTTCTTGGTTCTGGTAAGAGCTCGCGTGAATGCAAGCGTAAGGGTGTGTGAATGAGTCGAGAAGACTCTGAGAGTGTTGAGAGAGAGACTGGAGGTCCATTCTCCCCTTTATATGTAGGGAGAGATGGAGGAATACGGTAGAGAGGGAGAGAGAGAAACGTGGGCCCGGCCGGGGCTGTCGACTTGGGAGCGCTTTAGCTTCTGTTCGCCTTCCTTGTCGGGGAAGATTACGCCTGTAGGCACGCCGCCCAGGCCCTGTTCGTCCTTGATGGAGCTGTAGCCATGCGCCTCATGACCGGGAACACTGTTGTTCCCTGACTTGGGTATGGGAGGGGGTTGGCAGCACAGGGCCAGGCACCCCCACGTTCCGTCGTATAGAGCTGAGAGAGCCCTAATCCCTGTGCAAGTGTCCGTCGAAGATATGGCTCGGGGATGGTGAACGTAAGTTGTCGGTTAGGGCGCACAGGACCTTGTACTGCAAGGAGGGTACAGGGGCAGGCATGGCGGTTCATGCCTTGGAGCCCCATCCCTGAGGAAGAGAGGTACTACGGACCTTTTGACTGTAGGCCAGGACGCCACAGGCCCATTGTGGCGGCGACTCCTCCGAGGACAGATATCATCACAGATGGCGCCTCGCTAGCTCGGACGAGGCAGAAGTGCCTCCGAGGGTAGATAGCGTCACGGCTGACGTCACCCTGGCTCGGACGAGGCGGGAGAGCCGCCAAGGGTGGATGACGTCTTGGTGACGTCACCCATGCTCGGGCGAGGCGGAAGATCATCCGAGGGAGCGGTGCCTGTCTTGGATAGTTGGAGGCAGAGCCCCTGTTGGTGGGTGACGTCACCCCCGCTCGGACGGGGCGGAGAGCCCCCAAGGGTGATTTTGTTTTCGCGGAGTGCGGTGTTTAGGGTACCCTATTCTTAGGTATCCAACAGTAGCCCCCGAGCCTGCGATGTAGTGATGGACTACACCGGAGGCTTCCGAGAGTGCTTATGGTGTTCGGCTAAGTTTGTGGATTCTGGTGGGTGAGCGCGAGCGCACCCGCCGGGTGTAGCCCCCGAGGCCTTAGGAGGATGATTTTCCCTCCTAAGGGCTTATCCGGTGGACTTGTATAGTGCTTGGACCTTCGATCTCCCCATGAGGTAGTGGGGAAGGGAGAGAACTGCTCCGTACGTCGAAGCCAGAGCTTTGCTTGCACGCCTGCCCTGCTGTGGGGCGCACTGTTGGACTTGGGCTGACGTGCTTTGAAATGACGAATCGGCACTGCGCTGTGTTGCCACTCAATTACGGGGTCAAGTGGACGGTGTCGATGTCGTGCGGTTGCCCAAAGAGCCTGACGATGCCACCTGCCGGTCCAATACGGGTGCGCCGTATTTTTCCGTCAAGGTACGGCGTGGGGCGCCGCTCCCTGCCGGTCAAACATGGAATGGCGAGCCCTGAACCTTGGGACTGTTTGGCCATTTATGGCCCCGCCGCATCCCCTCAGAAACTGGCACTAGCGCGTTGTGCGGTTTAATTGGGGAGGCAAGTGGTGCAGCCTTTGCGGGCCGGTTGCCGCTCGAGTGCCCCGGCGGCTATAAATTGGGACGGCCATCTGTGGGGTAAGATGCACAACCTCGCAACATGGCAAGCCCCATCTTCTTCCCCCGAGACCTCGTCGGAGACACCCTCGAGCCGCCCTGGCGAGCAGCCTTTCTGAGAGCGCAACGAGATCAGAGGAAGTTCTGCGTTAGGGGTGCAGGTGTCCCATCTCGGCCAGTGGCGGAGGTCAGAGGAAGCTCTGCGAGGTGCGCATAGCTCTCCCTTATTCCGGCCACCGATGGGCCGAGAGGTTGTCACCACCCCCTCCACGCATCGCCCCTAAGGGCGGAAGGTGGGGAGTCCATCCTTTCGCCGGATGGATCCTGCTCTCCGCTTTTGGGGATCAGTGGCGTGCTATCCCTTCCCGGAGGGCGGCCGAGGATGTGTCCACTGGGAAAACCATGGCAGTTCGCCTGCATGGCCCCAGGAGTTGGCTCATCCTTGGCTGTTGGTTGATGGCGATGTCGCCGTCGGCGAGATTGGCAGACTCGGGGCTACCAACGCATGGCGGGCCCGGAGTCACTCGCCGGCGGCGTCCTTGATCGCGGAGCAGCTAGGGTGACCTAGCTACAAAGAGAACAACCAACTCCGGGGGAGGGAGTAGTGTCATCACGGCCCGGGGTTTCCTGAACATGAGGCGGCCGCTGTTCTCCCACAGCTGCGGCACGTCGGGTCAGGGTGACCGGTGGGTCATGACGTCGCCGTCCGACGTGGTCCCAGCGACCAAGCAGGCACTCACTGGGCCCCGCGGCTAGGTTGCCTGACCTGGATAATACAGGCGGCGGGCGGCGGTACCCTTATCGTGGGTGTCCGCATTGTATTTCTAGCTTTTGGCCTTTCGGCCAGGGATTTCCCTTCAACCCACCTTGTAAACGTTTTCGTGTTTTTGGTGTCTGATGATTGGGCTTAGCCACCGTGGCTCTTAGAAAGCATGTAAGCGTGTAAACCCCGCAAGGATTAATATATATATATTATATATATATATATATATGAGAAATTGAAATGTGTTTGCTTCGTGTTTACCTGGGCGGACCTCTGACAAGTGAGGCTTGGCGCGTTTCTCCCTCCGGTTACCCGGTTGCTTGAACCAGGGCGAGGGCGCGGTGGCAGCCCCCGAGTCCTTACTCGATGCAAGGAATCGTCTCGGGTCTATACCGTCTTTCTGTGCGTTCCCCACGCATCTCTCCGCGAGAAGGGGGAATGTGAGCCGAACCATGCTATCCTCGAGGCGGACGAACCATGGGTGCTCATCGAGTTCATAACGGGCAAATCTGAGTGGGGTGCTGGTTCCCGTTCGATAGGGTTCCGGCTACTGGCCCATGTCGTGGCTCACCCCAAATCGGTTTCATCTAGTAGCCGGGTCCGTTCGATAGGTCCCAGGGGCCTGTTGCCTTCCTTCGGAGGAATACCATGAACCAATCATCCGTTAAGACGGACTCAAATATGAAATCTGGGGATGGCCTTAGCATTCGATTGCCAGGCTGATGACCGCTAGCGTGTCCATCCCTTATTCGCACCTTACTCTGACGTCCTGAGTCGGCCGTTTTGAAACCCGCTGGGTCGGCCTCAGTATCTCTGGACCGTAATGGGCTGTCGGGGCGTCTATAGCCCTTATCCCTTTGACTTACCTGGGCCCATGGGCCGTTACCGCTGGCTGCGCCACGTGGCGGCCCCTGTGACCTCTGTGTTTGATGGTCGAGCTCGGACGAGTCGGAAGTTCTCCTGAGGCGCACTTGCGCTCGGAGAGCATGTGGTTTGGCTGGGGACGCATAGTAGAGAACTGCGCACGCAGCGCGGTGGGCCCAGGATGGATCCTATAATGATGGTAAATACGGGGTGCGTATATCAGAGCGAGGAAAAAGGGCGGGTGGTGTCAGTTACCTGCCATCGCACGTGTGGCTCTCGATATTCCCGGAGACGGTGGAGAGGACGTAACCGAGCGGCCGCATTTAATGCGGCTCGGGTCGTGGGGTCGTGGTGCGGAGAGTCAAGGAGGTGCCGCTTCGTCTTTCAGGTCCCTATAAATATCCGCACGTCGCATCCTCCTTCGAGAGCTCGCATTGTTCGTCTTCTTCGCCTCCCAACCTCGCTCGCACGCTCGAGATGGTGGAAGCGGGGCTGCTGCGCCCCGAGGTCTCCGCCGACGGACACCTAGAGTGGATAGTCCCCACAGGCGCCGACGTGTCGGACCCGCCGGAGGGGTATGTGGTCTCCTTCCTCTCATTCCACGAGCGTGGGTTCGGTATGCCGCCGTCTCGCTTCTTCCACGGAATCCTCCACCACTACGGGATTGAGCTCCACAATCTCAATCCCAACTCCGTCCTCCACCTCACGGCTTTCGCGGCCATGTCGGAGGGGATGTTGGCGACGGAGCCGGACTTCTTCTTATGGAAGTTCTTCTTCAAGGAAACTATGTTCCTCCTCTACTCTGGCGGCACAAGATGGGTGGCGCCAAGCGGGGGATGCGCCATCAGCCTCCGCCCGACCAATTCGCGTCTCTACATGCCGGCGCGGGCGATTTCGTCGATCCGGGGATGGCATTCGCAGTGGTTCTATATCCGGAACCACCCCGAGGCGCCGCTCTCGGTTTACACGGGCCGGCGCTACACCGAGGAGCTCCCCAGCTAGCACTACGGCCCGACCCCCTAGGAGTTCGTGGGCATAGAGCCCTATCTCCGGAGCTTGGTATGGCTCCGCGACCAGGAGCTGAACTTCTCGGGGGTTGTTGCGCAGTTCCTACAGCGTCGGGTGCTCCCGCTCATGGATAGGGAGCGTTGGTTGCATGAGATGGTGCCCTAGGCCTCGTGCGCGTGGTCCGCTATGGAGGAGGTGGACTTGAGCCTCGAGGACGCGATCGCTGTCGCCCGGAGGCTGCTGGGCAACACCCTAGATGAAGACGGCGTCTATCGTTGCCCGCCGATGCGCCCGGACCCAACTTCGTCGAGCTGGTGAGTCCAGACCGCGTTGGTTTGCTCTTCGTTTGCGTTCCTCTGGTTTGGTGATGCTGACCCGCGCGCCCCCTGTTCTTCCTCCATATGGGCCCCGCTCGAGGGTTCACCACGTGGCCATCCCCCTTCCCGATCTGTCGGAACAAAGTGCGGTGAACACAGACTAGGACCCGCAGCAGTAGGAGAACGTGGACTGGGAGAGCCTCGGTGGTGATGACAATGATGATGATGACGACGAGGACAAACGTCCTCTGTCCGAGGTGATCCCCGCGCTTCAAGCGGCGGGGATACTGCGTCGGCCGGCTACGGCCGCGTCGACAGTGGAGGTGTCGACCCTGCAGACGCCAGGGGTCTTGCGTCACCCCGCCGGGAATGCACCGACTGTGGAGGTGCCCCCGGTGAGGACACTCGGCGCACACCTGGCCCCTGGTGGCTCCGGGGGCAGTGTTGCCGGTGACTCCCCAGCCACCCCTCTTCCCGCCGCGTCCGGGGGGAGTGAGGGTGGTGGACGGAGCAGCGGTTCGGGGACCGTGGGCTGCGGCGCGGTGGAGCCGTCACGGAAATGCTACCGCATCTTCTCCCCGCGGTAAGCTTGCGTTGTTCGATGTCCTTTTTCACTTTACCAATGAAAAGCGATGGCTTGTGGCTTGAACGTGCATGATGAACGATGCAGGACCACCGGAGGCTCTACGCATGCGGGATAGAAGAAGTTGCACCGGGGAGCACTATTGATTGGCCCGGGGCAGGGTGGAGCGACCCCGGCTCCTGGTTCGACGGACGCCGCCGGGACCGGGGGTGGCCCGAACCCGAGCGACGCCGTCGACCCCTGCTGACGCCGGCCTTGGGGCCGTCGTGCCATCCTCCCCCCCGGAGGTGGTAGTCGTCGACGACTCTGGGGAGGAGGGCGGCCTGGGTGGCCCCATGGCCGTGGACGCCGAGGAGGTTCAGACGGTCGCGACGATAGAGGGCGCAGCGACGGTGACGGTGGTGGGTGGTGCCGGCGAGGACGCCACGGGACGGGAACGTGGGGGTCGCAGCCGTGACACCCGAGGCTGAGGCAGCGGCTACCTGCGCGAGTGAGGAGGGCCTCCTAGGCAGCCCCCTACCTCCCAACGTGCTGTCCCAGGACACGGCGGGCCCCCGGTCGTTCACCGAGGAGGAGGTGGCGGCCGCTCGTGCGTCGAAGGCCATCCCTTCCCAGTCTAGCGCGACCTCACCGGGCGAGGTGGTTGGCGCTGGGGGAACGTCGCCCCTGGGGCCCTGCGTCGGCTCGGTCCTGACTGTCGTACCTTCGGGGACGGCGATCCGATTGCCTGGGTCGACCGGACGAACCAGGGGGCGCCAGTGTTCGTGCTGGATGACCAACGCGAGTTCCGGCATTGGAGTCGTGTTGCTGCCTGCCGCCGGGAGCATGAGCATCTCGTGGCGCGCACGGTGGAGCTGCTTCAGAGGGCGGTGGCGTCGCTCTCCGACGGTCTCTCTCACCACGGCAATGTGAGAAGCCGTTTTGACTATAAGTGTTGTTTTGCTCTTACTTGTCAAAACCTTGATGTCTCCCTTCGTGCAGATCCTGATGGCGACGAGCATTAAGCAGTCTGAGTTCCTCCATCGCGAGCTTGGTCGGTGGGACCCTGGGTCGTGGACATCCCCCGGGGAAACCGACGTGGAAGAACGCCGATGGCTGGGGTCGTTTCGCAGCTCCGCGCGACAGCCGATGGCTGGTCGAGGAGAACGCAGGTACATTTCCTCTACTTGACCTTTTGCTCTAGTGTGTTTGTGCACTACAAGACTCGCACCAAATTGCCACAGTACCCTCCGTGCAACGCCTGAAAATTTGTGGTAAAAGGGGGACGTTCTGCAACATTTGTCCAAACCGTGGAAATATGTTATCCCTATAGCAACCCTTTTTTATACACCGTGGCCATAGGTTTACACGTTTGTCATGATGACATTTCGTGGCATTAATGTTGATTAGCGTTGCAACTATCTGGTGCTATTGCAACATAAAGTACATAGTTGCTATTCATTCATTTTATTGCCACAGTGTTGGTGGGTTGCAAGGTTGCTCACGACCATTGCAATTAAGGTGTTGGTTATTGCAACTGAATAATACAACTCATGCAATATAAAGCTAGAATTGTCACACATTTGGTACGTTGTAAGAAGTTCTCAGGACCATTGCAATTAGGGTGTGGGTTATTGCAACTGAATAATAAAACTGATGCAATATAAAGCTAGAATTTCCACACATTTGGTACGTTGCAATAGGTAGTTGTTAATTGCAACTAAAGTGTTATAGGCGAGGCAACGGTGTGTACTATAAATAAATATACAACAGTAAGGGTTCTGAAAAATAACTAATAAGTGAATTGTTAATTATAAGAATAATAAATATGTAGCAGCAAGGGGTCTGAAAAATAACTAATAAGTGAATTGTTAATTATAAGAAAATTGACATGTCCAATAAGTGAATTGTCCAATAAGAAAATTGACGTTGCAATAGGTAGTTGTTAATTGCAACTAAAGTGTTATAGGCGAGGCAAAAGTGTGTACTATTGTCACAGATGTGTTTGGTTGCAAATAAATCTTGGTTGTTGTTGTGATATACTACTATAGGAAATATAATATATTTTACCTCTTAATTGGGTAAAAAGAAAATTTAAAGGGCCTCTTAATTGGATAAATAGAAAACGTAATTATTTTAAAAAAAATACATGTGAAGGGAAGAGGAGTTGAACCTATGCCCCTAGGGTTGTCCAGATCAAGGACAAACCACTAGACTACTTATATGTTAATGCATGGTCTAATTTTTTAAGATATTTGTGAGTCTAAGTCTGATCAAACGTTAAATTAAAATAAATAATGAATTTCAAAAAATAATAAATATGCAACAGAAAGGGTTCTGAAAAAACAACTAATAAGTGAATGTTAATTATAAGAAAAATGAAATGTCCAATAAGTGAATTGTTAATTTTTTTAAAAAAATTAATTATGACTGGAACAAGAGTGGAACCTATGCCCCTAGGACTATCTAGGCCATGGATAAACCACTGGGACACTTATATGTTAATGCATGGTCTAATTTTTTAAGATATTTATGGGTCAAAGTGTGATCAAACATTTGTTAAATTAAAATAAATAATGAATTTTAAAAAATGCAGCAACAAGGGCTCGGAAAAAACTACTAATAAGTGAATTGTTAATTATAAAAAAAATAATATGTCTAATAAGTGAATTGTTATTTAAAAAAAATATACGTGAGGAGAAAAGGAGTTGAACCTATGCCCCTAGGATTGTCTAAGTCATGGAAAACCACTAAGCTATTTATATGTTAATGCATGGTCTAATTTTTTAAAATATTTATGGGTCTAAGTTTGATCAAACAGAGTTAAATTAAATAAATCACGAATTTCAAAAACAAAGAATAAATATGCAGCCGCATGTAATTTTTTAAGACATTTGTGGGTCCAAGTCTCGTTAAATATGGTTAAATTTAAAATAAATAATGAATTTTAAAAAAAGAATAAATATGCAATAACAAGGTTTGAACACAACACCTCTAGTAGGAACCCAAACTACATTACCACTGCACTACTCACTTATTTCTAACAAAATCATTTGAGAAAATCATATGAAACTATATGAGAGATTTGCCCTAACACTTTCTCAAATGCAAAAATGACCAATATAAAAAACGTAGATCTTGATGAGCTGAGCAAACTTGGTATTCATGACTTTTCTAGTTAAGACCATTTAGGGTTTCGAAAACTGATTTGGAGGTGTCAAAATTTAAAAATTCAAAATTTGAATTGTCCAAACTTTATCAAATGAAAAGTTGACCAAAACAACTAATGTAGTCTTGACGAGCTTAACAAACTTGGTATTCATGACTTTTCTATTTGAAATCATTTAGAGTTTTAAATACTGGTGTCAAGGTATCATTCTTCTTAAATTCAAATTTGACTTGGTCAAACTTTGTAAAATGAGACACTAAATGATCTCATCTGAAAAACTTTTGAATATAAAGGTGTTAGAACCTATAAATATCTACATTTGTCATATAGATTATTTTTCTATTTGAGAAAGTGTTAATAAACATTAGTCATAAAATTATGAATCTCACTAAGAGTTTATAAAACTGTATCAGAGACAATTTAGAACTAAATTTTTCTAACACTTTCTCAAATGAAAAAATGACTAATATAACAAATGTAGATATTGATGAGCTAACCAAATTTGGTATTTATGACTTTTCTATTTAAGATCATTTAGGGTTTCGAAAACTGATTTCAAGTTATCATTTTTTTAAATTCAAAATTTAAATTATTTTAAAATTAGTCACATTAATAAATGAACCAACTCAAATGATAGGTATTGATTTTATAAAAATACAGGAAAAAACTCCATCACATTTGGAGTTAGTATAAAAGTGAAAAACTAGTTACAAGTTTGAACTACAGATTAAAAACACAAATCACACTTGTTCACGATGAACAAATGTGATTTCGTTTTTTAATCTGTAGTTCAAATTTGTAAGTAGTTTTTCTCTCTCATAGTAACTCTAAATGCGATGATTTTTTTTCCTGTATTTTTCTAGAATCAATACCTATCATCTTGTCAAGATTTGAAACATTTTTTTAAATCCAAGATTTGACTTAGTCACACTTGGTCAAATGAGCCACTAAACGACCTCATATGTACAAATTTTGAATATTTATGTGGGTCCAAATGATAAAATTATCAAAATTAAAGTTGTAGATCTTAATAAGTTGGACAACATTTGTATTCATCATTTAGAGTTTTATAAAATTTGGTTTAAACTTATCCATTTTCAAATTTTAAATTTTGAACTGTTTAAATTTTAGATCTTGATGAGTTTAGGGCTTCAAAAACTGCAGTCTAAGTATCATTTTTTTAAAATCCAAGATTTGACTTGATCAAATGAGCCACTAAACCACTCTCATACGAATTTTTTTTTAATACCAAGATGCTTGTTTCGGGGCAACCACGCGCGCTGGGGAGGGGCTTCCGCGCGGGGACAAATGTTTTCACGAGCGCCGGACCCACATGCAGAGAGGGCTGGGAGAGAAAGAAGTAGGGCGCCGGAGAGGCCAATATCGCAAAAATAAACGGCCGTTTTGTTCCTTCCTCCTTTCTTCCCCCGCAGACGCCTTCCTTTCTGCCTCCCTCACTCTCCATGAACCCTAGCTAGACACGACGCCGCCGCCAAAGCTCCCGTCGGAGCAAGCCCCCAGGCCGGAGACGGGTGAGATCCACGCACTTCAAGGCCGAATCCGGGGGCTGCCTACCTGGATGGGTGCACAGGAAGCTGTTGCGGCGCGACCCAATGGTGGCCGGCTAGGTGAGCCCGCCCTGGATCCGGCGCTTACTGGGCTGGCACACGCAGATGCGGTCAGGCGCGGCAGGCGGAGGGTCTCCCCACCAAGGGCCTCCTGGCCAACGACGAGGTCGTGCGACCATGGGATCTGCCGTCGGATCCAGGCCGCCGGCAGGACGAGTGATGGAACGGAGACGAAGGCCTCGACAGGTGCCCGCATCGTGCATAGGTGGTGGCTGGCCAATTGCACCTCCACGCGCCCTGTGAACCATGGTAAGCAATCGTTACTCTTTAATCTCTGTGTATTTTGAAAAAAAATGTATGGACTTTGTAATTCATGTTCATGTAATTCATTTGCCTGTGAATAGAAAGTTGTAATTCATGTGCGATGCCTCGGACTCAAGAGATTTAGGCAACTTCAGACTGAAATACAGTTTCGATCTTTTGGTAGTAATTTCGTATTGAAGCAGAGGAATTATACCTACATCGTGGTTTTCATTTTCTTATATAAGTAGTGTGTTTTCATCATGGGAACTTCAGACTCGTGGTATTCATTTTCTTATATAAGTAGTGTGTTTTCATCATGGGAACTTCAGACTGAAATACAGTTTTATTTTTATTGGTAGTAATATTGTATGTCAGCCGTGGAATTATACCTACATCATGATATTTAAGACAATGGTGGACGAGATCGGGAGCACGTGGAAGATGTGAGTGTCCTGATTTTTTCCATGTACCATTTGATTGTTACATATATTTTATCTTCCATAGTTCCTGTTCGACACTTCTACCTAGACATCAGATTACTAAAGAAGTAATATATCCTGTGAACGGCTTTAGCATTTGCCTGAATTTTCAGCATGTCATTTCACTTGAATAACAGAACCAGTTTGATGCGAGAATAGATGGGGCTCATTACCTTTTTTGAAGTCTAATTTACCACTTTGTCAGATCAATTTATCAATACATTGAATGCTCTCAACTTGAGCATTATTGGCTTATGTCTTCCCAAATTCTAAGTCTTTTTCCTTACCAAATTGAGTCGATTGTGAATTTTTTTTCTTGTGAATGTCTGTAAGTTCCTGACATGTTAGTGCTAATATTTTTTTCTTGATGATTGACATGTTACGGTGAACTTTACTGAAATAATGCCATTTGATTAATATGTCTCTGTCAGGTGTCACTCTAGATTGTTCTTGCAAAAAAAAAAAGATGTCACTCTTGATTATGTAATAGTGATCATGCAGTAGAATATAAAGTAGTCATGATGCAGTAGCATCACTTAGCTTTGATTAAGTTGGGCTGGCAACTTGGAATCTGAATGTGCATGACGAATAGTCATTTTACTTAATTTCTAGCATATTGATGGTGTTATAATAATTGTTCAAATTATTATAATATTCAGTGACGTTTTATTTTTTTAGGATGCAGATCAACTCTTGGAGAAAAGGGTTAGATCTCTATTCTCTCAAGTGTATTATAATTATTTGACATGCTAGATTGAAGTACCTCTAGGATTGTTTTTTATGTTATTCCCAGGTGTACAGTGATGCTGAAGCTACAACAATGAATTTTCTGATTTTGCATAGATGGACACTAAGGTGCGAAATAAATCCACACTTTTTTCTTGCATCGTCACCTTCATCTAGTTATTGTTGGAATTCAATCGTGTGAGTAAAATACCTGATGCTTATGTGCACCTGTGAGTACATTTGTGCAGGATGACATGATGAGATGGAGCATTTCTGAATCCACAAGAAGTTGTGTGCTACCACGCCTAGGAAGGCCACAATTCTAGTAGAGAGCTGATAGAAAATGTAGTGCTTCAAGTTTGAGATGTCATGAAGTAGCGTAGTATATTTAAACTTTGTTTGTTATCTTTCAAAGTCTTGCATGAGACCATTTATCTTTGTGATACTACATACTATTACAATGGGTTGTGTATTTAATGAATGGTTGTCTATTCTCATTAAGTGGTTGTAATCTCATGATTTACTCATTTTAATTATTGATTTCTGAATTATTAAATGGTGCTGTAATATTACCTGGCGTGACTAAACAAAAGGCGTTGTAAAATTGAATATTTGCAATCAAATTTAGTGTGGTAAAACATACTATAGCAACACACAGTCCTTATAATAATATCATCTGTCCATATAGCCGTCAATTTTTGGTGTTGTGACATAAATTGAATTGCCAGTGTTTTTGTGTAGCAATACCGAAGACAAATATTGTAACCAAATCTAGGGTGTGGCAAGTTAACATGTTGCCATAATTTTTTGGTATTGTGATACAACCTGACTTGTCACACTAGTTCTACGTAGCAATAGCAAAGTCACGTATAGCAACCAAATTTAGGGTGTGGCAATACATTGTGTTGCAACCCTCATCATCGTTGCCACTGTATCATTTGTCATGACATGGTCACGTTGACATTGCTTATTCTAGCAACGCCTCAAGCATTGTATTAGCTGCTGTTACCACACATGAAAACGTAGCAACAACATAGGTTGCAACGCCCCAAGTGGTACGATTCAACGTCTGCATTTGCAACACTACACAGAAAAACGTTGCAGAAGACTCTTGCCACAGTTGATCCTGCAACGCCTCGCAACGTTTTTCTACTGCTACCATTACGGTTATTGCAACGTTTTTTGGTCTTTTACCATACTTTTGGCGCGTTGAAATTTCGTGCGAATCTTGTAGTGGTGGTCGAGCTCGGGGGTTGAGACCCTTTCTTCTTGCTCCAGAGTTACAGGCCGGTACGTAGGAGTCGCAGGCGCTGCGCGAGGCTGTGCACGGAGTGTGCGACCTGTTCGGCGTCCCAACCGCGGGGGACGGACCCGACTCGGCCCGGAACCGTGTTGGCTTGCTCTGGGAGCAGGGTCAAGCTCGGATCTGGGAGGCACTGCGTGTCGGTGTCCACCGCACGATGGCCATCGCCGCCTGCCTCTACAACGCGGTGACTCCTACGCTTGTTAGCGAAGGCTACCCCCTGGACGTCCCGGAGGATGTGCTTGACCGGATTGAAGCTGCCGCAGAGGAACCTGCTACGGTTCTGGCCGCCAAGCTCGAGGATGAAGTGTTCCTGCCGCTGGAGGAGTGACCCTGCGTGGTCAGTAATTAGGGCCAAGGGCCCTTGTAAGAAAACTTAATTCGTCTTTTGGTACGATGTGCCCTGGAGGGCTTTGGACAAGTTTGGTTGCTCCTTAGCGAGCTTGTTTTATGTTTCTCCATTTTTTTCGTTTTGACCTACATGCTCTACTTTTCCCCGTGAGAGGTCTAGTCTGCTCGGGTGGGCAGTTGGGTGGAAGTACTTGCTCCGAGGGGGTGGAGTACTTCGCGGCCCGGTGAGATTTTTCCTTCTTGACTGGGAAAAGCGAGGTTTTCGTTTAGCGGGAAAAAGTGTGGGTTTTCGTGCAAAAACTTTTTGGAGAGAAAAACAAGGGGTTCCCCCCTTTCCAGCCCCCGAGCGAGGTGTGTTCTGGCACGCGCCGGGAGCACACCTTGCTGAGTGATTGGTCCGAGAGTTCCCACGTTTTCATTCCTTGAACTTTTTGCTTAAGGAGAGTTACATGCGTATGTACAATGCTAAGTACACTAAATAAAAGTAGAAAAAACGACATAGCTGTGGGTGCTCTGGGCGTCCGAGCTCTTCGCGCTCTAAGGGTCGACGTCCATCTTGTCTTCGGCCTCGATCGCCGCCACCAGCTCCTCGCTGCGCACCTCGGCTATGATGTTCTCGCAGCAGTCCACCTCACACTGGTACGCCACCTTGAGGTCGGAGGTGACCGTAATGATGCCGCACGGCCCCGACATCTTGAGCTTGAGATAGGTGTAGTTGGGGACGGCGATGAACCTCGCGTAGCATGGCCTCCCCAGCACCGCGTGGTAACTCCCGCGGTAAGCCACGACCTCGAAGGGGAGGTCCTCGGTCCGGAAGTTGTCCGGCTCCCCGAACGTGACAGGCAGGTCGATCTGCCCCAGGGGTACCGTTTGCCTTCCGCGGATGATTCCCGGAAAGGGAGCCCCCGAGGATCAGAGCTTTTCCCTTCGTAGGCCGAGGGCCTCGAAGGCGTTGTAGTACATGATGTTGAGGCTGCTGCCCCCGTCGATCAGTACCTTGGTGAAGCGCACGTTCCCTATGATTGGGTCCACGACGAGTGGGTAACGACCTGGATGGAGAATGTGGCTCGGGTGATCATCTCGCCCGAACGTGATGTCGGACTCCGACCAGTCCAGGAAAGCCGGAATTGTCGGGGCGGCTGCAAAGACTTCGCGCCGCTCCGGCTTTTGCCGGCGCTTGCAACCGTAGGCCTCCGAGCCCCCGAAGATCATGAGGCACTTGTTGACCTGGGGGTAGGAGTCTTCGCGACCCCCGTCCCCGTCCTGACCGTCCGGCTGCTTCGGCTGGTCGTCTTTGTTGGGGACGGCCTTGAAGTATCTGGCCATCATTTCACACTCCTGGAGTGTGTGCTTGACTGGCCCGTTGTGGTACGGGCATGGCTTGGTGAGCATGTCGTCGAACTTTCCCCCCTTCTTTCCGCCCTGGGGGCGGGAAGTCTTGCGATCCGCCGCCGCGACCACGTTTTGGCTGCCGCCATGCTGTGGCCTGCCCTTCTTCTTATTCCTATTCTGGGCGCGGTTGGAGTCGCCTTCGCCGGCGTCCTCCACTTCCTTGCCCTTCCCCTTGTTGGGGTGGAAGATTGCGCCGACTGCCTCTTCGCCCGAAGCGTAGCTCGTGGCGATGTCGAGGAGTCGCTCGGTTGTGCGAGGGTTGCTGCGGCCCAGTTCGTGGACCAGCTGCTTGCATGTGGTGCCTGCAAGAAATGCCTCAACCACGTCCGCGTCGGCTGCACTCGAGAGCTTTGTGCACTGCTGGGAGAAGCAACGGATGTAGTCCCGGAGGGACTCATCCGTCTTCTGCCTGCAGCTGCGGAGGTCCTAGGGGTTCCCTGGGCATGTGTAGGTGCCTTGGAAATTCCCGATGAAGGCCTGTCGCAGGGAACTCCACCCATCGATGGTGTTGGGAGGTAGATGCTCGAGCCACGTGCAGGTTGAGTCTGAGAGGTGGAGAGGCAAGTTGCATATGATGAACTCGTCGTCGTCCGCGCCGCCGGCCTGGTAGGCGAGGTGGTAGTCGTCGAGCCAGAGTCCGGGGTTCGTCTCCCCAGAGTACTAGACGATGTTGGCTGGCTGCCGGAAACGTTGCGGGAACGGAGCACGGTGGATGCAGCGAATGTAGGCCAGAGGGCCCGGTGGCTCTGGCGAGAGGGACCGATCTTCTTCGCTGTCATATCGGCCCCCATGGCAGACGTGGTAGCCCCTGCTCGTGCCGTCCTGCTTGGCATGCTTGCGCGCATCGAGCGTGTCGCGCACGTCGCGTTTGTCGCCTACGCGAGCGTGAACCATCGAACGTCGGTGTTCGCCCGGTGCGGGATCCTGGTGAACTGAGCCCTCACGGTCATTGGGCGCTGGGTCAACCTGACGGCTGGGGTTAAGCCCGCGTCTCCGCGACGCAGAGCTCTCGGCCTGCTGAGGCGCGGCGCGCCCCAGAAGGGACTTCAGCTCTTCGTGAGCGAGCTTTCCCTCGGGAGTGTCTGGGACAAGGAGGTTGCGGAGCAGCATCGCCGCTGCTGCGATGTTCTGACTTGCCCGCGCGAACTGCGGTGGGTCATGCTCGTCGTTGATGATGCGCTGGTGCACAGCTCGGGCCTCCCTGCGAGCGCGGGGCTCTCCGGGGGCCCTGGTAGTTTCGCACTCGAGCTGCTCACGCTCAAACATTACTCGTCGCTGCCCTTCCGTGAGCTTCCGCTCCATGTCGCGGAGTTCTTTCAGGTAGCGTCGTTGAGCATCCGAGGATTGGGGGTCGCCCGTGGGGCGGGTGCCAGTGATCTTGCCCTGTCGACGGGAGTGTGGACGCCATCGCCGTCGTCGTCCCCATCCTCAATGAGGGTGGGGTCGACAACGGCTCCGGGTGGCGGTGGGTCGCACATGAAGCACTCGTGGCCACAGCCCGCGCTGTGGTCGCTCAAGTCGGAGTCGAGCAAGTAGTCGCTGGCGTGCAGGAAACCATACAAGGCCTCCTTATCCCCGATACCTTCGAAGTCCAGGGGCTCCCAGGGGTCGACGCTGCCGCGGTTGGAGCTGGCGTAGGAGGTGGCCTCCAAACTTGTGAGGAGGTCGGAGACGGACCAGAGATGGTGGGACGCAAGCCCGATGCATGTCCCCTCCACGGGGTCGGCACGGAAACCCGCGGCCACCGCCTCCGAGTACGACGCGGCGGCATTCCGCATCCCGTGTGGTAGCACCTTTGCGATGGGCGCATTGATGAGCCTGGGAGAGAGCGGATGTCCTCCCGCGAGCTGCGCCGTCACGTTGGCGAACGCGAAGTAGAGGTTGTGTAGGGACCCTTGAGTCGGTTGGGGACCCATCAGGGTGTCGAGCTGGCACTCGAACTCGGGGTAGTCGGCTTGTGGGACAGCTGTCCCTGGAGCGGTTCGCCCCCCAAAAGGAGGCAGGCCAAGGTGGGCCATGGATGCCGAGATGGCATCCACGGCTACCTCGGAGGATGCCGTGGGGCGATGGAGGACCAGGTCAGACCACTGCCCGTGGCACTGGAAGTCCAGGCTACCAAAATGAACGATGGAGCCCGGAGAGAAGTCAATGTGGCGAGAAGCCATCCGATACTCGAAAATACGGGTGACACGCAAAGTTTCCCTACCTGGCGCGCCAACTGTCGGTGTCCGCTCGGACGGGGCGAAGAGCCCCTGAGGGTGATTTTGTTTTCGCGGAGTGCGGTGTTTAGGGTACCCTATTCTTAGGTATCCAACACCTATGACCAGCTTGTTGCAAAAAGATAAATAATTTGATTGGACTCCAGAATGTGAAGCAGCTTTTCTTACCTTAAGAACTCTACTTACTTCAGCACCCGTTTTGGCGCAACCAGACATAACAAAGCCTTTTGATGTGTATTGTGACGCCTCCGGGACTGGACTAGGATGTGTTCATATGCTTCTCGACAGCTCAGAAAACATAAATTTAACTATCCAACGCATGATCTAGAGTTACCAGCAGTGGTACATGCTTTAAAGTTATGGAGACATTACCTTCTTGGTAATGTATGCCATATATATATATAGATCACAAGAGTCTCAAGTATATCTTTACTCAACCAGAGCTGAATATGAGACAACAAAGATGGTTAGAGCTAATCAAAGACTACAATCTTGAGGTTCATTACCACCCAGGGAAAGCTAATGTAGTAGCTGGCGCTTTGAGCTGGAAGCCACACTATCACCTTGTGCAACCCTTGCTTGAAGATGGGTTTAACTTGTTACACCCCTCAGTGTTATACAATCTCACCATCACTTGTTCTATTGAGAGTAAGATCATAGAAGGTCAGAAAATAGATGTGGGTGTGTTCCATATCAAAAGAAAGATGAAAGCAGAAGGCTCACAGTGTTTCAAGATTGATGAGAATGGAATCCTTTGGTTCCGAGATCGTCTTGTTGTGCCTAAGGATAAAGAGTTGAGAAACCAGATCTTAGAGGAAGCCCATTGTTACACTCGGTTGTCCAAAGAATACCAAATGCTATGTATCTATGTGCCCAGGATGTCCACACATCACATATATACAAATATGGAGATTATCAAAGACAATGCTTTATTATATATCGAAACATAGTTACAACAAGACTTACATCTATAACAAAGCATCGCAGAAGCTATTCTATATCTCATATCTTCGGGTCTCCATACTCCACAGGGACAGTTGACTGGGGGTACACTCGCCTAGTACTCCTTACTTGCACCACCATCTGGTACCCATCCGGGATTTTTATGTAAAGGTGATGACAACAAGCGTCAGCTCACCATGATCAGCAAGTATAACTATGGGGTTTATGAGGCTCAAAAAGGATAGACACGGGTTTAACTGCATTAGCTTTTAGTAAGTCAAAGTATTAGCAATTGAGTAGCATCAAGTTCATCATAAGCCTAGATAACCACATGATCAAGTGAACAAGATATAATGCTTATATGAACAAATAACAATAACTAATGATTAATAACAGCTGATGAACTATGACATAAGAACATCACATAGTAAGGATCCAAGCCGCTCATAACCGTGAGCACGGCTATCATGACAATTTTACACTATGCAGAGGTTGTACATCTTTACCCCCAAGCCGTGATTCCCATTTGCCGGGGTTTGCAAAGCCCACAATACCTCTACCTAGGAGGCGTGGCAGGGTTTCACTACATAACCTTTCGCTAGATACCCTAACAAGTTAGTGGCCGCGAGGTTTCAGTGGCAGGTACGCATGGGTATTCTTCTTCGAGTCGCGTCACATGTGGTCGCAGCACTATGTTCGCCTACAAGGTAGGAGAAGCGCCATACATCCCCCATCACTCCCCTCTTGTGCCAATAAATGGTAACCACTAACAAGCTAGAGACATACTAGGTAATTAGTTAAAGTTAGAGCCATATAACACTCGGGGTAGCACGGTTTTCCTGGGTGGCCGCTTACAGAAATACCCATATGAGTGAGAACACAGGTGTGAGTTCCTGATGTTCCACCTATAGTCCATGTTGTTAAAAGTCATATTTTATCATCATTGCATATATCATTAATCAAGATCCACGATCATGGTTATTCTTTATAAGCACTAGCACAAGCTACCCATATGCATCCCAAAAGGAGACAAGGTACAAGATATCAATTCTAGGTAGTACTTAGGGGTAACAAGGTAGACACATGCATATGAATTAAGTATTTAAGGTGAATAGGACAACAAGGAAGATCCCATGCTATACTTGCCTTCCATATGCTTGCTCAAACTTTCCAACTTTCCTTTTAGATCATTGTTGACACTCCTTAAGTATCAATTCTAAGTGTCAACTAAGCCGAAGAAAGGATATATTTGCAACACACCACCTAGACATAGGGTTTTAACTGACAGAATTCCATGAGTTTTGTGTTTATGTGTTTCTATAGGGAGACAACTACAAAATAGCAAAAGAGGCCCACAAGTAAGGATTACATAGACACATAACACTTCCGAACGAAAAAGAGCAATCTAGAAGACTCTAGAACCAACCCCCTGGAAGGAGGGGCCCACCTATCAGCAGGGTAGGGTGGGTGCCCTCCCCCCTAGGGCGGCCGCCCAAGGCTAAGGACCAATCAGGTCCCGCCTCGCGGATTAGGGTTCCATCGGCTTTGAGGATCAATCTCCATTAAGGTCGGTTTGATCCGACGACTGACGTTCATTTGAGGGGGCTATATAAGGAGGACCCCTGCTCCCTGGCAAAAGGCAATCCCTTATGGATCTATTCTTTAGGGCTTAGCATTCAAGAGAAACTATCCTTAGTTTCTATGTGAGATTAGAGTTTACTCTTCTAGATTGAGAGAGTAGAGTGGAGGTGTGGATTGGAGGAAGACCGGCCTGTCGGTGTCTCCTCTCTAGTTTGTATCTACGGGATCAAGTCTCCTAACCCGAGGCTTGCTCCTAGGATTTCTTTGGTATTTTGACTTCTAATTCTAGTAAGTTCTCTATTTTATTATTCTTTGGTTTTGTGAGTTTACTTTATTCTCTTCGCGTAGAGAGTAGGGTAATCATCTCTAGCGTAAACGTGGTGTTTGGGCTAGGATAATCATAGATATCCTCTGTCTAGCCAAACCTATGGTAGTAGCTCGGAACGTGACAATTCCGTAGATACCTTTGGATCCCACAATCCCGTTAGAAGGATCGGTAGGGTTTATAGGCCACGGGCTAAGCATCCTCTGTGGTGTTTCTTATCTCGACGGTTCTCCCCAATAGAATAATAACACATATCTTTCTTAGACTAGAACGAGAGTGCTGTTGCGGTCTTCTCTATATCTCTCATATCAGATCACCTTGCTTGTAGCCCAAAGGTTAATAGAAAAAGATTTGGTTAGTCAGATGCACCCTTTCTCCCTGCGGAAAAACAAATTACG
This sequence comes from Microstegium vimineum, assembly GCA_022036555.1. Lineage (NCBI taxonomy): Eukaryota > Viridiplantae > Streptophyta > Magnoliopsida > Poales > Poaceae > Microstegium > Microstegium vimineum. The sequence continues at coordinate 31,790,845 of CM039119.1, read as the reverse complement.
ATACTTTGGATAATCTCCCGGGGTGAAGTGCTCACCGGTATCCGTGCGCTAGCGGATTACTTCCTAGTGATTCTTCTGTCTGTGTTAACAAATATCAACAAGCATTTCTGGTGCCGTTTCCAGGGAGAAGGACAGTTTGCTGAGATAACCTCGAGTCTTGCTATTATCTTGTACCTATACTTTTATTTTTTTCTTTTTCAATTTATTTATTTCTTACCTTTTCTATCCTTATGGAAAATCTAAATTCCACACCTATCTATCAGTTTTCTGCACCCACAGAGACCGACCTATTACCATGGGAGTCATCACAGCCTATCCAAACTCCCCAGTTTAGGTTGAGTCCGTGGTTAATTGCAATGATTCAAAGCCTATCCTTTTCAAGAAAAGAAGACGAAAACCATTACCTTCATATTAGAGATTTTGAGCAAACATGTGACTGTCTTCGCATAGAAGGCATATCCGATAAGACTTTACGTTGGAAGCTTTTTCCTTTTTCTTTAAAAGGAAGAGCTAAACAATGGTATAATCAGAAGGTAAGCCGACAAGGAGATTGGGGAGTTTTGCGCTCCAACTTCTATCTAGATTTTTATCCCATCACCCAAATTGTCGACCTTAGAGTCAAGGTTCTAACCTTCAAACAAGAAGAGAACAAATCTTTGGCTTACTCCTGGAAACATTTTCTTGAGCTTTTAGAATCTGGTCCACACCTTAGCATCGAAGGCCCTATTCTTCTTCAACATTTTTATAAAGGTCTTTGTAGAAAGGACAGAGAGTTGTTAAACACCACATCTGGAGGTTATTTCTTTCATGTACCATCCATAGAAGCAAAATTAACCTTAGATAGAATCCTAGATGCCGAGTTGGATAATACCCTCCATGAAGAAACTCACGAAGCTGAAGACAATACCTTGCCAGATCCACCATCCACTTCATCTATCCCAAGTTCTGAGCCTAAAAAGGAAGAAATTCCACCATCTGATTTCATGCTGGATATAGATCCTGATCTTTTTACTGATTTCAGAAATATTTCAAATTACCTTTCTATTTCAAAACCCCGAAATCACCACTTTAGCAACCACATACATCAAATACCAAACAGAAGCATTTTGAGAGAGCTTGTATCAATCATAAGTAGCGAATGGTTAGAAGAATCAGAGCTTTCCTCTGATATGATCCGTCTGGATTCACCTTCTATTCCAATACGCTGTCCATTCAATTCAGATCAATTTGATGCTTTCTATAATCCTGTTGTGGGAGTCAATATCATGTCTAAATCACTTGCACATGAATTATTGGGCAAAGTGACTTTAACCCCAACAACAAAGTTCATGAAGAATCTTGACGGACATATAGTCCCCAGTCTTGGAATTTTACATGTCCTACCCATTATGGTAGAAGGTGTCATGGTTCGTTTGAACTTTTATATCTTTGATACATGGGACCACGACCTTTTGCTAGGACAACCTTTTAGAAGACTTCTTTATGAAGGACAAAATGGGAAACTAAATATTTCCTTTGGAAAGAATTTTCAAATCCCAATGATAATCTCTCATTCTTTGAACAACAAAATTGAATCATATCTTCTACCTGATCCTATGGAGGAAGTAAAAGCTGCTTCTCTAGAGCTTTTAATGAACCAGTTTTGGAAGAAGACGCTCCTTTCTTCATAGAAGAAGAAGCTGACCCTTCTGAACCTGAACCCTTAGACGAGTTTGCAGAAATGCCTAGACCTCCTGTAGAGCTTAAACCTCTACCATCCGGTCTTACGTATGCTTTCCTCAATAATGATCCAGAGTCTCCTGTAATCATAAGTGACAAACTCACTCAGGAGCAAACTCTGCAATTGATGGTTGTTCTAAAAAAAACATCGTTCAGCCTTTGGTTACTCACTCCAAGATCTCACTGGAGTCAGTCCTATAATATGCACTCATCGCATTCCTACAGATCCTTCTGTTTCACCTTCTTGAGAACCCCAACGTAGACTCAATAACGCGATGAGAGAGGTAGTTAAAAAGGAAGTTTTAAAATTGCTGCATGTAGGGATTATATATTCCGTGCCACATAGTGAGTGGGTAAGTCCAGTGCAAGTTGTGCCTAAGAAGGGAGGCATGACTGTTGTCATAAATGAAAAGAATGACATATTCCGCAATGCACAATCACAGGATGGCAGATGTGTATAGATTATAGAAAATTGAACAAAGCAACAAAAAAGGATCACTTTCCTTTAACTTTTATAGATGAGATGGTAGAATGGTTAGCCAACCACTTGTTCTTCTGTTTCTTAGATGGATATTCAGGGTATCACCAAATCCCGATCCATCCCGATGACCAAAGCAAAACCACCTTTACATGTCCCTATGGAACTTATTCTTATCGTAGAATGTCTTTTGGGCTATGTAATGCTCCAGCCTCTTTTCAAAGATGCATGATGTCTATATTTTCTGACATGATCGAGGACATTATGGAAGTTTTTATGGATGATTTCTCTGTTTATGGGAAAACTTTTGATAGTTGTCTTGAAAATTTAGACAGGGTTTTGCAAAGATGTGAAGAAAAGCATTTAGTCCTTAATTGGGAAAATGTCATTTTATGGTCAAGGAAGGAATAGTGCTAGGACACCTAATATTTGAAAGAGGCATTGAGGTAGACAAAGCTAAAATTGAAGTAAATGAACAGTTACCTCCGCCTGTAAATGTGAAAGGAATAAGAAGCTTTCTTGGTCATGCTAGTTTTTATCGAAGATTCATAAAAAAAATTTCATTCATTGCTAGACCACTAACTCTTTTGCTAGCCAAGGATAGTCCTTTCGAATTTGATGATGCTTGTTTAAAAGCTTTTGAATTATTAGAGAAAGCGCTCATCTCTGCACCAATCATTCAACCCCTTGATTGGTCTTTACCTTTTGAAATTATGTGTGATGCTAGTGATTATGCTGTGGGGCAGTTTTGGGACAAACTAAGGATAAGAAGCATCATGCAATAGCTTATGCTAGTAAAACTTTGATAGGACCTCAACTTAATTATGCAACCACTAAAAAAGAGCTCCTGACTATTGTTTTCGCTATAGATAAATTTAGATCTTATTTAGTAGGAGCCAAAGTAATTATTTATTCTGATCATGCTGCGTTAAAATATCTACTCACTAAAAAAGACGCTAAACCTCGTTTAATAAGATGGATTCTGCTGCTCCAATAATTTGACTTAGAAATTAAAGATAAAAGGGGAGTAGAAACCCTGTCGCTGATCACTTGTCTAGAATGTATTTTAAGAATCTGCAGGAACTACCCATTGATGATTCACTCCGGGACGACATGCTCTACGGAATCAACAGATCTGACCCCTGGTAGCAGATATTGTTAATTTTATGGTTTCAGGATATGTACCATCAGGAGGAAATAAAAGAAAGCTTATTCAAGAGAGTCGTTCATATATATGGGATGAGCCATACCTCTTCCAAGTATGCTTTGATGGCTTACTCAGGAGATGTGTGACTATCGAGGAAGGAATGAAGATCATTGAAAGATGCCACTCATCACCATATGGGGGTCATTATGGAGCATTCCACACACATGCAAAAATTTGGCAATGTGGATTCTATTGGCCAGCAATGTATGAAGACACTAGAGAATTTATCCAAAGATGCGGGCCATGTCAAAGACACGACAATATAAACTCAAGGGATGCCATGCCACTCAACAACAATCTATAGATAGAGCTCTTTGATGTATGGGGAATCGACTATATGGGACCATTTCCACCAGCAAAGAATTGTGAGTATATCTTGGTGGCAGTTGACTACGTCTCCAAGGGGGTGGAAGCACTACCTTGCAAACATGCCGACAACATAAATTCAAAGAGGATGTTTGAAGAGATCATATTTCCAAGATTTGGAGTCCCTAGAATAGTGATAAGCGATGGAGGATCACATTTCATTGACAAACGTTTTGAAAAGTATCTAGCAAAGCATGGGATCCGCCACAACGTTGATACACCTTATCACCCTCAGACAAGTGGCCAAGCAGAGACCTCAAACAAACAAATCAAGAATATTCTTCAGAAGACAGTGAATGAAATGGGAACAACATGGAAGGACAAGTTACCCGATGCACTCTAGGCATACTAGACTGCATATAAAACTCCAATTGGAATGTCTCCATATCAACTCGTATATGGAAAGAGTTGTCACCTACTTGTTGAACTAGAGTTTAAGGCACACTAGGCTATAAAAAGATGGAATATGGATTTGGATGCTGCTGTAGAGAAAAGACAAATGCAATTATCAGAGTTAGAGGAGTGGAGAGAAAAAGAATACCACAATTCAAAGATCTACAAAGAAAGAGTTAAACGATGGCAAGATAAGAAGATGAAGAAGGAGTTCACACACAGAGACAAGGTATTACTTTTTAATTCCAGGGTAAAACTCTTCGGACACGGAAAGCTACGAAGAAAATGGGAAGGACCATATAAGGTAATCAATTCATCATCCCATGGAGCAATCACACTTCAAAATAATGAAGGTACGTTATTCAAGGTAAATGTCCAACGTCTCAAAATATTTTTAGAACCCAATAAAGAATTAGAAGAAATAGACGTAATTAATTTCTATCTTTTAAGTGAATTTTAAGGCCCAATCACCTTTAATTTTGTATTCTGGGCCATGCATATGTTTTTCGGTACGTAGAACCTTCTAGAAACGAGTGTGTAGAGGAGACATAGTCAGGGCAGGCGCCCTAAGGCCTAGGGCGGCCGCCCCACCCCTGTCACCTCTCGCCGCCGCCTTTTACACTCCTGAACCTTCTAGTTCCTCTTATTCGATAAACCTTGCAGAACACTTATCCAACCATTTCGCCGCAAGATTTGCTCCGTAGATGTTTCTAGAGGCCTTTTTCCACCCCTATATAAAGAACCCCTAACGTTAGCCATCATAATCATTCAATCATTTCCTTAGCTTTCTCTTAGACTCTTGCTAGATCTCCTTGCTCCCATGGCCGATAGCAGCAATTCCGATAGGAGGATGGTCCCCTACGGGTCCAACCTCAACCAACTCCCGCAAGAAGATCCAGACTCCAAAGCCCTAGTTGTATTCCATGATGCTCGCCACCATTCCTCCAAAGTAGCATAGCTATAGCAAGTCCTACTACGCTCAGCCTATTCTTGTTGCACTACCGCAACCGCTCCTGCTCAAGGGACCTAAGGAACATCCCATCGTCAAGGTGCCTGCTGGGACCAAGGTTCTTCCACCGAGGCCCAAGGAAAGGATCGTAGGAGTGAAGACCAACCGAAGGGGAGAGATCAACAATGTCAAGTACACCACTAAAGAAGAACGTCCCTACTTCGAGGGGATTTGCGCATCCAAAGTCAGATTTGTACCACAAAAAGACGCCCCGAAGCACTCTCTCAACTCCTTCGAATCATCCCCAAAGTGCCGTAAAACTGTAGCAGAACTAGAAAAAGACTTCCATAATAGGGATGACACGATCATCAATCTCCAAACCTCTCTAGGCAGGTCACGAACCTAAACACCACCGTAGAGGGCCTTAAGCATGAGACATGTGATCTTAGTAAGAGAGTGAAGTTTTTAGAATGTCGCTAAACACCTTAGCGTGTTATGCAGTTCTCGAGGCAAGATTAGATTCATTAGTTATAGATCGGTTTATTTTGATTCATTCCCTTGTAATAAATGCCTCAAATAAATATTAAATAAAGATCATTTCTATTATTATTGTACCTTGCTTGTCTCCACTATGTTATTATCTAAGAAAACATAAAACAAGTATGGGAGAGACCCCCGATGATGAGACGGACAAATTCAACCGCAATGATCAGAAACTTCGGAAACAAACATAGCAACAACCACACACGACGAAGTAGAGGCCGAGGGGCCACCCCAGCTGGGCAGCCGCCCCACTACCCATGGCGCCCGCCCTTCAACCACGGTCAGGTTTGCACACTGCACGTCACATATTTTCATATATATCTCTCAATTTCAATTTGTGCAATGAATTTCCATAAATAAATGCTCTAAACATGATAAATTAAAATGCTAAAACACCTTTTTGATCATCCTCATAAATAAGACTCACTGTATGAAGTTTCCTGGAGTCCTGTTATTGTTGGGAATTTATTTAGAGACTCCATATTGCTTAAGTCATTGTGGAATGTGAGATGGTAGAATATGAGAACTTAATTCTTGATAATCTCTGTCACTTGGAGAATTTCTTTAAAATAAATAACTACCATCCCCTATATGCTTTATACTTACCAATCAAAAGCCAAAAGGCTACTTACTTTGTATTGAGTTTGTTTGAATCGTGTGGGCCCTTGTTAGAATTTTATCATACTCCGAAGATCAAGGCTTCTTTCATTCATTACAAACATAAAAGATTCACTCTTCCAAAGTAGTATTGCATTAGAGGCATGGGCTATGCAAAAATATGAAATTCGAGGAAATAAAAATGGGCAAAATGTCCGACAACCTCATGGAAAAATGGGCATAAGTCCGATAGTAGAATTGGGGGTACTTTGCACCCACTTAATATATATATATACAAGGATAGCCCATGGTTCCTCTAATAGCAATACGCCAGCAAGAAAAAATACCAACAAGTCTTGATCTAAGAGTATGACATTATTCTCCTCAGATACCGGTTTTGACCAAGCAATACATGCAAGGTAAGTATGCCACATCTACCTATACTTTTTGAGATTCATATATGAGTGACCTGAGAGCACCAATAAGAGGAAAGAAGTAATCTAAATATGCAAAAACTCCAAGTGACAAGATTGAAAGAAGAAGGGTCTCTACTCCTAGCTACTCTATTCCTCAGCTACTCATAGTTATATGGTGACACTACTAAACTCCCGCAGTACAGGTATAAAAGGAACTTTCTACTGTTGATGTCTAAACCTTAAGCTTATGTTTTAACCATCCTTTTCTCGAGGACGAGTAAAAGCCTAAGTATGGGGGACCTTGTTGACACTCCTTAAGTATCAATTCTAAGTGTCAACTAAGCAGAAGAAAGGATATATTTGCAACACACCACTTAGACATAGGGTTTTGACTAACATAATTTCACGAGTTTTGTGTTTATCTATTTCTGCAGGGAGACAACTGGAAAATAGCAAAAGAGGCCCACAAGTAAGGATTACATAGACACATAACACTTCCGAACGAAAAAGATCAATCTAGAAGACTCCAGAACTAAACCCCTGGAAGGAGGGGCCCACCTGTCAGCATGGTAGGGTGGGCACCCTCCCCCCTAGGGCGGCCGCCCAAGGCTAAGGACCAATCAGGTCCCGCCTTGCGGATTAGGGTCCCACCGCCTTTGAGGATCAATCTAACCCCTCCATTAAGGTCGGTTTGATCCGACGACTGACGTTCATTTGAGGGGGATATATAAGGAGGACCCCTGCCCCTTGGCAAAAGGCAATCCATTATTCATTTACATATTTTCCAGAGAGGATTCACCAGAGAGGATCCCTTATGGATCTATTCTCTATGGCTTAGCATTCAAGAGAAACTATCTTTAGTTTCTATGTGAGATTAGAGTTTACTCTTCTAGATTGAGAGAGTAGAGTGGAGGTGTGGATTGGAGGAAGCCCGGCCTATTGGTTTCTCTTCTCCAGTTTGTATCTACGGGATCAAGTCTCCTAACCCGAGGCTTGCTCCTAGGATTTCTTTGGTATTTTGACTTCTAATTCTAGTAAGTTCTCTATTTTATTATTCTTTGGTTTGTGAGTTTACTTTATTCTCTTCACGTAGAGAGTAGGGTAATCATCTCTAGCATAAACGTGGTGTTTGGGCTAGGATAATCATAGATATCCCCTGTCTAGTCGGACCTGTGGTAGTAGCTCGGAACGTGACAATTCCGTAGATACCTTTTGATCCCACAATCCCGTTAGAAGGATCGGTAGGGTTTATAGTGTTGGGAGTATGCCCTAGAGGTAATCATAGAGATGATTGTATTTCCTTGTATCCATGACATGTTATGAGTTCAATGAATATCCATTAAAGACAACTTGTATTGATTAGCAATTATGTGAATTGTTTGTGAAACTCTTTTACTTGTATGGTTATTCTAAAGTTGTGCCTGATCGGAGTTTGTGCTAGAATGCACATGAATATTAGATCAGCACATTATTAGTTGATGACTATGTTTCACAAGTCATGGACATAGAGATGTCAAACTAATAATGTGGGCACATGTAGGACATGGGGTTGGACAGACCCGACCTGAGATTGTCTCTATTCACATCATGTACGGTATGTCCTTAGACTTGAGATTGTCATATGTACTCAAGATGTGAAACGACCTACTTAGGGACCACCAAACGCTACTCCGTGACTGGGTAGTTATAAAGGTAGCTTTCGGGTTTGTTGGAAGCATGCTATGAGACATAGTCGATCGAGAAGGGATTTGCCACTCTCAATGTGAGAGAGATATCACTGGACCACTTGAATGATTAGATCATGAAATGCATGGCCGTGCTTGGGTTAAGTGTTAACCTATGACTTGGACCAAATATCGTTGGCAAGGGAATAACATGTATATGGTTTTGTGGTGGTTCGTCTGATATGATCATTGCGTATACATAGGAGTTGACACACCTTGCTAGAGGCCGCTATCAACTATTGATCGAGTAGTAGTACTCGGACCATGTCTATGCATGCGTGAGCCCATAGGGTCGCACGCTTAAGGGGTTGGAAGCCTAATTCGGGGACCCGAATTAGACTAGGTTTAGGGTTACTAATGGGCCTCCAGCGTGAGAGCTCGTTAGGACGCCTATATAAGAAAGGGGTTGGCGTGGGGCGAGATCAACCCACGCCTTTTGGCAGCCACCGTCACCTCCCCACGCTCGCGCCTTCTGCTCCTTGCGGACCTAGCAGTCCGGAGGCGCAACGCTTCCTCCCTACACGTGTGGGATTCCTCGGAGGTGCTGCATCTGGAGCACAAGGACGGACCGCGCGAAGGGGACGTTGAGACGGACGACCTCACAACTGCACAACACTGCTATGACGCGCACGACTACATCGAGTCGCTTCCGCTGCACCTGCGCGTCTAGTGGTAATCACATGATCTATAACTAGCACTAGTTCCTGGTTTATGGGGTAGAAAAATTTTGTTTTCTGGCTGGCATACTAACCTCATAACCCTACAGTGGTATCGGAGCCAGGTAGATGCCTCGTTATAGATTCTGGTATGTGCATATGGGGATATGCACGTTTGTAGATCAATCCCTGATCATGATTCGTGATCTTGCCATGTTGGTATTGTAACGATCTACTTGTACCGGTCGGAATTCTGCCATCCGAGTTAAGTGATACATCTAAATCCAATTACGGTGAGTTGGAGATCAATAAGATTGATCAAATTGAACCTAGGTCAAGTTCCAAGCGCATGCGATGCGGTGGCGGTGGCGGATTGGATCCGCCGTCGGAGTGAATTTGCAATAAAAGTGTTGTTGGGTAAAACGGCCATAACTTTTGCATACGAACTCGGATTGACGCAAACTTTATAAGAAAATCGTGCGCGAGAAAATTTTGCATCTGTTCGCCAGCCGCTTTGTTGCTTTTGACGAAATCAGATTTGCGAAAAACAGCTTGCAAAATTATGTTTTTGGCGTTTTAAGATTAGACGTCGGAATCGGTTAACTCTGTTTTGCAAGTATTCGTGATTGGTATAGCCCTTATGTGTATGTGATGCATGTATGTAATTAATTAATGGCTTGCACGTCATGATTATGACAATATGGCTGGAGCCACAAATATTGTCCATTCATATGTAATGGCCTGCGTTCCAATCTGTGATGATCCTATCCGCGACCATGTAATTTTATTTTACTGTCCTGCGGTAGTGATAGATAGTCTTGGTGGACTCATCACGGAAGGATGGCATACATGAATCATGGAGATGGCGATCACCATGATGAATAGATTGATGGAGATGGAGATCCCCAAAGGAACAATGGGCTATACCAAGTCATATCTGTGTTAATGTCGTTCTTACTATGTTCTACTTTCACGTGCGGTAATGTTTTTGTCTACATATGCGATAGTGAAGTAGAACGATCCCTCAATAATGTTTAAGTTGTAATGCTCCTGCAAATCTTGCACTATCACATGTCTAGTACGATCGGTGGTGGGTCTATGAAATTAGGGTGCCACTGATTTTCCTTGACTAGACAGGTTCGTGTTGGACACTTACAAGCAGAAGGTTTGGTTACTTGAACAAGGTCATCCTAACGGTTAGGGACCTTGGAGCATTAGTTGTTGGCAACACAAGCATAGAGATGCCACCCAACAACAAGAGCCATATGTGATATGATTAGCAAGGAGTTTCTTACCGATCTACCATGTCTCCTAGCGGTGATGCTAAAGCTCACTAGTAGACTTGTTAGTTGTGGGTCTTGAATCACTAAGTTTCAATCGAGGTATATTGATTTTAGTGGGAGCAGATTCTATTAAGAGTTTAATATGATTTACTTTGTTTTGGATACATTGTCTTAGTATTTTGCATTACTTTTTGTTGTAGATGGCTCCCAGTAATCAACCATTTACTTTGCGTTCAATTCTTGAGAAAGATAAGTTGAATGGAACAAACTATGCGGATTGGATCCGCAACCTGTGAATTGTTCTCAGGACTGAGAAAAAGGAAGATCTTCTAGACACCCCATTACCAGATGAACCTGCTGATAATGCACCTGCTGCAAAGAAAACCGCTTACAAGAAAGCATGTGATGCTGATCTTGAAGTGGGTTGCCTTATGCTCGCTTGCATGGAGCCAGATCTCTAGATGCAATTTGACAATAATCATGCAGCGTACGATATGATCGTTGCGCTTAATGATATGTTCCAGACTCAAGCTAGGACTGAAAGGTTTAATGTTTCCAAGGCTTTTGTCGAAACCAAGCTAGCAGAGGGCGCAGCAGTTGGCCCACATGTGATCAAGATGGTTGGTCACACTCAGAGATTGGAGAAGCTAGGCTTCCCAATGGGCCCAGAGTTGGCCACTAATTTCATACTTGCGTCTCTTCTGTCCAGCTATGAGAACTTCATTTCAAACTACCATATGCATGGGGTTGAGAAGGGCTTGAATGAATTGTGCGGCATGCTTAAGATAGCAGAAGCTGATATCAAGAAAGGTGCTGGCAGTAGCCATGTGATGGCGGTCCAAAACAAGCCAAACTTTAAGAAGAGGGCTTGGAAGAAGAATAAGGCGAAGGCTAAAGATGAGATCTCTAAGCCAAACCCTCCTCCTGCGCCTAAGGCTTCTGGACCAGCTGCTGAAGCTAAATGCTTTCATTGTAAGGGGACAGGTCACTGGAAAAGAAACTGCAAGCTGTACTTGGAATCCTTGAAGGATGGCAGCAGTAAAGGTACTCCTGCTACTGGTACACTTGTTGTTTATGTTACAGACATTTTTCTCGCTGATTCTTATATTAATTCTTGGGTATTTGATACCGGATCGGTTGCTCATATTTACAATTCGATGCAGGGAATCATAAGAAGTAGAAGCGTGAAAAGAGGAGAAGTTGATTTCCGCGTGGGCAACAATGCAAGAGTTGCTGCGTTGAATGTTGGGACGATGCAACTTCACCTCCCGTCAGGATTTATCATGGAGTTGAATAATTGTTATTTTGTTCCTAGTTTAAGTCGAAACATTGTGTCACCTTCATGTTTGATGAAGGATGGTTATTCATTTGCGAGTAAAGACAATAGTTGTGTTATCTCAAAGAATGACATGTTTGTGGCTTTTGCATCCATTGTGAATGGGTTGTTTATTTTAAATCTTGATGATGCACCTATCTATAATGTTAATGCTAAAAGGCCTCGGCTTAATGATTTAAGTCCTACTTATATGTGGCATTGTCATTTAGGTCATATAAGTGAGAATCGCATGTAGAGGCTCCATTCTGATGGGCTTCTAACTTCGTTTGATTTTGAATCATATGAGACATGTGAGGCTTTCTTGTTGGGAAAGATGACCAAATCGCCTTTCACAGGTTTTCCTGAGAGAGCGGCAGACTTGTTGGAACTTGTACATACTGATGTATGTGGACCAATGAGTACGACAGCTAGAGGCGGATTCCAATACTTCATAACCTTCACTAATGACTTTAGTAGATATGGATATGTCTACTTAATGAAACATAAGTCTGAGACATTTGAAAGGTTCAAAGAATTTTAGAATGAAGTAGAGAATCAACGTGGTAAGAAAATTAAAGCCTTGCAATCTGATCGTGGAGGCGAATATTTGAGCCATGAGTTTAGCAATCATCTAAAGAGCTGCGGAATTGTTCCACAACTTATGCCACCTAGAACACCTCAGAGAAATGGCATGTCCGAGCGACGTAATCGGACTTTGTTGGACATGGTTCGGTCTATGATGAGCTAGTCATACCTACCACTCTCGTTTTGGGGATATGCTCTAGAAATAGCCGCTTTCACATTGAATAGGGTACCGTCTAAGTCCGTAGTTAAGACACCATATGAGATACGGACTGGTAAGAGTCCCAGTTTTTCTTTTCTAAAGATTTGGGGTTGTGAAGTTTATGTCAAATGACTTATGTCAGATAAAATTACACCCAAGTCGGATAAATGCTTTTTCCTAGGATATCCAAAGGAAACTTTAGGGTATTACTTCTACAACCGATCAGAGGGCAAAGTGTTTGTTGCTCGGAATGATGTTTTCTTAGAGAAAGAGTTTCTCAATAAAGAGAAAAGTAGACAAAAGGTGTATCTTGAATAAGTTCAAGATGAGCCAATAGGGGAGAACTCTACGAGTGATGCTAATGTAACAAAAGAAGTTGAGATACCTACGGCAAGATGTAACGCCCCAGAGTCCAAATGGCTCAGCTCCACTCTGCACACTGAGCGAACCACACCCACCACCATCCCACTTAAGCTTTCGTCCTCGCTTTGCTTAAAAGGATTAACCCGAGGATGGTGGGATGGACTCTAGAAGCCTTATATGTTGGTCTATCCCACCCTAAACAACCAAGGTGGGACTAAACCCTCCACAATATCTCATTAACACACATGGGCCACTACGGGCCAAACAGGCTGGATGTGACATACATCCCCCCTCAAAGAACTCGACGTCCTCGTCGAGCCCAACATACCCACAACTGGGCAAACGATGACCAGGAACGTTCCCTCTTAGCACACGCGACCGTGCGCCCAGTGTCGGCACATGTGTCATGCCGTGCGCCTCGCAGAGCCTACATGCGCAATGAACCTACCATGTCCACACACCTGGCCCGCACACGCCCGCTGCCGCGAAGGTCGTCTCTGATACCATTTATAACGCCCTAGAGTCCAAACGACTCAGATCCACTCTGCACACTGAGCGAACCACACCCACCACCATCCCACTTAAGCTTTCATCCTCGCTTTGCTTAAAAGGATTAACCCGGGGATGGTGGGATGGACTCTAGAAGCCTTATATGTTGGTCTATCCAACCCTAAACAACCAGGGTGGGACTAAACCCTCCACAATATCTCATTAACACACATGGGCCACTACGGGCCAAACGGGCCAGATGTGACACTTGTGCACGCCTAGAAGGCTCTTCTTGATTCCAGTCATAATAATTGGTGAAGGCAGGCCCTTCAGGGGTGTTATCTACTCCATAATAATTTGTTCTGGGGACACGTGCCAAGCGAGCTAAGGTGCTCCTCAAAGGTCTTGGTTCTGGCTACACACCAACAAGAAGATTGCGCATGGTATATATGCCGATTCTTGGGTCAGGAAGCCGGACCTCGGTAATCATGCCACGATACATCATAAAAATGGCACCATTCTTTTCTTTAATATTTGAGCTTGCCAAAAATAATTGAAAGTCAAAAGGGTTCGCTCTCCAAAAATGGGATGTATAATGCTATTTTCCAAAAGATGCAATCTAGAAGCTATCCTAGTGACCAAAGAGGTACAACATATAGCTCCTGCTGTAATAGGTCCAAACACATCTAGCCATTGTTGCATCATTAAAATTACTGGAGAGACCTTCCATCTCTTTACCATGCAGAATAAAAGTTTTAACTCATCTTCCCTAACCGTCCGAAAGTCCGGTCTTGGGAATAAAGTTATTGCTAGCCATCTATGCATGAGATGAAGAGTCGGCAGTTTAATATCATTTGTCTTGGGTTTTTGGATAGAGTCATGATTAGTTATTTCTTTCCAATATTGCTTCTTATTATATCCAGGTATAATTGTGTCTATGTCCAAAACACAATCTCTATCAAACCCAAGCAAAGTACTGAACTGACTCCAAGTAAAATCAAAACTTTTAGTAAACATTTTAAATTCTACCCCTGTGTCTATGGTTTTTAGGGTGGATAAAAATTCCATGGTTAAGAGTTTATACCCTACTTCATTAACTGGGGAGAAATTAGACCAACCGATAGTGGTAAAGATAGAAGTAAACTCAACATCCATACCTATGTCTCGTAGTAGTTGCAGATCGAAGTCCTGGGTGAGCTCAAACTCTCTACTCTTCAGCATCTTGAACTTTTCCTTCTCAGCTTGGCCTCTAAACTTCAGATGTTTCTCTTTCGTCAACTTGTATACTTCTGTTTGCGGATGATGCGTTGGCACTTGCTCATCAACATCCATGTTGGATCCGGCTCTTGAAGAGTCGCTCCCTCGGGTTGAGCGGCGTGATGACAACTTGCCGAACCCGAGCTTTCTGAAGAACTTGCTCATCCTGCTAGACAGAAAATACAATGCAGACAACAAAACTCATGGAATGGGTTAGGGAACAAAATGATTAGTGGTTAGCCGTTCCGAGGTTAGTCGTTCGAAAGATTAACAAGGTGATGATGGTTGCAATTGTTTTAATATCACTTCCACTCTCTAAATTATATTTCTTACTCCCAAGATATCCCTAGCTCTCTCTTTTAGAGAACTTCTTCTATTACTAAGATTAAGCAAGAAGCTGATCATGACTTCAAAACTAAATTGCAGAGCAATGTATATGTGTTGCTGGTGATGAAACAAACACGAGAGAGGAGGGCTATTTATAGTCCCAAGTTTCATAGGCCGGCCGGCCTGGTGGTGGGGCCGGCCAGCCCCCTCCTGGGCCCACTTGTGTGGTGCTTCCTCCACTAAACAACTTGCTTCGTGATTAAGCAAGGTTACAACTGGTGGTGTTCTGGCAATGTTAGGTGAAAGAAAAAGGAGTGGAGGAGGTGAGTTGAGGTAATGTGATTTGATGGGTGTGGGCCCCAGGTGTCTATGGGTCTTACTGGTTGTATTTATGTTGTATGCAACTGAAAATAATGCTTCTAAAAATGGAGAAATAAATATGAATGCATGAATGGTATTTTTGTTGCCACCATGGTAAATACTTCTACAGATTTTTTACACACCATAAAAATTAATTACATGGGGCATATAGATTTTTTTAAAATGCAGATGCAGGGAAATTAAATATGCTAAGGAAAATACTTATGAAAGAAAGTAAATATGGATAGATACCGAGTTACCTCCAGTGAAGGTTTGGTATTTTTAAAGTCTTCTGAATTCGACTTTCAAATTTATTTTATTCTTTAGGGGTGATAGTCGGTCTTGAGGATGATGATCCTAGTGATTGTGTATCTCCTTGATTTATTGAGCCTTTGGCGGAAATTAATTTTGATCTTGATTTGAATGGAAAATGTTCTTCCCATCCGTTGAAGTTGAATTTGACTTCTCCAATTCCTACATCGATATGGGCGTTTGCGGTACTCAAAAAGGGTCTCCCAAGGACGAGTGACACCTTTTAGTCTGGTTGCATATCCAACACCATAGAGTCTTCTAGTATGAAGAACTCTCTCATCTTGACTAGAATATCCTCAGTAATTCCTATAGGACAGCAGATTGACTTGTTCACTAACTACAAACACATTGATGTGGGAATAAGCTTCGTCTACTGAAGTTTATCAAAGACTGTCTTGGGCATCACACTGACACTTGCTCCAAGATCACATAGTGCATTATTGAAGTATTGATCTCCAATTGAGCACTTAATAGTGGGACATCCTGGATCCTTCTTCTTTATTGTTGAAATGTTGTGGTTGGCCGCACTACACTCTTCCTTTAGCTTGATCACCTCAGTGGTGGGCAGCGGTTGTTTGTTGTTGAGGAGGTCTCTTAGATACTTCGCATAGGTGGGTACCTAGATAGCATCTAGCAGAGGGATATTGATATATAATTTCTGGACTACCTCAACAAACTTACTGAACTTCTCATCCACTTTGGCTTTTCAATTTCTGCATGGAAATGGTAAGAAGTTGGTGTCATGAAAATCTTATTGCATCTCTTGTATCGGTGGCTTGACTTCTTCTACTTCATCATCTTTCTTTTCTTCTATCACAATTGGAGCATCTGGTGTTGCTTGCATCCGTTCTGCCCCATTGGGATAAGGTGGATCACGAGTGCCTCTGCCTCCTCTAGTGGTTATAGCTTGAACATGCTCAAGGTTAGTGGCAATAGGAAAAATAGCAGCCAAATGTGCTAATTGTTTTTCTATCTTTTATTATAATTAAGTTGATCTTTCATGGCAGAAGAAAAATTATCCATCTTAGTATTTATATCCTCTAAAATTTTATCATTAGAAGCAAGCTTTCCAATAATATTATCATTAATCCTTGCTTGTTATAAGACCAAATCTTTTAAGGGTAAATGATCAAAATGGGAAGAATGAGTATTACTTGAATACTTATCTGGATAGGTAGACTTTTTCTGTTGATTCCATCCTTGTTTTAGGAGTGTGGTGGAGTTGTTGATGATGTTCACAAGTTGTTGATCTTTTGGAAGTTTAATTCCCAAATACTCTCTACATCTTTCCTGAGCATTGAATGCATCTTGAATTGCTTGACGTTCTTCTTTGTAATTGGCTCGTTGTGAAAGCTAATCCAACAGTACGTTCATCTTGGTTGATAGTGCACACACTTCTTCTTGAGTTTCTTGTTGGTATTTCTAAACGTCACTACTCAAGAATGGAGCTAGACCCCAATCCTGAGCAATGGAGCCAGAAATACCTGTCGGGGTATTTCTAATGTCTATTGGATAATTCCGCAAGCACATACAATATACCACTGTAGCACTTCAAATGGGAGTATTCCAAGCTATCGTAATTTATATTTAGCCCAAGGGAAAGCGATAGCTAGGAAAGTTTAATAGAGAAGAGATCTTTATAGTTACCCCAACTTAGCTATTAACTAGCAATAGGGGATAAATGATATATATATAGGAAGGTGATGAAGAGAGATCAAGCAAGATAAATAAGAGATAAAATGTAGGTATAGCTAGGTGGGAGGACAACGAGTGAGTATAGGACTCCTAAGATCTAGACTTTACTACTATGATTTAACTTATACAAAAAGATGATATACTATAGATTGCATCCACACATCCTGAAAGTACTAGGCAGCAGACAAACAATAGGAGGACAAAACCCCTATTCGAGGTGGCCACTATTTTACTGGAGCCTTAGCTTTTAAGAACGTGCCTACAACACGTGGCGGGGATCAAAGGCACAGACAGGGCTGTCACTTCCTGCTAGCATCCTCTCAAACTGTACGACACATGACAACCAAATGTAATCTAGTGTATAAGCACCACGCTTACACCCTATACTACTACTCTAATTGAGAGCTCAAACGCCAACTAGAGCACCCTATAACAGGCGTTGATCGTACCCAAGTGTGGAATCATAGGATAACAATCTACACTATAATAAATCTATAGACTAAGACAAGACACAACAATACTATAACAAGTATGCTATTGCACTAGATAAGTAGAGTAAAGAAAGGATATATTGATAAATGAACAAGTCTTACTATAAAGGGAAAGGTACAAGAGCTATACTAGACTCTCTAGAAGATGACTCCAGAGACCCCGAGGCAAGTTCGTCTTGACTCTAACTCCCACACTAGACTACACTACTAAGAGTGGACTACACTAATCTTGAGCATTGAATCTTCTTCTTCATGTTATGACAGGGGGGGTGTGACCCTCTATTTATAGTGGAGGTGGAGTGGGGGATACACCATCGCCACGCCAGCGATCCGCGTGAGCTTCATTGTCCCCCCTTGGATCAAACTGTCCTTGCAACCGCCACAGAGCAAGGGTGGAGATCAAATTGATGCATGGTAGCATGCAGGAAGGCACTGGGAAGCTCAGGGAAGCTTTTGGCCACGTCGGCCAAGTCAGCCAACCTGCCTATGGCAGATGGGGGCCTCCCCTACCTTCTAGAAGCTAACCCCACATGTCAGGGGGCCTGTGGGTGGCCTCTGAGCCCACACTCTAGGTCGGCCGACCTAGAGTTGAGGCCTCTGGCCTCCTCCTTTCGTGTGGAGCATGGACCATATGTCATTGACAACCTCCAGAAGTGTCATAGTAAGTTGGTTCCTTGTGGGTCCATGGATCAATGTGCTTTGATCTTGAACCATTCAGAGAAAGCACAAAGTGGATCCAAGGGTGGATCTTCACTTTGAGAGGTGTGACATGGATCCTAGGTGCATGGGAGCCCTAGTGGGCCCAAGGTGGGGTCAGCCGACCCCCTAAGTGGGTCCCACAGGCCCCATTTGTCATCTCCAGCATAAATATACTCAAGGGACATATGGAACTAGTTATTTGATAAGATTATGTTCATGATTTTTTATTCTTTCTTCCAAAACCAAGCCTGTTGACGGTGTTTTGATGGTATAAAAGTAGGTCTTTTTTAGCGTCAACAAGATCCCCCAAGCTTAACCTTTGCAAGTCCCAAGCAAAGCATTAAACTTAATCTCGGTGAATCAGGAGTTGCTACTATGTTTCACATTTCAAGAGTACTAAGTATACAACAACATACTTCTCTTTCGAATGAAAAACTTAGCATTAAAAACTCACCCATATTGCCTTAGTCCTCAATTGGGGCTTATGGCCTTTTCTTTGTCATGGGTGGTTGAGAGACAGAACAGATATTAACTTGAGCACTATGCTACTTATTCTTCACAAGTTTCATATCTGAGGTTTTTGCAAAGTTTTTCAAAAGAAAACATAATGTTCCTCAAATGGTACTCTTTGATTGCTCAAGTGGTGTATGATTCCTCACCAAGGCACATATCAAAATTGCCTAAAATTCTTTCATCCTACATCTATAAGGCTTATGTGTAGCTTAGGTAGGGATGAAGAAGGTAGCATACTTACTTCGCATATATTGTAAAGTCAAAGCTGGATCCAAGGAGAGAAGTAGCATACTCTTAGATCAAGATGTGCATGTGTGTGGAACATGATACATAGAAATATAATACTTCTTTGTTGGAAATGATCTCTCTCTCTCTAATTTATTTTATTGAGACATGGCTATCATTATTTTTATCATGAGCCTTCATGTGCTCATATATTTTTTCCAATACTTGGGACCTTCATGTGTCCCTATTTTTTTTTCTTTTTCATACTTTTGCATCTTCTACTAAAGCATTACTTAGAGAGAGATCAAACTCTTAAAGCATGAAACATTTATTTGGTGGAAAATGAAAGACATGTTGTTGCCTACTTCTAGTCTAGAAGCAGCATATATATGTGGTGTGTACGTGATCTTGATCTTGGGAGTATGATAAAACTCTCAACAAGGGCCAACAAGATTTGACAAAACTCAATACAAAGCAAATAGCTTATGTAGAAGGTTTTATGACATATATGGATCATGTAAGGCTTTGGTAGGAATTTATCACCATTGAGGAACAAAAAGGTTTTTATCATCTTTAAAATAAAACTCCGACTTAGACTTAGTATGGCACTTGCAACCCACAAAGTTTCAAGTTCATGATGGTTTCCATGAGCCAAGTGATTCAAACTTAAAGAAGTATAAATCTGTAGACCAGCACTAGGGAAATATTAATAGAGCAACTATTCATCATTTCCATAGGAAGATATTCATGTAACATATAGAGAGAAGGAAATATTTTTGGTAATTTTAGCTTATGGAAATGTAAATGCAAATTCTAAGATGAGATACTTACCTTAGTGGGGAGGGAACCTACCCCAAGCTTGCCTTTGACTTAGTAGCTCGATGGGTACAATTGCGTATCTCACCAAGTCTTGGTGTTTTGACTCCTCTACTTGGAACCTTGTAGTTGGGTAGTTTGCCAAACTACACCTTAATATTGCTTCTCATTTCACCCACGAGGTGTCCAGCTGTTGGTGAGAATTCCTATCTCCTGCCGTTAACCATGAGATGTCCCTCTCTCGGAAGGACAAGAGGGACACTCATGGCCTTCTGCAAAAGGAAGAGAATACAAGAACCAAACTAGACAACAAGAGTTAGCATTAGCGTCAGTCGTCCTTGCAGGATATAGTTTCTAATTATGTGGAGAGGAGTGTGAACTAATACAAACTTGTATTGATGCATTATGAATGCAAAACTATTCTAATTATTTTTGGTCTTTTGTTTTTATTGACTAGACTTGAGAGGAACATTTCACAAGGAGTTGAGCATAAAGGAAGAAAGAAAGAATCTGAAGATAGAAGTTTTGATATGAGTGATGAAAAGAGAAGACATGGAATGCCCTTAGATTTATCATGAGAAAATGACATGACCAAAGGAACTAGAGCCTAGTTTTCTACATGTTTATGCACTCAAACTTTAGAATTCTTAGAAAGATGGCCCCTGGATGATTACAAAGACAGAGGGGAAAACCCAAATGGCACATAGGGGCTATGGCCAGGTCGGCTGACCCCTATACGAATGTTTTACACCTTGCCTTAGTATAGCAAGCTAGTTAAAAGGTTTATGGGTGCAGAGAAATGGTGTGAGGCACCATGGTGGGGGTCGGCTGACCCCACCATGGGCCCAAATGGCTCAAAGTTTCATGCCTTGTTAAAACGTTTTTATTACGCTAAGATGTGATGTTTTAACAGAAATAAAAAATACAAACCTCCTATTATATTTATTCATAAAGGAAATGCAACATTAATAAATTAAAAGATAACTACCAAATAACCTATTGACAAGGGTACGGAATTTAAAAGTCTACTGATAAGACTAGAGTAGGGAGGAGACTTACTTGTTTTAACCACCGTCTGAGATTACCTCAGATGACTCTTCTTCTTTCTTTGGTTCTTCCATGTTCTCCTCCAACTATTCTTGAACTTGAGCCCATGTCTCTTCGGCTTCTTACTTGGCAACGAGTTCTATTCGCTTGGCTTCTTCTTCCCACTCGCTCCAGCGGGGCTCGTTCTTCTTGAACACTTTAGAAGGCTGATCCCGCTGATATGTGTAGCGAGGTGTTTTCTTTGGCTAGGGTGTCCTCATCTGCATTTTAGATTTATAACCATTGAATGGACACTTTACCTTCTAGCCTGGGAATTTGAAGTGGATTTGGCCGGATCCCACGTAGATGACCGCATTCATGGTGTAGAGGAACGGTCTTCCTAAGATGTTAGGAACATCTTGTTTTGTCCCCATGTCCAAGATGATGAAGTCAGTGGGGATTTTGTTATTATTGATGCCTACTAGGATATCCTTTGCAATTCCCTCGGGACGCCGGTACGATTGGTCCGCCATCTGCAAACGGACATTTGCAAAAAACAATGGACCTCTAAAAAATTTATTATATGTTACCATGGACATGATGTTCACGCCTGATCCAAGGTCATAGAAGGCATTGTAGAATGTCTGTTGTCCGATTGTGCACTCGATCGTCGGTTGGCTTGGATCTCCCTTCTTGATGACGAAAGGGGAATCAAGGAGATATCCCCATTTGGATCTTAATGGAGGCTTACCGAACCTCGTGTTGACTAAGTTAACAATTTCAACCGGATCCTCAAGTTTCCCAGGGATCTTACCTTGTTCATATGATGGAATAGATGCTGCTAATTGAACTAACTGTGTCTCTAACATCTTGTTAAGACTCAATTGATTTTTCATAGTAGAATTAAAACTATCCATCTTTTCATTTATGTTTTCAAGAATCTTGTCATTTGCCATTATCTTTTTATTAATGCTATCAGTAATCTTATATTGGCCTAGCACAAGATCTCTTAAGGAAGGTTGGTTATTGTAAGAATTATTAATATAACCATTTTTACCTTGATTACCTTGATAGAAGGGGCGTGAGTTCCATCCTCCTTGCTACTAGGATCGATACCCATTGCTGTTGTTGTTGTTGATGAGGTTTATGTCCTCCTTCAATTCGGGACAACTATTACCCAAATGGTTGTCTTCTCCACATAGCTCACACCATGGGCCAGCTTCAATGGCCCATAGGGTGGCATGTGGTTGGATGGCTTCTCTTTCCTTTGAAGATCTTTTTTCTATCTTCTTCATGAGAAGGTTCATCTTGGCAGAGAGCATGTCCACATCATTGACAGTGTGCATACTTCTTCTCCTGGGCTAGAGGCATTCCTCATTCCATCCTTGGTTCGTGACCATATTCTCGATGACGTCTTTGGCATCTCTCACATTGAGTTGAAAGAATGTCCCTCTGACTGCAGCATCAAGGTGACTATGGGCCATGCTTATCAGGCCATGGTAGAAACCTTGGATAAGGATTCATTCTTCTATCCCATGATGAGGACAAGCGCGAATGTACTCCTGTAGACATTCCCATGCTTTAGGAATCGTCTCATCCTCCTATTGCTGGAAGCTAAAAATCTTTCCCCGAAGAGCATTGGTTTTGCCCATCGGGAAGAACTTCTTCAGGAAAGCATTGACGCACCTCTCCCATCTGGTAAAGTCGTCCTTCATGGCATAGAACCATTGTTTGGCCTTCCCCAACAATGAGAAGGGGAATAGGCAAAGATGAATGGCGTTTGGTGTCACTCCCTTAATGGTGAAGGTACCACACACTTCCGTGAAGTGTTGGAGATGGGCATTGGCATCCTCATGAGACTGCCCACAAAATGGGTTGGCTTGCACCATATTGATGAGCGTAGGCTTGAGCTCGAACGGGGTGTCCCCCAAGTTCACTTGGGGTCCAGTGGCCACGTTGGCAGCAAACGGAGCCGAAAACTTGAAGATTGTCTTTTGGGCCATGGCTTCCTTGATGGTGCTGATAAGCTTCCTTCCTCGAACGGGCCCGACTATGAGATGAACCTCTGAGGAGGGACCTCACGATGTCTAGATATCCTCAACAATTGCTCAGGGTCTTCTAAGAGCCCCATGTGTTTGGTTTTGAGTAATTGATGAAACCTACCTAAGTACTAACCTTGATCTCTAAGTGTGAATCATGAGATATGTTGGTACATACCATGTGATGGAGCAAGGTGGATCAAATGGATGGCACAAGATCTAGCATGGTGGTGGAAAGGAAAATGGTGTGAAGGTAAAGGTGAAAGCTAGGACCATTTTCGGTTTGGTGATCAAGACACCATAGAGGGTGTGATCACATTTAGGATAGATAGCCATACTATCAAGGAGGGAGCTCTCGTGTTTGATTACGGTTATCATGTGCCACTAGGTTCATTGCATTGCATTAAAATCAATTGAACCAAGTGAAACAACCAACTAATTCCAAGATAATTGTGAAGTAAAAGCTAACACACGTGCACAAGTGTTGAGATCACTTAGTGTTGGCTCTTGGAAGCTTGGAAGAAGTTGGAGTGAAGTTTGAGTAGTGCTTGGGCTGAAGAAGAGGTTCAGACAGAGGTCCGGACGCTAGGGTTTCGGTGTATCCGAACCATCGCGTGTGCGTCCGGACACACACCCTAGGTGGCTCGGCTGAGAAGGAGAGTCCAGACGCTCTTTGTGGTCCGGACGCAGGGCTCCGGACGCGCGTCCGGAGTTTCGGTCCTCTCTGTTGGTTTCTGTGAAGGTGAACCAGACGCATGTGTTAGTCCAGACAGGGGCTCCGGTCGTGCGTCCGGCAGTGCTCGCTGCTCTCGGGCGCTCTCGGGTGTTCTGGAATTTATTTTTGGACGCTCGGTGCAGTGCGTCCGGACGCAGGCTACAGTCGCGTCCGGAGATGCGTGGCAGTCTCTGGTGAAGGCGCGAAGTGAGCCGTTTGAATCGGCAGGTGACCGGACGCTGTTGGGATTGTCCAGACGGCGAGGCACGCGTGTCCGGAGGAAGAACAGAGGCAGTATCTGAGCTGTGGAGGGGAGTCCGGACGCTCCGATGTTGCTAGCGTCCGGACGGCGCGCAGGAAGTGTTTTGAGGGGGCTAAACGGCTAGTTGTGAGTGTGTGGCTATATAAGGTTGTATGGCCGGCCCTTGGGGGTCTCTCTTGCACATTTTCAGCACTCACACCCTAGTGCTCATTTGTGAGAGCCTCCACCACTCATCTCATTGATACATGTGCTAATTTCATGAGAGATGGAGTGAATCCAAGTGCATTGCTCATTAATTGCATACTAGTGGCACTTGGTGATCATCGTCGTCGCTGGAGTTCTTGTTGTTCTTGGAGGTTGCCACCTCCTAGACGGCTTGGAGTGACGAGCATCGTTGAGCGGAAGAAGGTGATTGTCTCCAGCTCCGATCGGTGGATTGTGAGGGGTTCTTGAACCTTCCCCGCAGGAGTTCGCGAAAGGTTTCTCTAGTGAATTGCTCGTAGCTTGTGGATCCCTATCTTGTGTTGGTTGTGCGGCACCCGGTGACGGGTTTGGCTTGTGATGACAATTAGTGCGTGAACCTCCAAGTAGGTGAATCGCTACAACGAGGAGTAGCTTGTTGGCAAACAAGTGAACCTCGGTAAAAAATCTTATGTCACATTGTCTCTACCGAGGATTCTTATTGTGTTTGATTGGTTATCTATTGGCTCATCTCTTCTCGGCGGTATAACCTTTCTAACTCTAGCTTTGCACTTACATTCTTACATTCTTGCAAAGTAGAGATTCTAGCTTAGTCTTGTAGCTCTATTTCACTAGCTCTTGTGTGTGACATAGGTTATCTTTCAAATAGCTAGAATTGGTAGGTGGCTTGCCTAACCGTAGTGCTAACGCAAACTTGCTTTACGCCGTGTTTTATTCTAACAAGTTTGCCTAAGTGTTGTTGTAGAATTTTAATAGGCTATTCACCCCCCCTCTAGCCATATCTAGACCTTTCAAGTGGTATCGGAGCTTGGGCACCGTCTATTTGAGGCTTAACATCTCACGGTGTTAAAATGGCTCTTATCAACAACACCAAAAGGCCACCCAAGTTTGATGGCACTGATTATAGCTATTGGATGGCTTTGATGACCACCCATATCAAATCAATCAACCGAAAGGTATGGTTGGTGGTCGACAAGAAGTTTGAGGTGGTGAATGAAGAGGCACCCACCGTGACCGAGGAGGAGAAGCTCCAAAACAATGACATTGCATTGAGTGCCATCCATGATGCAATCTCTAAGGAGGTCTTTGAGCAAATCAAGAACATAGAGAGTGCTCATGATGCATGGAAGAAGCTTGAAGAGTCTTATGAGGGGACTCAATCCATGAAGGGGGCCAAGGTATACATCTTGAAGGAAAGATTTGCTAGCTTCAAGATGAAGAAAGATGAGAACGTGCTAGAAATGTTCAATAGGCTTGAGGTGCTTGTCAATGACCTCAAGTCACTTGGAGAGAAGGTGGAGAACAAGGATTTCTCATTCAAATTCTTGAGAAGTCTCCCACCAAGATTTGAGATGCTAGTCACTCTATTGGGGAGAAGTGGATTGGACACAATGACACCAAACCAAGTTCTTGGTGAGGTGATTACCGATGACACCTTTAGAGAAGACAAGGACAAGATTAGAGAGAACAAGGAGAATAAGGATGACAAGAAGGATGAGAAGAAGAAGAGTGTGGCATTCAAAGACACATCATCATCAAGGGGCAAAGCAAAGTGTGATGAATCAAGCTATGATGAGTGCTCAAGTGATAGTGATGATGATGAAGAGAAGATGGCTCTATTTGTCAAGAAATTTGGCAAGTTCATGAAGAAGAAGGGATATAGAGCTAGAAGGAAGAAGAACTCACACAAGTTCAGTGAGAAGGATAGAAGATGCTTCAAGTGCAATAGCAAGGATCATCTCATTGCAGATTGTCCTCTTCATAGTGACAATGAAGATGAAAAGAAGGGCAAGAAGAAGGAAAAGAAAGAGAAGAAAGAGAGCAAGATGACTCTTAAGAAGAGCAAGAAGGGAGGATCATATGTTGTCACTTGGGATAGTGATTCTTCAAGTGATGATGATGACTCAAGTGATGATGAGAGAAGATCAAGCAAGAAGAAGGCTCTTGCAAGCATTGCTATGAAGGACAAGATCTCTCTCTTCGACACTCCATCTGCATGCTTCATGGCTCGGTCCACTAAGCTACAATCTGATGATGAGAGTGATTCTAGTGATGATGATGATGATGAACCCACTAAATATGAATTAATTTAAATGTTGGAAGATGCTAAGACTCACTTTGATCTTAAGAGAAAGGAGTGCAAAGCATTGCGGAAAGAGCTTCAAGCTCTCAAGCAATCCTTTGATGAGCTCAATCTTACTCATGAGAGGATAGAGGATGACCATGAGAAGCTTGGCAAAGCTCACTCTTTGTTTGAACAAGCTCACTCATCTCTTGTAGAGCAAAAGGAGAAAGAGCATGTTTCAACAAATAACATGGGAGCAACTTGTGACATAATCAATGAATCTTTCTATAAACCCATCATCATCACCCCCAACTAACCCTTCTTGTAGCACTTCTAACTCTACCTCTTCTACTAGTGATAGTTTCACTTGTGATGCTTTACTAATAGTTGAGAATGAGATCCTTAAGAAGGAGGTTGATAAGCTCACTCTAGCCTTAGGCAATGCCTATGGTGGAGACACCCGCTTGCTTAAGTGCTTGGGTAGCCAAAGGTTCTCCCTTTGCAAAGAGGGACTTGGCTATACCCCCAAGAAAGGCAAGGCGGCCTTTGCAACTCCAAAGCCTCGCTTTGTGAAGAGCAATGGCCGGTTTTGCTCTAGATGCAAGCAAGTAGGGCATGATGAGTCATATTGCAAACTAAATCTAAGCAAGATAAAGTTTACAAGTTCATCTATTCGCTTTGATTCTAGTTATGTGCTTACCAAGGGCAAGAAAGGTGTGATAGCTAAGTACATGGGTACTCCCAATGAGAGCTCAAAGAAGAAAGCTATTTGGGTACCTAAGTCCTTAGTCACTAACTTTGGAGGATCCAAACAACAATGGGTACCTAAGAAGAATTGAATCTTTTGTAGGTCAATTATAAAGCCAGAGGGAGGCATTGGGTGCTTGATAGTGGGTGCACTCAACATATGACCGGAGATTCAAGAATGTTCAACTCTATCAAGCAAAATGATTGCAATGGGATTGAATCTATCACATTTGGTGACAATGGGAAAGGCAAAGCCAAAGGGCTTGGTAAGATTGCTATATCAAATGACATGAGCATATCCAATGTGTTGCTAGTAGAGAGCTTGAACTTCAACTTGCTATCCGTAGCTCAACTTTGTGATCTTGGTTTCAAGTGCATATTTGGAGTTGATGATGTAGAGATCATAAGTGTAGATGGCTCTAACTTGATATTCAAGGGTTTTAGATATGAGAATCTATACTTGGTTGATTTCAATGCTAGTGAAACCCAATTATCAACTTGCTTGCTATCCAAATCTAGCATGGGTTGGTTATGTCATAGAAGACTTGGTCATGTTGGGATGAGGCAACTAAACAAACTAGTTAAGCATGATCTAGTGAGAGGCTTGAAGGATGTGGTCTTTGAAAAAGATAAGCTATGCAGCTCTTGTCAAGCCGGCAAACAAGTTGGAAACACTCACCCTAGCAAGAGTATGATGAGTACATGTAAACCTTTTGAGCTCTTGCACATGGACTTATTTGGACCAACCGCATACACATGTATTGGTGGAAACAAATATGGCTTCGTGATAGTTGATGACTTCACTAGATATACATGGGTATTCTTCTTGAGTGACAAGAGTGAAACATTTGATACATTCAAGATCTTTGTCAAGAGATGCCAAAATGAATTTGAAACAACTATCAAGAGAGTAAAAAGTGACAATGGGAGTGAATTCAAGAATACAAGAGTTGATGAGCTATGTGATGAATATGGAATCAAACATCAATTCTCGGCCAAGTATACACCTCAATCAAATAGGCTTGTTGAGAGGAAGAATAGGACACTCATTGATATGGCAAGATCTATGCTTAGTGAATACAATGTGAGTGATTCTTTTTGGGCCGAAGCTATCAACATGGCTTGCTATTATAGCAACCGACTCTATTGCCACAAGATGCTTGAGAAGACACCTTATGAGCTATTGAATGGAAGAAAGCCAAATATTGCATACTTTAGAGTGTTTGGTTGCAAGTGCTATATCTTGAAGAAAGGTACAAGATTGAGCAAATTTGAGAAGAAATGTGATGAAGGCTTCCTACTTGGTTACTCAACTACAAGCAAAGCATATAGAGTATGGAATCTTACTCATGGCATAGTTGAGGAGGTACATGTCGTGGAATTTGATGAAACACAAGGCTCTCAAGATGAAAGTGACAATTATGATGATGTGAGAGGTGAATCATTGACCAATGCAATGAAGAATATGGATATTGGGGACATTAGGCCGAGGCAAGTGGATGAAGAGAAAGATAATGACTATCAAGTGCATGCTCCATACAATGAACAACTCAATGAGAATCAAGCAAGTTCATCCTCTCCAACTGAAGATCAACAAGAGGCTAGTTCATCATCTCAATCCAATGACCAACCAAGTACAAGCAATCAACTTCCAACACTCCAACCTACATCTATTGCAAGAGATCATCCTATTGATCATATTATTGGAGATATCACTAGTGGTGTACAAACAAGATCAAGATTGGCTTCATTTTGTGAACATTACTCATTTGTATCATCCATTGAGCCAACCAAGATTGAAGAAGCTTTGCAAGATATTGATTGGGTGAATGCTATGCATGAAGAGCTCAACAACTTCACTAGAAATCAAGTTTGGGAGCTAGTTGAGAGACTAAAGAATCACAATGTTATTGGCACAAGATGGGTCTTTCGCAACAAACAAGATCAAGATGGCATAGTGGTAAGGAACAAAGCAAGACTAGTTGCACAGGGTACACTCAAGTAGAGGGTCTTGACTTTGGAGAAACATATGCACCGGTGGCAAGGCTAGAAGCAATAAGGATTCTATTGGCTTATGCTTGTGCTCACAACATCAAGCTCTATCAAATGGATGTGAAGAGTGCATTTCTCAATGGGTACATCAATGAATTGGTATATGTTGAACAACCACCCGGTTTTGAAGATGATAAGAAACCCAACCATGTGTACAAACTTAGAAAGGCATTGTATGGTTTGAAGCAAGCACCAAGAGCATGGTATGAGAGGTTGAGGGACTTTCTCCTCTCCAAGGGATTCATTATGGGCACGGTTGACACTACCCTCTTCACCCAGAAGATTGGAAAGGACTTGTTTATGTTGCAAATCTATGTTGATGACATTATCTTTGGATCAACCAATCAAGAATTTTGTGAAGAATTTGGCAACATGATGGCTAATGAGTTTGAGATGTCTATCCTTGGAGAGCTTAGCTACTTCCTTGGTCTTCAAGTCAAACAAATGAAGAATGGGACTTTTGTTAGTCAAGGCAAGTACATCAAGGACATGCTCAAGAAGTTCAATCTAGATGAAGCAAAGTCTATTAGTACACCCATGGGAACAAATGGAAATTTGGATGGTGATGCTAGTGGCAACATGGTAGATCAAAAGCTATATAGATCAATGATTGGTAGCTTGCTCTATGTGACTGCATCAAGACCGGATGTCCTGTTTAGTGTATGCATGTGTGCAAGGTTTCAAGCTTCTCCAAGAGAGAGTCATTTGAAGGCCACAAAGAGGATATTGAGATATTTGAAGCATACACCTAATGTTGGGTTGTGGTATCCTAAAGGATCAAACTGAGTTAATTGGATACTCCAACTCGGACTATGCAGGTTGCAAAATAGAAAGGAAGAGCACATCGGGCACTTGTCAATTGCTTGGAAGATCACTAGTCTCATGGTCATCAAAGAAGAAAAATAGTGTGGCACTCTCTACCGCCGAAGCTGAATATATTAGTGCGGGGAGTTGTTGTGCACAAATACTTTGGATGAAAGCTACTTTGAATGATTTTGGAGTCAAATTCAAGAAAGTGCCATTGCTTTGTGACAATGAAAGTGCAATCAAGCTAACCAACAACCCGGTCCAACATGCAAGAACAAAGCATATTGATGTCTGCCACCATTTCATTAGAGATCATCAATTGAAAGGGGACATTTCAATAGAGAGTGCGGGCACCGAAGATCAATTGGCCGATATCTTCACCAAGCCACTAGATGAAAAGAGGTTTTGCAAGATAAGGAATGAGTTGAACATACTTGATTTCTCCAACATGAGTTGATGCACCCCCACTTATATGATATGCCTCTAATCCAACAAAGCAAGGTACAAGTTGATTGAAAGCATTCATGCATACTTTGCTAGGACTTGTGTAGAGCATATAGACATCACTCATGATTCTAGGCTCATTCATGAAAACCAAATTGATTTTAATGCTTATATGGTGCCACTATTGCTTTTATGACTTGATATGACCTAGTGGTAGCATATGACATGTTTATGTGCTTGCAATCCTAGTGTTTGATCTATGTCTATGAACTTAAGTGTTTAATTCAACATAGGCAAGATAACCATCCTAGCATGTGTGAAGAAGCTTGTCTATGGTTTAAACCGAATTAAATATCTTGGGCAAGTAACTTAGATCAAGCCAAAGTTGAAAACTTTCTTTCACCCTATCTCACACTAAGGGGGAGTAAAACTTGAATATCTATAATCGGTCCCACCTTTTTGTGTCAATTGGATGACAAAGGGGGAGAAATTATGGAAAATATATAAAATTGACCAAAGAGGGGTGATATATGACATAGGGGGAGAAAATGAAAGATAAAGGGGAGAAAATGAAAAATCAATTTTGAAAGAGAACACACAAGATATTTGGTAGCTATTTACTCTCCCACA
The DNA here is from genome assembly GCA_022036555.1 of Microstegium vimineum. Classification (NCBI taxonomy): domain Eukaryota; kingdom Viridiplantae; phylum Streptophyta; class Magnoliopsida; order Poales; family Poaceae; genus Microstegium; species Microstegium vimineum. The sequence goes on along the minus strand of CM039119.1, from coordinate 31,759,880 downwards.
TTGTCTATCCATGCATATGTGCTAAACTTGAACCAAACTCTAGAAGCACATATGTAGGGGGAGCTAATAACTACCAAACCAAATTTGTGTGACTTGTCCAAAATTTAAAATCTTTGATCAAAATGCTTGGACAAACAACTCAAGTTCAAAATGATTATATTTCATATATTTATGGAAGGGTTGTCATCAATTACCAAAAATGGGGAGATTGAGAGCCCCATGTGTTTGGTTTTTAGTAATTGATGAAACCTACCTAAGTACTAACCTTGATCTCTAAGTGTGAATCATGAGATAGGTTGGTACATACCATGTGATGGAGCAAGGTGGATCAAGTGGATGGCACAAGCTCTAGCATGGTGGTGGAAAGGAAAATGGTGTGAAGGCAAAGGTGAAAGCTAGGACCATTTTCGGTTTGGTGATCAAGACACCATAGAGGGTGTGATCACATTTAGGATAGATAGCCGTACTATCAAGGAGGGAGCTCTCGTGTTTGATTACGGTTATCATGTGCCACTAGGTTCATTGCATTGCATTAAAATCAATTCAACCAAGTGAAACAACCAACTAATTCCAAGATGATGGTGAACTAAAAGCTAACACACATGCACAAGTGTTGAGATCACTTAGTGTTGGCTCTTGGAAGCTTGGAAGAAGTTGGAATGAAGTTTGAGTAGTGCTTGGGCTGAAGAAGAGGTTCGGACAGAGGTCCGGACGCTAGGGTTTCGGTGTGTCGGGACCATCGCATGTGCGTCCGGACACACACCCTAGGTGGCTTAGCTGAGAAGGAGAGTCCGGACGCTCTCTGTGGTCCGGACGCAGGGCTCCGGACGCGCGTCCGGAGTCTCGGTGCTCTCTGTGGTCCGGACGCAGGGGCTCCGGTCGTGCGTCCGGCGGTGCTCGTTGCTCTCGGGCGCTCTCGGGTGTTCTGGAATTTATTTCCGGACGCTCGGTGCAGTGCGTCCGGACGCAAGCTACAGTCACGTCCGGAGACACGTGGCAGTCTCTGGTGAAGGCGCGAAGTGAGCCGTTTGAATCGGCAGGTGACCGAACGCTGTTGGGATTGTCCGAACGGCGAGGCACTCGCGTCCGGAGGAAGAACAGAGGCAGTTTCTGAGCTGTGGAGGGGAGTCCGGACGCAGCTTTTCGTCCGGACCCTCCGCTGTTGCTAGCGTCCGGACGGCGCGCAAGAAGTGTTTTGAGGGGGCTAAACAGCTAGTTGTGAGTGTGTGGCTATATAAGGTTGTATGGCCGGCCCTTGGGGGTCTCTCTTGCACATTTTCATCACTCACACCCTAGTGCTCATTCGTGAGAGCCACCACCACTCATCTCATTGATACATTTGCTAATTTCATGAGAGATTGAGTGAATCCAAGTGCATTGCTCATTGATTGCATACTAGTGGCACATGGTGATCGTCGTCGTCGCGGGAGTTCTTGTTATTCTTGGAGGTTGCCACCTCCTAGACGGCTTGGAGCGATGAGGATCGTTGAGCGGAGGAAGGTGATTGTCTCCGGCTCCGATCGGTGGATTGTGAGGGGTTCTTGAACCTTCCCCGCGGGAGTTCGCGATAGGTATCTCTAGTGAATTGCTCGTAGCTTGTGGATCCCTATCTTGTGTTGGTTGTGCGGCACCCAGTGATGGGTTTGGCATGTGATGCCAATTAGCGCATGAACCTCCAAGTAGGTGAATCACTACAATGAGGAGTAGCTTGTTGGCAAACAAGTGAACCTCGGTAAAAAATCATGTGTCACATTGTCTCTACCGAGGATTCTTATTGTGTTTGATTGGTTATCTATTGGCTCATATCTTCTCGGCGGTATAACCTTTCTAACTCTAGCTTTGCACTTACATTCTTACATTCTTGCAAAGTAGAGATTCTAGCTTAGTCTTGTAGCTCTAGTTCACTAGCTCTTGTGTGTGACATAGGTTATCTTTCAAATAGCTAGAATTGGTAGGTGGCTTGCCTAACCGTAGTGCTGACGCTAACTTGCTTTACGCTGTGTTTTATTCTAACAAGTTTGCCTAAGTGTTGTTGTAGAATTTTAATAGGCTATTCACCCCCCCCCTCTAGCCATATCTAGACCTTTCATCTTCAATGTAATTACTCGGTAATTGGAAACCGCTCATACACTGTCTTGCTTCACAATAATGGAAACAAAGACAGCGGTAAGCCCTACACTAATTAATAACTAATTTGATGGTAACTTTTGAATTCAACTTTATTAAAAATTCCTAGGCTGATGTTTCCTCGGCAATGGTGCTAGAAATGCTTGTTGGTATTTCTAAACGTCACCACTCAAGAACGGAGCTAGACCCCAATCTTGTGCAATGGCGCTAGAAATACCTGTAGGAGTATTTCCGCAATCGCACAGATTTATACCGCTGTAGCACTTCCCCTGGGAGTATTCCAAGGTATCATAATTTATATTTAGACCAAGGGAAAGCGATAGCTAGGAAAGTCTAATAGAGAAGAGATATTTATAGTTACCCCAACTTAGCTACTAACTAGCAATAGGGGGTAAACGATATATATATATAGGAAGGTGATGAAGAGAGATCAAGCAAGATAAATAAGAGATAAAATGTAGGTATAGCTAGGTGGGAGGACAACGAGTGAGTATAGAACTCCTAAGATCTAGACTTTACTCCTATGACTTTACTTAGACACAAAGATGATATACTATAGATTGCATCCACACATTCGGAAAGTACTAGGCAACAGACAAACAATAGGAGGACAAAACCCCTATCCGATGTGGCCACTATTTTACGGGATCCTTACCTTTTAGGAACGTGCCTACAACACGTGGCGGTGATCAAAGGCATAGCCAGGCTGATCACTTCCTGCTGGCATTCACTCGAACCGTGCGATACGCGGCAACCAAAGGTAATCTAGTGTATAAGCACCACGCTTACACCCTATACTACTACTCTAATTGTGAGCTCAAATGCCAACTAGAGCACTATATAATAGGCGTTGATCGTATCCAAGTGTGGAATCACAGGATAACAATCTACACTATAACAACTCTATAGACTAAGACTAGACACAACATTACTATAACAAGCATACTATTGCACAAGATAAGTAAAGTAAAGAAAGAATATATTGATAAATGAACAAGTCTTGTCGACAAAATATGCGTCGCAGTCTACCTAGGGGCTACCCTACGGTAGTAGATTGTAGGCGGAGGTGTGGCGATGGCAATCAAGCGTAACACAGAGAGCGTAGACACGGTGATTTAGACAGGTTTGGGCCGACAAATCACCGAATACCCTATGTCCTATGTTTTGGTGGCTGGATTGATCTGAGTATTAGGTTACAAGATTCGTAGATCATCTGAGGGAGAGATTTTGGAGGGGATCCCTGCTCGCCTTATATAGTCAGGGAGCAGGGTTACAATCGGTCCCTTAAGGCAAGGGATCCGAGTCTATCTACTAGGATCTTCCTTGGCGAGCAATACTTCTTCGGAGTCCTTGGCAAGCACGATGGGCTGGTCGTATGCCGCAAGGTCTCGCGGGCTGGGCCGTCTTCTGGTCGATAGGCCCATAAGGTCCCTGGGGATATGCCGAGGTAATATCCCCAACAAGTCCCCAAGCACGTTGTATTCTTCCGGCGAGACCGTAGCATTGTCCTTGGAGGTGTTTAGCTGGTCGCCATCATGCGTCGTGGTCGTCGTGAAGCCCCGACCAGGCTGCCTGGTCGAGGTGCTAATCGGAGAAGCCTCCCGACCAGGTCGGGCTAGTCGAGAGCATCGTAGTTTGATGGGTGAGCTGGTCGCCTCGTCGGGTGCTGCAGCTGCTTGTTGGGTGGATGTGACATGCTAAAGAAGAAAAACTTTCGAAAATTCCTTTCCTGGTGAAGTGTACCCACTTATGCTCTGCAAAAACAACACAAAAAACAGCAGAGCATTGTCGAGAAGAAAATCAGTACATTCACCGCGATGTGAAGTGTACCCACTTAGTCCCTGAGCATGGCAGCAGGTGAAGTATGCACGTGGTACCATGCTTTATAAAAATATTATTGCTTTATAAAAAGATGCATAAGGTATGTAAATTGGAGCATGAGTTTGGTAAAAACGACTGCGAATACGCATAGTCCCCGAGCCTGATGTAAGAAACTGGAGGCTTCTTGTATCAGGATCATATATCGAGAGAAACTTAATATGAGTTTAGTAAGAAACGACTACAAATACCCATAGTCCCCGAGCCTGATGTAAGGAGCCGAAAGCTTCTTGTATCAGGATCATGTTGCTTGATTCGCAGTCCCTGGGCATCAGTCCCCGGGTGTTTTCCTTGTTCGCGCTGTCCTTCAGTGTCGTGGCCGCAATCCCCGAGCCTTGCTCGGTATGATTTTGGACGAAGTCCCCGAGTCTGGTTGGGAATGCAACTAGGCAGCCAAGTCATGGTTGCTGTCGACGGAGTCCCCGAGTCTGGCTACACCGCAAGCTTTGTGGGTCTTGCCGACCATACTCCTGTAGCCATGTTACTATAGCTGCACAAAATAGATTAAAACAAAGTTGTGCACCCAGTCCCCAGAACTGTAGTGCTGGTGATGCTCAAAAAATCATTAGCCGTAATTTGGGGGAATTAAACATGAAATGAGAGCTAAATGTAAGTAAATGGGTTGTATTTATCTGTGTAGTTATCGGCCCATTTTTGAGGCGCAGGAAGTAGGCGGCATGGCGGTTCCTCATTTGATCATTGCGGTTTCCCAAAAACCCTTGAAGATGAAGCGCCGCGCCGCTTGGTATAAAAGGCTACTCTGATGGTTGACGGAACAGGAAGGGTTGCGTTTCTTTGCCTTACTTAGTGCGGCTATGATTCGAAGAGCCGGCGATTCGGTACCATATATTCTGGCAAACTGAGGGGATTCCCATCCGCCTTGTTCAATAGTCTCCACTTTTCCTGGCCACAAAGCCTAAGCGAAGAGCAAGAGGATTCGTCGGCGCTAGGGTTTGGTCGATGAAGATGGAGGGTGGCGGTGCACGCCTTGCGATGGGTTTCGCCACCTTGCTGGCTCTACCGGAGGACCTGATCTTCCGGATACTTCTTCGTGTGATCGATGATGGCAACAATGTGTGTGAGTATGTGAAGATTCGCCCGGTCTGTCGTCTTTTCCGCAACTTTTGCGACGATGCTTTGACGATTTGGCTCTTGTCCCTTCGGCGTGTCCAGGATTATTGCCGGCCCTACTTCCCTTTTCTGAAGACTGCCTTCGAGCAGCGCTTTCTCGATGTCGACCACCGGGAGGCTTTGTTCTTTCATGGTCTGGAATGGTTGATGTTGCAGGGGCGAGATTCTTTTGGGCAAGCGCTTGTTGGCAGGGCGGTGGCGGCTGGAGACGATGTTGTGATGTATTTCAGGGCCATGATGTTGTATTATGTTGTTCCGGCGGATGCGGAGGCGCTTGCTATTGTTGATCGACTCAGCGGAGGTGCCCTTCCAGATGGTCGGTTTGGTAATCCAGGCTTGCGTCATCTTCGGGAGCGCTTCCGTGATGATCTTCACATCATCTGGCGGCGGTGGTGGATTCGTGCCCCGGAAGATGTGCCAGCTTTAGTCACCGGTGCTTCTATGTGCACCTGAGGGGAATGTCGTCGTTTTGGTCTGGCAAGTAACAATATGCCTAGGATCATCATATACTGTAGTCGACAATGTTGAATTGGACACGAATTCGATCTCTGGACCAGAACATTAGTGAGGTGGTCGCTTACCGCATTAGTAGAATGAAGTTGTAATCATCAGAATAACTGGTCTTCAGGTGTGGTTTCTTCTGTCTGGGAGTCTCAACTTTATTGTCATGCTTTATTTTGCTGCGGGGCAGCGGTAATTTGTATCTCGGATACAAGTGTTCGGACTTGTAAGTGAAAACTACAAAGCTGTAATATATTCGGGGCGGTGAGCTTTTGTTTCACTTGTATGTCTTGTCGTGCCTGCTAAGTAGTGAGCCGTAGCGATGAATCGTTCGGCCTTGGGTCTCAAATGGTCCAGATCGTAGGGCTAGCGCCACTTCACCTGTAGGATACATAAGGACTCCTAAGGAGGCACGCTGTTGGCAACCCATGGCATAGAGGGCGAACAGCTCATGCACGCTTAGGGAGATGCAGTGACAGGTCTTTTTTCCAAGAGGCTCGATCGTGGCGTGACTAGGGCTTGTGGAGACCATTCCTGCAGACGCTGGGCAAAAAGCCATGCTACTTGTAGAGTCGTCGACCGTATCGTGGTCGTATACAGATTCTGGGCACACAACCTCAAGGCTCCCGACCCAAGTGACATCACCCGGCTTCTGGGGAAATGCCACTTGGGAGGCCTATAAATGAAGTCATAGCGCTTAGGGTAGCTACTTCTATTCACTATGGTTCATTGGCGGGCCAGCTTTGGGTGCTTTTTGGTTATGGCTAGGCTGTTTGGAGAAAAAACGCCCTATTTGCGTTGTGTAGAGGTCGTCAAACACTATGGGAGTGTTTTGGAGAGTTCGCCGATCGTTAGTAGCCGCACTGCCATGGTTGCCATACGCCGTGGTGGTTGTTGAAGTGGTCTTTGTGCGCCACAAGCATTTTGCAGGGGTCGCCGTACTCTGTGAGCGTTTTGCAGGGTTCGTCATACGCCGTGAGCGTTTTGCAGAGGTTGTCGTACACCATGAGCGTTTTGCAGAGGTCGTCGTGCGCCGTGAGCGTTTTGCTTGCTCAACAGGTTCTGTTAAAAAAAGAAAAATATATGGGAGATGAGACGCCTTTATTCATTATTGGGAGAGTACACAGTACAAGCTTTTATTGGACTATGTTTATGCTAGGACATCTTCTTGCATTGCCCGGGGGCTGACGGTCTTCTACGCTTGCTCGCAGGGGAGGTCGGCGGTGGTCGCTGCTTGTTTTGCTTCCTTCTGCTTCTTTGCAGCGGGGTTGTCGCTGGCTTCGGATTTGTACGTGTCCTGGATATGGGGCCGCTCGACGGTGTTTATTGTCTGCTGCTCGCACTCGTATGCGATCTTCAGGTTGGTACGGAGGCTGAGGATGCCTTGTTGCGTCGGGATCTTGAGCACCATGTATGTGTAGTGCGGGACTGCCATGAGCTTGGCGAGTGTTGGTCGACCGAGTATCGCGTGGTAGGCTGTCTCGAAGTCTACGATGATGAAGTTAATGTTCTCGACCCTGAAGTGGTTTTGGTCGCCAAACTGCACAGGCAGTGTTATTCGGCCTACCGGTGTTGATGCCTTATTGGGGATGATCCTCCAGAAGGAGAAATTCGTGGGAAGGAGGTCCTTCTTTGCGTAGTCGAGCTGGCGGAATGCATCGGTGAAGATGATATTGAGGGCACTACCACCGTCGACCAGCACCTTCCTGAAGCGGCACGTGGCAATGGTTGGATCAACAATGAGTGGGAAGCGGCCGGGGTATCTATAATCCATCCACTCGTCTTCTCCAGAGAAGCTAATTGGTTGTTGTTGACACTTCTTAGCGCCGTACCACAAATAGAGATAAATCCCTATCCCCGGTACGGCGCCAGAAATGCTTATGGGTATTTCTTATCACTATTGGATAAATCCGCAAGCGCACAGATTATACCGCTGTAGCACTTCACCTAGGAGTATTCCAAGGTATTGTAATTTATTTGATCCCAAGGGAAAGCTGAGCTAGAAATGATAATTAGAGAGAGATCCTAGAGAGTACCTCAACTTAGTATCGACTAGTATAGTGGGGTAAATGATAAATGTGATAGGAAGGGGATTGATGAATGAAAGAGCCTAGGTAAATGATACTTAGAACAGACTAGATAGATTAGCTAGGTGGGAGGACAACGAGAGAGTACAAGGGACTCCTAAGCAATTCACTCTACTTTAATATACTTAGCAAATTAACTAGACTAAACACTATATTTTGCCTCCTCAATACAAGTATGCTAGGCGAGGGGATAGATCAGTAGGAGGACAAAACTCCTACCGGACCGCGCCCTCCTGTTATATTGAAGCTCTACCTTTTAATAACTTATCTGACACGCGTGGTGGAATACTAAGGCTAGATAGAGCTGTCACCTTCTACTAGCATCCACGAACAATCCACACAATAAGCGGTAATCAAGGATAAGCTAATATATAAGCACCACACTTACACACAACTTATTACTTTGACTACGATAAATAATCAAAGAACCCTATGATAGGCAATGATCGCATACAGGAAAGGTCACAAGGATCACAGACTATAAATGTAAAGGCTATTAAAGAGCAAAAACATATAACAATACTATATCTAGTATAGTAATGCTCAAAGTAAATACTAAGTAAAGTAAAGGGAAAGGATAAATATTGATAAAGATAAAGTCTTAGAAAGAAGAAAAGATACAAGAGCTATACCAGACTTCCCCGAAGATGACTCCGGAAATCCCGAGCAAGCTTGACTCAACTCTAACTCCCACTCTAGACTAACTACTAGAACAATTCTAAAGGAATGGAGCTTGTAGGCTTCTTCACCATGTCTAGAGAGGGGGGAGTGACCCTCTATTTATAGTGGGAGGTGGAGTAGGGGCTACTCCATCGCCACATCATCAATCCAGGGGGCTTCAATCCTCCACCCTTGGATTAACCGACCTTGGAACCGTCCTTGGGTGTGTGGTGTGGATTTCCACCATGTGTCCTTGCATATGGCGGTTGGAGGGAGGCCAACCGACCTAGGGGTGGTTCGGCCGAACCCCCCTATGGCCAGTGGGCCCTCCTCTGTCCTCCTGAAGATAGCCCCACTGATCAGGGACCAAGTGGGGGCCTAGTGGGCCCAAAGGTGGTTCGGCCGACCCCCCCCTTGGGGTGTCTAGCACACCTCGGTCTCCCAGGTGCTAGTCCCACTTGTCATGGATGTTGAATGTTGGTTCTGTGGTGGTTGTCACGTTAATCTCCTTTGTGTGGGCCCATGAATCCTTGTGCTTTGCTTATGAGCTGTTGAGAGAAAGCACAAAGTGATCCAATGGATGGATTGCACTCTAGAGTGCCTCTCTTGGATCATGGCTGAGGGGGAGAGCCAGGTGGGCCCATAGGGTGGTTGGCCGACCCCCTATGTGGGTCCTACTGACTCTCACTTGCTTCATTTCTTCATCCCTGCACTCAAACACTCATGTACATGTGGAACTAGTTATTTGATAAACTATGTTCATGATGTGTTTGTTTTATCCCTGATCCAGAGGTTGGTGGCACAATTTTAAGTATAGAAATGTTAATCATAACTTGTTCCAACAGTTGTTCCGACCAGTCGAGGTAGCGAGCGTTGGCTGAATCATCTCCTATTGCTGCGACCGAGTAGACATCCTTGCGAACTTGGTGATGTCTCCTCTCTCCTTCCACAACCACGCTGCCCCCAAAGATGGAGTACATCATTGAAGCTGGTCGGAACTCCGGGGCCGGTGGTTCTTGGTCTTTGCCTTTGTCGGAGTCATCTTTCTTTGCTCTCTTGTCACATCTTCCCTTCACTACTGACTCAAGGAACTCACAATTGCGCATGGATTGTTTGGAGTTTTTGTGTATAGGGCACGGACCGTCGAGGATCTTCTCATAGCTAGCGTCGTAGCTCTTCTTTTGTCGGGCGTTTGTGTTGGCGATGTAGCGGTTGTCGCGCCTGTAGTCGTACCTCCGTGGGTAGCGCTCGGAGTTGCTTGATCGGTCATCCCGGTGGTCGCCGGCCCTTCCTTCGCTACGGTAGTCTGGTCGGCGATCGTTATCCCTTGTATGTTCTGGAGATTCGGAGCGCCGCCTGTTCTCCCTGTTGCGGGTGGCATCGTCTTGATTGGCGTAGGGATTCGCAATCGTCATGAGATCTTCTATGGTTGTTATGCTCTTCCGCGCCAACTTGTTTCGGAGGTCATCCGTCCGCAGGCCGTTGGAGAAGATGGCGATGGCCGCTGGGTCAGAGATCTCTGCGATGTTCAACCGCTTGTTAGAGAAATGCCTGATGTACTCTCGGAGGCTCTCGTTGGTCCTCTGGCGGACGCTCTCCAAGTCATACCTCGTCCCAGGCTGGACACATGTGGCCTTGTACATCTTGATGAAGATTTCCTTGAGTTGTTCCCAGGTGTTGATGGTGCCTTCTGGGATCTTTTGGAGCCAGCTGTTGTGGAGGTTGACAACATCACCGGAAGGTAGTTAGCCATTACGTCTTGATTTCCTCCGGCGGCATAGACAGCTATCTCATAGATGGACACACACTGCTCTGGGTTTGCCTTGACATCATACTTTTCCACCGGCGTAACTCTAAAATTTGGGGGCCACTGGATCCTACGCAGACGTGCGGAGAAGGGGCGCAGGCCCCCGATTTCTCATGGCGTTGGTGGCGGTGTCTGACCACGTCGGAGGTTGCCATCGTCGTACCGTGGGGATCTATGTTGGCGTTCCCTCGGAGGGCTTCCGCGCGCCGGTGGCGGTGATCTATCACGCCAGGGTCTTTCACGCTCGACGTCGTTGTGAGGTGGTGATCCTCGCCTTTGCTCCCTCGGAGGGCTTTGGCGCGGCGGTGCGGGTGCTCGATCGCGCTGGGGCCCGTCGAGTTCTTCATCGTCGTGGGGTGGGATCCTCGCCCGGGCTCCCTCGGCGGGCTTCGTGGGTGGTTTCTGCTATGGGATTGGCCAGAGAATTCGGGCGGAGGACCCGTTTTGTTGACCTGGACCACAACCGCCATTATGTGGGCTTCTATTTTCTCGATCTCGGGCGTGGAGGGGAGCTTGGAAAGCTCGCAGGCGGCTACCCCTAGATTGGCGCTGGGGGTTGGGTACACCGGAACGTTACCCACCTTGTCGAAATCTTGCTGGAGGTTGTGGTGAGGCGGTTGGTCACGATTCCTTTGCTTCTGCTCACGCTGTTCCCTTGTGAGTCGCTCCTGCTCATGGCACTCTTCTTCGCACCTCTGCACGCGCTCGGCGTTGTGCTGTTCTCTTGCGATGCGGTCTCTGTTTGTCTCATTGTCGGGGGCGACACTGTCTGTGGAGACTTGAAAAATTAATCCTCCGAAGCCCAGAGGGAATTCTGGCAAACTGCTGGTCGATCCGGAGGAATCGGCGACCTCCGTCCCTGCGGCGGCTAAAACTGATGATATCGTCCCATCAAGGGAAACTGTCTGGTCGAAGTCACTGGGAACCATGGAGATGATGTCGGTGTTTATGATGGGGGCTGCCGAGATCTGGTCGGAGACCGTTCGGTACATTTGGCGCTGGAAAGCTGCCGCCTGGTTGCTGAGACCATGAGGCATCATCGGAGGAGGGCGGGTGTCCCTGGTTGTCGTAGCCGTCGCCTTTGTTGGGGCTCGGTGACGGAGTGGTCGGCGGCCGTGGTGGCCGGAGAGTCGGTGTCGTGCCTCCTGCACGAGGTCGAGGCAATCCATGATACTATTGTTGGAGTTATCGATGGCGTCGACCAGATCATCGAAGTCGATCTTCTTTCGCGGGTAGTAGGTTGGCGTGGCGGAATGACGTACGGGCGGCAACGCGTCTGCGCCACGTGGAGTAGATCCGATGGTCCAGGACATAGATCCGATCTAGAGCACGGTGCCGGTCGCCGGGAGGACCCTCGAATATGGGAAAGTAACCGCTTGACGAGCCATGAAGTCGATGCACACACCCCCTACCTGGTGCGCCAACTGTCGACGAAATATGCGTCGCAGTCTACCTAGGGGGTAACCTACGGTAGTAGATTGTAGGCGTAGGTGTGGCGACGGCGATCAAGCGTAACACAGAGAGCGTAGACATGGCGATTTAGACAGGTTCGGGCCAGCAAATCACCGTAATACCCTATGTCCTGTGTTTTGGTGGCTGGATTGATCTGAGTATTAGGTTACAAGATCCGTAGATCATCTGAGGGAGAGATTTTGGAGGGGGTCCCTGCTCACCTTATATAGCCGGGGAGCAGGGTTACAATTTCCATATCCTAACAGATTACAATCGGTCCCTTAAGGCAAGGGATCAGAGTCTATCTACTAGGATCTTCCTTGGCGAGCAAGACTTCTTCGGACTGGTCGCGTGCCGCAAGGCCTCGCGGGCTGGGCCGTCTTCTAGTCGGTAGGCCCATAAGGTCCCTGGGGATATGCCAAGGTAATATCCCCAACATTACTATAAAGGGAAAGGTACAAGAGCTATACCAGACTCTCTAGAAGACGACTCCAATGACACCGAGGCAAGCTCGACTCTAACTCCCACACTAGACTACACTACTAAGAGTGGACTACACTAATCTTGAGCCTTGAATCTTCTTCTTTGTGATACGAGAGGGGGTGTGACCCTCTTTTTATAGTGGAGGTGGAGTGGGGCTACTCCATCACCACGTCAATTATCCTCGTGAGCTTCATTGTCCTCCCTTGTATCAAACCGTCCTTGCAACCAACATAGAGCAAGGGTAGAGATCAAGTTGATGCATGGCGACATGCAGGAAGGCGATGGGAAGCTTGGGGAAGCTTTTGGCCACCTAGGCCAAGCTGGCCGACCTGCATATGGCAGGTGGGGGCCTCCCCATCCTTCTAAGAGCTGACCCCACAGGTCAGGGGCCTGTGGGTGGCCTCTAGGCCCACACTCCAGGTCGGCCAACCTAGAGTTGAGGCCTCTGGCCTCCTCCTTTCGTGTGGAGCATGGCCCACATGTCATTGATATCCTTGAGAAGTGTCACGGTAAGTTGGTTCCTTGTGGGCCCATGGATCCATGTGCTTTGATGTTGAACCGTTCAAAGAAAGCACAAAGTGGTTCCAAGGGTGGATCTTCACTCTGAGAGGTGTGACTTGGATCCTATGTGCATGGGAGCCCTTGGTGGGCCCAAGGTGGGGTCAGCCGACCCCCTATGTGGGTCCCATAGGCTCCCAGTGGCCCCATTTGTCATCTCTGGCATAAATATACTCAAGGGACATGTGGAACTAGTTATTTGATAAGATTACGTTCATGATTTGTTATTCTTCCTTACAAACCGAGCCTGTTGACGGTGTTTTCATGGTATAAAAGTAGGTCTTTTGTAGCATCAACACTTCTTCAATCTGGCGAGAATGTTGAATGTAGTTTGCTTTATAGTTCTGATTCTCAGATATCCTAGTCATGAATGCTTCAGATTTACCTAAAGTGAGTGACATGAATAATCCTTTAGCGGTGGCATCTAGTTGCTCATGAGCTCTTTGAGTGAGTCCGTGATAAAATCCTTGTATGAGCAACCAATCCTCCATTCCATGATGCGAGTATTCTAAAATATATTCTTGAAAGTTTTCCCAAGCTTTTAGAATAGATTCTACCTTCTTCTGTTGGAAGTTGGAAATCTTTCCTCTTAAGGCATTGGTTTTTCCTATAGGGAAAAATCTTGATAGAAAAGTTGTTGAACATGTGTTCCAAGTCTTGAAATCTTCTTTGTTTGCATAGAACTACTGCTTCGCTCTTCCCTCTAATGAAAAAGGAATTAGACGAAGAAGTATGGTATCTTGGTTGATGTCCTTGATGATGATGGTGCTTCCAAACTCTAGGGAATTCCGTAGATGAGCATTAGCATCTTCATGTGCCTTTCCATTGAATGTAGCAGCTTGAACCATGTTGATTGACTGGGCTTGAGCTCAAACTCTAGGTTGTTCGTCTGAATTTGTGGTCCAGTCCAAATATGCCTAACACTTGGAGTAGAGTACTCAAGTAATGTCTTGTCAGCCATAGCCTTTCTACTGATGTTATATATAATTTATCTATGTTATATATAATTTTCTATGTTATATATAATTTTCTTATAGCTCCTCGGTAACGGCGCCAGAAATGCTTGTTGGCGTTTCTAATGGAATTAATAAACTAAGGGATCTTAGCAACAACGCCAGAAATGTTGGGTCACATCTAAAGTATCACTTAAGCCAGATTGTCATCCCCAACATGACACTAAAGACATGCCAGTATTATACTCATGACACTCACTCTAAAGATATTATATATATGAAAAGATTATGGGCAAGTGCACAAATAAATACACCCATTGTAGCACTTCACCTAGGAAAATTCCAGGTATCATTATTTATAATTTTACCATTAGGAGCATATCAAGATTAATTAGTGAAAGAGTAATAACAAGACCAATTTATAAAAATGTATACTTATGATAAAACTACTAACAACCTCACATATCTTGGCAGGGGTAAGATAAAGGATAAATAATGATAAGGGTAAATGGTATGATATATATAAATATATAATCACGTTAACTATGGGAATTTCTAAAGATAGAGAGAGACACATAACTTCAAGTAGAGCTAGATCAGGAGATAAGTTAAGCGATTAGATTCCTAAGTTATTTATATTTATTAAGTCTTTCGCCTATTCTAGTATATACATTATCTTCTATAGTATAATTAATACTTCATTTATGCATAAGGATGATTACTAAGGGAAAGCAGGATCATAGCAAACTTATCCCCCGTAACTGTAGGCATCGCCACAGTCCTATATTCGGGGAGTGGACTACAGAGGACTCAACAGGATTATCACGCCCGCGATCTACCACATGACCCGGAACATAAGAGACCATCACATGTAAATATAATCTAAGCACAATGCTTACATTATCTCTACCACTTAACTCACCTAAAGATTGAGCTAAGCGCTTTGCGAACATGTGCATAAAATAATTACTAATCATAACTATATCAAATATATAACTAGAGTAAACTAGGAACATAATAAAGAGAAACATAATAATATTAGAATTGCACATAGTCGAATAATGAGATACAATGATATTTACCAGACCTCCCGACGGTGATCCGGAACCCTGGACAACACCCAACTCTATTTATACCTAGCTAGATCTAATCCTAAACTCGAATTAGAGTTCTACTCTCTCTCTCTAGAAAACCCTACAGAGGTCGAATAGAATAGGATGATCTCTTAGGTGTCTACCCCTTAATTTATAGTCCTGGTCAGGAGGAGCAATCCTTGAATTGATGATGTGGTACTATTGCGTTGCAACGTAATACTTTGGTGGGATGAACTGCAGCCCTTGGATCAAACCAACCTTCGACGACGGCGTAGATATTATCTCTAAGTCGGTTGGAACATGTCGCACGAAGATGGGCCTCAACGGGCCCAGGTCCAGGCCGGCCGGCCCCCTGGAAGGCTCTCGGCCCTCGCCGCCTCATGGAGTCTTTTTGAACCTTTTAGATGCTTCCCACGTTGGTTTCCATCTCAGTTCCATGTTATCCCGATCCGTTAGAGTTGTAGATTGATTCCAACTACTGTTTTTCCTATTTCATCCCTGCAGAGTCACAATTCAACAAAACTGTGGAATATTGTCAGTTCAAACCCTATTCTACCGTGGTGATTGCTTTTATACCCTTTTTCATGGTCTAATTGATAGTTTATAATATGAATTTATTACCATCAATAGTAAGGCAAGGTAGTAAGCACTGGAGGAACACCGCCGGTCGAGGGCATGGCCACGGAGGACGATGAGGGCGGGGCAAGGGTGAGAAGCACCAGAGGTGCACCGCCAGGATAGGGTGGAGCGAGGGTGATGAGCACCAGAGGTGGAGGGAACACACCGAAGGAGCACCGTAGGGGAGGTGGTGGCGGTATGGCGACATGCGCACCGCAGGGGAGGTGGTGTCCTCCTCCGGTGCCCCGTCCGCTGGGGCTGGCATCTGCCTGGAGCCACACTAGAGGGAGACTACGGTGGTCAAAGAACTACTGAAGGAGGACAGGGCACCAGAGGAGCACCACGCGGCACCGGTGGAGGAGGTGGTGGCGGTATCCTGACGACAAGAAAAATTGGCAGCCCTTTGGGGTCAAGGTGAAACGGCAATGGAATAGCGCTCCCCTCACTGCCTAGGGTTTATACAGGGCCTATTTACGGTGGCGAGCAACATAATCTGCCCGCTGTGGTAAATCATTTACCAAAGTGGGCGTCTTAGGTTGTCCGCTTCAGTAAATGATTGAATGCAGCAGGCGTTTTATGATGCCTATTGCGGTAAATGAGTTCCAAAACTGAATTCAGTTCAGAACTAAATTCAGTTTAGAACTGAATTCAGTTCAAAACTAAATCCAGTTCAGGAATAAATGCAGTAAGGTAGTAAGGTAAGGTTCAAAGGTAGTAAGGTAAGGTAAGGTAGTTGTAGTGTAGTAAGGTAGTAAGGTTGTTGAAAAGCAGTAAGGTAGTAAGGTATAGTAAGGTAGTAGTAGTAAAGTAGTAAGGTAGTAGTAATAAAGAAGTAAGGTAGCATCTAGGTACTACTAGTAGTAAGGTAGTAAGGTAGTAGTAGTAAAGTGGTAAGGTACTTGTAGTAAAGTAGTAAGGTAGCATCTAGGTACTAGTAGATAGGTAGATTAGTAAATAATGCATAGTATCATTGAACATTTGGAGTTGAATACATCATGTGAATTTCAACATGAATCACACTTAAAGTTTACAAAACATGTCTTGCATATGTAGTTCAATACATCATTACATAACTATTTGGAAACACAATCATTTTGGTGCAAGGGCTTTCACGGCCTGCTTCTCACCGTCAGGACGGGCCCACAACATCATCTTGGCCTCGTTGAATTTGTCCTTGATAGTCTTGATCTTATTTGGATGATCGGTAAGAAGTTGGAGCTCTGCGTAGTTGTTGTATTGTTCGGGACTCTGAAGCCCATCAACTCCCATGATTCGCTGCTTGCTTGACACAACCACATGCCTTTTAGTGTCCTCTAGATCGACATAGTATGCCACTTGCGCGACATCAGCTGCTACTACCCATTGATCATCTTTATAACCGATACTTTTGAGGTCCACATTGGTTAGCCCAAAACTGTCCACTGCAACCGCTTTAGGATTGACCCACTGGCACCTAAAGACAGTTATGCTCAGAATAATCAAGTTCCCAGGTTTCTTCAATTTGTCCATAGTATTGCCTCCTCTAGCTTGTGGACTCTTCTATGCCCTCATATCGAACACCGCTATTCTGAGCCACACTTTTCTTGTCCTTCTCCTTTGTGTGGAATCTGTACCCATTGATGTCATACCCCATCCACGTGGTGACTTGGCTAGACAGACATGACACAAGCCTGTTAACGGTCTATGTATCTTTATCAGGGCATCCATCAAGGGGAATGTGTTGCTCTTTGAGCCTATCTAAGAAACTACTTTTGTGATGGTTCTTAACCCATTCCTCTATGCGTTGCCCATCATGAGCAGCACGGATCTCTTCTAGGTGCTTTTCAACGTATTTCTCCAATCTCACTAGTTGATGGAGGATGTTATAATGAACTTCATCCACCATTTCGTATGGTACATCGGTTCATACTTTCTGGCCTGTGCACCCCATACCCAAGGTTCTACCTTAGTGTTGATGGACTGGTAGCCCAATCGCCTTGCATCTAATATGTACCTTATCGACTAGTTCACGGCCTCCTCGGTCATGTACGCCATAGAGCCCTCTGGGCGAGCATGGTTATGGATGTATCTATTGAGGGGGGACATGAACCGCTCGTACATCCACATCTGGTGCAGATACATGGGGCCAAGTTGTTGGATCCGATTGACCATATGCATCATCAAGTGTGGCATTATATCAAAGAATGACGGTGGTAAGCACATCTCGAGCTGGCAAAGGGTCTCCACGATAAACTCCTTCAAGGCAGGCAGCTCAGCCTCATCGATGACCTTCTGGGTGATGCGATTGAAGAAGTATGACATTCGAGTGACCACCATCTTCACTTACTCTGGATGGATAACTCTGATCACAATAGGAAGGAACACCATTAGCATAACGTGGCAATAGTGTGAGTTGTAGCTGGTCATTGTGAGGTCTTTCATGGAGACCAAGCTCTTGATGTTGGAAGAGAAGCTAGTCGACACCTTGATACCCCTAATTAACTTGCAAATATTCTTAAGGTTGTAGGCCGCACCCAGTATGTCAACTTTACCATTTTGAGGTGGTTTTGGGTGAAGATCATGCTTGATGCCTTGGTTGATAAGATATGTCCGTAACTTGAGACCATCTTTCATCTTGCCCATGATGTCTAGTAGGACACCGATCACATTTTCGAAGACATTCTTCTCTAGGTGCATGTAGTCGATGGCATGGAGTGTATTTAGTGTTTTCCAGTATGACAAGTACTTGAAGAAAATCGACTTCTTTTTTAAAGGAACATAGGGGATGACATCAGGCGTTGCTTCACCATCCGCCCACATTCGCTTCTTTGTTTTTTGTGTTCAATCTTTCTCTAGTTTCTTCTTTCCAAACTCGATCTGATCCAGGTTCTTGACCATTTCGTACACCTTTGGCCCCCATGCATTCCGTGTTGGTTCTTCAAGCTGCGGTTCGTGTTCATTGTCAAAGTACTTATTCATGACATTTTTTAGTACCTATGATTTTTGGCAATGAACTGTCTATGTCTCGTGTGCACCATCTTGTTGGATCCCTTAAGGTAGGTGTAGCATGTGCCATCGATGCAAACTACACACCCGGTCTTCCCTTTGATCTGCCCTGTCAGTGAGAAAAGCCCAAGATAATTAGTGATGGTGACAAAGATGATGGCTCTTATGGTGAACTTCTCCTGGCAGGACGCATCCACCATATCGACCCCAACATCAAATAGTATCTTCATCTCCTCCATGAACGGCTCTAGAAACATGTCTATATCATTGCCTAGCTGCCTCAGTCTAGAAATAAGCATAGTCATCATAAGGTACCGTTGCTTCTGACATAGATGTGGAGGTAGGTTGTATATGGTGAGGATGACTGGCCAAGTGTTGTGGGAGTTGCTAAGCTCACCAAATGGGTTCATCTCGTCGGTACTCAGCATGAACCTAATGTTCATAGACTCCTTGCAATCAGAAGCTTGCCATTATCCTTCACACATTCAGCTGATGCATGCCATGGCATGAGCTTGGCATCTCTGAGTTCCCAAATAGCGCACACAAGCAATCGATCATGGGCAGGTACCACACCAACAATGTATGACTTTTCCTCATCGTGTAGCCATCTTCTTCCTCATCAGTAGAGTCGAGATCCTCCTTTCAGCTGCATTGCTCTTCTTCTCCCCCTTCTTCTTCTTCGGCCCACCTTGCGATGCTAACTCGTCATCGTCTGCATCAACACGACAACCAACATTCCTCTTGTATCAACTCATGCCACAGTGCGGATAACTCATCAAATTCTCATCCTTGCCTCGATAAAGGATGTAGTGGTTAGGGCAGGCATCTAACTTTATAAGTTTCATGACCAATTGCCAGATCATCTTCTTCGCCTGATAGGTATTGGCGGCCACGTTGTTAGTCGTTGGGTACGTGGTAGCAAGCATACATAACAACTCGTTGAAGCTAGTGTCAAACCAACCATGCCGAGCCTTCAACATTAACATCTAGATGTTTAAATGGAGGGTTGTGCACTCATTCGGACAATTGGCACTGTCTTTATAGAGAGGATCAACTGTCGCTTGCTTCATCTCCTTGAAATTGTCCAACCACTTTGAGCTGCTGAACATAAGGTCACCTTCATCGATGTGATGGAGCAAGCCCTCAAAGAAATGGACATCCTTAGGTTCATTCAAAAGAGTCTCATGACCATCCCCACCACTATCATCATCGTTATTGTCCAAAATTATATCCTCCACCGTTATGTAGTCATCACGAGTGTTGACATCGTTTTTCAGCACGTGTCAAATGAGCTAAGGTTTGACTGGTTAGCAGCCGTTTACCATCGGCATCAGTAAAGTATGAGCCAATATTGCCGATAAGAGTGTCGCGGGAAGGCCAAGTGTGCTGCCGATGGAGACTGGATGGTTCTTGCCGACAAAGGTTAATTGGTGAAAAGCTTAAGCTATGAAGTTGCTAATGCCGATTGCCGACAAAGAGGTATTGCCGATTGCCGATGAAGAGTCCTTGTCGATTGCCGATGAGGGGTCATTGCTGATTAGGAATGATCGGTGAAGACGGTTACCAGCACAAGGTCGCTAATCGGGAGATGTTGCCGATTGCCGATCGGGAAAGTATTGCCGATGCCGATGGGCGTGACTTAGCACTTGGTGGCAGCAGAAGACTACAGGTGGTCAAAGAAGGAAGTTGCAAGGATCTGCCGATGGAAAGCTTCCATCGAGGAAAAGTATAAGGAAACTGGTGTTTCACCAGTATTGTTATTATGGTAGTTTGAGTCCGGCTCTTGCATGAGTCGTTTATTTTCCTTTAAAATAGGTGTGTTTGTTTAGGGAAATAAATATTATTGTTTTAGATCTGACCCTGCGTGAGTCAGTTTCCTTAAAGTTAGGAGTTTGTTTTAGGAAGGGTACGAGTCGTGTCTTTGTACAACTCTCCATGCGGGAGTATAAATATGTGCCCGAGGGCTACGGAATAAATCAATCCAATATCAAACAAACCAATTTTATCTTATTCTACTTTTTATCGCAATTTACCTTTTACTGCATTAGCTGTAGTTATCAACGAGTTCTTTCAAGCTTCGACGGGCTGCATCACCTTGATCTCCGTCAAATCCTTGCGAGTTCCGCGTGGGAGTACCTCTGAGCTTTGGCATTCCGGGCACATCGCTGTTTGCCTCGTTCAGCTCTGCTCTAGTTATTCTGAACAAGCTTCAATCCCAGCATCCAGGCGCATCGCCGTTGTCTGGATTGGATCTTGTTCCGGTTATCCTTGATCAATCTGAGCCTTGACGTCCGGGCGCATCGCTGTCGTCTCATTCAGTTTTGTTCTACTTATCATCCTTGTCGATTAATTGGTCAAATCGACTGGCACGCCTCCGGAATACCGAGCTTTGGGTTATAGTCCAAGGTGTTCACAGATCCTGACGCTTTTTGTGTCAACACCTCTTTTGGCACGCTCGGTGGGACCCGATTATATAAATTATATATTTATCATGACTAATCCAAGGAGTGTCATTGAAGTCTCCACAGTAGATCTAACAAATCATCAGAAGCAGGCTATGGAGCAGGCAATGGAGGAATACAAGCGCTCATATCTTAGATCCTTCAGCCTGAACGGGATCGGCGAAGCAGTGCAGAAGCAAGATCCGCCGTCGTCATGGCAGACTATTTTCTACGTCGATCCTGGTAAAGTACAAGATACGGTTAATTATGCATTAAATAATGTATTGATTAGCCAATCCAATGTGTTGTCCGATACCGTGTGCAATGCTGTCAAGCAAGCTTTCAAGGGACAGGCACCATATTATGTTGTTCCAGAGTATTGTCAGCTCGGATCGGCATCTGTTGCGGCCCCATCGGCGGTTCCAAGGGTGTCCACACCAATTGTGAGTCAATCTGCCGATGAGATTGCGCCACTGAGATTGAGCCCAACAAGCACTACCCAGGTAGCTTCAACAATGTCTGGACCTGTGATCCAGAATCAGCCTACTTCTACCAACTGGTGGGGATACGGTATGTCTCCAAATCCATCTGCTGACTCTAGATTGGTTCAAGATAACCATGCAGGGTGGGAGGTTCCCATGGCATTGGCAACACCTGTACAGCTGATGGTTCCGATGATGCACTATGCTACACCTTCTCCAACGGTGCAGTTGCCGACAGGGAATTTGCAAACGGCAATGCCCAGAGGGCCGTACGCCCAACCATCGGCAAGTCATTTGCCGATGCAACAAGGCCCAGCAGTTGCGAGTCAACCCATGGCAGCAATGGTTCTTCAAACTAGAAAACTTACTAATCAAAGTAGCTATGCTGCTAATTATCCGGCGCCCCAAGGACAACAGGCATCAGCTGGTTATCAGCCATCGACAATTTCTTGGCCGATGCAACATGGTGCGCCGATTGTCAATCGATCTGTGTCGGCCATGGCTGCTCAAATTGTGGTACCCGTGAGTCCAAGCGATCATCCAAGGGTACAAGGACAAGCATCAGCCGGTCATCAGCTACTAGCAAATGCTTGGCTGATGCAACAAGACGTGCCAATAATTAATCAGCCTATATCGGCAAATGCTTGGCCGATGCAACAAGGCATGTCGAGTGTCAGTCAGCCTGCATCGGCCGTAGCTGCTCAAACTACGGTGGCTACAAATCAAAGCTATCATCCCAGGATGCAAGGGTTGTAGGAGTCGGTTAGCTATCAGCCATCGGCAAATGTTTGGCCGATGCAACAAAGTATGTCGAGCATCTATCAGCCTGTATCGGCAACAGCTACTCAGCCTATGGTATCCGCAAGTCTAGGCTATCATCCGAGCGTATAAGGGCTGCAAGAATCAGCTAGTTATCAGCCATCGGTAAGTCATGAGCCGATGACACCTAATGCAGGTTGGATCGGTCGATTACCGGCTCAGCAACAAGTTGTACAACCTGAACACCAAGTGGCAGGAGTTCCATGGCACCTAGCGAGTCTTCCGAATGGAGTATCAGTACATCAACCGATAAGTACTACACTGCAATACTCGCAGGAAAAAGCGTACAATGAGACATCGGTACAACAACCGATGAGTGCAATAAATATAACGCCACAACACAAGCTAGCAACGGGGCAAAATTACTCATCGGCAACACAACCGACGCATGGTGTTATCATGACTAGTGTTGTGCACGCGTCAATCATCCCAAGTGCTTTGATGTCAAGACTTGAAGAGATAGATCAGCATACTCAGCCGGCAGGCATCCAGAATTGCTCATCGGTTAATCAGCCAATGCACAATATTCAACAGATTGGTGTTACTGATGTATCGGTTGCCCCGATTTGCTCGCCACAGGGGTATGAAGTACATCAACTTATTCGACTAGTGGACGTCCAAGGCGGCCTATCGGTCAATCAACCGACACACAATATTCAACAGACTAATGCTGCAGGTATGACGATTGCGCCGGCTTATTCATCACAGAGATATGAAGAGGTGTATCGACCTGGTCCACTGGTTAGTGAGTCTGTACATCGGCAAGATCAAGACACGGAGGTGCCTTTGACCAAGAGAATAGAAGACTCAGCCTCGGACGGAGAACCCAGTATCAGCGATGCTGAATTGGAAAGTTTTGATATCACAGAGTTCGGTCAAGATGTTGAATCATTCTAGCCCAAGAAGACTTGGAGCGCAAAAGTGCTCTTCGTTGGACAAGGGGACTTTGAGTCAAACGAGGAGGCGAACATCGGCACTGTTGAGTGGGTGAATAATGAGGAGCCGATACATTGTGCGCTCGGCCAGAGGACCGGAAGGTTCACCTTCGATGTCATGAAGGCTGATGGGATATTTGACTTATTGCTTCAGGAAGGGCGAATTAAGCTAGCCCCTAATCAAGTCATTCCATCGGCCAAGGAACTCAAGAAGACCAGGTACTGCAAGTGGCACAATGCAAATTCTCATAGTACCGACAACTGCAAAGTGTTCAGGCGGCAGTTACAGTCAGAAATTGACTCTGGACGAATCCAATTTGAAGATCCTAAAGTCCAGAAACCAATGGAAATTGATCAGCACCCGTTTCCAAATAATATGGTGGAAACCGGTGGAAAGACTAAGGTGCTGACATCGGCCGCTGCTAGAAAGAGTGCATCGGTAGACCCTGATCGTCAAGTGGCTGAGCGCGACGTCGAAAAGTTTGCTGATGACAGGAAAGGCAAAAGAATTGCCGATAAAGGTGGCTGTGTTGGCAGGGCTCCTGGTATGGTAATCACGCACAAGCTACCAAGGCAAAACTATCGGCAACTACGAGATGAACGATATCGGCAGGAAGAAGAAGAACATCGGGAGTGGCTTCGTCGGAAATATCATTGGAGGTGTCCCTTCTTCATTCACTGTTGGGAAGAAGGCATTAAGCTACCTACTGTCGATGACTGTCCTGAATGCAACGGGTATCACACTGCCGATCAGTCAGGTGAGAAACCTTGTTTTGATGATCGGGCATCCAGGTACGCCAAGCCGCTCAAAGAGAAGAGATCGGTACATGATCAGCTGGGGGGCAAGCTTAGTGCCCATAGCAGGCTTGGCGGGTAGGTTGATCAAGAGGAGAACAAGGAGTAGACCAAGACAAGAACACCCGATGAGGAAGTGTTCTTCCGAGATTCAAACATCGGGGAGGCCGATGCAAATAATGAGAGACGGCACCAACCCGTCTGGAAAACCAAACTTCCCCAGTGGTGCCCTAAGGGTCTAACAAGGACCCAGAAAAGAAGAATTCAGCGCAAGCGCCGAAACGATCTATATAACACTGAAGCTCCTTCAAGGGGAAAGCAGTGGAGGCCAAAGCGCAAGGATGGAGATCCATCGGCAGACGGCAATATTTTGCCGATGGTCCAACCGGGGTCAATCTTGGACCTGTTGGCTTGAAGGCCGCGCTCGGCGAGCTGGCGATTTCAATTATTATACTTGGGGGCACCTGCCGATGGTTTGAAACGCCATATCACCGATGAATTCGTTAACTACCAGAGGAAGATGGTTGTAAGAATGACTGTCGTGCTTACGTGCAATAATTAGGTATATGGTGCACGCGTTCTGGGAGTTATTCCTCGTACTCTTTGGTGGGTCTATCAGCATTGTCCTAATTTTGATCCGATGGAAGTTGCCGATTGTTGTTACGATCGGGCTAAATACCAGGGTCCGTTAAAAAGTTGGGATTACTCAGGATTTTAGCCGATTCGATAGGTTATGGTATCGGTGATGATTGCCGATGACTGGGTGAATGAGTTTGCCAACGGTACTCTGGCGTAGAGATTGATTTTATCGATCGGGATTGAATTCTAGGCCTGGAAGTGGTTTCCTAATCAAGTTCTTATCGGACAAGACGGTCTGCCTCCAGCAATGCGTACATTCCAGAAACTCTCGAAGGAGTTGACGTATGGCGTGCTCGTTTGGATGCCGATGAAAGGAAAAATTATAATACATTGGTACAAACGTGTAAACATTATATTACAAGGCCCAGAATTAAGTATCAGAGTTACATTTTTGCCGATACGACAAACGGATTACAGCAAGGAGTGAATGGCTGATATCGCACGCAGACGAATCTGTTCTATCTCATCCATCTCCTTGGCGTCGGCATCGGCAGAGCCCTCGACTTGCTTGATCTTCTTCTTCCACAAGATGGTTTGTCGGGCATTCTGGTCCCTCTCTTGCCGCAGAACCCCGATGGTATCGGATAATTGGGTTCTCCGCTGGTTGGCTGCAGTCAGGTCCTCCTCAACCTTTTGTAACTCAGCCAACAGCTCTTCTTTCTTGGCTGATAGCCGGGTGATTTCTTGATCGAGGCCGTTGATGGAGATTTCTGCTTGGCCGATACCTTGGTGCTTTTCATTGGCAATGTTTTTGAACTTGAGCTTTTCTTCCTCGCTCTTAGATTGGGCAGCCCTATCGGCAATGCAACGGGAGAGCCTCTGGTACTGGATTTGTTTGATGTCGAGGAAGGTTGCCTGGAGGAGGATTTCTGCCATATCGGCAGGGAGATGACCTTGGATATCCTTGAAAGCAACCCTTGCTGCTGATGAGTCTTGAATGAGCTGGGATGTGTCTTGTGACAGCAAGGAAAGCAGTGCCTCAAGCTTGGTCTTGATCTCTGTCGATAAAGCTGGGACAGAGCTCTCTTCCTCCCCATCGTCATTGGGTAAGTCGACTGAGAAGGAAAACAGTCTGTCTGCTTGGAGGAGGCCTTGGCATCCATCTTCATCCTGCGGGTTGAGGCTGAAGGAGAAAAGACTATCTGGAGAATCTTGGGCCTGAAAACAGAGAGGTTAAAATATGCCGATCGAAAGATTATACTAGGATTTTTGAGTGATTAACTTACCATCTTGAGGTGAATCTCTTGCCTGGGGCTCGGCATGGTGGATGGTCCAGCTTCATCCTGAAGGGTGGCGGCAGTTGCCGACAAAGGAACTCCCATCGGGGAGGCACTTGGCGCTGTCGGTGCTGGTGACGTTGCTGGAGTCGTTTCCAATGTAGTGCCTGGTTCTTGTGGCGGCGACGCCGCTCTCTCGTCAGGAGCTTCGGTTGATAGTGCCGATGTCGATGATGCCTCCGCTGCCATTATGGGTGTTGCTTCATCGGGGACTTCGGCTGACGGTGCCGATGCCGATGCTACTTCCGTTGCCGTTGCGGGTGTTTCTTCATTGGGAGCTTCGGCTGACGGTGCCGATGCCGACGCCGCCTCCGCTGCTGCAGAGGATGGAACTGTCTCCTGAATGAGGACGTCGTCCATCGGCTGATCTGGGATAGGAGCCGATAGAGTTTCTGCCGATGACGCGCCGACAGTTAGTGGTGCGACTTGTGCCGATGACGAGGATGGGCTAGCCAGCCTCAAGCGCCTCTTCTTCCTTGGCGCAGCAGCGGGAGATCCAGCTCGTTTCGACGAGGACTGGGGGGCATCGGCAGCCGGGCTTGAAGGTACTTGTCTACTTGGAGCAGCTACCGATGACCTCATAGCCTGAAGATATTCATTGCAAGTTATACAAAGTAAATGTTGCCGATTAAACAGTATATAATCGGTATGAGTGAAGACGAGTTTACTGCAAACACCCGCATCAGGGCAGCAGCAACGGCCGATGTAGCCTTGCCTTTTGCAGGTGTCGATGTGGGTACCTGTTGAGGAGTGAAGGCAGCTAACGTGGGGGCCTTGTTACCGATGAGTGATATGGGACTCATCATTCGGAGTTTGAAGGGCTTGCCACTCGTGCTCGTCGGAGGAATCAGATCGTCAACCTGTTAAGTGTAAAGAGGTCATATGTCGATGACAAAGGTAAAGTAATAAGGAATGCATCGGAATATAAGACTTACTGCGTCATCGGGGACGATGTGATCGGCGTCGATCATGTGCCGATAGTAGTGCGACAACTTGGCGAACAGTTGACACCTCCATTCTTGCCACCAAGACTTGTACTCATTTGTAATAAAGGAGGTTGGTGACCAGGAGGACAGGTCAAGGTCTAATACATTGGCATGGGGAGGAAGGTTGACAACCTTGTTCCAGTCTAGAGCATTGGAGAATGTCTGCCTGGGCTTCACTACCTTCGAATAACAAAGCTTGATCGGCAGTTGACCAAACGCCAGCTGTCTTGCCGCTACCGATGGGTAGTAGAACTCAAATGATGGAGGCGCGTTCTTTCCCGATCCGAAGATGTTCACTGGGATAGCTCAGGGAGTGATGCTGGCCTTCATAATTATCTGGTTCTCAGGCACATTCCCATCGTAAGGTTAAATAGCAATGGGAACTAGTTGTCTTCATCGGCATATGGCCACCAGAGTCGTTCTATGGCAGGAATTCCATTGTAAAACTTCTGGAAGAATAGATCGAACTGCTCTGCATCGGCATCGGTCCCTGGCAGCACTATAGTGGCCTCTCCAAAGTTGAGTGGAGGGCGAGTTGCCGATTCATCCTCCCCACACTGGTGGTCTTCTGGTATGTCTCGCGGGAAACGTTGAGCGAACAAGTCAAGCTGAAGCGCTTTCTGCATCTGTGCGTTCAGCCACATATTGATAAACCACCAGGGACCTCCAAGGTTGCCGATGTGTTCACCTAGCAGTAACTTCTGGGATACTTGATGGAGAAGACGATATACCGATCCTAGAAGATATCTGCCCAGGGGAAGTCTTGTCCCATCGGCAAGCAGCTCAGCTGCTGGAAGATACATGGTCGTAGGTCCAACTGCCCTACCGCAGAAAATGAACTTGTCCAGCCACATGTTCAGGAAGGTGGCATGCTCCCTCTGGTTTACCGATCCTGTCTTCAGGTATTCCTGAATATAACCTGTCCAGCCGCCGATGTTCCGGGTGTTCACCTTATGCTCAGCTTTCCTGTTGAACAAGGTGAAGGTATCGGCAGAGGACACGTCCAGACCGGCCAACATGTGGACATCGGCAAGAGTGGGGGTAGCTGGTCCATGTTAGAATAAGAAGGCGTTCATGGTGTCCGACCAGAAATAGGAGGCGGCTATCAGCATGTTCTCGTTTCTCTCTATATCGGCAATGGAAAGCCGGATGCATTGATCCAAATTGCGTTCTTGCCAATAAATTTGCTGCGCCCTAGCAACCCTAAGGTACCAATTTTTCCACCCTTAGTGGGCTTGGGCCATGATCGGAAAGCATCCTTCCACAGTCCTAAACCGAAACATTCAGATCTGAAGGGGATTCGGTTGGTTTCTGCGTTGATTATGTAGCTGGGATCCGGATTGCCCATGGGGCCTAAACAGCTAAAGGTGGAACCAGTAAGTGGGATCACTACCTTGTTGTACAGCTCCTAGAGTTCGAAGGAAAGAAGAGGGAAAATCAGAAAAGGAACGGGGATAAATCCAGATTTGTGCGAGAAAAGTACCAGCAGAAGGTTGGATTGGGAAGAAAATAGATCTCACCTTGGGGATATCAACTTGGATTGCCATCGGAGTCGAGGGAGTGCTTGCAGTTCGTCCTTGGATTGCAGAAGAGTACTGTTGCTCGAGTTCGTGTTCTTCAGAGCGGCTGGAGGTTGAAGACGAAGGCAAGGAGGTGAAAGTGAAAGTGGACTCAGGGTGAAAAGTAGTGTGGACCCCGGTAACTTTTATAAGCCTGCTCAGGGGCATTTTGGGGTTCTGTTTCACATTGTGCAGGAATGTGGAGAAGCCCGCGGTAGATACGTGCGGTGATCGAGGTGGTCTGCAACTGTTTGTGCTACAATCGAGGGATTTTATTATTAAATTGTAGTTCCACACACGGAGATCGAGGGAACTATGCGTCTATCTCGGAGGTAACGGCTACAGCAACGGTTACAGTGGAGAGAATTTTGGCACGTAAAGTATTATACATCCCGAAACTCGGGGCCATGTGTTGACATCGTTTTTCAACACGTGTCAAATGAGCTAAGGTTTGACTGATCAGCAGCCATTTACCATCGGCATCGGTAAAGTATGAGCCAATATTGCCGATGAGAGTGTCGCGGGAAGGCCAAGTGTGCTGCCGATGGAGACTGGATGGTTCTTGCCGACAAAGGTTAATTGGTGAAAAGCTTAAGCTATGAAGTTGCTGATGCCGATTGCCGACAAAGAGGTATTGCCGATTGCCGATGAAGAGTCCTTGCCGATTGCCGATGAGGGGTCATTGCTGATTAGGAATGATCGGTGAAGACGGTTACCAGCACAAGGTCGCTAATCGAGAGATGTTGCCGATTGTCGATCGGGAAAGTATTGCCGATGCCGATGGGCGTGACTTAGCACTTGGTGGCAGCAGAAGACTACAGGTGGCCAAAGAAGGAAGTTGCAAGGATCTGCCGATGGAAAGCTTCCATCGAGGAAAAGTATAAGGAAACTAGTGTTTCACCAGTATTGTTATTATGGTAGTTTGAGTCCGGCTCTTGCATGAGTCATTTATTTTCCTTTAAAATAGGTGTGTTTGTTTAGGGAAATAAATATTATTGCTTTAGATCTGACTCCTGCGTGAGTCAGTTTCCTTAAAGTTAGGAGTTTGTTTTAGGAAGGGTACGAGTCATGTCTTTGTACAACTCTCCATGCGGGAGTATAAATATGTGCCCGAGGGCTACGGAATAAATCAATCCAATATCAAACAAACCAATTTTATCTTATTCTACTTTTTATCGCAATTTACCTTTTACTGCATTAGCTGTAGTTACCAACGAGTTCTTTCAAGCTTCGACGGGCTGCATCACCTTGATCTCTGTTAAATCCTTGCGAGTTCCGCGTAGGAGTACCTCTGAGCTTTGGCATTCCGGGCGCATCCCTGTTTGCCTCGTTCAGCTCTGCTTTAGTTATTCTGACCAAGCTTCAATCCTAGCATCCGGGCGCATCGCCGTTGTCTGGATTGGATCTTGTTCCAGTTATCCTTGATCAATCTGAGCCTTGATGTCCGGGCGCATCGCTGTCGTCTCGTTCAGTTTTGTTCTACTTATCATCCTTGTCGATTAATTGGTCAAATCGACCGGCACGCCTTCGGAATACCGAGCTTTGGGTAATAGCCCGAGGTGTTCATAGATGCTGACGCTTTTTGTGTCAACAACGAGCAAGGTTGTCATAGTCGGATGGTGCTGAAATGAGACAGGTGCTCTGATAGGATCTTGATTCGCTGTCAATTCTAATGACGAGCTGACTCTAGATGCACCGCCATTACTCGCATCAACTCTTTTACTGTGAAATGTCCAGACGGTGTAATCCTTGACGAAGCCGTACATAATCAAATGAGTTTGCACCGTGTTGTCTATGTAGCCTTTCAGATTCCAACAGTGCGAACATGGACATATGGTTGTCGTCCGCTTGACCCTCTCACGATGAGCTTTCGCTATGGTAATAAATGTCCTCAATCCATCCAAGTACCGTGGATCACTAACTCTATTCACCCGGTACATCCATTCGGACCTATCAATTGACTTGAGGCATGTAAATCAGCATTGAGTTAACGACATCACAAG
This sequence comes from Microstegium vimineum, assembly GCA_022036555.1. NCBI lineage: Eukaryota > Viridiplantae > Streptophyta > Magnoliopsida > Poales > Poaceae > Microstegium > Microstegium vimineum. The sequence goes on along the minus strand of CM039119.1, from coordinate 31,729,610 downwards.
AAAAAAATAAGAAATATTACATAAGAAAAAACATAAGCTTTCTCTCTCTTCATTGAAATGCCTTCTAGATCGAGATCTATAACTAGCTAGAGGCACCAAACATGAATAAAAGAGCGACAAGAGAGCCTTCATGTACCTCTTGTTGGGTCTTTTTCCTCCAAATCCAAGATCTAAACTTCAATTCAAAGATTTGTTAAAATTTAGGGCAAATCTTCCCCCTCCACAATTTGGAAGAAAAAGACTCGGGGGGAAGAAGACAGGTAGGCTGTTGTGTTATATATAATAAAGAATTTACCATTGCAGGCAACATAAAGAGCCCACTACAGAAAATAAATATTAACCAAAGCGGGCAACATAAAGCGCCCGCTGCGGTTAATAGGTTTACCGCAGCAGGCGAAGTTAAGATGCCCACTGTGGTTAATGCCCGTTTACCACAACGGGCGCGTTACGATGCCCGCCACAGTTAATTCTTTACTATAGCGGGAGCTTGGGTGGCTGGCCTCACCCAATTACTGTGGCAGGCACTAGGGTGCCCGCCACAGAGCCCAAAATGGGAACGCTGCGCAAAATGATTTCTATAGTAGTGTATGACTTTGTTTAAAGAACCAAAGTCCAAATCTTATTAGATTTCGAATTATAGCTCAAAACTGATTTTTGGGCTTTTTAATTTCTTAACCAATTATTTTCAACAATGATTTTTAATCTTTTATTCTTGTCATAAAAATTATTTCTAAATTCATAGTTAGATACTTTAAGTGCTTCTAAAGCTTAAACAAAACATAGTTGACATTATTTGGCTAGTTCAAACAAGTACTCAATCAATTCAAATTTAATTTCATTTAAGAATGAAACAAGATGAATGCCATGTCATGATTATGACATGAAATGCTTTGCAACGATCATGACGATTATGCAATGCTTAACACTAGGATGTTACAACGGCCATACCTTAGAAGTGCACCTATGAGCTCGACCACACGCGCAACAACATGGCGGCGAGATCACGTCGGTGGTGCGAGTGCATTTTCTGGTTCTAGTGAACCTATCAAGCTTCAACCGGTTCTAGCGCTTTGTTTGCCTTCACCAAGGCTAAACCTAACATGACACTAAAACTCAAGAACGGTTATGGCTACCCTAACGTACACCTTGCAGGAGCTTATGGCCACGACGATGTAGTCATGGCGAGGATGTCATTCCGGCAAAATGAAACCCTAATCGGTTCAACCAATTCCAGAAAAAACATCTACGTACTCTAAAGATCCTAGTACGTGAGCTTAGAAAAAGAGAGGAGGACTAGATCAAGCTGGCCATGGTGAGCTTGAGCTTGCTGACGCTCCAGTGGCAATGTGGTCACGGGAGCTTGCAGTTAGCCCTACCTGTCGCTCTGCTCGTTCAACCACTTGGTGCAGGATGTAGTGTCGGTGGTGGCTAAGATATGTGTGAGCTATGGGAGGTGGTGCTATGGTGGCTAGCATGGAAACGGCTAACAAAGACACGGCAGAGCTCTCCCTTCCCCTTTTGCCTTTGACGAGCGCGAGCGAGAGAGACAGAGAGGGAGAAAGCAAATGGGAGCAGGTATGTCTGGTTGATGGATGGTGTGTGCAGGCCTTTCCCACCGTGTGAGTGGGGCGAACACCGGCGTACGGTGGCCAGGTGGCGTGCATGGCCTACGCCAGTCGGCCACTTCGACTGCACTCCCCCCTAAACCCAATTCAGTTAAGCCAACTAACAACGTGATTTGGTTCGTTAATTACTCCTTAACCATTATGTTTCAAGATCAACCAAGTACATCATTAGTTAGAGCTACATGTAAACTATTGATTATTGGATCTTAGTTTGGCTCGACTTAGAATTCAAATGGTGAAGCTCTAAACATATGTACACAAAACTGAAATTACACTTCATGACTTAGTCGATTTCTTCAACTCAAAACAGCATTCAAATTTGCATTAGGAGCTAAATTCAAGTGGGTTAAGCTCCAAATCCAGGTTTGGTAATTAAATGAAGTTTGTTACTTATTAAATTCTTTACAACGTTGTTTAAGGTTTGACTTCCATGCAATATCTCTAGCCAAGCTCTTTTTTTAAGTCAAACAAAAAGGTTCCTAGGGTCAATAGAAGCACCCTAACAATATATGGCTTAACTAGGCAAGTGTTGACGGTCCTTAAGTACCAATTTTAACCGTCAACTCATCAAGGAAAAGGATCTAAATGAAACCCATAGCTAGAACTAGGGTTTATACTAACAGAATTCCACAAGTTTCGGTGAATGTCTGTTTTTGCAGGGGGTTATCAGGAAACACCAAGGAAAGGCCCCACATGTCATGTTTACATACAGATAATTATCAACCACGCAATTTTTTGTACTCTAGAAGGTTCCAGGAGACACCAGAACGAACGGGAGCCGAGTCGGGCCTGAGACCAGGGCGCCCTCCCTAGCCTCTAGGGCGCCCGCCATAACCCCCGGAGCCAATCAGGCTCTACTTCGCCGATCGTGCTCCACCGCCTTTGAGGATGAATCTAAACCCTTCATATAGGTCGGTTTGAAACAACGGCCGACGTTCATTTGAGGAGGCTATATAAGAAAGGCCCCTGACCCCCCTGAGGAGCATCTCATCTCATTATTCTTCTCCAGAGCAAAAGCTAGGGTTTCAATTAGAAGTAGAGAAAGAGAGAGGTCCCTCTAGTTGTCTATATCTAGTTCTTCTAGTTCTAGTTCATCTAGATGTAATTAGAGGTGAGAGAGAGGAGGAGAGACCTAGGAGGAGACGGATCTGTCGGATCTTCCTCAACATTGTACCTTTGCAGCATCTGGTTCGGAGCAATCTCTAGGTTCTTCATTTATTATTTCTAAGTATCTTATTTCAGTTCTTGCTTTATTGTATTTATGGGATCTCCGCTCGTATTGAGTGCTCTAGTTTTGATATCGGATTAGAGTAGTAAGCGATAGTGTAGACGTGGTGTCTAGACTAGAGTTTACCTGAGTTTGCGCCCAATCCTACGGATAGTTGTGGTAGCCCCAGAGGTGACAACTCTGTAAGGCCTTTGGAGTCCACCACGTTTAGGTTGGTGTTTTCGTAGAGCTTTTGGCAGCCTCCCCCCGACTACCTTTTTCCCAGTCTTTGTCGAGAATCAGGAAGGTACTGCTGTTCCAAAGTAAGTAGAGTATCGTGGGCCTTTGATTAGATAACTACCTTAGAAAACTCTAAAATCTCTCTACCCAGTTATCTTATCTATCCTTGGATGCTCTTAGTTCTTAACAGGTTCACTTCACGTTCCCCGTGGAAATCGATACCCTTGGAATACTCATGGGTGAAAGCTACAGCGGTATCCGTGCGCTTGCGGATTTATCTGTGTGCGTTAAGAAATACCAACAAGCTTTCTTGTTGACGGTCCTTAAGTACCAATTTTAACCGTCAACTAAACAAGGAAAAGGATCTAAATGAAACCAGTAGCTAGAATTAGGGTTTATACTGATAGAATTCCACGAGTTTTGGTGAATGTCTGTTTCTACAGGGGGTTATCAGGAAATACCAAGGAAAGGCCCACATGTCATGTTTACATAGAGATAATTATCAACCGCACAATTTTTTGTACTCTAGACGGTTCCAGGAGACACCTGAACGAACGGGAGCCGAGTCGGGCCTGAGACCAGGGCGCCCGCCCTAGCCTCTACGGCGCTCGCCCTACCCCCGGAGCCAATCAGGCTCTGCTTCGCGGATCGTGCTCCACCACCTTTGAGGATGAATCTAAACCCTTCATATAGGTCGGTTTGATCCAACGCCCCACGTTCATTTGAGGAGGCTATATAAGAAAGGCCCCTGACCCCCCTAAGGAGCATCTCATCTCATTATTCTTCTCCAGAGCAAAAGCTAGGGTTTCAATTAGAAGTAGAGAAAGAGAGAGGTCCCTCTAGTTGTCTATATCTAGTTCTTCTAGTTCTAGTTCATCTAGATGTAATTAGAGGTGAGAGAGAGGAGGAGAGAGCTAGGAAGAGATGGATCTGTCGGATCCTCCTCAACATTGTACCTTTGCAGCATCTGGTTTGGAGCAATCTCTAGGTTCTTCATTTATTATTTCTAAGTATCTTATTTCAGTTCTTGCTTTATTCTATTTACGGGATCTCCGCTCATATTGAGTGCTCTAGTTTTGATATCGGATTAGAGTAGTAAGCGATAGTGTAGACGTGGTGTCTAGACTAGAGTTTACCTAAGTTTGCGCCCAATCCTACGGATAGTTGTGGTAGCCTCAGAGGTGACAGCTCTGTAAGGCCTTTGGAATCCACCACGTTCGGGTTGGTGTTTTCGTAGAGCTTTTGGCAGCCTCCCCCCGACTACCTTTTTCCCAGTGTTTGTTGAGAGTCAGGAAGGTACTGCTGCTCCAAAGTAAGTAGAGTATTGTGGGCCTTTGATTTGATAACTCCTTAGAAAACCCTAAAATCTCTCTACCCAGTTATCTTATCTATCCTTGGATGCTCTTAGTTCTTAACAAGTTCACTTCACGTTCCCCGTGGAAATCGATACCCTTGGAATACTCACGGGTGAAAGCTACAGCGGTATCCGTGCGCTTGCGGATTTATCTGTGTGCGTTAAGAAATACCAACAAGCTTTCTTGTTGACGGTCCTTAAGTACCAATTTTAACCGTCAACTAAACAAGGAAAAGGATCTAAATGAAACCACTAGCTAGAATTAGGGTTTATACTAACAGAATTCCACGAGTTTTGGTGAATATCTGTTTCTACAGGGCGTTATCAGGAAATACCAAGGAAAGGCCCACATGTCATGTTTACATAGAGATAATTATCAACCGCAGAATTTTCTATACTCTAGAGGGTTCCAGAGGACACGAGAACGAGCCGGAAGCCGAGGGGAGCCAGACCCAGGGCGCCCGCCCTACCTCCGGAGCCAATCAGGCTTAACTTCGTGGATCATGCTCCACCTCCTTTGAGGATCAATCTAAACCCTTCCCTCAAGGTCGGTTTGATCCGACAGCCGACGTTCATTTGAGGAGGATATATAAGGAAGGCCCCTGACCCCCTGAGGATCATCTCATCTCATTATTCTTCTCCAAAGCAAAAGTTAGGGTTTCAATTAGATGTAGAGAAGAAGAGAGGTCCCTCTAGTTGTCTAGATCTAGTTCTTCTAGTTCTAGTTCATCTAGTTGTAATTAGAGGTGAGAGAGAGGAGGAGAGAGCTAGGAGGAGCCGGATCTGTCGGATCTTCCTCAACATTGTACTTGTGCAGCATCTGGTTCTGAGCAATCGCTAGGTTCTTCATTTACTATTTCTAAGTATCTTTTTTTAGTTCTTACTTTATTCTATTTACGGGATCTCCGCTCGTATCGAGTGCTCTAGTTTACAATTGGAATTAGAGTAGTAAGCAATAGTGTAGACGTGATGTCTAGACTAGAGTTTACCTGAGTTTGCGCCCAATCCTATGGATAGTTGTGGTAGCCCCAGGGGTGATAGCTCTGTAAGGCCTTTGTAGTCCACCACGTTCGGGTTGGTGTTTTCGTAGAGCTTTTGGCAGCCTCCCCCCGACTACCTTTTTCCCAGTCTTTATCGAGAGTCCAGAAGGTACTGTTGCTCCAAAGTAAGTAGAGTATCGTGGACCTTTGATTAGATATCCCCCTTAGAAAACTCTAAAATCTCTCTACCCAGTTATCTTATCTATCCTTGGATGCTCTTAGTTCCTATCTAGTACACTTCGCGTTCCCCGTGGAAATCGATACCCTTGGAATACTCATGGGTGAAAGCTACAGCGGTATCCGTGCACTTGCGGATTTATCTGTTTGCGTTAAGAAATACCAACAAGCTTTCTGACGCCATTGTCGGGGAACGGTAGTTGTTCTAGTTTTGAACCAAGGTCATCCATTTACCTTTTTCCTTTTTTCTTTTGACCATCTTTCTCACCTTACCATATTCATCTTATCACAATCATAAATATTTTACGCCAAAGGGCGACTTGTTGGAGACTCCACCATCTTCACGCCCTATTCTTATAAATGGCTATGAGCTTCGCCCTGCTTGTATAGCCATGGTTTGGGATCAATCTTTCTCTAGGTTTGGTTTAGTTTTAAATCCAGTTGAAAATATGAATCATCCAAGTATAGAGGAGGCCCCAAACCAGACCAATTTGAGAGTTGCCAATCCAAGTGGAATTTTGAACTTACATGAAGAATCAACTATAGAGATTGGAGAGGAAGATGATATCAATGAGCAAGGAATCTATTCCATAACTATCTCTTTAAATCCATGCTCATATGAGACATCTCCCGAACCCATTAGTCTCTCTATCAGTACCACACATGACATCTTCAACACCCTCGCACTTTCTGTTTACAAATACTTGAAAAGGGTGGTTGTCGATGCATTTGTTCATCATAAATATTGCAGATCTCGTTGTGCTAAATATTAACATGTTTAGTCACCTTTTTGTTGCCTACCTTTGTGAAGCGAGCATAGAAATATATGATTATATTCCTTCGGGTATTTTTTTCACTAACCTTCCCAGGTATAGAGCAGAAAGAATGAAGGAATGATAAGCATAAGGTATGTCCAACCAATTATTATGCAACATTGAATTTCATTCATCCAATCTTGATTTTTGCAAAATTCAAGTTTGGGGGATAACCCATCGTAAAAATATCTTTTGCCATGTTGCTACATCATCTTATTTGTACCTACCTTTAAGGCATGCTCAACTACTAAAAGAAAAAATCATCATACTCTTTCATCTTAACTTGAGCAAATCTCCATAATACTTTCATGCTACCTTTGTTTGCTATAGTATATGTTTAGGTTTTGAAGTATTTTCATATACCTTTTAAATTATGCATGGTGCTTAGTTTAAACCAAAGGTATTTTGATGTTACTTCTAAAGGCTTTGAAATTAAGTGTGGTGCTTAGGTTAAAATGTCTTCCTAAATTAATCTAGACTTGTCTAGGTTGATTTTTGAACCGATAGTATACTAGAGTAGATATTGGATATTTTGTTGGACTAACCCCTCTAGGAAAACTTTCAATACCAAATTGGGAAGTCCTGAGATGAACTCATACTAAGATGAAGAGAGACACATGAACTTCAACAACCTTCACAAGAGAGATGCAGCTAATTCATCAAGATGAATTCCATGGAGCAAGAAAAAGACATCTACAATCAAGGCACTCAATCTATGGAAGAGGGTGAACAAAACTTCAAGACAAGATCAACAAAAATTTCAAGATCGGAAGAACGAGGATGAGAGAGGAGTGGAACAAGAAGACAAGCTGTTAATGCACAACCAGATGATCAAGGGAAGTTTCCATGAAGGTATGATGCCATCATTCTCCAATGACAAAGTTAAAGGTAAGTAAGAATCACTCTAAAAGCCTTTCTTTGATTCTGGTATTCACATAAATAAAGATCTAAACATGTTTAAGCTGCAACTTTACTTGATCCAACCTGATTAACTCAACATGTTTGTTCTTTAAAGCCTGATCCTAGTATCACTTCTTAATCTCACAGTCTTAACCATTTAAAATGTTGCACATCCAACCTTGGAAGATGATAATCTCAATGATGTAAAAATATATTAGACAATCTTTCCATGTGTTAAAGAAATCTAATATGTCAAGTGTTTATGAAATGGTACATTCATGCTCATCCTCTAGATTGATCACTCATGTCATGGCTAAATAAATTACAAATCAATCTTGCTCAAATATATTTAGGTTAGAGATGAATAAATAAACAGTTGGCTCTGTTGGTGTTTTTCCACCAGTAGAGCCCATGCACTTGATCTCTGCCTTGTTTCTATAAGCAGGACACTTCTTCACCATGCCATCAAGATCATGGGTGGATGACATCCTACCAATGAAGAAAGGAGATCCAGGGAGACCTGTCATTCCAATCTCCATTGGAGCTTACACTTTTGAAGAAATTGTCTGTAACCTGGGAGCAAGTGTCAACATCAAGTGAAGCTTGTAGATCAGACACTATGCTATCCCAAGGAATTCCTTAATATGTCAACATATGAGTTGGACACTCGTTCGTACGGGTAAAATCTTGTGATTGAAGAAACAAGCAGAGATGCTAAAGCACTCATTATCTTGGGGCACTCATTCGTAAGAACATATGATGCCATCGTCTACACGAATAGCACCAAGATCTGTTTCACTATCAAGGATGTGAAGGAGAGATTCACTTCCATGAAGCATACACTCAAGGCTCTTACTCATCCTAAGAGGCCATACATCTACGAGGATACAACTCTTGCTACAAGAAAGAAGAACATCAATAATAGAAGGAGGAAGAGTAAAGCTCAACAACCAAGAGAAGACCCAGATAATTAGCACTATTGATTCAGGGTATGATCAACTCCTTCTATCACAATACCTCGCTAAGCTGGGGGATCCAGGAGTACCTACCATTGATTGCAAGATCAAGGGAAGTACATTCTACAAGATATTCTGCAATGTTGGATCAAGCAGTGACACAGTGTCTAAGGTGGCCTACCAACATTTATATAACAGTAGACCACTAAACTAGACATATGTGTAGCTACAGCTAGCAGACCAATCATTCTGGTTTCTAAAGGGAATAACAAAAGACACCATGATCAGAGATCACTATGTTCCCACCAACTTCATGGTTCAAGATATGGGAGATAAAAATGAAGTCCACCTCATTCGAGGAAGATCTTTCCTCAACACCACTAGTGCAATCATCTCCATGAAATCATGAGAGATCCATTTCCAATTTCCTGAAGAGAAGAAACAAGCCACCAAGGATGGATGGACAGGCTATCTGGGAGAATTAACAAGATATGAAGATCAATTCAATAATAAAGATAAGAGTTCTTCTGAAAGAAGTCGTACCACCAACAGAGGATGTATCACCTGCTACAGAGGAAAGAAGAAGCAGAACCTTAGACTAAGGAAGTGTGGAAGAGGAAAGATACTTCATCGGAAACACCAACACAAGAAGAGCAAACATCCAAGTATTCATCACGAGTAGACCATGCTCCTTAAGACATTTGAACCAGAAGAGAGGTCCGGTTCGACGGACCTAAATCTCCGAACCTCAGACGGAAGGTAAACTCAGTAAGTTACCTGCATATTTATTTTCCTCTGCATTGCATTCATTACACTCTAGCATATTTACTTTCCATAAATATTTCTAGTACTATTTATATATATCATCCTTAGTATAATCCATTGCATAATCATCTTAATCATACCATATCCATTTTATTGTGCTGCATTGCATTATAAAAAGAAAAAAAACCTTTAAGCCCCATGTGAATAAGTCTTCCAACTATTTACTGTGGAGGCATAAAAAAATATTGCATTAGTCATTTGCACATAAAATTGAAACTCTAAAAAGATATTGAATAGAAGAATTCTGCAAGGCTCTAGACAAACAAGGAGTACATGGTTTACCGCTAATGCTTAATCTGTTCCACGAGCTTTGTTGTCTATTTGATTTTAGCAGGATTTGGAAAGACTAGACAGGATTAGATAACTTCATCTACTTTGAGAAGTACAACTACATCAACTATCATCTTTGAAGTCTCAGAGAAGTGAAGTAAGTCTACACTATCTAAACGAATGACTATGTCAACATCCAGCTTGGGGGAGAGCACCCCCATGCATCTAGAATAGGTCCACGAGATCAAGGACGTGGGCAAGGAGGCGTTGCAGGTTCCAGCAGGTGAGCACATGAGGAACCACGGTTTGCTCATTTTGAGCAAGGTGGTCCTTCCCGAGGAGTTGTTGGTGAGGAGGAAGACGACGCAACTTCTCATGCCATGGACACTTCCAGTGGCATGCCTCCTCGACAACCAGGTCCTCAAAGACCACGAGCATCATTCTCGTCCCCACGAGATAGGGAGCATCGTGAGAGGAGTCAACAAATGGACAATCTCACCAATGTCATAGGAGAGCTTCGCGTTAAGCATGGTGTGTATAGTCCAGCAAAAACACCGAACAATTCCAAGCACTTCAAGAAGAAGAAATCTAGCCATGGAGGATGTGGTGGCAACAACATCCATATCAGCCACTACATTATTGAGCAAAGGATAAGCTTGGGGGAGGTTCCCTCCCCCACTACGGTAAGTGTTTAATTCTAGGATTTACATTCATGCATCTTGCTTATCTTTCCTTGCAAAAAAAATCTCTAAATATGATAAAAAGAACAATAAGACTTCTCTCTACTCACATATGTTCCATGAATGTTTATCTCTCTATGGGAATGATGAATAGTTGCTCTGGCGTAATTCCTTTCAAGTACCTAGTTTTCAACCTTGAATTCTCCCGAGTTTTAGACAAAACTGTTTCGACATAATATTTGCTCTGAATCTGAAACTTGTGGGTTGCGAATGCTTGAGCTAAGTCTAGGTAGTTGATAGGTATGATATGAGAAAGTTGAGCTACTGTTTATCTTGTTCCTACCAATACTAGAGTTCTGGAGAATTTATCTTTTGAAAATTAAAAATATTACATGATGAGTCTCTGTATGACGAGAGCTTGAATTCCTACCACAGCCATATATACATGCCTGGTAGATTAGGAAAATATTCACTATCATATTTACTGCTTGTATTTGCATTGAGTTTTGTCAAGCTTTGTTGACCCTTGGAGACTTGTCATGCTTTTAAAATCAAGATCACGTACACTCCACTCATATATGCTACTTCTATCCTGGAAGTACGCATCTACATATATGCCATCCAAATCCACCAGAAAAATGCTCTACTCCTACCTTGGGAGTAAGTAACCAAAAATATCCTAGTTCTCCACCTATCTATATATTTCATTACCACAGATGTAACTGCTCCAAAGATTTCCTCGTTATCATCTCTCAAAAGCTTTATTATAGAAAGAGACTTGGGGTTGTCAAAAAAAATAATAAAGAGAGTAAAACATGGACAAGTGTCCTATCAAAACAATGGGTACTTAGATGCCCGCCTCTCTTAAAAAAAAGAAGCAAGCAATCTGAAGTTCTCTCAAAAGTTCCAAGCTCCAAAAGAGAGAGGTATGTATATATGTATTCAAGGAGCAGAGTAGAATTAGGTTTCCACCATACACTCTCATATATCCACCACACATATCCACCCTCATACATCAACCATATATCCCATACACATGCACATCTTGATTTGATTGTATGACCTGTTTCTCTGGATCCATTGTTTGACTTTACAATATATGCTTTGCAAGTATGTATGTGTTGTTTCTCCCCACCTAGGAACTCCATATATTGCCTATTCGTTATAGGGTGAGAGAGAGAAGGAACATTGTTACTTTGCCTGTTCCAAAAATAATACATATTCTGAGAGAAGGCATAACACCATTGTTGCCTTGGTGAGGATCCACAAGTACCACATATGGAGAGACTTGAGAGGGTCATACAAAAAAGACTTTGAGTTTTATTTTGAAAACTTTGCAAAACTCCAGGATGAAGGTAAAGTGAAGAGCTTCAGACATAGTACATGGCTGGATCATTCTACTTTTCAATTACTCAAGACCCAAGTGATGGCTATAAGCCCCATCGTTAAAGGTAATATGGGTAAGTTTGAAACTCAGAATAGTTTACTCTAATCCAGAGGAGAACTCTTATTTGAACGCATGTGTACCTTTAATGCGTGAAAGCATTGTAGCAACTCCTGATCCATCATCGAGTTCATCTTTGCTCAGGGACGAGCAAAAGGTAAGCTTGGGGGAGTTGTTGACGGTCCTTAAGTACCAATTTTAACCGTCAACTACAGAAGGAAAGGATCTAAATGAAACCACTAGCTAGAATTAGGGTTTATATTAACAAAATTTCAAGATTTTTGGTGAATGTCTGTTTCTACAGGGGGTTATCAGGAAATACCAAGGAAAGGCCCACATGTCATGTTTACATAGAGATAATTATCAACCGTAGGATTTTCTATACTCTAGAGGGTTCCAGAGAACACGAGAACGAGCCGAAAGCCCAGGGGAGCTAGACCCAGGGCGCCCGCCCTACCTCCGGAGCCAATCAGGCTCAACTTTGTGGATCATGCTCAACCACCTTTGAGGATCAATCTAAACCCTTCGCTTAAGGTCGGTTTGATCCGATGGCCAACGTTCATTGGAGGAGGCTATATAAGGAAGGCCCTGACCCCCCTAAGGATCATCTCATTATTCTTCTCCAAAGCAAAAGCTAGGGTTTCCATTAGGTGTAGAGAAGGAGAGAGGTCCCTCTAGTTGTCTAGATCTAGTTCTTCTAGTTCTAGTTCATCTAGTTGTAATTAGAGGTGACAGAGAGGAGGAGAGAGCTAGGAGGAGCCGGATCTGTCGGATCTTCCTCCACATTGTACCTTTGCAGCATTTTTGGTATTTCTTATGACTATTGGATAAATCCTCAAGCGCACAGATTATACCGATGTAGCAATTCACCAGGAGTATTCCAGGTATCGTATTTTCCACGGGGAACGAGAAGTGATCTAACTAGGAATACGGGTATGTCCTATGATGGATCAAGGGAGACTATCATAACTGGGTTGAGAGGTTCGATATAGCAAAGATATCTAACAAGGTATAGCTGGTTATACTGGCTTTATCAGCCCTTCTCTTGCAGGAGGCAATGGGATAGATCAGTAAGAGATATAACTCCGACCGGACCACGCCATCATGTTGTATTGACGCCCTACCTTTTAAAAACTTATCTGACACGCGTGGTGGAATACAAAGGCTAGATAGAGGCAAGAGTCACTTTCTACTAGCATCCACAAACAATCCACGTGATAATCGGTTTACAAAGGTAAGATCTAGTCTAGACACCACGTCTACACTATTCTTACTACTTTAACCCTTGCATAAGATTAAAGCACTCTACTTAAAGTAAAGCGATGAACAAAAAGGAAAAGGTGTATAACAGCTAACCTAGACTTAGAATATCAAATACTATAAAGAACTCGGAAGAAGTCACTTACAAGAGCTGAACTTACAAGAGACTCGCATCCGCCGACGAAGAACTCCGGAGAAGATTACCTACAGGCCCAGGGCTTTCTCCAGAAGACCTTCCTCACTCTCCTCCAACTAGCATAACACTAGTAGAGAGCTCCGCTAAGAGACTAAGGAGTAGTGTTTCTCCAATGAGGCATGAGTGAGAGTGAGGGCCTAGGGGGTCTATTGATAGCTAGAGGTGGAGTAGGGGTTACTCCGGTGCCACGTCAGCGATCCGCGTCACCTTCATCAAGCACCGTTGGATCCAACCGACTTCAGAACCGCCTAAGGATCAAGGGTGTTGATGTGGGGAGTAGGTAAGTCAGTTGGGGAGGTGAAACCGCCATATGGTGGTTCGGTCGAACCACTAACTGGCCTGTGGACCTTCCTGGGCCTTCTAGAAGATGGCCCAGTGCTCAGGGTCTAAGTGGGGGCCTGGTGGGCCGCACCTATGGATCGGCCAAACCCCATGTGGGGTATGTGGGCCACCTCTGCCTCCTGGATACTGGTCCCACCTGTCATATGCCTTGGATGTCGGTTCTGAGTTGAGTTGTCACGTTAAACACCTTGATGTGGGCCCATGGATCCTTCTGATGTGAATCTGGACCATTGAGAGGAGATACACATGGATCTAAGGGTAGAGAGTGTTCCAAAGGGTGGATCTTGGATCATGGGGGCTTGGGAGGCCAAGTGGCCCCACAAGGTGGTCGGTCGACCCCCTGTGTGGGCCCACTGGCTCCCAAATGTCCCCTATTGTCATTACTTGCATCAAATATTCATGGGACATGTGGAACTAGTTATTTGGCACAATATGATCAGGTTATGCTTGCTTTCCTTGGAGAATGAGGATGTTGACGGTATTTTGATGGTGACAAAATAGCTCTTAATTACTGTCAACAAGATCCCCCATACTACCTCTTTGCTCGTCCTCGAGTAAAGGTTAAAAGATAACAAGACTATTCTATTCAAAGTATAAGGCAAACATAAAGATTCATTCAAGACATTTTGTCATACCAATGGGATGTGTGGTATTGGCTAACATATATCTTGAGAAGTTGAGAAATGGAACAGTTTTCAAGGCAAAGTCATCTTCCCAAATCATATTTTAGTACTTGGAGTTTTTGATAAATTTTTCAAAAGAAAGCTCATAAGTCAACTTACTCCTCATATAGCACTCTAGATCACTCAAGGTGTATGAATCCTTACCAAGGCATAACATGAGGTTGCCTTCTTTTTTATCTTCCTACTTCTAAAAGGCTTATATGGAGCTTAGGTAGGGATAAACAATGTAGCATACTTACCTTGCATATATTGTAAAGTCAAATTCCAGATCCAAGGAGAGAAATGTCATACACTTAGATCAAGATGTGCAAGTGTGTGGAAACATGGCGAATGATCAAAACTCCTTTATAAGATCTCTCTTTCTAACTTATAATTTTGAGACATAGCTATCTTTATTTTTTCTTTTTCTATGAGCCTTGATTTGCTCATCATCATTCATTTTTTTTCTAAGACTTGGGACCTTCATGTGCCCCTATTTTTTCATATATTTTCATAAGTTCGCATAGTCTATGTCTCATTGACTAACAACATATACTAGAGAGAGAATTTCTATTAGAACATGGAGTATGAACTATGTGGAAAATGAAAGGCATGTTTCTGCGTACTTCCACTGTAGAAGCAGCATGTATATGTGGCGTGTACGTGATCTTGATCTTGGGAGCATGATAAATCTCTCAACAAGGGTCACAAAACTTGACTAAACTCAACACAAAGGAAGCAGCTTATGTAGAAAGCTTATATCATGCAAGAGCATATATGGCTTTGGTAGGAATTTTCTCACTATAGAGTAGTGACATTATGGTTTTATGACGTTTTCAAAAGTTACTCTCCAAGAACCTTAAATAGATAGGGTATGAATCTTGAGCTGAGAACTATATCACATTAATCAACAACTTAGTCAATATGGTTCTCTATCAAGATATTTTCCCACTAGCATAAGCAAAAGCAAGAATTCATCTTTATGACACTTTTACCCTCAGAACGTCATAGATCATGTCACTTTTCAAAATTTTAATTTTGGATGCGATCTTCTTGTTTTATTCAATATTAAAAGGAAATTAAGCTAAGTGATGAATTTCATGAAGAAATTATTTTTATTTCATTTTTATTTTTAAAAGAGAAAATGAGTAAAACAAATGAAAAGCATAGATGAAAAAGGGAGAGACGTGGCAAACCAGTCAGAATAGTTGTTTGAAGTTGAAAGGATGCTGGCTGGTGGGCCCGGGCCTTCTAGGTGCGTTCGGCCGACCACCCTTCGGGGCCATTTGGCCACTTCGGTCTCTGCATTAGATTCCCTTACCTCTGCACATTGCTTTGCTCTGTCTTTTCTGAATTTTGGCCTCCAAAGTGGATCGGCCGATCCACAAAAGTGGCCATTTTGGTCCAATTTTTTGTGGGATGTGTCATGACCATGTACATCATGATTCCATGGTCGATCTAGTGAAATGGTATGTTGGGGTGTCGACCGATACCCCCCCATACTTGTTTCACTTCATACTGCAACACAGGACAGAGAGAGATTAAATGCAGGGGTTCTGCTGGGTAAGATGCCAGCAGAACCAAGACTTTCTTTTATTCATTGATAGCTTAGGCATATGTTCTTTGATTCATGAGTGATATACTTTCAAGCCTAAGTATCTTATTGCTATGAAGGGCTAAGGCACCAAAGGAGAAGGTGGAGAGAGAAAGTCCTATGGCCTTAGCATAAGGGATGACAATCATCTTGTCATGCTTCCTTTTATCAGAGCCATGAGGTAGGTTGTGTTGATGGCTCTAGAGGATGACTAAGGAGAAGGAGGGGCAAGGAAAGTGAGAAGGGAAGCAAGAGGAGATGGAATTTCTACTGGTGGTGTAGAAGAATAAAATAAGAGGAGGAAGAAGGAGAGGGAGAGGTTAAGAAGAGAGAATCCAACGTCCTTCACCTCTATTTTCACTTGGATCGTGTCGGAAACAAGGTAGGAGTGTTGGTCCACCGCTCAGGAGCAACGTGCATGGCTGAAGGGCCAAAACCACGGTCGGCCGACCGCTTTTTGGAAGCTTTGGCTCGATCGAGCTTGGATTGGAGGTCCCACGGGGCAGGTGAGTCAGGGTGTGAAGTTTCAGGCTGATTGGCCCAAACTCACGGTTGGCCGACCGCCTTTAGAGACCAAATGGGCCGAACTTTTTCAAGGGGTAAGTCAAGGCTAAGTCTAGGCCATTTCTAAGGTCATTCTTGAAATTTGAACAAAAACGTTAAAACATATAGATTTTAGTTCTAATTGAGATTAAGAACAAGATCTATCATATCACTTTCATGCTTAGGTGATTCATGTTCATGAAAAGATTTGAGACATTGACCATTTACCTTCAAAGGTGTTGAGATGTAATCTCAAAGCGTGACAATTCTTACGTCACGATATTGATGATGACGAATGATCTTTTTTTGTGAATCATTGCATTGTACTTAGACCTTTTTCTCCATTCATTGCCTCTCTCCTGCGAAGGATTAGTGGACAACACATACCCGAAGGAATTCACGAATGATTCGAAGCAGGGGCATTATTGTCATAGAGGACATCTTTTATGCTGTAGAAAAGTTGGCCTTAGCATTTTAGCACATCACAAGATGTTCCCTCATTGTTCACCAATTAGTTAAGCAAGGTTAAGGCAAAGATGTGTAAGATTATTTCAAAACTACCTCAAACCTTGATTTGTCTCTTATGAATGATCTCATGACTTAACCACCAAATTTTTGAAGTTATCATGCATTGGTTAGTCCAAAAGTACAACCAAATTCTTTACAAGTAGTTTTTGGTTCAATAGTCAAACTTGACACCATGTCTAATTTGATTCAGGCAGGCTATTTAACCTAAGCACCATGCTTAATTTAAAGAGCCTATGGGAATATGAATTTAGAAATAACCCAAACCCAGGCATACTTATAAAAGAACGATGAAGCATGAAAGAATAAAGAGATTCATTTAAGAAGACAAAATCTTGGATGGTGAACTAGGTGAGCATTTGCATTTTTTTTAGTTTTTATTATTTCTATGACTTAGCAAGATGAGCAAGGCAAAAAGAGAAAACAACTTAGAGACAACCAAACAAAATTAAACAATGAAGCTTGGCATGAATTCCTTAGAGAAAAACATTCCCCCCATACTTGGATTTTGCAACATTTGATAATGAGAAAATCCAAGTTTAGGATGTGGAATTTCCTTTTTAATGTGCTTCATTATTAAAGGATGTTTGGTTGGACATACCTTGTGTTGTGTTCCATCATTCTTTTTGTTCAAACCTGGAATGGTTAGTGACAAAAATACCCGAAGGAACAATTTCATAAATATTCCTTAATCTCATTTTACAAAGTCATTTTATTCATTTTAGAATTTTGGGAAACTAGAAATATTTATTTTGTTTCATATATTTTTTTAGCAAACTTTAATAGAAAAGAAGAAGACTTGGGTTATCTCCCAAAAGTGCTTATTTTTAAGACACAAGCTTGTCTTTGGGAAACCTTCAAGTTGCAACTCATGTTGGTGAAGCGGTTTCCCCTTCAACTCCAACATTTTCCGAACCTATCCTCAAGACCAAAACCACTACGAGATTTGCAAAATTTATGGTAGAGAAACACATCTACAACCATCCTTGCAAATATTTTCGAAACAAGAAGAATGAAGGGGTTGTAGATCATGTGTGTAGTCATGGTCGAGGGAAGGATTGATTTGGGATATTTGTCATTTGAACATGGATTTGATTGGAAGATCGGGGAATAACTTCCATGCTCATTGAAATCATTCTCCCTTTCAAAGAGTGGGTGAATACTTTCTTTCTCATGACATTTCACGTCATTCTCAAAACTTGAGTGGGTCATGGCTGTTGGCGAGATTGACATAAGCTCACCCCTTGGATCAAAAATTGGTTTGGATTCTAACCCTTTGATGAGAGGTCGGGAAGACCAAACGGGTAGATAATCTTCACCTATTCTATAACCAAGCTTCTCATTTCCTAAGGTGTTCTCCAATATTCTCATGATTGGCCTTCCGATAAAGGTAAGATGAAAGGAAATTCCAAGAAGGTCAAAGATGTGGAAATCTAGGAAGATCTTGAGATCATCAACCACCACAAGAACATCATGAAGGACTCCTAAACAATCAAGGACTTGACCATTGGGGAGTCTAAGGTGTTTTTGTGATTGGGATAGATGATCCTTTGATGATGTTGGAACATGGAAATGAGGGAGGATGTTGATCCCGAGGCTAGGATCGTAGCAAATTTCACCATCAATGCCCAACACTTGATAGGATATTCTCCTCATATGTGTGGGAATTTTAGTGACTTGCTTTGAGGATTCGACCTCATCCAACCATTCTTGACTTACAACGGTAGATAGATGCTCTAACCATTGTCTTTGCTCTACTTGGTCAGATTTATGGCCCTTATGGCTTCCATGCCTCGGGTGTCTTAATGAATTCCCAGAGTCATCAAGTGGGTTATCATAAGACTTGAATGAAGGAACACATGGAGGATCATCAGGATCAAGGATGGGTTCGTAAGATAAGTCAAATGTGGGCGTAGAGAAGGAGAGGATAGATTTGGCTTCTAAACACTTTAGTTCTTCTTCTATAGGCTCACTCGACATTTCTTCATCAAATATCCCAGGCTTTTCCTGATGTGCCATGTGGGAAGTCGAGGCATAAGATGATGTTGATTTGGGAGGTTTTTGAAGAGATCCCTTCATGAGAGGTCTAGAAAGATGTTTCTTAGAAGGTCTCTTTAGGAAAGGATCATTTTGGACATTCCCAAAACCAGCAAGATCATATGAACGGTTAGCCTCGAACTCGAAGGAATGATTTAAATACTGGATTTCTTCTTCCTTCGAGATTTGTGATATTTGTGGTTCGGGATCGATGGCAGAATCTTTGGATAGAAATGGTGGTGATTCGGCTATCGAGGATTCTTTTCTAGGGGCTGGTTTTTGTTCTTCTTCGGACCCTTCATTATAATCGTTAGTATAGGGAGTGTTTTCAAGAATCTTCGTAAGAAGACTCTTCCCTGCACTAACGGATAAACACAGGAAGGCTCCCCCGAAAGACATATGAAGAAGTTGTGTGGAATCTCTGCTAAGACCGCCATAAAAGTGTTGTAACAATGTTGGCTCGGTTATAGCAAGATCAGGGCCAGATGAGGATGGATCTAAAAGACGGGCCCATGCCACACCAAGAGGTTCTTTCTCCTTTTGTGAGAAGTTGGTGACCTCTTTTCGAAGACGAACAACGCGAGGAATAGGGAAGAAAGTTAGGCAGAATTTAGATTGCAACTTTTCCCATTCTCCGTTTACACTACCTATGTTGCGAAGGTACCATCGTTTGGCTATTCCCGTCAAAGAAAAACGGAAATAGCTTCCACTTGAGGGTACCTCGCCTCATCCCTTGGATGTTGACACATGAACACAATTGTTCAAAGTCACGTAGGTGAGTGTAAGGATTTTCATCTTCATCCCCAGAAAAAGTTTGTTCTCGAACTTTGGCTATGAAGCTAGGGCGAAGCTCATAGCTAAGTGAAAGGATGGGATGTGATGATGCTGGTGGTTCCAAACTATGGCCCTTTGGAAAAGAAAGATGAGAGATGGATGGTTCGTTCATGGTGTATATGAGCAGGATAAAAATGAAAAGAAAGATAAAATAAGGGTAATAGGACCAAAGGGTTCTAGTTAAAATAGCTATCGTTCCCCAGCAACGGCACTAGAAATGCTTGTTGGTATTTCTTATGATTATTGGATAAATCCGCAAGCGCACAGATTATACCGATGTAGCACTTCACCGGGAGTATTCCAGGTATCATATTTTCCACGGGGAACGAGAAGTGATCTAACTAGGAATACGGGTATCTCCTATGATGGATCAAGGGAGACTATGATAACTGGGTTGAGAGGTTAGATATAGCAAAGATATCTAACAAGGTATAGCTGGTTATACTGGCTTTATCATCTCTTCTCTTGCAGGAGGCGATGGGATAGATCAGTAAGAGATATAACTCCGACTGGACCGCGCCATCATGTTGTATTGAGGCCCTACCTTTTAAGAACTTATCTGACACGCGTGGTGGAATACAAAGGCTAGATAGAGATGTCACTTTCTACTAGCATCCATGAACAATCCACGCGATAAGCGGTTTACAAAGGTAAGATCTAGTCGAGACACCACGTCTACACTATTCTTACTACTTTAACCCTTGCATAAGATTAAAACACTCTAATTAAAGTAAAGCGATGAACAAGCAGGAAAAGGTGTATAATAGCTAACCCAGACTTAGAATATCAAATACTATAAAGAACTCGGAAGAAGTCACTTACAAGAGCTAAACTTACAAGAGACTCGCATTCACCAATGAAGAACTCCGGAGAAGATTCTTGACAGGCCCGGGGCTTTCTCCAGAAGACCTTCCTCACTCTCCTCCAACTAGCATAGCACTACTAGAAAGCTCCGCTAAGAGACTAAGGAGTAGTGTTTCTCCAATGAGGCATGAGTGAGAGTGAGGGCCTAGGGGGTCTATTTATAGCTAGAAGTGGAGTAGGGGTACTCCGATGCCACGTCAGCGATCCGCGTCACCTTCATCAAGCACCGTTGGATCCAACCGACTTCAGAACCGCCTAAGGATCAAGGGTGTTGATGTAAGGAGTAGGTAAGTCGGTTGGGGAGGTGAAACCGCCATATGGTGGTTCGGTCGAACCACTAACTGGCCTGTGGGCCTTCCTAGGCCTTCTAGAAGATGGCCCAATGCTCAAGGGCTAAGTGGGGGCCTGGTGGGCCCCACCTATGGATCGGCCTAACCCCATGTGGGGTATGTGGGCCACCTCTGCCTCCTGGATACTGGTCCCACCTGTCATATGCCTTGGATGTCGGTTCTGAGTTGAATTTTCACGTTAAACTCCTTGATGTGGGCCCATGGATCCTTGTGATGTGAATCTGGACCATTGAGAGGAGATACACTTGGATCCAAGGGTAGAGAGTGTTCCAAAGGGTGGATCTTGGATCATGGGGGCTTGGGAGGCCAAGTGGCCCCACAAGGTGGGTCGGCCGACTGGCTCCCAAATGTCTCCTATTGTCATTACTTGCATCGAATATTCATGGGCATGTGGAACTAGTTATTTGGCACAATATGATCAGGTTATGCTTGCTTTCCTTGGAGAATGAGGATGTTGACGGTATTTTGATGGTGACAAAATAGCTCTTAATTACCGTCAACAAGCATCTAGTTCGGAGCAATCTCCAGGTTCTTCATTATTATTTCTATGTATCTTATTTTAGTTCTTACTTTATTCTATTTACAGGATCTCCGCTTGTATTGAGTTCTCTAGTCTTCATATGGGATTAGAGTAGTAAGCGATAGTGTAGACGTGGTGTCTAGACTACCTGAGTTTGCGCCCAATCCTATGGATAGTTGTGGTAGCCCCAGGGGTGACAGCTCTGTAAGGCCTTTGTAGTCCAACACGTTCAGGTTGGTGTTTTCGTCGAGCTTTTGGCAGCCTCCCCTAGACTACCTTTTTCCCAGTCTTTATCAAGAGTTCGGAAGGTACTGTTGCTCCAAAGTAAGTAGAGTATCGTGGACCTTTGATTAGATATCCCCCTTAGAAAACTCTAAAATCTCTCTACCCAGTTATCTTATCTATCCTTGGATTCTCTTAGTTCCTATCTAGTACACTTCGCGTTCCCCGTGGAAATCGATACCCTTGGAATACTCACGGGTGAAAGCTACAGCGGTATCCGTGCGCTTGCGGATTTATCTATTTGCGTTAAGAAATACCAACAAGCTTTCTAGTTGTTGACGGTCCTTAAGTACCAATTTTAACCGTCAACTAAACAAGGAAAAGGATCTAAATGAAACCACTAGCTAGAATTAGGGTTTATACTGACAAAATTCCACGAGTTTTGGTGAATGTCTATTTCTACAGGGGGTTATCAGGAAATACCAAGGAAAGGCCCATATGTCATGTTTACATAGAGATAATTATCAACCGCAGGATTTTCTATACTCTAGATGGTTCCAGAGGACACGAGAACGAGCTGGAAGCCAAGGCGAGCCAGACCCAGGGCGCCCACCCTACCTCTAGAGCCAATCAGGCTCAACTTCGTGGATCATTCTCCACCGCCTTTGAGGATCAATCTAAACCCTTCGCTTAAGGTTGGTTTGATCCGACGGCCAACGTTCATTTGAGGAGGCTATATAAGGAAGGCCCCTGGCCCCCCTGAGGATCATCTCATCTCATTATTCTTCGCCAGAGCAAAAGCTAGGGTTTCAATTAGAAGTAGAGAAGGAGAGAGGTCCCTCTAGTTGTCTAGATCTAGTTCTTCTAGTTCTAGTTCATCTAGTTGTAATTAGAGGTGAGAGAGAGGAGGAGAGAGCTAGGAGGAGCCGGATCTGTCGGATCTTCCTCAACATTGTACTTGTGCAGCATCTGGTTCTGAGCAATCTCTAGGTTCTTCATTTACTATTTCTAAGTATCTTTTTTTAGTTCTTACTTTATTCTATTTACGGGATCTC
Organism: Microstegium vimineum; assembly: GCA_022036555.1. NCBI lineage: Eukaryota > Viridiplantae > Streptophyta > Magnoliopsida > Poales > Poaceae > Microstegium > Microstegium vimineum. Next base: position 31,707,073 of record CM039119.1, on the reverse strand, counting down.
CGCTCGTATCGAGTGCTCTAGTTTACAATTGGAATTAGAGTAGTAAGCAATAGTGTAGACGTGATGTCTAGACTAGAGTTTACCTGAGTTTGCGCCCAATCCTATGGATAGTTGTGGTAGCCCCAGGGGTGATAGCTCTGTAAGGCCTTTGTAGTCCACCACGTTCGGGTTGGTGTTTTCGTAGAGCTTTTGGCAGCCTCCCCCCGACTACCTTTTTCCCAGTCTTTATCGAGAGTCCAGAAGGTACTGTTGCTCCAAAGTAAGTAGAGTATCATGGACCTTTGATTAGATATCCCCCTTAGAAAACTCTAAAATCTCTCTACCCAGTTATCTTATCTATCCTTGGATGCTCTTAGTTCCTATCTAGTACACTTCGCGTTCCCCGTGGAAATCGATACCCTTAGAATACTCACGGGTGAAAGCTACAACGGTATCCGTGCGCTTGCGGATTTATCTGTTTGCGTTAAGAAATACCAACAAGCTTGGGCATCTAAGTACCCATTGTTTTGATAGGACACTTGTCCATGTTTTACTCTCTTTATATATTTTTTTATTATATTTTTTTTCACAACCCCAAGTCTCTTTCTATAATAAAACTTTTGAGAGATGATAACGAGGAAATCTTTGGAGCAGTTATATCTGTGGTAATGGAATATATGGATAGGTGGAGAACTGGGATATTTTTGGTTACTTACACCCAGGGTAGGAGTAGAGCATTTTCTGGTGGATCTGAATGGCATATATGTGGATGCGTACTTCCAGGATAGAAGTGGCATATATGAGTGGAGTGTACGTGATCTTGATTTTAAAAGTATGACAAGTCTCTAAGGGTCAACAAAGCTTGACGAAACTCAATGCAAATACAAGCAGTAAATATGATAGTGAATGTTTTCCTAATCTACCAGCCATGTATATATGGTTGTGGTAGGAATTCAAGCTCTCCTCATAGAGACACTCATCATGTAATATTTTTAATTTTCAAAAGATAAATTTTTCAGAACTCCAGTATTGCTAGGAACAAGATAAATAGTAACTCAACTTTCTCATATCATACCTATCAATTACCTAGACTTAGCTCAAGCATTCGCATCCCACAAGTTTCAGGTTCAGAGCAAATCTTCATGTCAAAACAGTTATATCTAAAACTCGGGAGAATTCAAGGCTGAAAACTAGGTACTTGAAAGGAATTATGGCAGAGCAACTATTCATCATTTCCATAGAGTTATCTTAAGAGTTCTTCATTTTACTATTAGCAACTTCTAAACACACTTATTATTATTACTAAATCAAAAATTCTATTAAGGATAAAGTAGACAATGAAAAGTATCTAAGTTGTAACTCTTGTGATTAAGAGTGAACCTTCATGTGCTCACATTTTTTTTTGAATTTATTTATGTAACTAATATCTAAGTAAACCTAAGTGAATAAGGATACTTACCTAGATACATGGGGGTACTCTCCCCCAAGCTGGATGTTGACATAGTCATTCATTTAGACAGTGTAGACTTACTTCACTTCTATGAGTCTTCTTCTCAAAGTAGATGAAGTTATCTAACCTTGTCTAGTCTTCTAAATCCTGCTAAACTCAAATAGACAACAAAGCTCGTGGAATTGATTAATCATTAGTGGTTGGCCATTTAAACCTTAGTTGTCTAAAGCATGATTGATTTCTAGAATAGATCATTGAATTGCAAAAATTCAATGAAGTCAATTTGTTCTAAGTTCTCAGGTTCAAGAAAAACTTTCAAACGTTGATCATTTACCTTGAATATGTTACTTGTATCATCTTGAAGTGCGACAGCACCGTGTGGTGCAAATTCAATCACTTTGAATGGTCCTTCCCATTTGCTTCGAAGTTTTCCATGACCAAAGAGCTTTACTCTTGAGTTGAACAGCAGAACTTTATCACCGGGTGTAAACTCCTTGTGCTTGATTCTCTTATCATGCCACCTTTTTGTCCTTTCTTTGTAGATCTTGGAATTGTGATAAGCTTTTTCTCTCCATTCCTCTAGCTCAGATATTTGCATCTGACGTTTCTTCCCGGCCGAGTGGAGATCCATGTTCCATTTCTTGATGGCCCAATGAGCTCTGAATTCCAATTCAATAGGTAGGTGACATGTTTTTCCATATACAAGCTGATAAGGTGTCATGCCTATGGGTGTTTTGTATGCAGTTCTATACGCCCATAGTGCATCATGAAGCTTGTACTTCCATTTCTTTCCCATCTCATCCACGGTCTTCTGTAGAATGTTCTTGATTTGCTTATTTGATGTTTCAGCTTGACCGCTAGTTTGAGGATGGTATGGAATTGCAATGTTGTGCTTGACTCCATATTCTGCTAAGAACATCCGAAATGTTTTGTCGATGAAATGCGACCCTCCATCACTTATGACCATTCGAGGCATTCTGAATCTTGAGAATATCACTTCATGGAACATCTTCTTAGCATGCTTGGAGTCGGCAGCTCGACATGGTAGTGCTTCTACCCACTTGGATACGTAGTCAACTGCCACCAAGATGTATTCAGCATCTCCAGACCTTGGGAATGGTCCCATGTAGTCAATTCCCCAGACATCAAACAACTCTAATTGAAGGTTGTTAGTGAGTGGCATTTCATTCCTAGCATTAATGTTTCCATGCTTCTGGCATCTGACACATCTTCTAATGAACTGTTTTGTATCTTCATACATTGTTGGCCAGTAAAATCTACTTTGCCAGATCTTTGCATGTGTACGGTACACTCCATAGTGTCCTCCATAAGGTGATGCGTGCAATCTATCTATGATCTTCATGGCTTCAACCATTGGGACACATTTCCGTAGCAGTCCATCAGCACAAACCCGATAGAGATACGGATCATCCAACAAGTGGCAACGAGAGTCATACTGAAGCTTCCTCTTGTCACCTCCTGGTGGAACATATCCTGAAACCATATAATTCACAATATCCGCATACCAAGGGTCCGAGTGTGTTACCTTGAGGAGTGCCTCGTCCCTTAAATAGTCATTAATAGGCAATTCATGTTCATTTTTATATTGAAGCCTAGACAAGTGATCAGCTACTGAATTTTCTACTCCTTTCTTGTCTCATATTTCTATGTCAAATTCTTGGAGTAAAAGAATCCATCTTATAAGTCGAGGTTTAGCATCTTTCTTAGTGAGCAAGTATTTAAGAGCAGCATAGTCTGAATAAATGATTACCTTAGCTCCTACTAAGTAAGATCTAAACTTGTTTATCGCAAAGACTACAACCAACAACTCTTTTTTAGTGGTAGCATAATTGAGTTGTGGCCCAGAAAAGGTTTTGCTAGCATAGGAAATAGCATACTGCTTTTTATCCTTGGTTTGGCCTAAGACAGCACGTACTGCGAAGTCACTAGCATCACACATGATCTCGAAGGGTAGCGTCCAATCTGGAGGTTGGATGATTGGAGCTAAAATGAGTGCTTTCTTGAGGATTTCAAAAGCTTCATAACACTCATTAGTGAAAACGAAAGGTAAATCTTTGGCTAAAAGGCTAGTCAGGGGTCTAGCGATTTGGGAAAAGTTTTTAATAAAACGCCTATAGAACCCTACGTGGCCTAGAAAGCTTCGGATTTGTTTCACATTTGTGGGAGGTGAAAGTTGCTCAATAACTTCAATCTTTGCTCTATCCACTTCTATCCCACGTTCGGACACCTTGTGTCCTAGCACTATTCCTTCCTGAACCATGAAATGACATTTCTCCCAGTTCAGGACTAAGTGCTTTTCTTTAGACCGTTGTAAGACTTTGTCCAAATTCTCTAAACAATCATTAAAGGTTTTGCCATAGACGGTAAAATCATCCATGAACACCTCCACGATTTTCTCGATCATGTCAGAGAAAATAGACATCATGCACCGTTGGAACGAAGCTGGAGCATTGCACAATCCAAACGACATTCGTCGTTAAGCATAAGTTCCATAAGGGCATGTAAAAGTGGTCTTACTTTGGTCATCAGGGTGGATCGGGATTTGATGATATCCAGAATAACCATCAAGGAAACAAAAGAAAGAGTTCTTTGTAAGCCGTTCCAACATTTCATCAATGAAGGGTAGTGGGAAGTGATCTTTCGATGTAGCCTTGTTAAGTTTCCGGTAGTCAATGCACATGCGCCACCTAGTGACAGTGCATTGAGGGATGAGTTCATTTTTCTCATTTCTTACAACTGTCATCCCTCCTTTCTTTGGCACAACTTGGACAGGGCTAACCCACTCACTATGCGGCACAGGATAGATAATCCTAGCGTGCAAAAGTTTCAAGACCTCTTTCTTAACAACCTCTCGCATAGCATTGTTAAGTCTCCGTTGTGGTTCCCTCGAAGGTGACGAATCAGGATCGATGGGAATTCTATGAGTAACAAAGAGCTGGACTAATTCCAATGAGGTCATGGAGTGAGTAGCCAAAGGCCGATTTATGTCTTTCTAGGATAGTGACAAGTCTATTGGTTTCCTCTTGGGAAAGCTTATCACTTATAATTGTAGGAGTTTCTTTGTTATTATTGAGAAATACATATTTCAAGCCAGAAGGAAGAGGTTTTAACTCGATTGAGGGTTGTGATGGCACTTCCAAAGGATTTACTTCGATAGGTTCTACTAGCTTTCCTCTTCTTGAGTGAAGTGTTCATCATCAAGAGTTGGTTGAGACCAGTCTTCTAGAAATGCCACTAAGACTTCCTCAAAAGGGTCTTATTTAGGCTTGGGTTCTACTATTGCATTATTTGATCTTAAAAGATTAACAACAATAGAAGAATTGCCTAGCTTGAGCTTTAGGTGATCCTTGTTTGGTTACTCTTGAAAGAGTGTTCCAAACGGTACGCCAATCAAGAGAGACATGTCTGAGATGTCATAGATGTAAAAATCTAAGCGATACTCGAACCCTCTTATGTGTAAAGGAATGGACCTTATAACCCCATAACTTTCAAGAATAACTCCAGACGGAATTCTTAGAAGCTTATGTGATGGGATCAAAGATTCGTTGGGGCAAAGATGTTGGGCTAAAGCCCTTGAAATTATATTTATCCCAACGATAGGACTATAGTGAGCCTTTATGGTGATTCCCATAAGTTTGCAAAGTATAAAATCTGAGGGAGTAGTGATTCGGGCTACCTCAGTGGATAACTCTGATTCTACCGACCATTTACGACTCATGATGGCTGAGAGTCCTTTAATGTGCTCTAAAAGGAAAGCATCATTGTGTAGACTCTTATCCTTAAACGATGCAGAGTGTACCAGAGGCTTCACTTGAACTGGAAAATTTGAGGTGTTGCCAAAATCTTCAAAAAGATCTACCTCGATTTCTGAGAGGAACATAGAAGGATGGGGTTCATCACTCTCTAAAGAGTGTTGTGTTCCCACAGGAGATGGTTCTATTGCAACCAAATCATTCAAAGAATTTGAAGGAATTTTGGATTCGGTTGTTTGTTCTTCCTCGTATTGTTCAGGGGTTGGCTCGACTTCTTCTTTGGAAAATTCATCAAAAACTCTAGTGTAAGGGGTATTTTCAAGAATTTTATTTAGAATGGCTTCTCCTTCACTAATGGTTTTGTGCGAGAACGAACCTCCTGAAGATAGGTCAAGGTGGAGAGCAGCTTCCTTGTTAAGACCAAGATGGAAGTGATAGAGTAAGACATTGTCTGGCAAGGAAAGGTTTGGACCGGAATTGATAAGGCTTATGAACCTAGCCCAAGTTGCTCCTATTGTCTCTTTCTCTTTTTGTTTGAACTGAAGAACTTCAATTCTAAGGGCTACAATTTTAGAAAGAGGGAAGAAAGCAAGACAAAATTTGTCTCGAAGTTCATCCCAATTCCCATTTACGCCTCCTACATAATGAGCATACCACTGTTTCGCTCTTCCCAAAAGTGAGAATGGAAACAATTTCCATTTTAAGGCAGCAATGATGAGGCAGGAACACAATTGCTCAAATTCTCTAAGGTGGGTGTAAGGATTTTCGTTTTCTAGCCCAGAGAAAGGTTGCTCCCGAACCATGGCTATGAAAGCAGGGTGAAGCTCATAGCCATCTGTAAGAATGGGATTTGAAGATGGTGGAGGCTCCAACATGTCGCCCTTTGGAGCAGAGTATTTATAGATAGGAGTGGAATTCATGTGGTAAGATGAAAATGGTAAGGGGAGAAAGGTGGTAAAAAGGAAATAAGAAAAGGGTAAACGGATGACTTGGTTCGAAACTGGCACAGCTACCGTTCCCCGGCAATGGCGCCAGAAAGCTTGTTGGTATTTCTTAACGCACATAGATAAATCCGCAAGTGCACAGATACTGCTGTAGCTTTCACCCGTGAGTATTCCAAGGGTATCGATTCCAAGGGGAACGTGAAGTGAACTTGTTAAGAACTAAGAGCATCCAAGGATAGATAAGATAACTGGGTAGAGAGATTTTAGAGTTTTCTAAGGGAGTTATCTAATCAAAGGCCCACGAGACTCTACTTACATTGGAGCAACAGTACCTTCCCGACTCTCGACAAAGACTAGGAAAAACGTAGTCGGGGGGAGGCTGCCAAAAGCTCTACGAAAACACCAACCCGAACGTGGTGGACTACAAAGGCCTTACAGAGGTGTCACCTCTGGGGCTACCACAACTATCCGTAGGATTGGGCGCAAACTCAGGTAAACTCTAGTCTAGACACCATGTCTACACTATCGCTTACTACTCTAATCCGATATCAAAACTAGAGCACTCAATACGAGCGGAGATCCCGTAAATAGAATAAAGCAAGAACTGAAATAAGATACTTCGAAATAATAAATGAAGAACTTGGAGATTGCTCCGAACCAGATGCTGCAAAGGTAAAATGTTGAGGAAGATCCGACAGATCCGGCTCCTCCTAGCTCTCTCCTCCTCTCTCTCACCTCTAATTACAACTAGATGAAATAGAACTAGAAGAACTAGATCTAGACAACTAGAGGCACCTCTCTCCTTCTCTACTTCTAATTGAAACCCTACCTTTTGCTTTGGAGAAGAATAATGAGATGAGATGCTCCTCAGGGGGGTAAGGAGCCTTTCTTATATAGCCTCCTCAAATGAACGTGGGCCGTTGGATCAAACCGACCTTATTTCTAAGTATCTTATTTCAGTTCTTGCTTTATTCTATTTATGGGATCTCCGCTCGTATTGAGTGCTCTAGTTTTGATATCGGATTAGAGTAGTAAGCGATAGTGTAGACGTGGTGTCTAGACTAGAGTTTACCTGAGTTTGCGCCCAATCCTACGGACAGTTGTGGTAGCCCCAGAGGTGACAACTCTGTAAGGCCTTTGTAGTCCACCACGTTCGGGTTGGTGTTTTCGTAGAGCTTTTGGCAGCCTCCCCCCGACTACCTTTTTCCCAGTCTTTGTCGAGAGTCGGGAAGGTACTGTTGCTCCAAAGTAAGTAGAGTCTCGTGGGCCTTTGATTAGATAACTCCCTTAGAAAACTCTAAAATCTCTCTACCCAGTTATCTTATCTATCCTTGGATGCTCTTAGTTCTTAACAAGTTCACTTCACGTTCCCCGTGGAAATCGATACCCTTGGAATACTCACGGGTGAAAGCTACAACGGTATCCATGTGCTTGCGGATTTATCTGTGTGCGTTAAGAAATACCAACAGCAAGGTCATTAACATGAACCTTGTTCCATTTTCATTCTTAAGTACATCTAATTGAGTCTTGGTGATCAACATCAAGCACATTATGTTAAGAAACATGGGAATCAATCACACCCATGTTTTTGCAAGCATTAAATATGCAATAGTTGTAGGTTCTTTTGACTTAGCATTTCATGATCTTCATATATGAATGAATGAATGATGCTCATGCCCATAAAATTCTATGCAACAATGCAAGCTTAACACTAGGGTGTTATAGCCCTTCCCCCCTTACAAAAATATTGTCCGAAGATTTGTAAGGCTTACCATTTTTCATAAAAGGCGGGATAGATTTTCTTGAGGTAGTCTTCCCTTTCCCAAGTAGCATCTTTCTCACTTTGATTGTTCCACATCACCTTGTGGAACTTTATAACTAGGTTATGAGTTACTCTTTCCTTGCTATCCATAAGTAGTAATGGTTTTCTTCAAAGGATAGGTCCGATTCTAACCGCAAACCTGCGGGTTATATCCTTTATTCCAGAACTCTTAGACATTTCTTTAGTTGAGATACATAAAAGACGTTGAAGATAACACTCATCTCTAGAGGTAACAGTAATTTAGAATCTACTCTTCCTCTTTCCTCAATCATCTGGTATGGTCCCACATACCTTGGGGCAAATTTTTGTTTAACCCCAAACCTCAATACTCCCTTCATGGGGATACTTTTAGGTACACGTAGTCCCCTACCTCGAACTCAATAGGTCTTCTATGTTTGTCCACATAACTCTTATGTCATGATTGAGCGGCTATAATGTGCTCTTGAATGACTCATACTTTGTCTTCTGCTTCTCAAGCAAAGACAATGCCATAATACCTTCTCTCTCCGGGTTCAACACATTTAAGAGGGGTTCGACACCTACCAAACAGAGATTCAAACAGAGCCATCTTGATACTATCTTGATAGCTATTGTTATATGAGAATTCTGCCAAATGTAACCACTTTTCCCATGACCCTTTAGAAGAGATCACACAAGCTCTGAGGATATCTTCTAAAATTTGTTTAACTCGTTCGGTTTGTCCTGAAGTCTAAGGGTGATAGGCTGAACTACAAACTAAGTTGGTTCTGAGTTGCTTGTGTAGATGTTCCCAAAAGCGAGCAGTAAGTTATGGTCCTTTGTCAGACACTAGTGTTCTTGGAACACCATGCAATCGGACAATATGAGTGATGTACATTTCTACATACTCAAAGGGTCTATTAGAAGTTTGAACTGGAATGAAGTGTGTATACTTAGTCAAATGGTCCACTATTACCCATAATGACTCATGACCTCTTTGGGTAGGAGGAAGTCCTATGATGAAATCCATACTTATTTCCTCCCATTTCCAACCTGGTATAGACAATAGTTGTAGGAGCCCAGAGGTGAAGGACCGAGAACGGTGACCAGAGGAGGGGTGAATGGGAGCCAATTAAAATTCTTCTATAAACTTTGCCCTTGTCCCAAAATCACACCCAAAACTCACGCTAGACAAAAACAACGTGCACACGACCCAACACGTGGGTGGATATCTTAGGAAGGGTCCTAGAGGTACAGAGGAGCGGTCAAAGAACATTGGCGAACAGACCTTGGAAGAAGCAAAGCAAAGCGGTCAACTAAGGGTATTCTGGAACTGTCCGGACCTCTTGGGCGGACTGTCCGTAGATAACACGTCGGACTATCCGGGACCCTTGGCGGACTGTGTGCTAACAAACTGAGAAAACTCACACCAAACTAGAACGCTACTGGAACCCTTCCCGGACTATCCGGACCAAGGTCCCGGACTGTCCGCCGTTCAAAAGCTGAAAAACAAACTTCACTAGAACTTGCTAGACGAGCTACAGACCAGTTCGCAAACTATCCGCAGCAAGATGCTGGACTGTCCATGGCAAGCGCAAAGAAGCACCCTGAGCAGCTCTGCCTTGGCCCCGATTGGTGGACTTCCCAGACTATCCGGACCAAGGTCCCAGACTGTCCGCCGTGCAAAAGCTGAAAAACAAACTTCACTAGAACTTGCTAGACGAGCTACAGACCAGTTCGCAAACTGTCCGTAGCAAGATGCTGGACTGTCCATGGCAAGCGCAAAGAAGCACCCTGAGCAGCTCTGCCTTGGCCCCGATTGGTGGACTGTCCGCCACCAGGGCCTGGACTGTCCACCACCAGGGCCCGGACTGTCCGCGGGTCACAGGACAAAGGTGATTTAGGGGCGATTTGGAATCGCCTCTCCCCAAATTTTCCCAAATCACAACCAAATGATCACCAATTGCAACCAAATTTTGTAGGCATGATCCTTATGCAGTAGTGGAGCTATCTCTAGGATATCATCGCTCAATTTGGTGTGAAACAACAGGAACAAAAGGATTTGAGGAAAAGGCTCAAGAAAGAAGAACACGAATTTGAAATCGCCCGATATATGTATAATGTTTGGAATAGGAAAAGTAATAATGTGCCTTCTCTCTCACCCTATAACTAGTAGGACATATATGGAGTTCATAGGTGGGGAGAAATATCTCGTACATACTTTCAAAGCATATATTGTAAAGTCAAATAATGGATACAAAGAAACAGGGCATACAATCAAATCAAGATATGCATGTGTATGGGATATATGGTGGATATATAATGGTGTATGGTGAAAACCTAATTCTACTCAGCTCCTTAAATATATATATATATATATATATCTTTTTGGAACTTGGAATTTTTTAGAGAACTTGGGCTTGCTTTCTTTCTTCTTCTCTCTTTTTTTTCTTCTTCCTTTTTTCAGAGAGGCAGACATCTAAGTACCCATTGTTTTGGTGGGACACTTGTCCTTGTTTTAATCTCTTTATTTTCTCTATTTTTATAACCCAAGCCTCTTTCTACAATAAAGCTTTTGAGGGATGATAACAAGGAAATCTTTGGAGCAGTTATAACTATGGTAAATGGAATATATGGATAGGTGGAAAACTAGGATATTTTTTGGTTGCTTACTCCCAAGGTAGGAGTAGAGAATTTTTCTGGTGGATCTGAATGACATATATGTGGATGCGTACTTCCAGGATAGAAGTAGCATATATGAGTGGAGTGTGATCTTGATTTCAAAAGCATGAGAAGTCTCTAAGGGTCAACAAAGCTTGACAAAACTCAATCCAAAAATAAGCAGTATAAATAATAGTGAATGTTTTCCTAATCTACCAGGCATATATAAATGGTTGTGGTAGGAATTCAAGCTCTCGTCATAAAGAAACTCATCATGTAATATTTTCAATTTTCAAAAGATAAATTCTCCAGAACTCTAGTATTGCTAGAAATAAGAAAAATAGCTAGTAGCTCAGGCTTTCTCATATCATACCTATCAACAACCTAGACTTAGTTCAAGCATTTGCAACCCACAAGTTTTAGGTTCAGAACAAATCTTATGTCAAAACAATTATATCTATAACCCATGAGAATTCATGGTTAAAAACTAGGTACTTGAAAGAAATTATGGTAGAGCAACTATTCATCAATTCCATACATAGAGTTATCTTAAGAGTTCTTCTTTTTATTACTAGCAACTTCTAAACAAAATCAAACAAACTAAGCACACCTTTTATTATTACTAAATAAAAAACTATCTTAAGGATAAAGTAGACAATAAAAATTTCATATATATATATATAGAAAGTGACTTTTATGATTAATTATTTAATTGTGAACCTTCATGTGCTCACATATTCTTTTCTTATTTGAATTGATTTATGTAATTAATATTTAAATAGAAGTAAACCTAAAAGGATAAGGATAATTACCTAGACACAGGGGGCTCTCCCTCAAGCTGGATGTTGACTAGTCATTCATTTTGACAGTGTAGACATACTTCACTCCTCTAGGACTTCAAAGATTGATAGTTGATGTACTTGTAGTTCTCAAACTAGATGAAGGTATCTAATCTTGTCTAGTCTTTCCAAATCTTGCTAAACTCAAATAGACAACAAGGCTAGTGGAACAGATTAAGCGTTAGTAGTAAACCATCTATGCCTTAATTGCGTAGAGCCTTGCAAAATTCTTCTATATATTTTTAGATTTACAATTTTATATGCAAATGACTAATGCAATACTTTTTTATGTCTCCACAGTAAATGGTTAGAAAAGTTATTCATATGGGGCTTAAAGGTTTTTCTTTTTATAATGCAATGTAATGCAATAATATAGATATGTTATGATTAAGATGAGTATGCAATGGATTATACTAAGGATGATATATAAAAAGTGTCAGATATACTTATGGAAAGTGAATATGCAAGAATACAACTAATGCAATACAGAGGAAAATAACTATGTAGATAACTTACTGAGTTTACCTTCCAGCTAAGGTTCGGAGATTTAGGTTCGTCAAACCGGACCTCTCTCTGGTTCAGACGTCTTTAGGTGTGTGGTCCAATCCAGATGAGGATTTGGATGTTTGCTCAATGTTGGCATTTCTAAATGTCACCACTAAGAACAGAGGTAGACACCTTCCTGAGCAATGGCGCCAGAAATATCACTACACCACAACACCAGAATTGGCGTTGGATGATCTGACGCTAAAAGCGGATACAGCGTTAGACAATCTGACGCTAAAAACATATAGCGTCAGACTTCTACAGACGCTGTAAGTCCTGACGCTAAAAACCTTTAGCGTCAGACTAGACTTTTAGCGTCGGACCATCTATTGCCCTGAATTTTTTTAGCGTCAGATGATCTGCTAGTACTCTATAGACAGATGAACTGCCACAACTCTATAGCGACAGACAATTTGACCTTATAAATATTTTTAGCGTCAGATGGTTCAACGAGATCATTTAAAGGCATTAAAAAAAATAAAAGGCCATTCGGTTGCAAGTTAATAGAAAACTAACATTATTGTGCATGTTTCTCTTACAAATAGACTAATTCATGATTAAGTCCAAAAACTCACAGAGTCATACATATATATATATATAGACACACAGGTGTAAAAAGGAATTTCCCTATATAGGGTGAGTTTTTTCTACTCTCGCTTGTATCTACTCTCACCTGGTAATAGGTGCGTGAGGGTCCTCCAACCAGCCCGTGGAAAAGTAACGGGTTCGAGCTAACGGGTTAAGATTGCGGGGACACATGCTTAACTCCCGTAAAAAATTGATCTGCTTATTTTAATTGGTTGGCCGCATGGTCCGTTACTTCGTCGCTAGTATACGCATATGCTTTTGTATGAATAACGTATCGTTACATACTTTAATAAGATAAATGAGTATATTAGTTTGTATACTTATTTTGCGTACTTGTTTTTTTGTAGTATTAGTACGTATGAATATATGCTGCTTTTAAAAGTATGAGTGGATACTTTTTAAAAAATGGTATGAGTGGATACTATTTTTAAGAAAAAATGAGTATATCTGCATACTGCTTTTGAAAGTATGAGTGTGTACTTTTTTTTATAAAGATGAGTATATCTTGATACTTGTGCTATAAGGGAAGTATATGCTACTATGTGTTTATAAATTTTTTTTATAAATAAGTATATGTATATACCTTTTCAACGAATAATGATCGTTAGTACATATATACACGTTCATATACACAACTGATGGAATGTGTAGGTGGCAGTATTAAGTACAAACATGCAAGGAAGTATTGATCGAGTATTTAACAAAAGAATATAATATTTTAAGTGTAATGTACAGAACACTCTAACTATGAATAATAATTACGCCGAGTGAATCATGCATGTTCATCCTGCCCGCCATTCTCTCCAAACATCAACACCTTGAAAGAGTTATCTCTCTGAGAAGTAATGTTATAGTAGGTATCAGGTGATACTCTAATCTGAAACCGGTATATCGATCGGGTGATACTCACATCATCTGAATATTAAATATACAACGGCAAAGTGACAATGACATGTCTGGTGATCTTCTCCGGATAATTCCACAGCCTAAAAGTGACTAGATCAAATCAAATCCTCCCTATCCACGGTCTCTGATCTAATCTGACACAACAAGGGGAAAAAATCAAGATTACAAACCGGTAACATGCAAAATCGATCACAAAAGTTTAGGATTCTCAACCAAACCTGGATTCCATTAATTGATGGCATCACACGCTATCCCAACGGGGGCACGTGGGGCTAGGACGCGACTCGACCGGCGGAGACGGCTCACGCGGCCATATATGCGGGCTACGAGCCTAATAACGCGACCAGCTCGGCGGAGATGGCGCACGCGGCCGGCGCGAGTTGCTCAGCAGAGACAGGAGCGCGGGAGATCTCGGGTGTCGGGGACGATGCAGGCAGTGCCCGAGCGACGGGATGGCGTGCACACACTCAGCGATGGCGGAGTCAGGATTCCGGTGGTATCGTGCAGCCCGGCACTCCCGCACGACGATGGCGGCGCTCACAGCTACGACGGGGCCTGAGGAGAGGAGGTGGCGGCGGCGGCGGCGGCGAGAGGCGCCGGGTGGGGGCTCTGGCTTCAGATGGCAGCGGACCTTTCTTAATTATATATATTGGATTAATAACGGGTTGTTTTTTTTTATAACCCGCTAATCAACCTGGAGGTTTCACGAGTGTATCGGTGTGGGTTTCGGAGGAGGGAGTAATTATACGCAGGTGTAAAAAGGAATTTCCATATATATATATATGATCAGCCAATACAAACAAGAAACATTGAATCATCAATGATAAGTCTAACATCAGCTAGCTGTATCCAAAGAGACTAGCACCTAAATCAGCTGAGTGCCAAATCATCCACAAACTTGCTAATTAGCACCGTAGCAGACCCTACAACCAAAAAAATGTTACTTATACTAAACAAGAACACCAAAAAAGCACAAGGAAAAGGACATGCAGAATCACAAATATGAGGTACAAATGATACTTTTATTTCAAACTGTATGATACTTATATTTAAAACTGAATGACAAATAATCAGGAAATAATGTAGATGGCTTAAAGGAACAACATATCTGCACCAGCAGAACATATTTTATGGAGACAAAAAAGGTAAATTGATAGTAGTTGTTTGGTCATCTTCATCTCTATAGCAAAAGGCAAGGTTGCAATAAGGATTAACATATCCCATGTACAGAATTGTAGCAGACTTTAATCTTAATATGACTTTACAAAGGTTAAAACATTGAATGTGGAATGATGATGAGAGTACATAAAGTATGCTCTTACAGCAACAACAGCCAGCTGTTTTGCATCCAGTTCATGTTCCTGCAACCTGTAATAATACATACAGTTCAGTAACTTGATATGCACATAAAACTAAAATTGTGAAGTACATATTTTAAAGATACAAAAGACTAATTGTTTACTACAAGAAAAGGCATGCTTTAATCAGAGAAAAGAAAATCCCATACTAACAAGTGATTTTTAATTCCTTCGCTCCTTTAAATGAGTTATAAACATGGGCAGTATAGATGAGTTGAATTTTCTAGGAAATTATTAGAAGAAAAAATAAGTTATAAATTAACAGATCGTGTGCACAGAAATTAAAACACACTCACATTTGATTTGAGAAAATTATTTGGATGTTGTTCCGCTTCTATGCATTCCTTTTCTATTAAGACTGAAAGTTTAGTTTTGGTTGGTTAGACAGGCTATATAGGTTGAACACAAATCAGTGACCTTTACACAGTACGGGGAGGCCACGTAGCCCCCCGCCTCGAGTTAGGCAGGCTATATAGGTTGATTTAGGCACAGGAACACAAATCAGTGACCTTTACCCGCTGAAAGCAATTTATTTCAAATCTGAATAATGGCAATCAAGATAATTCTTACCTATAGGAATAGCTATAACTATAGGCAATTAAAACTATAAATAAAATCATAAGATCTTGCAATTCTTACCTCCTCCTTGAAATTAAGATCATAAGTCCTTCTCACTAAAGAATTCAGAACTGATAACATCCATTCCAATGACCACCTGCCACCAATAAGTTGAATCAACTATACACACATAGTGTTCCTACAGTGAGAGAATCCTACTAAAGCAAAATTTAGTATGTTACCACTTGCTTTGGATAAAACCTATGTTTACAAATTTAGAATTATGGACTGATCATCTTAAATATGGTAGATAGCTTGAAAAATATATACATGTAAGAATTATTGTAAGCTTGCATATGACAGCTGTAGAGAAAAAATATGGACAATTGGACATTACCTGAATGTTAGCTGCTAGAATTATTGTAAGAATACTGAAGTATGTTCAGTGTATCTGAGTTGATAAATACAGAGTAGGCATCAGAAGTCAAAGTTCTGCTTAGTTCAGAACTCATAGTACTACGTTCTGACAAGAAAAAACAAGTGTTTTTGTTGCATAACACTCTAGAAAAATTCTGCCTAGTTTGTCGATTCTACCTGCTGCCTACTGGGACTCAGGATAAAAGCCAAAGTTTAATAAAGAGACTATCTATTGGAAACACTTTCCCTTCAGCCACGATAGTTTTTTATGGAGATCCAAGATCAAGCTGATGTTGCACCAATGATCCCACATTAGTAAACATAAGGAACCATGGTCCATTGGGAATGACGAGTCAAACCAAGATAAGCTTAATGTCTTGCCCTCACATGTATCCATTATACATCCTCTCTACTCTACATATGCGCAATTATTGTGAAATAAAAATAGGCCTGCAGCAGTTCTCTCAACAAGATAGGAACAGTGAAACTTATTTTTGAATGGATTTAAGTGAAATCAGAAGCTATCCAGTAAATGAGGGCTCTAGTTTTCAAGGCAGCCTGAAAATATTTTTGATCAAGTGTACTACAAGAGCATACCTTTCTAGCTGGGATCCTATGTCGTGGTTCAGAGCAGCACATCCTTGCTGGGGTCGGAGCAGCACAGCCGACACATCTTGTCAAGCCCTGCTGAGTTGAAGCTCCAAGTACACACAGCGTAAGCACACATGTATCAAACAGTACAATGAGCTAGTAATAATGGTGTGAAACGTAGTGATATGAGCCCAGACCCTGGCAAATTCTAATTGATAAATCAGAGAAGCAAACACACAATTTGGTTAACAAAATTGATTCTATGCAGCAATGAGCACACCTAGAATAGGATGGCACAGTTTCAGCTATTAATTTGTTCGAGGGAATTTTATAAATTAAATTCAGAATAGGATGGTGCAGTTCAGCTAATTTTTCAATAAGGCCAATCCACAACAACAGAAGCAGCAGTGTCCAAACACACAACGGTCCTACGACATCAGTGATTTTCCTTTTGAATTATACACTTGGACAAAACATAATAGTGATGTACTGATTTAATTAAGTGCAGAATGCTACTGATCAATCACCTCAATCAAGAAAAATATGTATTAAATCGCTACCAATAACTAACAATGTCTAGGAACTGTCCAGATAGAATTCTTACAAGTGAAGATTAAGGCACTACACGTAGTAAGCACATATTGCAAATGACCAAATACTGTTAGGTTCATAAGATCGTCTAGGAGCGGATCCATTAGGGAAAACAACAGTTCGGTAGATAGTAGATGCAGTTCGTGCACAGAGAAGAGTAGGCAGAGAGAGAGAGAGGTAGAACACCGACTGGAGTTGTCGACGGGAAGAGGTGCAGTGGCGGCGGCGGTTGTGCCGGGGTCAGGGTTGGAGTTGGAGGTAGAGCCGCCGCCTCCCATGGCCATCGTAGCGTCTGTGGTCACGTCTGGGTGCTCGCCGGCGTGGTGGTGCTTCCCGTCGCTGGCAACGCCCCTCAGATCGGGTTTAGGGTTTAGATGTCGGTGGGGAACTGGCGGCGGCTAGGTCAACCTCGTGAGTCGTGTCTTGTCTCGTACCTAGCGCCCCAACCCCCACCTTGTCTTTATAGCTCTGTGCGATAGGGGCCCACCAACCACAAGGTTGGGCGCCCCCGATCAGGGCGCAGACCTAGGGCCCGTTAGGCCGTTGGGCCTAAACGGTGAAGATCTAAATCCAACATTCTCACCCCTAGATCTTACATAATTCTTTTCGATTCTTCAAATTTCATTCTGGTTCAGTATTTCAATTATTCTATTCCATCACAGATTAGCATATAGAGCATGCTTCATCGTCACAACAATTCTTGTCGATAGACTCACAGCTACTACACGCCTTTCTATTTTGGAATAAAGTTTTCATTATTCTGGGCCCTTCTTATTCTTCGGGAATCATAGGCTCTTCCTTAAACCCATGCCGGCTATGTGTCCTCTGAACACACTGGGTGAAAGGCCTTTTGTGAGCGGATCCGCTAGCATCTTTTCTGTTCGTATATGCTCAAGATTTATGATATGATCCCGAAGTTTATCTTTCACAACATAATACTTTATGTCAATGTGTTTGGCAGCACCACTTGACCTATTGTTGTGAGCATATTCTACCGCTGGGTTGTTATCACAATACAACCGCATCGGTCTTTCTATACTTTCAATTATTTTCAATCCGGGTATAAATTTCTTCAACCAATTTACCTACCCCGAGGCCTCATAACAAGCTACAAACTCGGCATACATTGTCGAGGATGTAGTCACTATTTGTTTCGAACTTTTCCATGATATCGCTCCTTTAGCGAGAGTAAAGATATATCCCAATGTGGATTTTCTTTCATCTCCAGCATAATCGGAGTCTGAATACCCCTCTATGTGTAGGGAATCCGATTTTTCATATGTCAACATGAGACCTTTCGTACCTTACAAATAACGCAAGACTTTCTTCACTAATTTCCAATGTTCAATTCCTGGATTCTTTTGATATCTGCCAAGTAACCCGGTAACAAAAGCTATGTCAAGGCGTGTACACATTTGAGCATATTGCAAACTTCCAATTGCCGAAGCATATGGTACCGCTTTCATTTGATCAATTTCATATTGGTTCTTGGGACACTGATGTTCCCCATATTTATCGCCCTTGACAATTGGAGCAGGAGATGGACTACACGCATGCATACTAAATTTCTTCAAAACTTTTTCTATGTATGCCTTCTGTGACAATCCCAATACCCCTTTTCTTCTATCTCGATGAATCTCAATTCCCAAGACAAACGAAGCTTCACCGAGATCTTTCATATCAAAGTTCGAGGACAAGAATTTCTTCGTTTCCGATAGCAGATTGACATCACTACTAGCAAGTAAGATATCATCCACATATAGGATCAGGAATATGTATTTCTTATTCTTAAATTTCACATAGACACAATTGTCCTCGACATTTTCTTTAAAACCAAAACCTTTTATAGTTTTATCAAACTTCAAGTACCACTGTCTCGAAGCTTGTTTCAAACCATAAATGGATCTTTTCAGACAACATCCCATATTTTCTCTTTCCTTTTTCGACAAAACCTTTCGGTTGTGCCATATAGACATTTTCATCCAAATCCCCATTTAGGAATGCGGTCTTTACATCCATCTGATGTAATTCTAGATCATAGTGAGCCACAAGTGCCACAATAATTCTGAAAGAATCTTTACAAGAAACCGGGGAAAAGGTTTCATTGTAATCAATCCCTTCTCTTTGGGTAAAACCTTTAGCCACAAGTCGCGCTTTGTGTCTTTCAATATTTCCTTGGGAGTCATATTTCGTCTTATAGACCCATTTGGAGCCTACTTTCTTAGCTCCTTTAGGAATATTTTCTAGAACCCAAACCTTGTTGGTATTCATTGATTTCATCTCATCTTCCATGGCCTGAAGCCACTTCGATGAGAATTCGCTTCTCATGGCTTCTTCAAAAGTTATAGGGTCATCCTCCATATGGAATTCTTCAGTTTCATAAATTTCATAATCATCTGGAATGGCTGACCTTCTAGTTCTTTGAGACCTTCTAGGAGCCTCTGGCACTTGGTCCATTATGGGTTGTTGTTGTTCTTCCTCATTAGCGACATTTGGTTCTACAGGCTCCTGATGGACAGGTTCCTCTTGTTCATTTGTTGTCGCTATGGGAGAATTCACAACAGGCGTTGTCACCACAGCGTCCTATACTGCTGGTGCAACATCGGTAGCAGGTAACGTAAAGAATGGTTCTTCAACCATCGGAGTAGGTACATGTACCCGCTTCTCCTCAAGGCTAATTTCACGTGTTACCTTGCTCCCCCTGATCATATTATCCTCCAAGAACACAGTGTGTCTTGTTTCAACAAATTTCGTGTATCTATCAGGACAATAGAATCGATATCCTTTCGATCTTTCTACATAGCCAATGAAATGATAGCTGATAGTTTTGGAGTCTAACTTTCCAATATTTGGGTTAAAAACCTTTTCCTCAGCTGGACAGCCCCACACACGTAAGTGCTTAAGTGAGGGTTCTCTTCCTGTCCATAATTCATATGGTGTTTTCTACACCGATTTGCTTGGTACTCGATTAAGTATATGAATGGCGGTTTTCAGTGCCTCCATCCATAAACCAACCGGTAGTGTAGAGTAACTCATCATGCTTCTCACCATATCCATTAGGGTACGGTTTCTTCTTTCAGCCACTCCATTCTGCTGAGGCTCCCCCGGTGTGGAGTATTCAGCGACTATGCCATTTTCCTGTAGGAACCTTGCAAAGGGACCTGGAATTTGGCCATACGGGTATGTCGCTCATAAAACTCTCCACCACGCTCTGATCGAACTATCTTTATTTTCAAGTTGTGTTGATTTTCAATTTCGGCTTTAAATATCTTAAATTTATCCAATGCTTCTGTTCTTTTTTTAATTGGATAAATATAGCCATAACGAGAGTAATCATCCATGAATGTTATGAACGAATCATAACCATCTACGCTTTTCATTAGGAATGGACCGCAAATGTCCATGTGGATTATTTCTAATACTCTCGTGCTTCGTTTAACATCTTTCTTTATTTTCTTAACATATTTTCCTTTGATGCAATCAACACATTGTTCTAAATCGGAGAATTCTAAGCGCGGAAGAATCGATTGTTTCACTAAGCGTTCTATTCTCCCCCTCGAAATATGGCCCAAACGACAATGCCACAGTTTTGAAGAGACGCTTTCATTTCTCTTCCGCTTCTTGTTCTCATTTGTAGATTGGGAGACATTCACAACATCACATTCATGATTCACATTCTCAGCAAGAGATAATAAATAAAGCTTGTCTTGTCGGAAGGCAAGACCAACACACTTATCATTATTATCAAATATTTCACATCTGCCATTACCAAAATGACAACCAAATCCATCATCATCGAGTTTTGAAACACTTATTAAATTCCTACGCAAAGAGGGAACATAGAGTACATTTCTAAGCTTAAGTACAAAGCCATCTTTTAATTCTAAAGCTAGATCGCCAATGGCTTCAACTCTAGCTTGTACTCCATTCGCAACTTTAATCGTTCTTTCTCCTCTTTGCAGGGTTCTCCTCCCACCTAACCCCTGTAAAGAATTCGAAACGTGAATTGTTGCTCCTGAATCAATCCACCAAGTGGTGATCAAATAACATAAAAATAGGGATTCATCTACAAATGTGATAGTATCATCACCTTTCTTCAATAACTTTTTCAGGTAGACTGGGCAATCTCTCTTGTAATGCCCTCTCTTGAAGCATTCCTTGCACTGGTCTTTTTCAGCATTGCCATATTTTCTGAAGTCCTCATCCTGAGAGTCCTTTTCTTTTCCCTTTTCAATTGTATTTTCTTGTGGCTTGGAGGGAGAGACTTTATTCCACTGGGGTTTCCCCTGTGGTTTCTTGTAATAATTCGTTCTTTTATTGTCCTTCACAAGATGAGCTGATTCACCCTGTGCGGACTTAAGTCTCTCTTCCTCCTCAACACACATTGCAATGAGCTTTTCAATATCCCAGTTTTCAGGCAACATATTATAGTTCACAGCAAAGGTTTCGAATTCTTTTGGTAGAGCAAGAAAGACCAAGTGAATGAGGAACTTATCATTGATCCCCAAATCCATTGTCTTTAATTTTGCTGCCATTGTGTTCATTTTCAATATGTGCTGACGCACACCACCACCATTGTATTTTTCAGATACAAGTTTATGTATCATGGTGCTTGCTGTGGCCTTGGAAGACCCAGTAAACTGACTCTTTACCCTTTCGAGGTAGTCAATGGCGGTGATGCATTCTGGGATGGACCCTCGGATTTGGTCTTCAATGGTGGCTTTCGCCACCATTAGGCATTTTCTGTTGGATTGAATCCAACGCCTGTGTTCAATGTCATATTTCATTCTAACTTCAGCAAAGTCATGCTTTCGGGCGTTAAATGCTTCGTCAGTTTCATCAGTTCTCTTCTCCGGTTCCTCTGGAATAGTAGGACACGGTGAAGTAATGGCAAGGTCGATCTCTGCCAATGCAAGTTCCAGCTCATACTTCTCACGCCACACCCGGTAGTTGGTACCATTGAGCGGAGGAATGTTGTTTATGTTCACCATTTCTTTAACTCCTGAAATTTATCCAAAGAAAAGTGAGAAATATTCATCATAAAAATTGCATGTCATAACTCAACGTTGGTCAAATTAAAACATACAATTCATCTATACAAAAATTCTACATCACCGTTGGGCAGAAGTAAAATAAATGCATAGAAATTCATTATAATAATGTTATTAACAACGTTGGTCCGAAAATAACAGTACTATAATTTCATCAAAAAATTTCAGAGAATTCATAATTCGCTCAAAATTAAATTATCCCGTTGGTTCAAATTTAATTAAGAGAGAAATGCAATATTTTCTTCCCAGCGGAAACAGTAATAAAATTGTTCAACATCTTATTTCCAGAAGAATATTCTCTGAACGAAAATTATCGTTGGATAAATTTGTGCAGAGAAAATTTCATCAAAATTCGGTTCAAATTCAAAGTTATTCATAATTGTTTCTAGAAAATAGAATAAATAACTAAAATTGTTCAAAAATATTATTTTCCAGAATATTATTCATATGATTATTCTCTGAACATAAAGATATCGTTGGATAAAATTTATGTAGAGAAAAATTTCATCAAAGTTTCAATTCGGAATCATTCAAATTCAAACTTTATCGTTTCTGGAAAATAAAAAAATAGGAAACAACACTGTTCATATCGCGGGCGAGGGCAAACGAATTGGCCCAGAGGCTATTTCGGCCCAGTCGGCCGGCCTCGGGGCTCCCCCCACCCGCCCACCCGCCTGGGCTTAAAGGCGGCCCAGCAGGCTAGGATGCAGCCTCGACCGTCGGATCTAAGGCGATCCGATCAGACGGCCGAGCGAACGTCTCGGGAGATCAAAATCCCCAGGCCGCCGTTCACTCCCAACCCTAGGGTTTCATTTCTTTTCCTCACTTCTCTCTCCACAGCAACATTGAGCAGCAGTGCGGCCGCCCAAAGCGGGGCAAAGAAGAAGGCGACGCCGCAGCCGCCGGCCCCCTCGCCGGTGTGCGCGCCCATCGAGGAGTGGACGCGCCGCCATCGAGCGGGCTAGCCGCTGTGTCCTTACGCCGCGCACGAGACAGAGGCCGCGCGGTGGCGTGGCCTCACCGAAGGTCTTGTTCTTCCCGCGCGCCGGCAATGGAGATGGCCGACAGCGATGGAGGGACGGCCGAGCCCCAGGTAGGAGCACCCCTTCTTGGTCGCCCCCTTTCATTTAGGGTCAGGGTTTCGAGTTTATGTTTTCGATTTGGATCGCGTTACCCTGTCTAGGGTTTCATTGTATATGTTTTCTCATCCCGATCTGGAGTTTTCGTTCTAGTTCTTCCTCCCTAACCCTCTGTAGCATTTGATTAGGGTTAGGGTTTGGATTCGTGGTGTACAGATCGGGTTCGTCCGATCCATTTCCCAAAGGATAAATCCCCTCCAGTGGAGGAGTCCGATACCATTGTTAGGTTCATAGGATCGTCTAGGAGCGGATCCATTAGGGAAAACAATAGTTTAGTAGATAGTAGATGCAGTTCGTGCACAGAGAAGAGTAGGCAGAGAGAGAGAGAGAGAGGTAGAACACCGACCGGAGTTGTCGACGGGAAGAGGTGCAGTGGCGGCGGCGGTTGTGCCGGGGTCAGGGTTGGAGTTGGAGGTAGAGCCGCCGCCTCCCATGGCCATCGTAGCGTGTGTGGTCACGTCTGGGTGCTTCCCGTCGCTGGCAGTGCCCCTCAGATCGGGTTTAGGGTTTAGATGTCGGTGGGGAACTGACAGCGGCTAGGTCAACCTTGTGAGTCGTGTCTTGTCTCGTACATAGCGCCCCGGCTCCCACCTTGTCTTTATAGCGCTGTGCGACAAGGGCCCACCAACCACAAGGTTGGGCGCCCCCGATCAGGGCGCAGACCTAGGGCCCATTAGGCCATTGGGCCTAAACGGTGAAGATCTAATTCCAACAAATACAGTACTACGAATTATAGATACATACTACTTTCTGAGGGCACAGAATGCACGGAATATAGTACTACCTTCATTGCCCTCGAGCAGCACGTGCCGTCGGAGGGGCCGCACCCTGCCCACGCGCCGCTGGAGACGCTCACCCCGGAGCAGCACGCGCCATCGGAGGGGCCACGCCCTGCTCATGCGCCGCCGGAGGCGCTCGCCCCGGAGCTGCATGCGCCATCGGTGGGGCCGCACCCTGCCAGCGCGCCGCCGGAGCCCTTGACCCACATGCGCTGTCGGAGGGTTTCCTCTGCCCGCGCTCCACCGGAGGTGCTCGCCCCTGATCCGCACATCTTGCCTGCGTGCCATAAGAGAGAGAGGAGGGGTTGTGCACGATTTGGATCTGAGAGAGAGTGGCTAGGGGTGGCAGCATGTGAGAGGTGGTAGAGGGAGTTGAGGGCTCATAGCTAGGGTTTTGTAATCACCTCGGAAATCTGAGACGTAGTTGAGGGCTCACAGCTAGGGTTTTGTAATCACCTCAGAAATCTGAGACGTCCAAGATTTTGATCCAATGGCAACGAGCACAACATGTTTCAAGTTGGGCTGAGGTGGGCTGAATCCATGGGCTTTATTTTTATTGAATATTATGAGGTTGTCCATAATATCCATTTAATTGTTTAGTCTACTTTTTAAATAACAAGGGAAATGAATCTAAAGTAACATGAAAACATGTATCTTGTATACCCAAATATATTTTTAAAACGTAATGTGTACTATATATTAGTTATTTTATTTATTGTGGAGGAGTCTTAAATGTTTTTAATATATTTTATGTTTTATATAGTTTTAATAAATATATGTGTGTTTATTTAAAGTAATTGGAAATTGAACTTTTTGTACCTCCAGATTGATTCAAAAAATATAAAAACAATTTTTGGCTTATCCATTTCACCCTAGCTCATATCTTGGAGTTAGACAAAAGATTATTTGTTTGTTTGGGATAATTCATAGTTCTATCTCCAAATTACCACAAGATAACTATAATTATAATAATATCAAAAGTTTCTTAGAAAATTCTACAAACTTGCATGACAACATGTTTTTGTTCTATAATCTATGCATAGAAAAATCAAATACTTCAAACAAAGTGGTACTATATATTGTTCATAAATGGACGCATCATGTATCCATTTGTAAACAATGTATAGTCCAACAATGTTAATAGATTTGAAAATTGTGTTGGGGCACATAGGAATCATGTAGACTATAGTTATTATGATTTGTATTTTAGAATCGTGTCAAGTACTTATGAGATTTCCTTGGCTACCAACCTCCAAGAAACTTTAGCGTCAGACCGCAAGATGATATAAGGAGTTTTAGCGTCAGGCCGCATGATGATAAATATACCCAACTATAGCGTCAGACAGCTGATGGCTAAATGAGAAATTAGCGTTAGATGATCTTTCAGTTACATTTAGCGTCAGATCGTCCATCCCTAAATATAATCTTTAGCGGCAGATGTCTGACTGTGATTCGGTGTTGTGGTGTAGTGAATGTCACTAGAGGTATTTCTTATGTCTATTGGATAATTCCAAGAGGGCACAGAGTATACCGTTGTAGCACATCACCCAGGAGTATTCCAAGATATCATAATTTATATTTAGCCCAAGGGAAAGCGATAGCTAGGAAAGTTTAATAAAGAAGAGATCTTTATAGTTACCCCAACTTAGCTATCAACTAGTGATAGGGGGTAAACGATATAGATAAAGGAATGTGATGAAGAATAGATCAAGCAAGATAAATAAAGGATAACTAGTAAGTATAGCTAGGTGGGAGGACAACGAGTGAGTATATGACTCCTAAGATCCAGAATTTACTCCTATGACTTAATTTAGATACAAAGATGATATACTATAGATTGCATCTATACATCTTGAAAGTACTAGACAGTAGACATACAATAGGAGGACAAAACCCCTATCCGAAGTGGCCACTATTTTACGGGAGCCTTAACTTTTAAGAACGTGTCTACAACACGTGGCGGGGATCAAAGCACAGATATGGCTACACTTCCTGCTGGTGTCACACCCCAAAATTTTAGAATTTGGGTTGTGCTTAGAAAACACTAAATAAATACATGATTTCTATGTTCATATAAAATTTTCTAAGATTAGTTTGAATTTTCACAAATTTAGTATAGGAAAAGTGAATTTATAAACTTTTTTAAATCAATTTGACAGACTTTGTTTGTTGTGGTGGTTGTTCCATTGCTTGTCTGGATGCATGTGAGTGTTTAAAGTATTTAAAATGCGATTAGTAAGTTGTTTATCGTTCTCCGGCTTGTCTCTCTTTTTCTATATTCGAATACGTGCTCGCTCGATCTTAATTCTTTTAAGCATTCCTAAGATCCTTTGTCTCTTGACTCAAATCATTCCCTTGAATTCAACATTCATCAATATGTCACTAAAATCTTCTCGGGGATTTTTCTGGCTTTTTCTGGTTATTCTTCCCATTTTTTATGAGTGTAATCTAATTTTTAGATGCTCAACTACATATTTTGATGAGCTCCAAGTACTGTATTTGGGTTCATTGTGTTCAAAAGTATCTCCGAGAATTTTTCCTAAATTTTTAGAGCATTCGGAGTATTTTTCGTGGCTTAAATATTAGTTCTAGACTTTTCTAGAATTAATTAATTCATGAAAATAATTAATTACGAAAATAAATAATAAATATCTCAATTTCCCATCGGCCCACAAAACCCATGTACAATAATCATCATAAATCACAAAAGCTCAAGCATTTATTTACTAATGATCTTTGATGGTTAATTTGACCCATTAGTAAAGGTGGAGGTGCACCATCAATTAGTACCATATCGCTAGTTGATGTTAAGGTAGACAGTCTTTCTTCCTATAAATATATACTCACCCTTTGACCAAACACACCTCATCTACCGCAAGGGGCCCCTAGTCTAGGAAATCCCTTGACTACTGAACTATATATTTTTTTTCTCTTCTTGCCATGATATCGTTGACGACTCCGGCGAACTCTCCGACGATTGAGTCAACTCTGATGTCCCCTGTTTCACCGTAGTATCTTCCTCAAATCCAATCTATCACCGTTTAGCTGTTACCGTTCGGTTTTGTTTTTCCGGTGAACTATAGCAACAAATACTCCATTGACGACCGTAAGCTTTACTCGTCCCGGTCGTAGCTGTTGCTGCACCACCATGATCCCATCGCTGGAATTAGACTCCGCACCACCACCCCTTGGCGCCCCTACGCCGCTATGTCGCCGCCCTGTCCACCTCTCTGCCACCAGTCTGTGCGTGGACAGCTCGCTCGTGCTATTGGCCATGGAAGTCGCCGGTCACCGACTTGCTCCCGTGTGTGGGTCATGGCTCCGCGGGCTGCTGTTGTGCTGTTTGTCTGGTCCGGCCAATGCCCTGGCCGAGGCCCCCTGTCTCTCCTTGACCAGCAGCTTGAGTCCAACCATGGTCCGTATGTTTTGAACGTGCAAGGAGCAAGGAAGAAGATGCAGTTATTACAAGACTGCCACCGATTCGTTTTCTCCGTTTCGTTTCGTTCCATTCATGTTGCGTTAAAATCGTGTGATCATGCTCTACGGTATAGTGTTACTTTTTTGATGTAATCTAATTATAATTTTTTGTTCATTTAAATAATAATTAATTAATGTTTAATCATTGAATTTATAATTAATTAAAAGCATGTTAGGTTTTAATTCTGTTTATACAATTTGAGGTGCGTTAGATTATATTAATATGGCCTATATGGTAGTGCTAATGTTTATCATCTTATATGCTTTTCTATATATTGTTAAATATTAAATTAATTAAATATGTTTGTAACTAGTTTAATAATTAAAATCAATATAGGTTTTATACTAAGATTTTTTGTATAGAAATATTAATTTGAGTAATTGCTAATCTTAATATGCTTTTAGAATATAAGTTACTTAGTTTAAACAGGCACTATATACTTCGATGCTCTCCCATGTCTAATTTGCTTTGGAACGATAAAGCTTAACTTGTTTAATAGATTATATGTGATCATATTTATAAATAAATTCAATTAGTTTAATTTGGCTTTCATAATAAATTATGATTATGTCCAAATTGAATTAATACTTAATCATATATTTTCCTTAATTAACATCAGCCAAGCTTGTAGTTATTTCTTAAAATAATAAAACTCACAGTAGTCGTTTCCTTTAACAATAGTTCCGTAATCGTCGTTTCTTGTGTTCTCTAGATCGTAGCACCTAGTTTTATTTTTAGTATGTTGTGTTCTCTTGTGTGGTGTATTATTCTTAATTGTTTCTGTTTGTTTCTTGTATGTTTGCCCATGTGTGGTGGTTGCTATGAGTAGAACGAGAATCGTTTGTGAGGGATGAAGATTAGAAGGTGATGACCAAAAGCTGATGGTGTGAGGGTTGCGCAAGTTTAAGGCAAGTATAGCATGGGATGATCCTTGTTACCTAGTCACTATAATGTCACTTAATTCATCCGCATGTGTCTACCTTGATAACCATAGTTATATATCTTAGTTATATTGATACCCTAATACCTTGTTACCTTAGGAATGATTGCATTGGGTAGAATCGATGCTAGTGCTCAGTTAATTATGATCATGAACCATAACTTGATTAATAGAATATACAACGAGAAATAAAAGATGCTTTTTAAGAACATGTAATCTTTAAGGACTTATGTGTCAGCAAAAGTTGGGACATATAGTACAACCATGAGGGCTATATGGCTCTAGCTTTAGTCAAGTATGAGGGTTACTTTCTCGCATGTGATAGTTTATGAAAGTTGCCATTGCCAAGCTGGTTGCGGGGTATGGCCAGGGTGGCTACCACTGCGGGTGTGTACCATCGAGAGGAGACCCTGTATACCCCTTGCCCGTGGATCTGTAATGTCTATTGCTTGTCAGCGAGCCCCTTTGAAAAACTTCATAGTGAACCCTGCCGACCTTCCTTAGAAGTGGGTCAAGAGGCTGATCATCTCGAGCGTAAGGGTAAATCACGACTCGTGGGTAAAGATGTACAACCTCTGCAGAGTGTTAAAAACGGATATATCAGCCGTGCTCACGGACACGAGCGGCCTGGAAAATTCACAGACTAATGGAAAATTAATGAAACATTGATAAATGATCTGCGGTGATTTTTAAATGCTATTCCTTATTCATGTTATCAGTTTCATGTGATTAATTGGGGCATCACTTATTTGTTGCCACTAATGCTAAAACTATGACATATTAGAAGCTAATCGCAGTAAACCTTTTGATCCTCATGGACCCCATGTTATATTGCTGAGTACGATATGTACTTACACTTGCTTTACTTCAGAGAAGGGCTAGGCGTATGCAACCCCCAGTCAACAGTCCCTGTGAAGTTGAAGTTGAAGCCTAAAGAAAAAGATTAGTGTTGTTCCACGATACACTGATGTAAGTGTTAATATAAATATGTTTTCCGCTATATAACATTGTTTTTGATATTATCCTATTCTGTTGTTGTATGTGTGGATTTCCTGGGCACACATATAACGAGTCTGGTTTTGTTCTTTAAAACCCGGTGTGACAGCTGGCATCCGCTCAAACCGTGCGCGGCAACCAAAGGCAAGCTAGTGTATAAGCACCACACTTACATCCTATCTTACTATTCTAATTGAGAGCTCAAATGCCAACTAGAGCACCCTATAACAGGCGTTTATCGTACCCAAGTGTGGAATCATAGGATAACAATCTACACTATAACTACTCTATAGACTAAGACAAGACACAACAATACTATAAAAAGTATACTATTGCACAAGATAAGTAACGTAAAGAAAGGATGTATATTGATAAATAAGCAAAGTCTTACTATAAAGGGAAAGGTACAAGAGCTATACCATACTCTCTAGAAGATGACTCCAGAGACCCCAAGGCAAGCTCGACTTGACTCTAACTCTCACACTAAACTACACTACTAAAGAGTGCAACTACATTAATCTTTACTTGAGCCTTGAATACTCATGATGTGATAGGGGGTGTGACCCTCTTTTTATAGTGGAGGTGGAGTGGGGGCTACTCCATCACCACGTCAGCGATCCGCGCCATCTTCATTGTGCTCCCTTGGATGAAATCGTAATTGTAACTGGCATAGATCAAAGGTGGAGATCACTCTAGTGCATGGAGGCATGCAGGAAGGCAGTGGAGACCTCGAGGAGGTCCTGGGGCACCTAGGCCATGTCGGCCAACCCACCTATTATAGGTGGGGACCTTTTCCTTCTTCTAGAAGGTGGCCCCATAGGTCAGGGAGGCTCCTGGTGGCCCCTAGGTGCCTAGACTAGGTTGGCCGACCTGACCCTGACCCCTCCAGGGGCCCTCCTTTCTTGGAGCGTGGTTCACATGTTAGTGACTCCCCTTGGTCTTGCCATGGTGATTTGATTCCTTGTGGGCCCATGGATCCAAAGGTGGATCTTCACTCTGGGAGGTGTCACTTGGATCCTGGGGGTATGGGAGCCCCTGGTGGGCCCTTGGTGGGGTTGGCTGCCCCCTAAGTGGGTCCCACAGGCTCCCATGCCCCCCTATTTGTCATTACCTACATAAATATACTCAAGGGACATGTGGAACTAGTTATTTGATAATATTATGTTCATGATATGTTATTCTTCCTTCTGAACCGAGCCTGTTGACAATGTTCTAATGGTGTAAAAGTGGGTCTTTTGTACCATCAACAAGATCCCCGAAGCTTAACCTTTGCTAGTCCCAAGCAAAGCATTAAACTCAAGCTCGGTGGATCAGGAGTTGCTACTATGTTTCATATTTCAAGTGTACTAAGTATACAACAACATACTTCTCTTTTGAATGAAAAACTTAGCATTCAAAACTCACCCATATTACATTAGTCCTTCATGGGGCTTGTGGCCTTTCCTTTGTATTGGGTGGTTGAGAGGCAGAACAAATATTGACTTGAGCACTACTCTACTTATTCTTCAGAAGTTTCATATTTGAGATTTTGCAAAGTTTTTCAAAAGAAAACTTAGTGTTCCTCATATGGTACTCTCATGTCTCTCAAATGGTGCATGATTCCTTTCCAAGGCACATATCAATGTTGCCTTAAATTTTTTATCCTACTTCTATAAGGCTTATGTGTGGCTCAGGTAGGAATGAAGAATGTAGCATACTTACTTTGCATATTTTGTAAAGCCAAAGTTGGATCCAAGGAGAGGAGTGTCATACTCTTAGATCAAGATGTGCATGTGTGTGTACTTAGAAATATAATGCTTCTTTATTGAAGATGATCTCTCTAATTTATTCTATTTAGACATGACTCTCATTATTTCTATCATGAGCCTTTATGTTCTCATATATTTTTTTTAATACTTGGGACCTTCATGTGTCCTATTTTTTTGTTTTTATTTTCTTTTTCATACTTTTGCATAGCCCATGTCTCTTTTACTAAAAACATTTCTTAGAGAGAGATCAAACTTTTAAAACATGAAGCATTTATTTTGTGGAAAATGAAAGACATGTTGTTGCATACTTCTAGTGTAGAAGCAACATATATATGTGGTTTGTACATGATCTTGATCTTGGGATTATGATAAAACTCTCAACAATGGTCACAAGATTTGACAAAACTCAGCACAAAGCAAATAGCTTATGTAGAAGACTTGATAACGTGAAAAGATCATATACGACTTTGGTAGGAATTTATCACCATTGAGGAACAAAAAGGTTTTATCATCTTTAAAATAAAACTCCGATAATCAACCATGTTTAGAAAAATATTATAGTAGCTCTTGTCTCACTATATCATATCTCACAACTAATTAGACTTAGTATGACACTTGCAACCCACAAAGTTTTTAGTTCATGATGGTTTCATATGAGCCAAGTGATTTATACTTAAAAAGTATAAAGTTGTAGACCAGCAGTAGAGAAATATTAATAAAGTAACTATTCATCATTTCCATAGGAAGATAAACATTCACGTAACATATAAAGAGAAGGGAATATTTTTGGTATTTTTTATCATATGAAAATGTAAATGCAAATGCCAAGATGAG
The DNA here is from genome assembly GCA_022036555.1 of Microstegium vimineum. Classification (NCBI taxonomy): domain Eukaryota; kingdom Viridiplantae; phylum Streptophyta; class Magnoliopsida; order Poales; family Poaceae; genus Microstegium; species Microstegium vimineum. The sequence goes on along the minus strand of CM039119.1, from coordinate 31,675,127 downwards.
ATACTTACCTTAGTGGGGAGGGAACCTCCCCCAAGCTTGTCTTTGACCTAGTAGCTTGGTGGGTACGGCTACGTATCCCACCAAGTCTTTGAGTTTTGTCTCCTTGTTGGCATCAAGAATGATACACTTTTATATACCCAAGATGCTGCCAACAACCTCAGGATCAAGGATAAACAATCATATCATGAGCATACTTTATTAAATAACAAGTTCCACATGTCCATGAAGTATGTGATTGCAGGTATGAAGAAATGGAGCAAAGGAGAGCTAGTGGAACCCACATAGGGGATCGGCCGATCCCCTATAGGGCCCACCAGCTCTCCCCTCTAGCCATGATCCAGGAGAAGCACTCCTGAGTGAATCTCAACCCTCAGGTCACACTGTGCTTTCTCTCAATGACTCTGATGCAACTCACATGGATCCATGGGCCCACATCAAGGAGATCAACGTGACAAAATAACTCAGAAGAACCAACCCAGCCAGATGACAAGTGGGACCAGCATCTAGAAGGCCGAGGTGGGCCAGAGACCGCAGGGGGGGGGGGTCGGCCGACCTCCCAGATGGCCCACCAGCCCCTCATTTGGTCCCTGACCAGTGGGGCTAGTTCTAGAAGATGAAGGCAGGGCCCACAGACCATAGGGGGGTCGGTCGACCTCCCCCTAGGTCGGTGCAGCTCTTGGTAACTGCCAAACTCATTTAGCACATGTTGAAGATCAAGACCATCCACTCTAAGTGGGTTTAGAGGCAGTTGGATCTAAGGGTGGAGATTTGAAGCTTCTTGGATCGATGACGTGGTGATGAAGTAGCCCCTACTCCACCTCCCACTATAAATAGAGGCTCACTCCCCCCTCTTCATACATGGTGAAGAAGCCTACAAGCTCTATTCCTTAGATTGTTCTAGTAGTTAGTCTAGAGTGGAAGTTAGAGTTGAGTCGTGCTACGCTCGGGGTTTTTGGAGTCGTCTTCTGGAAAGTCTGGTATAACTCTTGTATCTTTCCTTCCTTGTAAGACTTTATCTTATTCAATAGATTACTTTTCCTCTACTTTACTTAGTATTTACTTTGAGCACTACTATACTTGTTATAGTCTTGTTATATGCTTTGGCTTATTACTAGCCTTTACATGAATAGTCTGTGATCCTTGTGGCCTTTCCCGTATGCAATCATTGCCTGTTATAGAGTGCTTTTGTTATAGATCATAATCAAAGTAGTAAGTTGTATGTAAGCGTGGTGCTTATACATCATCTTACCCTTGGTTACCGCTTGTTGCACGGATTGTTTGTGGTAGCTAGCAAGACAGTGACAACCTTGTCTAGTGTTTGTATTCCACCACATGTTCTTAGGCAAGTTCTTAAAAGGTAAGACCCCCATAAAAAAATAGCGCGGTCTAGTAGGAGTTTTGTCCTCCTACTGATCTATCCTCTCGCCTAACATACTTGTATTGAGGAGACAAACTATAGTGTTTAGACTAATTAATTGGCTAAGTATATTGAAGTAGAGTGAATTACATAGGAGTCCCTATACTGTTTCGTTGTCCTCCCACCTAGCTATACTCACTAGTTATCACTAAGTTATCTTTTACCTTCGCTTATTCATTCATAAACCCTTCCTATCACATATATCGTTTACCCCCTATCACTAAGTTGAGGTACTCTCTAGGATCTCTCTCTAATTATCATTTCTAGGTCAACTTTCCCTTGGGAAAATATAAATTATGATACCTTGGAATACTCCTGGGTGAAGTGCTACAGCGGTATAATCTGTGCGCTTGCGGATTTATCCAATAGTCATAAGAAATACCAATAAGCATTTATGGCGCTATTGCCGGGGAAAGCATAGCCTAGAAATTTTAATTAGATTGAATCCAGAGATTCCTGTTAACTTAGTTATCAATTAGTCATAAGGGGCTTACCCATGTCTGTGTCTTCCCTTCTTGTGAAGCCAGACAGTTTATGAGCGGTTTCCAACTACCGGAAATTACCTAGAAGATCCCGAGCAATTGTTGACGAGGACTAGACGTCGTCAAGTCCCCCCTCAGAGGTTCATCTTGACCCCGAATCCATTCGAGGAAGGAGGCTCTACACCACCACTCAAGGAAGCCATGGCCCAGAAGGCGATCTCTGACTTCTCAGCCCTGTCCGCTAATCACATAGCTCAGGGCCCTGAAGTTAACTTCAGGGATGCCACCTTCGAGCTGAAGTCCGGCTTGATCCACATGGTGCAAGCCAATCCATTTTGCGAGAAGCCCCATGAGGATGCCAATACTCATCTCCATCACTTCATGGAGTTGTATGGCACCTTTACCATCAAGGGAGTGGCATCTAACGCCATTCTCCTTCGCCTTTTCCCTTTCTCATTATTGGGGAAGGCGAAGCAATGGTTTTACGCCCACAAAGAAGAAGCCACTACATGGGAGAGGTGTTCCAACACATTCCTCAAGAAGTTCTTCCCGACAGGTAAAACCATTACCCTTCATGGAAAGATCTCAAGCTTCCAACAACAATGTGACGAGACGATTCCCGGAGCATGGGAGCGTCTCCAAGAGTACATTCATGCCTGTCATCGTCATGGGATAGACGATTGGCTCTTGCTTCTAGGATTCTACCATGGGCTATCCAGCATGGCCCATAGTCACCTTGATGCTGTCGCTAGAGGGGCATTCCTCCAACACACAGTGAGGAATACCAAGGACCTCATCGAGAAGATGGTAATCAACCAAGGATGGGGTGAGGAACGTCTCCACCCGAAGAGGAGAGGTATGCACACCGTCAATGAGGTGGACATGCTCTCTGACAAGATGGACCTCTTAATGAAAAAGATAGAGGAAGGTTCCAAGAGGGAACAAGAGGCGATCTACCCCACTACCACCGCACGGGCTATTGAAGCTGATCCATGGTGCGAGGTGTGTGGAGGAAATGATCACTCGGGCAACAATTGCCCCAAGACATCGAAGGAGGATTTGAACTTCATCAACAACAATGGGTAACGACCCCAACAATAAGGAAATTGGAATTCGTGCCTCTTATACCAAGGTAATGGAGGTAATAGCAATTACAATAATTACAATTATTATAATAATCAACCTTCATTGAAAGATCTTGTTCTTGGTCAATCTAAAATTAATGATGGTATTAACAAAAAGATGATTGCCAATGATAAAGTTCTTGAAACTCTTGGTGAAAAAATGGATAGCTTTGCCACTGCCATGAAAATCAATTGAGTTTTAATAAGATGCTAGAAACCCAGTTAGCTCAATTAGCAGCAGCTATGCCATCTATAGAGCAAGGTAAGATTGCTGGGAAACCAGAGGATTCAACTGAGCATGTAATCCTCCACTTTGCTCCTATTGGAGCTACCTTCTCGATCCTCCCTTCATCATGAAGAAGGAAGATCTAGGCCACCCGACGATCAAGTGCTCAATCGGACAACAAACCTTCCACAATGCCTTTTGCGACCTTGGATCAGGCATCAACATCATGTCCAAGGTAACATACGATAACTTGTTACGGGGACCTTTGTTCCCTACTTGGATCAGGCATCAACATCATGCTCCGTTTGCAGATGGCAGATCAGACGATGCAGTTTCCTAAGGGACTAGCAAGGGACATCTTGGTGAACATCCAAGATGAGTACATCCCCACCGACTTCATCATTCTTGACATGTGAGCCAATGTGGAAGTCCTCGTCATCTTGGGAAGGCCCTTCCTCAACACCACCAATGTAGTCATCTACGTGGGACTGGGCCAGATCCACTTCCAATTCTCCAGTCATAAGATAAAATGTGATTTCAATGGTTATAAACTTAACAAACAGGTTAAAGCACATCCACCAAGAAGAAGAGTTTGAGCTCCACGCCAAAAGAAGCGATACCCGGAGGCCAAGATCAACGAACTCAAGGAGGATGGACCTGCCAATCCAAGGCAGGTTTGGAAAGCGAAGAAGGTGCACACTCGGTCTCCGTATCCGGAGCCATCAAGTGCACTCGAAGAATGAACAAGAAGGAGGGTCCTACTCCAAGGACTTAAAATCAAGGAGCCTTCACCGAAAGGTAAGTTGGTAGTTATCTTTTACTTTCCTTTACATTTATTTCATTTCTTTAATTTTCATCATGCTTAAAATTTAGAAAAATAAAGTTTAGATAAAATAAAACCTTGAGACTAGTCTAGCACTAAAACATGGTCAGGCTTAGGTCCTAGGAGAGGTCGGCCGACCTCCCTAATGACCCTAAGCCCCCTTTCTGTCAATGGGAACACAATGTGGCATTAGTGGAATAAAAAGAAAAGAGAAAGGAGACCCATAGGGTTGGCCAACACCCTTAGGGGTCCCTTGGTCACCTCTCTCTCTTCCCCATCTTCTCTTGTCTAAGAATCTCATGATTTGAGTAGTGTGAAGTTCAAAATTCAGATTTTGCTTTAGGAGACATCAGTCTAAATTTGTCATGCTTTGAAAAAGAAAAAACATCAATCACCTTTTGACTGAAGCATGACACACATCCTTGTCTCCCACTACTCCTTGTTCAAAGTGGGGAATCATGAAAACTTTCACTTTTGCTTTGTCATACGTTGAAAAAGAAAACACATCAATCACCTTTGGTTAAAGCATGACAAACCTTTTGTCCCCACTTCCCTTTGTTTAAAGAGGAGAATCTTGAGCACTTTAGCTCAGCTTTTGACCACATCACTTAGCATGCTTTACCTTTCATCAACCACTAGGAAAGTGTGAGTAGAATCTCCACTTTAGGGGGTCAGCCGACACCATGTGTCACCTCCTCTCTTCCCTTTTGCTTTGTGTAAGGCATCTCTCAAAGCTAGTGCTCATGGCACCCAAGGGCATGCCCATAGGGGGTTCGGCCGACCACCCCTTGGTGCCTCCTTGGTGCCATCTTCTCCCCCTATAAAAGGCCATGCAAGGAGAGCTCAAATCCTCACTCCAACCAGAATTCAGTTCTAGCCCAACCACTTTTTCCTTGCCTTTGCCTTGTTCTCTCCTCACTTCCCTCTAGTGAAGTTCTCACTCTTTGGAGAAGTAGTGCTACTATGTCTCTCTTAAGACCACAAAAACACCTTGTCTTCATCAAGCTTCTCTTAGCTCAAGCCTATCCCCGCAAGAAGAACTAGGAAGCTCACACCTACCTTGTCCTAGTCTCATTCTTGTGTCTCTCTTCCTTTATAGAAGATGAAGAATCCTTTGAAGTCCGCGATGAAGAAAATGAAGAAGGTTCTAAGTGGGAGCTCATCTCGATGCTTCCACCAATCCGAGGATACTTCTCAAAGGAGAAGGGGAGGTTCTGCCCGATATACTTGGGAGAACACCCCAACCGAAGGACAACCTCAGGAGGAGGAAGAATCACCGATGGAGATGCCTCATCTTGGTGCATACATGGTGCCCCCAATGAGGACGTATGTCAACAAAGTGGTCTCTGGTTTGATCAACTAGAGTACAAGAAATATCTCTCTTCGGGATCGATCTTTCGAGCATACAAGGATATTGAGTCCAACTCTCCTCTCTAACGCAGGTATGAACACCGAGTTTGGTACTATCTTTTCCACCATTGATTGGTCTATCTTTTGGCAAGTAGATGAACTCAGAATAAAATTGCTCACCATAGAGTTTTTGTGCTCCTTACAAGTCTCTAATGATGAAATATCTTTCCACATGTTTAATCAAAGCTTTAGTCTCACTTGGAGTCATCTAAATGTTGCTCTTGGCTTTGATGACACTTGCTTGCTTGACTTAGACCATGCCATGAGTAGGTTCAATAAAAGAAAATTTTGGTTTTCTATCTCTGCCTTGAATGATTGCTAAAACCCCAAACTAGAGGAAATCCACAATCCAACCCTTCGTTTTATCCATCTTTGCATGAACATGCCTTTGTTCCCTAGAAATAATGCTAGCATGCCAAGCACCATAGAATTAAAATTGCTATATGCCATGGTTAACAAGATCCAAATCTCTCCTGTAAAATGCTTAGTAGAATATTGGCAAAGATCGATTGAAGGTAATGAACCCATACAATTCACATCCTTAATCACTCGTCTTGCCGAATCCATCAACCTACTAGATGGAACATATGCTTTTGAATATCTCTCTTCACCTAGAGCAGTAATTTTAGAAGAATATCTTACATATGCCCAAATGCTAAAAAGAGGTCCTAAGGGTGGACTTAAAATGATATATAGTGGCCATACAACTGAAGTTCCTATTCCAAATAGGCAATGTTAGTTGTATAGAACCCGTAAGCTAACCCTTGATTTGGATCAAGGAAATGGGCAAAGAGGTTTTGCAGGTTCAGACAGGAGAGCTCGGGAAGGGATATACTTTGTTCATCTTGAGCAAGGTGGTCCTTCCCATGGAGTTGTTGGCGAGGAGGACCCTGAATCAACTTCCATGGATACTTCCAGTGGCATGCCTCCTCAGCCACCACGACCGCAAGGACCACGAGCATCCTTCTTGTCCCCACGAGATAGGGAGCATCGTGAACGGCGGCAAAAAATGGATCATCTCACCAATGTTTTAGGCGAGCTTCGCGTTAAGCATGGTGAGACAGCAAGCATTGTCCAGCAAACTGCCGAACAAATCTAAGCACTACAAGAAGAACAAAACCAACAGTGGACATTATGGTGGCAACAACATCCATATCCGCCACCACACTACTGAGCAAAGGATAAGCTTGGTGGAGGTTCCCTCCCCCACTAAGGTAAGTGTTTATTTTTCAGCATTTACATTCATGCAATTTTCTTGCTTATCTTTGCTTGCATATAAAAAAATATCTGAATATGATAAAAAGAACAAAAAGACTTATCTCTACTCTCACATGTTCCATGAATTTTAATCTCCCTTCTGGAAATGATGAATAGTTGCTCTACTAAATGTTTCTCTAGTACTTAGTTTACAACTTGATATTTCTCTAAGTATGGATTACTTGGCTTAAAAGAAACCATCATGAACCTAAAACTTTTGTGGGTTGCAATTGCTATAACTAAGTCTAAGTTGTTGTGAGACATGATATAACAAGACAAGAGCTGCTATAATATTGTTCTAAACAAGAATGACTATCGGAGTTTTATTTATTAAAATGATAAAAACACTTTTTGTTCCTCAATGGTGAAAATTCCTACCAAAGCCATATATGCTCTTTCATGATATAAGCTTTCTACATAAGTTGCTTGCTTTGTGTTGAGTTTGGTCAAGTTTTGTGACCCTTGTTGAGAGATTTATCAAGCTCCCAAGATCAAGATCACGTACACGCCACATATATATGCTGCTTCTACACTGGAAGTATGCAGAAACATGTCTTACATTTTCCACATAGTTCGTGCTCCATGATCTAATAGAAATTCTCTCTCTAGTATGTTGCTAGTAAATGAGACATAGACTATGCAAAATTATGAATATAAAAAAAGGGGCACATGGAGGTCCCAAGTCTTAAAAAAATGATGAGCAAATCAAAGCTCATAGAAAAATAAATAAAGATAGCTATGTATCAAAAATTTATAAGTTAGAAAGAGAGATCATATCAAATAGAGGAGTATTGATCGTTTGCCATGTTCCACACACTTGCACATCTTGATCTAAGAGTATGACACTTCTCTCCTTTGATCCAGAATTTGACTTTACAACATATGCAAGGTAAGTTTGCTACATTCTTTATCCTACCCTACAACTCCACATAAGTCTTTAGAGATAGGATGAAAAGAAGGCAAACCTCAAATATGTGCCTTGGTGAGGAATCATACACCATATGAGCGACTTGAGAGTACCATTTGAGGAACACTAAGTCTTTCTTTTCAAAACTTTACAAAACCTCCTATATGAAACTTGTAAAAGAATAAGAAAACTAGTGCTCAAGTCAAGTTGTTCTATCTCTCAACCACCCAAGACAAAGGATAAAGCCATAAGCCCCATGGATGACTAAGGTAATATGGGTGAGTCTTTATATCTGATTTTTCCATTCAAAAGAGAAGTATGATTATTGTAAATCTAGTACTCTTGAATATGAAGCATAGTAGCAATTCTTGATCCACCGAGGCTAAGTTTGATTGTTTGCTCGGGATGAGAAAAGGTTAAGCTTGAGGGATCTTGTTGGCATCAAGAATGATACACTTTTATATACCCAAGATGCTGCCAACAACCTCAGGATCAAGGATAAACAATCATATCATGAGCATACTTTATTAAATAACAAGTTCCACATGTCCATGAAGTATGTGATTGCAGGTATGAAGAAATGGAGCAAAGGAGAGCCAGTGGGACCCACATAGGGGGTCAGCCGATCCCCTATAGGGCCCACCAGCTCTCCCCTATGGCCATGATCTAGGAGAAGCACTCTTGAGTGAATCTCAACCCTTAGATCACACTGTGCTTTCTCTCAACGGCTCTCCTGCAACTCACATGGATCCATGGGCCCACATCAAGGAGATCAACGTGACAAAATAACTTAGAAGAACCAACCTAGCCAGATGACAAGTGGGACCAGCATCTAGAACGCCGAGGTGGGCCAGGCCCACCAGCGCCTCATTTGGTCCCTGACAAGTGGGGCTGGTTCTAGAAGATGAAGGCAGGGCCCACAGGCCATAGGGGGGCCGGCCGACCTCTCCCTTGGTCGGTGTAGCTCCTGGTAACCGCCACACTCATTTAGCAAATGTTGAAGATCAAGACCATCCACTCTAAGTCGGTTTAGAGGCGGTTGGATCCAAGGGTGGAGATTTGAAGCTTCCTAGATTGATGGCGTGGCGATGGAGTAGCCTCTACTCCACCTCCCACTATAAATAGAGGCTCACTCCCCCCTCTTCATACATGGTGAAGAAGCCTACAAGCTCTATTCCTTAGATTTTTCTAGTAGTTAGTCTAGAGTGGGAGTTGGAGTTGAGTCGAGCTACGCTCGGGATTTCCAGAGTCGTCTTTTGGAAAGTCTGGTATAGCTCTTGTATCTTTCCTTCCTTGTAAGACTTTATCTTATTCAATATATTACTTTTCCTCTACTTTACTTAGTATTTACTTTGAGCATTACTATACTTGTTATAGTCTTGTTATATGCTTTTGCTTATTACTAGCCTTTACATCAATAGTCTGTGATCCTTGTGGCCTTTCCTGTATGCGATCATTGCCTGTTATAGGGTGCTTTGGTTATAGATCATAATCAAAGTAGTAAGTTGTGTGTAAGCGTGGTGCTTATACATCATCTTACCCTTGGTTACCGCTTGTTGCATGGATTGTTTGTGGTAGCTAGCAAGACAGTGACAACCTTGTCTAGTCTTTGTATTCCACCACGTGTTCTTCGGCAAGTTCTTAAAAGGTAAGCCCCCCAAAAAAAGAGAGCGCGGTCCGGTAGGAGTTTTGCCCTCCTACTGATCTATCCTCTCGCCTAGCATACTTGTATTGAGGAGACAAACTATAGTGTTTAGACTAATTAATTGGCTAAGTATATTGAAGTAGAGTGAATTATATAGGAGTCCCTATACTCTCTCGTTGTTCTCCCACCTAGCTATACTCACTAGTTATCTCTAAGTTATCTTTTATCTCGGCTTGTTCATTCATCAACCCTTCCTATCACATATATCGTTTACCTCCCTATACTAGTTAGTACTAAGTTGAGGTACTCTCTAGGATCTCTCTCTAATTATCATTTCTAGCTCAGCTTTCCCTTGGGAAAATATAAATTATGATACCTTGGCATACTCCTAGGTGAAGTGCTACAACGGTATAATCTATGTGCTTGCGGATTTATCCAATAGTCAAAAGAAATACCAACACTCCTCTACTTGGGGCATTTGTAGTTGCTGGGTAGTTGTACTTCCAACATTTCTTCTTGTTCCACCCGCAAGGTGCCTAGATGTTGGTGAGATTTGCTATCTCCTACTATTGACCATGAGATGTCCCTCTCTCGTAAGGATGAGAGGGAGGCTCATGGTCTTCTGCAAAAGGAAGACAACACAAGAACAAAACTAGACAACAAAGATTAGCATTAGCGTTAGTCGTCCTTGCGGGGTATGGTTTCCATTCTTGAGGAGAGGAGTGTGAATTAAGACAAGCTTGTAACAATGCAACTATGAGTGCAAACTTATTCTAATTGTTTTTGGTCATTTGTTTTATTGATTAGACTTGAGAGGAACATATCACAAGAACTTGAGCTTAAAGTAAGAGAGAAGGAAGAGAACAGAAGCTATCATTTTGATATGAGTGATGAAAAGAGACATGGAATTCCCTTAGATCTATCTTGAGGAAAAGCAAATGACATGACCAAAGGAACTAGAGCCTAGTCTCCTACATGTTTATGCACTCAAGCTTCAGAATTCTCAGAAAAGTGCACCTTGGATTATTGCAAGGGCAAAGGGGAAGACTCACATGTTGCATAAGGGTTATGGACAGGTCGACCGACCCATGTATGGAGCTCCATACCTTCCCTTAACATAGCAAAGCTAATTTCATGACTTATAAGTGCATTAGGTGGTTTGGGGCATCTTGGTGGGGTCGGCCGACCCCACCTTGGGCCTTTATCAGCTCAAAGTTTTATGCTATGCTTATCTCAAGTTTTTATTACGCTAAGACATGAGGTTTTAACAAAATTTAAGTCTAATATCCTATGGTATTTATTCATGAAAGGAGATGTACCATTAAGATAACTACCAAGTAACTTATTGGCAAGGGTACGGAATTTAAAGTCCACCGACAAGACTAGATTGGAGGGGAGACTTATGTCACGGAACCGCCCAACCTATAAGAGCACTAGTGCGATGGTCACCGTTTCCGACAACACTGTCACAATAGAGCCCATATAAGCCCAGTAGTCCTTGAAATCTCGAAGGATTTCAAACCACAAATAAGTAACAACCCGAGATCGTACTCGATTCAGTAACCACAAATCCACCGTGATAAGTTCGAAACGAAATAATATTACAACAGAGTTTTAAGAAGTGTTATTACAACACCAAGTTCAAATCAAAGTAGCGGAAGTTCAGGTTTCACAAATACCCATTGCAAACTGTTTAAAGCAAATATAGTGCCATGCTTAGTACAGTCCCATCAAAAGCAACAAGGAGAGACATCAGAATCCACCATTGCCCATGGTCTTCACTCATCATCACATGCAGGATAGAGGCATGCCTGACAATAGCCAGAAAAGACCATACCATCTGCAATAAGGATATAGAAAACCCTGAGTACTCAATTGTACTCAGCTAGACTTACCCGACAGAGAGATAGATATATAACCATAGACACTTCAAGGATTATGCAAGGCTTTATCAGGTGGATCTCATGAGATAGCATACTTTTGCATAAAAGAGCAGTCCTAATTACTCATGTATTCTCATAAATATAAAACATCATTTGGCAACAGATTAAGTAACATTAATAGATCCCATTAGCACCTGTACTAGAGCAAACACTAAGTTATCAAACAATAATAACCATATTGTGCTTGGCATCAAAACCACATAACCATCTTTTAGTTACTTATTAGAGTTCAGGTTTCTACAGTGGGAGGAAGCTCTTTCAAGTTTCTCACTAACGGGGAGAGACCGCGATTCAAATCGAATTCCAATCCAGCTAGAGGTTTATTCCTCAATCACACCCAAGCATACCTGCCGGCACACTTATGCGGGTCACCTTCACTATAGCTCGGGTAGCCGTGGACCTCTAGGTACAGGCATGAATAGCGATTCATGGATAGCCAGGTCGATCAAGCAGTGCCTGCCCTTGGTGCCAAGCCAGGACGATCAGGATGCTTGCCCAGGGTCTAGTATGCCGCTCGCGGTCCTTCATGACCCAAGTAGGGGGAGATTCCGGCCCGAACATACAGAGTTAGGCTTCGTGGTCGAAACGAGTTATTCGGCCAGCTATGAAGGAAGCATGCGTTCAATCTCGACAGATGTCCAACCACGATCCAGTGCCTAACGACACAGGCGGAGAGAACCCGCTCACAAGACCTCCAAGTCAAGTGGCTCAAAACACCTTGTCCGCCCGGTCTCGATTTATTACTTCCATATGGTTATTTTCCATGATAGAAAATTTAGCCATCCGTGACTAGCATCCTATATTTGTGGGGGATGATAGACCACCCACGCTACCGGTCTAAGCATGGCTAAGTAGAGGTTTTGATCCTGAGCCTACAAGGTTCTTTTGTTGTTGGACAAGGGAGATATAATGCAGCAAGGGTTTCATTCAACTCCTATTAACTTAATGCACAAACAAGTGGTGGTATTGTAAGTAAAATACTTTTAAATGGAGTAAGGGAGGTGTATAAATGCTCCGGGGCTTTCCTTTCACAAACGTGGAGGGAAGGTGGTTTGGGCACTCCGGAAGGTCAGGACCCTGTTCTCCTTCTTCTGGAACTCTTGGAGCTTGAATCTCCGGTGGGACGTATACATGTATGATGATCCAATATATATGGCAATTCATATACTTAGAAATGAGACATGTCTAATGCATATGAATGAATGCTAATTATGGATGTGTTATGCAACATGTTACATTCGTTGACCGAGTAGGTGCAAATTTCTTCTCCTGTAGAGAAGTTAGCACTTACCCTTCTTTAGCAACCTGTAATAGAGCTTCTCCTCTGAGCTAAGATCTCTTACACCTGCACTTAAACATAATTATGGTTTAAGTCACTTGCTATACTAACACAAGGCATACATCACTTATAACATTCACAACAAAGCATATAAACACTTAAAAACAGCAGCTAAAAGAAAACTGTGTAGGTGAAGCTATACACAACTAAAAATTACAAACTTGGATATTCTGGAAAGCCTATGAAATTGTCTACAAAATATTCCATAAACTCCCCAGCTAAATCCAATACTAAAAAGGACTAACAGACACATCAAGCAAAGTTGTTTAGAAGAAAACAGGAAAACACAGATTTAAGGCTGAACTTGTAAAATATACCCAGGTTAAACTAAACAGTCTATAGCTGTGAAAATTTAACACCAGATAGATCAACAAGTTATCTACAACAAAGTTAATTGTAGCTACTGATAAAACTAAACATAAGTAGCTCAAACAATTCTAGCAAGAAAACATGTTCCAGCAGTTTTAACAGATTCCAGATAACATTTAGAACAGTTGTAAAGCTTTTAACCATCATTCCAAAACTTATGATAAAATTAGACAAGCAAGATTGTATAATTAGATACAACTTTGGTATTCACAACATCAACAGAGAACACACAAAAAATAGGTTTACAATTACTTCTTTGCTGGTGATGAGGAAACAAGCATACTTTGAGCATTAATTACTTAAACAATTTGAAATGTGTGAAACAATATATTTCATATTTTTATCAGCTCATACTAAGCAAGTATCATATGTACAAAAATTACCAAGCATAGCAAACACATATAACTAAGCTTAGCAAAATAAACAAGGATGCATTTAAGTATATAAGCATTTGATCAAAAGAAGTGCAACATGCAAATAAATTAAAGGTTACTGGCACTTTAACATTTTTGTTGGGAAGTCCATGCTGAGACAAGCTCAACACAACAAGAACCACGATTTTATCACATACCAAACTCCAGTTATGAATTAAACAAGTTAATTTAAGCATATAAAGCTTGCTGTCTATTTTTATTAATAAAGCACCAAAGAACAGTAACAACAGGTCATATTATATTTTTCATGCATAGAGAAAAATATAACAAAGCTAACAAAACAGGTTTCACATTTTTAGAATTTTTCTGGAATTAGTTATGCATTTCCAAAGTTAGCCAACAAAACTGAAAAGAACAAAACAGAAAACACTTTAGAGTCTATGATAAGCGAGACCCACTAGTCAGCTCCTTCTCTCACAGAGCCAACAACACTGGAGGTGTTCGACCGTCGATCCTTCGCCGGCGGCGAGGTTTCCGGCCAAACCAACCTCACAACTGTGTTCCCCTACGCAACCCGCATCGAACCATGTAGCTGGTTGTACCCTAGGTTCACCAGAGCATGCTCGATGGCGACCATGGCGGCACGGCGACGCTGCGGCTCTTACGCTGGCCGACGCAAGGCTCTACTAACCAAACTAGCAGTGGCTACGACTACACGAAACCCTAGCGGTCCGATCTAGCCCAGATTGGGGCCATGCAAGCCCTCCGATGAGCTCGGCCACATGCACAGCGGCACGGTGGCGAGTTCAAGGCTGCGCGGTGCGTCTGTTCCGGCGGTGGAGATGCGCTAAAGCTTCAACCGACTCCGGCTATCTAACCACTGGCTAACCATCTAACCCTAACATGACTTAGACGAACGCGATCGATGCTGAGAAGCCCAGCGCGACTCTCGCCGGCGTTGCGGGTGTTGTGCGCTTGCGCATGGAGGAGTTCCCGTTCCGGCGAACCCTAACCCTAATCGCTTCAACCAAATCCTCGGTGAGCATCTACAACCTCTAGGCTACCGTGTACGAGAGCTAGAAGAAAGGGAGAGGGGCTGGATTGGGCTGGCCACGGCGGCGTAAAGCTCGGCGAAGCTTAGGTCGTCAATGGCGCCCACGGAAAGTCTGGTATAGCTCTTGTATCTTTCCTTCTTTGTAAGACTTTATCTTATTCAATATATTATATTTTCTCTCTACTTTACTTAGTATTTACTTTCAGCATTACTATACTAGATATAGCACTATTATATGCTTTTGCTCTTTAACAGCCTTTACATCAATAGTTTGTGATCCTTGTGGCCTTTCCCTTATGCGATCATTGCCTGTCATAGGGTGCTTTGATTATAGATCACAGACAAAGTAATAAGTTATGTGTAAGGGTGGTGCTTATACATCATATTATCCTTGGTTACTGCTTGTTGCACGGATTGTTTGTGCTAGCTAGCAAGAGAGTGACAGCCTTGTCTAGTCTTTGTATTCCACCACGTGTTTTTAGGCAAGTTCTTAAAAGGTAAGGCCCCCATAAGAAGAGGGCGTGGTCCAGTAGGAGTTTTGTCCTCCTACTAATCTATCCCCTCACCTAGCATACTTGTATTAAGGAGGCAAACTATAGTGTTTAAACTAGTTAATCAGCTAAGTATATTGAAGTAGAGTGAATTGCATAGGAGTCCCTTGTACTCTCTCGTTGTCCTCCCACCTAGCTGTTCTATCTAGTCCATTCTAAGTATCATTTACCTTGGCTTGTTCATTCATCAACCCCTTCCTGTCACATATATCGTTTACCCCCCCTATACTAGTTGGTACTAAGTTGAGGTGCTCTCTAGGATCTCTATCTAATTATCATTTCTATCCCAGCTTTCCCTTGATAAAATATAAATTACGATACCTTGGAATACTCCTAGGTGAATTGCTACAATGGTATAATCTGTGCGCTTGCGGATTTATCCAATAGTTATAAGAAATACCAACAAGCATTTCTGGCACCGTTGCCGGGGAAAGCTTAGTCTAGAAATTTTAATTAGATTGAATCGAGAGATTCTTGTTAACTTAGTTATAAATTAGTCATAGGGGCTTACCCCTGTCTGTGTTTTCCTCTCTTGTGAAGCCAGACAGTTTATGAGCGGTGTCCAACTGCCGGGAAACTACTTAGAAGATCCCGAGCAGCTATTGAGGAGAACTAGACGTCGTCAAGTTCCTCCTCAGAGGATCATCTCGACCCTGAATCCGTTCGAGGAAGGAGGCTCTACACCACCACTCAAGGAAGCTATGGCCCAGAAGGCGATCTCTGACTTCTCGGCTCCGTTTGCTACCCACGTAGCTCAGGGTCTCGAGGTCAACTTCGGGGATGCCACCTTCGAGCTGAAGCCCACCTTGATCCACATGGTGCAGGCCAACCCATTTTGCAGGAAGCCCCATGATGATGCCAATGCTCATCTCCAGCACTTCATGGAGTTATGTGGAACTTTCACTATCAAGGGAGTGGCGTCTAACGCCATTCGCCTTCGTCTTTTCCCATTCTCGCTATTGTGAAAGGCGAAGCAATGGTTCTACGCCCACAAAGAAGAAGCCACTACATGGGAGAGGTGTGCTAACGCATTCCTCAAGAAGTTCTTCCCAACGGGCAAAACAAATGCTCTTCGTGGAAAGATCTCAAGCTTCCAACAACAGTCTGACGAGACGATTCCCGAAGCATGGGAGCGTCTCCAGGAGTACATTCGTGTCTGTCCTCATCATGGGATAGAAGACTGGCTCCTGATTCAAGGATTCTACCACGAGCTGACTAGTATGGCTCGTAGTCACCTTGATGCTGCCGCTGGAGGGGCATTTCTCCAACACATAGTGAGAAATGCCAAGGACCTCATCGAGAAGATGGTAATCAACCAAGGATGGGGTGAGGAACGTCTCTGGCCAAAGAGGAGAGGTATGCACACCATTAATGAGGTGGACATGCTCTTTGCCAAGATGGACCTCCTGATGAAGAAGATAGAAGAAAGTTCCAAGAAGGAATGAGAGGCCATCTACCATGTCGCCGCCGCACAAGCTATTGAAGCCGATCCATGGTGTGAGGTGTGCAGAGGAAATGATCACTCGGGCAACAATTGCCCCGAGACTTCGAAGGAGGACGTGAACTTCATCAACAACAACAGCAACAACAACGGGTATCGACCCCAACAACAAGGAGGATGGAACTCGTGCCCCTTCTACCAAGGTAATGGAGGTAACAGCAATTTCAATAATTATAATGCTTACAATAACCAACCTTCATTGAAAGATCTTGTTCTTGGTCAATCTAAGATTAATGATGGTATAAATAAAAAGATGATTGTCAATGATAAAGTTCTTGAAACTCTTGGTGAAAAGATGGATAGCTTTACAACTGCCATGAAAAATCAGTTGAGTTTTAATAAAATGCTAGAAACCCAATTAGCTCAATTAGCAGCAGCTATGCCATCTATAGAACAGGGTAAAAATACTGGGAAACTAGAAGATTCAATTGAGCATGTTAACATGGTAACAACAAAGTTCGGTAAGCCTCCACTTCGCTCCTATTGGGGCTATCTTCTCGATCCTCCCTTCATCATGAAGAAGGAAGATCCAGGCCACCCGATGATCAAGTGCTCAATCGGACAGCAAACCTTCCACACCGCCTTCTGCGATCTCGGATCGGGCGTCAACATCATGTCTAAGGTAACTTATGATAATTTGTTAGGAGGACCTTTGGTCCCTACCTATGTTCGCTTGCAGATGGCAGATCAAACCATACGGTTTCCCGAGGGACTCGCAAGAGATATCTTGGTGAACATCCAAGATGAATACATCCCCACAGACTTCATCATCCTAGACATAGGAGCCAACGTGGAAGTCCTTGTCATCTTGGGAAGGCCCTTCCTCAACACCACCAATGCAGTCATCTACGTGGGATCGGGCCAGATCCACTTCCAGTTCCCGAGGCACAAGGTAAAATGTGCTTTCAATGGTTATAAACTTAACAAACAGGCTAAAGCACAACCACCAAGAAGAGTTCGAGCCCCGCGCCAAAAGAAGCAGTACTCAAAGGCTAAGATCAATGAACTCAAGGAGGATGAACCCGCCAATCCAAGGCAGGTTTGGAAAGCAAAGGAGGTGCACACACCACGGTCTCCATCTCCGGAGCCATCAACTGCACCCGAGGAATGAACAAGAAGGAGAGTCCTACTCCAAGGACTTAAAATCAAGGAGCCTTCGCTGAAAGGTAAGTCAGTAGTTATCTTTTATTTCCCTTCTTAAATTTAGTTCAATTCCTTAATTTTCATCATGCTTAAAATTCAGAAAACTAAAGTCAGATTAAATAAAACTTGAGAAGTAGTTTAGTTTAAAAATTTGACAAAAGGTGGACCGATAGGGTGCTCGGCCAACCACCCTATGCATCCTACCTTGGCTCATTTAATTACATTTCTCTTTTTCATCTTTATAAAAGAAAAAGAAAAAAAGTGGAGACCTAGGGGGTAGGCCGACCACCCTAGGTACCCCATGTTCATCCCTCTTTCTTCCCCATCATCCTTTGTCCAAGAATCTCATGATTTGAGTAGTGAGACTTTCAAAAATCAGATTTATCTTTAGGGGACATCTCTTTTGTCTTGTCATGCTTTAAAGTACATCAATCACTTTTGGTTAAAGCATGACACATCCTTGTCTCCCACTACTCCTTGTCCAAAGTGGGGAATCATGACACCTATCACTTTCACTTTCTCATGCTTTGAAAAAGAAAACATATCAATCATATTTGATCAAAGCATGACATGCCTTTGTCCCCCACTATTCTTTGTTTAAAGAGGAGAATCTTGAGCATTTTAGCTCAGCTTTTGATCACATCACATAGAATCTTTCACCTTTCACTAAGAACTAGAAAAAGCATGAGTGGAATCCCCAGTTTAGGAGGTCGGCCGACCACCTTTGGTCACCTCCTTCTCTCTCTTTTGTTTTGTGTAAGGCATCTCCCAACACTTTTGATCATGGCCCCAAGGGCATGCCCAAGGGGTGGTCGGTCGACCACCCCATGGTGCCCCCTTGGTGCCATTCCTTTCCCCTATAAAACCCCATGCAAGGAGAGCTCAATCCCTCACACCTCAACCAGAATCCAGTTCTAGCTCAAGCCTCTCCTTACCTTGCTCTCTCCTCTCTTCGTTCAAGAGAAGTTCTTAGCTCTCAAGAGAAGTAGTGTTGCTCTCACTAGTCCACAAGAAGATATCTTATCTTCATCAAGCTTCTCTTAGCTCAAACTTCTCCCCACAAGGCAAAATAGAAATCCACTTTACAGACATCTCTTCCTAGTCTCGCCCTTGTGTCCTTCTTCCTCTCTAAAAGATGAAGAACCCATTGACATCTGCATTCAAGAAAATGAAGCAAGCTCTAGGTGGGAGCTCATCTCGTCACTCCCACCAATCCGAGGATAGTTCCCAAGGAAGAAGAAGGCGAGGTTCTGCCTGATACACTTGGGAAAACCTCCAAACCAATGAACACCCTCAGGAGGAAGAAGTGTCGACGGAGGTACCTCATATTGGGGCATTCATGGTGCCCCCGATGAGGACCTATG
Organism: Microstegium vimineum; assembly: GCA_022036555.1. Classification (NCBI taxonomy): domain Eukaryota; kingdom Viridiplantae; phylum Streptophyta; class Magnoliopsida; order Poales; family Poaceae; genus Microstegium; species Microstegium vimineum. The sequence goes on along the minus strand of CM039119.1, from coordinate 31,656,198 downwards.
ATCAACAAAGTGGTCTCTGGTTCGACCAACTAGAGTACCAAAAATATCTCTCTCTTCGGGATCGATCTTTCGAGCACACATGGATATTGGATCTGAGTCTTCTCTCCAACGCAGGTATGACCACCGAATTTGACTCTATGTTTTCCACACTTGGTTGGCCTAGCTTTTGGCGAATAGAAGATCTTGGAATTGAGTTGCTCACCATAGAATTCTTGTGCTCTCTCCAAGTCTCTAATGATGGAATATCTTTTCACATGTTTAATCAAAGTCATAGTCTAACTTGGAGTCATCTAAATACTTCTCTTGGCTTTGAGAATTCATGCTTGATAAATTTAGACCTTGCCATGCGTAGGTTTAACAAGAGGAAATTTTGGTTCTCTATCTCTGCTCTTAATGATTGCTCAAATCCTAAACCTGAGGAAATTCATAATCCAACCCTTCGCTTTATACATCTTTGGATGAAAATGACTTTGTTTCCTGGAAGTAATGCTAGCTTGATAAGTGACATGGAATTAAAATTGCTTTATGCCATGGTAAACAAAATTCAAATCTCTCATGTAAAATGTTTAGTGGTATTTTGGCAAAGTTCAATTGAGAGTAATGAATCTTTTCAATTCACATGTTTAATTACTCGTCTTGCCGAATCCATGAACCTGCTAAATGGCACTCAATCCTTTGTCTACATCTCTGCTCCTATAGCTGTAATCTTAGAAGAATATCGTACATCTGCTCAAATGTTAAAAAGAAATGCTAGTGGTGAACTTAAAATGATTTACAATGGCCATACAATTGAGGTGCCTCTTTCAAATAGGCAACTTCAGTTGTATAGGACCCGTAAGCTGACCCTTGATTTAGATCAAGGAATTGGACAAAGAGGTTTTGTAGGTTCATACAGGAGAACTCAAGAGGGGCTTTACTTTGTTCATCTTGAGCAAGGTGGTCCTTCCCGAGGAGCTATTGGTGAGGAGGAAGATGATGCATCTTCCGATCCCATGCACACTTCTAGTGTCATGCCTCCTTGACCATCACGTCCGCAAAGAGCACGGGCATCCTTCTCATCCACACGAGAAAGGGAGCATCGTGAATTATGGCAACAATTCGATCATCTCACCAAGACCTTTGGTGAGCTGCGTGTTGAGCACAGTGAGACAGCACACGTCATCTATCAAATCACTAAAGATATCCAAGCAATGCAAGAAGAACAGTACTGGGCAGTGGGACTCATGGCGGCAACTACATCCACATCCGCCGCATTATCGAGCAAAGGACAAGCTTGGGGGAGGTTCCCTCCAACACTAAGGTAAGTTTTCAAATTTCAACATTTATATTTATGCATTTCCTTGCTTATGTTTGCTTTGAATCTAAAAAAAATCTTCATATGACAAAAAGAATAAAAATACTTTCTCTATTCCACTCTCACATGTTCCATAAAAAATTATCTCCTATGGAAATGATGAATAGTTGCTCTGCTAAATGTTTCTCTAGTACTTAGTTTACAACTTGGTATTTATTTAAGTATGGATTACTTGGATTAAAAGAAATCATCATGAACCTGAAACTTTTGTGGGTTGCAAATGCTGTAACTAAGTCTAAGTTGTTGTGAGACATGATATAACAAGACAAGAGCTGCTATAATATTGTTCTAAACAAGAATGACTATTGGAGTTTTATTTATTAAAATGGTAAAAACACTTTTTGTTCCTCAATGGTGAAAATTCCTACCAAAGCCATACATGCTCTTTCATGATATAAGCTTTCTACATAAGCTGCTTATTTTGTGTTGAGTTTGGTCAAGTTCTGTGACCCTTGTTGAGAGATTTATCATGCTCCCAAGATCAAGATCACGTACACGCCACATATACATGCTGCTTCTACACTGGAAGTACGCAGAAACATGCCTTACATTTCCACATAGTTCATACTCCATGCTCTAGTAGAAAAAACTCTCTCTAGTTTGTTGCTAGTTAATGAGACATTGACTATGCAAAATTATGAAAAAAAAATTCAGGGGCCCTCTAGAGTCCCAAGTTTTATGAGCACTCCAAAGCTCTCTCCTAAAAAAATTAAAGATAGCTATGTCTCAAAATAATAAGTTAGGAAAGAGAGATCATACATCGGAGTATTGATCATTTACCATGTTTCCACATAATTGCACATATTGATCTAAGAGTATGACATTTCTCTCCTTGGATCCGGAATTTGACTTTACAACATATGCAAGGTAAGTTTGCTACATCTCTGATCCCTGCCTATAGCTCCACATAAGCTTTAGAGATAGGATAAAAGAAGGAAAACTTTGATATATGCCTTGGTGAGGAATCATACACCTTATGAGCGACTCGAGAGTACCATTTGAGGAACACTAAGTTTTCTTTCACAAAATCTTACAAAACCTCCGATATGAAACTTGTGAAAGAATGAGAAAACTAGTGCTCAAGTCAAGTTGTTCTATCTCTCAACCACCCAAGACAAAGGATAAAGCTATAAGCCCCATGAAGGACTAAGGTAATATGGGTGAGTCTTTATTGCTAATTTTTCCATTCAAAAGAGAAGTATGATTGTTGTAGATTCAGTACTCTTGAAATATGAAGCATAGTAGCAACTCCTGATCCATCGAGCTAAGTTTGATTGTTTGCTAGGGACGAGCAAAGGTTAAGCTTGGGGGATCTTGTTGGCACAAATTACGGTACACTTTTTCATAACCAAAATGCTGCCACCAACCTCAGGATCAAGGATAAACAAACACATCATGAGCATACTTTATCAAATAACTAGTTCCACATGTCCATGAGTGTTTGAATGCAGGAATGAGTAAATGGAGCAAAGGAGAGCCAGTGGGACCCACATAGGGGGTCGGCCGACCACCCTATGGGCCTACCTGGCTCCCCTCTCGGCCATGATACAAGAGAGGCACTCTAGAGTGAAATCCAACCATTAGATCACTCTGTGTTTCCTCTCAACGGCTCACAAGAGTAGCACATGGATCCATGGGCCCACACCAAGGAGATAAATGTGACAACCAGCTCAGAACCAGCAATTAACATCAATGACAAGTGGGACCAGCATCAGGACGATCGAGGTGGGCCAGAAACACTAGGGGTCAGGTCGGCCGACCATAACATGGGCCCACAAGACTCCCCACTTGGTCCATGACCAGTAGGCCACCTCCAGGAGGCCAAAGGAGGGCCCACTGACCATAGGGGGGGGTCGGCCGACCACCCCCCTAGGTTGGTTTGGCTCCTCCAACCACCATACCACTCTACACATGGTGGAAATCACAGTCATCCATCCTTGGTCGGTTCTAAGGCGGTTTGACCAAGGGTGGAGGATGGAAGGCCACACTATAAATAGAGGGTCACACCTCCCTCTCTACACATGGTGAAGAAGCCGACAAGCTCTATTCCTTAGATTGTTCTAGTAGTTTAGTCTAGAGTGGGAGTTAGAGTTGAGTCGAGCTGCGCTCGGGATTTCCGGAGTTGTCTTCCGGAAAGTTTGGTATAGCTCTTGTATCTTTCCTTCTTTGTAAGACTTTATCTTATTCAATATATTATCTTTTCTCTCTACTTTACTTAGTATTTACTTTGAGCATTACTATACTATATATAGCGTTGTTATATGCTTTTGCTCTTTAACAACCTTTACATCAATAGTCGGATGATCCTTGTGGCCTTTCCCTTATGCGATCATTGCTTGTCATAGGGTGTTTTGATTATAGATCATAGACAAAGTAATAAGTTGTGTATAAGTGTGGTGCTTATACATCATCTTATCCTTGGTTACCGCTTGTTGCATGGATTGTTTGTGGTAGCTAGCAAGAGAGTGATAGCTTTGTCTAGTCTTTGTATTCCACCACGTGTTTTTTAGGCAAGTTCTTAAAAGGTAAGGCCCCCGTAAGAAGAGGGCGCGGTCCTCCTACTGATCTATCCCCTCGCCTAGCATACTTGTATTGAGGAGGCAAACTATAGTGTTTAGACTAGTTAATTAGCTAAGTATATTGAAGTAGAGTGAATTGCATAGGAGTCCCTTTTACTCTCTCGTTGTCCTCCCACCTAGCTGTTCTATCTAGTTTGTTCTAAGTATCATTTACCTTGGCTTGTTCATTCATCAACCCCTTCCTATCACATATATCGTTTACCCCTTATACTAGTTGGTACTAAGTTGAGGTGCTCTCTAGGATCTCTATCTAATTATCATTTCTAGCCCAGCTTTCCCTTGGGAAAATATAAATTACGGTACCTTGGAATACTCCTAGGTGAAGTGCTACAACGGTATAATCTGTGCGCTTGTGGATTTATCCAATAGTCATAAGAAATACCAACACACTCTACAACACACATCACATCTTGCTACGAACGCGACAATCTCTTTCTTCATCTTTGTCCACCAAAAATGTTGTTTTAGATCATGGTACATCTTGCTACTACCTGGATGGATAGATAGCTTAGAGGAATGAGCTTCCTCCAAGATCTAGTTTCTCAATTCCTTATCCTTAGGCACAACAAGACAATCTCAAAACCAAAGAATTCCCTTCTCATCTATCTTGAAACACTAGGAACCCTCGGTTTTCATCTTCTGTTTGATATGAAAACACACCCACATCGGTTTTTTGACCTTCTATGATCTTACTTTCGAGAGAGCAACTGACTGTAAGATTGTACAACACTGACGGATGTAGCAAGTTGAACCTATCTTCGAGCAAAGGTTGCACAAAGGGATAGTCCGACTTTCTGCTCAAAGCGTCAGCTACTACATTATCTTTTCCTGGGTGGTAATGAACTTCAAGATTGTAATCCTTGATTAGTTCTAACCATCTTCTTTGCCTCATGTTCAGCTCTGGTTGCGTGAAGATGTACTTGAGACTCTTGTGATCTGCGTAGATATGACACACGTTGCCAAGAATATAATGTCTCCATATCTTCGAAGCATGAACCACTGCTGCTAGTTCTAGATCATGTGTTGGGTAGTTAGCTTCATGTTTTCTGAGCTGTCGAGAAGCATAAGCTATCATTTTTCCTTCTTGCATAAGAACACATCCTAGTCCCGTTCCGAAGGCGTCACAATACACATCAAAAGGTTCCGTTATGTCTGGTTGCACCAAAATGGGTGCTGAAGTAAGTAGAGTTCTTAAGGTAAGAAAAGCTGCTTCACACTCTGACGTCCATGCAAACTTCTTATCTTTCTATAACAGAATGGTCATAGGTTTAGCTATCTTGGAAAATTCTGGAATAAAACTACGGTAATACCCAGCTAGACCAAGAAAACTACGGACCTCGATGACGGAAGTTGGAGCTTTCCAATCCATAACCTCTTGTACTTTACTTGGATCCACAGAGATTCCATCAGCGGAAAGGATATGTCCAAAGAGAGGTACTTTAGTAAGCCAAAACTCTCACTTACTAAACTTGGCATACAACTTATGTTCTCTTAGCCATGGAAGAACTATACGTAGATGTTCTGCATGCTTAGTTTCATTCTCCGAATAGATCAAAATGTGGTCGATGAACACAACCACAAATTTATCCAGCTCGGGCATGAAAACGGAGTTCATAAGATACATGAAGTAGGCGGTAGCATTAGTTAGCCCAAACGACATAACCAAATACTCGTAGAGCCCATACCTCATCGCAAAAGTTGTCTTGGGTATATCTTGTGGTCTGATCTTGATTTGGTGATATCCCGATCTCAAATCGATCTTAGAGAACACTTTAGCCTTGGATAATTGATCAAACAAGATATCAATACGAGGTAAAGGATATTTGTTCTTGATCGTTACGGCATTAAGTGGTCGATAATCCATGCACATTCGTAGGGATTTATCCTTCTTTTTGATGAACAATGCGGGACAACCCCACAGTGATGCACTAGGTCGTATGAGACCTTTATCTTGCAACTCTTGTAACTGCTTCTTTAGCTCTGCTAGCTCATTGGGAGGCATCCTGTACGGCCTATGAGAAATAGGCGCCGTACCAGGTACCAACTCAATAGCAAACTCAACATCTCGATCGGGTGGAAGAACTGGAAGATCATCTGGAAAAATATCCAGAAACTCACACACTACTGGGATATTTTTTAGAACTGTGACATGGATAACACATGTCATAGCACAAAGATCAAGCTTCTGGGGAAGGGAAATCTGGAAGGTTTCAGACTTCTCCGGAGTTCTCAAGGTAAGGATCCTATTTCCGGTATCGATGTTCACCCCATAGTGGTGCATCCATCTCATGCCTAGGATCACATCCAACCCCAGATCAGGAAGGATGATAAGGTCCGTTTTAAACTCATGTTTCTGAATTATGATGCTTACATCTCTGATTGCTTGCTTAGTTGATATATCAGCCCCTGCTGAACTTATATAGTACCCCACATCCAAATCAGATATGCTCATGCCATGCTTAACAGTAAAAGCTTTACTCACAAACGAATCCAAAGATTCTGAGTCAAACAGCACAACTCTAGGATGATGGTTTATAAGGAACATAACAGCTGTGACGGGTTCTCCTTGTGGTACTTCTTCCACTGTGGTATAGTGCACGTGCCCTTGATAGGCCTGATTCTTCTTTGGGTGAGGGCATTCTCTAGCAAAGTGCGCTGGATGCTGACAGTTGAAGCATGGTGCATTATAAGTTGGGGCCTTCTGAGTTCCAGAACTGCCTTGCCCTGGTTGCCTTTTGGAAGAGCAATGGTGTAAGGCTTGCGATACGGACTCTGCTGTGCACCTTTAGCTGGAACTTTCTTCTGTGGAGACCTAAACTTAGCTCCTGCCACTGGAGGACGATAATCATTGCGGTTGACAAAAGGAGCTCTCTGCTGAGACGAGCTTACCTCAAACGCCCTCTTGTGGCCTTTAGCTGCAGCGTGCAGGTTGTTCTGGTTCTCCTGAGTCAAAGCATCACTGATGAACTCATTGAAGTTGGTGCGATTTGGGTTAGCAAGAGTCTTCATTAGCTTGGTTCCTAGACCTCTCTTGAAGTTATCAATCTTTTTCTCATCCGTGCCAACAAATTGGGGAGCATAACGAGCCAAGTTGTTGAAAGCATGAAGGCACTCCGTTAAGGTCCTGGTACCCTGAGTGAGCTTCAGAATCTCTGATGCCTTCATCTTCATCAGACTTGGTGGGATGTAGTGCCCTCTGAAAGTGCTAAACTGATTTCCTGCCTGATGATCCCGATTACCCTGGTTCTGGTTATTGCGAGCAACTTCAGGAAGCAACTCTTCAATGTTGCGCTGCCCCCCAATGAACTGAACCATGAACTGTTCCGGGGTAAGCGGTGGTGGTGGTGGCGGTAAAGGAGCCTCATTCTCGTCACGGTGATTCCCACCACTTCCAGAGCCATGGGAGCGAGTGTTGGCAGGCATCTGCATTAATTTGATAGCAAGAAGTAATGAGATTTGAGTAATTGCAGATGAATCATGATTATGCCTTAGTAAATCACTAAAAGGGAGATAACTTAAATCCACATAGGGCATAAAAGAATTCATACTAGCAACAAATCATCATCCATTCATACTTGGTACCATGAAAGCATTCATACAAGCCAAAAGTGCCAGACATCTGGACTTAAGTCATGGTGGTTACACAACATCGTGTCTCTCATGCAACAACAAAAGGTCAAACTACTCAACGCAAAAGACAACTAAAGACTAGCGTAAGGAGGCTATCCTAGTCTTCGCGTTCGGTGTCCATCCCTGATAGACGACCACCCTCGTCGTCGCTGTCGTCAACAAGCTCAAGCTCCTTGGGATCCTCCTCCTCCTCGTCCTCAGTCTCGGGGTCGTCGTCGGCATAGATCACTGCTGGATCTACCTCTGGTACAACGGGTGGAGGGATCGAGTTGATCACATTGTTGAGCCTCTGGATCTCCTGCTGTAGCTCTCGAATCTAGTCATGGGCCTGTTGAAGTCGCCCATTCCACTCTGCATCATGACGGTGGTAAGCGTGTTCCCCACCACCTGCTGGTGGCGAAGCATGCGTCCTTAGCTACCTCCTCTCTAAGTATGGCTGCATCTCTAAGTATGGCTGCATCTCTCTCGTCCCGTGCATCCTTAGCTGCCCTCCTGAGACGCTGGTTATTCCTATCAACTCCATGTAGGAACATCTCACTGGTCCTGAGACGTGCCACGCTGAACATGTAGGAGTCCTCTCTGACAAAGAAAGCCTTGAGCACTGCATGCATAGCACTCATAGCCGGTCCTGAACTGCCAGCTCTCTCATCCCTATTTCTGACCAAGGGATTTCCCATCTCCTGATACCAGGCCATGGTGTCAGGGCTATGTAACACCCCTGGTGTTTAAAAGCTTAATTAAAACCTGATCATGTCATCATATGCATTAAGCATCATTTACTTGATTGAGAACCTTGCTATGCATTGAACTAAAATGAGTTTATTTGATTGTGTTTATTTCTATTAGATGAATACTTGTCATGATTTCAAAGTTAAACATTCAAATTCTTTCCAAACCCTAAATTTCCAAAGGGGGTGCATTAAACACTAAACATGGTTTTCAAAATCTAAAAAGAATTTGCATATGGTTGTTAAAGCAAATCTATAGAGCTCTGTTTCAATTGCAAAAGTGGTATTTAGAGTTTTTCAAGTTTTATTCAAATTTCGGGAGTAATTGAAAAGGGGGTAAATCTTTTAAAAGGGGTTTAAAATTTTTAAAAATGCATTTTCATTTCTTGGCCGAACTTGAAAAAGTGCATATTGTCAAAGTTGTAGATCATGAAATTTTGAGCAACTTTGGTATTCAAAGTTTTTCATGAAAACCCTTGGAAGCTTGAGCAATTTGCAAATTAGTAGCAAGGGCAGTTTAGTCTATTCATCGAGCACCTACATGTCGGTCGAACTCACCAGCGCCGACACCTGGTTGGCCAGCTTCCGAGCTCGCCGTGCGACTTCTGGCCGCAACATACGTCCCATTGCGTGCGTGGCATCGTCACAACTCCGTTGCCGTCTTCAAAACGGGACGCCGTCCACTCCTGCCCTCTCTTTCCACGCCACGTAACTCTGCTCTGCTCCGCCGAGCACTTCGTCGACGTCGACAAGCTCGCACGAGCCCTCCGGTCACTGCCAATCGTCCAATCCACCCCCATGGTTTCGCATTGACCTAGTATACCTTCCGCACTAGCTGGTTGAAGCTGCGACCGTGTGAATCGCCCGGCGCAACCCCGTCTTCCTCGGCTCTGGCGAGAGCGCCGCCGCTCTGGTTCGCAGTTGCACTGGCTACACAGGAGCCACATTGTTCTTCTGGTTCTTGTTTCATCTTCCTTGTTCATCATTGATTCCGTTGCCTTTCTCCGTTTTGCAAATGGTGGACCGTAGCTCTGGGAACATCGACGTTGCCGCTCGGCTCACCGTTCCCGCCGGCACGGTCTTCGTCGCCAGCACTCTCTGCTTCATCTCCGGCAGCGTTAGCGAGCGCTTCACGACTGGGGTGAGCTCCTCGAACTCTCCGTGCGCTTAGTTGTTCTTGTTTAGAGTCGTCGTGCTCTGTCCGCGAGCTCCGTTGCAGTTCATGGCCGTCGCGGCGGTGCGCTCGTCGGTGAGGTCGTTGCGTTAGGCTTTCCGTTCGTTTTTCTTGCGCTTCGCGTTGTTTGGGGGCTGCTGAGTCTGTTGGTGTGCTTGATTGCTCTGGCATATGTCTGTACTCGCCGGCGCATGTGTGGCCGTGCGCGGGGTGCCGCCATTGCCGTCGGTGAGGTCGGCGCTGTAGGTTGTAGTCTCGTTTTCTGGGTGCGTTATGTTCGTGTTTGCTTCCTAAGTCTGTTGTGGAGCTTAGTTGAGTCGGTCATGGCTTGTACTCGTCGGCGCATGAGCGACCGAGCTCGGGCCGCCGTGGATGTCGCCGGCGAGAGCTTTCTGAGGGATAGAGATGACCCTATCGTACCTCGTTGGGTTCGGGGTGGAGTGTAGAGTCCAGCGTGAGGGTCGGTTGGGCCGTTTGGTCACCGTCGGCGACGCGCCACCGTGTTTTGAGGTCATCGGCACCGCTGCTCTATTCTGACTCGCTGACGCGCGGGACCTAGCGGTCAGTGAGTAAAGCGAAGGGTTTTTCCTTTTTCCTGTTTTGCACAGTAATGTTTTTTGTTATTTTTATATGTTTAATTCTGTGCATGTGTAAATTCTGTAAAATTGTGTATGCTCTCTGTGATGTGTAGTATTTAAGAAAAATATAACATTTGCATGTTCAGTACATTTTTAATCCTGTAAAAATGCTCATAGTAATTGAAAAATAGCTTTCCAAGATTTTTCATGCTCTGTGTGTTGCTCCAAAAATTCTGAAAATTTTTGTGTAATCTTTCTACACTTATACCTCCCTGTACAAAAAGTTTGGTAATTTTCGGATGAACTGTTGTACATGGCTATTTGTATAATTCATAATAAAATGATTAGAAACACTAATGACTTTAGGATTTGGGTGATTTTGGATTGTTTGATGCAAATGGTCATTGTCCGGTGACAATCACAGTATGGACATGCATGATGTAGTGTTGTTTGCTCAGTTCTTTTGGATATAATTATTAACCTAGTTAATCTAGTTAATTAGGGTTTAATTAAATTGCTTGATGCTCTAGTTTTGCTTTTCTTCATGAAGGGAAGTTGTACTCAAGGTTTATAATCCGTTTTTCCATCTCCTTAAGTGCATACTTGTGTGTTATTAAACATCATGTCTATTATTACAAGTATCATCTAAGCATATCATTATATCGTGTAGATTGTTCGTTGGTTGGGTTGGATAACCACCCTAGTGAAGGAGTTTTTTCTGTTGTTGAATCTGAGCCTGAATTTGTGTATCCCTCCAACCAAGGCAAGCCCTGGTGCATTTAACCTTTCCTTGCATTTAAAATATTTGTTTTAAATACACTTATGGTTATTTTATTGCATTGTCTTACTTTATTAAATTCCTACTTGATGCATAGCCTTATCCTTGTATTATTGTACCTTTACCTTGACACTTGTTTAAAGATGCAAACTTTTGCTAAAATGGGTAGTATGCGTAGCACTTTATAGTAGGTGATTTCCAGTCACTTACACATAGCGTATTGCTTCGGCAAAGTGTTATGCTCTTTGAGGAAGGCTTGTTGTTGGAAGTAATAATCAGGACCGGGCGGACACGGTGTTTGGGAGCCACCAACGGTGACTGGTGAGTGAGTTCTCTCCGCCTGTGTCATTAGGGCCTTGCCGTTGTAGATGTCCAAGGGTTGAGACTTTGAAGTACTTATCACATACTTTGGGGAAGCTGGACTCTAGCTAATCTAGTCTTAAGAACGGTTAACCCGCACTGGGAGTGGAGAGATGGCGAGAGTAGTGTGTACCCTCTAAGTTTGAGGAACTAGATGGAGGTGTACTGTGCTCTCGGGTGGCGGAACCCCGGTCTTGGATGGAGGATCCAGGGAAAGGTAGTTATATGTGTGCTTTAGTGCTGCATATGGCGTGTGATAGGGAAGCCCCACCTAGGTTTAACCGATTCGAATCGTCGTGTTCCTCGGATATGGAAATATAACCCTGTCCTCTACATCGTAGTTAATGAAACTCAAACTGGATACTTGATGGTTTCCTTTCATGGATGGTTTATTACCTTGTCATCGATCATACATCTAGATCGGTACTTGAGTAATCTTATGAACGAAATAAATGAATTTCAATTCTTTTATAAATGCTCATTTATGCAAAATACATGATTCTTGCAAACCACACCTTGAATCCTATGACTTGCATACCTTTTGTCCACCAAATATTTTCTTTTGTCGGATAAGTCTTGTTGAGTACACCCGTACTCAGGGTTTGTTAACCCCTGTTGCAGATGAGGGTCATAACCCGGTTTGTGTAGCCTCATGCTGCATGACCGTTGTTACTATGGATGAAGATGAGGAATGAACTGTCCTTGCTTGACTCTTGGGCAAGAGTACCTCAGTTGCTTTGTTTAAACTCTATCACTGCTTGATGTAATGTTATCGTATGACACTAAGTTATATTTCAAAACTTATGGTTTGTAATATGACTTTGAATTTCTGCTACTTTGATGTAAATTAAATTATTGTATTACTTCTATAATGTTTGTGATGAGGATGATCATGTTCGGAAAGAGGTGGATGACCCGCTGTAAAGTGGTGATACCTGACAGATTGATTAAGACTTGGATCATTTGTTTTGGATTAAGTCGGATGGACTATTAATCCTGGCAAGTGGGCCCTGTCTTAAGAGGTTCTGTCACAGTTGGTATCAAATCTCTCCTTATCACAGATCTTGCAGTTGTAAAGTTTTCAAAAATGTTTTGGATCTTAAATTAAAATTTGATTTGAGTCTAAAAATTTCTTTAACTTATCTTTACTCTTATTAAAAATGATAGGAGAATAGTTCTTAGGAATATCAAGCTAAGTGGTATGAATATGGTTATATATATATGCCATATATATATATATGTTATATATATATATATTATTGTATTCGTAGGAACGTATCATGCATCATATCATACAACTTGGGATGGGTTTAAAATTTTGTTCTTAATGAAACTTAAACTTATCATGTTACTTACTTGCCTTTTTTAAAATCTTGTCTATAGGATGGCCAGGACTAAGTGCACCGCTCGCAAGTTTTCTAGACCTCGGGGCATCCCTCGCTAAAGGCTGGCGTCACGTGGAGACGATGGTGAGAGCAGCCAGCAGGGTGCTAGCCGCAGTGCTCGTCGCAAGGCAAAGATCAAGTACCTGAGGACAGAGCTGGGCCGGATGAAGGCAAACAAGGACGAGTTTGCTGGCAGGACTGACACTCTGGAGGACAATGTTGAGGCGATGAAGGCCGAGCTACAGGAGTGTCAGGAGCAGTTGGTAGCGAAGGAGGCACAGCTAATAGAGAAGGAGGAGCAGTTGGCAAAAAAGGGGACTGAGGTGATTTTCGCTGAGGGTCTCATGTACCAGTTTCTGGGGGAGAGGAATGAAGCCTGGGACCGAGAGCAGACTTTGGCCAGCATGTACCTCCACTTGGGGCACTATGCTAGCAATCTAAAGGTGTACAACAATGTGCTCCATGAGGAGGTTCACCACCTCACCAACATGCTGAACCCGGAGGACCAGCAGCAGGCCATGGCAGAGGATCTTGGAGACCTCATTCAGGCAGACCAGTCCTTTGCAGACCAGTTCTTTGAACCCGCTCCTGGGGCTCAGGGTGGAGTTGAGCCAGAGCCAGTGGTGATTGTCGAGGACGAGTAGGAGGTGGAGGTAGTGGTCCTTAGTGACGACGAGTAGATCATGTTTCTCCTAGCTATCTATTCGATGCGAGTAGTGGATCTTGTGTAATATAATCTACCTTTATCACTTTCAGAACTCTTTAGTTATCAGCACCTTGTATGTTATGTTGGTCATGTAATATAAGTTTGTGCACTTTGGTACTTTTATGTTTGTGTTTCAATAAAAGTATGTTTGTGCAAACAAATGGCTGAACATAACAATGTTGGGGCGCATGATGGGGAAGTTCCTGATCCACCCCGGCACCACCAACCTTGGCACAAGCTTTGGCAGCGTTGATCACTGTGTCTGCTAACAATGCTCGCCTCTTGCGCAAGATAGCTCAGAATAATCAGCAAGGGGGCAATGGGAATCGTGGTCGCAATAATCAGGAGACTAGCTACTTATGTGGATTTCATTGACACACGCCCTCCGGTTTTCACCAAGGTAGATAAGCCTCTGGAAGCTGATGATTGGCTCCGCACCATGGAGCAGAAGTTTGAGCTGATCAATTGCAAAGAAGTGCAGAAGCCAGTCTTTGCAGCCCAGCAGCTTCGTGGGGCAGCAGGATCGTGGTGGTCAACCTTTGCCGCTATGCAGCCAGCTGGTCATCGTGTCACCTGGACGGAGTTTCATGAGGCTTTTCGTGCGCACTATATTCCAGCTGGTGTCATGGAGTCTAAGTTGGAGGAGTTCCTGAGTTTGAAGTAGGGAGATTCCATTGTCATGTAGTATGTGGGAAAATTCAATCATCTCTCGCAATATGCTGTTGAACATGTCAATACAGATGCTAAGAAGAAGAGGTGGTTTCTCAAGGGACTCTCAACTAAGCTACATACCATGCTCAACCATAATCCTAATGCCACATATCATGAGATGGTGGACATGGCTATCTCTGCTGAGAATTCTTTGCACATCCATAGGGAGGCAAAGAAGAGGAAAGCAAGTGTTGGGTCTACTAGTGGTAATCAGAAGAGGCAGAAGATCATATACCACCCTTAGAACCACAATCGCTTTCGGTATCGTCCTCCTCAGCAGTAGTCTGGTCATCAGTTCTCTGGGAATTTTCAGTATCCGAGGCAGAATGCTGGCATGAACAATCAAGTGGTTGCAAAGCAAACCAGCAATGCTTGTTTCAACTGTGGGAAGGTGGGGCATTATTCTAATGTGTGTCCTCTTCCGAAGCAGTACAATCAGAAGTTCGCTGGAAATTAGCAACAACAGAAGTAGAGTGGAAATGCTGGGAATCAGAAGAATAAGAATGAACAAAAGACTGGGCGGGTGTTTCATGCCCAAGGTGAAGGAATGCCAGAAGGGGAACCCGTGTTGCAAGGTACGTTTCCTATCAATGATCATCCTGCAGTTATTCTCTTGGATTCTGGTGCATGGCATTCCTTCATTGATAAGTCATTTGTGCTCAAGCATAGCATTCCTTTATCTGAGTTAAAATGGACTTTCATGTGCAATCACCGAGTGGTCGTATCTCAACTAGAGAGTTGGTATATCGAGTATCTCTGAGTCTGGGTGGTCATATCTTTCCCATGACCATGGTAGTGCTTCCAAACCAGGGTTTAGATGTAATCCTGGGGATGACTTGGTTGCAGCAGCACAAAGCTATGATCGATGTGTTGAATAGAACTATCAACGTAGATGTGCCAGATAGTAAATCTCAGCTCTTGATCCAGCTTTCGGTGCCTAAGAAGGAAGTAGGAAGAGTCTGTGCTACAACTGCTTTTGGGGTATATGATATTCCAGTAGTGCATGAGTTTCTAGATGTCTTTCCTGATGACTTGCCTGGCTTACCTCCCGATAGAGATGTTGAGTTTTCTTTTGAGTTAAAGCCTGGCACAACACCTATCTCTAGAAAGGCCTATCGAATGCCTCCCAAAGAGCTAGTTGATTTGAAGACTTAGTTGAATGAGTTACTCGATAAAGGTTTCATTCGACCTAGTTCATCGCCATGGGGTTGCCCTGCCATTTTCGTGAATAAGAAGGATCATACTCTCCGTATGTGCGTTGACTATCGTCCCTTAAACGAGGTGACCATCAAGAACAAGTACCTGTTGCCGCGAATTGATCTTCTCTTCGATCTGGTCGCTGGAGCCATGGTGGTTTCCAATATTGACTTACGATCAGGATACCACCAGATCAAGATCCGACCCGAAGATATCCCCAAGACGGCGTTTACCACTCGATATGGGCTTTATGAATATCTGGTAATGTCGTTTGGTTTAACCAACGCACCGACATACTTCATGTATTTAATGAACTCAGTGTTCATGCTGGAGCTGGACAAGTTCGTTGTCGTCTTCATTGATGATATTCTCATCTATTCCAAGAATGAAAAGGAGCATGCTCGTCATCTAAGGATTGTCTTGACACGATTATGAGAGCATCAGCTTTATGCTAAGTTCAGCAAGTGTGAGTTTTGGCTGAAAGAAGTGCAATTCCTAGGGCATGTTCTGTCCAACGGAGGAGTGGCAGTTGATCCTAGTAAGGTGAAGGATATTCTGGATTGGAAGCCACCAACGACAGTCCACCAAGTTTGAAGTTTCCTCAGTATGGCTAGTTTTTATCGTTGGTTTATTCCAGACTTTTCTCGAGTCTCAAAGCCCATTACTAGTTTACTAAAGAACCAAACCAAGTTCATGTGGTCTGATGAGTGTGAATAAGCTTTTTATACCTTGAAGAAGTTAATGACTATAGCTCCAGTATTAGCTCAACCTAATATTGGAAAGCCCTTCGAGATATTGTGATGCGTCCAGTATCGGAATCGGGTGTATCTTAATGCAAGAAGGAAGAGTCATTGCTTATGCTTCTAGGCAGTTGAAGACGCATGAAGAGAACTATCCAACTCATGATTTGGAGTTAGCGGAAGTTGTCCATGCTTTGAAGATTTGGCGACATTATCTTTTGGACAATCTTTGCCATTTCTATACTAATCATAAGAGTTTGAAGTATATATTCACTCAGTCTGAGTTGAATATGAGGCGAAGAAGGCGGTTGGAGCTTATTAAAGATTATGATCTTGAAGTGCATTATCATCCAGGCAAGGTGAATGTTGTAGCTGATGCTTTAAGTCGTAAGGGCAGTTGCAACTGTCTGAGCCTAAAAGCGATGAATTCCACTCTTTGTTATGAGTTAGAGAAGTTAGACATATCTATGGTCTAGCATGGCAGTCTAGCTAATATCTCAGTGGAACCCAACATCCGGGATCAAATTATCGAAGCTCAGAAAACAAATAAAGGCATCGCTCATATTAAATCAAAGGTGAAATCTGGGACACCTAGTTGTTTTAAGATCTATGAATCCAATGTGCTTTGGTTCAAAGACCGTCTAGTGGTGCCTAAAGTCCTAGAGTTCAGACAAGCTATTCTTGATGAAGCTCATACTTCTCGTTTGTCCATTCATCCTGGAAGCAACAAAATGTACTAGGATTTGAAAAGAAAGTTTTGGTGGACAAAGATGAAGATCGAGATAGCAGGCTATGTAGCTAAGTGCGACACTTGTCAGAAAGTGAAGGCAGTACGTTTGAAACCTGGAGGTCAACTTCAACCTTTACTAGTTCCAGTTTGGAAGTGGGAAGACATTAGTATGGATTTCATAGTGGGCTTACCTACCACATCCAACGGCTATGATTCTATTTGGGTTATTGTTGATCAACTTACCAAATCTGCACATTTTCTACCTGTAAAGATAAGGCAGCCTACGGCTGCTTATGCCAAGTTGTTCTTAGCAAGAGTAGTGAGTCTTCATGGCATTCCTAGGACCATCGTATCTGATCGCGGAACTCAGTTTGTCTCAGCTTTCTAGAGACATCTTCATGAATCCCTAGGTACTAAACTTTTGTATAGCACGGCCTACCATCCCCAAACTGATGGTCAAACTAAACGGGTGAATCAGATTCTTAAAGACCTGTTACGGTGTTGTGTGCTTAACATTGCCGAGAAGTGGGATGAATACTTGCCTTTGGCAGAGTTCTCGTACAACAATAGTTACCAGTAGAGCATAAAAATGTCTCCATTTGAAGCTTTGTATGGTCGAGGTTGTAGAACTCCTCTTAATTGGTCGGAACCTGGAGAACGCGAGTTCTTTGGTGTCGACGCAGTTAAGGAAGCCGAAGATAAAGTTAGACAGATTCGCATCAACCTTGAGATAGCCCAATCTAGGCAAAAGAGCTATGCTGATAAAAGGAGGGGGCCTTTACAGTTTGAGCCTGGTGATCATGTGTATCTAAAAGTCTCGCCTATGAAAGGAATCTCTTGGTTTGGAGTAAAAGGCAAGTTAACACCTCGCTATGTCGGTCCATTCCCAGTTATGGAATGCATTGGCAAGGTGGCTTATCGTTTAAAGTTGCCGAAGATACGACCGTTGAAGTTGAAGGAGTGCAATTAGAACCTGATGTGACATACTCTAAGTATCCTGTGAAGGTTCTTGATCGAAAAGATCGAATTACTCGTCGCAAGACCATCAAGTTCTATAAAGTTTAGTGGAACCAGCACTCAGAGGAAGAAGCTACTTGGGAATCTGAAGACTATCTTTTAGAGAATTTCCTAGAGTTTTATGCTTCTATAGTTTGAGCTGTTTTGTAAACCCTGGTCATAGTTGTAATATGAGAAATGAGAAAGAGAAGGTTCTTGACACATTTCCTTTTCCATTACTTTGTTTACACTCCTAAATCTCGGGACGAGATTTCTTTAAGGAGGAAGGGTTGTAACACCCCTGGTGTTTAAAAGCTTAATTAAAACCGGATCATGTCATCATATGCATTAATCATCCTTTACTTGATTGAGAACCTTGCTATGCATTGAACTAAAATGAGTTTATTTGATTGTGTTTGTTTCTATTGGATGAATACTTGTCATGATTTCAATGTCAAACTTTCAAATTCTTTCCAAACCCTAAATTTCCAAAGGGGGTGGATTAAACCCTAAACATGGTTTTCAAAATATAAAAAGAATTTGCATATGGTTGTTAAAGCAAAGCTGTAGAGCTCTGTTTCAATTGCAAAAGTGGTGTTTAGAGTTTTTCAAGTTTTATTCAAATTTCTGGAGTAATTGAAAGGGGGTAAATCTTTTAAAAGGGGTTTAAAAATTTCAAAAATGCATTTTCATTTCTAGGCTGAATTTGAAAAAGTGCATATTGTCAAAGTTGTAAATCATGAAATTTTGAGAAACTTTGGTATTCAAAGTTTTTCATGAAAACCCTTGGAAGCTTGAGCAATTTACAAATTAGTACCAAGGGCAGTTCAATCTATTCATTGAGCACCTGCATGTCGGTCGAGCTCACCAGCGCCAACACCTGGCCGGCCAGCTGCCGAGCTCGCCGTGTGACTTCTGGCCACAACGCGCGACCCATCGCATGCGTGGCATCGCCATGGCTCCGTTGCCGTCTTTAAAACGGGACGCCGTCCACTCCTGCCCTCTCTTTCCACGCTGTGCAGCTCTGCTCTGCTTCGCCGAGCACTCCGTCGACGCCGACGAGCTTGCGTGAGCTCTCCGATCACTGCCAATCGTCCAATCCACCCCCATGGCTTTCGCGTTGACCAAGTACACCTTTCGCTGTGACCACGTGAATCGCCCGACGAAACCCCATCTTCCTCGGCTCCGGCGAGAGCGCCGCCGTTCTAGTTCACAGTCGCCACACAGGAGCCACATTGTTCTTCTGGTTCTTGTTTCATCTTCCTTGTTCATCGCTGATTCCGTTGCCTTTCTCCATTTTGCAAATGATGGACCGTAGCTCTGGGAACATTGACGTTGCCGCTCGGCTCACCGTTCCTGCCGGCATAGTCTTCGTCGCCAGCACTCTCTGCTTCATCTCCGGCAGCGTTAGCGAGCGCTTCACGACCGAGGTGAGCTCCTCGAACTCTCTGCACGCTTAGTTGTTCTTGTTTCGAGCCGTCGTGCTCTGTCCGCGAGCTCCGCCGCAGTTCATGGCCGTTGCGGCGGTGCGCTCGTCGGTGAGGTCGTTGCATTAGGCTTTTCGTTCATTTTTCTTGCGCTTCGCGTTGTTTGGGGGCTGCTGAGTCTGTTGCTGTGCTTGGTTGCTCCGGCGCATGTCTGTACTCGCCGGCGCATGTGCGGCCGTGCGCGGGGTGCCACCATTGCCGTCGGTGAGGTCGGCGCTGTAGGTTGTAGTCTCGTTTTCTAGGTGCGTTATGTTCGCGTTTGCTTCCTAAGTCTGTTGTGGAGCTTAGTTGATCCGATCATGGCTTGCACTCGCCGGCGCACGAGCGTTCGAGCCCGGGCTGCCGCGGATGTCGCCGGCGAGGGCTTTATGAGGGATAGAGATGACCCTATCATACCTCGTTGGGTTCGGGGTGGAGTGTAGAGTCCAGCGCGAGGGTCGGTTGGGCCGTTTGGTCACTGTCGGCGACGCGCCGCCATGTTTTGAGGTCGTCGGCACCGCTGCTCTGTTTCGACTCGCTGACGCGCGGGACCCAGTGGTCAGTGAGTAAAGCGAAGGGTTTTTCCTTTTTCCTATTTTGCACAGTAATGCTTTTTGCTATTTTCATATGTTTAATTCTATGCATGTGTAAATTCTGTAAAAATTTGTGTATGCTCTCTTTGATGTGTAGTATTTAATAAAAATATAACATGTGCATGTTCAGTAAATTTTTAATCCTGTAAATATGCTCATAATAATTGAAAAATAGCTTTCCATGATTTTTCATGCTCTGTGTGTTGCTCCAAAAATGCTGAATTTTTTTGTGTAACCTTTATACACTTATACCTTGCTGTACAAAAAGTTTGGTAATTTTTAGATGAACTATTGTACATGGCTATTTGTATAATTCATAATAAAATGATTAGAAACACTAATGACTTTAGGATTTGGGTGATTTTGGATTGTTTGATGCAAATGGTCATTGTCCAGTGACAATCACAGTATGGACATGCATGATGAGTGCTGTTTGCTCAGTTCTTTTGGATATAATTATTAACCTGGTTAATCCAGTTAATTAGGGTTTAATTAAATTGCTTTATGCTCTAGTTTTGCTTTCCTTCATGAAGGGAAGTTGTACTCAAGGTTTATAATCTGTTTTGCCATCTCCTTAAGGGCATACTTGTGTGTTATTAAGCATCATGTCTATTATTACAAGCATCATTTAAGCATATCATTATATCGTGTAGATTGTTCGTTGGCTGGGTTGGATAACCACCCTAGTGAAGGCGGTTTTTCTGTTGTTGAATCTGAGCCTGAATTTGTGTATCCCTCCAACCAAGGCAAGCCTCGGTGCATTTAACCTTTCCTTGTATTTCAAATATCTGTTTTAAATACACTTATGGTTATTATATTGCATTGTCTTACTTTATTAAATTCCTACTTGATGCATAGCCTTATCCTTGTATTATTATACCTTTACTTTGACACTTGTTTAAAGATGCAAACTTTTGCTAAAATGCTTAGTATGCGTAGCACTTTATAGTAGGTGATTTGCTGTCACTTACACATAGCGTATAGCTTCGGCAAATGGTTATGCTCTTTGAGAAAGGCTTGTTGTTGGAAGTAATAATCGGGACCAGGCGGACACGATGTTTGGGAGCCACCAGTGGTGACTGGTGAGCGGGTTCTCTCCGCATGTGTCATTAGGGCCTTGCCGTTGTAGATGTCCAAGGGTTGTGACTTTGGAATACTTATCACATACTTTGAGGAAGCTAGACTCTGGCTAATCCAGTCTTAAGAACGGTTAAACCGCACTAGGAGTGGAGAGATGGCGAGAGTAGTGTGTACCCTCCAAGTTTGAGGAACTGGACGGAGGTGTACTGTGCTCTCGGGCTGCGGAACCCCGGTCTTGGATGGAGGATCTAGGGAAAGGTAGTTAAATGTGTGCTTTAGTGCTGCATATGGCATGTGATAGGGAAGCCCCAGCTGGGTTTAACCGATTTGAATCGTCGTGTTCCTCGGATATGGAAACATAACCCTGTCCTCTACATCGTAGTTAATGAAACTCAAACTGGATACTTAATGGTTTCCTTTCATGGATGGTTTATTACCTTGTCATCGATCATACATCTAGATCGGTACTTGATAGTAATCTTATGAACGAAATAAATGAATTTCAATTCTTTTAGAAATGCTCATTTATGCAAAATACTTGATTCTTACAAACCACACCTTGAATCCTATGACCTGCATACCTTTTGTCCACCAAATATTTTCTTTTGTCAGATAAGTCTTGTTGAGTCCTCCCGTACTCAGGGGTTGTTAACCCCTGTTGCAGACGAGGGTCATAACCTGGTTTGTGTAGCCTTGTGCTGCATGACCGTTGTTACTGTGGATGAAGATTAGGAATGAACTGTCCTTGCTTGACTCTTGGGCAAGAGTACCTTGGTTGCTTTGTTTAAACTCTATCATCGCTTGATGTAATGTTATCGTATGACACTAAGTTATATTTCAAAACTTATGGTTTATAATATGACTTTGAATTTCCGCTACTTTGATGTAAATTAAATTATTGTATTACTTCTGCAATGTTTGTGATGAGGATGATCCTGTTCAGAAAGAGGTGGATGACCCGCTGTAAAGTGGCGACACCTGACGGATTGATTAAGACTTGGATCATTTGTTTTGGATTAAGTCGGATGGACTATTAATCCTGGCAAGTGGGCCCTGTCTTAAGAGGTTCTGTCACAGGCTATCCACTGGAAAGGTCCCTGCTGCACCGTGGTCCAGCTCTCCCATGTGCTCCTGACAGATCTGACTCAGAATGGTCAGAGCTGCAGACTGAGCTCCTTCCCAAGGGCTGCTGGCAATGGCCTCAGTGGTCCACTTCCTCCACAAAGGTGCCTCGGTACGCTCAGGAATAGTCATAGTCACTGTGTACAACTACACATTCCCAAGCGGCTCCTGAGTCTAGTAGTACTGAGCTGGCTTAGCATACCCAACCTGACTCAGCACCCTCTAAAGCAAAGTGGGAGTGCCAAACACTGAAAGAAAGCGGTTGCTACGCTGGGGAGGTCCTAGTGCTGCCATCTGTAAAAAGTTTTAACCTTCTTGTGAGAACATGTATTTTACAGATTGAGCATTTAACATTTATAAGAGATACATATTTAGTAAGGGAGGGAATTAAATGCAATATGAGGACACATGATGCATGCATGTAACTTACGTCCTCACATTCCTATGAAAGCAAACCTTTCACTACAACATGCTAGACGGTGGCATACATACGTTCTCTCTTACATACGCAACTAATCGATCTACATGATTCGCTGTTAGTGCACCTATAGAAGATCCATTTCAGCCCATCCCAACAGTATGAATAATGCATTGCTAAAAGGTAAATCTAATACTCACTTAGGTGTACAACCAGCATACACGTAAGCAGTATATGCACCCTTTTCTCAAAAGTATTACTCCACACATGGGTATCTTGCTGTCCACATACATCAACGTATGCAACAGTTCGACACATTATATATTCCCTACCTAGGTCGACGATTGTCCGACCATACTCGCATAGCTCACCTTACCTTGGCGTAGGTGCGACGTTGCAGAAAATTAATTCTATCGACATATATGGCTAATTCACATAAGAAGTCTACCTCGACCATTTGACAACAGGGTAGCATAGTGCGGCCTTGTATACACACATTGTCCTGGGCGTAGCGACATTGATCCATACAACACCATTCAAGTGAATGGCCCCCATACTATTTCAACCTGTATGGACAGGTAACCAAAAATATGATGCAATCCCCCAAGTTAGTACTCTAAGCCACCTGACATCCTATTGGGCAGGTTGATCAAGCAGTGCCTGCCCTTGGTGCCAGGCCAGGACGATCAGGATGCGTGCCCACGGTCTAGTATGCTTCTCGCGGTCCTTCATGACCCAAGTAGGGGGAGATTCCGGCCCGAACATACAGAGTTAGGCTTCGAGGTCGAAACGAGTTATTCAGCCAGCTATGAAGGAAGCATGCATTCAATCTCGGAAGATGTCAAACCATGATCCAGTGCCTAACGACACAGGCGGAGAGAACCCGCTCCCAAGACCTCCAAGTCAAGTGGCTCACAACACCTTGTCCGCCCGGTCTGGATTTATTACTTCTACATGGTTATTTTCCACGATAATAAATATAGCCAACCGTGACTAGCATCCTATATTTGTGGGGGATGATAGACCATCCATGCTACCGGTCTAAGCATGGCTAAGCAGAGGTTTTGATCCTGGGCCTAAAAGGTTCTTTTGTTGTTGGACAAGGGAGATATAATGCAGCAAGGGTTTCATTCAACTCCTATTAACTTAATGCACAAACAAGTGGTGGTATTGTAAGTAAAATACTTTTAAATGGAGTAAGGGAGGTGTATAAATGCTCCGGGGCTTGCCTTTCATAGAGGTGGAGGGAAGGTGGTTTGGGCACTCCGGAAGGTCAGGGTCCTGTTCTCCTTCTTTTGGAACTCCTGGAGCTTGAATCTCCGGTGGGACTCCTCCTTCTAGCTCCCCGAACTCCAACAATGTCACTCCCTCCTGCGATTCTTGATGCATGTATACATGTATGATGATCCAACATATATGGCAAGTCGTATACTTAGAAATGAGATATGTCTAATGCATATGAATGAATGCTCATGATGGATGTGATATGCAACATGTTACATTCGTTGACCGAGTAGGTGCAAATTTCTTCTCCTGTAGAGAAGTTAGCACTTACCCTTCTTTAGCAACCTATAATAGAGCTTCTCCTCTGAGGTAAGCTCTTTTACACCTACACTTAAACATAATTATGGTTTAAGTCACTTGCTATACTTACACAAGGCATACATCACTTATAACATTCACAACAAAGCATATAAACACTTAAAAACAGTAGTTAAAAGAAAACTGTGCAGGTGAAGCTACACACAACTAAAAATTACAAACTTGGACATTCTGGAAATCTTATGAAATTTTCTACAAAACATTCCATAAACTCCCCAGCTAAATCCAACATTAAAAGGGCATACTTCTTTGCTAGTGATGAGGAAACAAGCATACTTTGAACATTAATTAGTTAAACAATTTGAAAAGTGTGAAACAACAGATTTCATATTTTTTTTTAGCTCATACTAAGCAAGTAATATATGTACAAAAATTACCAAGCATAGCAAACACATATAACTTAGCTTAGCAAAATAAACAAGGTTGCATTTAAGTATATAAGCATTTGATCAAAAGAAGTGCAACATGCAAATAAATTAAAGGTTACTGGCACTTTAACATTTTTCATGGGAAGTGCATGTTGAGATAAGCTCAACACAACAAGAACCATGATTTTAGCACATACCAAACACTAGTTATGAATTAAACAAGTTAATTTAAGCATATAAAGCTTGCTGTCTATTTTTATTAAAACAGCATGAAAGAACAGTAACAACAGGTCATATTATATTTTTCATGCATATA
Organism: Microstegium vimineum; assembly: GCA_022036555.1. Classification (NCBI taxonomy): domain Eukaryota; kingdom Viridiplantae; phylum Streptophyta; class Magnoliopsida; order Poales; family Poaceae; genus Microstegium; species Microstegium vimineum. The sequence goes on along the minus strand of CM039119.1, from coordinate 31,631,587 downwards.
CAAAAACATAACAAAGCTAACAAAACAGATTTCACATTTTTAGCATTTTTCTGGAATTAGTTATGTATTTCCAAAGTTAGCAAATAAAACTAAAAAGAACAAAACAAAAAACACTTTAGAGTCTATGACAAGAGGGACCCACTGGTCAGCTCCTTCTCTCACAGAGCCGACTGCACGGGAGGTGTTCGACCGTCGATCCTTCGCCGGCGGCAAGGTTTTCGGCCAAACCAACCTCACAACTGTGTTCCCCTACGCAACCCGCATCGAACCATCTAGCTGGTTGTACCCTAGGTTCACCAGAGCATGCTCGACGCCGACCATGGCGGCACGGCGGCGCTGCGGCTCTTATGCTGGTCGGCGCAAGGCGCTACTGACCAAACTAGCGGCAGCTACAGCTACACGAAACCCTCGCGGTCTGATCTAGCCCGGATTGGGGCCATGCAAGCCCTCCGATGAGCTCGGCCCCATGCACAGCGGCATGGTGGCGAGTTCACGGCGGCGCGGTGCGTCTGTTCCGGCGGCGGCGATACGCTAAAGCTTCAGCCGACTCTGGCTATCTAACCACTGGCTAAGTAGCTAACCCTAACGTGACTTAGATGAACGTGAGCGACGCTGAGAAGCCCAGCACAACTCTCACCGACGTTGCGGGTGTCGTGCGCTTGCGCGCGGCGGAGTTCCCATTCTGGAAAACCTAACCCTAATCGCTTCAACCGACTCCTCGGTGAGCATCTACAACCTCTAGGGTACCGCGTACGAGAGATAGAAGAAAGGGAGAGGGGCTGGATTGGGTTGGCCACGATGACGCAAAGCTCGGCGGAGCTTAGGTTGTCAATGGCGCCCACGGTGTTACTCGGTCTGGCTCACCTGTGCGGCTAGCGCTGCAACTGAGCGATGCAAACGGTGGAGCGGAGCAAGGCGAAGCTGTGGCTGTGTTTTGGTGGCCAATGCGGTGGTGTGCTGCGCAGGCAAGCTCGGCGACGGCGCTGCTCGGCAATGGCGCGGCGGCTGCGTTTTTGCGCGAGGCAGAGAGGGGAGGGAGAGAGCGGAGCGAGTGTGCGGTGCGGTTGCGAGAAGGAGTGTGCAGGCGTCCAAGGCATGGCCGACGCGAGCGTTCCGCCAATGTACGGTCGATACATGGCGCAAGATGCCTGGCGCGGTCAGCCACCGTCCAGCGTGCTCGCGACCCTGCTCGTTCAAACGCGCGATCAGACAGCCTGATAGCGTGTTTTGCAACGTGATTAACTCTCTAATCCTTGCATCTTCGCTCCAACCAATTGCACAATGTTGTAGAGCTATAGCCCGACTACAACTTTGTTGCAAATTGCTTGAACTAAAATTGCCTAGATTTCAAACTACAGGCATTCAAACATAGCAACATTGAAACTGTAAGTCAGTTAGGACTTAGGCGATTTCAGAGAACTAAAACAACCCCCAATTCAGCCTTAATTGGCCAATTAGGGTATTTTAGGATCCAAATCACCTCAAGGTGGTTAAACAAAGTTCATTCAGAATTAAAAACACTACAACTTTGCTTAAACCAACTTTGTCATACAAAGTCATTAACAAGGTCAATTATTCTAATCAAGAAAAAGGGTTCCTAGGGTCAACATAGGAACTTAAACCCTAGAAGCCTAATTTGACTTGATCATGAACATAAACATGGTTCCATTTTCATCCCTAAGAATTTCTAGATGGTCCTTAGTGATCAAAACATCAAACACTTGGTTATACAAGCATAACTCACTCAAGGCTAGGTGTATGTTAACACATACACACATGAAAAACAAGGTGATCACTAGGGTTATCATTTCATGTGATCATGGAAAAGAATGAATACAATGATGCTTGTGCTCATGCTCATGAAATGATATGCAATGCAATCTTAACACCTAGGGTGTTACAACCCTTCCCCCCTTACAAAAATCTCGTCCCGAGATTTGTAAGGCTTACCATTTTTCATAGAAAGTAGGGTAGACTTCTTTAAGGTAGTCTTCCCGTTCCCATGTAGCATCTCGTTCACTTTGATTGCTCCACATTATTTTGTAAAACTTGATGACTTTGTTTCGAGTTACTCTTTCTTGGACAGGTTTTTCTTCGAAAGACAAGTCTGACTGTAACTTCAGACCTGCGGGTTCCATATGTTCCTCTGGAACTCTCAAACACTTCTTGAGTTGGGATACATGAAAGACATTGAAGATAACTCTCATCTCTGGTGGTAACAACAACTTATAAGCTACTCTTCCACTTCTTTCAATGATCCGGTATGGTCCCACATACCTTGGAGCAAGCTTTGTTTTAACTCCAAACCTTTGCACTCCCTTCATAGGTGATACTTTCAAGTACATATAGTGACCTACATCGAACTCAAGCGGTCTTCTTCTCTTATCTGCGTAACTCTTTTGTCTTAACTGAGCTACACACATATGTTCTTTTATGATTCTAACTTTATCTTCATCTTCTTGTACAAAGTCGATATCGTCGTATCTTCTTTCTCCTGGTTCAACCCAATTGAGAGGTGTTCTACAACTTCTTCCATACAAAGCTTCGAACGAAGCCATTTTGATGCTTTCTTGAAAGCTATTGTTGTATGAGAACTCTGCTAAAGGTAACCAAATCTCCCAAGATCCTTTAGAAGATATCACACAAGCTCTGAGGAGATCTTCGAGAATCTGGTTAACTCTTTCTGTCTGTCCTGAAGTTTGGGGATGATATGTAGAACTATGGACTAGATTAGTTCCAAGCTGCTTATGAAGATGTTCCCAGAAACGAGCAGTAATTTGCGGTCCTCGATCTGACACAATTGTTCTTTGAACACCATGCAAACAAACTATGTGAGTGATATACATCTCTACATACTCATATGGTCGGTTAGTGGTGCGGACTGGTATAAAGTGTGCTGACTTGGTTAACCGATCCACGATCACCCATATTGAGTCATGTCCTCTTTGAGTAGGTGGAAGACCTGTTATGAAATCCATGCTGATTTCTTCCCATTTCCATCCTAGAACTGACAAGGGTTGTAAGAGTCCAGCGGGTTTCCTATGTACCGCCTTCACTCTGTTGGCACAAATTACAGTACACTTTTTCATAACCAAAATGCTGCCACCAACCTCAGGATCAAGGATAAACAAACACATCATGAGCATATTTTATCAAATAACTAGTTTCACATGTCCATGAGTGTTTGAATGCAGGAATGAGTAAATAGAGCAAAGGAGAGCCAGTGGGACCCACATAGGGGGTCGGCCGACCACCCTATGGGCCCACCTGGCTCCCCTCTCGGCCATGATCTAGGAGAGGCACTCTAGAGTGAAATCAACCATTGGATCACTCTGTGTTTCCTCTCAATGGCTCACAAGAGTAGCACATGGATCCATGGGCCCACACCAAGGAGATGAACATGACAACCACCTCAGAACCAGCAATTAACATCAATGACAAGTGGGACCAGAATCAGGACAACGGAGGTGGGCCAAAACCCCCAAGGGGGGTCGGCCGACCATAACATGGGCCCACAAGGCTCCCCACTTGGTCCATGACTAGTGGGTTGTTGATATTTGTTAACGCAAATAGAGAAATCACTAGGAAGTAATCCGCAAGCGCACGGATACCAGTGAGCACTTCACCCAGGAGATAGTTGTTGACATTTCATAGCGTCACACCAAAAATAGAGATAAATCCCTATCCCCGGCAACGGCGCCAGAAATGCTTGTTGACATTTCATAGCGTCGCACCAAAAATAGAGATAAATCCCTATCCCCGGCAACGACGCCAGAAATGTTTGTTGGTATTTATTATGCTCAAGTAGAATATTCCGCAAGCGCACAGAAATACCGCTGTAGCATTTCACCCAAGAGTATTCTAGGGTATCGTATTTATCCTCAGGGAAGCAATGGTTAAAGAATATGATAGCTAACCATGGTGATCCACTAACTAATATACCAACTAAACTATGATAGGGGTAAATGATATAAATGATAAGCGCAATGACACATAGGAGAAGTTCCAATGATAAAGAGTAGTTTAGTGAGCGAGGAGGACAACGAGCGAGCATAAGGTTTCCAAATATCAATCTCTACTTACATGGTTCTAACTTAACAAGAAAAGTTATATCAAGCAAGAATAATGTTCATACACAATTGCACCTCGGGCCACTAGGCCACTTAGCAACAGAAAGGGATGAGAAGGGTGCTAAACCGCCTAGCACAAGAAGGCCTACACTTTAAGAACTTAGCCGAACGTGGTGGGATCAAACCTAGATAGGTCTCTCACCCCTACTAGGTACCACAAACAAACTGTTGGATAAGCCGCAGACACAGGTAAGCGTATAGTCTAGACACCATGTCTACACTATATCTCACTACTCTAATCCTACATCCGGTGAAATTGATTAGAGCACCGGGTTAAGGGCGGTTAACCAGTGCAAAGGTATACTACCATTATCTTACTATCAAACAACTATGACTATGCTAACAACCAATACAACATAACTAGTCATGCTGCAATAAAGTAAAGTACTAAGGAAAAGTAGAGAAGATAACTATATAAAATAACTCAAGTCTTACAAAGAGAGGAATAAATACTAGAAGCATACCAGACCTCCTGGAAGACTAGAGCTGAAGACCAGAGGCTCACTCTAACTCCTAACACTAACACTACTACAAGTGCTACATCTTGAGAGAGAGTGGAGAGCTCCTCCTTGTGGTGTGTCTTGAATGAGAGGGAGTGAGGGGGTATTTATAGTGGAGAGGTGGAGTAGGGGCTACTCCACCGCCACGTCATCGATCCACGTGATGGGTGATGAGAGCCCTTGGATCCCATCCGCCTTCAGATCAAGGGAGGAGAGGAATTGAGCATGTGCTTCTTTCCATGGCAGCATGCAAAGGAGGTGGACGCCCCATGGGCCTTAGGGGGGTCGGCCGACCCCCCTATGGGTGGTGGGACCGCCCCAGTCCTTCTAGAAGATGGCCCACCTATCTTGGAGTGGGTGTGCACAAGTTGGACCTCTTTTGGACGTCGATTTGTACTCTTGTGGGCCCATGGATCCATGTGAAGTTGATCCAATGGTGGAGGATCACTTGGGAGTGTTTCTCCTGGATCATGGCCAGCGTGGGAGAGAGGAGTCGCCGCCAAGTCACCTTGGGGGTCGACCGACCCCCCTATGACATGTGGACCACTGCCAACCTTCTAGAGGCATGGTCCACATGTCATGGAGTGGCTAGATATCTTGGTGGGTGCCATTTATAGGTTGGCCGACTTGCACAAGGGGGGTAATGACCCCCTTACTATGACAGGTGGGCCCTCCTACCATGTGGATGCTTGGGATGTCTAGTGGGCCCCATAGGGTGGTCGGCCGACCCCCCTATGTGGGTCCCACTAGCTCATTTCTCTCCATTTCTTAGTCCTGCAAGAAATACTCCATGGACATGTGGAACTATTTATTTGATAAAAATCATTATGTCTTTGCTTGCTAGCTCCTGGAAAGAGTGTTTTGTTGACGGTTTTGATGATATAAAAACATGGTGAAATTACCGTCAACAAGATCCACCACACTTAATTCTTTGCTCGCCCTCGAGTAAAGGTTAAAAGCTAACATGACTAAAACATCATTGAGGCATAAAGCAGGCATAAAGTTTCCTTCAAGGCATTTGTTATACAAGTGGGATATGTGGCATTGTCTAACATATATCCTTTAGAAGTTGAAGAATGGAATAGTTCTCAAAGCAAAGTCATCTTCCCAAATCATATTTTAGTACTTAGAGTTTTTGATAAGTTTTTCAAAAGAAAGCACATAAGTCAACTTACTCCTCATATAGCACTCTAGATCACTCACAAGGTATATGATTCCTTACCAGGGCATAGCATGAGGTTGCCTTCTTTTTATCTTCCTACTTCTAAATGGCTTATGTGGAGCTTAGGTAGGGATAAAGAATGTAGCAAACTTACCTTGCATATATTGTAAATTCAAATTTCAGATCCTAGGAGAGAAGTGTCATACTCTTAGATCAAGATGTGCAAGTGTGTGAAACATGACAAATGATCAATACTCCTTTGTTTTATATGGTCTCTCTTTCTAACTTATTATTTTGAGACATAGCTATCTTTTTCTTTTTTTTATATGAGCTTTGATTTTCTCATTATTTTTTTTCTAAGAATTGGGACCTTCATGTGCCCCTATATTTTTTTCATATTTTTCATAATTTTGCATAGTCTATGTCTCATTTACTAGCAACATACTAGAGAGAGAATTTTCTATTAGAACATGGAGCATGAACTATGTGAAAAATGTAAGGCATGTTTTTGCGTACTTCCAGTGTAGAAGCAACATATATATGTGGCGTGTACGTGATCTTGATATTGGGAGCATGATAAGTCTCTCAACAAGGGTCACAAAACTTGACCAAACTCAACACAAAGTAAGTAGCTTATGTAGAAAGCTTATATCATGAAAGAGAATATATGGCTGTGGTAGGAATTTTCTCACTATAGAGGAGTAGTGACATTATGGTTTTATGACATTTTCAAAAATTAATCTCCAAGCACTTTAAATAGATAGGGTATGAATCATGAGCCAAGAACTATATCACATTAATCAACAACTTAGTCAATATGATTTCCCTATCAAGATATTTTTCCCACTAGCATAAGCAAAAGCAAGAATTCATCTTTATGACGCTTTTACCCTTGAATGTCATAGATCATGTCACTTTTCAACATTTAAGTTCAGATGCAATCTTCTTGTTTTTATTCTATATTAAAAGGGAAATAAACTAAAGAAAAGAAATACATTAAAAGAAGAAGAGGGGGAGATTGGCAAACTAGTCAGGAAGTAGGTCGACAGCATGTTGATGCTTACTGGTGGGACCAGGGGTCCATAGTGGGGTCTTGGTGCCTCTGGCCATTCTGGTGCCCACACTTGTGAAGGTTGGGGGTCGGCTGACCCCCCCCCCCCCCACACTTCGTTGAAGGTGTACCTGACTTTTTTCATAGAGAACAAACGTGAAAACACAAAGGACTCTACTGGTGGGACACACCAATGAGTCAAAATTTATTTGAATGGAGCAAGGTTATTTCAATACTACCTCAAACCTTGGTCAATCTAAGATTAATGATGGTATAAATAAAAAGATAATTGCCAATGATAAAGTTCTTGAAACTCTTGGTGAAAAGATGGATAGCTTTACAACTGCCATGAAAAATTAGTTGAGTTTTAATAAAATGCTAGAAACCCAATTATCTCAATTAGCAGCAGCTATGCCATCTATAGAACAGGATAAAATTCCTGGGAAACCAGAAGATTCAATTAAGCATGTTAACATGGTAACAACAAAGTTCATTAAGACTCTGTTGACACCATTTTTCGGCATGTGTCAAATGAGCTAAGACTTGCATTGATCGGTAGCTGTTTTCTATCGACATCGGAAAGTCATCGGTTAAGTTTACCGATGAGAATGAATGTTGCAAGAAAAATAAGTTTATTGCCGATGGGAGTTGGAAGACTCTTGCCGATAAGAATTAATTGGTGAAGACAAATTACCAGAAGTACAAGGTTGCCGATTGGGAAGTATTGCCGATGCCGATGGGCATGGAGTGCCGATGGGCACAGGGTAACGTGGCGGTTGACGTCAACAAGGGATTGCCGATAGCAACAAAAGGAAGTTGCGGATTGAAGAGTCTGCCAATGGAAAGTTTCATCGAAGAAAAGATATGAGATTGGTGATCTTAGGCCAGTGTCATTATAGAAGTCTAAGTCTGACTCTTGCATGAGTCATTTTGTTTCCTTAAAAAAAGAGGTGTCTGTTTAGGAAAATAATATTGTTATTTTGGTCCGACTCCTACGCGAGTGAGTTATTTCCTTTAAAATAGGAGTTTGTTTTGGAAACGTACGAGTCGTGTCTATTTACAACTCTATTGCTGGAGTATAAATATGTACCTAGGGGTCGTGAGAAAAAGGAATCATACATCAAACAAATCAATTATTTTATCTACTTTTACTGCAGTTTACCCTTTTATTGCATTAGTCTTAGCTATATCTATGAGTTCTTCAAGCTTCGACGGGCTGCATCACCTTGATCTCCGTCAAACCCTTGCAAGTTCTGCGTGGGAGTAATCTGAGCCTTGACATCCGAGCGCATCGCTGTTGTCTCGTTCAGCTCTGCTCTAGTTATCCTGATCAAGTCTGAGTCTTGACATCTGGGCGTATCGTCGTTGTCTTGTTTAGATCTTGTTCTAGTTATCGTCCTTGTCGATTAACTGGTCAAATTGACTGACACACCTTTGGATATCGAATTCGGGTAATAGCCCGAGGTGTTCGCAGATCCTGACGCTTTTTGTGTCAACACCTCTTTTGGCACACCCGGTGGGACAAATTACACATCTATCGTGGGTGATAACTCCGACGTTAACCAGAGGAACATCATTGAAGTCTCTGAGGCCGATCTAAAAGATGATCAAAGGCTGGCTATGGAGCGGGCTATGGAGGAGTACCAGCAATTGTAGCTGAAGTCCTTCAGCCTAAGCAGGAGCGGCGATGCCATCCAGAAGCAAGATCCGCTGTTGCCGCGGCAGGTCACGTATGATGCCAATCCTGGTAAGTTGCAAGAGATGGTTAATTCTGCCTTACATCAAGCATTAATTAGCCACTCCAGTGTGCTGTCCAACACTGTGTACAACGCTGTCATGCAATCTTTCAAAGAAGGACAAGCACATCAATATGTTGGTCCAACGTATCATCAACCTGGATCGGCATCTATAAACCCATCGGCAGCCCCAATGACGTCTTCCATTCCTGTGGATCCGTCTGCCGATGTGGCTACACCACCAAGGCCAAGTCCTGAAGGCGTCACCAAGCTTAGTGCAGATCCAGTGGCGTCGGCAATGTCGGGACCTGCTATCCAGAATCATCTAGCTCCTGCCAACTGGTGGGGATACGGTATGTCTTCGAATCCATCTGCTGGTTCCAATCTGGTGCAAGGAGACAGTTCAGCTTGGAAGGGCTCCATGGCATCGGCAATGCAATTACAGCCGACAATTCTTACGATGCATTACTCTACGTCTTCTCCAACCGTACAAGTGCCATCAGAGGATTTCCAGGTGGTGATTCCTAAAGTACCTCTGATGCCACCATCGGCGAATTCTGTGCCGATGCAATATAGTATAGCAACTGAAAGTCAACCTGTGGTTGTAAATCCTCAAGACGGAGTACTAGCACATCAAGTTAACCAATTTATTGATTACTCCAAGGTGCAGGAGCAGCAGGTGCTAGTCAGCTATCAGCCATCGGTAAGTCACATGCCGATGATTTATAATCTTAGATAGACTAGTCAGCCACCGGTTCAACAACCTGGCATACTAATGTATTAGTATGGAAGTCCAGCAAACACTCAGAGTGGACCATCGGTACAACAACCAATGAATATGATGGCACAATACAACCCAGTAAGTGTGCAAAATTACCCATCGGTAAGTCAGCCGATGCATAACGTCCAGATGACTGGTGCTGCGCCCATGACAACTACTCCGCATCATATCCTACCAAGACCTGAGGGGGCGCATCAGCCGACTCCACCAGTCAACAACCAACCAATGAGTCGGCAGGAGCAGGATACATATTGGACCGATAAGATTGCCGAAGTAATGAAGGAACAATTCGGCATTAAACCCAAGGTTAATACATATTCTTATCGGACACCATATCCTCCAGCATATGATTTAATTCCTCTCCCAAATCAGTACAAGGTGTCTGATTTTACCAAATTCTCTGGCCAAGATGACACGTCAACAATGGAGCACATTAACCGCTTCATTATCCAGTGTGGAGAAGCTGCCAGTAGAGAAGAGCTAAGAGTGAGATTGTTCTCATCGTCATTGTCTGGATCAACATTCACATGGTTTATTTCATTGCCTCCAAACTCTGTAATCACATGGGCCAATCTAGAGAGGCAGTTTCATAAATACTTCTTCACTGGCATACATGAGAAGAAGATTACCGGTTTGGTTAAGCTGGGGCAACGTAACGATGAATCGGTGGAAAACTTTGTTCAGATGCTGTGAGACGTAAAGAACAAGTGCTACAGCCTGGTACTTGATGATCGACAACTGGCAGATTTAGCTTTCCAAGGACTACTGCCGCATATCAAAGATAAGTATGCGTCTCAAGAATTTGAAAGCCTAAGTCATCTGGTGCAAAGGATTGCCGATCAAGATATCAAAACCTTCGAACCCAGGAAGACTTGGAATAAGAAGGTGACCTTCATTGGGCAAGAAGAAGATTCCGAGTCAGATGAAGAGCTAAGCATCAGTGCGGCCGAATGGGTGAAGGATAAGAAATCTGTGTCTTGCCCATTTGGCCAGAAGGAAGCTGAAAGGTTCACCTTTGACATCACCAAGGCCGATAGGATGTTTTACTTGTTACTTCAAGAAGGGCGAATCAAGTTAGCGCCTAACCAAGTGATTCCATCGGCCGAAGAGCTCAGAAAGATCAGGTATTGCAAGTGGCACAATGCGACTTCGCACAGTACCAATGACTGCAAAGTATTCAGGCAGCAGTTGCAGTTAGAAATTGAATCTGGACAAATCAAATTTGAAAATTCTAAAGTCCAGAAACCGATGAAGATTGATCAACATCCGTTTCCAAATAATATGGTGGAAACTAGTGGAAAAACTAAAGTGCTGACATCGGAAGCTGCCAGAAAGAATGCATCGGTAGATCCTAACCATCAAGTAGCTGAGCGCGATGAGGGGAGGTTTGCCGATGACAGAAAGGGCAAGAAAGTTGTCAATGAAGGTAGCAATGCCAACAGGGCTCCTGGTGTTGTAATCATGCATAAGCAGCCAAGGCAAGAGTATCGACAATTGCAAGAGGAGCGGCATCGGCAGGAAGAAGAAGAGTACCAAGAGTGGCTTCAGCATAAGGACCATTGGAAGTGCCCCTTCTTCGTTCACTGCTAGGAAGAAGGCATCAAGCTACCTACTGCCGATAATTGTCCCGAATGAAATGGATATTACACTGCCGATCGGTCAAAAAAGAAACCTTGTTTTGATGATCGAGCATCCAGGTATGCTAGGCCGCTCAGAGAAAAGAAATCGGCACATGACCGACTGGGGGGCAAGCTCAGCGCGCATAACAGGCTTGGCAAGCGTGTGGATCAAGAGGAGCTCAAGGAGATGGCCAATGCAAGAGTGCCTGATGAAGAAATATTCTCCAGAGATCCAAACATCGGAAGAGGTGCCGATGCAAGGAGTGAAAGGCAGCGTCAGCTCGTTTGGAAAACCAAGCTTCCTCAATGGTGCCCTAAGGGTCTGACGAAGACTCAGAAAAGGAGAATCCAGCGTGAACGCCAAAGCAACTTATATGACAGTGAAAATCCTTCAAGGGAAAAGCAGTGGAGGCCAAAACGCAAGGATAGGGATCCATCGGCAGAAATCAATATGGTCATCATATTGCCGATGGAGTTCATGGCGCCTGTCAGCGATAATGAAGAAACTGCTGAAATGGCGCAATTGGTGTTGGATCCTATGGCGGCTGTCTTTGAGAAACCTGTCGATAGTGAAAGGCAACATCTAAGGGCTCTGTTTGTTAACGGCAAAGTAGATGGACAGCCTGTAACGAAAATCCTGGTGGATGGCGGAGCGTCAATAAACATAATGCCATATGTCATGTTCAGGAAGCTTGGAAAAGGCGACCAAGACTTAGTCAAGATGGACATGAAGCTTAAAGATTTTGAGGGCAATGTGTCGCCAGTTATGGGAGCCGTATGTGTTGAATTAACCATCAGCAGTAAAACTTTGCCGACAACATTTTTTGTGATCAGTGGCAAAGGCACCTACAACTTGCTCCTAGGAAGGGATTGGATCCATGCCAATTGCTGTATTCCTTCTACTATGCATCAGAGCCTTGTGCAGTGGATCGGAGACAAGATTGAAGTCGTCCGAAGTGAAGCCCCATCGATCGTTGCGTCGGCAGAATCAGAAACTTATGAGCAGACTAGGTGCATATCCGATGAAGCTTGGGACATAGAATTCCTCAAAGTTGTCGACTACCGCATTTCACCGATCCAAGCAGTCGGTTCTAAAAAAGAGTTTTAATGGATCGATTCGCTGATGATGGAAAGTTGGGACGGGGCTTCACATCCGCCGATGATTTACTCGAGATAGACATCGGAGATGGTAGTAAACATAGGCCCACTTTTATTAGTGCTAAGTTAGATTCCCGATGTAAACAACAGTTAACTAATTTATTAAAGGAATACAAAGATTGTTTTGCTTGGGATTATACAGAGATGCTGGTTTAGACCGATCAATAGTTGAACATCGGTTGCCTATCAAGTCTGGTTTCCAACCACATCGGCAACCTGCGCGCCGATGCAATCCTAATATTCTACCCGATATTAATGCTGAAATTACAAAGTTAATTGAAGCTTAATTTATTCGGCAATGTCGATATGCCGAGTGGATTTCCAACGTGGTTCATGTGTATAAGAAAAATGGAAAACTTCGTGTTTGTATTGATTTCAGGAATCTCAACAAGGCTACATCAATGGATGGTTATCCGATGCCCGTTGCCGATCTGCTGATTGATGCTGCTGGTGGATATCAAATCATTAGCTTCATGGATGGTAATGCTGGATATAATGAGATATTCATGGCTGAAGAAGACATATCCAAGACTGCTTTTAGATGTCCAGGTCATGTTGGTTTATTTGAGTGGGTTGTCATGACTTTTGGCTTGAAGAACGCCGGTGCTACTTATCAAAGAGCAATGAATTTTATCTTTCATAAGTACATCGGCACGATAGTTGAAATCTATATTGATGATGTGGTGGTTAAATCCGGAAATTTTGAGAAGCATCTTGCCGATTTGCGAAAAATCCTGGAATGCACAAGGGAGCATGGGTTGAAGATGAATCCTAACAAGTGTGCATTTGGTGTATCGGCGGGTCATTTTCTGGGTTTTATGGTACATCAGAGAGGCATCGAGATTGACAGAAAATCTATTGATGCAATTAATAAGGTGATTGCTCCTACAAACAAGACTGAGCTGCAATCCTTGATTGGCAAAATTAATTTCATTAGAAGGTTTATATCTAACTTATCTGGTAAGATTAAATCTTTTAGTCCATTGTTAAAGCTGAAAGCCGATCAAGAGTTTATATGGAAAGAGGAACAATAGTTAGCCTTGGAGGAGATCAAGAAATATTTGGTAAACCCTCCAGTCTTGATTCCACCTCAACACGGGAAGCCTTTCAGGTTGTATTTGTCTGTCGATGACGGTGTTATCGGATCAGCCTTAATTCAAGAATTTGAAGGGAAAGAGCGTGTGATTTATTATTTGAGCAGAAGGTTAGTGGATGTTGAAACCAGGTATTCGGCCATAGAGAGATTGTGTTTATGTTTATATTTCTCTTGCATAAAATTGAGGCATTATTTATTGTCGGTTGAATGCACTGTTATCTGCAAAGATGATGTGGTTAAGTATATGCTGTCGATGCCGATATTAAGTGGGAGAATCGGCAAATGAATTCTGGCACTCTCAGAATTTGATTTAAGGTATGAATCGGCTAAGGCAGTTAAAGGTCAGGTAATGGCCGATTTTGTTACTCAGCATTGCAATGTGGTAAGCTCTGTAGAGATTGCTCCTTGGACTTTGTTCTTTGATGGGTCTACATGCAAGGAAGGAGCAGGTGTCGGCATTGTTTTAATCTCACCCCATGGACGGAAATACGAAATTTCACTGCCGATTGTTGCTACTTCAACAAACAATCAGGCTGAGTACCAGGCTCTACTAAAGGGGTTGGAATTACTCAGGGAGGTACGTGTAGATGCTGTTGAGATCTTCGGTGATTCTATGTTGGTAATTAACCAATTGATTGGGACATATGAATGCCGAAGTGAAGCTTTAATTGCAACCCATGAAAGGTGTTTGCAGTTATTAAAAGAATTCAAAGAGTACCACCTTGAGCATATTCCTAGGTTGCATAACGAAGAGGCCAATCGGTTAGCACAGAATGCTTCAGGATATCAGCCGATTCAAGAAGTCATGACATCGGTGATGGTTGCCGATGACTGGAGAAAAGAAATTGCCGATTATTTAAGAGATCCGTCTAAGAAAGTTGAAAGACGTCTAAGGTTCCAAGCTACCAAGTATGTGCTCCTTGACAATGAGTTGTATTATCGGACAATTGATGGGGTTTTGCTCAGATGCCTTAGTAGAGAAGAGTCAAAAGAACTGATGGGCGAGATCCATGAGGGCGTGTGTGGAGCACATCAATCGGCATTTAAAATGAAGTGGATGATTAGGCGGAATGGATATTATTGGCCGACAATTCTTGAAGATTACTTCAACTATTTTAAAGGGTGTCAGGATTGTCAGAAGTTTGGTAATGTCCAGAGAACACCTGCATCAGCAATGAATCCCATAATCAAGCCTTGGCTGTTTAGGGGATGGGCTATTAATCTCATCGGTCCAATTTATCCGCCGTTGAGCAAGGGGCATAAGTTTATACTTGTTGCTACCGATTACTTTACAAAATGGGTTGAAGCGATTCCTTTGAAGAAGGTAACATCGGCAAACATGATAGATTTTGTGAAGGAACATATTGTTTACCGATTTGGTATTCCTCAAACTATTACCACCGATCAAAGAACCATGTTCACATCGGGAGAGTTTGATGCGTTTGCTGCTGGTATGGGGTTCAAAGTATTGAATTCTTCTCCTTATTATGCCCAAGCTAACGGTCAGGCTGAGGCGAGTAATAGAGGAGTCATTAAGCTTATCAAATGCAAAATTGAGGAAAACCCTAGAAGGTGGCATATAGTGTTGAGTGAAGCCCTATGGTCGTATCGGATGGCGTGTCATGGGCAACCAAAGTTTCGCCGTATCAGTTGGTCTATGGGCATGATGCTGTCCTGCCTTGGGAAATTAAAACTGGTTCTAGACGATTGTTTTCTCAGGATCAATTGACAGCCGATGATTATGATACTCTTATGAAGGATGAATTAGAAGACTTAGCAGGTCATCGGTTGAGGGCTTTGATCAGCATTGAAGAAAATAAGAAAAGGGTTGCCAGATGGTATGATAAGAAGGTGAAAGTGAAGCAATTTGTCGATGTTGATCTGATATGGAAGTTGATTTTACCGATTAGGACTAAGAGTTCTAAGTTTGGAAAATGATCTCCTAATTGGGAGGGTCCGTTTCGGATAAATCAATCTGTTCCTGGCAATGCCTATATTTAAGAAACTCTCGAAGGAGTTGCATTCTCCAGAGCAATCAACGGTAAATACTTGAAGAAATATTACCCTAGTATTTGGGTAGATGCATAAGGTATCCGTTTGAATGCCGATGAAAGAGAAAGTTATAAGACATCGGTAAAAACATACTGGCGTTATATTACAAACCAAAATCAAGTATCAGTGTTACACTTGCCGATACAATAGATTACAACAGGGATTGAATGGATGTTATCGCACGCAGGCGAATTTGATCTGTTTCTTCTATCTCCCTGGCGTCATCATCGGCAGACCCTTCAACTGGCTTCATCTTTCTTTTCAACAGAATAGCTTGTCGGGCGTTTGCATCTCTTTCTTGTTGAAGGGCTTTAACAACATCGGGTAGTTGAGCTTTCTTTTGGCTAGCCATATTCAGGGCTACATCAACCTTCTTCAATTCAGTCAGCAACTCTTCCTTCCTTGCCGATAAGTGGACGATTTCTTGCTCAAGAGTAATGCCAGAAGCTTCTAAATGGCTGATGCCTTTGTGCTTCTCATCGGCAACCTGCTTGAACTTGAGCATTTCCTCTTCAAGCTTTGATTGAGCGTTCCTATCGGCAATGCGGCGTGAGGCCCGTTGGTATTAGAGTTGTCGGCTCTCGAGGAATGCTGCTTGGAAGAGAATTTCTTCTGTATCGGCAGATAGGTGGCCTTGGATGTCTTTGAAAGCTATCTTTACTGTAGTGGAGTCTTGGACAAGATAGGAGGTGTCTTGTTGCTGTAATGATAGCAATGTTTCAAGCTTGAGTTTGACATCTGCCGATAAAGCTGGACCGGAGCTTTCTTCATCTTCGTCTTCATCGGGAAGGTTGACGGCGAAGGAGAACAAGCTATTTGCTGGAGCAGAGCCTTCTTGGTCTTCGTTTTCGTTAGGAAGGTTGACGCCGAAGGAGAATAAGCTATCGGGAGAGTCTTGGGCCTGAAAAGGAGAAAGTTAAAATTTGCCGATCATAAGTTTATACTGCAAGTTTTTAGATAGTCGGCTTACCATCTTGAAGTGGATCTCTTGTCTGGGACTTGGGAAGTTGGCTGGTATGGCCTCATCCTGGAGATCGACAATAGTTGCCGATGAACACGCTTCCGTGGGGGGAGCGGTTGGTGCTGTTGGTGCTGTTGCTGGCGTTGTCTCTGCTGCGATGGTTGGCTCCTGTGGCGGTGATGTCGTCTTCTGGTCAAGATTTTCATCCGGTGTGTGTGCTGGTACTGGTGCCAATGTTGTTGCAGCTGGTTCTTGTGGTGGTGGTATCGTCTCCTGATCGAGGATTTCGTTCACTGATTGCTCAGGGACGGATACCGATGGTGATTCTGCCATTGGTGCATCGGCAGAAGTTGGTGATGCAGCTGGGGTGGCTCGCCTCAGGCGTTTCTTCTTTGGTGCGGCGGTAGGTGAACCAGCCCGTTTTGGTTGTGAAGCCTGGGGGGGCATCGACAGCAGGAGTTGGAGAAGCTTGTACGTCTGGAGCAGCTACCGATAACCTCGCTGCCTGAAAAATGTTTGGTGCAAGTCACATAAAGTAAATGTTGCCGATGAGCAGTATGTGATCGGTATAAGTAAAAATAAAACTTACTACAAAGGCCCGCACCAAGATGGTAGCAGTAGCCGATGGAGTAGCAATGGTTTTTGCAGGCGTTGGTTTGGGCTTGAGGATGACTTTGGATACCCTCTGAGGAGTGAAGGCGGCCAGTGTAGGAGCTTTATTACCGATAATCGACACAGGGCTCATCACTCGAAGGTGGAAGGGCTTGCCACTCTTGCTCATTTGGGGGATTGGATCGTCAACCTGTTAGGCAAAAGAAGGTCAGATACCGATGATAGAGGTAAATAATAAGAAATGCATTGGAATAAAAAACTTACCGCATCATCGGGAATGACGTAATCGGCGTCAATCAAATGCCGATAGTAGTGCGATGACTTGGTGAACAGTTGATTTCTCCATTCTTGCCATCAAAATTTGTATTCCTCCGTAATGAAAGATGTTGGTGCCCAGGAGGATAGGTCGATGTCTGATGTATCGGCATCGGGAGGGAGATTGACAACCTTGTTCCAGTCCATGGCGCTGGAGATGATTTGTCTTGGTTTTATCACCTTGGCGTAGCAGAGCTTGATCGGTAATTGGCCGAATGCCAGTTGTCTTGCTGCTGCCGATGGGTAATAGAATTCAAAGGATGGAGGAGCATTCCTCCCAGTTCCAAAAATGTTGACTGGAATAGCTCGGGAAACAATACTGGCTTTCATAATTATTTCGTTTTGAGGTACATTCCCATCGGTAAGGTTGAACAACAAAGGGAATCGATTGTCTTCATCGATGTAAGGCCACCAAAGCCGTTCTGCAGCAGGGATTCCGTTATAAAGCTTTTGAAAGAATCTGCCGGACTGGTCTGCGTTGGCATCGGTTCCTGGCAGCACTATGATAGCCTCCCCAAAATTGAGTGGGGGACGAGTTGTCGATTCATCTTCATGAGATACATAATCTTCTGATATGTCCCTTGGGAATTGCTGATTGAACAAGTCAAATTGGAGAACTTTGTACATGTGTGCATTTAACCACATGTTTATGAACCACCAAGGACCCCCAAGATTGCCGATGGACTCGCCCAACAATAGCTTCTTGGACACTTGGTGTAGGAGACGGTACACCGATCCAAGGAGGTATCGGCCGAGAGGGAGTCTTATTCCATCTGCCAGGAGTTCTACTGTAGGGAGGTACATTGTGGTAGGTCCGACGGTTTTGCCACAGAAAATAAACTTTTCTAGCCACATGTTCAAAAAGATGGTGTGTTCCCTCTGACCTACCGATCCAGTCTTTTGATATTCCCGGATGTAACCAGTCCAACCGCCGATATTGCGCGTGTTCCCATTATATTCAGCCTTCTTATTGAACAGGGCGGGGGTATCGGCAGAGGAAACATGGAGGCTGGTAAGCATATGCACATCAGCAAGAGTGGAGTGGCTGGTCCGTGTCTGAATAAAAAGGCGTTCATTGTATCGGACCAGAAATAGGAGGTCGCCATCATCATGTTCTCATTCTTCTCCATATCGGCAATGGAGAGCCTGATGCACTGGTCTAGGTTACGCTCTGACCAGTAAACCTGCTGTGTTCTGATTACTCTAAGGTACCAGTTCTTCCATCCCTTGGTGTATTTGGGCCATGAACGGAAAGCATCCTTCCATAACCCTAGGCTAAAGCATTCAGATCTGAAGGGGATACGGTTGGTCTCTGTGTTGATCAGATTGGTAGGATCAGGGTGTCCCATTGGGCCTAAACAGTTGAAGTTGGATTGTTCAATGGGGATTACGACCTTGTTGTACATTTCCTAAGTTTCAGAAAAACAAAAAAAAGGAGAAAGGGGAAAAATTACGGAATTGATGCGGAAGAGAAATTTGCAAGAAATAAAGCGAGAAGGGAGCATGTTTACTTTGGGAACTTCGAAGTTGATCGCCATTGGTGCTGTTCGTGCTTTACTGGAAGAAGACGCCGCCGCTTGAGTTCGCAGGACTGTTCTTCGGAGTCGCCGCCGAGGTTGAAGACGAGGGCAGATGAAAGTAAAAGTGGGCTCAGGGTAAAAACAGATTGGATGGTGGTAACTTTTATAAGCCTGGTCAGGGGTATTTTGGAATTTTCTTCGCACTAAGCAGGAATGTAGAGAGGTATGCAATAGGTATGCGCAGCAATCGAGGAGATATGATTAGGTTTGCAGCTGTTCACGCTATGGTCGCGGTATTTTATTAATAAATTGTGGTTTTGCGCGCGGTAATCGAGGAAGTTGTGCAGTTATCTTGGAGAGAGCAGTTACAGTAGAGAAAATTTCGGCGCGTAAAATATTCTACACTCCGAAATTGGGGGGCATGTGTTGACACCATTTTTCGGCACGTGTCAAATGAGCAAAGACTTGCATTGATCGGTAGCTGTTTTCTATCGGCATCGGAAAGTCATCGGTTAAGTTTACCGATGAGAATGAGTGTTGCAAGAAAAATAAGTTTATTTCCGATGGGAGTTGGACGACTCTTGCCGATAAGAATTAATTGGTGAAGATAAGTTACCAAAAGTACAAGGTTGCCGATTGGGAAGTATTGCCGATGCCGATGGGCATGGAGTGCCGATGGGCATAAGGTAACGTGGTGGTTAACGTCAGCAAGGGATTGCCGGGTAGCAATAAAAGGAAGTTGCGGATTGAAGAGTCTGCCAATGGAAAGTTTCATCGAAGAAAAGATATGAGACTGGTGATCTTAGGCCAGTATCATTATAGAAGTCTGAGTCTGACTCTTGCATGAGTCATTTTGTTTCCTTAAAAATAGAGGTGTCTGTTTAGAAAAATAATATTGTTATTTGGATCCGACTCCTGCGCGAGTCAGTTATTTCCTTTAAAATAGGAGTTTGATTTGGAAAGGTACGAGTCATGTCTGTTTACAACTCCTATTGCTGGAGTATAAATATGTACCTAGGGGTCGTGAGAAAAAGGAATCATACATCAAACAAATCAATTATTCTTATTTACTTTTACTGCAATTTACCCTTTTATTGCATTAGTCTTAGCTATATCTATGAGTTCTTCAAGCTTCGACGGGCTGCATCACCTTGATCTCTGTCAAACCCTTGCAAGTTATGCATGGGAGTAATCTGAGCCTTGACATCCGGGCGCATCGCTGTTGTCTCGTTCAGCTCTGCTCTAGTTATCCTGATCAAGTCTGAGTCTTGACATCTGGGCGTATCGTCGTTGTCTTGTTTAGATCTTGTTCTAGTTATCGTCCTTGTCGATTAACTGGTCAAATCGACTGGCACCCCTTTGGATATCGAATTCGGGTAATAGCCCGAGGTGTTCGCAGATCCTGACGCTTTTTGTGTCAACAGACTCCACTTCGCTCCTATTGGGGCTATCTTCTCGATCCTCCCTTCATCATGAAGAAGGAAGACCCAGGCCACCCGACGATCATGTGCTCAATCGGACAGCAAACCTTCCACACCGCCTTCTGCGATCTCGAATCGGGCGTCAACATCATATCTAAGGTAACTTATGATAATTTGTTAGGAGGACCTTTGGTCTCTACCTGTGTTC
The DNA here is from genome assembly GCA_022036555.1 of Microstegium vimineum. Classification (NCBI taxonomy): domain Eukaryota; kingdom Viridiplantae; phylum Streptophyta; class Magnoliopsida; order Poales; family Poaceae; genus Microstegium; species Microstegium vimineum. The sequence continues at coordinate 31,611,265 of CM039119.1, read as the reverse complement.
GCTTGCAGATGGCAGATCAAACCATACGGTTTCCCGAGGGACTCGCAAGGGATATCTTGGTGAACATCCAAGATGAATACATCCCCACAGACTTCATCATCCTAGACATGGGAGCCAACGTGGAAGTCCCCCTCATCTTGGGAAGGCCCTTCCTCAACACCACTAATGCAGTCATCTACGTGGGATCGGGCCAGATCCACTTCCAGTTCCTGAGTCACAAGGTAAAATGTGCTTTCAATGGTTATAAACTTAACAAACAGGCTAAAGCACAACCACCAAGAAGAAGAGTTCGAGCCCCGCGCCAAAAGAAGCAGTACTCAGAGGCCAAAATCAATGAACTCAAGGAGGATGAACCCGCCAATTCAAGGCAGGTTTGCAAAGCAAAGGAGGTGCACACACCACGGTCTCCATCTTCAGAGCCATCAAGTGCACCCGAGGAATGAACAAGAAGGAGATTCCTACTCCAAGGACTTAAAATCAAGCTCGAAACCAAAGAATTCCCTTCTCATCTATCTTGAAACACTGGGAACCCTCAGTTTTCATCTTCCGTTTGATATGAAACAAACCCACATCGGTTTTCTGACCTTCTATGATTTTACTTTCGAGAGAGCAACTGACTGTAAGATTGTACAACATTGACGGATGTAGAAAGTTGAACCTATGTTCGAGCAAAGGTTGCACAAAGTGATAGTGTGACTTTCTGCTCAAAGCGTCAGCTACTACATTAGCTTTTCCTGGGTGGTAATGAACTTCAAGATTGTAATACTTGATTAGTTCTAACCATCTTCTTTGCCTCATGTACTTGAGACTCTTGTGATCTGTGTAGATATGACACACGTTGCCGAGAAGATAATGTCTCCATATCTTCAAAGCATGAACCACTGCTGCTAGTTCTAGATCATGTGTTGGGTAGTTAGCTTCATGTTTTCTAAGCTATTGAGAAACATAGGCTATCACTTTTCCTTCTTGCATAAGAACACATCCTAGTCCAGTCCCGGAGGCGTCACAATACACATCAAAAGGTTTCGTTATGTCTGGTTGCGCCAAAACGGGTGCTGAAGTAAGTAAAGTTCTTAAGGTAAGAAAAGCTGCTTCACACTCTGACGTCCATGCAAACCTCTTATCTTTCTGTAATAAACTAGTCATAGGTTTAGCTATCTTGGAAAAGTCTGGAATAAAACGGCGGTAATACCCAGCTAGACCAAGAAAACTACGGACCTCGGTGACGGAAGTTGGAGCTTTCCGATCCATAACCTCTTGTACTTTACTTGGATCCACAGAGATTCCATCAGCGGAAAGGATATGTCCAAGGAGAGGTACTTTAGTAAGCCAAAACTCGCACTTACTAAACTTGGCATACAACTTATGTTCTCTTAGCCATGTAAGAACTGTACGTAGATGTTCTGCATGCTCAGTTTCATTCTCCGAGTAGATCAAAAAGTTGTCGATGAACACAACCACAAATTTATCCAGCTCGGGCATGAAAATGGAGTTCATAAGATACATGAAGTAGGCGGGAGCATTAGTTAGCCCAAAGGACATAACCAAATACTCGTAGAGCCCATACCTCGTCGCAAAAGCTGTCTTAGGTATATCTTGTGGTCTGATCTTGATTTGGTGATATCCCGATCTCAAATCAATCTTAGAGAAGACTTTAGCCTTGGATAATTGATCAAACAAGATATCAATACGAGGTAAAGGATATTTGTTCTTGATCGTTACGGCATTAAGTGGTCGATAATCCACGCACATTCGTAGGGATTTATCCTTCTTTTTGACGAACAATGCGGGACAACCCCACGGTGATGCACTAGGTCGTATGAGACCTTTATCTTGCAACTCTTGTAACTGCTTCTTTAGCTCTGCTAGCTCATTGGGAGGCATCATGTACGGCCTACGAGAAATAGGCGCCATACCAGGTACCAACTCAATAGAAAACTCAACATCTTATCGGGTGGAAGACCTGGAAGATCATCTGGAAAAACATCCGGAAACATACACACTACTGGGATATTTTTCAGAGCTGTGACTTGGATAGCACATGTCATAGCACAAAGATCAAGCTTCTGGGGAAGAGAAATCTGGAAGGTTTCAGACTTCTTCGGAGTTCTGAAGGTAAGGATCCTATTTTCGGTATCGATGTTCACCCCATAGTGGTGCATCCATCTCAAGCCTAGGATCACATCCAACCCTAGACCAGGAAGGATGATAAGGTTGGTTTAAACTCATGTTTCTGAATTATGATGCTTGCATCTCTGATTGCTTGCTTAGTTGATATATCAGCCCCTGCTGAACTTATGCAGTACCCCACATCCAAATCAGATATGCTCATGTCATGCTTAACAGTAAAAGCTTTACTCACAAACGAATGCAAAGATCCTGAGTCAAATAGCACAACTATAGGATGATGGTTTACAAGGAACATACCAGTTGTGACGGGTTCTCCTTGTGGTACTTCTTCCACTGTGGTATAGTGCACGCGCCCCTGATAGGCCTGATTCTTCTTTGGGTGAGGGCATTCTCTAGCAAAGTGCCCTGTACGCTGATAGTTGAAGCATGGTGCATTATAAGCTAGGGCCTTCTGAGTTCCAGAACTGCCTTGCCCTGGGTTGCCTTTTGGAAGAGCAATGGTGTAAGGCTTGCGATACTGACTCTGCTGTGCACCTTTAGCTAGAACTTTCTTCTGTGGAGGCCTAAACTTAGCTCCTGCCACTGGAGGACGATAAGCATTGCAGTTGACAAAAGGAGCTCTCTGCTGAGACAAGCTTCCCTCAAACGCCCTCTTGTGGCCTTTAGCTGTAGCGTGTAGGTTGTTCTGGTTCTCCTGAGTCAAAGCATCACTGATGAACTCATTGAAGTTGCTGCGATTTGAGTTAGCACGAGTCTTCATTAGCTTGGTTCCTAGACCTCTCTTGAGGCTATCAATCTTTTTCTCATCCGTGTCAACAAACTGGGGAGCATAACGAGCCAAGTTGTTGAAAGCATGAAGGTACTCCGTTAAGGTCCTGGTACCCTGAGTGAGCTTCAGAAACTCTGCTGCCTTCATCTTCATCAGACCCGATGGGATCTAGTGCCCTCTGAAGGCTGTCTTGAATTGATTCCAAGAGACTGGAGCATTGGCAGGGTACGTGGTGCGATGATGAGCCCACCATATACCTGCCGGTCCTTGCAACTGATGCGAAGCATATTCTGCCTTTAACTCTTCAGTCATTCTGAGCAAGCAAAACTTCTGCTCTATGGTATTCAGCCATTCATCAGCCTATAGTGGCTCTTCAGCCTCCTTGAAGATCGGCGGCTTGGTGTCCAGGAAATCCTTGAAACTGCTGAACTATACACACCATGGCCTGGGTGTAGCGGCATTGATCCATACAACACGATTCAAGTGAATGCCCCCATACTATTTCAACTTGTATGGACAGGTAACCAAAAATATGATGCAATCCCCTAAGTTAGTACTCAAAGCCACCTGACATCCTATTGGGAAATAAGGGACATAACTTATGGCACATTCATAGTTTGCAAATAATTTTGTACGCACACAAAAGTTTTTGTAGCAAATAGTTTGATAAACAAAATCTTTTGTTTGTAAATACACTCGTGAACGGTAGTATACTGAATCTTGCTCTGATACTAGCTATCACAGAACCGCCCAACCTATAAGAGCACTAGTGCGATGGTCACCGTTTCCAGCAACACTGTCCCACTAGAGCCCATATAAGCCCGGTAGTCCTAGAAATCTCGAAGGATTTCAAACCACAAATAAGTAACAACCCGAGATCGTACTCGATTCTGTAACCACACATCCACAGTGATAAGGTCAAAATGAAATAATATTACAACAGAGTTTAAAGAAGTTTTATTACAACACCAAGTTCAAATCAAAGTAGTGGAAGTTCAGGTTTCACAAATACCCATTGCAAACTGTTTAAAGAAAATATAGTGCTATGCTTAGTACAGTCCCATCAAAAGCAACAAGGAGAGACATCAGAATCCACCATTGCCCATGGTCTTCACTCATCTTCACATGCAGGATAGTGGCATGCCTGACAATAGCCAGAAAAGACCATACCATCTGCAACAAGGGTAAAGAAAACCCTGAGTACTCAATTGTACTCAGCTAGACTTACCCGACAGAGAGATAGATATATAACCATAGACACTTTAAGTATTATGCAAGGATTTATCAGGTGGATCTCATGAGATAGCATACTTTTGCATAAAAGAGCAGTCCTAATTACTCATGTATTCTGATAAATATAAAACATCATTTGGCAACAGATTAAGTAACATTAATAGATCCCATTAGCACCTGTACTAGAGCAAACATTGAGTTATCAAACAATATTAACCATATTGTGCTTGACATCAAAACCACATAACCATATTTTGGTTACTTATCAGAGTTCAGGTTTCTACAGTGGGATGAAGATCTTTAAAGTTTCTCACTGACTGGGAGAGACCACGATTCGAATCGAATTCCAATCCAGCTGGAGGTTTATTCCTCAATCACACCCAAGCATGCCTGCCGGCACACTTATGCGGGTCACCTTCACTATAGCTCGGGTAGCCGCGAGCCTCCAGGTACAAGAATGAATAGCGATTCACGGATAGCCAGGTCGATCAAGCAGTGCCTGCCCTTGGTGCTAGGCCAGGACGATCAGGATGCTTGCCCATGGTCTAGTATGCCGCTCGCGGTCCTTCATGACCCAAGTAGGGGGAGATTCCGGCCCGAACATACAGAGTTAGGCTTCGCGGTCGAAACGAGTTATTCGGTCAGCTATGAAGGAAGCATGCGTTCAATCTCGGCAGATGTCCAACCATGATCTAGTGCCTAACGACACAGGCGGAGAGAACCCGCTCACTAGACCTCCAAGTCAAGTGGCTCACAACACCTTGTCCGCCCGGTCTCGATTTATTACTTCCACATGGTTATTTTCTACGATAGCAAAAATAGCCAACCGTGACCAACATCCTATATTTGTGGGGTATGATAGACCACCCACGCTACTAGTCTAAGCGTGGCTAAGCAGAGGTTTCGATCTTGGGCCTACAAGGTTCTTTTGTTGTTGGACAAGGGAGATATAATGCAACAAGGGTTTCATTCAACTCCTATTAACTTAATGCACAAACAAGTGGTGGTATTGTAAGTAAAATACTTTTAAATGGAGTAAGGGAGGTGTATAAATGCTCCAGGTCTTGCCTTTCACAAACATGAAGGGAAGGTGGTTTAGGCACTCTGGAAGGTCAGGGCCCTGTTCTCCTTCTTCTGGAACTCTTGGATCTTGAATCTCCGGTTGGACTCCTCCTTCCAGCTCCCCAAACTTCAATAGTGTCAATCCCTCCGGCGATCCTGGATGCATGTATACATGTATGATGATCCAACATATATGGCAAGTCGTATACTTAGAAATGAGACATGTCTAATGCATATGAATGAATGCTCATGATGGATGTGTTATGCAACATGTTACATCGTTGACCGAGTAGGTGCAAATTTCTTCTCCTGTAGAGAAGTTAGCACTTACCCTTCTTTAGCAACCTGTAATAGAGCTTCTCCTCTGAGGTAAGCTCTCTTACACCTGCACTTAAACATAATTATGGTTTAAGTCACTTGCTATACTAACACAAGGCATACATCACTTATAACATTCACAACAAAGCATATAAACACTTAAAAACAACAGCTAAAAGAAAACTTTGTAGGTGAAGCTACACACAACTAAAAATTACAAACTTGGACATTCTGGAAAGCTTATGAAATTGTCTACAAAACATTCCATAACTCCCCAGCTAAATCCAAAACTAAAAAGGCCTAACAAACACATCAAGCAAAGCTATTTAGAAGAAAATAGGAAAACACAGATTTAAGGTTGAACATGTAAAACATACCCTGGTTAAACTAAACAGGATATGGCTATGAAAATTTAACACCAGATATATCAACAAGTTATCTACAACAAATTTAATTGTAGCTACTGCTAAAACTAAACATAAGTAGCTCAAACAATTCTAGCAAGAAAACATGTTCCAGCAGTTTTAATAGATTCCAGATAGCACTTAGAACAGTTGTAAAGCTTTTAACCAACATTCCAAAAATTATGATAAAACTAGACAAGCAAGGTTGCATAATTAGCTACCACTTTGGTATCATCAACAGAGAACACACATAAAACAGGTTTAAAATTACTTCTTTGCTGGTGATGAGGAAACAAGCATACTTTGAGCATTAATTACTTAAATAATTTAAAAAGTGTGAAACAACAGATTTCATATTTTTCTCAGCTCATACTAAGCAAGTAACATATGTACAAAAATTACCAAGCATAGAAAACACATATAACTTAGCTTAGCAAAATAAACAAGGTTGCATTTAAGTATATAAGCATTTGATCAAAAGAAGTGCAACATGCAAATAAATTAAAGGTTACTAGAACTTTAACATTTTTCTTGGGAAGTGCATGCTGAGATAAGCTCAACACAACAAGAACCATGATTTTAGCACATACCAAACTCCAGTTATGAATTAAACAAGTTAATTTAAGCATATAAAGCTAACTGTCTATTTTTATTAAAACAACACCAAAGAACAGTAACAATAGGTCATATTATATTTTCATGCATAGAGAAAAAGATAACAAAGCTAACAAAACTAGTTTCACATTTTTAGCATTTCTCTGAAATTAGTTATGTCTTTCCAAAGTTAGCAAACAAAACTAAAAAGAACAAAATAGAAAACACTTTAGAGTCTATGACAAGCGGGACCCACTAGTCAGCTCCTTCTCTCAGAGAACCGACTGCACTAGAGGTGTTCGACCGTCGATCCTTCACCGGCGGCGAGGTTTCTAGCCAAACCAACCTCACAACTGTGTTCCGCTATGGAACCAACATCGAACCATGTAGTTGGTTGTACCCTAGGTTCACCGGAGCATGCTCGACGGCGACCATGGCGGCACGGCGGCGGTGTGGCTCTTACGCTTGCTGGCACAAGGCTCTATTGGCCAAACTAGCGGCGGCTACAACTACACGGAACCCTAGCGGTCCGATCTAGCCTGGATTGGGGCCATGCAAGCCCTCCGATGAGCTCGGGCACATGCATAGCGGCACGGTGGCGAGTTCACGGTGGCGCGGTGCATCTATTCCGGTGGCGGCGATGCGCTAAAGCTTCAATCGACTCCGACTATCTAACCACTGGCTAACCAGCTAACCCTAACGTGACTTAGACGAATGCGAGCGACACTGAGAAGCCTAGCGCAACTCTCGCCGGCGTTGTGGGTGTCGTGCGCTTGCGCGCGGCGGAGTTCCCGTTCTAGCGAACCCTAACCCTAATCACTTCAACCGACTCCTCGGTGAGCATCTACAACCTCTAGGCTACCGCGTACGAGAGCTAGAAGAAAGGGAGAGGGGCTGGATTGGGCTAGCCACGGTGGCGCAAAGCTCGGCGGGGCTTAGGTCGTCAATGGCGCCCGTAGTGTTACTCGGTCTGGCTCACCTGTGCGGCTAGCGCTGCAACTGAGCGGTGCAAACGGTGGAGTGGAGCAAGGCAAAGTTGTCGGTGTGTTTTGGCAGTCAATGCGGCGGTGTGTTGCACAGGCAAGCTCGGCGACGGCACTGCTCGGCAATGGCGTGGCAGCTGCATTTTTGTGCGAGGCAGAGAGGAGAGGGAGAGAGCGGAGCGAGGTGGAGTGTGCGGGCGTCCAAGGCGCGGCCGGCGCGGGCGTTCCACCGATGTGCGGTCAACACGCATCGCAAGATGCCTGGCGCGGTCGGCCACCGACCGGCGCGCTCGCGACTCCGCTCGTTCAAACGCGCGATCAGACAGCCTGACAGTGTCTTTTGCAACGTGATTAACTCTCTAATCCTTGCGTCTTAGGTTCAACCAATTGCACAATGTTGTAGAGCTATAGCTCGACTACAAGTTTGGTGCAAATTGCTTGAACTGAAACTGCCTAGATTTCAAACTACAAGCATTCAAACATAGCAACATTGAAACTGTAAGTCAGTTAGGATAGGCGATTTCAGAGAACTAAAACAACCCCCAATTCAGCCTTAATTGGCCAATTAGGGTATTTTAGGGTCCAAGTCACCTCAAGGTGGTTAAACAAAGTTTGTTCAAAATTAAAAACTCTACAACTTTGCTTAAAGCAACATTGTCATACAAAGTCATGAACAAGGTCAATTTGTCTAATCAAGAAAAAGGGTTCCTAGGGTCAACATAGGAGGTTAAACCCTAGAAGCCTAATTTGACTTGATGATGAACATAAACATGGTTCCATTTTCATCCCTAAGCATTTCTAGATGGTCATTAGTGATCAAAACGTCAAACACTTGGTTATACAAGCATAACTCACTCAAGGCTAGGTGTATGTTAACACATACACACATGAAAAACAAGGTGATCACTAGGGTTATCATATCACGTGATCATGGAAAAGCATAAATGCAATGATGCTTGTGCCCATGCTCATGAAATGATATGCAATGAAAGCTTAACACCTAGGGTGTTACAACTTATTTGTTTGAACAACCGTCCGAGGTTATCTCTGATGACTCCTCTCCTCTTTGTGGTTCTTCCTTATTCTCCTACAGCCATTTCTGAACTCTTGGCCATGTTTCTTCAGCTTCTTGCTTGGCAACAAGCTCCATTCGCTTGGCTTCTTCTTCCCACTTGCTCTAGCAGGGCTCCTCTTCCTAAATACTCTAGGAGGATGATTCCACCAGTATGCATAGCAAGGTGTTCTCTTGGGTTGGGGTGCCTTCATCTGCATGTTAGTTTTATAACCATTGAATGGACACTTTACCTTCTAGCCAGGAAACTTGAAGTGGATTTGGTCGGATCCCACATAGATGACCGCATTCATGGTATTGAGGAATGACCTTCCTAAGATGATAGGAACATCCTATTTTGTTCCCATGTCCAAGATGATGAAGTTAGTGGGAATGTCATCGTTCTTCATTCTCACTGGGATGTCCTTTGCAAGACCCTCGGGACGCTGGTATAATTGGTCCGCCATCTACAAATGAACATTTTTAGGAAACAAGGGTCCCAAAATAGATTATCACACGTTATCTTGGACATGATGTTTATGCCTGATCCAAAGTCATAGAAGGCGTTGTAGAACGTCCGATGTCCGATTGTGCACTCGATCGTCGGTTGGCCTGGATCTCTCTTCTTGATGACCAACGGGGAATCAAGGAGATATCCCTAGTTGCATCTCAATGGAGGCTTACCGAACCTCCTGTTCACCGAGTTAATAGTTTCAACTGGATCTGTTCACGCCAAAAATGGGGTCTCTGGCGTCAACACCACGCAAGGCCTGCGGAGACCGTGCAGCAGCAGAGCTTGATCTCCTAAACCTCTTAATCGGTTTAGGTCACTTTGGGGATTGAACTCAGGCGTGCCAGTCAATTTGACCTGCAATTAACAAGGAAGTGAAATATCAAATTATGAAACCCGCCGGTTGTTGCCAGACAGTTCCATGGATATGCAGCTCTCACATAGCCAATGAGTGAAGGATATGGACTATAGAGTCAACTCCAAACAGTATAAAGCACGATAACAAGATATAAACGGCTATCATAGGATATTACATTAAGGTGTACAATTAGCCAATCATATTACATTGGTAAAGTAAGGATGCAATACATGTGACATTGTCGACCCAAACCACTAAATCTACCAAGTGTATCGGATAAAGATTAACCATCAACAAAGTTGTGTTCCCATGCAGCCATGATGACAATTAACCCAACAACCTAACCCGTTTACTAGCATTGGGGTGTTTTCATGCAGCCATAAAAGTAAACCAGCCAACTCAGGTCCAATACATTTAATAGATCTAACAGATTAAGACAACAAAGTACATGTATCCTATGAATGAAGCACAACCTGACCGACTATATTAGCTGATATGGGATCCATGATGCTTGAACAAGATCCATAACCTTAGCCACGGATGGATCTAAGATTGGACAGATATAACCCAACACACACGACAGTGGGGTCCGATAGATGCAGCCGTACCACATATGTTGGGCTAGATCCATCCACTCTCAAATCAATCTAATAACCAAACGTATGTCTCGAACCTGCAACATGTGACAACCGCAACTAATATATTAGCCAATAGGATCTTAGATCTACTGCCTTGATATATATGAGAATGAAAGCATTAAAGACAATAGATCTAGATGGAAAATAACGCACAGGCCAATTCATTAGTTGAGATTGGGCAAGATATTGTTGCAATAGATTAAACAATGCATAACAGACAATATCAATAACTTAATGAATCTATGAGATCGCCAATCTAATAGAGCTGCTAACTAGCTTGAAACCACGAGTCATGTGAGATTGAAGTGATGCAGCCCCATGAACATAGATTCAAACCGATAACTAGCTGAAATCGAGCTTGTACCAGTTACACAATACAGCCGTACAAACGAGACATGTACCAAGGATAGACTTACAAGCAAACAGGAGGTTGATCTGGTCGATGTAGCCCGGTACATCGAAGGTTCACTGAAATCTACTCTACTCCTACTCCTAGGGTTGGTCGATGGCTGTTCCAAAACTACGTAAGTTGTGTATTTGATTGATTGGATGACCTTCTCGTTCCCTAAGCCTGGCTATGTATAAACTATAGCACATACCCTAACCTGCCGTCACACAAGTCTTAAAAATAAGGAAACAAATATTACTTGGGCTTAAATCTATTCTTGTGCCAAGATTGTTGCGCACGTTCGTTGTAGTTGGCCAAAAAATCCTTCCGTGATCTCTCCTTTCCTTAGTCAATCTTTTGGGTCTATCTGAATGTGTTCTCCGAAGGCCTGCCAGGAGGCCCATGAGCACGTATCTGGCCATGCCAAAATATGGCGTCAACACATGCCCCCCAATTTTGGGATAAAGTTGCTTTATTCCCAAAATTCCTTCATAAATTCCAAGGGTCATATCAACAGTCGGCTCATCTCCCTAAAATATCTCTGCATAGTTGGGAACCAAAACAGCCCACTCCTCCGCTTCAAATGAACTTCACACTATAACGTGCCTTTGAGTCGACTCTTCATATCTTCACAGAGGATCTATATAATGCTATCTGCCCCCTAGACTTTGGCATCCATCTAGTAGTCATCTTGTACTTAATCTTACAACCCACACTGTATACCTCTTCCCGGAGTTCTTAAGAAAGCCCTAATGGTCGGAGATGGCAGCCACGAGAAGTGTCCGACAGATGGTCTCCTAGAAGGCCTTCCTATGCGTCAACGCCTTCGCCTGTTGTGGTAAGTTGATCAATGATTTCTTCTCCCTCAGATACACCTTATTGAAGTCTCCTTCCTTTCAGCATGACCATCAATGGCAACGTTCATCGTATTGACCTCACAACAGGCAACCCCTTCCTCTTCCTAGGCCTACGGGGATTGACCCTTCCGAAGTCCCAGCAGCTCCGTCCTGCTTCGACTCTAGTGCTTCCTCCATGGAGGAGGACCGCCGTCATATGCAGCAAATCCGTGGACTTCTCTCTGAAGCCACCAAAGAAGAAACCCGCCTCAAAGAGATGGTTGAGGTGCAGCAGGTAGCCTTGAACGCTACCGGGGGTGAGCTCGCCGAGACGACGGATTGACTATCCGCAACTGATGATATGGTGGCAAGTAAGATACCTTTTGTTTTAGCTACCTGTTCTATATCCATCTTCACGCCACCCACATTTCCCCTGATTTTTGCAGCGCTAATGACACAACTGGAAGATTTGCGTCAAAATTCCACCACCGTTGCTGATGTTGTAAATGCCCGAGGCAAAGCGCTGGGGCATCATCTTCAAGACATCAAGGTGGCCCTCCATGGTGTCCACCATGGTGCCATTATGGCCCTTGCTACCACTGAGGCCACCTTTGACATCAACCTCCAGGACATAGAACCTGGATTTCCATGAAACGATGGCCCTGAAGATTATGAAGATCTCCAGGAAGCCTTCCAGGAGCACAACAAGGCGGTAGTTAGTATTACTCGCGCCAAGGACATTATTAGCAAAGTGTTCCTCAACGATTAGTCTATAATAGGCACAAGTCAATAAAATGATCCTCCAGTGTATCGACTTGCTTCTTGATATGTGCCTCTGCTTCGTCAGAGTTTTTTTATCTGCTAGTACTCTCTTTATTATTCTTATTTTTTGGTCTAAAGGAAATACATATCATATCGGCTATCACTAGCCTTATGCTTAGCCAGGCTGATCATTTTTTGCGCTAAAGGCAATATGTTTCGTATCGGCTATTCGATCTGATTGACTATAATGTGTCGACCCATACGCTGGGGTAATACTTCTTGAAATATTTCTCATTAAGTGCTCTAGAGTACCCTTCTCCCTCTAGAGTTTTATAGAAGTAAACATTACCCAGAGCGCCTCTTGTAATTCGGTAAGGGCCTTCCTAGTTTGGTGACCATTTGCCGTATTTGTTGTCCTTAGTTCCGATGGGCAAAATGACTTTCCAAACCAAGTCCCCCTAATTGAACCTCTTCTCCCCTACCTTCTAATCATAGTACTTGGTGACCCTAAGCTTGTTAGCTTCAATATTCTCCGGGGCCCTCAATCAATGTAGACTTAGATCATCAAGGTTGTCCATCATAAGGTTCCTATAATCATCATCTCCTAGATTATCTTGCTGTGTAATCCTCCAAGACCGAACACTCATCTCCCATAGCAGTACAACTTCCTTCCCATAAACTAGCTCATAAGGTGAGAACTTGGTTGACCCGTGACAAGCCATCCTGTAAGACCACAGAGTCTCCACAAGTATCAGATGCCATCGCTTGGAATAATCTAAGATCTTCTTCTTGATTATCTTGATCAGCGTCTGATTGGATGTTTCTGCTTGCCCATTGGCCTGAGCATAATTAGGAGATGAGTTGATCAGCTTGAAACCCGTCTCAGCTACGAAGTCCTCAAACTCCTTGGATGTAAACATTGCCCCTTGATCAGTGGTCATGGTTTGAGGGACACCAAATCTATAAATGATATGCTCCCTTATAAACTAGATCACATTTGCTGACGACGCTTCTTTTAGAGGAATGGCTTCAACCCACTTGGTGAAATAATCTGTCGTCACCAATGCAAATTTATGCCCCTTACTGGACAACGGGAACACCTAACCGATCAAGTCTATCCCCCATCCTCTAAATGGACATGGCTTAACGACGGGGTTCATAGCCGATGCCAGGGATTTCTGAACGTTATCAAATTTCTAGCACTCCTGGCAACCCTTATAATATCTGAAGCAATCTTTCATTATGGTCGGCCAAAAGTACCCTACCCTCTTGATCATCCACTTCATTTTTTGAGTAGATTGATGGGCACCACAAATGCCTTAATGGATTTCTCCCATCAGCAACTTGGCTTATTCTTTGTTGAGGCACTTGAGTAGCCACCCTCGACTATCTTATGATACAGCTGGTCATCAAGAATGACAAATTTGGTAGCCTGGTACCTTAGTTTTCTTGAATCTTGCTGTGATGGATTCTTTAGGTACTCGATGATCTTGGTTCTCCAATCATTATCATTAGTAAGCTCATTAGCTAAAATCTCCACAATCTGCCGATACCTAGAAGCACTTTGAGCCAATCTATTAGCCTCTTGATTCTGGCCTCTAGAGATGTCCTGGATACTGACAGAGGAGAATGAATCAAGCAATTCATGGCAAACTTCATGATACTCTTTGAGTATTTCATCCTTACACTCATATAGGTGTTGGTATAAATTAACACACATAGATAAATCCGCAAGCGCATGGATACCGCTGTAGCTTTCACCCGAGAGTATTCCAAAAGGGTATCGATTTCCATGGGGAACGTGAAGTGTACTAGAAAAGAACTAAGAGCGTCCAAGGATAGATAAGATAAATGGGTAGAGATATTTTAGAGTTTTCTAAGGGGTTTTATCTAATCAAAGGCCCATGATACTCTACCTACTTTGGAGCAACAGTACCTTCCCAACTCTCGATAAAGACTGGGAAAAAGGTAGTCAGGAGAGGCTGCCAAAAGCTCCACGAAACACCAACCCGAACGAGGTGGACTACAAAGGCCTTACAGAGCTGTCACCTCTAGGGCTACCACAACTATCCATGGGACTGGGCGCAAACTCAGGTAAACTCTAGTCTAGACACCATGTCTACACTATCGCTTACTACTCTAATTCCATGTGAAAACGAGAGCACTCAATACGAGCGGAGATCCGTAAATAGAATAAAGCAAGAACTGAAATAAGATACTTAGAAATAATAAATGAAGAACCTAGAGATTGCTTAAGATGAACCAGATGCTACAAAAGTATAATGTTGAGGAAGATCCGACACATCCGGCTCCTCCTAGCTCTCTCCTCCTCTCTCACCTCTAATTACAACTAGATCTAGATCTATAAGAACTAGAACTAGAGGGATCTCTCTATTCACTACTTCTCTCCTGTAATTGAAACCCTAGTTTTTGCTCTGGAGAAGAATAATGAGATGGAGATAGAAGGGATACCCCCTAGGGGATCAGGGGCCTTGCTTATATAGCCTCCTCAAATGAACGTTGGCCATTGGATCAAACTAACCTATATGAAGGGTTTAGATTCGTCCTCAAAGGCGGTGGAGCATAATTCGTGAAGTAGAGCTTGATTGGCTGCTGGCATAGGGCAGGCGCCTTGGCTCCAGGCCCGATCCGCCTCTCGTTCGTTCTCATGTCTTCTGGAACCTTCTAGAGTATAGAAAATTGTGCGGGTGATAATTATCTCTATGTAAACATGACATGTGGGCCTTTCCTTGGTATTTCCTGATAACCCCTAGTAGAAACAGGCATTCACCAAAACTTTTGAAATTTCATTAGTAAACCCCCCAATATCTAGATGTGAATTGCATATGGATCCTTTTTCATGTTTAGTTGACGGTTAAAGTTGGTACTTTAGAACCGTCAACAATAGGCCGAGCAGTTGATTAACCACCAATTAAGAATCTCCGAAAACCTCAACAGCCTTGGCCCCTATCTCTCGTACCAACTGCAGTCCTTTGAGAAGGGCTAAATATTCAGCCTAGTTGTTAGTAGCCGTTGGCCTGATTGGGAAAGCGTATTCTAGGCTTGCCCCCAAGGCGATATCAAGACGACTCCAAAGCCTCCACCTTGCTTGCAGGTAGATCCATCAAAGAACAACACCCATGGAGCCATATCTACCAGTCTGATTTCCTTCTTGTGATGATGAGTGACGAAGTCAGCTATGACCTGTCCTTTGATTTCCTTAGCCGATTCGTACCTCAGGTCAAATTCTGACAGTGCAAGGATCCATTTGCCAATTCTTCCGTTCAGAATAGGCATAGACAGCATGTGCTTAATCACGTCAAACTTTGACACCACCATGCATTCGGATGACAGTAGGTAATGTTGCAGCTTGGTGCAGGAAAAGTACAAGCACAAGCACAACTTCTCCATAGGAGAATATCTCGTTTCAGGATCAAGTAACCTCCGACTCAAATAGAACACCACTCTCTCCTTTCCTTTGAATTCTTGTATCAAAGTCGATCCAATCGTATGGTCATCGGCTGTTACGTACAGTCTAAAAGGCTTCAAATTTTGAGGAGGGATTAATACCGGCGGAGATTTCAAATATCCCTTGATCTCCTCGAAAGCCTTCTACTGCTCGTTACCCCACTTGAACTCTTGTTGGATCTTAAGCTTCAGTAGAACTGAGAATGGCAGTATCTTATCTAACATATTCAATATGAATCGCCTAATGAAATTGATTTTGCCGATCAAAGATTGCAACTCGGTCTTCATGGTTGGTGGTACAGCCTTATCGATTGCATCAAAGCTCTTCTGACCAATCTCAATTCCTTTTTCATGTACCGTGAAGCCAAGAATTGTCCAGCTGTCACTCTGAAAGCACACTTGTGAGGATTCATCCTCAAACCATGTTTCCTCACACACTCCAAGGTGTCCCTGAGATCTTCAAGGTGCTCTCGGTATTCCCTGAGCTTCACCACCATGTCGTCGATGTACACCTCTACTATCTTGCCGATCAACTTATGAAAGATATAATTCATAACCCTCTGATAAGTTACACCGACATTCTTCATCCCAAATTCGGTCTTGTGGTCCAAGCACACCGGGACATCTAAATTCGGTCTTGTGGATGTCTTCCTCCGCCGTGAAGATTTGATTGTACCAAGCGTTGCCATCCATAAAACTGATCACTTTATGGCTTGTTGCTGCATCAACCAGCATGTCGGCCACTGGCATTGGGTACCCATCCATCGGGGTAGCTTTGTTGAGGTCCCTGAAGTCGATGCAAACTCTATTTTTTTCATTCTTCTTATATACAGGGAGCACGTTGGCAATCGACTCGGCGTATCTACTTTGCCAAATGAACTTTTCTTCATAAAGCCGAGTGATTTCAGTCTTCACGTTGGACATGATTTCTGCTTTGATTCCTCTAGGGTACTGCTTAACTGGTTGATTCCTTCCTTGATCGACAAACGATGGCCGATATCCTTCCTTGATCGGCAAAACATTCCTTGTACTCTTTGAATAGAGAGATCAAATACTCTCTAAACATGGTGACCAATTTAGCGCCGATGTACGTCGTCCTGGGTTTATCACTATCTCTAATATCAACAGCCTCCAACTCATCAGCCGACGTAAATCCCTTGCCCAACTTGCCTTCATCGTCATCGATTGGTGTATGCATTATTTTATTTTCTTCAAGCCGACTGCTTGGATTGGCTATTGACTCACACTGTTGAAAGTGAGGTAGTCTCCTTGCAACCTTCTGCTAGAAAAGCAATCATAGGCATAGTCCTCCAAATCCTAGTAAGCAGGGTCAATGGTTGCTATGGAAATCGAGTCATCGGCCGGAATGATTTCAAGTTCATCATTGTCCAGCTACTGCACTATGACTTGAAGCATTGTAGACTGGATGCAACAGTTGACATGAATCCATTCCCACCCTAGGAGCAGATTGAACAAACTATCTCTGTCAATGACAAAGAAAGTAGTCAACTGGGTCTTGCTGCCAACCGTTAACTCCACCTGCAGAACTCCCCAAGTTCCTGACGTCCTTCGTCCAGAGTCTTCAAGTGTCAGATATGTTTTGAGGAGCTTCTTGGACTCTAGCCTCAGCATTGGGATGATATGGCTTGGCATGTAACACCCCAAAATTTGCTTTCTTGAAAATAGTAATAAAATGAGTTATTTATTATTTTTTGGTGCTCATAAAACCCTAGGAAATAAAATTGTCATCAAATTAAAAATTTGTTGGAGCTAGCAACATGTTTGTGCACTCATGCCTCTGCATATATTATAATGTGTGTGTTGACAAAAAAAGCATCAGGATCTGCGAACACCTCGGGCTATTACCCGAATTCGATTTCCGAGGGTGTGCTAGTCGATTTGACCAATTAATCGACAAGGACGATAACTAGAACAAGATCTGAACAGAACAACGGCGATGCGCCTGGATGTTAAGACTCAGATTTGATCAGGATAACTAGAGCAGAGCTAAGACTAATGCAAAAAGGATAAATTGCAGTAAAAGGTAAATAAGAGTAAATTGATTTGATTTGACTTTTCACATGCCTCCGTCTTCAACCTCGGCGGCAACTCCAAAGAACAATCTTGCGAGCCTAAGCAACAGTTCATTCCTCAAGCAGAGTACGAGCCGCAAGAACTCTTCCAACTCCAATGGCGATCCACGTCGACATCCCCAAGGTAAATCCATTTCCTCCTTATTCTACTTTCTGCAAGTTTTCCTTCCGTACGAACTTTGCAATCTTTTCCCCTTTCTTTCTTTGATCCTTCCTCTTCTTTTCGAAACCTAGGAACTGTACAACAAAGTAGTAATCCCCCTTGAGCAGTCCAACTTCAACTACCTAGGCCCAATGGGAAATCCTGATCCTAGCTATCTGATCAACGCGGAAATCAACCGTATTCCCTTCATATCTGAATGTTTCAGCCTAGGTTTATGGAAGGATGCTTTCCGTTCATGGCCTAAATATACCAAGGTGTGGAAGAACTGGTACCTCAGGGTAATTAGAACGCAGCAGGTTTATTGGTCAGAGCGCAACCTAGACCAGTGCATCGGACTCTCCATTGCCGATATGGAGAAGAACAAGAACATGATGATAGCGGCTTCTTACTTCTGGTCTGACACCATGAATGCCTTCTTATTCAGACATGGACCAGCCACTCCTACCCTTGTTGATGTGCATATGTTGACTGGTCTCGATGTCTCCTCTGCCGATGCCTTCACTCTGTTTAATAGGAAGGCCGAGTATAAGGTGAACACTCGTAATATCGGCGGCTGGACCGGTTACATCCAGCAGTACCAAAAAACTGGATCGGTAGGACAAAGAGAGCATGCTATCTTTCTGAACATGTGGCTGGAGAAGTTCATCTTCTGTGGCAAAACAGTCAGACCAACCACAATGTACCTCCCAGCAGCAGAACTCCTAGCCGATGGAACAAGACTCCCTCTCGGCCGATATCTTCTTGGATCGGTATACCGCCTCTTACACCAAGTGTCCAAGAAGTTACTGCTAGGCGAGCCCATCGGCAACCTCGGGGGTCCCTGGTGGTTCATAAACATGTGGCTGAACGCACACATGTACAAAGTCTTTTAGTTTGACTTGTTCACCCAACAATTTCCAAGGGACATATCGGAAAATTATATATTCAATGATGATGAATCGGCAACTCGTCCTCCACTCAACTTCGGAGAAGCCATCATAGTACTGCCAGGAACCGATGCTGATGCAGACCAGTTTGGCAGATTCTTTCAGAAATTTTATAATGGAATCCCTGCTTCAGAACGACTCTGGTGGCCATATATTGATGAGGACAACCGATTCCCCTTGTTATTCAACCTCACCGATTGGAACGTGCCTCAGAATGAGGTGATCATGAAGGCCAACATTGTTCCCCGAGCTATTCCAGTTAACATTTTCGGAACTAGGAAGAATGCTCCCCCGTCCTTCGAGTTTTATTACCCAGCGGCTGCGGCAAGACAACTGGCATTCGGCCAACTGCCAATCAAGCTCTGCTATGCCAAGGTGATAAAACCAAGGCAAATCATCTCCAGCGCCATAGACTGGAATAAGGTTGTACCTCCCCCCAAATGTCAATACTTTAGATATTGACTTATCCTCCTAGGCACCAACATCCTTCATCACGGAGGAATACAAATTCTGGTGGCAAGAATGGAGATATCAACTATTTGCCAAGTCATCACACTACTATCGGCATATGATTGACGTCAATCACGTCATTCTCGATGATGCAGTAAGTTTTCTATCCTGATGCATTCCTCATTACTTTATTCCTATCATTGGCTCCTGACCTTCTTATGCTTAACAGGTTGACGATCCAATCCCTAAAACGAGCAGGAGTGGCAAACCTTTCAATCTCCGAGTGATGAGTCCTATATCACTCATCGGCAATAATGCCCCCACACTGGCTGCCTACACCCCTCAGAAGGTACCTAAGGTTACTTTCAAGCCCAAGCCGATGCCTACTACTCCATCGGCTATTGCGACCATCTTAGCACGGGCTTTTAAAATAAACTTAACCTTTACTTATACCGATTACATCCAGCTCATCGGCAATTTTTGCTTTATATAACTTGTACCAAATATCTTTCAGATGGCAAAGTCATCGGCAGCTGCTGCAAACATACAAGCTTCTCCAACTCCTGCTGTCGATGCCCCCCCGGCGTCGCAACCAAAACGGGCCGGTTCACCACCTGCTGCCCCAAAAAAGAAGCGCCTGAGGCTAGCCAGTCCTGCATCACCAACTCCTGCCGATGTTCCAATAGTAGAACAACCATCGACATCTGCTGCTGAACAACCAGTGGAAGAAACCCCGATCCAGGAAGCAACGCCGCCACTGCAGGAACCAACTGCAACAACATCGGTATCGGCACCAGTGCCTACACCAGATGAGAATCCTAACCAGAGGATGGCATCACCGCCATAGGAACCGATCACAACAACAGAGACAGCGCCAGCAACAGCACCAACAGCGCCAGCTGCTTCCCCAACAGAAGCGTGCTCATCGGCAACTGCTGCCGATCTTCAGGATGAGGTTGTACCAGCCGACATGCCAAGTCCCAGGCAAGAAATCCGCTTCAAGATTGTAAATCGGTTACCTAAAAATTTGCAGTATAACCTTATGATCGGCACATCTTAACTTCTTCTTTTTCAGGCCCAAGACTCCCCAGACAACTTGTTTTCCTTCGGCGTCAACCTTCCTGACAAAGATGAGAACCAAGAAATCTCTGCTCCAGCAGATAGCCTATTCTCCTTCACCGTCAATCTTCCCGATGAAGACGAAGACGAAGAAAGCTCTGCTCCAGCTTTATCGGCAGATGTCAAATTCAAGCTTGAAACACTGCTCTCTTTGCTGCAACAAGACACATCTCTTCTTGTCCAAAATTCAACTGCAGCAAAGATAGCTTTCAAGGACATCCAAGGTCATTTATCTGCCGATACAGAAGAAATACTCTTCCAGGCGGCTTTCCTCGAGAGCAAGCAACTGCAATATCAAAGACTTTCTCGTCGCATAGCCGATAGGACTGTCCGATCGAAGCTCGAAGAAGAGATGCTCAGGTTCAAACAAGTTGCCGATGAGAAGCACAAGGACATCGGCCAAGTAGAAGCTTCTAGCACTAATCTTGAGCAAGAGATCGTTCAGCTATCGGCAAGAAGGGAAGAGTCGCAGACCGAGCTAAAAAGAGTTGAAGAAGCTCTAAACACAACCAACCAGAAGAAAGCTCAACTGCTCGATACCATCAAAGCTCTCCGACAAGAAAGACTCCAAAACGCCCGACAAGCCATCTTGTTGAAGAAGAGGATCAAGCCAGTCGAAGGGTCTGCCGACACCGATGCCAAGGAGATGGAGGAAATAGAGCAAATTCGCCTGCGTGCGATATCAGCTATTCAATCCTTGTTGTAATTCATTACAATTTCATCACATCGGCAACTGTAACATTTGATTTTGCTCTGTAATATAATGTCAGTACGCTTTTATTGATGTTTTATAACTTTCTCTTTCATCGGCATTCAAACGAGCACTCTATGTGTCTACCCAAATACTAGGGTAATATTTCTTCAAGTATTTACCGTTGATTGCTCTGGAGAATGCTACTCCTTCGAGAGTTTCTAAAATATAAGCATTACCAGGAGTAGACTGTTTTATCCGATAAGGACCTTCCCAATTAGGAGACCATTTTCCAAACTTAGAACTCTTAGTCCCAATCGGTAAAATTAATTTCCATACCAGAGTACCGTCGGCAAACTCTTTCACCTAGTTGTTGGTAACCATCACTGACACCATGACTCATTGAAACGGCTGATATCCTCCCTGAGTAATCCCAACTCTTTAGCAGAGCCTGGTATTCAGCCTGATTGTTTGTTGAGGTAGCAATAATCGGTAACGAAATTTCATATTTCCATCGGAACGAAATTAAGACAATGCCGATTTCTTTGCATGTAGACCCACCAAAGAAAGTCCAAGGAGCAATCTCCCTAAAATGCTTGCACCACTTAATTATCACACGTAAGCACGGCAGAATCATTCTTACAATCATTTTCCTCTGGCAGCTAACAAATTCACCGGCAGTGTTGCTTTTAATACACAAACTGTTTACTCAACCGGCCGGTGCCCCCAAGTGTAACAGTTGGAATCGCCAGAGCTTGCCGAGTGCTGTTCCCAAGTCAAAATGTCCAAGATCATCGACTCCAGTTATACCATTAGCAATATATTGACATCTGTCGATGGATCTCCATCTTTGCGCTTTGGCCTCCACTGTTTTTCCCTTGAAGGATTTTCACTGTCATATAAATCGCCTTGGCGTTCGCGCTGGATTCTCTTTTTCTAAGTCTTGGTTAGACCCTTAGGCCACCACTGAGGAAGTTTAGTTTTCCAAACAGGCTGGTGTTGCCTTCCACTGCTTGCATCGGCACTTCTCCCGATGTTTGGATCTCTGGAGAATATTTATTCATCAGGCACTCTTGCATTGGCCCTCTCCTCAAGCTCCTCTTGATCAACACGCCTCCCAAGTCTGCTATGCGCGCTAAGCTTCCCCCCCAGTCGGTCATGTGCCGATTTCTTCTCTTTGAGCGGCCTGGCGTACCTAGATGCTCGATCATCAAAACAAGGTTTCTTACCTGACCGATCGGCAGTATAATATCCATTGCATTCAGGACAATTATCGGCAGTAGGTAGCTTAATGCCTTCTTCCCAGCAGTGAACGAAGAAGGGACACTTCCAGTGATCCTTATGCCGAAGCCATTCTTGACGCTCTTCTTTTTCCTACCGATATCGTTCCTTTTGCGATTGCCGATACTCTTGCCTTGGCTGTTTGTGCGTGATTATAACACCAAGAGCCTTCTCGGCGCTGCTACTTTCATCGGCAACTCTCTTGCCCTTTCTGCCATCGGCAAATCTCCTCTCGTCGCGCTCAGCTACTTGATGGCTAGGATCTACCGATATTCAACTCCTCATCTGACTCAGAATCCCCTTGTCCAACGAAGAACACCTTTTCGTTCCAAGTCTTCCTGGGCTCGAATGATTTAACATCCTGATCGGCCCTTGTGATATCAAAGGTGAATCTTTCTAATTCAGCAACACTGATATTTGGCTCTTCGCCTGAATCTGAATCTTCCATTTTCTTGGTCAAAAACTCCTTTGTGTCTTGATCTTGCCGATGCACAGACTTGTTAACCAGTTGAGCAGGTTGATGCACCTCTTCATATCTTTGTGGTAAACAGACTGGGGCAATCGGCACATTTACTGCATCAGTCTGTTGAATATTACGCATCGGCTGATTGGCCGATGGGCAACTTTGAACACCCACTGGCCGAGTAGGTTGATGTACTTCAGGTCTTGACGTCAAAGTACTTGAAGTGATTGTTGCGTGCATAGTACCAGTCATCTGAACACTATGCATCGGCTGAATTGCCGATGGGCAATTTTGCACACTCACTGGTTTGTGTTGTGGCCTTATATTCATCGGTTGTTGTACCGATGTCTCATTGTGCACATTCACATTGTGCACATTCACTTGCGAGTATTGCGGTGTAGTACTTATCGGCTGATGTACCGATATTTCATTCTGAAGATTCGCCGGATGACACTGCGGAGCTCTTGCCACTTGGTGCCCAGGCTGCACAACTTGCTGCTGAATCGGCAATTGACCAATCCAACTTACATTAGGTGACATCGGCATATGATTTGCCGATGGCTGATATCCAGCTGACACTTGTAGCCCTTGTACTCTCGGATGATAGCCTTGATTTGCAGGCACCATAGGCTGAGCATCCATTACCGATACAGGCTGATTGACAATCGACGTGCCTTGTTGCATCGGCCAAGAATTTGCCGATGGCCGATAACCAGCTGACGCTTGCAGCCCTTGTACCCTTGGATGATCGCCTTGACTCGCAGGTACCACAACTTGAGCAGCCATTGCCGATACAGACTGATTGACAATCGTCATGCCTTATTGCATCGGCCAAGAATTTGTCGATAGCTAATAACTAGCTGATGCTTGTCATTCTTGTGGCGCCGGGTAATCAATAGAATAACTACCTTGGTTAGCAGGTATTCCAGTTTGAAGAGCCATTGCCGCCATGGGTTGACTTGCAGCTGCTGGGCCTTGTTGTATCGGCAAGTGATTTGCCGATGGTTGGGCGTAAGGCACTCTGGGTATTGCCATTTGAAAATTCCCAACTGCACCGTCGGAGAAGATGTAGCATAATGCATCACTGGAACCATCGGCTATACAGATGTTTTCAATGTCATGGGAATCTTCCACCCTGCATGGTTATCTTGGACCAATATGGAATCAGCAGATGGACTTGGAGACATACCGTATCCCCACCAGTTGGTGGGAGTTGGCTGATTCTGGGTCATGGGTCCAGACATTGTTGAGGCCACCAGATTTGTATTCACCTGAGTGATGCTTGCTGGACTCGATCTTAGTGGCATGATCTCATCGGCAGATCGGTTCATAATTGGTGAAGACACCCTTGGGACCGCCGATGGGATCGTGATAGATGTTGATTCGAGATGACGATACTCCGAACCAACATAATATGATGCCTGTCCTCCCTTGAAAGTTTGCTTAACAACGTTGCATACAGTATCGGACAGCACATTGGATTGGCTAATTAATACATTATTTAATGTAGAATTAACCATCACTTGTAATTTACCAGGATCGGCGTCGAAAGTGACCTGCCGTGGCGATGGCGGATCTTGCTTCTGGACTGCTTCGCCGATTCTGTTTAGGCTGAAGGATTTGAGATATAACCGCCTGTATTCCTCCATAGCCTGCTCCATAGCCTGCCTCTGATCATCTCTCAGATTAGTTTCGGAGACTCCGATGACGTTCCTTTGGTTAACGTCGGAGTTATCACCCATGATAGACGTGTAATTTGTATAATCGAGTCCCACCGAGCGTGCCAAAAGAGGTGTTGACACAAAAAGCGTCAGGATCTGCGAACACCTCGGGCTATTACCCGAATTCGATTTCCGAGGGTGTGCCAGTCAATTTGACCAGTTAATCTTCAAGGACGATAACTAGAACAAGATATGAACAGAACAACGGCAATGCGCCCGGATGTTAAGACTCAGATTTGATCAGGATAACTAGAGCAGAGCTGAACGAGACAACAGCGATGCGCCCGGATGTAAAAGCTCCCACACGGAACTTACAAGGGTTTGACGGAGATCAAGATGATGCAGCCCGTCGAAGCTTGAAGAACTCATAGATAAACTAAGACTAATGCAAAAAGGATAAATTGCAGTAAAAGGTAAATAAGAGTAAATTGATTTGATTTGATAGGATTGATTCTTTTTTACACGCAGCCCTTGGGCACATATTTATACTCCCGCATGGAGAGTTGTACAGAGACACGACTCGTACCTTCCCTAAACAAAACTCCTAACTTTAAGGAAATAATAGACTCGCGCAGGAGCCGGACCCAAATAACAATATTATTTTCCTAAACAGACAACCCTATTGTTAAGGAAATAAATGACCCGTGCAAGAGTCGGACTCAAACTTCTATAACAATACTGGTATAAAATCACTAGTTTCCTTATGTCCTTCCTTCGATGAAAACTTTCCATCGGCAGATTCCTTCAATCCGCGACTTCCTTCTTTCACCACCGGCAACCTTCTGCTGACGTCAACCGCCACATCATCCTATACCCATCGGCACTCCATGCCCATCGGCATCATCTCTTCATCGGCAATCGGCATCGGCAACATCTCCTCATCGGCAATAGGCATTGGCAACTTTGCAGTTCTGGTGACTTGACTTCACCAATTAACCCTCATCGGCAAGAATCATCCAGTTCCCATCGGCAACATCCTTACCGGTACATCGGCAAGAAACGTCCAGCTTCCATCGGCAACAAACTTAACCTTTTCTGCAGCATCTACTTTCATTGGTAACATTGATTGATGACTTCCCGATGCCGATGGAAAAACGGCCACCGATCCACGCAAGTCTTAGCTCATTTGACACGTGCCGAAAAACGGTGTCAACAGTGTGTGTGGTTTTGTTAAAATTTTAAAGAAGTTCAAAGGAATTCAAAACCCCTTTTTAAAATTCAATCAAGATTTTGAATCATGTTTTGAAAAGGCTTTGCATAAGAAGGAAGAGAAACAATTTTGAAACAAAAGAGAATTTGAAAATGAGTTTTTAAAAGTGTTTTGAAATGAAGCAAAAGAAAATAAAGAGAAAAGGGTTTTCAAAATTTAACCTTGAAAATATTTTCAAAAGGGGTTTCAAAAAGAAAGTTAAACAAAGAAAAATAAAAAGAAAACCCTCTCTCTTTCTCTCCCTCCTATCTGGCCCAACCGAGGAGCCGACCCAGCCTTCCTCCTCTCCCTCCCACAGACTCTCCCCTTGGCCCAACAGCACTCGCCCCAGCACCTCTCAAGCCCTCTCTCTCTTTCTCTCACTGTGCAGCGGGTCCCGCTTGTCGGCGCCGAGCTGAGCTCAGCTCGCTCACCGCACTCTTCCCCCTCACTCACTGACCTACGGGCCCGGGATGTCGGCGCTAGCAGGAACCCCCACTGCACCCTCCTCTCTCTCACTGCCCCACTGGACCCACATGTCACTCTCTCCACCCTTCTTCCTCGTTGCGCAGTGGATGCCGATGGCATTCATGCCGCTACCTCCTTCACTCCGGTTAATGGAGCCTGAAGACAAGACATCAAGGGCCTTCACTGCCCGCCTTGACGACCCTGTCGCACACGTCTCCGTGTTCACTGGCCCATCGCCCTATAAAGCCCGCGCAGAGCACCTTCCCCCTCCCTTGTTTCGCTTTGAGTCTCCGCACCCTCTGCCGTTCGTGTTCTCACGGCTCAGAGCCCGTCCGCGCGACGTACCGAACCCCTGGAGCTCCGCGATCCTTCGCCAAAGCCGAGGGTACCCTCTCCATCCCTTGTCTCGGTGTTTAGCGCTGCAACGTCACTCACTGGCGTTTTCTCTGTCATAGACCGTCACCGAACGTCGACAGAGCACTCGGAGCATCCGCAGACCTCGCAACTGCCTCCTACGCCTTCGCGGTGACTCCCTCCTCCTCCCCGAACCCTCGCATAGTCCTTTTATGCACCGTAGGTGCCGAATCGACACACATAGCGGCCAGCAGTCATGGCACCACCGTGAGCACCACGCTGCAGCGAGCCGCTACCTCAACCGAGCACCCCACCGACACCGCACGGGCACACCGCACCTCCCCGTGCCCTCAATTTCGCTTCTAGCACCCCGCTGCGAAAAGTTCCGCATGGCGCAGAGCTGCTGGCCATGGCGCCGCCGCGGACACGCCGCTCCGGCCGGCCATCGTCCCACCCGTTTCCCCTACTGCACTCGCATGAACGCACTGGTCATTCCGGTGCTTTTGGTTGAAGCCGAGATGCTCGGGGACATCACCCCGACGTTCTCCGGTGAGCTCCGGTCGCAGGCAACCATGGAGCCGCCGTGCATAGTGCCGCCCTGACCACTCTGCCCCCAACCCTCCCTCGCCATCCGATCTATGGCCAAGGGCCGGGATTAGATCCCCCCTTGAACCGGTATGCACCGGTGGTGCACTCGGTCCACCATGCGACGCACGCAGGTCCACGTCCCACGCGGTGGACCGCGCCAGTCACATAGCGCCGTGTGGCACCACGTCAGCACTGCGTCGGCATGACGTCAGCGTGACGCCAGCAGCACCGCCATAGCCCTACTGTTTTTGCAGATAAACCCCTGCAGTTTCTAGAAATCAACCCGCGCTCTGTCTTATTTCTTTTTCCTTTAAAATCAGTCATGCTTCTTTGAATCTAGCCCCTGAGCTTTTGGATAATAGTACCAGCACTCCGGAGCCCTTTTCTTTTTTAGTTTTATTTATTTAAAATCCGAAAATGAGTTCCTTTATTTACAAATTTGCCATCTAATTTCAAAAGCTCATATCTTCTTTGTTTAAACTTTGTTTTGACCCAAACAAATTACGTTAGACTCATAGCAACATAATATACATGTTAAAACCATAATCAACTCTATTCTGAAACTTTGAAAAAATATATTTATTTATTCAATGGTTTTAAACTTGTGTTTTAATTCCTAAAACTTGTTTAAATCATATCTTCTCCGTTTTAGATCCAAATTGACTCGTTCAAGTTGCATTAGATTCTTAAAATCATAAGCTATAGTTTAATATCATTTTATACCATGTTAAATGCTCTGTAAATTCTTGGTTAACTATTAACTTGATTAAAGACTATGCAAATTGCTTTATAAATAAAATGTGAATAGTCCTACTTTAATTTTCAAATCCAAATATAAGTTTGACTTAATCCAACTTAGGTATTTCTCTGAAGTACCTTACCCATCCTTTTACATAACTAAAACTAATAAAGCTCTTAGTTCTCTTTTGAAAAGCTAATCTACCGTTAGTCTATCTTGATCACCGTACTTCCGTTTAGCGTGTACCTCACGACTTTGTGATCGTAGGAAAGCGTAGTTTCTCTTTAAATCTTTTTTATTGATTGGTGTATTGTTCTAAATATATATGTATGTATGCTATGCATGTTTGACTAGGTGTTTGAGTGGTGTGGTAATCTTGTCCAATCGGTGAGTGTTACGTTGGTGATCAAGAAGAAGTTGATCTTTGAGAATCATTTGAAGAAGGATCTAAGTTTAAGGCAAGTATAGCATGGGATCTTCCTTGTTGTCCTATTCACCTTAAATACTTAATTCATATGCATGTGTCTACCTTGTCACCCCTAAGGATTCCCTAGATATTGTTATCTTGTACCTTGTCACCTTTTGGGTTGCATTGGGTAGATCAAAGCTAGTGCTCATAAAGAATAACCATGATCTTTTAACTTCACTAATGTTATATGCAGTGACAATAAAATATGACTTTTTAGCAACGTGGACTATAGGTGGAACATCAGGAACTCACACCTGTGTTCTCACTCATAGGGATATTTTTGTAATCCGATAACCCAGGAAAACAGTGCTACCATAAGCCAATGGGCTCTGGCTTGACTAAGTATTAGGCTTCTACTAGTTTGTGGCAGCTTACCCGGAAGGGCGCAAGAGGGGCTCTGGGGATACGGGACTTGCTCTGCCGCGGAGGTGCACAGTTTTTGGGATGTGACCTCCGGGAGGGGAGTTTCTATATCACAATGAGGAAACTTGTAGCGGGTTGCTACTTATTAGTGGAACCTATGAAAGGTCTCGTAGTGAACCCTGCCGACCTACCTTGGTAGTGGGTTAAGAGGCTGATCACCTCGGGCAAAAGGGCAATTCACGACTTGTGGGTAAAGATGTACGACTTCTGCAAAGTGTAAAACTGTCATGATAGCCATGCTCACAGTTATGAGCGGCTTGGGCTCATTACTATGTGATGTTCTTATGTCATAGTTCATCAGCTGTTATTAATCATGAGTTATTGTTATTTGTTCATATACGCATTATATCTTGTTCATTTGATCATGTGGTTATTTGGGCTTATGAAGAACTTGATGCTACTCAATTGCTAAAATTATGACTTACTAAAAGCTAATGCAGTTAAGCCCGTGTCTATCCTTTTTGAGCCTCATAAACCCCATGTTATATTTGCTGAGCATTGTGAGCGGACGCTTGTTGTCATCACCTTTCAAAATCCCAGATGGGTACCAGGTTGCAAGAGTCGGAAGTTAGGCTTGTGGTCAACCAGTCAGTTGGTCCCTGTGGAGTTTGAGTCTTCACCCGAAGATTGGAGTGGTCGTTCTGCTTTTTGCTGCTTAAGGTTATTCTTTGACCTATATGTTATATATTTTAGGTATTGTCTTTTAATACTACCTTGTTCTATGACTATATGTGAGATTTGACTCCCTGGGCTCACATATAGTGTATATCTGGTTTTGTTCTTAAAACCGGGTGTTACATGGCATCAGGTTGATGGAGGTACTGCCATTCATTAGTATCGTTCCAACGAATCTTTCATTGATGTATCCTTGAATGTATAGTGCCTTTAGATATCTGTGTCTCTCAGGCTTGCCGAAGACTGCCTGGAATTCACGTGTGAGCGCATGGGTATGTTCTTCATACTCCAACTCATCAAAGTAAAAATAGACTTCGGTATCCACCGGAACCTTGAATTCCACAGGCAAGAAGAAGCTTGCAGCATGATTTGCTACCTCGCGATGCCTCCTGTCAGCTCTCTGATGTCGGACCCTCCTCTTTTGGGTCTTGGTTAGCCTTCTGGGACTTTGAGATGCTTGGTGCTCGTTACGCTGACCCTCTTGAGATTTAGTACGATCCACGTTAACAACTTTAGTATTAGGCCAACCACGAAAATCGTCTTCGATGATATGCCGATTCCCTTCCTTGTATTCCACTCATCCCTGAGTGAATAGGCCATCAGCTTGGAGCCTTCTATACTCCTCAAATAGTTGTTGCACCCAGGACAATTGTCCTTGGTTGGCAACTCTAGGTCCTTAATGAGGCAGGATGCAAAGAACGGGCAATTTTCATGTATGTTGATCGGCTCCCCAACTCTGGAATGCTCTACCAATAGTTTCTTCTCTTTAGCTCTCTCATTCTGACGGCTCCACCTATCCTGAGCAGTGGAAAAGTATTTGGCACCGCGTGGATCAACTATCCCATCCAAATAAGCAAAGCTCTCTGCCTGCCCATCGTTCGTAGGATTTCTTGGAATTCCTCCTCGGTCACTTGGGAATCTAGACCGAGGGCCCTCAGCCTTTTGCCTTGAGTGGTCTTTGGGACTTTGGCCTTATGAAAGGTCCTAGATGGCTAGAGGGGGGTGAATAGCCTAATAAAAATTATACAAATCACTAGAGCAAAGGTTAGTATAACACTTAAGCGAAGCTTTTTGCTCTAGCTCTACTAGGGGTGCAAATCCACCTATCTAATCAATTCTAGTTAGCTAAGTGCCTAACAAATAATAGCAAGAACCTAAGGCACTTAACACAAGCTAGAAGAACATCTAAGGGAAAACTAACTAGCACACTAACTAGGCAAGATATGAAGGAATGCAAATGCTAGGAAAAGGATGATTATTATACCGATGCCTTGTGATGGATGAATACCAATATGAAGACCAATCACACTAAGATCACCAAGAATAGCCGAGAGACAAGATTGACACAATGATTTTTCTCCCGAGGTTCACTTGGTTGCCACCAAGATAGTCCTCGTTGTGTCGACTACTCAAATGGTGATTCGGTTTCTAATAGGCAATCACAAGCCTAGCCCACTACTCGGGCGCCACAAGAATCCACTCAAATGAGAGTAACTCAATGACACGAGCAATCGACTAGAGTTACCCTTTGGCGCTCTCGCTAAAACGCATACCATGTGACATAGGCAAGAACCTTGTCAATGTACGTATCTTGGCTTACTACTATAAGCCTCTTTGATCTATCTCTATAGATTTTGATGCCCAAAATGTATGTTGCTTCTCCTAAATCCTTCATAGAAAAACTATTATTCAGTGAAGTCTTTACGGATTGCAACATATGAATGTCATTCCCAATCAATAATATGTCATCCACATACAAGATTAGAAATACAATAGCGCTCCCACTTTCCTTCTTGTAAACACAATGTTCTTCTTCATTCTGACGAAAGCCAAACCCTTTGATCACTTCATGAAAATGAATGTTCCAACTCCGAGATGCTTGCTTTAACCCATAAATGGATTTTTGTAGCTTGCATATTTTTCCAGCATTATTAGGATCAACAAAACCTTCAGGCTGTATAATATACACGTCATCTTCCAAATTTCCATTTAGAAAGGCTGTTTTTAACATCCATCTGCCAAATCTCATAATCGAAATAAGCAGCAATTGCTAGAATGATCCGGATAGATTTAAGCATCGCTACCGGTGAGAATGTCTCGTCGTAGTCAACTCCTTGAACTTGCCAAAAACCCTTTGCAACAAGTCGAGCTTTATAGACGTGAACGTTTCCACCCATATCCTTTTCCTTTTTATAGATCCATCTGCACTCAATAGGTTTAACCCCATTAGGCGGGTCAACCAAGTTCCAAACTTGATTGTCTCCCATGGAATCTATCTCGGATCTCATGGCACTTTGCCATTTCTCGGAATCTGGGTCCATCATCACTACCGCGTATATCGCAGGTTCGTCATCGTCTAACAATAGCACTTCCCCATGTGCCTCATGGATCCTTGCTGACTTTTGTGGTTGTGGTGGTGTTTCTCTTGTGTAACGCCCTAGAGTCCAAACGGCTCAGATCCACTCTACACACTGAGCAAACCACACCCACCACCATCCCACTTAAGCTTTCGTCCTCACTTCGCTTAAAAGGATTAACACGGGGATGGTGGGATGGACTCTAGAAGCCTTGTATGTTGGTCTATCCCACCCTAAACAACCAAGGTGGGACTAAACCCTCCACAATATCTCATTAACACACATGGGCCACTACGTGCCAAATCGGCCGGATGTGACAACAAGTATCAGACCACTGGGAACATCCGCAACAACCTCAGCACTCCGATGGATCATGGCAAGCCCCAATTGAAGAATTGCATAGGCATACAACTCCATGGGATGCACGACATTCCATGAACTACCATGAAGCGTCATCGAGCGATCATCACCAACACACATCTCAGCCACCACGACAAACCTACTCAGGTATGGGATACTATGATGGGCAGACTAATTGAAGAGATATTTGGCTTCGTCTAGATAATATCCAAGAAACACAAGACGCCATGCAACAACAATTGGAACAACAACATAATTGGAATGCACAATTTGGAGACACCCTCAGCACTGTTCTGCAAAACCAAGAGCAGAATAACCAGCCGTGGGAGAGACTCTGGTCCCCCCCGCAGTTCCAGCCACCATACCCATGAAACACCCATGACAACATCCAGCTTGGGGAAGGTGCCCCCGGAGGCTAGTTAAGTATTCTACCTAGTATCTATATTTACATATACATTTTCTTTATGTATATTGTTTTTTATTAGTAAGCTTTTAAAAGTATGTTAGTTAATAAATAAATCTAAACTTGAATTATGAGCTATAAGTTTGGGAAATGATGAATAGTTGCTCTATCATAATTCTTCTTAAGTACCTTGTTTTCAACCTTAAATTCTCTCAAGTTTTGGACATGACTGTTCTATTCTAGAATTTATCTTGAATCTAAAACTTGTGGGTAGCAAATGCTTAATCTAAGTCTAGGTAATTGATTGATATGATATGAGAAGGTCTGAGCTGCTATTTATCTTATTCCTAGTTGTCATGGAACTGCCCAAAATATAAGAGCACTAGTGTAATGATCATCATTTTTGACAACACTGTCACACTAGAGCCCATATAAGCCTGGTAGTCCTTGAAACCTTGAAGGATCCCAAACCACAATCAAGTAACGACCCGAGATCGAACACTAGATTCAGTAACCGCACATCCACAGTGATAAGTTCGAAACGAAATAATATTACAACAGAGTTTAAAACAGTGTCATTACAACACTAAGTTCAAATCAAAGTAGCGGAAGTTTAGGTCTCACAAAACCCATTGCAAATTGTTTAACACAAATAGAGTGCCGAGCTTAGTACAGTCCTATCAAAAGCAACAAGGAGAGACATCAGAATTCACCATTTCCCATGGCCTTCACTCTTCATCACATGCAGGTACAGGTGAAAATGGTACGGATATTTATTCGACCGTCCGTCCGACCGAATTCGTTTAGAGGAGTTTAGATCTGTCCGTATCTGAGTCCGAAGATTAACATCCGATACCGTATCCGTATCTGAATACAAAAATCGGTATATTTATGATGTCGATATCTAATCATATCCTATCCGATATTTCTGATACTATTCGTATTCGAATCCGAATCCGAACAGAAAAATGAAAACAAATACAATATCAGTGATATCCGTTCGTATTCGATCCGTTTTCATCCTTACATGCAGGGTAGAGGCACGCCTGGCAATAGCCAGAATACACCATACCATCTGCAACAAGGGTAAAGAAACCCTAAGTACTCAATTGTATTCAACTAGACTTACCCGACAGAGAGATAGATACATAACCATATACACTTCAAGGATTATGCAAGGCTTTCTCAAGTGGATCTCATGGGATAACAGACTTTTGCATAAAAGAGCATCCTAATTACTCATGTATTCTCATCATTAGAAAACACCATTTGGCAGCAGATTAAGTAACATTAATAGGATCTCATTAGCACCTGTACTAGAGCAATCACTGAGTTATCAAAAAATAATAACCATATTGTGCTTGGCATCAAAACCATATAACATGTATACATGTATGATGATCCAACATATATGACAAATCATATACTAGAAATGAGACATGCCTAATGCATATGAATGAATGTCCATGATGAATGTTTCATGCAACATTTTATTTCATTGACCGAATATGTGCAAATCTCTTCGGTTGTAGAGAGATTAACACTTACCCTTCTTTTGCAACCTGTAATAGAGCTTCTCCTCTGAGGTAAGCTCTCTTACACCTGCATTAAACAAGTTTCATGGCTTAAGATACTTGCTTAACTTACACAAAGCAAACACATCACTTGTAACACACACAACATGGCTTACAAACACTTAAAACAGCAGCTGAAAGAAAACTATGTAGCTGGATTTACACAGAACCAAAAATTACAAACTAAGACATTCTGGAAAGCTCATGAAATTATCTACAAAACATTCCATAAACTCTCCAGCTAAATCTAAAAATAAAAAGGTCTAACAGATACACTAAGCAAAGTTGTTTAGAAGAAAACAGGAAAACACAGATTTGAAGTTAAATTTGTAAAATATACCTAGGTTAACCTAAACAGGTTATGGCTGTGAAAATTTAACACCAGATATATTAACAAGTTATCTACAACAAAGTCTATTATAGCTACTGCTGAAACTAAACATAAATAGCTAAACCAAATCTAACAAGAAAACATGCTCAAGCTGTGTTAACAGATTTCAGATAGCACTTAAAATAGATATAAAGCTTTTAACCAGCATTCCAAAAATTATGATAAAATTAGAAAAGCTAGGATACATAAGTAGCTACCACTTTGTTATTCACCACATCTACAGAAAATACATATAAAATAGGGTTAAAATTAGTTCTTTGCTGGTGATGAGGAAACAAGCATACTTTAAGCATTAAATACTTAAACAATTTGAAAAGTGTGAAAAGAATATATTTTATATTTTTCTTAGCTTATACTAAGCAAGTAACACAGGTATAAAAATTAACAAGCATAGCAATCATGTATAACTTAGCTTAGCAATTTAAACAAGGTTGTATTCAAATAAACAAGCATTTAACCAAAAGAACTATAACATGCAAATAAATTACAGGTTACTGATACTTTAACATTTTTCATGGGAAGTGCATGCTGAGACAAGCTCAACACAACAAGAATCACATTTTATCACATGCCAAACTCCAGTTATAAGTTAAAAAAGGTAAAATAAGCATATAAAGCTTGTTGTTCATTTTATTTAAAACAACACAGAATAACGGTAATAACAGGTTACTTAACATTTTTCATGCATAGAGAAAAACATAGCAAAGCTAACAGAGCTGAGCGGTGCAAACGATGGAGCAGAGCAAGGCGAAGTTGTGGCTGCGTTTTGGCGGCCAATGCGGTGGTGTGCTTCGCTGGCGAGCTCGGTGACGGTGGTGCTGCGGCAATGGCGCGGTGCTCCACTTTTGCGCGAGGCAGAGAGGAGAGGGAGGGCGAGTGAGCATTCGGTCGCGAGGTGGAGTGTGCGGGCGTCCAAGGCGCGGCCGGCGCGGGTCCAATGCCGACGTACGGCTGCCGCGGGCGTCCGATTCCTGCGGCGGTCGGCCACCGACATACGCTCGGCTCTGCTCTGCGCGTTCAAACGTGTCATCAGGCCAACTAAGAGCGTGTTTTGCAACACGATTAACTCCTTAACCTCTACGCCTTAGCTTCAACCAATTGAACACTTTTGTAGAGCTATAGTTTAACTCCAACTTTGGTGTACTTGGATTGAACTGAAACGGCTTAGATTTCAAACTACAAGCATTCAAACAGGGTAACATTCAAACTGAAACACGTTTATGACTTAGGCAGATTTCGGAAGCTAAAACAACCCCCAAATCAGCCTTAATTGACCAATTAGGGTATTTTAGGGTCCAAATCACCTCAAGGTAGTTAAACAAAGTTTGTTCAGAATTAAAAACTCTACAACTTTGCTTAAACCAACTTTTTCATACAAGGTCATTTACATGGTCCATTTGTTAGATCAAACGAAAGGGTTCCTAGGGTCAAAAATTAGAGCTTAAACCCTAGAAGGTTATTTGGACTTGATCTTGAACATAAACATGGTTCCATTTTCATCCCTAAGCATTTCTAGATGGTCATTAGTGATCAAAACATCAAGCACTTGGTTATACAAGAATAACTCATACAAAGCTAGGTGTAGGTTTAACACATACACTTATGAAAACAAAGGGGTCACTTAGGGTCATCATTTCATGTGATCATGGAAATGCATGAATGCAATGATGCTTGTGCTCATGCTCATGAAATGATATACAAATGCAAGCTTAACACCTAGGGTATTACACTAGTGATACTAGATATTTGGAGAATTTATCTTTTTTAAAATCTAAAATGTTACATAATGAGTTTGCGTATGATGAAAGCTTTAAATTCCTACCACAGCCATATACATGCCATTAGAATAGGAAAACCCACATTTACATATGTTTTCTACTTGTATATGCATTGAGTTCTGTCAAGCTTTGTTGACCCTTAGAGACTTGTCATGCTTTTAAAATCAAGATCATGTACACTGTATTCACATATGCTGCTTCTATCCTGAAAGTATGCATCCATATATCCACACTCTAAATACACCAAAAAATGTTCAGCTCCTAATCCGAGAGTGAGCAACCCAAAAATATTCCATTTTTCCACCCACTAGTTTATTTCATAAAAGCCCAGTTATAATGCTCTAGTTATTATCTTGTTATTATCTCTCAAAAGTTTATTGCAAAAAGAAGCTTAGGGCTGTGAGAAAAAAATAATATAGAAGAAATAAAGAGAGTAAAACATGGACAAGCATCCTACCAAAACAATGGGAACTCAGATGCCTGCCTCTCCTTTTTTTTAAAAAAAAGCACAGCCTGAGTTCTCCCAAAATTCCAGATTCCAAAAGAGAGATATTTATTTTCAAGGAGCAAAGTAGAATTTGGCTTCCATAATATCCTATTATATGTCCACCATACTTCCACCACATATTTATCCCATACGCACATGCACATCTTGATTTGATTGTATGCCCTGTTTCTTTGGATCCATTGTTTGACTTTACAATATATGCTTACCAAGTAAGTATGTGATGTTTCTCCCCACCTATGAACTCCATATAAAGCCTATTAGTTGTAGGGTGTGAGAGAGAATGCATAATGCTACTTTGCCTGTTCCAAAAAGATACTACATGTTCTGAGAGAAGAGAGAAGGCAAATTACCATTATTGCCTTGGAAAGGATCCATAAATACCACATACTGAGAGACTTGAGAGGGTCATACAAAGGAATCTCTGAGTTTTATTTTGAAAATCTCTACAAAAACTCCAGAATGATAGTCAAGGAAAGAATAGTTTGAAGTCAGAATAGTTTACACATAGTGCTTGACTTGATTGTTTTGTCTTTCAATTGCTCAAGACCTAAGTGAAAGCTATAAGCCCCACAGTTGAAGGTAATATGGGTAAATTTGAAGTCAGTATAGTTTACTCTAATTCGGACGAGAATTTTTGTTTGAACGCATGTGTACTTTTGAGGCATAAAAACATTGAAGCAACTACTGATCCACCTGAGGTTTGCTAAGGGATTAGCAAAGGTTAAGCTTGGGGGAGTTTGTTGATGGTAATTAATTCATATTATAAACTATCAATTAAACCATGAAAAAGGGTACAAAAGAAATTAGCATGGTAGAATAGGGTTTGAACTGACAATATTCCATAGTTCTGGTGAATTGTGACTCTGCTGGGATTAAATAGGGAAAACATCAGTTGGAAACAATCTACAACTCTAACAGATTGGGATAACGCGAAACCAAGATGGAAACCGACATGGGAAGCATCTAGAAGGTTCAAAAAGACTCCACGAGGCGGCGGGGCCGAGAGCCCGCCAGGGGGGCCAACCGGCGCCACCCCTAGGCCGGTCGGCCTAGGCCCAGGCCCGTTGAGGCCCATCTTCGTGCGACGTGTTCAAACCGACTTAGAGATCAAATCTTCGCCGTCGTTGAAGGTCGGTTTGATCCGAGGGCTGCAGTTTGTTGACACCGTTTTTCGGCACATGTCAAATGAGCTAAGACTTGCGTGGATCGGTGACCATTTTCTATCGGCATCAAGAAGTCATCGGTAAAGTTTACCGATGGGAGTGCGCTGTAAGAAGGGTAAGTTTGTTGCCGATGAAAGCTATATGATTCTTGCCGATAAAGGTTAATTTGTGGAGACAAGTTACCAGAAGTGCAAAGATGCCGATGGGTGTAGATTGCCGATGCTGATGAATTGCCGATGCCGATGGGTGTAGATTGCCGATGCCGATGAGCCCTAGGTAATGTGGTTGACATCAGTAAAGGATTGCCGATGGCAATAGAAGGGAGTTGCAGATTGAAGAGTCTGCCGATGGAAAGTTTTCATCGAAGAAAGACATAAGGAAACTGGTGATGTCATACCAGTATTGTTATGGAAGTCTGAGTCCGACTCTTGCAGGAGTCATTTATTTTCCTTAAAGATAGAGGTGTTTGTTTAGGAAAATAATATTGTTTTTGAGTCCGACTCCTGCGCGAGTCAGTTATTTCCTTTAAAGTAGGAGTTTTGTTTAGGAAAGGTACGAGTCGTGTCTCTGTACAACTCTCCATGTGGGAGTATAAATATGTGCCCAAGGGCTGCGTGTAAATATATCAATCTATCAAACAAATCAATTTACTCTTATCTACTTTTACTGCAATTTACCCTTTTATTGCATTAGTCTTAGTTTATCTACGAGTTCTTCAAGCTTCGACGGGCTGCATCACCTTGATCTCCGTCAAACCCTTGCAAGTTCCGCGTGGGAGTAATCTGAGCCTTTACATCCGGGCGCATCGCTGTTATCTCATTTAGCTCTGCTCTAGTTATCCTAATCATGTCTAAGTCTTGACATCTGGGCGTATCGACGTTGTCTTGTTTGGATCTTGTTCTAGTTATCGTCCTTGTCGATTAACTGGTCAAATCGACTGGCACACCTTTGGATATCGAATTTCGGGTAATAGCCCGAGGTGTTCGCAGATCCTGACGCTTTTTGTGTCAACACCTCTTTTGGCACACTCGGTGGGACCCGATTATACAAATTATACATCTATCATGGGTGATCATACCGACGTTAACCAAAGGAACGTCATTGAAGTCTCTGAGACCGATCTCAAAGATGATCAGAGGCTGGCCATGGAGCGGGCTATGGAGGAGTACAAGCAATTGTATCTGGAGTCCTTCAGCCTAAGCAGCAGCGGCGAAGCCATCCAGAAGCAAGATCCGCCATTGCCATGGCAGGTCACGTTTGATGTCAATCCTGGTAAGTTACAAGAGATGGTTAATTCTGCCTTGAATCAAGCATTAATTAGCCACTCCAATGTGTTGTCCAATACTGTCTACAATGTCGTTATGCAATCTTTCAAAGAAGGACATGCACCTCAATATGTTGGTCCAGCGTATCATCAACCTGGATCGGCATCTATAAACCCATCGGCAGCCCCAATGGCGTCTTCCACTCTTGTGGATCCGTCTGCCGATGTGGCTACACCGCCAAGACCAAGTCCTGAAAGCATCATCAAGCTTAACACAGATACAATGGCGTCGGCAATTTTAGGATCTACTATCCAGAGTCAACCAGCTCCTGCCAACTGGTGGGGTTACGGTATGTCTTCAAATCCATCTGCTGGTTCTAATCTGGTGCAAGGAGATAGTTCAGCTTGGAAGGGCTCCATGGCATCGACAATGCAATCATAGCCGGTGATCCCTATGATGCATTACTCTACATCCTCTCCAACTGTACAAGTGTCATCAGAAGATTTCCAAGTGATTCCTAAAATACCTCTGATGCCCACATCGGCAAACTCT
The DNA here is from genome assembly GCA_022036555.1 of Microstegium vimineum. NCBI lineage: Eukaryota > Viridiplantae > Streptophyta > Magnoliopsida > Poales > Poaceae > Microstegium > Microstegium vimineum. The sequence continues at coordinate 31,571,597 of CM039119.1, read as the reverse complement.
GTGCCGATGCAACACACTATAGCAACTGGAAGCCAACCTATGCTAGTAAATCCTCAGACCAGGGTAATAGCACATCAAGGTAACCAATTTGTTGATTACTCCAAGGTGCAGGAGCAGCAGGTGCCAGTCAGCTATCAGCCATCGGTAAGTCACATGCCGATGATTTATAATCCTGGATGGACTAGTCAGCCGTTGGTTCAACAGCCTGGCGTATTAATGTATCAGTATGGAAGTCCAGCAAACACTCAGAGTGGACCATCGGTACAACAACCGATGAATATGATGACTCAACCTGATCTACTAAGTGTGCAAAATTACCCATCGGTAAGTCAGCCAATGCATAACGTCCAGATGACTAGTGCTGCGCCCATGCCAACTACTCCGAACCATCTTCTACCGATACCTGAAGGGGTGTATCAGCCAGCTCCACCAGTCAACAACCAACCAATGAGTCGGCAAGAGCAGGATGCATATTGGACCGATAAGATCGCCGAAGTGATGAAGAAACAATTCGGCATTAAACCCAAGGTCAATACATATTCTTATCGGACCCCGTATCCTCCAGCATATGATTTGATTCCTCTCCCAAATCGGTACAAGGTGCCGGATTTCACCAAGTTCTCTGGCCAAGACGACACGTCAACGAGGGAGCATATCAATCGCTTCGTTATCCAGTGTGGAGAAGCTGCCAGCAGAGAGGAACTGAGGGTGAGATTGTTCTCATCATCATTGTCTGGATCGACATTCACATGGTTTATATCATTACCTCCAAACTCTGTGATTACTTGGGCCAATCTGGAAAAACAATTTCACAAATACTTCTTCGCTGGCATACATGAGAAGAAGATTACCGATTTGGTTAAGCTAAGACAATGCAATGACGAATCGGTGGAAAACTTTGTTCAGAGGCTGCGAGATGTAAAGAACAAGTGCTACAGCCTGATACTTGATGATCGGCAACTGGCAGATTTGGCTTTTCAAGGATTACTGCCGCATATCAAAGATAAGTATGCGTCTCAAGAATTTGAAAGCCTAAGTCATCTGGTGCAAAGGATTGCCGATCAAGATGTCAAAGCCTTTGAACCCAGGAAGACTTGGAATAAGAAGGTGACCTTTGTTGGGCAAGAAGAAGATTCCGGGTCAGATGAAGAGCTAAGCATTGGTGCGGCTGAATGGGTGAAGGATAAGAATTTGTTGTCTTGTTCGTTCGGCTAGAAGGAAGCTGAAAGGTTCACCTTTGACATTACCAAGGCCGATAGGATGTTTGACTTATTACTTCAAGAAGGGCGAATCAAATTCGCGCCTAACCAAGTAATTCCATCGGCCGAGGAGCTCAGAAAGATCAGGTACTGCAAATGGCACAATGCGACTTCTCACAGTACCAATGACTACAAGGTATTCAGGCAGCAATTGCAGTCAGAGATCAAATCTGGACGCATCAAATTTGAAAATTCTAATGTCCAGAAACAGATGAAGATTGATCAGCACCTGTTTCCAAATAATATGGTGGAAACTAGTGGAAAAACTAAAGTGCTGACATCGAAAGCTGCCAGGAAGAATGCCTCGGTAGATCCTAGCCATCAAGTAGCTGAGCGCAACGAGAGGAGGTTTGCCGATGGCAGAAAGGGCAAGAGAGTTGCCGATGAAAATAGCAGTGCCAAGAGGGCTCCTGGTTTTATAATCACGCACAAGCAGCCAAGGCAAGAGTGTCGGCAATCACAAAAGGAGCGATATCGGCAAGAAGAAGAAGAGCATCAAGAGTGGCTTCGGCACAAGGACCACTGGAAGTGTCCCTTCTTCGTTCACTGTTGGGAAGAAGCATCACGCTACCTACTACCAATAATTGTCCTGAATGCAATGGGTACTACCCTACCGATCGGTCAAAAAAGAAGCCTCGCTTTGACGATCGGATATCTAGGTATGCTAGGCCACTCAGATAGAAGAAATCGGCACATGACCGACTGGGGGGTAGGCTCAGCGCGCATAACAGGCTTGGCAGGCGTGTTGATCAAGAGGAGCTTGAGGAGATGGCCAACGCAAGAGTACCTGATGAAGAAATATTCTCCAGAGATCCAAACATCAGGAGTGGTGCCGATGCAAACAATGGCAAGCAGCATCAACCCGTTTGGAGAACCAAGCTTCCTCAGTGGTGCCCTAAGGGTCTGACGAAGACTCAGAAAAGAAGGATTCAGCGCGAACACCGAAACGACTTGTATGACAATGAAGATCATTCAAGGGAAAAGCGGTGGAAGCCAAAGCGCAAGGATAGGGATCCATCAGCAGAAATTAATATAGTCGTCATATTGCCGATGGAGTTCATGGCGCCTGTCAGCGATGATGAGGAAACTGCTAAGATGACTCAATTAGTGTTGGATCCGATGACAGCTGTCTTTGAGAAACCTACCGATGATGAAAGGCGGCATCTGAGGGCTCTGTTTGTTAAGGGCAAAGTGGATGGACAGCCTGTGACAAAGATGCTGGTGGATGGTGGGGCGTCAATCAACATAATGCCATATGTCATGTTCAGAAAGCTTGGGAAAGGCGACCAAGACTTAGTCAAAAGGGATATGAAGCTCAAAGATTTTGAAGGCAATGTGTCACTAGCCGTGGGAGCTGTATGCGTTGAACTGACCATCGGCAGCAAAACTTTGCCGACGACATTTTTTGTGATCAGCGGCAAAGGCACCTACAACTTGCTCCTAGGAAGGGATTGGATCCATGCCAATTGCTGTATTCCTTCCACCATGCATCAAAGCCTTGTGCAGTGGATCGGAGACAAGATTGAAGTCGTCCGAAGTGAGACCCCATCGATCGTTGCGTCGGTAGAATCGGAAATTTATGAGCAAACCAGATGCATATCAGGCGAAGCTTGGGACACGGAGTTCCTCAAAGTTGCCGATTACCGCATTACACCGATCCAAGCAGTCGGTCCTGAAGAAGAGTTTTAATGGATTGGTTCGCTGATGATGGAAAACTGGGACAGGGCTTCACATCCGCCGATGATTTACTCGAGATAGACATCGGCGATGGTAGCAAACATAGGCCTACTTTTATTAGTGCTAAGTTAGATTCCCAATGTAAACAACGGTTGACTGATTTATTAAAGGAATACAAAGATTGTTTTGCTTGGGATTATATAGAAATGCCTGGTTTAGACCGATCGATAGTCGAACATCGGTTACCTATTAAGTCTGGTTTCCAACCACATCGGCAACCTGCGCGCCGATGCAATCCTACCATTCTACCTGACATTAAGGCTGAGATTACAAAGTTAATTGTAGCTGGATTTATTCGGCAATGCCGATATGCCGAATGGATTTCTAATGTGGTTCCCATCTATAAGAAAAATGGAAAACTTCGTGTTTGTATTGATTTTAGGAATCTTAACAAGGCTACACCGATGGATGGCTACCCGATGCCCGTCGCCGATCTGCTGATTGATGCTGCTGCTGGACATCAAATCATTAGCTTCATGGATGGCAATGTTGGATACAATCAAATATTCATGGCTGAAGAAGACATATCCAAAACTACTTTCAGATGTCTAGGTCATGTCGGTTTATTTGAATGGGTTGTCATGAATTTTGGCTTGAAGAATGCTGGTGCTACTTATTAGAGAGCAATGAATTTCATCTTTCATAAGTATATCGGCACGATAGTCGAAATCTATATTGATGATGTGGTGGTTAAGTCCGGAGATTTTGGGAAGCATCTTGCCGATTTGCGAGAAATATTGGAATGCACACGGGAGCATGGGTTGAAGATGAATCCTAACAAGTGTGCATTTGGTGTATTGGCAGGTTAGTTTCTGGGTTTTATGGTGCATCAAAGAGGCATTGAGATCGGCAGAAAATCTATTGATGCAATTAACAAAGTGGTTGCTCCTACAAACAAGACTGAGCTGCAATCCTTGATCGGCAAGATTAATTTTATTAGAAGATTTATATCCAACTTGTCTGGTAAGATTAAATCTTTTAGTCCATTGCTGAAGCTGAAAGCCGATCAAGAGTTTACATGGAAAGAAGAACAATAGTTAGCCTTGGAGGAGATCAAGAAATATTTGGTGAACCCTCCAGTCTTGGTTCGACCCCAACACGGGAAGCCTTTCAGGTTGTATTTGTCTGCCGATGACGGTGTTATCGGATCAGCCTTAATTCAAGAATTTGAAGGGAAAGAACGTGTAATATACTATTTGAGCAGAAGGTTAGTGGATGTTGAAACCAGGTATTCGGCTATAGAGAAATTGTGTTTATGTTTATATTTCTCTTGCATAAAATTGAGGCATTATTTATTGTCGGCTGAATGCACTGTTATCTGCAAAGATGATGTGGTTAAGTATATGCTGTCGGTGCCGATATTAAGTGGGAGAATCGGTAAATGGATTCTAGCACTTTCGGAATTTGATTTAAGGTATGAATCGGCTAAGGCAGTTAAAGGACAAGTGATGGCCGATTTTGTAACTCAGCATTGCAATATGGTAAGCTCTGTAGAGATTGATCCTTGGACTTTGTTCTTTGATGGATCTACATGCAAAGAAGGAGTAGGTATCAGTGTTCTCTTAATTTCACCCCGAGGACGGAAGTATGAGATTTCGTTGCCGATTGTTGCTACATCAACAAACAATCAGGCTGAATATCAAGCTTTAATAAAAGGGTTGGAATTACTCAGAGATGTGCGTGCCGATGCCGTTGAAATTTTTGGCGATTCTATGTTGGTGATCAATCAATTGACTGGAGTATATGAATGCCGAAGTGAAGTGTTGATTGCACACCACGAGAGGTGTTTACAATTATTGAAAGAATTCAAAGAATATCGCCTTGAACATATTCCTAGGTTGCGTAATGAAGAGGCCAATCGGTTAGCACAGAATGCTTCAGGGTATCAGCCGATTCAGGAGGTCATGACATCGGTAATGGTTGCCGATGACTGGAGAAAAGAAATTGCTGATTACTTAAAGGATCCGTCTAAGAAGGTTGAAAGGCGTCTAAGGTTCCAAGCCACCAAGTATGTGCTCCTCGACAATGAATTGTATTATCGGACGATTGATGGAGTTTTGCTCAGATGCCTTGGTAGAGAGGAATCAAAGGAGTTGATGGGCGAGATCCATGAAGGTGTGTGTGGAGCACATCAATCGGCATTCAAGATGAAATGGATGATAAGGCGGAATGGATATTATTGGCCGATAATTCTTGAAGATTGCTTCAACTATTTTAAAGGGTGCCAGGATTGTCGGAAGTTTGGTAATGTCCAGAGGGTGGGCTATTGATCTCATCGGCCAGATTTATCCGCCATTAAGCAAGGGGCACAAGTTTATACTAGTCGCTACCGATTACTTTACAAAATGGGTTGAAGTGATTCCTTTGAAGAAGGTGACATCGGCAAACATGATCGATTTTGTAAAAGAACATATTGTTTACCGATTTGGTATTCCTCAAACTATTACTACCGATCAAGGAACCATGTTCACATCGGGAGAGTTTGATGAA